>CM065808.1:29694402-32094402 GCA_033398695.1 Orobanche coerulescens | reverse complement strand
AATATTTTCAAAAACTGATTTTCCACATTATATTCATGCACGCCGCAAATATAATTATTAATAGGAGCACATTGGTTGTAAATAACAACAATTAGCCAAATACCGTCAATTCTCAAACACATGCATATACGGCATTCAAAAACCACCAATTCAACAAGCGCAACTCGGGAACACTAATTTCAAACATACGTCAAACCATCTCTCCAAGTTTAACAGCATAAATACATTAATTAATTGGATTAACTAATTGATATAAATACATCAGAACGGAATCTGAGTTTATTTATTTGGACTCACAGGAGTCTGGAACGAACCGAACTCTTCTATTCCCTTCTAGATGGCCGTCCCCCTAACTCACCTCCATGTGAGTCTTGTCTTGTCTACATCATGGAAGGTGGTGGATCAAGACTTTGGGGGACATGATAACATTTGATATCATTTATGAGGTGTTTTTGTCTTGTAGAATATTAAATAAATGTGAAGACTTGATTCTCATCCATCACCTTTGGCAATACACCATATGGTTCAGCAAGAGAGAAAAGAGAGAAAAGGTTTTCTCCAAGTCTTCTTCCTATTCTTCATATTCCTCACAATCATCTTGTGTTTTTCTTGGAGAAAATTCAAGAAATAAATCGAGAGATTATAGATTAAACACTTAGAGTGTTGTAATATTGATAACAAGCTTCCATCACTTGATTCTATCCATAACCTTGGAGGTTAATTAGGTGATCGCCATTCCGTTCATTTCTCCGGCGCATGGCAAGTAGAGACACTGTACTTTCGGCGTTGGATCATCCAAGAGCTTGGAGCACAGTGGATTCGTGGAGAGCAACTAAATCTTGGGGAATCGCTCAAAAGAAGGACATCATTTAATCAACGGACTACAAGGGTATGTTTCTCGTATCTTTTAGTGCTTCGTTTTAATATTCGTATATACGTAGCTTGATCGATTCTCGTAGGGATTCAGATCGAATTAATTTTTGTTTTACCACTTCCACTGGGCCTTCGATTTAGGCACCGAATCCCAACAGTGGTATCGGAGCGTAGGTCTTGCGATCGTATATACGATATTGGCATTTGGAATGCTTGATTAGATGGTGAATGATTTGGAATCATTTATAGTCATAATCGTGGTGTATGGTTTTCGTTCATTGTAGCTGTATTTTTCGTAAGTTTATGTCTAAATATAAATCTTTAATTTCTGGGAAATATGGTTTATATTGTAGATATGAACGTTGGAAAATATAGATATTGGATATCCGGTCGAAAATCTAGCCCCGAATTGCCGTTGGACGGCCCGGGAGTGAACCGAAAGAAGGGGGCCGCGGCCAGGGCTCAGGGGGCCGCGGCCCAGGGATGTTGCAGCCCATATCATGCATTCTGGACTGGGGGCCGCGGCCCAGGGCTGCTGGGCAGCCCTACATGCTGCCCGATGTATTTCGGGCGTGGTCCAGCCCCTTTCGGACCCGTTTCGGGCTTGTTTTCTTCGTGTATTCCTGAAAATTGATTTCCCACATTTTAAATTAAGTTTAATATGATTAAAATGATATATAGTATTTCATTTTATAAGGGAAAATTGATTTATTGGAATACTTGTGATCGACCGAATTATTTTGAACATTTTCATATTACCGGTTGTGTGAATTGATTGGATCGATTCTATTTGTTGTTTATATGTTGATTGTATCAATGTATCTCTAAGCTATCCGTTTACATAGTATTTATTAGATGAATGCTTTTGAATGGGGATGTGGTTTATGGACTTAGTTTTGAATCGTTCGGTTTTATTCGATTGGGTTGTAAAGGCCGTTTTGAGCCTATTTATTTTACTAGAAATATTTGTATTTGGGATGCAATTTTTTCAATGTAAAATTTATATGTAATGACGAAGACCAAAAGAAGATCCGTGTTGGGCTTCGGTCCAGCATCCTGCCTGCATGGGCTTAAAAATGCGCGAGGCGCAGCTTGCGATTCGACCTGTGAGATCTGCACTAGAAAGTGGTTAAATAAATTGATTTGGACTACTCATACCAATAAGATGCATCTTATTTTCTGGTAGTCATCTCATAGAAACTCTAAAGTTAAGCGTGTTTGGCCTGGGGTAGTTATGTTATGGGTGACCCCCTGGGAAGTTTCTCAGGTGCGCGTGAGAGAGGACAAACCGCGCTAGAAAAGACTCGTGTTGGTACAGTGAGGACAGTCTTCATCATTCTGGGGACCAAAAATTGGTATCACAGCAGGTCACGGGTGCGGATTCCCTTGGAGTACCTTACAATGGAGGCTGCCAGAGTGTTGGAATTGAGAGGCAGGCATGCAGCAAATGTTGCCGGTTGGCCAGAACTAAGATGTTGGCGCGGTGGAGGTTGTCAAGTGCTGGAGGGCTATGTGATCAAATTTAGTATGCTGGAACTGAGATGCTGGCGCAGCAGAAGTAAACGGAGCTGGAACAGATGCTGATGTCAAGTGTTGGAGGACTGTTTGAATGAATCCAGCCGCTAGAGGGCTGTGTGATCAAATCTAGTTCACGGAGGTTTCCCGACTATGGGGCTGAGATGCTGGCAGGTACTGGGAGGGGGATTGTTGGGTTTCGGTCTAGCATCCTGCCTGTATGGGCTTAAAAATGCGCGAGGCACGGCTTGCGTTTCGACCTGTGAGATATGAACTAGAAAGTGGTTAAATAAATTGATTTGGACTACTCATACCAACAAGATGCATCTTCTTTTCTGGTAGTCATCTCATAGAAACTCTAAAGTTAAGCGTGCTTAGCTTGGGGTAGTTATGGGATGGGTGAGCCCCTGGGAAGTTTCTCAAGTGCGCGTGAGTGAGGACAAAGCGTGCTAGAAAAGACTTGTGTTGGTACAGTGAGGACAATCTTCATCATTCTGGGGACCAACAATCCGTTTCGAGAAGACGAAGATTCAAGACGAAGACTTGTAATTAGATTACGGAGTTTTTGTTTTTAGGAACGGTTCATATTTTATGAATGCTACAAACGCGCTTAAATGAATTAATGTGCAAAGTGTAATATTAATCGTGAAAATTCTCCCACGAAAAATTATTAAGTTTATAAGGTTTCAAGGTTTTCCTTCCCTCCATTGAGCTTTTGGGAAATTGAAATCCAAATCGGATGCGCTATACTTCCGAGTTATCGGGGTAGTCATTCGGGGAGGATGGATAAATTACCGGGAGCGTATTGGATGCCTTCGGTTGGAACAAATTTTATCCCTAAAAAACTGATAGGTTGCCGGATAAGATTCAATTGTGAAACTGATTTGCGGCGATGGTATAAACTTAACTTGTTCACGAACCATAGAAACCGTATAGGTTGAGGGGAGTGAATAAGGGGAAAAAGAAGATCGTATCATCCATTAGATGGGTTGGTATTGGACACCAGTTTATGAAAATTAATAGACTAGAAACATGTTCGGTTGCCCTCTATTAAGATTTATAAAGAACACGATCACCACTATGAAGTAGAGCGAATGATACTTCCGGATTTCACATGGGAGTGTGTTATTCCGATAAAAATAGTGGGATCTGGGTAACAAGAATAGAAAAGACCTTAAGTCTATACTCAAATCATAATTAAACGAGTCACTAATTAATCTGTCGTACTTAATGCAGACATAACTCTCAATATGACAATGAACCCACTTGCAATTCTACTCGAAAAGAACACCTTGATCGTACCTAATTTCGTGGATTGCCTCAACAATCTGATGATAGTCCTCAGTATAGAGGCACTGGGATACGTCTTGGAGATGGACATTCCGGCGCCTCCAGTGCGGACAAGAGCCAATCAGGAAGAGATTTAAAGCCATGAAAAGTGGGTTAAGGATGACGTAAAAGTCCGTGCTTACATGATGGCTTCTATGTCTAATGAGCTTCATAGAGCGCATGAGAAAATGACTTCTGCTAGGCAGATTCTACCTCACTTAACCAATCTTTATGGTGAGCACAGTTGAACTGCTAGATATCAGATATCCAAGCAACTGTTCGGTGCAAGGATGAAGGAAGGTGAGAAGGTTGGGGACCACGTCCTCAAAATGATATCCATGATCGAGAGATTGGAGGCTCTTGATTTTAAGATGGATACTTCTCTTCAGACCGACCTTATCCTACAGTCTCTCCCTAATTCCTTCTCACAGTTTGTTATGAATTTCAACTGCAATGAGATTGCATGCAACTTAGCTGGGCTAATGAACAAACTGGTAACCTCTCAATCTCAAATAAAGACTCTGCGGATGAAGGAGTCTGCCCTTGTGATTTCTTCTGGACCTCGGAGGTCTAAGAACAAGAAGAAAAATACCAAGAAGCAGACGAGACCACAAGTCAAGGAATTCAAAAGGGTAAGGGCAAGGCCCCGATGGTTCTGAAGAACAAGAAGAAGGACGCTTGTCTCTATTGCGGTGAGCTGGGCCACTGGGCTAGAGACTGTCCGATTCTTCATGGCACTTCAGGTACAAAAATTTTAGTTTTGGAAAAAAATTGTTCTGCTACTGTATTTTCTACTCCCTGAATACTGGATTCTGGTTCTAGTTCTCATATTTGTACAGTGAATCAGGATCTGGAACAAAGTAGGAAGCTTGGCACTGGAGAAGTAATTATCAATGTCGGAAGCGGGCATAATGTCGAGGCAACCGAAATAGGATCACTTCTTTTGGATTTATAATCTGGCTTTGTTTTAACTTTAAAAGATGTACTTGTTTTGCCCAAGGGGCATAAGAACATTATATCCATTCCGGTCATGGATTGGAAAGGCTTTCCATTTTTTATTTGTGATGGTTCCTGCAAAATTTATTTTAGAAATAAACTAGTGGGCACTGCTACATTGTTAAATGGATTGTATCATCTCAACCTCAGTAAAAAAGTCGTTGTGAATACTATGACTAGGAAGCGTGGTAGGGATGAAACCAATCAAGTTTTGAAATGGCATCTTAGACTTGGTCATGTTAGTCAGACCAAGGTTTACAAAATGAAAAAGATGGACTTATGGGTCCATTTGGATCGGATCCCTTTCTTACTTGTGAATCTTGCCTTAAAGGCAAAATGACTAAGTCCCCCTTCACAAGGACTTTTGAAAGAGCTGCTGATAAACTGGAATTAATCCATACAGACATTTGTGGTGCTTTGGAAGCAGCACGTGACGGATATCAATATTTCATTACATTTACAGATGATCATACTAGGTATGGTTATGTATACTTAATGAAACATAGATCCGGGGCCTTTGAGAAATTCCAGGAATTTAAGGCCCTAGTCGAAAAACAAACCGGAAATCATATTAAAGCACTTCAGTCGGACCGAGGTGACGAGTATATGAGTATGGAGTTTGATGAGTTACTAAAGGAACATGGAATAGTATCACAACTTACACCTCCATGTACTCCTCATTTAAATGGAGTGTCAAAACGAAGGAACCGGACCTTGTTGAACATGGTCCATTCCATGCTGGGCTATACTGACTTACCGATTTACCTGTGGCGGTATACACTCCTGACTGCTGCTTATATCTTGAACATATGTCCTTCCAAATACATTCCTAAAACTCCACATGAGATTTGGGAGGGCAGGAAACCAAGTCTTAATCACATTAGGATTTGGGGATGTCCCGCCCATGTCAAGAAGACTAAGGTGGACAAGTTGGAAGCGAGGTCCGTGAAGGAATGTTTTCATTGGATCCCCATCTGGGACGATGGGTTATCTATTCTACATGCCCAAAGGTTGAAAGATCGTTGTTGCTTTGCATGCACACTTCCTAGAAGATGAGTTCATTCAGGAAGGCGGAGCAGGTAGAAGTATTTCTTTGGAAGAATACAATGAAACTCCTCAGGAGACACTTGTGCAAGAAATTGGAACCAAACCTTCTGAAACACAAGTACAACCACCTCATAGGTCTATTAGGGTGTCTCATTTACCTGAGAGGCATGGCCTTGTACACTTGGAGGAGCTGGGTCTCTATGAGGTTCCAGGTGATAGCCAAGAGACTGACCCAACGACCTATGACCTAGCAATGGTGGATGTAGTCTCCATGAAATGGACTATAGTAGTTGTCATGTAGTAGGGACTTTTGTTTTGACGAGACAGTCAAAGAGTTTGACTTCATGCAAAATGAAGAGGAACCTTGTGTATACAAGAGGGTTAGTGGGAGCAAGATCACATTCTTAGTACTATTTGTAGATGACATTCTAGTAATAATAAATGATGTGGGAATGCTCAGTTCTGTAAAAGCTTGGCTTTCGAGTAATTTCTCCATAAAAGACTTGGGATAAGCAACCTATATTCTTGGTATTCGGCTCTACCGGGATAGAGCAAAGAGAATGATAGGTCTTTCCCAAGCCATCTATATAGATAAAATCTTAAAGCGATTTAAGATAGATTATTCTAAAAGAGGGTTCCTACCGATGCGACATGGAATAAAACTCTCCTCGAAGATGTGTCCTCTGGGTGAGGAACAACGAAAGGAAATGACTAATATACCATATGCTTCGGTCGTGGGTAGCCTTATGTATGCTTTGTTGTGTACAAGACCTGACATTACGCATGCTGGAAGCGGGGTAAGTAGGTTTCAGGCAAACCCAGGTGGGGAACATTGGACTGCCGTAAAGAATGTTCTCAAGTACTTTGGAAGGACTAGAGATCTGGTTCTTTAACATAGAGATGGAGAACTGAATGTGATGGGCTTCGTTGATTTAGACTTACAAGGACGGAACGGCGACTCAATATCTATTTCTGGCTAAATTTTACTCTTAATGGAGGAGTAGTAACTTGGCATAGTGCCAAGCATAGCGTGACTACTGATTCCACCAGTCAGGATGAGTATCAAGCAGCCTCGGAGGCTTCTAATGAAGGGTTTTTGGATTTAGAAGTTATTGGGTAAACTTCACGTGACAACATGTGCTACGCCGTCTGGTTTCATTTTTATATGATAACAATAGAGCGGTAGCACAGGCCTTGGAGTCGAGGTTTCATAATAATACAAAAAATATTGAGAGAGAGTATCATCTCGTAAGAAAATTTATTTGCAAAGAGATTGTGCTGCATAGAGTAGAGTCAGCTGACTACGTCGCTGATCCACTGACCAAGCCATTTCCTCAGATTAGCTTGGAGCGTCATCTAGAGAACATGGGTATTAGATACCATAGTGTGTGGCATTGAGTGCAAGTTGGAGATTGTTAGGAGTATGCCCTCGAATGCCACTCAGAGGATGTTGAGTGAGGGCATCGTACTTGTTATTATGTAATTAATTATCATAAGGCAAATGGATGTTTCTTTATTTACTGTAGTTACTGGCGTTCCTGACTCGTAAATATATATATAGAAACTAGTCCATGTATTTGAGAGCAAAACATTCCACTCCTTATTGGATAAGGGGATCGGCACTGGAAAGGTTTATAGCTCAAATACTTAATCATTCGCAAGTCGATGAAACTTGACTGGCCGTTAAGTTTATGTAAAGACTTGTATGACGTGTTCTTTGACATTGAGAGTACCTGTCGAACAATAATGGTTAGTAGGAACACACATTATAGGTATGCTAATTGGATTAGTATACTCGAACCGACTCACCCTCGACTCGTCAAACGGATTTCACTCTGGGACAGTCAATGACGAAATCGAAAGGTTGTGATAGGTATTTGTAAACCTTCGACTTGAGGATTTAGTAGGGATGTGCTTGTAACGTCAAGATTTTCATTAGAGTATTTCGACCCTGTAAACCGAAAGGCGGGGGTCAACCTAGATATGCGTCTTGACGGGCAAGTAGCAGGTCCTACTGAATACCAAGATAGAATTCTTTATCCTGTTAGTGAACGTGTTATATGTCCTATGCGGTTATTGGCAGATGAGATCATAAGTCTTTGGCCAAAGCATTGGATCTAGTTGTATTAGATACACGAGAGCTCGATGATCTTGATTTGCATTAACTCATGCATAGCGTCAGGTACAGATAGGGTTTGACTGACCGTGACCCTATAACTTGATCGGGACATTTGAAAGAAGGATTTATATGTATACTGGTATTCACGACATAATGGTTCTTGAATGATCCCAATCATTCGTTCTCAGTTGGGGTACAGTGTAGGCCGCCAGGCTAGCTAGGTGGTGCTACTACTCTTTGGTTCCTCCCATTGCTGACTGAGACGGACCTACCGAGTCGCGCAATAGGATTGAAGACGAAATGAATCGAGCTTATTCTCTCATTATGAATATTAGATATTGGATATCTAATTTATTGGGACATTGGATGTTTAAATTTATTTATTGGATAAATTAATTTACGGCCAAATGAATTAAATAAATTACTGGGTGATTAATTTAATTCATGAATATAATTATTTCTTGGAGAAATTAATTATGGTATTATGTATTTGATATGATTAATTAATTAGATTAATTAATTGATATAAATACATCGAAACGGAATCGGAGTTTATCTATTTGGACTCACGGGAGTCCGGAACGAACCGAACTCTTCTATTCCCTTCTAGATGGCCGCCCCCCCAACTCACCTCCATGTGAGTCTTGTCTTGTCTACATCATGGTAGGTGGTGGATCAAGACTTTGGGGGACATGATATCATTTGATATCATTTATGAGGTGTTTTTGTCTTGTGGAATATTAAATAAATGTGAAGACTTGATTCTCATCCATCACCTTTGGCAATACACCATACGGTTCAAAAAAGAGAGAAAAGAGAGAGAAAAGGTTTTCTCCAAGTCTTCTTTCTATTCTTCATATTCCTCACAATCATCTTGTGTTTTTCTTGGAGAAAATTCAAGACATAAATTGAGAGATTATAGATTAAACACTTAGAGTGTTGTAATCTTGATAACAAGCTTCCATCACTTGATTCTAGCCGTAACCTTGGAGGTTAATTGGGTGATCGTCATTCCGTTTGTTTCTCCGGCGCGTGGCAAGTAGAGACGCTGTACTTTCGGCGTTGGATCATCCAAGAGCTTGGAGCACAGTGGATTCGCGGAGAGCAACTAAAGCTTGGGGAATCGTTCAAGAGAAGGACACTATTTAATCAACGGACTACAAGGGTATATTTCTTGTATTTTCTTATGCTTTGTTTTAATATTCGTATATATGTAGTTTGATCGATCCTCGTAGGGATTCAGATTGAATTAATTTTCGTTTTACCACTTTTGCTGGGCCTTCGATTTAGGCACCGAATCCCAACAGCCATTGGTCCCATTCGACGCCTCTAAGGACCTCCCCGAACTGGCATAATCATAAATCAAATCATGGACAGGCATAGCCTAGGACCGGGGTGAAGCCACTGGTCCCATTCGAGGCCTCTAAGGACCCTCCCGAACTGGCTAGCGAACAAGCTCGTGAATCAGCAGTGAAGTTATGGATTCCCCCGAGGCCCCGTCTGACCCTCCCGGAGTGAGCAAAGCACACACATATTATACATCACCATTTTATGTTAAGCACAAAGGTTTCACGAGAATACTTGCCTTGAGTAATTAATGACGGAATTAACGGAACGGAGAATCAACCGCGATCACTCGGAAACGACAATCCTGAACCTAACGATTCAAAGAATACAATCACATTATACACGAGTACGAAAATGGAATACACCCTAAAACCCACCTGCGGTTCATGTAAATTCGTACAAAACAACAACGAGGGCAGATCGCAACCGAACCCTCTAGATTTCACAAATACCACGAAATTTACCATGAACTCATAAGAAAAACATGAATACCACTTAGATTAATCACATACATCATGGATTAATCAATAATATGGAACAAATCGGACATTAAATCGAAAACCACCAATTCCCCAAAAAATAGGGTTCTAAGAGATTACCTCGGATCGAAGATGAAAAGCACAAGTAGATGTTGTTAATATGCACCAATAACTCATAGAAGATGATAGTTGGGATGATTATAAGAAGAAATCGCCACAAAGACCTATCTCTCTCTCTCTCTCGCTCGCTCTTGTCAGAAGGGAAAGAAAAGGGGAAGGAAATGACGCTGAAAATGCGATTGTCCCCTTAAATACATCAGGAACGCACGACCATCACGCACGACCAACTGTTCGTGCGTTTGGTCATGCACTAGGCCACTGCCCGACTTCTGTCATCATGCACGATCACCACACATGAGCAACTGCTCGTGTGTCCTGCTCTTGCGTCCCTCGGAGTTCACTGCCGAACATTGGATGCGCACGAGCATCACGCACGGGCATCTGATCGTGTGTCCTGCTTGTGTGCTAATAATAAAGGCTAACATCGAGCCTGACATGAATCCTAAGTTACCCAGAACATAAGTAACTCGAAGGGAACAAAAACAAGATCTCACAACGCCCTCAAAGAGAGAAAACAACAATGGAATACAGTATGTCATACTACACATGCATATACACGATCTGCACGACTTAAACAACAACAAGTCGTACTCGACGAACACCACAACATGGCACATCATACTGTACACAACATAGGGAAAATCCTAAATAATTATCAATAAGACAAAGTAACCGGCACAACTGACAAATGATTCAAAGTAACCAGAAATAGAAATCTCGGGTATTACAATTTTGGGGGTGTTACAAAGAAGATGAAAATGAGATTATTATAGAATAAGCTGAAGTTCATTTAGAAGTTCATGGAGATAAAGTTGATATGGAAGATACAAGACTAAAGAAATAGTAGCAGATGGGGAAAAAGGGATCCAAGTGATTGTGATTTTTAAGTTAATCTTAGATATTTTGGTGTGACGGTGATGAAGTATAGTTGTTATGGTCACAGTGATGAACTTTTGTTATGTAAAGTTATATGCTTTTAGTGTAAACTATTGCTCTTTAAAGTGAGCTATTTTATTATGGTTAATGTTTTCCTCCATATTCACCTTTATTTCAAAAGTTATTCAACTTATAACCAGAATAATAAATCAATACATAGTCCATCGAGGATCAAAATGTCAGTACATGATTGTTGCTAGATAGTCACAAATATCAAAATACATAAGCAATTTAAGTTTCATTGTATGGACATCCCCTTATGTCATGGTCATCAGTACGAAAAATGCTACATCTCTTCTTCTGCCGGCGTCTTTGCCTCGTTTGTCCATCCATTTCTTGAGTTTCTTCTGGAGGGATATTCAAATCCACACCACCTATGTGAATGAATGCTTTGCAAGATTTTCTATTGTGGCCGGTTCCCTTACACCTACCGCACACATGAGGCCGTCTACCTGCGACCAAATTTTCAATATCGGACCATGCACGACTCATCCTTGGTCGAACGGCTTGTCGTGCCTCCTCTGGAGGTAAGTAAACGATGGATGAGATCTCCGGTGGGACATTCCACTCATCATGATGTGGGATAGTAGTAATATGCTCCTTATAAGTCTCTTTAAGGCCTTGTTGCTTGAAATAACGACTAACGAAATCATACACAGACAAACTATTACCAGTGCGCTTGTTACAATAAGCAATCATGTCACACACATATATAAAAACATTGAATGATGTGCACATTAGAGCAAAATAATTACCTTATAGCGGCAACAACATGAAGACATGGAATCTGGTCCAAATCAAACTCCTGACAACAACATGTCCAGGTCTAAAGGTCGACCTCATAAGAAACTTTGTTTTCTTCGACTTTATAAACAAGTGGGGTGGTAGCTCGAACAGCAAGAGTAAAACTGGCTTGCCCAGAGTTAGAGAGCTTTTCAAAAGTATGCATTGTCAACTCATGGTCTCTTGATGCAGCTTCTCCGCACTTCTCATCAAACCAATTCTCTAAAATTAGGCGAAATATCACAAGTAATGAGCAAATAGGTAAACGCCTCGCCCACAACATACGATTATTAAAGCATTCGCAGTATTGGATGTCAAGAAGTTATAGCATCGCACCGGATACTTTGACCTATCCCACCTCTCTGGCTCAATTTTAGAAAGGCGCATGTGAGCCCCATTAGGGCTTTCAATATGTAGTTTCGAAAAGTAGTTTTCAAAAACTTTTTCACGATGCGTGTGGCTATAGTTCTAAAGATTCTTATAAGTTATAGTATGAGCACCATAGGAGGTCAAATTTTTTGCAGGATGGTGATATCACAACCCATGGAACGCATTCAGATAGATGACTTGAACTGCATTCTGAATGCTCTTATGTTAGTCACTCACAATAAGTAAATCTTCTATAGGATTGTAGCATCTACGCAGGTTATACAGAAAGTAAGTCCATGACTCGTCATTCTCTATCGGACCAAGACCAACTGCAAGAGGAAATACTTGCTCGATCCCGTCAAATGTGACGGCCGCAAATAAAGTTCCTTTATTGCTTCCCTTCAGGTGGGTCCCATCAACTATAATCACCGGCCAGAGGCACATATCAAATGCCCTAATACTCTATCTGAGTGCAACGAACATGCATCAAAGCACTCTCTTACGAGTCGTCTGCAAATCATAAATCATCCCTGGCTTACGCTGCTAATACAAATAAGATGGGAGCCTCTGATACGACTTATCAAAGCCACCGTATGTATTCCTATCACTATATTCTTCATCCGAAGAGCAAAGCTGTATAGCATGTCGATGCCGTACTCCCTACGCATCTCTGCAATCATCTCATTTGGCCTCAAAGTGACCCCCTCACCGGCCAATATTTTAGCAAAATAATGGACGGCAACCTCAGAAGTGACCGACCGTGTGGGAGCACGATTCAAGTCAGGATGACAACTGTGCTCCAAGGTCAACTTAGTAATTTTCCAAATGGTTGCACCCTCAATAGCACACAACCTAAACTGACAATTATTTCTACCACACTTACAGACAAACACTATACGTTTATCATTGGAACGATCAGTGATACACTGTAATATGATTTCCAAATGATAATTCCTACAGTTATCCTCAACTCTGTGTTGGACCGAAAGATGGACCCCACCTCTAGCTGACCAGTGATAGGTGGAGGCTGCTCGACCCAACCCAAAGTCCCAGCACTATCGGAGTCTGAAAATGGAATGATCTAATTACACATTGAACGTTGATGTTCATGCTCGCTCGCAGATTGATGGTCAGATGAGAAGTTACGACGACTCATAATCCTACCCGTTTGGGCAGGTTGGCGAACTCAAGCAAGAAACTCCACTGATAGTGACTCAAGCAAGTCTTTACAACAATCTTCATCTTCGGATGTATGCACCTCCTCACCTTTCTCATCTTCCTCGTCCTCCTCATCTTCCTCGTATTGATAATCTTTGGAAGACATGTCATAGTTTATGTTGTTGGGGTCTACTCTCGAGCTGCTACATCCCATATTAACCTCGGGAGTGGAGGAGCTTCCATTCTCAACATAGACCTCAGGATCCTCTTTGTATTCTACTAGTAATCAAAGTGTCTCGGTATCGCCCCGTAATAGGACTTTTACTTTGTTTCCCTTGGTCATGTGTGTCAAGTACCATAATTTGTAACCGGACTCATTTGGACCACCCAAACCCTCTCTGATAACCCCCATGAGGTTTGCACGACTAACATTACTCGTGTCAATATAGACAAAAAAGGAGTCCCCATCTACATATGTCGATCGCTCCCAATGACCATCGTGATGTATGAAAATATGCTGCCATGACATCTTATTACAAAAAGATTCAATAACTTTGTAACCGTACATGATGAGAAGTCACCTGAAGGCAGATGAGTGAAGACGACATGATTTAACGTATGCAACCTAATGACTTAACGTACGCAATCGTAAGAAGTTAATGTATGTAACATAATGTTGCTAACATACGTAATGCAGTTGAATCTGAGTTCAAATAATGGACCGTTGGAAGATTTGGTGGAATGTCAAGGTCAAAAAGGCATGCAACAGATATATGACTAAAGTTAACGTACGCTACAATGCCTACTTAATGTACACAACTCGAAGGTTCTTAATGTACGTAATAGTATGAGCTAACGTCCGTAATTGAAAAGACAGAATGCTACTGGACTGATCAGAATGAAGGTTAATGTACATAACAAAGACAACTTAACGCACGTAATGGATACAGATAGCGAACACAACAAAGTCAGCAGAGGCCTAGGTTATAACGACTAACTCTGCTTGTGCCGATGTACAAAAAAAAGGAATCGCTGTCCACATACGTCGATTGCTATCAATTGTAATACCCGTACTTTTTGTAAATTTTTCCATTTTGGTGCTCCTGTATTTTAACACTCGTTGTAAGTGTTTAGTGAGTTGATGTTAATATTGGAGTTCATATTAGTTGGAAATTACTTCTTCTTGTTCGGATCGTTGCTGCATTAGATTTCGATGCAATTCTGTCACCTGTGCGTGAGGTGTAGTGCACGCTACGTTTCCTTAATAGCGCATGCTATTTGAGTACTTATAGCGCACGCTATCTGCCAATAGTAGTGCACACTACTAGTGTATTTGAGGCAGATAGTGCAGAAAGGTACTGGGCTGGAATTGAGATTCGTAGCGCATGCTATGTGGTGGAAATAGTGCACGCTAGCTGTATTAGTAGTGCATGCTAATCAACGCAAGTAGCGCGCGCTAAGGCTTGAGCATGGCAGAGGACAGTAGGTTTTGGACTCCAATTTCTGGGCACCAACTTTCAGGTAGCGCGCGTTAGCACTAGGTTAACGTACGCTAAGGATAAGGCATTAGTGCACGCTACACTATATGTAGCGCAGACTAACGTTGCAGGCAGAGGCCACTGGACTACCCGGTGAACCCGTTAGCGCGCGCTATTCTCAGAAATTAGCGCACGCTAAGAGGCCTTTTGTATAAATAGGACATTTCAGCCCGAATTCGTCATTTTTCCATTCATTCTCTTTCCTTGGGCGATTTTGAGTGATTTTGGGCGATTTGTGAAGATCTCCATGAGATATCATAATCCATCTATATCTTCAAGCTTCTAGGTTGGATTACTCAACGTTTAATCTTCTCCACCGCTCCAAATCAAGGTAAACTTCGCATAACCCTAGGTTTTTAGGATTTGGGGGTTTTCCTTCTGATCTCTTTGATTCAGCTTGTTGTTATGATGGAATATGTCGAGTATGATTTATCTATCTTGGATACATATTTTCCTATGGATTTATTGGTATATTTCCGGAACTATTGAGTATTTGGTATGGTTGATTGCGATTCACCATCTAAGAGTTTTATTCCCGAAACACATGTATCATGGGTAGTAATTTCGGGTGGATTCCAACTTATTTTCATACCGATGGATTTTTGATAGTTGATTACGAACTTGTTTAGGTTCGGAGTTGTCGATCCCGTCAACCTTGGTACCTTGTTGTCCGTACCCTTTTCTCTCATTCAGGCAAGTGATTCTTGTGAAAGTTATATTCTTAAATGTGAAGAGTAATGCATATGAGTGTGAGAGTTATATTCGTTCACGCTGAGAAGGCCTGACGGGGCCGAGGGGGGATCCGTGCATTGTCGGGTTCGCGAACATTTGGGTTAGCCACTCCGAGATGGCCTGATGAGGCCGAGGAGGGATTCGCGCATTGTCGAGTCCACGGTTAACTAGGGAGAGATTGTCATTATTGAGATATGTTTGGATAATTGCATTTTACGGAAAATCATTATTGTTGGCCATTGAGTGTACAGAATACAGCTTGGATAGTGTTTAAGCAACAAGCTGTATGATTTTCAAATAGAAGTGCGTAGCGGAAGTCTTGAAACAGTAAGTTGCTGTAAATACATCAACTTGGTTTTCTCCTGTTTGCTTGGTGCGTACAGGTCATGCAGTGTATACTTGTAAAATAATCACAGTAATGAAAACAGTAATTTGCAGAAGGTAAATGACACGATATTTAAAGTTGTTCGAGGTAAACCCCTCTACATCCACTGGTCCTCCACACAGGAGTGAAAATGTTTATTATAAACACTACGTACACAACTACGTGTCTAAAATCAAACCTATCCTTGTATCGTTCACATAGATTGATACAAAGACTGTCGCTTTCAACCGTTCACACAAATTGGTCAAAGCTTTCACTTGACTAGCTTCTTCACACACAGTTCCGAAGCTTCATCTCTTCAATGCAGATCCATCACACACAGTTCAGGAAAAATAAGGATTTCTCAGTCCACACAGGGCTGATAGTTTTCTTCAATGTAAAAGCAATGGTTGAACAATAAATTGACTTTCTTGAGCTTTGAGCTGATGATGTGTTGTTCAAGGATGAGAACTTGTGTATTTCTTCTCTCAGGATTGGCAGTAAGCTTGAAGAAATAGGTTTGCTCTTGATATACTGTTCTTGAGATGTTCACGATTGTATCTCAGTATATCTCAGTTTGCTTAGTTCTCAAATCTTGAATATTCATATAAGTTCGTGTATATTCGTGTGTTTTATATATTCAAGTGTTTCTGATCTTCAAACTTCGGGGTATATATAGCCTTTGGAATAGATCCGTTGGAAATAGATCCGTTGAGCAAAAAGTCCATTCCAACGGGATGATTGACTTGTACAGAACAAGATCCGAATTTTGCTCCTTGTCTGAAGATCTCTGTCGAATTTGTATTTAAATACTTTATCCAGTTAGTATCTAAATACTTGATTTCAAACGGAGGTTTGACTTTAGCGTATAAAGCAGATTCCGTTCCGACCGTCTTCAGTCATGTTGGATAAGTGTTGAAGATCTCAACATTTACAACTTGTATGCTGTATCCAACCTGTTGAGTTTACAATGCTGTAGCTGTAGGTTCCACGCTGTAGGCTATCTAAGGGCTGCTGTATGGAAAGATGCTGTATGAATATTTCAGTACAGCTTTCATACTTGGTATCATAGCGACTGATGAGCTTCTTTCTGTATGATGGCACTTTATACTTTTGTTGTATGTTGGAAACGTGAAGACTTGCTGTATGTTGGCACTTTATCAAAACACACATCTTGCTGTATGATTGACTTTGGGACAGCAGCTTGTTGTAAGTTGGCACTTTATCAAAACTCGATACAGGATTGTTTATCCCAACAATTTCCCACCTTTTTGATAATTGCCAAAGATTCTTGATGATGCCAAAACCTTGATGTCAAAACCTCTAAAACATTTTGTCTTGAGAGGCTTTGTTCTTGATCTTCTGTCGAATGATCTGGCCTTCAGCAAATGAAACAATGTGAACTGCTCGCAGACAAGTTCTAATAATGATAGCATCTAACAGGAGAGTGTATTACAACTAAAACTTATGATTGGCGCACAGGCACAATCTTACAGTTTAGTCTAGTGTTAAATACAACTTAACCTATGAAATGTTCGCAGACGAGTTCTTACAGCTTTTATACTTAACAAGTTTCATACTTGTTGTTTTGCAGCAAATAAATTAATTTCGTAATCACATAGTAACACAGTAGTAGATTACGAGTTCTAATCTTTCAAGATAAAAATGAATTTATTGATATTAGGCAAAGATTACAAGGAGAGTAAAAGATACAGAGTTTATGCTGTCAAAATAAAGATACATGAAGGATCCTCCATAGCTATCTCCTATAGTGAGCGTGTATCCAAGGCCTTATTGGATCATTCTCGGTTCCCTTCCACCAATTTTGCAGGGCATCCTTGTTTCGACTTATGAAGATTGCTTGACCTTCATATGATTTGTCAAAAGAAAGGATCCAATCTTCAGGGTGGGTAACCGGATCGCCTTTCTTGTGCTTAGATTTCATCTGGAGCTGTAGGAGGAGCTTTCCTTCATCTAGCCTTCTTTTAAATTCCTCGGCGGCTTCCTTCAACATTTTACAATTGTTAATTATGGGAGATTATCTGATGAGAACTACGAAGTATCTCATCAGTTCATTTTTCCTCCAATCCTTTATTTCATCGGCTGTAGGCTATCGGTAGGACAGGAGATTCATTACTGGTGGCTTCTGCACATGGTTTTTCCACAGAAAGTTAGGATCGTGGAATTCAGGGCGAGAACCCTGTATCCTAACAGAATGAGAAGGAGTTGATAGACGATTAATTGCAGCAATGATATTATCTTCTAATGCAGCGTCAAACTCCTTTTCTTGCTCAAGCCTCCATTGCTTTATGGCCTCTCTGGCTTCAATTTCCCCCATTTTGGCCTCATCAAAATAAGAGACCTTCTCATCAAGGCATTCCAGGATTTTCATTGCATTATCCTGTTTGGTCTCCATACTTGACATTTTATCAACTAGTGATTTAAGTACTAGCGACATATCATCTAATCTTTTTATCATGGCCTCTAAGGTGGGAGCCTATTTCTTGTAAGGCAGAAACAGTTTTGGCTTTAGCGACGCGGAGCTTTGATTGTTCCTCCAAGAGAATCTGTTCCAGACACTGTTTGAGTTGGTTGAGAGCTTGCCTTAAGATGGTGGGCAAAATGCAGAAGGCTTCTTCCACGTTAGAAACTTCTCGCTTAACACCCATCATTTCATCAATGGCAGTCTCGTGCAACCAGTTGATCTCCTTTTCAACAGTGTGCAGAGCATTTACAGCGTCCTGTAGGAAAATAGTTTGGCGACTTAGAGCATGCAGTTGCTCGTGTCTGGCTGGAGAGCTTGGCTTTTCTTCATTAGCTCCATTGAGCTGTCTGACGACCACATGAAAGCGTGGCCGTTGTGGTTCATCCTCAGGTAAGAAACCGTCATTGGATTCCACTGTTGGAGATGCGGGGGCATCAATTCTTGGTGCAGCTTGCGGTTGCTCGGCTTGTTCAGACTCATCGATAGGGGGGACTAAATCCTCCTGTTCTAGATGAGTGCCTGTAGACAAAGGTACAGAAGGGACTGATTCCTCCTGTTGTATCTCAGCGTCCGCCTGCTCTGGCAGAGGAACTGATTCCTCATGCGGGATGGCGCGAGTTTGGTCGTCTGGTTGGGAGGCGATAGGCTCGGTTGCCTGTTCAGAAATTGTCGGGGCGTCGGCGATAGGAGGGACTGATTCCTCACTATCTTGAGCAGTTTCTTGCTATTGGGGAGGGGATTGTTGTTGTCGAGAGGTCCCTTCACCATGTTGTTGCATTCTGGATAACTCCTGTTCCCTGGTTTCCTCACAGCTCATTCCCAGACCAGCCTGAAAGGTGTCGTCATCGTCGTCTGAGTCATGTTCTGTTTTGGGACTAACAAGCACAGTGTCTTCGGATACATATTTTCCGTTCAAACGAGCATCAGCCTTATCCTTGAAATAGCTGGAGATCAGTTCTTTGCAAAAGACATTGTCCCATTAGATTAGGACTTCAATGGGATAATCTGTTATCTTCAGAACAAACAGTTCTTCTTCTCTTTACTCGCTCCAATTATACAAAGTGGCGTAAGGAGCGACCCTGTAGGTTTTCCATTGAACAAAACGTCCGAAAGCTTGTTCAATTTGAACTGATAGCAAGGTTTTGTTAATTATGGAGTTAGGAGAGGGGCTGCGTACAGTGCATGGATCCACTGTAGGCATAGGTTCCACTACATGTGTGGGAACCTATATTGGAGAGGGATCCCGTACAGGGATTGGTACCCTGAGGGGAGATGGATCCCTTACAGGTGTGGGTTCCCATACAGGAGACGTGGTTGTTGGCTCCAAAGGGGCAGCCGTCTCGCTAGAGACTTCAATGTTGGCAGATAGTTGTTCATCCGTCGTTGCCGCCAAGGGCTCGGGATCTACTGTTTGAATAGTAGCAGCTATATCTTCCACAGGGGTTGCACCCTGAGGGTTTGATATAGTGGGTTGGGCCGCTGTCTTCGATTTAGAAAGCCTTCTTAGCTTCCTTTTCGGCTTCTCATTATCAAGGGGAGTTTTCTTGTGAGATCTCTTCCTTTTCCTCGAAGTCTCCTCGCTTCCGGTCTTCGAAGTTATGTCCCTGGGATCAGCGGAAAGGGGTAGAGTTCTGATAAAGGGTCTCGTCCTAATTAGATGATCTATGTTGAATACGGAGGGCCTAGTTCCTCCAATATATTTTCGCTGATTGATCTTCTTTGCTTCCTTTGATTGCTGAACACTGCACTTGGTCAGAATATTATTGAGAATGAGACCAAAGGATTTCTTTTGAGTAGCAGGTTTGGAGACTTCTTCCTGCAGCCGTTTGAAGACAATTTGACACCAATTTACCTTTTCGTCAGACATGATGGCGACCATCATTCTGAATCTCAGATTGGTGCGTATCTCAAAAGCACCAGTCTTGTTCTCTATAACACGACAATAGAAATCATGTAAATAAACAAATGGTAAGCAAAAACTTTTTTTCTGGCAGGAAGCATGAACAGTCACGTTCGATGCCGAGCCAGTGAATAATCCCCAGTATTTGGTGAGGATCTCTTGGGACCCGAAGCTCTCAAGTTCCTCCATAGACAGGCCATCAGCAGGGATCCTGCACAAATTCTGCAATAAGGCTTCATCAATGCGGATCTCAATTCCGCGAACGGTGGCAGTGATGTCAGCGACGTTTCCTCCTTGTGCTAGAGAGAAGAACCGAACAGATGCATTGAGATAGAATTCCTCAACCATGTGCTCATCGTAAAGCTCATCAGTGTGGCTACTAAGGCGATAGAGGACCTGTTGACGAATCCTTGAGACGATGATCTCCATGGAGTCAACGTCGTCGGTTTCAGCACGAACACGTTCAACGACAATAGATCTGGCAAAGATTCACCCGTCAATGATGGTCGCCGTCTTCATGAAAGATGGAGAGGAGGTCTGCGATGATGCCATAGTGATTTCTTGAAAAGAAAGTGAGTGAGATTCAAAGAAAATGCAAAAAAGTGCAGTAAATCTTGTAGGCTGTTTGCTCAAGAACTCTTCAATTTTGCAGAAAGCGTAAAAAGTCGAAGGGGGCAATAAACAATCCTTTTATAGTGGGCGGTGGGAAGATTAGGGTTTCTAGACAGTGAACGGTCATATTTAAGGGATGGGAACCATTATTTTTAAATGAACGAACAGGACGAATTAAGCATAACTGGTACATCTTATCCATCCGATTTTTGAAATGATAACTGGTCCCACATCTGACATTTCGACTTCCCTTATTGCCCGAAACGGCGGTTTGAAATTATTAAATAATTTGAAAAATCACGGTGTTTGAGATAAAATAATCCAGATGTCGTGCAAATCATTTAATGCAAAAGACGTTTGATTTAAAACAGGGCAAGTGGACTCAAATCTGTTTTAAAATGAATAAAATATTATAATAACATTAATTGAATTCCATAGTATGTGTTGTATCCGCGAAAATACAGCGTTCCCCCTTAAAAGGTACATACGGGATTTAATTCTTACAGCAATTTTTGGATTAATACTGTATTCCCCCTTAATTATTGCACACATCATCTGTAGGATGAATTGATGTCTTTTTATTCCTACAGTGTTGTCGAATTGTCTGAGTGTATAGAATATTAACAGTGGATACTATATTTTTAGGTCTTACAGCATTACCCATCAATTGTTGAGTAAAAGCATTAAAACTTACAGAGAGTCAGGCTGTAGCAATTCCAATTCTTGTCGAAGCATACAGAATCTGGCTGTGCTGAGAGGTTTGGTAAAAATGTCAGCTAACTGTATATCTGTATGAACTTTCTCGAGTCGAACATCCTTGTTCTCAACATGATTCCTAATGAAGTGATGCTTTATATGAATGTGCTTAGTGCGCGAGTGCAATACAGGATTGTGCGTTATTGCAATTACACTCGTGCTATCGCACATGATCGGTGTTTTCTTGACAGTGATTCCATAATCTGACAGCTGTTGTTGCATCCAAAGGATCTGCATACAACAACTACCAGCAGCATAGTATTCTGATTCTGCTGTGGAAATCGAGTTTGCCAATTGCTTCTTACTGAACCAAGATACAAATCTGGGTCCAAGAAAGTGACAAGTACCGCTTGTACTCTTCCTATCTAGCTTGCAGCCTCCGAGATCCAAGTCGCTGTATCCAACCAAATCGAATCCGCCTTCTTTAGGATACCATAGTCCTACATCGACTATTCCTTTGACATACTTCAGGATTCGTTTGGCCGTTATGAAGTGTGATTATTTAGGTGCTACTTGATACCGAGCACACACTCCTATAGCAAACTAGATATCGGGCCACCTAGCTATTAGGTACAGGAGTGAGCCAATAAGCTTCCTGTAGAGTGTTTGATCAACCGGATTTCCATCTTTATCAGCACTAATTTACACGGAAGTGCTCATGGGGGTTGACGATGATTTGGAGTTGTTCATCCCAAATTTGTTGAGAAGATCCTTGCTGTACTTTTTCTGGTTGATGAAGATTCCTGTAGGTAACTGCTTTACCTGCAATCCTAGGAAATAACTAAGTTCTCCCATCATACTCATTTGAAATTTACTTTGCATGAGATGAGAGAACCTTTGAAATAGAGAAAGGTTAGTTGAACCAAATATAATATCATCTACGTATATTTGAACCATCAGGAGGTCATCACCTTCCTGTATTTTAAATAGGGTCTTGTACGTAGTACCTTTCTCGAATCCATTATTGGTTAGGTACAGGGACAGGGTTTCATACCATGCTCTATGTGCTTTCTTGAGTCCATACAGGCTTTCTGTAGCCTGTATACAAGGTCTTCACCTTCTGTGTTGACAAACCCTGAGGTTTATTCAACGTAGACTTCTTCGGCAAGTTCTCTATTCAGGAATGCGCTCTTGACGTCCATTTGATATACAATAAAGCTCTTATGAGCGACAAAGGCTAGAAATATCCTAATGGCATCTAGTCTGGCTATAGGGGAAAATGTTTCATCATAGTCTATGCCTTCTTCCTGTCTGTAGCCTTGTGCGACTAGACGGGATTTGTTTCTGATAACAAGTCCATTTGCATCCTTCTTGTTTCTAAATACCCATTTTGTTCCAATTATGGCTTGATTCTCAGGTCTGGGTACTAGATACCATACATTGTTTCTATCGAAACCATTAAGCTCTTCTTCCATAGATGAAATCCAGTGAGAATTGTCTAGAGCTTCTTTGGTAGAAACATGTTCGGATTGAGCTAAGAATACAGCTATAGTGCACATATGAAGTCTTCTAAGTTTAGCTTGAGACTTCCATACAGGAAATGGAGATATCTCAGATTCGGGCTCTTCTCGCACATAGTATTTTTCTTGTGTACTCTGTATTCTCCTTCGGGTAGATACACCAGCATCAATGTTTCCTATAATCAACTCATGTGGGTGATCTCTCGACCATCTTCTGTCGGATTCTAATTCGGCGTCCCATACTGTATCTTGAGTTGCTGAAGTTTCAGCTTCAGCTTGTACATCATAAGCTTCATCTATTTCCGTTCTTACAGCTGCGGGGTTGATTTCTAAGTCAACGACAGGCTCTATAGGAGTTGTAGGATCATCAATGGTGAGTTGTTGGATATTCTGAGTAACATCTTCTACTCTTGTAGGATCATGGTAAGGTTCGTCAAATACTACATGTACTGATTCCTCAATTGTCAGCTTCCGTTTATTAAAGATCCTGTAAGCTTTGCTGACAGAGGAATATCCTACAAATATCCCTTCATCCGACTTCTCATCGAAGGTTCTATGTTGATCTTTCCCGTTGTTCAAAACATAACACCTGCATCCAAATATGTGAAAGTACGAAACTAATGGAGTTTTGTTGTTCCATACCTCGTATGTTGTTTTGTTGTGGTGTTTGTTGATGATACAACGTTTTTGTATGTAGCACGCTGTATTGGTGGCTTCACCCCAGAAACGCTGTGGCAACTTGCTTGCGACAATCATGGTCCTTGTTGTTTCCTTGAGCGTCCTGTTCTTTCGCTCGGCAACACCGTTTTGTTGAGGTGTGCGGGCAGCTGAGTATTCGTGCTGTATCCTATTTTCTAAACAGTATTGCTCTATAAAGCGGTTAGTAAATTCAGTACCTCTGTTGGAACGAATGGACACGATACTCAACCCTTTCTCATTTTGAAGCTTTCTCAGGTGCTCGTGCAGCTTTGATGTTGTTTCCTTCTTCTTGCTTAGGAATATTGTCCAAGCATACCTAAAAAAATCATCAACAATAACGAGACAGTATTTCTTACCTCCCAAACTTACCGGGTCTACAGGACCATAGAGATCCATGTGTAATATTTCTAGAACTCTGTGAGTGGAAAGGTAGGATTTGTTCTTCAGGGTGGTCTTGATTTGCTTGCCTTTCTGACAGGGTCCACAGACGCTGTATTTTTGGAATGACACATTGGGCAAACCTCTGACCATTTCCTGTCTAGCGAGCTTGTTGATCGTCTTGAATTTGACGTGAGACATCCTCTTGTGCCATAACCAGCTTAGATCTGCAGTGCCTTTGGCAACAAAACAATGAATTGTGGAGCTCGTAGGAATCCAGTCAACAATATACATATTACCTGATCTGCTTCCTGTGAGCACAACTTCTTTGGTCAGGATGTTCTTGACTCTACAGTGATCTATATAGAATTTTACTAAGAACTGTTTGTCACAGAACTGGATAATACTAAGTAGATTATACTGTAAGCCTTCAACATAAGCTACATCGGTGACTTTCAATTTTCCTACAAGCAGGGTTCCCTTCCCTCTTGTTCTTCCTTTTGATTTATCAACGAAGCGCACTTTTGGACCTCGACCTTCTATGTAATTTGACAGCTTGCTTTTGTCTCCTGTCATGTGCCGAGAACATCCGCTGTCGAAGTACCAGATGTCCTTTTCTAAGATGTCCTGTAGGCAAAGGTATTAAGTAGATTTAGGTCCCCTTTGAATGTTGGGTCCATGGGTGTTAGTGCCTTTAGGTACCCAGATTTTCCTGACAGCAATGGGCTTGTTGTAGGTTACTTTAGGTCCGTTCTTGCAGTGACTACGTGGGGCAGGCACGTAGTCGCTGTAACCTTGATAATTATTATGCACGAAAAATTCAGGGTTATTATTAGTAATCCAGTACGAATTCCGTCTTGGAGGTGGAGCCATTTTCTTCGGCCTAACAGCTTGCCTTCTAGGTCTCCAGTCGGATTCCCAAAGCTGTTGTTGATACTGTGCGGCGACCTGCTTTCGCGATGGATAACAAGGCTCCTGTATCCAATATCTAGGCACGCTGTACTATTGGAAGTACTGTTGTGCGGGCCTTTGATATTTTGGTACAGCCTGCTTTCTAAACGGCTGCTAGCGCTTTTGATATGCTCGGGGAGCATGCTGTTGGTTACGCCTTATAAGTCTGAATGGCTAAGGATTCCGCTGTCTGTGATATGATTGTGATGGCGGAATGGCAGCTTTTGCTATTCGCGCTGCAACAGGTACCCTCACAGGACTCGGGATTTCTTCCAATACAGGAATGGGTTCCACACCCCTAACAAACACAGTACTAGTTTCCCTTTATTGGAGAATGAGATGTATCCTAAGCCACTTTTATCATGAGCATGTTGCCTAGTGCTTATAATTTCTTCCATCCTTTTAGATGATTTCTCGAAAGATTTCAAGATGGTATCAAGTTCTCCTTCTCATTTTTCGAGAGTTTTTATTTTGTCTTGGAGCAGAACAAAATCATTTGTCTTGATTTCACTGTGAGACCTAGCCTAACTTAGTTCATGAGCAAGTTGATGATTGCTCTCCATGAGTTTTTCATGATCGACTTTGCTGTTTTCACAATCAACAGACATATTTTCGTAATTTACTTTCAGCAAGTCGTTTTCTTCCCTCAGCTCTAGGTTAGAAATTTGGAGCTGTATGTTTTTATTTTTCAATGTCTCATGGGATTTTTGAATGTTTTTAAATTCATTCATCATGTTTTCAAAGGTATGAGACGCATTTGCATGAGTAATTGAGGTTGAGCTTACCCCATCATCGATATCTTCATCTTCCGGTATGTCTTTGGCCTCAAAGCACATATAGGCTTTATCTTCGAATTTATCATCTGATGAGTCACTGTCAGTGACTGTCTGAAGACATTCTTCGGACTTTGTTGGTGCAGGGGAGGCTTCTGATTCGCTAATCAGGGCATTGAGCTTGTTTTTTCAAGCACGTCTTCTTTCGTCTTTTTCTTGTTGCTCGGCTTCCGGCAACCTTTGAATTTTAGGGTGAGGACATTTATTTGAATAATGTCCTAGTTTACTGCAATTGTAACACAGGTTAGCATCACCAGAGGAAGATTCGGTACTTACCTTGTGAACAGGCTTGGGCTTGTAGGGAGTCTTTCCAGACTGCTTAATGAATTTCTTTAATTTATGCATGAGAAGTGCCATTTCATCTTGTGACAGGATATCGTCGTCACTGTCAGCATTCTTGTGGGCAGACTTTGATGTACTAGGCATGCTATGCCTTCTGTTGGATATAGCGGCTAGCGCTGTAGTCCTCGCAGGTGATTCTTCGGCTTTTTCTCTCCTGTCAATATCACACTCAAATGATTTTAGGTCAGAAAAGAGGTCAAAAGTAGATATGTCATTAAGATTGCATGACACTCGCATAGATGTGGTCTTAATGTCCCATCGGGCAGGGAGAGATCTGAAATTTTTTAAGTTCTCCTTTTGGGTATAAATTTTGCCTAACGCTTCAAGTTCACCGACAATGCTAATGAATCTGAGGTCAAGTTCCTCAAGAGTTTCAGTTGGTTTCATTTCAAAATATTCGAATTGCTGAGTTAGTTATGAAATTTTGTTTTCTTTTGAGAGCTCAGTTCCCTCGCAAATCATCTTGAGTTTTTCCCAGATTTCTTTGGCTGTCTTACATCTTTACCTTCGAGAACGTGCCTTTGTCAAGAGTGACAAATAGCGCGTTCTTAGCAACATTGTTGAGGTTAGCTCGTTTTCAATCATCTGTGGTCCATTGTTCACGCTCTTTCTCGAGCATCTCGGCATGAACTTGGCCTTTAATCCTTGTGGCCGTATTCACCTTCATGATTTTTATGGGGCCTTCTTGGATGACATAAATCATCTCTTCAAGCATGGCGGCAAGGTGAGCCTCCATCCTGATTCTCTAGTCATCAAACTCGTTATTAGAAAACATTGGTACCTTATTAATCAGTGGGGTATCTATGTCCGAGATTAGGAAATGTAAATAAGTTTTCAAAAATAAGTGATTTAAGGATCTGATTCGGTTAAAAATACGACTAATTCTTTTTAGAATCAACCGCTCCGATACCACTTGTTGGCCACTAAGTATATAGAATACAGCTCGGAAAATGTTTAAGCAACAAGCTGTATGATTTTCACATAGGAATGCGTAGCGGAAGTCTTGAAACAGTAAGTTGCTGTAAATGCAGCAACTTGGTTTTCTCCTGTTTGCTTGGTGCGTACAGGGTATGCAGTGTATACTTGTAAAATAATCACAATAATGAAAACAGTAATTTGCAGAAGGTAAATGACACGATATTTAAAGTTATTCGAGGTAAACTCCTCTACGTCCACTGGTCCTCCACACAGGAGTGAAAATATTTATTATAAACACTATGTACACAACTACATGTCTATAATCAAACCTACCCTTGTATCGTTCACACAAATTGATACAAAGACTGTCGCTTTCAATCGTTCACACAGATTGGTCAAAGCTTTCACTTGACTAGCTTCTTCACACACAGTTCCGAAGCTTCGTCTCTTCAATGCAGATCCGTCACACACAGTTAAGGAAAAGTAAAGCTTTCTTAGTCCACACAGGGCTTATGGTTTTCTTCAATGTAAGAACAATGGTTGAACAACAGCTTGACTTGCTTGAGCTTTGAGCTGATGGTGTGTTGTTTAAGGATGAGCACTTCTGTATTTCTTCTCTCAGGATTGGAAGTAAGCTTGAAGAAATATGTTTGCTCTTGATATACTGTTCTTGAGATGTTCACGATTGTATCTCAGTATATCTCAGTTTGCTCAGTTCTCAGATCTTGAATATTCATATAAATTCGTGTATATTCGTGTGTTTTATATATTCAAGTGTTTCTGATCTTCAAACTTCGGGGTATATATAGCCTTTGGAATAGATCCGTTGAGAAAAAAGTCCATTCCAACAGGATGATTGACTTGTACAGAACAAGATCCGGATTTTGCTCCTTGTCTGAAGATCTTTGTCGGCTTTGTATTTAAATACTTTATCCAATTAGTATTTAAATACTTGATTTCAAACGGAGGTTTGACTTTAGCGTATAAAGCAGATTCCGTTCCGACGGTTTTTAGTCATGTTGGATAAGTGTTGAAAAGATCTCAACACTTACAACTTGTATGTTGTATCCAACATGTTGTGTTTACAATGCTGTAGATGTAGGTTCCACACTGTAGGCTATCTAAGGGCTGCTGTATGGAAAGATGTTGTACGAATATTTCAGGACATCTTCCATACTTGGTATCATACCGACTGATGAGCTTTTTGCTGTATGATGGCACTTTATACTTTTGCTATATGTTGGCAACGTGATTGTTGTATGTTGGCACTTTATCAAAACACACATCTTGCTGTATGATTGACTTCGGGACAGCAGCTTGCTGTAAGTTGGCACTTTATCAAAACTCGATACAGGATTGTTTATCCCAACAATTATCATTGCTTTGAAATTGGTGCATGTGCTTTTACGTGTAAGATGTGACGTTTCACTTGTAATACTTGCTCTAACCCATCTTGTGTGGGGAAAACTCTTTTCTTGTATTTCAGGTCCGAAGGATCCAAACGAACGAGCACCGGGGCGGTACGATGATGAAGGCGAGGCGTGATACTGTGGCTAATCATGTTCCCTCTATTGTGAACACTGTCCCTTGGGACCGTTTTATCCTTGTATTAATAGATGGTACTCGAGTACTATAGGAGTTCCCTTTCCGATTGATGTATGACTTTCTTGTGTTTTCTTGTGACCTTTGATGTTGTTTGGATGGTACTTCCTTGTCTGTATCGGATTGAATTATTCCTGAGTGGATATTGTGAAATTGGATGCATTATGTGTAAAATTTAGCCTAGTGGGTCCCAGGCAGGGATTTACGGTGCTGTGATATTCTCCGAATATCTCAGGTGTGTTACATCAATGACCGTCATGATGTATCAAAATATGTTGCCATGACATCTGAGATTCACAAAAAGATGAATAACTTATCAAAAAACTGATCGAATAATGTTCTAGCACAACCCTACCTTGGACACGATCGCTGCACACAGTCTGATGCTACAGTGTGCGGTGACCATGGGTAAGTTTCTTGGCCATAAAATGGCCTTGAACACGATTGCTGCACACGGTGGTAGGCGACCATGGGCATGTTAGATGTGCACACGGCAGAGTAAGGGTAGTCTCTATCGTTGGACATGACCACTGCACATGGTTGCTTGCCATTGTGTACAGCCATCGTATCGGGAAGAACTTATCAAAAAAATTCAATGATAAAATATAGTTGCATACCTTCTTTTTGAATCCAGAAGCACGAATCAGCAATCCTATTCCAATGTCAATTTCTCTTTTTCTAATAACCATGTGATTTTTAGAAGGATTTTGAGCGACCCTTTGTCAAAAATGGCGTGAGTGTTTACTGTGATTATTTTGTGCGATTATGGATGTATATGGCGTAGTTAATTTTAGTTGTTATATATTAATTAGAGCAACAACCTCTTTTATAAAAGTTTGAATGAAGTAGTTTGATTTAAGAATGAAATCAGAAAATTTAATGCACGATATTTCCTATTTCTTCAAATAATTCTGCATTAGTTTCAGTAGTTACAATGAGAAGATGATGAAAATAAAAAAAGAAAAAAAAAGAGTCCAAATTAAATAAAATACAAAAAGAAAAAAAAAAATCAACATCAACAACTTTTAGAGGGCACTTTAATCTTTTTAACCAAAATAGTATGAATAACTTGTACTTTAATGAACGAGGATATATAACTTGTTAAATTTATGGTTTCGTATGAAGAAATTGATTCTCACTAGAATCAATATTTATTTTTCGTTCCATAATTATTTTTTAACACCAGTTTAATAATTTTATTTTAATTGAAAATTTTAATTTTTCCAATATTGATAGTGTCAATTATAAGCTGGCTAAATAAATAATACACGTCGATTTTAAATAAGACTATGAAAACCGAAATAAATACTTAGAATTACTGTATATTTTGTTAACCCACAATTATTTTACACCACGAGTTTACTAGTTTTTGATTAAGGAATCTATTTTGGTTAATATTATTTGACCAATTATTAAGTTGGCTAAATAGATTATTACTATCATTTATCTAAATTTTGAATCTCACATCGATTCTAAATAAGACTCCGTCGTTTGGATAACCAATATAAGAACTTAGACCAATATGTCACTAAGGAAGATCAAGAGTATGCAACCAAGCTCATGAAGAAGAATTATGAGGTGATTCATGTTCAAGAAAAGCCCGTTGTAGCCAAGTATAGATCTGCAACAGTCATGTTCTGGAATAGCCGGCAGCTATGATCGAAAGGCCGACATCTAAGTAATATCAGTCGATAGACAAGGTGGGCAGCCAAGAAGAACGACCGACATATGACTCGACCAACTAAGAAGTATTGAAGCCGACAGCCAAGCATGAAAAACTAGGTTCCAATACTTGGCTAATTCTAAGTATTCTTCAGTGTCCATATCAGTCATTGAAAAGTCAACAACTGTAATCACATGCATATGTTAAATAAACAATTAAGGGACACACAAAGACAATCACGGAACATGCAAAAGGAATATGAAAAGTGGGAATAAAGTATTCCTCTAGATTCATTCCCAAAACAATCCTTCCATCACAAATCTAGGATTGCGGTTATAATAGTTTTATATTAAAGAAAGTCTTCGAATGATCAGATTTAAAGAAAACATTTGGAACTATTGCCAGAAGATAATGTCAAAAATGTCTCTCTCTAACAGTCAAATTTGTTCAAGTGACACAAAGGCTATGAAGAAGAGCTCAATATCATAATGTTGATATGTGAAGATATGAAGACCTAAGTACGGTGCAATCATACATAAAAATGCAAAAAAATAAAACAAGTTATACTCTATGAAAAACTACATCATGAGGAGCTAAATTCAAAGATACATATCAAGAGGAGCTCTTAAGTTGGAGAATAAACAATTCTAGTCAAACTGATTTGAGTTAGGGATAGTTTCTTGAGCTAGGTTCTTGAGAGTTGGGGTTGTGCAACATCCATGGATTCTTGATGGGAATATGATAAATAATTAAGAGTTGCTAAGCATCTAAGGATTCTCGATCAAGAGGTTACAAGCAACTAAGGGAATAAGAAGTTACCGCGGCCAAGAGTTTGCACTGCTTGAAAGCTGCAGTAACTTGATTCATTGTAACATCACAAGTTATAGTGAATTCATCTCCAAGTAGATTGGATAAAAATGGAGCAGTAGAGGATTACCCTAACTTTAAACCACAAGTATTTTGTCATATACTGCTTTGACCATCATATTTAAACTGCTTCATCCATCTTACACTGTATCAGAAAGCTAAGACAGCTGAAAGACTCCCGCAAATTAAGTGAAATTTAGTCTTAACTACAAGAAAACTTGAATCAGACAACGTTTTTTACCTGTCGTCTGATACCCTGTTTTTCCGTTGTCTATTGAAACTTTGTCCTAACTACAAGAAAAATTGAATCAGAAAATTATTTCTATTTTTTAAAAATATTTATCGACGATCCAACCGTACGAATATCAAGATATATCTAATTGAGTGATGTTCTCGAATTTTCAAAAAATAAAAAATTAATTTGGATTGAGATCTTAGCAAACTACTACTAAATTGACTAGTACTAGAAACTAGTGCTTTGTCCTGGATTATTGTTTCTATTTTTTAAAAATTATTTATCAACGATCCAACCTTACTGATGTCAATACATATCTAATTGAGTGATGTTCCTAAATTTTTAAAAGATAAAAAATTAATTCGGTGTGACATCTTAGTAGGGCACTACTAAATTAACTAGTACTCGTAACTAGTGCTTTGTGCCGGATTTTTGTTTCTATTTTTCGAAAAATACTTCTCGATGATCCAACCGTACGGATGTCAACACATACATAATTGAGTGATGTTCCAAAATTTTTAAAACTAAAAGAATTAATTTGATTTGCGATCTTAGCAAACCACTACTAAATTGACTAGTACCAGTAACTAGTGCTTTTCATGGATTACTATTTCTATTTTTCTTAAAAATATTTATCGACGATCCAGCCATACAAACATCAAGATATATCTAATTGAGTGATGTTCTAAAAATTTCAAACAATAAAAAATTAATTTGGTTTGAGATCTTAGCAAGCCACTACTAAATTGACAAGTACTAGTAACTAGTGCTTTGTCGTGGATTATTGTTTCTATTTTTAAGATATATTTGTCGAGGATCCAACCATACCAATGTCAATATATATCTAATTGAGTGATGTTCTCAATTTTTTAAAAAATAAAAAAATTAATTTGGTGTGACATCTTAGTAGGGAACTACTAAATTGACGAGTACTCGTAACTAGTGCTTTGTCCCGATTTTTTGTTTCTATTTTTCTAAAAATACTTCTCGACGATCCAACCATACGGATGTCAATATATATCTAATTTCGTGATGTTTCCAAATTTTCAAAAATTAAAAAATTAATTTGATTTGAGATCTTAGCAAATCATTATTAAATTGCATAGTATTAGTAACTAGTGCTTTTCACGGATTATTATTTCTATTTTTTTTAAAATATTTATCTATGATCCAACCGTAAGGATGTCAAGATATATCTAATTGAGTAATGTTCTCAAATTTCTAAAAAATAAAAAATTAATTTGATTTGAGATCTTAGCAACCCACTACTACATTGACTAGTACTAGTAACTAGTTCTTTATCGTGGATTATTGTTTCTATTTTTAAAATATATTTGTCAAGGATCCAAGCATACCGATGTCAAGATATATCTAATTGAGTGATGTTTCAAAAATTTTAAAAATAAAAAATTAATTTGGTATGACATCATAGTAGGGCACTACTAAATTGACTAGTACTCGTAACTAGTGTTTTGTCCCGAATTTTTGTTCCTATTTTTCTAAAAATACTTCTCGGTGATCCAACCGTATGTATATCAACATATATCCAATTGAGTGGTGTTCCCAAATTTTCAAAAATAAAAAATTAATTTGATTTGAGATATTAGTAAACCACTACTAAATTGACTAGAACTAGTAACTAGTGCTTTTTATGGATTATTGTTTCTATTTTTTTAAAAATATTTATCGACGGTCCAACCGTACGGATATCAATATATATATATATATATATATATATATATATATATATAAAATTGAATGATGTTTCCAAATTTTCAAAAAATAAAAAATTAATTTGGTTTGAGATCTTAGCAAGCCAGCACTAAATTAATAAGTACTAATAACTAGTACTTTGTCCTGAATTATTGTTTCTATTTTTAAAAAATATTTATCGACGATCCAACCATACGGATGTCAAGATATATTTAATTGAGTGATGTTCCCAAATTTTTAAAAAATAAATAATTAATTTGGTGTGACATCTTAGTAGTGCACTACTAAATTGACTAGTACTCGTAACTAATGCTTTGTTTCGGACTTTTATTTATATTTTCTTAAAAATACTTCTCGACGATCCAACCGTACGGATGTAAATATATATCTAATTTAGTGATGTTCCCAAATTTAAAAAAAAAGAAAAATTAATTTGGTTTGAGCTCTTAGCGAACCACCACTAAATTGACTAGTACTAGTAACTAGTGCTTTTCACGGATTATAGTTTCTATTTTTTTTTTAAAATATTTATCGATGATCCAACCATACGGATGTCAAGATATATCTAATTGGGTGATATTTATAAAAAAATAATTTGGTTAGAGATCTTAGCAAGTCACTACTAAATTGATTAGTACTAATAACTAGTGCTTTGTCCTGGATTATTACTTTTATTTTTAAACAATGTTTATCGACGATCCAACCATACCAATGTCAAGATATATCTAATTGAGTGATGTTCCTAAATTTTTAAAAAATCGAAAATTAATTTGGGGTGACATCTTAGTAGGGTACTACTAAATTGACTACTACTCATAACTAGTAGTTTGTCCCGGATTTTTGTTTCTACTTTTCTTAAAATACTTCTCGACGATCCAACTATACGTATGTCAAGATATATCTAATTGAGTCCCAAATTTTCAATAAATAAAAAATTAATTTTGTTTGGGATCTTAGCAAACAACTAATAAATTGACTAATACTAGTAACTAGTGCTTTTCACGGATTATTGTTTCTATTTTTTAAAAATATTTATCAACGATCCAACTATACGGATGTCAAGATATATCTAATTAAGTGATGTTCCTAAATTTTCAAAAAATAAAAAATTAATTTGGTTTGAGATCTTAGCAAACCACTACTAAATTGACTAGTATCCGTAACTAGTGCTTTGTCCTGTATTATTGTTTCTATTTTTTATAAAATATTTATCAACGATCCAACCATTTCGATGTCAAGATATATCTAATTGATTGATGTTCCTAAATTGTTAAAAAAGAAAAAGTTAATTTGGTTTGAGATCTTAGTAGGACACTACTAAATTTACTAGTACTCGTAACTAGTGCTTTCTTCCGAATTTTTGTTTCTATTTTTTCAAAAATACTTCTCGACGATCCAACCGTACGGATGTCAAGATCTATCAATTTTATTCCTGCATAAAAAATATTAAATTTTTGTATGTTTATTAAATATGTTTTTTTTTAACAAAACTCTCAAGATCGTAAATTTTATCTTATAGTAAAAAGGTAATTTCTGTCCTTTACTGTTTAACAGACAACGGTTTTTAAGCACATGTGTGTTATATGAGTGAAAACGGTACAATGGTTATACACGTAATACCATTGTAAAATATCTATTGTCTAAAATAGGCGCACAAAACGTTTTTTGGATAACTCGTTGTATGTAAGTAGTTCAAACAAAATTTAAATTGTTATATAATATTTTATTATTTTCAAAATTGTTGTGTTAATACATCTCACACAATAGTTTTTCTATGAAGAAAATATTGTCTGAGTTTTTGCTGTGTGGTACTAGTGGAAAAATAATATCTTTTGTGCCACATGGCACATTAGTAAAGTAACATGTGTCTTTTTGGGTATAATAAAGTTTGTGCTTTAGATAACGGTTTTAATGTTCCGTTGTTTGAAGCATGATTAAATGTAAAACATTAAAAAACACTTGTCTGAGTCACACAACGGTTTTATGACACATTGTGTTAAATGTATTAAAACAAGCATAGTTAAAACGCTTGTCTTATTTCAACAACGGTTTAACGTGACATTGTCTTAAGCTAATTCCCACAATATTTTTTAAAACGGTTGTCTAATCCTGCATGCTTGCACAACACCACCGATAAAAAGCCTTGTCAATTGGTTTTTTTAGACAATGGTTTTTAAACCGTTCTAATGTACTTGGATTACACAATAATTTTTCGAGGATGAAAATAAATTGTTGTATGTTAATTTCAGCCAATACTTTTTCGGCCGACTGTTGTCTGGTTAGTGTTGTCAGATTGCGTTTTTTCTATGGTGCTTAGCTATTGTCAGCTAAATCTCAGCTTATATACAACTAACAGCTGAAATACCGACAACCGAGTACTTTCGCTGATGTATCATTTCCACCGACAGTCGAGTTCCTCAAACCTAACTACAGTGTGCTTTTGTGGCCAAGTCGTAAAACAGTTCAAAGAAACTAAAATTTTTAAAAGTCTATTCATCTCACCTCCACCCCTCTAGATTCTTCCCAAATGTATTTGAAACCAACACTTATGATCTAATAGAATCAATTTTATTAATCCTTATATGCTATGTAAGTAAAATTTTATTTAAATTGCTTATTAATATAGCAATTGACTTATTAATAAACCAATATATATCTTGTGCTTGGGATTGTTTCGAGCGTACCACGTTCTTATTTCCAACATTAACTTCTTTATTTGTGTGACCATAATTATTTGTAAGTGTTGGTTATTTTTATTCGAAATTGATTTAGCTAAAAATGAATGTTGACACAATGTTGAACTTATTTAATAATGAAATAATATTTAATTCTTGGGAATTTAAACTATAAATTATAAATCTATGTTTCAAGAAGATAAATTGAGGATATTATTTTTTTTAAAAATGATTTTCAGTGTGTCAAAAGTAAATGATTAAAGTTGGATATTTTAATTTAATTTATTGGGAAGATGAAGATTTGAAGTTGGATATGAAAAGTCATCCCACATGGGAAAAATAACGCATTTTTAATAGTTTTTTTAGTAAGAAGGTGTATGGATAGTTCAACCATTTAGTAGTCAACACTAGTGGACCAGCACTGCGAAGCCCACACTCGGGTCGTGGGCCTTGGATCTTGGATCTTGGATCTTAGCAATTGGACGACTTGGACTTTGCAGTGAGGCCCAACGAAAACTCGAAGTAACCCACAAATTTAACATCCATAAATCATATTGCAGCATATATGTAATATCCGCATTTTTTCCTTTCTCTTGATATTCTCGTTTTGGTGTATTTTCGTTTTTGGCAACTCGCTCGTAACCGTATTGACAATTCGAGGATATTTAATATTGGACTTCTTGTCGTTCGAGCTTGTTTCGGACTCGTTTTACTCAATTCAGTGTTTTATGTTGTTTTCGTCGCTATTTCGGATATTCTCGTAAATCGTCGTTCGGAACCGCCGTTTCGGGGTTGCCGAGGACCCATCTCATGTTATTATGCGTGTCGTGAGCTTTTGTTTGGTGTTTCGACCATGTATCGTTCATTTCAGATGTTTTGGGCCGTTATGTAAATTCCCAAAGTTTTGGGATAATTACGATGGTTGTTGTTTTCCGAACCTTTGGGTAGTCGGGAATATGTTTTCTTTTAACACTTTCATTCATCGCCTCGAATCCTTTACGTTCATACCATCATAAATTGTTCACCGTGTATTTCGACTCTTTTCGGTACCCCCTCTTGTCTAATTCTGGCCTGTACTCCCGAGGAAGGGATGTTACGTACATAACACACCTTTGGTTACGTACGTAACGACCTGTGCAAAATGGTACAGGCTGTAATATCTGTGTTTTCTATTTTCGATAATTTCTATTTTCGGTATATATTCGTTTCGGACAACTCGCTTGGTACTGTTTTGGAATTCTGAATCTATTTTGTTCTTGGAGTTTCTCCGTTGGGATGAGTCTCGATGACGTTTTTACGTAATTTCATCTTGAGTTATATTTTATCGCATGTGTATTCGATTCTCGTTAAACTCGTTCGATTTCGTCATTTTTCTATTTCCATGAGTTCGTATGGTTGAGTAGAGCATGTTGTGAGTTTCAGATTGTTAATCCGACGTTGTATCGTGATTTTCGGATGTTTGGGCTGTTTTTGTAATTTCCTATAAGTTTAGGGAATTTGTTCCTTGTTCGATTTTGGTTGTGTACCGCAGACCGTTTTGGGGTTTCCGTACTTCCATTTCGTGTTATTGTTTCCCAAATATCGATTCCTATTGCTTTTATTCTCTTCCCGGATCATTTTTCATCATTTTGGGACCCAAGGGGGGTGTGGGCCGCGGCACAAGGAATGTGCGCGGCACACATTGTCGATTCTGGCCGAGCGATCATGCCGTGGCGCGGCACATGCCGGCGGGGCGCGGCACCGCTGAAGTCATTGCCGCGGCACACTCGTCGGGCCGGCACACTCGTGTTGCACTTATCGGCCAAACCTTACATGCACTGTGCCGCAAAGACATGCCGACGGGCGCGGCACACTGCCGAGTCACTGCCGCGGCACATTTCGGCGGCGGCTGCTTGCCGATCACTGGGCGCAGTTTTGGCCATGTGCCGCGGCACACTTCGGCTGGGCCGCGACACACAGGGCAGTCAACTCTATAACTGCGTTTTTTTCAGCGAGATTCACTCATTTTTCTCATTTCATCCACCATACGAGAGAGGGAGACTTGAGAGGGAGATTTTCCTTCATCTATCACTTGATTGTGTGATTTTCTTCATCTCCTTTCGATCGTGAAGCTCGGACTGTGGATCTAACACGTGTTCTTCAGATCAAAGTGCTTGGGTCTCCAAGAGGTAATTTCTTCAACATCTTGGATTTCGATTTTGTATTGAGTTATGACGTTTTGGATGTTAAGATCATGTTGTATGAAGTGATATACACATGATTATAGATATGTTTGATTATTCATTGGATTATTGAAGGATTATTCTAGAACACTTTGAATATTGACTTGGATTTGGGGATTTTCGATTAATCGTTGTTGTAATCACGAATTTGAGTATTCATATTGGATTATTGATCGTATTGAAGATGATTTGTGATTTTGAACTCCAAGTTTTCCATTGTTCGTCGCTTATAGTCGACGATACCCAAGTCATGACCGACAAATTGTTCCATCGGGTAGAATTAGGATTAATTCTTACCTTTCCGCATTAATGAGACTTGATGTATACCGTTATTATGATTAGGAACGGAGTTGGGAGGATTGTTCGGACCAAAACCTATTCCTTCGTCGTTACCTTCGTTTCGTCTTATTCAAGGCAAGTATATGTATTACATTTCATTATGTATGTTGTGTTTTCGAAATGATTAATGAATTGTGGTTTTCGAGTGCATGAGTTGTGTTCCTTCCACCCGAAGTGTCTGACGGGATGTCTGGTGGTCGATACTCAGGGGTACGGCCGAGAAAGTGGACTTGGGTGCGTGTGTGGTTGAACTTCCACCCGGAGTGTCCGATGTAATATCCGCAATTTTCGATTTCCGGTAATTTCTTTTTTTTCGGCGGAAGTCTGTTTTGACGACTCGCTCATGTCTGTTTCGTCATTCTGAGAATGATTAATTCTACACTTTTTGACATCCGAGTTCGTTTCGGTGTCGTTTCGTTGAGTTCTGTGCTTTTTAGCGACTTTTCCGCACTTGAGTTCGATTCTTGCGAATCTCGTCCGAAACTGTTGTTTCGAGTTTCCCGCAAGTCCGTTTAACTTTGTTAGACGTGTTGTGAACTTCGGTTTGGTTATTCGATCACGTATCGTGATTTCCGGGCGTGTTGGGCCATTTTGTAATTTCTTGAAAGTTACGGGTATCCGTATCTGTAATTGTTGTCTCGACCCGTTTCTTGGTCGCGTATGACTAATTATGGTATTACGCTTTCATTTCGAGTCGTTTATGTTGTCCGCGAACTTTTCGTCGTGTTCGTTCCGTACGTTTTCGAAATCGGTCGCCGAGCCACTGGCGGTTGCGGGGATCGGCCGGACGGTTGCGGGATCGCCGGACGATTGCGCACCGGCCGGACGGGTGCGGCGAACCGGCGTAGCGCACGCTTCTGGCCGGAAAGGCTGCGCTAACCGGCAGTGTAGCGCCTGTGCCGGTGGCGTACGCCATCGCTCGGGCACAGGCGATGGGGTTTCGAGGTTGGACTCGGTCGGGATCGGCGAGTAGCGCACGCTACGCCGAGCGTAGCGCGCTAGTCGGCAGCGTAGCGCACGCTGTCGGCCGGCTAGCGTCGTTACTGGCCGGCGATTCATCCAGTGGCTACTGGACAGGTCGGCTAGCCGCGCAGCATCCGGCCGTAGCGCACGCTAGCGGGAGTTGGGTCGGCAGGTTTGGTCGGCGGGGTTGGTCGGGTGATGCCGGGTCGTGTGGGCCCTGGCCGAGGGTGCTCGGCCGATATCTGGCCGATAGCGCACGCTAGTCCGGAAGGCTAGCGCACGCTAGGCCGGCCCAAGATAAATATGGCCGAGCAGTCACATTTCACTTCGTTTTCATTTCCTTCCTTCTCCATCCGCGAGTGGCGATTCATGGGCGACGAAGCCATGCTGTTTAACAACAAATCCATGAAGTCCTTGAGTTCATAACATCAATCGTTAAATCGTTATCAACCTTTGATTCGAATCAAGGTAATCTTCCTTAGAACCCTAATTTCGTGAATTTGGGGATTTTGCATTTTCGTCCGATTCGTTCCGTGTTGTTGATTAATTCATGATGGGTATGATTAATCTTGATAGTATTCTTGTGTTTAACATCATTTAATCCATTGTTCTTCGTCGAATCAAGTATATTTCTTGATTTCCTTCGAATTGACTTTTGGATTTGTCCCGATCTCGTTTTCATCCGCTTTCGATGGATCGATTATGGTTAAATGATTTTGTTAAACATATTCTATGAATTCTATATCCATATTTCAACTTGGAATTCCGTTTTCGGTTTTGACGGAACGAATCGTGTTCTTAGCCGTTTTGGGAAATCCGTGAACTTTCGTCATTCGTTCTTTGAATTCAACGGCTTTGAGTCGTGTTATGGAATTAATTTCATTGTTATTATTTGTCCTTCGTAGTTTATGAACGTGAGTTGGCGTTCGGTGGAGTCGGCGGGTTCGTAGTCGGTTCGGGCCAACCTACTTCGGTCGATTCTCCGCGTTGTTCTTATTCGAGGCAAGTACCTTGTCCATACATTTCTTGTTTCGCGGATATGATGATTGGTGATCGTCTTGGTTTGTTTGTTTGTTTGAAATGAGTTTTCAAAAGATTTGGTTAGCCTCGTTAAAGGCCCCTTTCAAAACCGTGTGTGTTTTGTGATTGGTGTGGTTCGTGAATAACTATGTGAATTCTATGTATATGCTTGGTGTTCATGTTGCACTTGGTATTGTGTGTGGACGTATATTATTTCATTTCGGTGCGTTGTGAATTGACGTGGTGTTTTGCTAAGTGTTTGATGCCTCTGGGAGAATTGTTTGAATATCCTTGATGTGATATGTTATTTGTGTGAATGTGTGGATATGGTTGAAGGTCTACGGCGGCACATGGCATGTGATCATGTGGCCAGGATGCAACAAGTGATTGATCCAACCGTGAGAGCCTGAGATAATCTACGGTGGCACATGGCATGTGATCATGTGGCCAGGATGCAACAAGCGATTGATCCAACCGTGAGATGTGTGTGATTTGTTTCGCTAGCCAGCTCGGGAGGGTCCTTCGAGGCCTCGAGTGGGATGTCGGTGGTATCGTCCGGTCCTAGGCAATGCGCGTGCGTGATTATGTTTCGTTGATTTTACGTCCGTTGAGGACACGTGATGTTGGGCTCGACCACCGTAAATTGTTGGTGATTTCCTATTTGCGAAAACAAAACCTTTGGTGTGACCCTATTGATTTTGGAAAGAGAAGGATTTTATAATCCTAAATTGTTTTCTATTAAAACTCTCGATGGCATTTTAAATGTTTTGTAAATTGTCCCTTATTTGCGATCTTTCGGTTTTGGAAATGTTTACCCAAACTCTTGCCTCGGAAGTACTTTTCTTTACGTTTGGATCTTTGAGGATTCCCGATTATCATTGTTCTTGGAACTTGTATTGTATGGCTCGTATTTTTGCACTTGTACTTGCACTAGCAAAACGGTGGAGTTTGCTAACCCCAGTATTCGGGGGTGGATGTCTATTTTGCATTCGGGTTTTGGAGCATAACATAGGGTCGGCACGAAGGATGATGAAAGATGAACGATACTAATCACACGAGGATCTGTTGACGTCGTTTTGGTCTAGTTGTATTTTCTTTTCCGCTGCAGTATCTTTTCCCCGTTGTACGGGAGTTTATTGTATTTTGACCCCTGCGTGGGTATGTGTTTGGAATTGAGTTGTATGTATTTGTTGAAAGACCAAATCGGTCTACTGAGTCATTTTAGCCTTAAAGGCGAGGTTTAGATGTTTGATTTTAGTTATCAGCCTGGTAGATCCTCGAGGAGAGGGTCTACGGCGTGTAATATCCCCGAGCGGATTTGGGGGTGTTACATAAATGGTATCAGAGCTTAGGTTGTGGAAACCTAGGCTGTCGGGTCAGTGGTGTCTATCGAGTTTTTGTCTCGTCGGATTTTATCTGACTGAGTCGTGTCGCGACGCGTCGTCTGAGTTTGTTGGTCGTGATTAGTATCGTGGGGCGATCATCATCTTCGTGCGACCTGTGGCTGTAAGTCTCCCTTCTTTGTGTTGTGCCTCGTGTGACACGAGCTATTTTTATGATTTATTTGCTAAGTGACGGAATCCTCTTATGGATTTTGATTTCTTGATACGTGACTATTTGACTCTCATATTTCTTTCATGTGAGGAGTAGTTCTTTGGATTGTGCATGTTGGACTCTATTTCTTTTTTTTCCATTGCGTGAGTTCCTTTGTGATAGCTTTCGGTATCTTACCGATCAATTTTATTTCAAAATCGATTCCTTTAACCGAGTTGTTGGCCTTGACCGCTTTGGACGGTAGTTGGGTGTTTTCAAATGATTTTGTGAGTTTTGATAAGTACTACCGTCATCGACCTTTTTGGGCATTCTTGTAATTGGTTTTTAGCTGGTGGGTTCGGCGCGGGACCCACGGCGCTATATTGTTCCTTGTAATTACCTGAAAATTTTGGGGCATTCTAACCCATTGAATTATTTTTGAAAACCTTGAGTATCTTAGAAAATTAAAATTCGAGACGTACTTTTAAAACGAATTATTTTCTTGCGGTGTTTTCAAGGTGTTTTCTAATGCCGCAATACATTTCAAAAAATTTTCGGTTGAGGACCAAAAATATTTTTGAGATATTTTCAAATGCGATTGCTTAGACCAAGGGTCGAATATTTTGAAAGTTTTTCACTAAAGGAAAGGTGTCCTCATTTTTGTTCAAACGCAAGATGATTTTCAAAGTCTCGATAATGGTGTTTGCACTACTTTTTGTAAAATGATACTCAAGATCAACTGTTGTTTCCAAACTGTTTTCAAAAGGTGGTTCTCGTTTTTAAAAACCTATCATTCCTGTTTGCGGACCGGAAATGCGTGTATGGTTTTCGAACTTTCGTTACGGTGTCAACCCCGAATTGTGATTGAATTGGTGGCGTGAGTGTCGAGTCGTTCGCCACGCATATGTTTTGTTAGCCCTCTGTGAGAGGTGTGAACTGGTGTTTACTGTTTATCGCCTCGTGGCGATTTGCGTATTGTCGCACTAGTGTGGGTTGTTAAAGCCTGGATTTTTATGCGTTATACACATGGGTGATTGTTTCATGATGTTTGTGATTGTGTGATGGCTGTCGTTCGGGATGTTGTAATCTTCGAATGATGCCGTTGTTGTTGTGATTTTTGTATGCGTTGATATGTTATCTTTGAGTTGGCATCTCCGGTATGTTGTTTTGCGGTGTTTTAATCCATTGTATCGGCGGTTGTATTTTCGGTATGCCGAGCCGAGGTGTTTCAACCGTGGTGTGCGGGGCATGCACGTACCAATTATCTTTCGTCACGGGATCTAGTTTTGCGAGTTGGGTTCCGAGTCTTTGGGCGCGAACTTCAAAGACAGATATCGAATCGGCTTTGAGAGGCCTTTGAAGGATGTTTCGTCGGTTGCTTGTTGTGTCGTCACCTTGATTTTGCTTTTGTGAGTTGCGGGCGACCTTCTTTTATAAGAGGTCGAATGTAGTACCCGTGTTGTTTTTAGACTTCGTATTTTCTCTTTCTCCAGTCTATCGATTCGCTCGTGTTCGTTGATACTGTCTGAACTTGTTTTGTACTTGGGTTCATCATTCGAACGAGCCGTGATCTTGTTTTGGGTCAATCTGTTATCATTGTCACTTTCCGAATTCGGTTCGATTCTTGTGAACCTTGTTCGAAGTAACATCTTTAGTTCTACTAGTTCTTTTATTCAAGTGGATGGATCTTGAACTTTTACATTTTCGACTCTGTCGACTCGTTTATGTTCGTTGACATTTCGAGCTTGTCCTGCTCCTTGCTTTTGTTGATCGAGCGAGTGTGGTATTATTTCGAATAACTCGTTTGTCGTTGTGACTTTTCTATTGCTATTCCCTTTCATGTGGATCTTATGTGAATGCATACGTTGTTGTTTTCACGGATCATATATTGTCTCGAGTCGAGATGTGAACCTTGGAGTTGTTGTTTGAACTTTATTGTTCTTTGTGATTCGAACATGATTCTTCGATCTTTGTTGTCTCGATCGTTGTGGTTTGATCGCTTGATTGTTCGGTTTATATTGACCTCGTTCGTGATTGGCGAACATTCGGGCTCCTTCGTAATTCCCTTGATTCGGGAAATTAGTTTCGTTTTCGATCTTCCACCCTTAGGCGGTGGGATTTCGTGTTTGTTCGGTTGACTCGCGTTTTGATTGATGTACCGTTGGGTTGGTCAATCATATTGATTTTCGTTCGTTGTGTTTTGTGATTGTCGGATAATTGACTTGGCTATATTATCCGTTTGATGACGTTGTCACTTGTTGGTTTTTATTATATCCCTAACGGCGACGTTGTGTTGGTCGCCGTGGAGCGTGTTTTCACGCCGTATACTCCTTTGCGTTGTTTGTAACATTTCGCCGTTGGGCGTTAGTTACGCATTCTTGTGTATCTTGTTGAGTTTTCTGGCGGAATATTTCTTCTCCCTACTTGTTTTAAGTTTGGACGAAACTTCTTTTAAGGAGGGTAGAATGTAATATCCGCAATTTTCATTTCCGGTAATTTCTTTTTTCGTGGAAAGTCTGCTTTGACTTCGCTCATGTCCGTTTCGTCATTCCGAGAATGATTAATTCTACACTTTTTGACATCCGAGTTCGTTTGGTGTCGTTTCGTTGAGTTACGTGCTTTTAGCGACTTTTCCGCACTTGAGTTCGATTCTTGCGAATCTCGTCCAAATCGTTGTTTCGAGTTTCCCAAGTCCGTTTAACTTTGTTAGACGTGTTGTGAACTTCGGTTTTGTTATTCGATCACGTATCGTGATTTCCGGCGTTTTGGGCCATTTTGTAATTTCTTGAAAGTTACGGGTATCCGTATCTGTAATTGTTGTCTCGACCCGTTTCTTGGTCGCGTATGACTAATTATGGTATTACGCTTTCATTTCGAGTCGTTTATGTTGTCCGCGAACTTTTTCGTGTTCGTTAAAATGCGTTTTGGAAATCGGGTCGTCGAGCCACAGCGGTTGCGGATCGGCCGGACGGTTGCGGGGATCGCCGGACGATTGCAGGCACCGGCCGGGCCAGGTGCGCGGGAACCGCGTAGCGCACGCTTCTGGCCGGAAGAGGCTGCGCGCGCTAACCGGCAGTGTAGCGCCGCCGCCGGGTGGCTAGCGTCTGTGCTCGGGCACAGGCGATGGGGTTTCGAGGTTACGGACTCGGTCGGGATCGGCGGGTAGCGCACGCTACGCCGGCGTAGCGCGCGCTAGTCGGCAGCGTAAGCGCCACGCTGTCGGCCGGCTAGCGTCGTTACTGGCAGGCGATTCGATCCGATGGCTCTTTGGGCCAGTCGGCTAGCGCGCAGTATCCGGCCGTAGCGCACGCTAGCAGGAGTTGGGTCGGCGGTTTGGTCGGCGGGGTTGGTCGGTGATGCCGGGTCGTGTGGGCCTGGCCGAGGGTGCTCGGCCGATCTGGCCGATAGCGCACGCTAGTCCGGGAAGGCTAGCGCCGCTAAGGTGGATATAAATATGGTGGCGATCACATTTCACTTCGCTTTTCATTTCCTTCCTTCTCCATCCGCGAGTGGCGATTCATGGGCGACGAAGCCATGTTGTTTAACAACAAATCCATGAAGTCCTTGAGTTCATAACATCAATCGTTCGTCTGTTATCAACCTTTGATTCAAATAATCAAGGTAATCTTCCTTAGAACCCTAATATCGTGAATTTGGGGATTTATGCATTTTCGTCCGATTCGTTCCGTGTTGTTGATTAATTCATGATGGGTATGATTAATCATGATAGTATTCTTGTGTTTAACATCAATTAATCCATTGTTCTTCGTCGAATCAAGTATATTTCTTGATTTCCTTGAATTGACTTTTCGGGGATTTGTCCCGATCTCGCTTTTCATCCGATTTCGATGGAACGATTATGGTTAAATGATGTTGTTAAACATATTATAATGAGTGTATAACCATATTTCAACGTGGAATTCCGTTTTCGGGTTTTGGCCAGAACGAATCGTGTTCTTGGCCGTTTTGGGGAAATCGTGAACTTTCGTCATTCGTTCTTTGAATTCAACGGCTTTGAGTCGTGTTATGGAATTCATTTCATTGTTATTATTTGTCCTTCGTAGTTTATGAACGTGAGTTGGCGTTCGGTGGAGTCGGCGGGTTCGTAGTCGGTTCGGGCCAACCTACTTCGGTCGATTCTCCGCGTTGTTCTTATTCGAGGCAAGTACCTTGTCCATACATTTCTTGTTTCGCGGATATGATGATTGGTGATCGTCTTGGTTTGTTTGTTTGTTTGAAATGAGTTTTCAAAAGATTTGGTTAGCCTCGTTAAAGGCCCCTTTCAAAACCGTGTGTGTTTTGTGATTGGTGTGGTTCGTGAATAACTATGTGAATTCTATGTATATGCTTGGTGTTCATGTTGCACTTGGTATTGTGTGTGGGCGTATATTATTTCATTTCGGTGCGTTGTGAATTGACGTGGTGTTTTGCTAAGTGTTTGATGCCTCTGGGAGAATTGTTTGAATATCCTTGATGTGATATGTTATTTGTGTGAATGTGTGGATATGGTTGAAGGTCTACGGCGGCACATGGCATGTGATCATGTGGCCAGGATGCAACAAGTGATTGATCCAACCGTGAGAGCCTGAGATAATCTACGGTGGCACATGGCATGTGATCATGTGGCCAGGATGCAACAAGCGATTGATCCAACCGTGAGATGTGTGTGATTTGTTTCGCTAGCCAGCTCGGGAGGGTCCTTCGAGGCCTCGAGTGGGATGTCGGTGGTATCGTCCCGGTCCTAGGCAATGCGCGTGCGTGATTATGTTTCGTTGATTTTACGTCCGTTGAGGACACGTGATGTTGGGCTCTGACCCTGTAAATTGTTGGTGATTTCCTATTTGCGAAAACAAAACCTTTGGGCTGTGACCCTATTGATTTTTGGAAAGAGAAGGATTTTATAATCCTAAATTGTTTTCTATTAAAACTATCGATGGCATTTTAAACTGTTTTGTAAATTGTTTCCCTTATTTGCGATCTTTCGGTTTTGGAAATGTTTACCCAAACTCTTGCCTCGGGAAGTACTTTTCTTTACGTATGGATCTTTGAGGATTCTGATTATCATTGTTCTTGGAACTTGTATTGTATGGCTCGTATTTTTGCACTTGTACTTGCACTAGCAAAACGGTGGAGTTTGCTAACCCCGAGTATTCTGGGGTGGATGTCTATTTTTGCATTCAGGTTTTGGAGCATAACACAGGGTCGGCACGAAGGATGATGAAAGATGAACGATACTAATCACACGAGGATCTGTTGACGTCGTTTTGGTCTAGTTGTATTTTCTTTTCCGCTGCAGTATCTTTTCCCCGTTGTACGGGAGTTTATTGTATTTTGACCCCTGCGTGGGTATGTGTTTGGAATTGAGTTGTATGTATTTGTTGAAAGACCAAATCGGTCTACTGAGTCATTTTAGCCTTAAAGGCGAGGTTTAGATGTTTGATTTTAGTTATCAGCCTGGTAGATCCTCGAGGAGAGGGTCTACGGCGTGTAATATCCCTGAGCGGATTTGGGGGTGTTACATCCGACGGGATGTCTGGGGGTCGATACGAAGGGGTACGGCCGCGGAAGTGGTATCCCACCCGGAACGTTCGACGGGATGTCTTGGAGACGATACTAAGGGGTACGACCACGGGATACCAGTTGTGATTTTGTGATATCGTGATGATTGAAACTGAATTGGTTGCCAATGTAGTATTCCGGAATATTTATGGCAAATGATATCTGATTGAGATGATCGTGTAAAACCATATTTGTATATAATGTTGTGTAATTGTGTACTTGCACTAGCTATTCGAATGCTAACCCCTTAAATGGGGGAAATGCGTCTTATGCATTTCAGGTACCGGGAGAGCTGAGGAGAAGGCACGGGACATGCACGCAAATGATGGGCTGGCTTGATGATGTGGCTCGAGTCTGTATTTTTTTTTATGTTTTGTCGTTGCATTTGTCGAGTACTGGAGTTAGACTGTTTACTTCTAAACTTGGTTTAAGTCCCCTGCGTGGGCAATGAATTGATATTTACTTTATGTTTCATGTACTCCGTTGAAATGTTTTGGCCGAGGCCACGGCCTTATTTACTTTCGAGTGCATCTTTTGGGATTTCATTGTGGTTATGTGTCATGTGTTAGCCTGGTAGACCTCACGAGGGTTCTACGGCGTGTAATGTCCCATTTGTGAATTGGGGTGTTACATTTATGGTATCAGAGCTTAGGTTTTGAATACCTAGGCTGTGGGTAAATTTTTGTGTCTGTCAGTTGCGTCATTAGAGTCAGTCGTTCAGCCTAATATCATCATGCTACCGTCTTTTCGTGCAACCCGTGGCTGTAAGTCTCCTCGAACTCTTATATTTCAGTAATTCGTTTTCTTGCGTTGTTCGGAATTATGAATTGTGATGCCAACTTTGTCAATTGTGAATCTTTCTGATCTTGTCCTTTTCATTCTTCCTTTAGTATGTTGAGAGGTCGTGGTAGACCAGCTAGGGGACGCGGCCGAGGCCATGGTCGGGGTGCTGATAATGAAGAGGACTCACTTCCTCAGTCCTCTGCGGACTCAGCCTCTCGCTCAGTGCCGTCGGGTAATAATGCCGATATCGGGGCTACTGCCGTACTTCAGCAGTTAGTAGCCCAGCTTGCTCAGATAGCTCAGGGTGGACGCCAGAATCCGCCCCCGACACCTGAAGAGGAAGCTAGTAAGTGGCTTCAGACGGTGACTAAGATGCACCCTCCTCGTTTCTCCGGATCTTCTGACTCCCTCGGTTGGGAGAATTGGCTCTATCAGTTGTCCAGGACCTTTGATGCCGTAGCTTGTCCCGAAGACAGAAGGGTACATATTGCCCAGTACCTCCTAGATAAGGAAGCTGCGGAATGGTGGGAGGCCGTTGCGCCCAGAGACCGTCGAGCTACTTGGGAGGAATTCAAGGCTGCTATGGAAGCAGAATATTGTCCACTGCCAGTTAAGGAGCGCATAATTGTGGAGTTCTTCACCGCTACGCCACAGGATGTGCCTATTTCTCAGGCCATCATTACTTACAATCAGTAGTTGGGTTTCGTGAGAGATCAAGTGCGATCAGAGGCTGATAAAATCCGTTACTTCAATATGCGCATGAAGCCGCATATCAGACAGAGTATGGCACCGCTCATGTGTGCCACTTTGAAGGAGTATCAGGATAGCGCTCTAGCGATCGAGATGGCCGCACCGAAATCAGAGTTGGGTACCGAGGCCAAGAAACAGAAAACGGTTGGCAGTTTTTCAGTCGGCAAGAGTGGCCGATTTTCGAGAGCACAGTCTGCCTCTACACCTGGGAAGAGACCGTTTCATCAGGCTGGGGGATCTCAGGGTAATCGTTCAGTCCAGTCCGTTGCTTCTGGTGGCAGGTTTTGTTTTAACTGCAACCAATATGAGCATTTGATGAAGGATTGCCCTTCTCCTCCAGTTACTTGCTTTACTTGTGGGCAGACCGGGCATCGGGCAGCTCATTGTGAGAGGGCCACCAGGGCCGCTAGAGTTCCGGCTACCACTACCGATCAGAGGGATCACAGCACTCCAGCTACTCATGTTCCGCATAATTCGGGTCGTGGTAGGGGTCGGGGTCAGCCGGATCGCCGTACAACATCGAGTTCGGGTTCAGTTCAACCCCGATTATATCAGATGAGGCGCACAGAGGAGGCAGACATTCCGGTGGCGTCAGGTACAACTCAGATCCTTACTCATCCAGTTTCAGTGCTTTTTGATTCGGGTGCTACCCATTCCTTTATTGCATCGGATTGTGTGAGTCGCATTGGTTTTGACTGCTTGTTTGAGTGTGAACCGTTTGTAGTGAGTACGCCCAGCGGGGATCATATGGTTGGGGACCGGGAGGTTAGGGATTACCCAGTGAGGATTGGGAGCCGGGATTGGCCCTCGAATCTCATTGTTATAGACCTTAAGGGTGAGGATTTGATCCCTGGAGACGATTGGTTGGATCATCACGGTGCTATCATGAACTATCGGACTCATACCATCTCGATAGTGGCCAAGGATGGCACCGAGCATACCCTCGTCGGTCGTAACCCGGGTAGGTCGGGGAGTGTGATTAGCGCCTTGAAGGCGATGAAACTTCTGAACCAGGGTTGTGTCGGTTACTGGTGTTACGCTCTGAAGGCAGAAGATGGTGGAGTTTATTTGTCGTCTATTCCAATTGTTAGTGAATACCCCGACGTATTTCCGGATGACTTGCCGGGATTACCACCACATCGAGAGGTGGAGTTTCCTATTGATCTAGAGCCGAATGCAGCCCCTATTTCTCGAGCGCCGTACCGTATGGCACCGTCGGAGATGTTAGAGTTGAAGAATCAGTTGGGAAAGTTGTTAGATAAAGGGTATATTCGACCGAGCGCATCGCCTTGGGGTGCGCCCGTACTTTTTGTTAAGAAGAAGGATGGATCGCTTCGTTTATGCATCGATTATCGAGAATTAAACAAGTTGACCATAAAAAATAAATACCCTTTGCCCCGGATTGACGACTTGTTCGATCAGCTTCAAGGGGCGACAGTCTTTTCGAAGATTGATATGCGATCGGGCTACTACCAGTTGAGGATTCGGGACATCGATATACCGAAAGCTGCCTTTCGGACGAGATATGGCCATTACGAGTTTGTGGTTATGCCTTTCGGGCTAACCAATGCCCCAGCAGTGTTCATGCAGTTGATGAACAAAGTTTTTATTGAATATTTGGACAAATTCGTAGTCGTCTTTATCGATGACATTCTGATCTATTCACGGAGTCGGGGGGAGCACGCCTTACATCTCCGGATTGTATTAGACATTTTGAGAGCTGAGCAATTGTATGCGAAGTTCTCTAAGTGTGAGTTTTGGCTCGAAGAAGTGATGTTCCTCGGGCATGTGATTTCAGCAGAGGGAATTCGGGTAGATCCGCAGAAGATAGAAGCAGTCATGGCTTGGGAGCCGCCTAAGAATGTGAAGGAGGTGAGGAGTTTTCTGGGTCTCGCCGGTTATTACCGTAGATTTGTTGAATGGTTTTCTAAGATCGCTAGACCACTCACTCAGTTGCTCCAGAAGACTCAGAAATTCGAGTGGACCGCAGACAGACAAAATAGTTTTGACGAGTTGAAGAGACGACTAACTACCGCACCCGTGTTAGCATTGCCTCAGGGGAACGAATATTTCGAGGTTATTGCTTATGCGTCCCGCCAGTTGAAACCGTATGAGACGAATTACCCCACGCACGATTTGGAGTTAGCTGCGGTCGTTTTCGCCTTAAAGATCTGGAGGCATTATCTCTATGGGTCGTCGTGTAAGATATTTATGGATCACAAGAGTTTGAAGTATATCTTCAGTCAAAAAGAGTTGAACATGAGACAGTGAAAGTGGTTGGAGCTAATTAAAGATTACGACCTCGAGATACTTTATCATCTGGGTAAGGCTAACGTAGTGGCTGATGCATTGAGCCGAAAACCAGTGGCGTTACAGATGTTAGAGGTACTCACGCCACAGAGCAGGATCCGCCGGGATTTTATTTGTCAGAATATCGAGGTTTGGGTTCAGAGAGTTCAGGGTCAGTTATGTGCGTTGGAGATCATTTCGTCCTTGACTGATGATATCAAGGCGAAACAGTATGATGATCCGTTTTTAGTCCAGCTGAGGGAGGATGTGAGGAAGGGGAAAGCCCCTGGATTTGTGGTTCAGGATGATGGCGTTCTGAGATTTCGCGGCAGATTATGTGTACCGAATGACATTGAGTTGAGACAGAAGATTTTGAGTGAGGCTCATACTACGCCTTATTCCATACATCCTGGTACGAGCAAAATGTACAAGGATGTGAGGAGTAACTATTGGTGGAGTAATTTGAAATCGGACGTTAGTGAGTTTGTGGCGAAGTGTTTGACCTGTCAGCAGGTTAAGATTGAGCATCAGTGGCCCGCGGGGTTGTTATTTACCACTTCCCATTCCGAATGGAAATGGGAAGACATCTCTATGGATTTCATTACGGGATGCCTAGGACTCGATCGGAATGAACATGATTTGGGTTATTGTTGATCGACTAACCAAATCAGCTCATTTCCTGGGTATTAAGGACACTTGGGGACCGGAGAGGCTGGCGCGAGTGTTTATTGCAGAGATCGTGAGATTGAATGGGACTCCTAGGAGTATTGTTTCAGATCGAGATGGACGGTTTGTATCACATTTTTGGCAGGCGGTTCATCGAGATTTGGGGACTGAGTTGAGACTCGACGCCTTACCACCTCGATCGGACGGTGATGAACTGACGATCCATACGTTGGAGGATATGTTGAGAGCCTGTGCCTTAGATTGGAAGGATGATTGGGAGTCGCACTTGCCGTTGATCGAGTTCACGTACAACAATATATGGCATGCCTCGATCAAAATGGCACCATTCGAGGCATTGTATGGGAGGAGGTGCAGATCGCCGTTGTGTTGGGATGATGCGTCCGAGCTGATTGGTACCGAGCCCGATATGGTATTTGAGACGAGAGAGAAGATTGCCCTGATTCGCGATAGATTGGTGACGGCCCAGAGCCGGCAGAAGTCTTATGCCAATACACGCCGCCGACCGTTAGAGTTTGAGGTGGGAGACCACGTGTTGCTTAAGGTGTCGCCGAAACGGGGAGTTTACCGCTTCGGTCGGAAGGGTAAACTTAGTCCGAGATTTATTGGGCCGTTCGAGATTCTAGAGAGAGTTATAGAGCTTGCATATCAGTTAGGTTTGCCGCCGTCCCTGAGCCACGTGCATAACGTATTTCATGTTTCCCAGCTTAGGAAATACATACCGGACCCTAGCCATATTATTGATTTTGGAGAGATCGAGTTGGGGCCCGACATTACCTTCGAGGAGAGGCCGATTCAGATCTTAGAGCGTCGGGTGAAGCAACTCAGGCACAAAACCATTCCTTTGGTTAAAGTGCAATGGTCGAGGCATGGGTCCGAGGAAGCCACGTGGGAGACGAAAGAGAGTATGAGATCGAGATACCCCGAGTTATTCGTGTTGTAAGTTTCGGGATGAAACTTATTTTTAGGGGGAGATAATGTAATATTTGTGTTTTCTATTTTCGGTGTATATTCGTTTCGGAAAACTCGTTTGGCACTGTTTTGGAATTCTGAATCTATTTTGTTCTTGGAGTTTCTCCGTTGGGATGAGTCTCGATGATGTTTTTTACGTAATTTCATCTTGGGTTATATTTTATCGCATGTGTATTCGATTCTCGTTAAACTCGTTCGATTTCGTCATTTTCCTATTTCCATGAGTTCGTATGGTTGAGTAGAGCATGTTGTGAGTTTCGGATTGTTAATCCGACGTTGTATCGTGATTTTCGGATGTTTGGGCCATTTTTGTAATTTCCTATAAGTTTAGGGAATTTGTTCCTTGTTCGATTTTGGTTGTGTACCGCGGACCGTTTTGGGGTTTCCGTACTTCCATTTCGTGTTATTGTTTCCCAAATATCGATTCCTATTGCTTTTATTCTCTTCCCGAATCATTTTTCATCATTTTGGGACCCAAGGGGGTGTGGGCCGCGGCACAAGGAATGTGCGCCGCGGCACACACATTGTCCAGCTCGGCGAGGCAGACTGTGGCCGCGGCACATGCCGGGCAGGGCGCGGCACCGCTGAAGTCACCGCTGCACACTCGTCCGGGCCGCGGCACACTCGTCCGGGCCGCGGCACACTCGTGTTGCACTTATCGGCCAAACCTTCTGTACCGTGTGCCGCGGCACATGCCGACGTGTGCCGCGGCACATGCCGACGTGTGCCGCGGCACATGCCGATGGGGCCGCGGCACACTGCCGATCACTGGGCGCAGTTTTGGCCCTGTGCCGTGGCACACAGGGCAGTCAACTCTATAACTGCATTTTTTTTAGCGAGATTCACTCATTTTTTCTCATTTCATCCACCATACGAGAGAGAGAGGCTTGAGAGGGAGATTTTCCTACATCTATCACTTGATTGTGTGATTTTCTTCATCTCCTTTCGATCGTGAAGCTCGGATTGTGGATCTAACACGTGTTCTTCGGATCAAAGTGCTTGGGTCTCCAAGAGGTAATTTCTTCAACATCTTGGATTTCGATTTTGTATTGAGTTATGACGTTTTGGATGTTAAGATCATGTTCTATGAAGTGATATACACATGATTATGGATATGTTTGATTATTCATTGGATTATTGAAGGATTATTCTAGAACACTTTGAATATTGAATTGGATTTGGGGATTTTCGATTAATCGTTGTTGTAATCACGAATTTGAGTATTCATATTGGATTATTTATCATATTGAAGACGATTTGTGATTTTGAACTCCAAGTTTTCCATTGTTCGTCGCTTATAGTCGACGATAACCAAGTCATGACCGACAAATTGTTCCAGCGGGTAGAATTAGGATTAATTCTTACCTTTCCGCATTAATGAGACTTGTTGTATACCGTTATTCTGATTAGGAACGAAGTTGGGAGGATTGTTCGGACCAAAACCTATTCCTTCGTCATTTCCTTCGTTTCGTCTTATTCAAGGCAAGTATATGTATTACATTTCATTATGTATGTTGTGTTTTCGAAATGATTAATGAATTGTGGTTTTCGAGTGCGTGAGTTGTGTTCCTTCCACCCGGAGTGTCCGACGGGATGTCTGGGGGTCGATACTCAGGGGTATGGCCGAGGAAGTGGACTTGGGTGCGTGTGTGGTTGAACTTCCACCCGGAGTGTCCGACGGGATGTCTGGGGGTCGATACAAAGGGGTACGACCTCGGAAGTGGTATGCCACCCGGAACGTTCGACGGGATGTCTGGGGGTTGATACTAAGGGGTACGGCCATGGGATACCAGTTGTGATTTTGTGATATCGTGATGATTGAAACTGAATTGATTGCTAATGTAGTATTCCGGAATATTTATGGCAAATGATATCTGATTGAGATGATCGTGTAAAACTATATTTGTATATAATGTTGTGTAATTGTGTACTTGCACTAGCTATTCGAATGCTAACCCCTTAAATGGGGGAAATGCGTCTTATGCATTTCAGGTACCGGGAGATCTGAGGAGCAGGCACGGGACATGCACGCCAAAGATGGGCTGGCTTGATGATGTGTCTCGAGTCTGTATTTTTTTATGTTTTGTTGTTACATTTGTCGAGTACTGGAGTTAGACTGTTTACTTCTAAACTTGGTTTAAGTCCCGTGCGTGGGCAATGAATTGATATTTACTTTATGTTTCATGTACTCCGTTGAAATGTTTTGGCCGAGGCCACGGCCTTATTTACTTTCGAGTGCATCTTTGGGATTTCATTGTGGTTATGTGTTATGTGTTAGCCTGGTAGACCTCACGAGGGTTCTACGGCGTGTAATGTCCCATTTGTGAATTGGGGTGTTACACAGGCATTTCTGCCTTTTTGGTTACGTACGTAAGGAGCTTATGGCTTACGTACGTAACACAGCTTACGCACGTTAGCAAGGGGTGGCTAACGTACGTAACGCGGCCTGGGTTTATAAACCCAGGAGTTGGCCGATTTCGGCCATTATCATTTCTCCTCCTCCCCATCCGACTACTAGGCGATTTTCTTGGTGTTTTCCGGTGATTTGAAGCTTAGCGACTCCGAACCATCATCTTCTTCGAGTTTTTGGAGTATTTTATCAACACCTAATCGTGTTCTTCGTCTTTAATTTGAGGTAAACTCCTAAAACCTTCTTTTAGGTAAATTGGGGGTTTTCACGTTTTCGTCCGATTCGTTCCGTATAGTAGATTAAATCATGATGAATATGATTAATCTTGTTGGTATTGTTGGTTTTCCTACGGATTCATGGTATATTTCATGGTATTTTTGTAATCGAGAGGGTTTGGTTGTGGTCCGCCCTCGTTGTTGTTTTTTTATACGAATATACATGAATCGTAGGCGGGTTTTCGGGTGTATTCCAATTCCATATTCATTAGGATTGGTGATGATTGTGTTCTTCGAATTGTTAGGTTCGTAATTGTCAGTCCCTAACATTCGTTGGCGTCTTTCCTTCCGTTCGTTGCGTCGTCTATTATTCAAGGCAAGTATTTTTGGAAACCTTTATGCTTAACATGAAATGGTAATGTATATTGTCTGTGCTTTGCTCACCCTGGGAGGGTCCGACGGGGCCTCGGGGGAATCTATGACTTCACTCTGGATTCACGAGTTTGTTTCGCTAGCCAGCTCGGGAGGGTCCTTAGAGGCCTCAGGTTGGAATCATGGTGGCGTCCTGGTCCTAGGCGATGCCTGTGCGTGACTTGTTTTATAAAGTGGCCAGCTCGGGAGGGTCCTTAGAGGCCTCAGGTGGGATTCATGGTAGCGTCCTGGTCCTAGGCAAATTTATTATGTGACTGTTTGTTTCCGGAAAAGACATGTCTGGTTTTGGTTTTTGAAATGATATTAGTGCATGTACTATGAAATGTGTAAGCGATTGGTTTGCCTTGATTACTTATACTAGCGTAATTGCTAACCCTTTTGGGGACCCGTTGTGGGGAAATTCTTGTTATGGATTTCAGGTTATAATCATCCGGACGAACAAGCGCTGGGACAGTACGAGGATGTTGGCCAGGGTCGTTGACATATGCGTTTGAATCCTTTTATTTCTTTTTTTTTTTCATTCGATATGGTTGTTGTCCACTTTTGAAACTTGTAGATTGTACTCGCGAGTACTTAGGCTTTTCTCTTCGGATTAAGATTTATATTCGTCAAGTTGTTTATGTTTCCATTGTGGATTATCCCGTCGGTTGTACCGGGCGTGTGAATTGGTTTTCAATTGGATGATGTGTATTTTACTGTAGTAATTTGTGTCTAGCCTGGTGGGTCCCATGTAGGGGTCCACGGCACTGTAAATTACCCTGAATATCTCGGGATGTTACAGAAAATGGTATCAGAGAAACTAGGTTTATGTATACCTAGGCTTGTCGGTTATTTAGGTCTAGTTGTGTTTTGTTTTGCATATTGTCACACCGCTGCCAACATCTCAGTACTTCCAATGCTAGTAAGTTTTTTATTCGTCCTTTGTTTTCTTGCATTATAGTTCCGCTTCTTGAATCGTAGTTGCTTTTTCCTCCCTGACTCATCATCAATATACTTCTGTTATCTCTTAACACCAGTATGGATGCCGGAGGAAACCGTGGTCGTGGTCGTGGTCGTGGACGCGGCCGAGGACGTGGGGCAGCCGGTGGGGCGGCCACGTCGCATTCTTCGGGAGCCGGCAGCACTGGTGACCAACATAGCCATGCTTCTTCTCAATGTGGCGCTGACCTTGGTGTTGCAGCTGTTATGCAACAGATGGTAAACCAGATGGCGGCGATTGCCCAGGCGGTCCAGAATCCGGACCATGCTGCTCGGGACGGAGCTGACCATTGGCTCCAGGATGTCATCAAGATGCATCCTCCTCAGTTCACGGGAGCCTATGACCCGATTGGCTGGGAAGGGTGGATCAAGGAGATATCCAAAGTCTTTGTTGCCACCAATTGTCCCGAGAACCGTAAAGTTCCTATCGCCCAGTACTTTCTCACTGGGGATGCTACGGATTGGTGGGAGGTCGTTGGGCCCAAGGATCATGTTGCTTTATGGGCCGAATTTCAAGAATTGATGGAAACTGAATATTGCCCATGGCCAGTTAGACAGACTCGAGTCCATGCCTTCTATGATGCTCAACCACGGGATATTCCCGTATCCCAAGATATTGCCAATTTTAACAAGGAGTTGAGTTATGTGAAGACCCAAGTTGTCGAGGAGAGCGAGAAAATTTTTTATTTCTCCAGACGGATGAAACTGTCGATTCGGGACTACATGTCCGGACTTGTCTGCACTACCCTGAAGGATTATCAGAGTCGAGCTCTTGCCTATGATATGTCGGTGACGGCCAGTGCGGCGGTTCGGGAGAGTAAGAAACAGAAATCCACCGAAAATTTCTCAAGTCACAAGGGTGGAGGTCAGCACAAGTCTCAGTCTGCAAATATTCTTGGTGGTAATTCGGCTCGTTTCTCTGGGGGCTATCGAGGTACTGTCAGTGCCTCCGTCCAGGATATCAAATGCTTTAACTGTGGTGAACCGGGCCATCGGAACCGGGAGTGTCCTCATCCGCCTCTGATTTGTCATACTTGTGGTCAGTCGGGCCACAAGGCTTCCTTTTGTGAGCGGGCAAGGCGGCTTCTTGGTGCTCAGACTTCTTTTCCAGCACCTATGGAGCCGAGTGTGAATCAGGGCTCATTTGCTCTGCAGCCTCCGCTGGCTGCTGGTCGAGGGAGAGGTCGGGGTCAGCCCGCTAGAGGGGGAGCTTCCAGTGTTGGCTCCGCCCCTCCACGTATCTATGAGATGAGGAGGGCCGATGATCCAGCGGCCACTGTGGCGACAAGTACCGTTTATATCCATTCACATCATGTCAGTGTGCTTTTTGATTCGGGTGCTACGCATTCATTCGTTTCTCTGGAGTGTGTGCGCCGTTTGAGTCTTGACTGCTTATCACCCTCCGATCCTTTCATCGTTAAACTTCCTAGCGGTGATAGAATCGTCGGTGATCGAGAGGTCCGGGACTGTCCTGTGTTTATTTGTGAGAGGGCTTGGCTCTCTAATCTTATTGTTGTGAGTATTGAGGGTGAGGATTTGATTCTTGGGGATGATTGGCTCGAGCGGCACGGTGCAATCATGAACTACCGCACAAGGATCATTACCATGCTAGCCGAGGACGGCACTGAACACTCTTTCGCGGGGCGAAAAAGAAACCAGAAGCTTGTTATTAACGCCTTGAAGGCGATGAGACTCCTGCGAAAGGGGTGTACTGGTTATTGATGCTATGCCTTGAAGGCGGAGGATGGTGGAGACGAGCTTTCGTCGATTCCAGTCGTTAGTGAGTTTCCTGATGTATTTCCTGACGAGTTACCGGGATTGCCACCGGATCGTGAGATTGAGTTTGCTATAGAGTTAGAGCCGGGCGCGGCTCCGATTTCGAAGGCGCCGTATCGCATGGCACCTTCAGAGATGGCCGAGCTGAAGAAGCACCTGAGTGAGCTTCTTGAGTCGGGATATATTCGACCGAGCGCCTCGCCTTGGGGCGCACCGGTCCTGTTTGTGCGGAAGAAGGATGGTTCACTGCGTTTGTGCATCGACTATCGTGAACTAAACAAGGTAACCATCAAGAACAAATATCATTTACCGAGGATTGACGACTCGTTCAATCAGTTACAGGGAGCTGCAGTATTCTCGAAGATTGATTTGAGATCGGGGTACTATCAGCTCCGGGTGAGAGAGTCCGATGTGCTGAAAACAGCTTTTCGGACGAGATACGGACATTATGAGTTCGTAGTTATGCCTTTTGGGTTAACTAATGCACCGGCGGTGTTCATGCAGTTGATGAACAAAGTCTTTATCGAGTATTTGGATAAGTGCGTCGTCGTCTTCATTGACGATATTCTTATTTATTCGAGGAATGAGGAAGAGCATGCCCGTCATTTGCGGACAGTGTTAGACATTTTGAGGACCGAGCAACTCTATGCGAAGTTCTCGAAATGTGAGTTCTGGCTGAAGGAAATGATGTTTTTGGGTCACGTGATTTCGGACGAGGGAGTTCGAGTGGATCCGCAGAAGATTGAGGCAGTGTTGGATTGGGCATCGCCCAAGAATGCGAAAGAGATCCGTAGCTTCTTGGGTCTGGCCAGCTACTACCGTAGGTTCATTGAGGGATTCTCGAAACTGGCTCGGCCGCTTACACAGTTGCTCCAGAAGTCCGAGAAGTTCGTCTGGAATGACGAGAGACAGTCAGGTTTTGAGGAGCTGAAGAGGCGTTTGACTTCAGCCCCGGTTTTAGCATTGCCGTGTGGCAACAGGGGTTTTGATGTTTACAGTGATGCTTTGGGTCAGGGTCTTGGGTGCGTATTGATGCAGCACGGCAAGACCATTGCGTATGCGTCGAGACAGTTGAGGCCGTATGAGCTTAACTACCCTACTCACGATTTGGAGTTAGCGGCAGTTGTTTTCGCGCTCAAGATATGGCGTCACTATCTTTTCGGCTTTGCATGTCAGATTTTTACCGATCATAAAAGTCTGAAGTACATATTTACTCAGCGAGAGTTGAATATGAGGCAGAGGCGGTGGTTAGAGTTGATTAAGGATTATGACCTCGAAATCCTTTATCATCCGGGCAAGGCGAATGTCGTGGCCGACGCCTTGAGTCGGAAACCAATCTCGTTGCGAACGCTTGAGATCCTTACGTCTCAGTCTGAGCTTCGGAGAGTTTTGATCGAATTAGATGTTGAGGTTCTGTTGCTTGGAACTGTCGGGCGACTTTGTGCTTTAGATATTTCATCGTCTCTGATCGACGAAATTAAACTGAAACAGCTGGAGGATGTGATGATTGTGCAAATCCGAGAGAATGTTCTTAAGGGAAAGTCTCATGGGTTTGTGATTCATGAAGATGGTGTGTTGAGATTCCAGAGTCGGTTGTGTGTACCGAACGACTTAGATTTGAGACAGAGTATTTTACGTGAGGCCCATGCTACGCCTTACTCCATTCATCCTGGTTCGAGTAAGATGTACAAGGACCTGAGGAGGAATTTCTGGTGGAATGATATGAAGGAGGAAGTCACACAGTTTGTAGCGAGATGTTTGACTTGTCAGCAGGTCAAAATCGAGCATCAGCGACCAGCCGGGTTATTGCAGTCACTTCCCGTTCCAGAATGGAAATGGGAAGACATATCTATGGACTTCATTATGAGTTTGCCACGATCGAGATCGGGCATGAATATGGTTTGGGTGATTGTTGATCGCCTGACCAAGTCGGCATATTTTATGGGTATCAAGGATACTTGGGGCCCGGAGAAGTTAGCTCGTGTGTTTATTGCGCAGATTGTGAGGCTTCACGGTACTCTGAAGTCTATTGTTTTGGATCGTGATGGCCGTTTTGTATCGCATTTCTGGCAGGCGGTGCATAAGGCGTTGGGTACTCGTTTGCGTTTGAGTACCTCTTTTCATCCTCAGTCAGATAGACAGTCGGAACGCACTATCCAGACGTTTGAGGATATGTTGCGTGCTTGTACTCTCGACTGGAGTAGCGACTGGGAGGAGCATTTGCCATTGATCGAATTCACGTACAACAATAGTTGGCATACATCGATTCGGATGGCACCGTATGAGGCGCTTTATGGGCGGCGTTTTCGATCGCCGATTTGTTGGAACGAAGCGTCCGATTTAGTCGGGACCGAACCAGATATTGTCCTAGAGACGAGGCGGAAGGTGGATTTGATTCGAGAACGGATGTTGACCGCTGAGAGTCGACAGAAGTCGTATGCCGACATCCGTCGTCGACCTTTAGAATTCGAGGTGGGGGACCACGTTTTGCTAAAGGTGTCGCCGACGAAGGGAGTTTTTCACTTCGGGAAGAAGGGAAAGTTGAGTCCGAGATTTATTGGACCCTTTGAGATTCTCGAGCGAGTCGGTGAGTTGGCATACCATTTGGCGCTACCTCCGACCTTGAGTCACGTTCATAGCGCATGTTTCGCAACTGAGGAAATATGTTCCGGATCCTAGTCACATCATCGACTTTGGCGAGATCGATATTGCCGAGGACATTACCTTCGAGGAGCGTCCCTTAAAGATCTTGGAGCACCGTGAGAAGCGACTCAGGCATAAGACCATCCCTTTGGTCAAAGTGTAGTGTTCGAGACATGGTTTCGAGGAGGTAACTTGGGAAACCGAGGATAGCATGCATGCTAAGTACCCCGAGTTGTTTATTTCTTATGTTTCGGGACGAAACTTGTTTTTAGAGGGGTAGAATGTAATATCCGCATTTTTTCCTTTCTCTTGATATTCTCGTTTTGGTGTATTTTCGTTTTTGGCAACTCGCTCGTAACTGTATTGACAATTCGAGGATATTTAATATTGGACTTTTTGTCGTTCGAGCTTGTTTCGGACTCGTTTTACTCAATTCAGTGTTTTATGTTGTTTTCGTCGCTATTTCGGGTATTCTCGTAAATCGTCGTTCGAAACCGCCGTTTCGGGGTTGCCGAGGATCCATCTCATGTTATTATGCATGTCGTGAGCTTTTGTTTGGTGTTTCAACCATGTATCGTTCATTTCAGATGTTTTGGGCCATTATGTAAATTCCCAAAGTTTTGGGATAATTACGATGGTTGTTGTTTTCCGAACCTTTGGGTAGTCGGGAATATGTTTTCTTTTAACACTTTCATTTGTCGCCTCGAATCCTTTACGTTCGTACCATCATAAATTGTTCACCGTGTATTTCGACTCTTTTCGGTACCCCCCTCTTGTCTAATTCTGGCCTGTACTCCCCAGGAAGGGATGTTACGTACGTAACACACCTTTGGTTACGTACGTAACGGCCTGTGCAAAATGGTACAGGCATTTCTGCCCTTTTGGTTACATACGTAAGGAGCTTATGGCTTACGTACGTAACACAGCTTACGTACGTTAGCAAGGGGTGGCTAACGTACGTAACGCGGCCTGGGTTTATAAACCCAAGAGTTGACCGATTTCGGCCATTATCATTTCTCCTCCTCCCCATCCGACTCCTAGGCGATTTTCTTGGTGTTTTCCGGTGATTTGAAGCTTAGCGACTCCGAACCATCATCTTCTTCGAGTTTTTGGAGTATTTTATCAACACCTAATCGTGTTCTTCGTCTTTAATTTGAGGTAAACTCCTAAAACCTTCTTTTAGGTAAATTGGGGGTTTTCACGTTTTCGTCCGATTCGTTCCGTATGGTAGATTAAATCATGATGAATATGATTAATCTTGTTGGTATTGTTGGTTTTCCTACGGATTCATGGTATATTTCATGGTATTTTTGTAATCGAGAGGGTTTGGTTGTGGTCCGCCCTCGTTGTTTTTTTTTATACGAATATACATGAATTGTAGGCGGGTTTTCGGGTGTATTCTAATTCCATATTCGTTAGGATTGGTGATGATTGTGTTCTTTGAATTGTTAGGTTCGTAATTGTCGGTCCCTAGCATTCGTTGGCGTCTTTCCTTCGTTCGTTGCGTCGTCTATTATTCAAGGCAAGTATTTTTGGAAACCTTTATGATTAACATGAAATGGTAATATATATTGTGTGTGCTTTGCTCACCCTGGGAGGGTCCGACGGGGCCTCGGGTGGGATTCATGGCAGCGTCCTGGTCCTAGGAAAATTGATTATGTGACTGCTTGTTTCCGGAAAAGACATGTCTGGTTTTGTTTTTTGAAATGATATTGGTTCATGTACTATGAAATGTGTAAGCGATTGGTTTGCCTTGATTACTTGTACTAGCGTAATTGCTAACCCCTTTGGGGACCCATTGTGGGGAAATTCTTGTTATGGATTTCAGGTTATAATCATCCGGACGAACAAGCGCGGGGACAGTACGAGGATGTTGGCCAGGGTCGTTGACATATGCGTTTGAGTCCTTTTATTTCTTTTTTTTCATTCGATATGGTTGTTGTCCACTTTTGAAACTTGTAGATTGTATTCGCGAGTACTTAGGCTTTTCTCTTCGGATTAAGATTTGTATTCGTCAAGTTGTTTATGTTGCCATTGTGGATTATCCCGTCGGTTGTACCTGGCGTGTGAATTGGTTTTCAATTGGATGATGTGTATTTTATTGTAGTAATTTGTGTCTAGCCTGGTGGGTTCCATGTAGGGGTCTACGGCACTGTAAATTACCCTGAATATCTCGGGATGTTACAATATAATCTTTCTCCAACTTCATATCTAATTTACCAATTACTTCACCAGAGTTCTAGTGTTTGAAGAACACCTAATTTAGAAAAGTTAGCAGTTGTACCTTGGGGATTCGTCTGGTCTTGTACGAGGCAACATAGTCGTACATAAAGAATTGGATTCGCCTCTACTTTTATTGTTATATTCTGAATTTTTGTTTTTCGGAGTGTTTGTAATAGACGATTTATCTTCTGTATTCTTTTATGTGAGAATCAATTTTTTAATACCAAACCGTATTGACAAGTTGTATATCCAAATTCATAAGAGCATAAATTATTGATACCATTTTGCTTAAAAAGACTAAAATATCCTCGCAAAAGTTGTTGATGTTGACTTTCTTTTCTTTTTGTATTTTATTTAATTTGAACTCTTTTTTTTTCATTATCTCCTCCATTTATAACTATCGAAATTAATGTCCAACAACCAAAATTAAATCAGAACATACACATAACCACAGTAAATGTAATACCCGATTGTGAATTTATTTATTATCATTCAGTAATTGTCACTCTAGTAATTTTTACTCTTTAATAATCATTCATAATTCATATTCATTCATTGTGTCCACCGTTCGGCATATTCTGAATCGTGTATCGGTTATCATTCGTCTTTCAATCCTGTTTGAGAATCGAGACGAGAATATTAACATTATCATCATATTTGGTAGACTATGTGTGGGGTGTAGCGCACGCTACGTACTCTTTATAGCGCATGCTATTTGGGTACTGGTAGCGCACGCTATCGTTCAACATTAGCGCACGCTAGTGAAATTGAGGCAGACAGTCCAGTAGGTACTGGACTGAAATGGAGTATTCGTAGCACACGCTATGAGTGGGAAATAGCGTACGCTAGTTGTATTAGTAGCACACGCTAAGTCATCGTAGTAGCGCGCGCTAAGGCTCGAGCAGGCGGAGGACAGTAGGTTCTGGACTCCAATATTCTGGACACCAATTATCAGGTTGCGCGCGTTAACACTCGGTTAATGTACGCTAAGAGTAAGGCATTAGCGCACGCTACCATATATGTAGTGCACGCTAACAATGCAGACAGAGTTCAATGGCCTATCCGGTGAATCCGCTAGCGCACGCTATCCTCAGATATTAGCGCGTGCTAAGCTGAGTTTAGTATAAATAGGACATTTCCGCCCCATTTCATCATTTTTCCATCCCTCATCCTTCTTGGGCGATTTTGGACGATTTTGGGCGATTTAGGAAGATCTCTTCGAGCTACTAACATCTATCAACATCTTCAAGCTTCTAGTTCGGATTATTCAATGTTTAATCCTCTCCACCACTCCAAATCAAGGTACACTTTGTATAACCCTAGAATTTCGGGATTTGGGGGTTTTCCTTCCGATCTCTTCGAGTTAGCTTGCTAATATGTTGGAATATGTTGAGTATGGATTACCTACCTTGGATACATGTGTTCCTACGGATTTATTGGTGTATTCTCCGGAATTGTTGAGTATTTGGCATGGTTGAGTGTGATTCACCATCTAGAGGTTTTCTTACCGGAATACATGTATCATGGGTAGTAATTTTGGGTGGATTCCAACTTATTTTCCTACCGTTGGGTTATTGATAGCTGATTACGAACTTGTCTAGGTTTGGAGTTGCCGATTCCTTCAATCGTGGTACCTCGTCGTTCGTACCCTTTCCTCTCATTCTAGGCAAGTTAATTCTTGCTCGGTTAAAAGGATAATTATTCCTTTCGTTGTTATTCAATCATACATATAATTCATTCATAGCATATCAATCATGTTGAGACTTGTAACTATCAAACTAATCATCTAATTCACGAGGAACGACGGTTCCAATCATTTCATCTAAGCTATCATTTATTGTGTTATTAATTCACCATGGTGAGTCATTCTTGGTCCTTGTTGGATTCTATTCATTATTATTCATTATGGTTACTTTTGTTCTTGTGACCTTCTGGGATCATTTTGGGTTGCCGGGTGGTTATGTGTGGAATTTTTAGTCGGGCACACGATGGTCATGTATTATGCGGGTAATCCAATACATTGAACCGTGCACACGGTAACGTGCCTCCATGAGACTAATTAGGCCAAGTGCGTGTGTATATGCGGGATTCCGGACACTCAGATACTTGTGCACTTGCACATCCCATCTCGGGCGTACTATGATGCCCCTCTTTCAGACCTGATTTCATAACTAAGTATGTGATTATTGTATTTGTTCAACTCTCGAGGATTGTTGTTCTGTGTAACTGACCCCGTTGGGGATGTTGTTTTTAGGTCATGGCAAGGCAAAGGCACGGGAAGAGCATGGTGACGGCTAGGAGTCCCAGTGATACTAGTAGGGCCCCCTAGTCTTCTCAGTTGTTCATGTTTCTTTCATGTGTATTTTTACGCTGCAGTTTCCGTTTGGATTTTCATTTTATTCAGTGTTGTATATTTCATCTTCATATGAAATATATATGTATTCTGTATTCCTGGGTGTATTGTACTTGAAACTCCTCATCGGAGTAATTGGTAATATAATGTGGTTTGGTACTACAGTTATATTATTTAAATCATTATTTTTCATTCGCCCGGTGGGTCTCAGTTGGGGGTCCACGGCACTGTGATAGCAGCCTAGTTTGGGGTGTTACAGAGTGTGTATCGGAGCGTGGTTTTGAATACTACTCATCCGAGTCATGTCTCACTGAAGTCATCATTCATAAGACTAGTATCATTGGACTTTCGCGTCACGTGTGACCTGTGCAAGCGCCAAGCCCCTCAGACCAAAAGAACGGTATGATTTCTGATGCCATGGTATAATTTCTGGCAATAAGAATCAACTCATTTACCATTCATCAGACAACAGTCCTCAATCATCATTTTCTTTTGGATCTTGTCGATCATGATAACTCATTAATCACTTAGTCAATCTCATTGCTCAGTTGTTGATTTCGTGGATCGTACTATCAATCTTGTTAACTTGTTCAAAATAATCATTTCAGGAATTTCATCAGATAATCATGTCACCTCAGTTGATCTTTCATGCGATCTTTTGGCGTAATGTCGACGATTAATTTACTGCATTGTTAATGCGTTCATTGTGTTAGAGCATGTATGATCATTATTATCATTCCATAACGTAATCATAATGCGATATTCATGCGAGATCTATATTTATCATGTGACTTTCCTACTTTAGTATGGATAGAGCTGTCAGAGGACGTAGGGGAAGAGGCCGCGGTGTAGGCCGAAACCTGGGAGCACATGTAAATACCCGCGTGAATGCGAGGGATGTCATTAGTTCAACAGGAAGCGATGCTGCCAACTCAGTTGGCAATGCTACTCATTCACCGGGAGATAATAATTCACTGTCAGGGAGTCGTACCTGAGATGCAGCCCAATCGGAAGGTGTTCGGGTTGACCCATTCATATATATGCAGGGCATAATGGCCCAAATGACTCAGATGGCACGTCTGATGGAGACGATGCAGAATTCAACCTCTCAGACTCGGCAGGCTCCTCCGCCGTCACCTCAGAGGCAAGAGAGGAGTGTGAGCAGTATAATCGGCGAAATCTCTCGCCAGAGGCCACCTACTTTTGAGAGCTCATCTGAGCCGACAGATATTATTTACTGGCTTGAGCATTTCGAGAAGTAATTTGCTATGGTGGAGTGTCCCGAAGGGCACAAAGTTTCAGTCGCGGCTTACTATATGGGTAAGAGCGTGCACTGATGGTGGCTATCTTTGAAACCCACCGATGGATCTTGCACTTGGGACCAGTTTAAGACCCTCATGTTGGAAAGACACTATCCGGCCCCACTAAGGGAGGCCAAGTTATCGGAATTACTCAGTCCCGACCCCTCAGCGGAAGAGGATGTTCTCGCCATCGCCGAGAAGTTTCAGGAGCTACTTCCCTTTGCCTCATCCATTATCCACTCCGAGGTGGATAAAATCAAGTACTTCAGTAAGAGGTTGAAACATCGTATGTGGATGCAATTGCTTAATCATCATTGCGCCACCCTGGCCGAATTCATCGAGAAAGCTCTTACTTATGAGCTTACTACTATGGAAATTTCTAAGCAACAAACTTTATCTGCTGGCAAGAAATCGAAGAATCATAATCAGTCCGAAGGTAGTCGGGCAACTTTCAAGAAGCCTCGCACGGGCTCTACTTTTTCTGAGCGACCTCCGATGGTGCCTAAACCCGCGGAATCTCAGTCCCGAGCGGCCAGTTCGCCAATCACATGTTTCAATTGTGGGGAACAGGTCCATTACAGCACTAAGTGTCCGAGGAAGACTATCACGTGTAACATCTGTGGGATTGCTGGGCATAAGGCCTGTTTTGGCCGAAAGGATTCAAGACCTGCTCTGACGGCATCTCAGACCCCGAAGCAGTCGGTTGTTTAGAATCAGGCCACTCAGTTCGCGTCGTTTAAGATGACGGGAGCAAAAATAAATAAAGACGGAGCCCATAGTTATCAGAAAGGAGCATCCGGTGCAGGGACTGGCAAGCCCCGAATTTACGAGATGAAGAGAACCGACGATTCAGAGGCCCTAATGATCTCAGGTTCACTCGAAATTCTATCTCAACATGTGTGTACCCTTTTTGATACTGGCGCATCACATTCATTCATTTCCGAGTCATGTTTGAGTACACTACACCTGGATAGTGCTACTAGTTGCGAACCTTATGTCATTGGTCTACCAGACAGTAGAAGAATTATTGAAAATCGTGAAATTAAGAATTATCCGATTCATCTTAATGGCCGCGAATGGTTGGCGGACCTAATCATTGTAGACTTACCTAAAGACGATGTAATCTTGGGTATTGATTGGATGGATCGTCATGATGCCATCCTTAGTGTCCGTAAACGTATGGTCACTATGATTTCAGACGATGGAGTCAAGTGTGTATTTCAGGGGGGTAACCCCAGCCGTTCAGGGATGTGTCGGTTATTAGTGCTATATGACCAAGACCGAGAAATCATCAGTGACGTTGGCGGATATCCCTGTAGTGAGAGACTACGCCGATGTATTTCCAGATGAGTTACATGGTTTACCTCCACTGAGAGATGTTGAATTCACGATAGAGTTGGAGCCTGGTACGTCCCCACTATCGAAAGCACCTTATCGTAATGCCCCAACCGAAATGCAGGAACTGAAGAATCAAATGGAGGAATTGACCGAGAAAGGTTATATCCGACCGAGTGCATCCCCGTGGGGAGCACCAGTGTTATTTGTCAAGAAGAAAGATGGTTCATGTCGCTTGTGCATTGATTATCGGGAGCTGAACAGGGTGACGATCAAGAATAAATATCCCCTACCCCGCATCGATGATCTATTAGATCTACTCCAGGGAGCTTCAGTATTTTCCAAGATCGATTTAAGATCAGGTTATCATCAGTTGCGAATTTGAGAGTCGAATATCGGAAGAACGGCGTTTCGAACACGCTATGGGCACTACGAGTTTGTAGTGATGCCGTTTAGGTTAACTAATGAACCTTCGGTATTCATGGAGTTGATGAACCGAGTTTTCATCGACTATTTGGATCAGTTCGTGGTTGTTTTCATAGATGACATTTTGATTTATTCTCATGACAAAGAGGAGCACGAACTTCACCTTCATCAGGTTCTCGATGTGTTGAGACGAGAGCAACTCTATGGGAAACTTTCCAAATATGAGTTCTGGATGTCCGAGGTGACGTTTCTCGGACATATGATTTCATCAGATGGGGTTCGTGTCAACCCTAAGAAGACGGAGGCTATCCGAGATTGGCAACCTCCGAATAATGTTAAGGAAATTCGAAGTTTTCTCGGATTAGCAGGCTACTACCGGTGATTTATGGAAGGATTTTCTAAAATCGCTCAACCTATGACGAACCTTTCGCGGAAGGATAAGAAATACACGTGGTCTGACGCGTGTCAGCAGAGTTTTGAGGAACTCAAGAGCCATCTAATTTCAGCGCCTGTCCTTTCTTTACCACAAGGGATGGAAGGGTTCGTGGTTTATAGTGACGCATCCGGACACGGTCTTGGATGTGTATTGATGCAGAATGGGAAGGTGATTGCTTATGCTTCACGGCAACTGAGGCCTTATGATGTCAATTATCCGACCCACGACCTGGAGCTAGCGGCCGTGGTTTTCGCATTGAAGATTTGGCGTCATTATCCCTATGGCATCACCCGTCAGATTTTCACCGATCATAAGAGTTTAAAGTATATATTTACTCAGAAGGAGTTAAACATGCGACAGAGATGGTGGTTGGAACTGATTAAAGATTATGATATTGAGATACAATACCACCCAGGTAAGGCGAACGTCGTCGCCGATGCCTTGAGTCGTAAGTCCGTTCAGGAGCAAATGCTTGCTCATTTGACTGTTCAGAAGGATCTTCAACAAGAGTTCCTAAGGCCTGAGATTGAGGTATGGATACAGAAAGTGCAGGGGCAACTTTGCATGCTAGATATTTCATCGCTACTGGAAGAGGCGATCCAAACGAAACAGGGTTCAGACCCATTTTTGTTGCGCATTCGAGAGGATGTGGCTCAGGGGAAAGCCCTTAGATTTGTGGTCCACGAGGATGGACTTTTGTGATTTAAAAACCGGTTATGCGTTCCAGTGGATGACGAGTTGAAAAGCTCTATTTTAAGAGAGGCTCATGCTACCCCTTATTCCATCCATCCGGGGTCTAGCAAAATGTACAAAGACTTGAAACAAAATTACTGGTGGGGTAATATGAAGCAAGAAGTCGCATAATTTGTTTCGAGATGTTTGGCCTGTCAACAAGTTAAGATAGAACATCAGCGACTGGCGGGTATGCTGAAACCGCTTCCTATCCCAGAATGGAAGTGGGATGATATTTCAATGGACTTCATCACGAGTTTGCCAACGAGTCGTCGTGGCATGAATACGATTTGGGTAATTGTGGACCGTTTAACTAAGTCAGCTCATTTCCTTGAGATCAAGGATACGTGAGGTCCCGAGAGACTTGCCTAGTTGTTCATTAAAGAGATCGTGATATTGTACGGTACTCCTAAGAGTATCGTTTCTGATCGTGATGGGCAATTCGTGTCACATTTTTGGATATTCGTTCATCGTTCCATGGGAACTCAGCTAAATTTCAGCACAGCTTTTCACCCTCAGTCCGACGGGCAATCAGAGCGAACTATTCATACATTAGAGGACATGTTGAGAGCATGTGTTCTCGATTGTAAAGATGATTGGGAAGCCCAACTACCGTTGATTGAGTTCACGTACAATAACAGTTAACATGCTTCGATTAAGATGGAACCTTATGAGGCCTTATACGGTCGTCGTTGTCGATCTCCTTTGTGTTGGGATGACTTATCAGAATTAATTGGAACTGAACTCGATATACTAATAGCCGCCCGCGAGAACGTAGAGACCGCTCAGTGTCGACAAAAATCATATGCGGATAATCGTCGTCGACCATTAGAGTTCGAGGCAGGTGACCACGTTTTGGTCAAGGTATCCCCGAGTCGAGGTATTTTCCGTTTCGAGAAGAGGAGAAAGTTGAGTCTAAGATTTATTGGACCATTTGAGATTTTGGATTGAGTAGGCAGTCTGGCTTATCGATTGGCTTTACTTCCGGCGTTGAGTCGAGTTCATAATATGTTTCACGTCTCTCAGTTACGGAAGTATGTTGCCGACCCGAGTCACATACTTCAGTTCGATGAAGTCGAGATGGCGGATGATCATACGTATGAGGAGTGTCTTGTACGAGTCTTAGAGCGGCGAATCAAACAATTGAGGGACAAGGCGATTCCTTTCGTAAAAATTCAGTGGTCTAGACACAGAGTCGAAGAAGCTACTTGGGAAACCGAGGATAGTATGCGGGAGAGTTATCCCGAATTGCTTGACCCTTAGTTTCGAGGACGAAACTCTTTTTAAGGGAGGAGTATGTAATACCCAGTTGTGAATTCATTTATTATCATTCAGTAATTGTCACTCAGTAATTTTCACTCTTTAATAATCATTCATCATTCATATTCATTCATTGTGTCCACCGTTCGGCGTATTCTGAATCGTGTATCAGTTATCATTCATCTTTCAATCCTGTTTGGGAATCGAGACGAGAATATTATCATTATCATCATATTTGATAGCCTGTTTGTGGGGTGTAGCGCATGCTACGTACTCTTTATAGCGCACGCTATTTGGGTACTGGTAGCGCACGCTATCGTTCAACATTAGCGTGCTAGTGTAATTGAGGCAGACAGTCTAGTAGGTACTGGACTGAAATGGAGAATTCGTAGCGCACACTATGAGTGGGAAATAGCGTATGATAGTTGTATTAGTAGCACACGATAAGTAATCATAGTAGCACGCGCTAAGGCTCGAGCAGGCGGAGAACAGTAAGGCGTTAGCGCATGCTACCATTTACGTAGCGCACGCTAACGATGGAGGCAGAGTTCACTGGACTACCCGGTGAACCCGCTAGCGTATGCTATCCTTAGATATTAGCGCGCGCTAAGCTGGGTTTAGTATAAATAGGACATTTCCACCCCATTTCGTCATTTTTCCATCTCTCCTGCTTCCTTGGGCGATTTCGGGCGATTTTGGGCGATTTGTGATGATCTCTTTGAGTTACTAACATCTATCAACATCTTCAAGCTCCTAGTTCGGATTATTCAACGTTTAATCCTCTCCACCACTCCAAATCAAGGTAAACTTTGTATAACCCTAGAATTTCGGGATTTAGGGGTTTTCCTTCCGATCTCTTCGAGTTAGCTTGCTAATGTGTTGGAATATGTTGAGCATGGATTATCTGCCTTGCATACATGTGTTCCTATGGATTTATTGGTGTATTCTCCGGAATTGTTGAGTATTTGGGATGGTTGAGTGTGACTCACCATCTAGAGGTTTTCTTACCGGAATACATGTATCATGAGTAGTATTTTCGGGTCGATTCCAACTTATTTTCCTACCGTTGGGTTATTTATAGTTGATTACGAACTTGTCTAGGTTCGGAGTTGCCGATTCCTTCAACCGTGGTACCTCGTCGTTCGTACCCTTTCCTCTCATTCCAGGCAAGTTAATTCTTGCTCGGTTAAAAGGTTAATTATTCCTTTCGTTGTTGTTCATTCATACATATAATTCATTCATAGCATATCAATCATATTGAGACATGCAATTATCAAACTAATCATCAAATTCACGAGGAACAATGGTTCCAATCATTTCATTTAAGCTATCATTCATTGCGTTATTAATTCACCACGGTGAGTCATTCTTGGTCCTTGTCGGATTCTATTCATTATTATTCATTATGGTTACTTTTGTTCTTGTGACCTTCCGGGATCATATTGCGTTGTCGGGTGGTTATGTGTGGAATTTTTAGTCGGGCACACGATGGGCATGTATTATGCGGGTAATCCAATACATTGAACCATGCCCACGGTAACGTGCCTCCGTGAGACTAATTAGGCCAAGTGCGTGTGTATATGCGGGATTTCGGACACTCGGCTACTTGTGCACTCGCACGTCCCATCTCGGGCATACTATGATGCCCCTCTTTCAGACGTGATTTCATAACTAAGATATGTGATTATTGTATTTGTTCAATTCTTGAGGATTGTTGTTCTGTGTAACTGACCCCGTTGGGGATGTTGTTTTTAGGTCATGGCAAGGCAAAGGCACGGGAAGAGCATGGTGATGGCGAGGAGTCCAAGTGATACTAGTAGGGCCCCCCAGTCTTCTCAGTTGTTCATGTTTCTTTCATGTGTATTTTTCCGCTGCAGTTTCCGTTTGGACTTTCATTTTATTCAGTGTTGTATATTTCGTATTCATATGAAATATATATGTATTCTGTATTCCTGGGTGTATTATACTTGAAACTCCTCATCGGAGTAATTGGTAATATAATGTAGTTTGGTACTACAGTTATATTATTTAAATCATTATTTTTCATTCGCCTGGTAGGTCCCAGTTGGGGGTCCATGGCACTGTGATAGCCGCCTAGTTTGGGGTGTTACAGTAAACACTCGTGCCATTTTTGGCAAATGGGTCTCTCAAAATCCTTATAAAAACCACATGATTATTCGAAAAATAGAAGTTGGCGTTCAAAAATGACTTCATTTCTCGTGCTTCTAGGTTCTTAAAGAAGGTATGTAGCTATATTTTATCGTCGGAATTTGTTTTGACTAGTTCTTTCAGACATAGTGGCTGCACACGATGGCAAACAACCATGTTCAATGGTCATGTCCAACGGCCTTGATTTTTCATGTGCACAACTAACGTGTCTGCGGTCGTTGCACACGACGGTCTACAATCGTATGCAGCAATCGTGTTCAAGGCTATTTCATGTCCAGGAAACTTGCCCATTCGTTGTACACGGTAGCATCCGACCATCAGTCGTTTCCAAGGTAGTGACCATATGCTAGAATATTGTTCGATCAGCTTTCTGATAAGTTATTCATGTTTTTGTAATCGGATGTCATGGCAGCATATTTTGATACATCACGGTGGTTATTGTGAGTGATCAACATATGTAGATGGGGACTCTTTTTTTGTCTATATCAATGTGAGCAAAGTTAGTCATGCAAACTTCGTGGGGGTTATCAGAGAGGGTTTTGGTGTCCACATGAGTCCGATTACAAATTATGGTACTTCACACACATGGCCAAAGGCAACAAAGTAAAAATCCTATTGCGGGGCGATACCGAGATACTGCGATTTCTAGTAGAATACAAAGAGGATTATGAGGTTTTTGTTGAGAACGGCATATCCTCCACCCCCGAGGTTAATGTGGGATGTAGTAGCTCGATAGTAGAGCCCAACAATACATATTATGGCATGCCTTCCGAAGATTATCAATACGAGGAAGATATGGAAGACGAGAAAGATGAGGAAGGTGAGGAGGTGCATACGTCTGAAGACGAAGATGAAGACGAAGATTATTGTAAAGACTTGCTTGAGTCACTGTCTATGGAGTTTCTTGCTTGGGTTCGCCAACCTGCCCAAATGGATAGGATTATGAGTCGTTGGAACTTCTCATCCGACCATCAGTCTACGAGCGAGCTTGAGCATCAACATTCAATGCGTAATTAGATCATTCCATTTCCTAACCCCGGTAGTGCCGGGACTTTGGGTTGGGTCGAGCAGCCTCCACCTGTCACCAGTCAGCTAGAGGTGGGGTCCAACTTTCGATCCAAGACAGAGTTGAGGATAGTTGTAGAAATGTATCATTTGGAAAACATGTTATCACTGATCGTCCCATTGAAAAACGTATAGTGTTTATCAGTAAGAGTGAGAGAACAATTGTCAGTTTAGGTTGTGTGCTATTGAGGGTGCAACCATTTTGAGAATTACTAAGTTGAGATCACAGCTATCACCCTGACTTGAACCGTGCTGCCGCACAATTGGTCACTTCTAAGGTTGCCACCCAAGTTTGCTAGAAGATTGATCGATGAGGGGGTCACTTTGAGGCCAAAAGAGATGATTGCAAAGATGCATAGAGAGTACGAAATCGACATGCTATATAGTTTTGCTCTCCAAATGAGGAATATAACGATAGAGAATACATACGACAGTCTTAATGAGTCGTATCAGAGGCTCCCGTCTTATCTGTATTTATTTAAGCAGCATAATCCAGGGACGATTTAAGACCTGCAGCAGACTCATGAGGGAGTGTTTTGCCACATGTTCGTTACACTCGGACAGAGTATTAGGGCATTTGACACGTGTGTTGGCCACTAAATATACAGTATACAGCTTGGAAAAGTGTGAGTACAACAAGCTGTATGATTTTCGAATATGAGTGCGTAGCGAAAGTTCGTTTAAGTGAGTTGTTGTAAATACATCAACTAGGGTTTCTCCTGATAGCTTAGTGCGTACAGGGTTTTGCAATGTATACTTGTATAAATCATCGTTATGAAAACAATGAAGGCTGAAGGTAATTACATGCAATATAAAGTAGTTCGAGGTAAAGCCCTCTACGTCCACTGATCCTCCACAAAGGAGTAAAATGTTTATTAAACTCACTATGTACACAACTACGTGACTTTAATCAAACCTACCTTGTATCGTTCACATAGATTGATACAAATACTGTAGCTTTCAACCGTTCACACAGATTGGCTGTAGGCTTCTTTGACTTGCTTCTTCTCACACAGATTGAAGCTTTGTCCTATTCGTCCCACACAAGTCAGAATATCTTTTCCTTAGTCTACACAGGGCTAAGTTTACTCAAGGTAACAATGGTGAAATCACTGGTTTGAACAGCAGCTTGAACACTTGATGATCTTAGGCTGATGATGTGTTGTTCACGTTGACTGTGTATATTTTTTCTCTCAGATATTGTTATATGCTCGAAAAAATATATTTGCTCTTGCAAGCTTGATTGACAGAATAATCTTTTCAGAGTTTCTGTGATTATGAATGAGTTAATCGTTCTTATTTGTGTTCGTCTGTAGCAATGTCCTCTTGCATGTACTATTTATAACTTTGGAATAAATCCATTATAAATATATCCGTTGGCTGGTTGGTGAGCAAAAGTCCATTCTGATTGGTTGATTGACTTTCAAGATGCTAGATCCGGATTTTGCTACTTGTATGAAGATCCTCGTGGGTTGGTATTTAAATACTTTATCCAATTAGTATTTAAATACTTATTTCAATATGGTGTTTTTACTTTTGTGAATAAAGCAGATTCCATCACAACAATCTTCAGTCCTGTTGGATAAGTGTTTGTTTTCCTAACACTTTCAGCCTGTATGCTGTATCCAACATGTTACGATTATATTGTTGTAGGTGTAGGCTCTGTAGAATAGACTATCTTCAATGCTATATGGAAGGTGCTGTATGGAGATTCCAGACAGCTTCCATACTTAGTGATATTCGAATCCTTTGCTGTATGATGGTTTTTATTCTTGATACAACTTGCTATATGTTGGCAATTATCAAAACAACATACAAGATTGTTTTTCCCAACCATTTCCTCCTTTTTGATAATGCCAAAACCTCTTAAAGATAACATCTTGATCTAGAGAGGCTGACTTCTTGGTCTTTTGTCGAAAGATCTGATCTTCAGTACTTAGTCTAAAAATGTGAACTGCTCGTAGGTAAGTTCTAAGAATTCGTAAACATCTACAGGGATGTGTATTACAACTTAAAACTTATGATGGGCGGGTAGGCACAATCTTACAGTGTGATCTAGGTTGAATACAACTTGACCTATGAACTGTTCGTAGACAAGTTCTTACATCTTAACAAGTTTTATGCTTGTTTTTGCAGCAAATAAATTGAATTCATAATCAAACAGTAAAACAGTAAACGTAGATTATGAGCTGTAATCTTTCAAGAAAAATTGATTTTTATTGATAAAGATCAAAATATTATAATGATTGAAGAAGAAAGATACATAGATTGCATACTGCAAGAATTGAACAAGTACCATGATAAAGGAGCATCCATGCTAACTCCTATAATGAGGATGCCTCCAAGGCCTCCTGTCAGGATCATTGTCGGTTCCTATCTACCAATTCTCCAAGGAATCATTGCCTCGATCTAGATAGATCGCTCTTCCTTCAGCCGATTTGTCGAAGGCAAGTATCCAATCTACAGGATGAGTGAGCCAATCACCTTTTCGGTGCCTTGATTTCATTTGAATATGTATGGGAAGTAATCCTTTTTCTAACATCCTTGCAAATTCATCTGCAGCCTCCGCCAGAGTCTTGAATTTGTTGAACATAGTGGATTTTCTGATGAGTTTGACAAAATACCTCATCAGTTCATTTCTCTTCCAGTTCTTCACGTCATCAGCTGTATGCTTACGGTTGGTAGGAAGACGGATCTCTGATGGTCTTTGAAAATTGTTCTTCCAGGGTACGTTGGGATAATGGAACTCTAGACGAGAACCAGTTACCCTGTATCCTTTTGCAGTAGGCGAGGCCAAACGGCCTATGACAGCAGTAACGCTCTCTTCTAGAGCACTGTCGAACTCTCTTTTTTTCACAATCATCCATTTCCGACCAGCCTCTTTGGCTTCTTCCCCCTTTTTGGCATCATCAAGGTAAGTGATGTTAGCATCAATGCTTTCCAGGAGCTTCATCATGTTATCCTGTTTCGTCTCTATACTCGAGATTTTGTTGACCAGAGAACTGAGCACCAGAGAAATGTCATCGATCTTTTTATCATGTACTGAGAACACAGGTTCGGATTGAGCTAAGAATACAGCTAGGGTGTACATGTCAAGTCTTCTAAGTTCTGCCTGATATTTCCATACAGGAAATGGAGATTTCTCAGATTTGGGTTCTTCTTGTGCACACAGTACAGTTCCTTATGTATCTCCGGCGGGTAGTTACTCCAGCATCAATGAATTCTATGATTAACTCATGTGGGTGGTCTATCAACCATCTTCTGTCGGTTTCTAGTTCAGCGATAATGGTTCTTGTTGCTTCTTTGAGCGTCCTGTTCTTTCGCTCAGCAACACCATTTTGTTGAGGATCCCAGGCAGCTGAGTATTCGTGTTGTATTCCATTGTCTGAACAATATTGCTCTATAAAGCGGTTAGTGAATTCAGTACCTCTGTCGGAACGAATGGACACGATACTCAACCCTTTCTCATTCTGATGCTTTCTCAGGTGCTTGGGAAGCTTTGTTGTGGTTTCCTTCTTCTTGCTCAGGAAGATTGTCCAAGCATACCTAGAATAATCATCAATAATAACGAGATAATATTTCTTACCTCCCAAACTTACAGGGTCTACAGGACCGTAGAGATCCATATGTAGCATTTCCAGAACTCTGTGAGTGGACAGGTATGATTTGCTTTTCAGGGTGGTTTTGACATATTTGCCATTTTGACAGTGTCCGCAGACGCTGTCTTTTTGGAATGACACATCGGGCAAAACTCTAACCATTCCCTATCTAGCGAGCTTGTTGATCATCTTGAAGTTGATATGCGACATCCTTTTATGCCATAGCCAGCTTTGATCTGCAGTGCCTTTGACAACAAAACATGGAATTGTGGAGCTCGTAGGCTTCCAATCAGCAATATACATGTTACCTGACCTGCTTCCTGTGAGCACAACTTCTTTGGTCAGAATGTTCTTGACTCTATAGTGATCTATATAGAATTTAACCGAGAACTGTTTGTCACAGAACTGGCTAATACTAAGTAGATTATACTGTAAGCCTTCAACATAAGCTACATCGGTGACTTTGAATTTTCCTACAAGCAGGGTTCCCTTCCCTCTTGTTATTCCTCTTGTTCAGTTTGCTTCTATCTCCTGTCATGTGCGGAGAACATCCGCTGTCGAAGCACCAGATGTCCTTCTCTTTGATGTCCTGTAAGCAAAGAAATTAAGTAGATTTAGGTCCCCTTTGATTGTTGGGTCCATGGATGTTAGTGCCTTTAGGTACCCAAATTTGGCTGATAGCAATTGGCTTGTTGTAGGTTACTCTTGGTCCATTTTTACGATGTCTATGTGGGGCAGGCACGTAGTCACTGTAACCTTTGTAATTATGATGTATGTAAAAAAGAGGGTTATTATTATTAATCCAGTACGAATGCCGTCTTGGAGGTGGAGCCATTTTCTTAGGCCTTACAGCTTGCCTCTTGGGTCACCAGTTGGATTCCCAGAGCTCTTGCTGATATTGCGCGGTGACCTATTTTCTTGATGGATAACGGGGCTCCTGTATCCAATATCTTGGCGCATTGTACTATTGGAAGTACTGCTATGCAGGCCTTTGATATTTGGATACAACCTTCTTTCTGAATGGCTGTTGGCGCTTCTGATATGCTCGGGGAGCATGCTATTGGTTATGCCTTACAGGTCCTAGAGGCTGAGGATTCCGCTGTCGATGATATGACATTGGTGGCGGAACAGCAGCCTTTGTTGTATGCGGGTCAGCTGTTACCTTTACGGGACTCAGGGTCTCTTCAGGTACATGAATGGGTTCCACACCCCTAACAAACACTGTACTAGTTTACCCTTTATTGGAGAATGAGTTGTATCCTAAGCCACTTTTATCATGAGCATGTTGCCCGGTGCTTAGAATTTCTTCCATCTTTTTAGATGATTTCTCGAAAGATTTCAAGATGGTCTCTAGTTTTCCTTCTTGTTTCTCGAGAGTTTTTACTTTGGCTTCGAGTAGAGCGAAATCATTTGTCTTGCTCTCATTATGAGACTTAGTCTCATTTAGATCGTGGGCAAGTTGATGATTTCTCTCCATGAGTTTTTCAAGTGTCGCTCTGCTGTTTTCACAATCGATGGACATATTTTCGTAATTAATTTCAGCAAGTCATTTTCTTCTTTCAGCTCTAAGTTAGAAATTTTGAGTTATATGGTTTCTCGCTTCAATGCCTCATGGGCCATTTGAATGTTTTTAAATTCAATCATATTTTCGAAAGTATGAGATGCATTTACAGGAGTATTGGATGTTGAGCTTACCTCATCATCACTATCTTCATCGTCCTGTATTTCTTAGGCCATAAAGCACATATAGGCTTTATCTTCTAGCTCATAATCAGACGAGTCACTGTCAGTGACTGCCTGAAGACATTCCTCGGTCTTGGTTAGTACGGGTGAGGCTTTTGATTCGCCGATCACGGCTTTGAGTTTGTTTTTCCAAGCACGCCTCCTTTCATCTTTTTTCCATTGCTCGGCTTCCGACAACTTTTGGACTTTAGGATGCGGACACTTATTTGCATAATGTCCTGGTTTCCTGCAGTTGTAGTATAGATTAGAATCACCAGGTGGAGAAGATTCGGTATTTACTTTGTGAAAAGTCTTGGGCCTGTATGTAGACTTTCCAGACGGTTTGATGAACTTTTTAAATTTGTGCATGAGAAGGGCCATTTCATCTTGTGACAGAATATCATCATCACTGTCAGCAGTCTTGTGGGCAGATTTGGATGTGCTGGGCCTGCTGTGTCTCCTATTACATACAACGGGTAGAGCTGTAGCCTTAGCAGGTGACTCTTCGGCCTTCTCTCTCCGGTCAATATCATACTCAAAAGCTTTGAGGTCAGCGAAGAGGTCAAAAGTAGAAATGTCATAAAGATTACTGTTGTTATTTTTGTGCGCTTTATTGTTATTATTTTATTCTTATTTTGGTTTAATTATGAGAAAATGAGCTCCTAATGCACGATGTTCACATGTTTTGAAGGAAATTAGAGTCCTGAAGCTTGAATGAAGAAAAACAGGCCAAAAACGACATTTTTCGGTAGAGGGCCGCGTCGCGGCGAAGTTGGGCCGCGTCACAGGCACATCACAGAGCAACCAGCACAAAATGTACCGGGGGCCGCGGAACACTCTCTACGGGACGCGACCTGTACTGATTTCTTGCCCTGACCTGGGAAGCGGTATGACTAGGGCCGCGACACACTTACTCTGGGTCGCGGCCCGCGGTGGCGGGAACCCTGATTTTACCCCACGATTTTAGCCGTTTTGGAGGCGGACTAGACCTAATCCTCATATGCATTTTGGAGGCAGGAGATGGTTATAAAATCCTAGAGAAGGTCAGAAAAGAAGGTATCGAAGGAAGAAGAGGAGAATACCTAGCAGCAGAGAATGAAGGCTAGAGAACGGAAGAGGACAAGTTCTTCAAACGTGTTTGAAATTCTTCAACATTATGTTTAATTCAAGTATTTTTGCATTGTTTTCTAGTATATCGGGCTAGACCCCTTTATGATAGGTTTGAGATGAAATCGAGATTATGACGAATTCATTCTTGATTTTACATTATTGAAAGTTTTCCCTTTTTTATTGAGTTTTCCCCGATTGTTCTTAATGCTTTCAATTGTGTGGTCAATAATTGAATTGTTCTAGCTACTTAACTTTAATCGGAAGAGAATAGTGAGTAGTGATAATTGGGAGAAAACCATTTTGTCTTGTGAGATAGGAATATACTCATAAGAATTATGAAGCTCGATGTTTTGAAGATTATAGAACTTTTTGGCTAATGTCGAATTAACCTACCTAGGAATAGAGTGAATTATTCGCTTTGGAAAATTCTACTGACCTCGGAAGGGGCATTAGATTAAATTATAATCTTTGCTTTCAATTAATTGGGGAATTAAATAAATTAAATCAAGATTCATTTGGATTAATCAATGTGAATTCTTAATCCTAGATTCTTCTCCTATTTGATCTCATTTTGTCGGATAATTGATTTCCTTGTTTATTATAGTATTTCGTTTTTATATATATAATTAACCACAAATTTTTCGGTCGTTCAAATAAAATTAGAAATACCAATAAGTTGGTAATTAGTACATCAGTCCTCGAGGGAACGATACTTTACTCATCACTTTATTACTTGTTTACGACAACGTGCACTTGCATTCACAGAAATATGTAACAAGTTTTTGGCGCCGTTGCTGGGGACTGGTTGTTTTTGCTAATATCAATTTCAGTATTTTCAGTCTTAATTTGAACATTATTTTATTTTTTTGTAAATTTGGTTTCATTGTTTTCCTTTCAGGAATTCGTTTAGTGGATGAGAAAATTTGGTAACGAAGGTTTATTTCCTTTAGATACCGAACTCGAAGGCACTCTGTGGAAAAACAGGAAGGAAAGACATGAGCTATTGATATCATGGAAGACAACACTGGAAATCAAGGGATTAACAACACAATTCAGCAGGTTCAACCAGCATTGGCTCTCCGTGATTATGCACTTCCACAAATCAATGCAAACTTTTCGGGGATTCGACCCCCGACCATTCAAGCAAACAATTTTGAAATCAAAATAGCTATCATTCAAATGGTGCAAGGAAGCCAATTTTGCGGATTGGCGAATGATGACCCTAATGATCATATTGCTTCATTTCTCGAGATTTGTGACACATTCAAAAATAACGGTGTTACTGTGATGCCATTCGTCTACGGCTTTTCCCATTTTCTCTATGGGATAAGGCCAAGTTCTGGTTAAATTCACTCTCGTCAGGCTCTATCACAACTTGGGCAGAGTTAGAGCAATCTTTTCTAGCTAAGTTCTTCCCACCGGCGAAGACAGCAAGACTCAGGAATGAGATAACCACTTTAGGACAATATGATATGGAGTCGCTACATGAGGCATGGGAGCGATATAAAGATTTTCTAAGGAGATGCCCCCATCATGGCCTTCCGGATTGGCTGCAAATTCAAACATTCTATAACGGATTGAATGCTTCTACACGCACTCTAGTGGATACAGCAGCTGGGGTGCTTTAATGGGCAAAACTATGGTCGAAGCGTACTCATTACTGGAAGCTATGGCTGCGAACGCTTTGTAGTGGCATTCTGAGCATGTGAATCTGAAACGAGTTGTGGAAATTTCCGACAATGATCCAATATCTACGCTATCGGCTCAACTGGCAGCTCTAACTCAACAACTCCAAGTTTTGTCACACACTCCTTCTACCGGTACCACGGAAACATGTAATTGGTGCAGTGGCTCTCATCCTAGTGCTGAATGTCAAGTCGGGAATCCATTTGAGCAATCTCAGATGGAACAAGCTCAATTTGTGGGGGGTGGAAGTCGTCAAAATAACCCGTACTCTAACACTTACAACCAAGGGTGGCGAAATCATCCAAATCTTTCATGGATGAACGGGCAAGAATTGAACAATCCTCCTCAAGCTCAAGTCACTTAGCCACAATAGCAGCCCCCTCAACCACTGAAGGTCTCTTTGGAAGATGCACTGGCTCAATTGGCGGCTAATACAAGTCAATTCATGACTCGCACTAAAACTACTCTATAGAATCATTTTGCTTCTATTCGGAACTTGGAGGTTCAAATGGGGAAGATTGCAAATCTTTTATCATCTAGACCCCAAGGCGTCTTACCAAGTGCTACCGAGACGAATCCCAAAGAATATGTGCAAGCTATCAAGTTACAAAGTGGAAAGGAACTACACGAAAAGTCCAAGAGTAGCAAAGAAAGGAGCATTCCGTTGCGAAAATGAATGATGAGGAGACCACCCAAGTAGAGATAGCCATGTCCAAAGCCCAAAGCAGTCTCAACCACACATCATACTTATGTACCACCAGTCCCGTCTCCACAACGTCTGCAAAAGCAAAAGTTAGACAAGCAATTTTCTAAGTTTCTTGATGTCTTTAAGAAATTACATATTAATATCCCATTTGCCGACTCTTTGAAACAAATGTCGAGCTATGTGAAATTTATGAAGGAAATTTTATCTAACAAAAGAAAGCTCGAAGAATATGAAACTGTGGCATTAACTGAAGAGTGCAACGCTATTTTGCAGAAAAAGCTTCCACCTAAATTGAAATATCCAGGAAGTTTCACTATACCTTGCACTATTGGAAACTCGTCGTTTGATAGAGCCACTACACCAGAATCATGATTTTGTGACTGCGAAAAACAGTCACAAATGGAAAAAACAGTCACAAATGACTGTCACATAATCACCAGTCACAATATTTTTGTGACTGTCAAAAACAGTCACAAAATAGTCACAAACTTCATTATATGACTTTACGATACCACTTTCCATGGCAGTCACAAAGAATATTTGTGACTGTCATTAGCAGTCGCAAATGTCATTTTCATGACTGCTAACGACAGTCACAAATTTCACCTTTCCTGACTTCCCTTGACAGTCACAAGGTAATCAAGATTTCAATAATGTATGACTGTCAGTGACTGTCACAAATGTTGAATAAAAATTAAAAAAATAAAATATTTAAGAAACAAATTTTTGTAACCTGCAATTTTTCACAATGAGATCACAATGCAATCCAATCATATTTCTTAGTATTTCCATACACTACTCTAATCAGTTTTCACAACGCATACACAAAACTACAATCTAGGGTTGAAAATTAATACATGTATATACAAACACTTTAAACATTAAATCATTCTACATGCCACCTCCAACTACACATCCATCAGGACTAGCCAAAGAAACACTCATACCACCATCTTTGTTTCTCATTCCTCCCATCTTCGAAGGCATAAACGATCCAGTCAATGATAGTTACTAGAACCGACCCTAAAAAACACGTCCAATTACACATCAAATGTACTGGTCAACAACATATAATTCTATAAACTTTAACAGCCAGAGATGCAAATGCTTGAACGCGCCATCTTGCTAATAGATGTATGAAAACAACAATCTGCAGTGGCGAATATCTCAAGAACATGATTCAAGACAGTGGCGAACAAGAAAACGGATCAAAAAAAAAAGAGATAGAACGACGACGTAAGAAACAACAATTCGTTCACAAGTTCAGCAGTAATGGCGATAGTTGGGGCTATACATGCAGCTTTCTGCATATGCCACTAGGTTTTCTGGTTGCGACAGACGAGTTGCTAAACCTAATAACGATAATAAAAAGAAAAAAGAAAATAAAGAGCAATAATTAAGATTATAATTATAAAAATGATAATTAACAAAACGACCCCTTAAGTTTGGGGTAATTACATAAAACTTCTGCTAAATTAGAAAATTGCAAAATCTAATCTCAACATTTCTAAATATTACATACAGGGCAGACTTTTCGTTTGACTATCTGTAATATTTACAAAATCGAGGGATGCAACTGTAAAATGTAAGACGATAAATTTTGTAATATTTACAAAAGTTAAGGATGTGAAATATTGATGACATTAGCAATTTCCATCAACTCCACTTACCATGTGCAAAAGAGTTAATGGTATTTTAGTAATTTTTAATATTAACTGGATTTTTTTAATGTAATTAGGCCAAATCGAAAGGAAAAGGGTATCCTTTTGGGGGAATCAGAAGGAAGATATTACCAAGTTCATATGCTTTAGCAGCTACTTGGGCTGCAATTTGGGCCGAAATCTTTCGGATGTTTGCGAATGGTGGATATATGAGTCCTTTATCTAAGTTCTCTTGGCTAACATGTGCCACTAATGCTTCCGCTGTTGTAAGAAAAATAAAGGAACGAAATTAATTTTCTTTCCGCCGATTAGCAGACAACCTTCTTTAGTGTTACAACATCAAAAAAATGGGCATTGGTAAGTAAAAACAAGAAAAGCTATACTTAGAGAAAAGATACACTTAGAGGTTTAATCATATGAAATATCTCTTGAATTAGTATTGTTTAGAGTAAACTTACAAGCTGCCAGAAGCATATCGTCATGAACTCGGATGGCACCGGAAATAATCAGACCAAGACCGAGTCCGGGAAAGATATATGCATTATTCGCCTTAACCAAAAAATTAAGGTTGGGGTTAGTGCAAAAGGTTTTCCACGAAAAAATAATAATATAATTATACAAATAAAATTTCAGCGGGTCCAGAATGTTAGGATGAAGCTGGCCAGATGCATAAAATTTGTCATTATATTCAACCAGACTAAATGGGCTCCCACTACCAAAAATGACTCGGCCCTAAATGACGAGTAGAAGAGCAGATGAAAAATCAAATGACATTGCAAGAATACATATTAAAGATGGTTAACTATAAAAACTACCCCGTAATTATAGTCTATTTACAAGAACCGGAAAAAAATTACCTATGATCTAAAAGTAAAAATAACCCATTGAGGTTTGTACTTATCTTACTGATAGGCACTTCTTGGCCCAACCGAGGATGTATGTTTGTAAGACAAAAGTATATGTCGAGGGTTATTTTTTATTTTGAAAGATAATTGGGGTTCTGTAATTAGATTAAACTTTAGGAGTAGTTTTTGTAATTACTAATTATCCCTATAAAAGATGACAGTTGAATGATCACCTCACTCAATGTATAAGCCTCTTCAGTAGTACATTCTGACTGTGAGGTTGGGTTAGAGAGGGCAAGAATAACAGGTTTCTGAAAAGAGAAAGTAAACCGTGTTAACGAAATACAATTTGCTCCAAGACTATTAGACAAATATAAATATGAATATATATCATTTGTCGGACCTTATTGATGGATGCCATCACCTCGACCACTTCCTTTGTGAAGGTTCTTCCGGCTCCCGATGATCCTATCAATACTATTGGCTTGATGGCCTAACAAATGAAAACAGGAATCCATATCCACATAAAGATTAATTTTTATACGGGTTTGTCAAAAAACACCATTAAGGTTCAGTCCAATGACAATAAAAATACTAAAACTCATATCAGATAAAATGGAAGAACACAGAAAAGGAAAAAAAGATAATCGTACATGTTACCTCGACATATATATATATATATATATATATATATATATATATATATCCCAAGTTTCTAAAGTTTCAAACACATAAATTTAACATCTGAATCAAAGAATATAGCATCGAAAGTCTGGTTCTACTCAATTTAGGGAGTTCTTGCAAAAATTTGTGATTTCAAAGGAAGCGATTTATTGCCGTAGAAGCGAGTAGTTGGGAATCAGAAGTTAATATTATTCGCAACCAGAAGCTAAGAAAATGTATAACTCAGAAGAGAATGTTTGAAGAATAAGTTGTAAAAGTGTTTTATTAAGGAGAGTAATAAAAAAAATGTTTTCCCACTGCTTTTAGAAACTAATTACGAAAACAGGAAAATAGATTTTCTATTGATTCTTTATTGTTTGTCAAAAACTGGAAAAATCTACAATATTATTTCCTATTATTGTTTATATATAAGGTAGTGTTTGCAAAAAAACAGAGCAATCTAGGTTTTCTATCTCTTCTCTCAACAATCTGGAAACAACAGAACAAGAGTCCAGACCCACATGCAACACCTTATGCATGCCTTCGCCATATGCTTTTTGCAAAATTGGAATGGCACGTTGAACCTCTAGAGTACATGAAAAGTCACCTACATAAGGAATACAGTGAAAAAAACCTTAATCAGATGTCAGGAAGCCATGCCATGTCAGGAAGCCATGTCATTTATAAAAATTCCATTGAGGGAAGAAGGAACACATATATACAACAATAGTAAATAATTATGTTCAGACCGTCATGAAAAAGATAAATTTCACTAAGTAAATAAAGGAACATGCACTTATTGGCTCCTACAATAAGGAGACAAATACGGAACAAGATAATTAGAAAGCAAGAATTATATTACTACCTTCGACATGATTGACTGCTTTATGATTTCCCAAAGTACCTATCAGGCAAATCAACGCACATTAGCTTAAAACATAGTAAGAATAAGATATGTATTACTGACGAGCACAAGCTTTATATTCCAAGCATCCAACAGAGAACCTGAGGCATTCTCACGTTCCCACAATGGGATGTAGGAGTGGAGGAGAAGTCGAACATTATGGTAACCAACAGTTAAATCCTAGATTGGAACTATAAATCTCAATTCAAAAAAAATAATAAAACACTTTTACAAAATCTCATACACACACGTACAAAAATCTCATTTACAACAAAGAAACACATCTCAAGAATTTCACAACACACTCATTTCCAAAATTTACACAAATTTTTACGTAGTGAACATAATCAAACTTATGTGATTCTTTCTAATTATAGAAAAACTTATCATCTCAATTTTCAGAGAAAATCCATCTTCCAGTTTCAGTTTCTACAACCTAGGTCCATCGCCAGAAAAAAATGTCTCGGTCTTCACCCCTACCAATTCATCTTCAAACATACACACACACACACATACATAAATTTCAGAACCAGGAAACCAAATACCCAAATTATTCAATAGCACAATGCCATATTTTTGTTTAGGACCGAAATAAATAACTAAAGGAATTCAAACCTGAGATTTTATTCGGATGCTACAAACTAAATCATCATCCACTCCTCCACTATACCCTCATTTCTAGATTCAAAACATCGCCGCCGCCTCTAAGATCTACCGAATCGAAGACTGCGACTTCTTTTTTCTTTTGCCGGAAAATTCAAAAGGTGATTCGTGGAGATCTGACCCGAGTCTGGGAATCATGGAGAGTCATATTGCTGCTCTTATCGATGGACCATTGCCGCTGCTACTTCGACCACCGGTTCTGCGGGTCGCTGGCAGAAGTATTCCGCGTGACTGAGAGAGAGAGAGAGAGAGAGAGAGAGAGAGAGAGAGACCAGGTGTTGGGTGAGAGGAGTCACATAGAGAGAGGAGAAGTACAGAATGGGAACTGGGGACTTTAGATCTGTTTGGCCATGTTACCTTTATTTCAGATGTGGCCGTCGCATGTGCTAAGAGTTTGACAAAATGTATTTATATATAAAACTGAAAAGTTTATGACTGCTCAAGACAGTCACAAATATTTGGATTTGTGACTGCTCAAGATAGTCAGAACACTTGTGACAGTCATTAACAGTCACAAATATGTGGATTTATCACTGTTTTGTCTTTGTGACTGTTATTGGCAGTCATAAAATTATGACTGTCGTTGACAGTCACAAATCCTACGAGTTTCAATGTCACAAAATCCTGTTTTTGGTGTAGTGAGCTTTGTGTGACCTTGGCACCAGTATTAATCTTATGCCTCTCTTTATTTTCAAGAAACTAGGTATTAGGGAGGCCAAGCCTACTACAGTCTCTTTACAACTAGCAGATCGATCCATCAAGTATCCTAGAGGGGTGATAAAAGATGTCCTGGTTAGGGTTGATAAATTCATTTTCCCCGCCAATTTTATTGTGCTTGATATGGAAGAAGATCATGACATTTCGATTATTTTGGGTAGACCATTTTTAGCCACTGGTAGGACTCTTATTGATTTTCAGGAGGGTGAATTGATGCTTCGCGTTCAAGATGAATAAGTAACATTCAAAGTGTTTCGATCTCTCCCGTATCCACGCGATGTCGAGAAGTATTCTCAAATTGAAAGCTTAGATATTTTTGTGAAAGACACACACCGAGAGAGTTCTCTGTCGGAATGTTCAGAATCTATTTTAGTTGCTCCGACATCTAAGAAAAATTTAGAACGAGTCGCGTATCTTAGGCATTTGGACGTGTCGTGTTCATCATCTGTTCACCCACCATTAAAAAATTCTAATGCCATCGTAAATTGATTCATTGAAAAGAAAACTAAGCCGGAAGTGAAACGGTTGCCAAGTCATTTGCAACAAGGGTGTTTCGGGAAGTTACTACTGTTCAAATCTTTTCGCAAAGAACGTTGGATATCCAAACCAAAAGTCGAACGGTTAAAAACTAATGGTCAAAAATTTAAAACACACAATAACGGTTCGATGTACTTGGCGGAGTCCAAATGGTGTCTGCGAAAAGCAAATTGATTTTAAAAAGGTCCGGCTGAAGACTATAAACTTAGCACTTCTCGGGAGGCAACCCGAGTATTAGTAGTATAATTTTAGTTTTTGTTGTTTTTCCATTTTAGGAGTCTATTTTGTCCGGAATTTTCGTTTTACTGTGTTTTTTTTGTAACACCCCCAGGATATCCGAGGTATATTACAGCGCCGTGAATCCCTATATGGGACCCACCAGGCTGAACAGCATCATACCCAACGACTCACAGAACGATAAAATAACACCAAGTCATAAAGACGCAAAACAGAACAATCCACCCGGTTCAACCGGTCAATATAACATCATCATCCAACACAACATAATAAGCAACAATACAATTCAAACGAACAAGAACCCCTTAAGTACTCGAGTACAACTATTAGTTCAAAACCACAAAAGACAAAAAGGTAAAAGACACTAAAACATCACTCGTGCACCATCATCACGCACGGCCATCATCCGTGTCTTGGTCAGTACCGCTCGTCTCGATGAACCTGACCTGAAATTCATAAAACGAATTTCCCCAAAACTGGTCCCCAGAGGGGTTAGCAATTACGCTAGTACAAGTAACCAAATGAAAATTTTACATCTTACACATATAGTAATTCATGCCATCAATAAATCATAAATTCCAAAACGCTCATTTCCTAAATGCCAATGATCAAACCACATTTGTAAAATGCACCACAATTAACCGCGGACCCACGGCTTCGTGGATCCTCGCGAGACCCCGTCGGATCTAACCCACAGTGGTTAAAAGCAAGCTCGCGGTCCACAGCTTCGTGGAACCCTACCGAGACCCCGTCGAGTCTAACCCGTAGTGAGCATACACACACACAATTTCTCATACAAAACTACTATGTCAAGATTGTAAGTTCATAAGGATACTTGCCTCGATTAATTAGACGATGACACGAACGGAACGGAAGAGTTGAACACGACCGCAAGGAACCGGCGGAAATGAACCTAACGATTCGAACAACACAATCACAACCAACTCTAGACGATTACGGAAATGGAATACACCCGGAAACCCGCCTACGATTCATGTATATTCATACAAAAATAACAACGAGGGCGGACCACAACCAAACCCTCTCGATTTCGCAAAACCATGAAAATATACCATGAATCCGTAGGAAACTAAGAATACCAACAAGAATAATCATATTCATCATGAATCCATCAACGAAACGGACGGATCGGAAGAAAATCCCAAAACCCCAAAATATCCAAAAGTAGGGTTCTAAGAGATTACCTTGGATTTAGGATGAGAAACACAAGTGGATGATGTTAGTCTTACACCAAGAACTCAAGCACAAGAATCTCTGAAGTGATTGGAGGAAGAAAATCGCCTCAAAACGCTCGGGAGTCGCTCGGCCGCGGAAAGAGGAAGAAATGAGATTTTGTGATTATCTCGGTCAACTCCCTGGTTTATATAACCAGGGAGTGTTAGCGCACGCTAAGACCTCAAGGTTAGCGTGCGCTAACGGGATAGGGTTACCAACCCTCCTGTTAGCGTCCGAGTCCAGAAGCCATGGTTTTTGCCGTTAGCGTGCGCTACCATGCATGCGTAGCGTGCGCTAATAACCTATCGGTAGCGCGCGCTATCGACCAATAGCGTGCGCTACCTGAACATCAGCCGAGTCCAGTAGCCAACTGCCCAAACCTCACCTGACCCGTTAGCGTGCGCTACCATACCAGCGTAGCGTGCGCTAACTAAAATCTGTTTGAATTCAGTAGTAAACTGCCCAGTACTGGACAGTCACACTAGCGCGCGCTACTGAACAACGTAACGTGCGCTAGTCTCCCGACATTAGCGTGCGCTAGACAAGATAGCGTGCGCTAATCCGATAGTCCAGAGGCCTGGGAGTGAAACTGCCACTCCTGTGGCTAAATCGTTAGCGCGCTCTGAATTAAACGTAGCGTGCGCTACCAATGGATTTCTAGCGTGCGCTATACAGAAAATTTAGCGTGCGCTAGATACAGAATATAAACGACCCAAAATACCGGATTATGAACGAAACGTCAAACGGAACACCTCAAAACGCATCATAGCATATAATGAATCAACGGCAACCCAAAGCAGCGGTTCCGCACAACAATTACGAGAATCAGATCAAAAGATAACGGAAAAGTTACACTGAAGGATACACGAGAGTCACTAAAATCGAGAATTACACCGGAAATACAATTACGAGGGAAAGAAAAATGCGGATATTACATTTTTGACGTGTTTTATTTGATTACAGTTGAAGAACCTTCGCAAGAATTGCTCCAGGGCCATATTCCAGATAGGGCCGCGACACACTAAGGGCCGCGGCATGCAAAAAATAAAAGTGGGCTCAACCCACTGTACTAGGGGCCGCGGCCCATATATTCTGGGCCGCGGCACACTCGCCCAGGAGCCGCGGCACGCTGAGAACAGGTCGCGGCATGCCAAAATCCCAAAAACGCGCCCAATAAACTGTCCTATGGGCCGCGGCACGTATATGCTGAGCCGCGGCACACTTACTTAGGAGGCCGCGACACATGTACTTCGAGCCGCGACAGACGCCTCGAATGCCAAAACAAACTGTACTGCGGGCCGCAACCCACTTGCTACATGCCGTGGCCCCTGCTGAAAGTTTTTAAGCACAATGCAAGGTAAAAAAAGTCATTCGGCCGAGACAAAAGGTATCCCTCTCTAAACCCTTCTTCCGCGGCACAGGTCACCTTGTTCAGATCAATTCTTCTTCTTATCTTCTTTGATCCAACACCAGGTAATCCATATTCCTTAAGTTTATTTGCTAAAAAATTGCAAGGATTGAGAAGTGGGGTAATGTTTATTTTGTTCATTAATGAATTTCTTTTTTTTTTCTTTTCTGTGTTCTATCAAGATTTTGATCGGAATGTATTAATAATATCGATTTATGTTGATTATGATTCGTGTGTTGTCATCGATTAGCTTGATATCATTTGTTGTTGGTGATTGAATTCACATATAATTATTTTTCTCTTGACTTGAGTGTGCGCACGACAAGTGTTTGATGTAATACCCCAGTGAAATGTGTTTGATCTAAACATATCCAATCTTTTTGCAACCAATACGATTATCTAAATAATATGTTCCCCCAACCCTTAGGTTAATTTTTGAGTAAATTTTCGCATCATGCCTCTTATATGGAAGTGAGAGTTTTTAACGCTACACTCTTGTATATGTTTCTCACACATTATAGGTTGTGGTTGGTGTCTTGATATGCCATTTTGTTGCCTGATACCGTGCTTTTATTTTCCAGGAATTCGCAATGGCCCGAAACAGGAAGTTGAGCTCCACTAGGACTAGGACTCGAGCATCTCCCCCGAGAGGGGAAACCTCTCAAAACCCGACTGATGGGCAATCCCAACATCTCTCCGACCCTGAGATTCATCGTCTCTTCAATGAAAGAATTCGTCCGCGGCCCATCATTCCTGAGAGGGGATTCACTCCCGCCCCTCAAGACGGCGAATTATTACCCACCGAGATGGGCTGGACACGATTTGTCGCACAGCCCGACCCAGCCGTCATCTCTATCGTGCATAAATTCTACACCCATGCTTTGCTACACCATACGCTGGGAGGACCGATGTTGGGGAGATCGGATATCCGTACAGAGGTCATTGTCCATGGTCAGACAGTTGACTTCTCTGCTGTAGCGATTTGGCGTTTATATGAGCTACTCGAGATAGATGAATCGGCTTTCATGATGACGATGGGTAGCCTCACGAGGGAGGCATTGTTGGAAGCACTTACTCAGCCGGAGTCTGTTTGGGAGACGCATGTACCGGGATCCACAGCCTTCTTCTTTAAGAGCTAACGACTCAGTCGGCTAGGACGAGCCTGGCTATACTTCCTTTGCTCAGGGGTTGACCCTACTTCACAGATACGCTCTGTCTTACTTCCTTGCGCTCGACTGCTCTATGCCATCACGTCCGGTCTCAGATTCAATGTGGCCCCACATCTGGCCCGATCCATACTACAATGCATCAAGGGAGGCGCCAACATGGGACTAAAAGATCCCTCTCTGATTTGCGCCTTATGCCGCCAATTAGGTGTGATTTGGTCGGATGACGAGCCTACCATCACACCCCAGGGTCCGATTGACCATCGTATTATCTCTCATTTCGACCAGTGGGGAGGCGCACGAGCATACCCACGAGGACGAGGTTTTCTTTTGGATGAGCCACACGAGCACTCGCCTCCCATTCAGACTACCTCAGAGCCCCTTCTGCTTACTCATGAGCCGACGACTGATACAGATCATCAGACCGAGTCTTCTCCACCCCCAGCGAGAGATCACATTTTATAGGCGATGTTTGACGGCCTGAGGGAGGAGATTCGAGCAGAGCGAGACAATGTGATCGTAGTTGTGCGACATGAGAAGTACGAGCAGGTCCGTCGGGCCAATCAGCGTGCTGAGAGGCATTTAGCTGCGAGAGATGCTTACCATCAGGAGTACTTAGCGGCGTGGATGGGCCATATCCTCCACCCAGACAGACCATTTATACCTCCGACCAGGCCACATACACCACCTACTTCACCTGACGAGGCTGATGCTGTCGCGCCCCCACACCGGGGTTGGACGAGAACGCGACAGTTAACGTAATAAATAACATTTGTGATAATATATTCCAGTAAAGCATACATATGCCAGATCTCAGCCCGGTGAACTAAGACTGGTTATTCCATAGAAAATAAATATTCAAGAGTACAGCAGAATTTTACATCAAGTGCAAAAGAGTACATCGGAAACCAAAATACATTTTGACACATGAAATAAAGAAGCGTTAAAGCAGTATCCTAATTTCCTATGTATTGGCAATACTTTGAGGACGGTCTTCAGTGGTCGTCAGCATCTGGCCCTTCTTCTTCTTAGTTCTCTTCATCTAGTGGGGTTTTAGAAAATAATTTAAAATGGGGTGAGAATAATGGATTCTCAGTGAGTTGGGTTTGGGTATTTAATGAGTTTATTATTTAATAAACATTACGTTTCTCCCATTTTTGAAAAATAGTGTTGTTTAAAAATTGGTGCAAGTTTTCAAGAAGAATATTATGAATTATGACATGAATGTACAGTCAATCTCCGTAGATTGCGGTTGAGTATGAAGAATGCACGGCGTCGAGCGCCCAATGAGTATTTAGCTTTGAGAGGTCGTCTACATGAGTAATCCCTTAGCCTCCTTATAACGTCTTAGACCGTTATCAGTGTTTGGCCTTTGACTATCGCCATGATATTTGGTTTGATAACCGTAGCCTTGGGCGTTTGTCGAACCGTTACTATAACATTGGCCTTTGAGCTTTATCGCTCTCACGCTTGGTGACGTGCTGCCTTATGTCTTATCTGGGCTCTATATGTCCTTAGCTTGGGCCTATGCCCGGATCATATCATAATCGCGACTATACCCGAATTCTACGACCCAGTCACCTTAGGATCACTCCGTCCTTCGGCTTCAAGGGAATAGGATACGACGGTAGCTTTGCTTAGAACCGCAGCCACGCTGCTCGATTCATGACTTAGACTAACCGCCCCTCATGCATATAAATAGAAAAAGGGACTCTAGAGGTACTCGTACGGACTCTAGCGGTGGCTTCCGCCCAAAGGTCGTAGCACTTAGCTCCGCACAGCACTTACTCCTGATTTCAATTGAATAACAATTATTGTCGTGATTGACAATGATTATGCATATTATAAGATATCAATATGATCATTTGATAGTAAATGGACTTGGATAAACTAGAAGAATTAATTGAACCGGTTGATGATTAGATTGCTAACGTGCGAGTCTTAACATGATCTTATAATAAACTCATAAACTTGAATAGTTCGGTACGGATTGATTATACGTCCAAAAATTACAAACTTTATTGCGAAAAGTCCGTTATGATATGAGGATTGAAGGTCAGAAGTCGCATGAAAGTTTTACCTTTCGGAAATCACAATTCTGCCCTTCCATCTTTTAAGTACTATCATTATTTTTACTAAAATATTATAAATAATTCGGTACGGATTGATTATACGTCCGCAAATTACGAACTCTCTTGTGAAAAGTCCGTTATGATATGAGGATTGAAGGTCAGAAGTCGCATGAAAGTTTTACCTTTCAGAAATTACAATTCTGCCCTTCCGTCTTTTAAGTACTATCATTATTTTTATTAAAATGTTATAATTTGGATGATTCAGTACGGATTGGTTATACGTCCGAAAATTTCGAACCTTATTTCGAAAAGTCGGTTATGGTATGAAGATTTAAGGTCAGAAGTCGCATGAAAGTTTTACCTTTCGGAAATCACAATTCTGCCCTTCCGTCTTTTAAGTACTATCATTATTTTTACTAAAATATTATAATTTTGATTAAGTCGGAACAGTTTGATTGTACGTCCGAAAATTATGAACTTTGTGGCAAAAAGTCCGTTATAATATAAGGTTTTGAAATCATAAGTTCCATGGAGGTTTTTCCTTCTATAAATTACAATTCTGCCCTTTCGAATTTATAGTACTATTATTATTTTTTATTTAGTTTTATCTTATAATTTTGATTGATTCGTTTGGATTCATTTAAACTCCGAAAATTATGAATCCAGTTGCGATTACGACTTGTACTTTTATATTATGTTCAGTTTTAATTTTTATTCTTTTAGAAATTACGACCCCTTTGTTTTGCCTTAATTGATATTTTAGTATTCGGGTCATATCTTTTTCTTTTCTTGTCGGATTGACCTCAAATTTTCGGAGTAGGATCTTTATGTTATTATGAGTCCATAGAGTTCAACTTTTCTGGAAATTTTATTTTCGAAACAGTAAGTTTCTGCAAATTACAGTTTTGGCCCCGAATTCTTGAAATTTATATTTTTGCCCCGATTTTCTATTTTAGTAAATTCCGATTTAGGTGAAATTTTACAGAGAACTTATTTTTGATATATTAAGACTTACTTTCATAACATAAGACCAGAATCATGTACTTTAACAATTTTACCCCAAATTTATCTTATTTAAACTATTTTAGTTTATCCTTCGAACTTAGGTTCGAATTATCAAATCTTCCGGTGACTAATTATCCTCTTACCAAGTACAATATATATACTCATATGTTTTTGGGATTTTAATCCCAAAAGGTCAGATTTGTCATAATCAATCAAATTTTCCATCAATGAATTAATTTGCACATATAATTAAAATATGACAAACTAAAATTCAACAAATATCAAGACCATTATATGCATGGTAATGAATATTAATCAAGGATAGATATCTAAAGTTTAATACTTGAATGTACCATATATTTAAATTATATAAATTTTGAATAAGAGAAAAGAAGGAAAACAACTTTACCCACCTCGATTTCTTGTCGGAAGTAAATGGTTCTAGGTCTCGGAAGTGGAAGAAAACGATCTCCCTCCTTGAACTACATGGTTCGGCCGATTCCAATATTCATGCATCCATGATGCATATTTTGTTTGCATGTTTAGATATTTGAGTTAGATTACGGAAATTTGGATGATAACTAACATATTGAAATATAAGAAATGAGATTACCTATTCTCTTGTTGAATTTTTCCCCTTCCGCCTTCTTTCTTCTTCTTGGATCGGCCCTCTCTCTCTCTAGTCTCAACTTTCAGATTTTTTTGTTTTGCATGTAATATAAGGTTAATGTGGTGTATATTTTAAGTGTTTAAAAAGAGGTGGTCAAGCATGGGGAACGGAAACACAAGACACAAGGTCATGTCTTCCATAAGAAGGACATGAAGACTCTAGGTGTCCTCCCCCTCTCCTTTTGGCCACCCATTTTGTGTGTGTGTGTATATATTTTTTCTTGTATTTTAAGTGTGTAGAATATTAATATAGTTAGTTGGGTATTTGTTTAATTGTAAATGGATTAAGTAGTTGGTTTGGGCTTTCAATCATAATTTCAAGACTTAGGAATTTTATTAAGTTGGGTTTGAGTCCATTAGTGAGTTTATATTAGTAAATGTTGGTACACATAGCCCATTAGTTGAATCAATATTCTACTTTAACTTTCAATTAATTTATTATATATGAAACAATCAAGTAAAATAAAATGAAACTAGATGTAGATTATATTATATCATAACAAATGTTATTAAAATTACACCACGATATAATAAACTGTACATGTACTGAGCTGTCGAATTTAGGGGATTCTACATCCTCCCCTCCTTAGAAGAATTTGGTCCCCAAATTCCTTCTCAAACAACTCGGGATATGATTTCTTCATTTCTTCTTCAGCTCCTATGTAGCGTCTTCCTCTCTACTGTGATTTGTCCAGACGACTTTGACCAATGGTATCTTCTTGTCTCTTAGTTCGCATACTTGTTGATCCATGATCCTAATCGGATTTTCGATATAAGTTAAATCTTCTTTGATTGGCGGTATGTCATGCGTGATGACATGTTCAGGATCTGGATGATATTTCTTCAATCTTGAGACATGAAATACGTCGTGCATTCTAGCAAGATCGGTTGGTAGCTCGAGACGATATGCTAATTTTCCAATTCGTTCTAGGATTATGAAAGGTCCGACATATCTAGGGCTAAGCTTCCCTCCCTTCTTCGAGTTGATCAATCCCTTACGTGGTGATAAACGAAGGAATACTTTGTCGCCCATATCAAATTCTAAATCTCTTGTCCTCTAGTCTCCATAACTCTTCTGTCGGCTATGAGCAGTGCGAATTTGATCCCGAATGATTCGAACCTTATCCATGGCATCTTCTACTAGATCAACTTTTGGTATCGAGTTTCGGTTCTACTTAGTCCTTGGTGTCCATCGGTCGTCAATCTCCTAAGGTATTGGTGATCGGAACTTTCTTCCGTATAATGCTTCATATGGAGCCATCCCGATAGTTGCCTGATAGTTGTTGTTGTAAGCAAACTCAGCTAAGGGTAGGTGGCAACTCCAACTCTTTTGAAAATCCAGTGCACATGCCCGTAACATGTCCTCAAGGACTTGTATCGTTCTCTCGGATTGTCCGTCCGTCTGAGGGTGTGCTGCAGTGCTGAAACTCAATTTCATCCCAAGTTCTTGATGTAGACTCTTCCAAAATCTAGAGACAAATCTGGGGTCACGGTCTGACACAATGTCTACAGGTACTCCATGCAGTCTAATGATTTCTCGGATATACGTCCTTGCTAGCTTCTGCAGACTATCATTCTTTCTTACGAGTAGGAAGTGAGCTGACTTTGTAAGTCTATCCACGACTACCCAGATTGTCTTATATCCTCCGCTGGTTGTTGGTAAATCCATCACGAAGTCCATCGTGATTAGTACCCATTTCCATTCGGGAATCTCGAGCGGCTGTAGCAACCCTGATGGCCTTCGGTGTTCAGCCTTCACCCTTTGACAATTTAAACACCTTGCTACGAATTCTGCTACCTGGTTCTTCATATTCACCCACCAGTAGTGTTTCTTCAGATCCTTATACATCTTATTACCGCCTGGATGTATTGTATACCGAGAGCAGTGAGCTTTTGCTAAAATTTTCTTCTTGAGTTCATCATTATCGGGAACACATATATGGTGTTTGAATTTTAGTGTCCCATCTTCCGACATGCTAAACTCAGATTTCTCACCTTGTGTGACTCTTTCCTTAAGTTTACACAACTTCCCGTCTAGAGTTTGTGCTTCTTGGATTTCCTTAAGTAAGTCCGGCTTCACTGACAAATTAGTGCACACAACGTGTGTCTTAGACTGTCTTGGGTTCCATTGGGTTATTTCTCTTAGGGCATCCCATTCTCTTATCATGAGTCTAGCCACACTTGCTTTTCTACTTAAGGCGTCTGCTACGACATTGGCCTTGCCCGGATGATGCTGAATGGTGAGGTTATAATCCTCAAGAATTTCTATCCACCGTATCTGTCTTAGATACAACTCCTTCTGAGAGAACAAATATTTGAGACTCTTGTGGTCGGTAAAGATGGTGAATGTAGCTCCATACATGTAGTGTCTCCATTTCTTCAAAGCAAACACTATTACTGCTAGTTCAAGGTCATGGGTCGGATAATTCATCTCATGGATTTTCAGCTTTCGTGATGCATAAGCTACAACCTTGTCGTTTTGCATCAGCACAACTCCTAATCCTTCCTTGGATGCATCGCTTTAAACCACAAATCCTTCACTCACTTCGGGAAGTGTTAGTACAGGTGTGGTAGTGAGTTTTTGCTTGAGTTCTTGGAAGCTCAACTCAGACTTATCGTTCCACTCAAATTTGACGTGCTTCTGTGTCAGTCTTGTGAGTGGTCCTGCGATTTTGGAAAAATCTTTAATGAATTTGCGGTAGTAACCCGCAAGTCCAAGAAAGCTCCGAATCTCAGTGACTGTTTCTGGCCTCTTCCAGTCCAGAATAATCTCCACCTTTGATGGATCCACTGCAACTCCTTCTCCAGATATTACGTGTCCTAAAAACACTACTTCTCTTAACCAGAATTCACACTTGCTGAGTTTTGCATAAAATTTATGCTTCCTTAGTGTTTCTAGTACCAACCTCAGTTGAGTTTCGTGATCCTGATCCGATTTGGAATAAACGAGTATGTCGTTGATAAATATCACTACGAATTGATCTAGATACAGTTGGAATACGCGGTGCATTAAATTCATAAATGCAGCTGGCGCGTTGGTCAATCCAAAAGGCATTACCACGAATTCATAATGACTATACCTAGTTTGAAAGGCAGTCTTCGGTATGTCATTTTATTTGATCCTCAATTGGTAATATCCTTGTTGAAGATCGAACTTTGAGTAGACCGTTGCTCCTTGTAGTTGGTCGAATAATTCGTCAATCCTGGGAAGTGGATACTTGTTCTTAACAGTAATATTGTTAAGTTCTCGGTAATCGATGCACAATCTAAGTGTGCCATCTTTCTTCTTTATGAATAGCACTAGTGCTCCCCATGGAGATACGCTTGGTCAGATAAATCCAACCTATAGCAACTTCTGCAACTGAACCTTCAGTTCTTGCAGTTCTAGTGGGGCCATTCGATATGGCGTTCTAGCCACAGGTGCCTTTCCCGGCAAACCTTCAATGCTGAATTCAACTTCCCTATCTGGAGGTAGAGAAGTGAGTTCTGTGGGAAAAATATCACGGTATTCTGATACTACTGGTGTAACTTCAATCTCCATTTTACTCTTGGGTTTGTTAATGACAAAAGCCAAATATCCCGTTGCTCCCTTCGAGATGGCCTTTCTCGCCTTCGTGGCTGATATGATTGGGACCGAGTTAATTCTAGCATCCCCGTGTAGTTCAACTACTGGGTGATCGAGTTTGCAGAATCGAACTATTTTAGAATGGCAGTCGAGTTGTGCAAAGTGTTTAGATAGCCAATCCATCCAAAGTATGAGGTCATACTCAAGTATAGGGAGAAGAATTAGGTAGGGAGGAAAACAGTGACCTTTAATGATTACTTCACAATCTCTAATAACTAAATCTGTTTCTCGGCTCGCACCCATAGGTGTGGATACTTCTAAGCTTATGGGTAGTAACTCCATGTCGACATTCAATTTTGTGCATAATGAGGTGCAACAAAAGAATGTGATGATCTTGGATCTAACAATGCATGAGCAGAGTGGTTTGACACAAGAAATGTACCTTCCACCACGTCTGATGCGTTAGGGGCTTCTTGTCCAGCTAAAGAAAAAACTCTTGCTGGGGAATGTGTGAGGATTTATGGTCTTATGTGAAATTATTAGTATCCTATGTTGTCATGTAGAATTAAACGCATAATTAACTACTTATTAGTCATGATTAACGGATGTATCGAATAAGAATAGAAAATATAATTGATTCCAATTACGAGTGGCTTAACCGCCAAATCATTCATTTCGAGTTAGGGGTATTCTGATTTTCCTTGGTCAAATCTTTGTTATCTGCGGGGTCCATATAATTATAAAACTAAGTCAGTATCTCGCAAGATATAATATCCAATATAAGGCTCTATTAAGCATGAATAATCATTAATGTAGTGAACTTAATGATTCAACAAATATGCTTTTATGATACTAACGACCAAGAAATATTAATACCCCGTTTTAGAAAAGTAATGAGGTTTAGTGGGTTCCAGATAAACCGATGAGTAACATAGACTATATCTGTTTCAAGAGTTCAATAGAGGAATTGATTCAATCGAGAAATGCCATGAATACTTAATCAAGTATCTTAGCTAATGACTTAGGGAATTTGAATATGACTACGCATATCCCAAGTGAATACCGACAAGTCGAAAGAGATCTTAATGAGAATTGGCTCGAGAAATCTACATTAGGTCTCAATCCTATGGTTCACTTCGCCCTAGGTGGAATTCCCATCTAAGTCCGAAGAATCTTATCCTGGTTAGCCCGTTGTAAGTGTCCTTCTCACAAAGCGGGCTCTGATACCACTCCTGTCACGCCCCCACACCGGGGTTGGACAAGAACGCGACAGTTAACGTAATAAATAATGTTTGTGATAATACATTTCAGTAAAGCATACATATGCCAGATCTCAGCCTGGTAAACTAAGACAGGTTATTCCATAGAAAAGAAATATTCAAGAGTACAGCGGAATTGTTAAGTGCAAAAGAGTACATCGGAAACCAAAATACATTTTGACACAGGAAATAAAGAAGCGTTAAAGCAGTATCCTATTTTCCTATGTCTTGGCAATACTTTGAGGACGGTCTTCACGGGTCGTCAGCATCTGTCCCTTCTTCTTCTTAGTTCTCTTCATCTAGTGGGGTTTTAGAAAACAATTCAAAATGGGGTGAGAATAATGGATTCTCAGTGAGTTGGGTTTGGGTATTTAATGAGTTTATTATTTAATAAAGATTATGTTTCTCCCACTTTTGAAAAATAGTTTTGTTTAAAAATTGGTGCAAGTTTTTAAGAAGAATATTATAAATTATGACATGAATGTACAGTCAATCTCCGTAGATTGCGGTTGAGTATGAAGAATGCACGGTGTCGAGCGCACAATGAGTATTTAGCTTTGGGAGGTCGTCTACATGACTAATCCCTTAGCCTCCTTATAATGTCTTAGACCGTTATCAGTGTTTGGCCTTTGACTATCGCCACGACATTTGGTTTGATAACCGTAGCCTTGGACGTTTGTCGAACCATTACTATAACATTGGCCTTTGAGCTTTATCGCTCTCACGCTTGGTGACGTGCTACCTTATCTTTTATCTGGGCTCGATATGTCCTTAGCTTGGTTCTATGCCCGGATCATATCATAATCGCGACTATACCCGAATTCTACGACCCAGTCGCCTTAGGATCACTCCGTCCTTCGGCTTCAAGGGAATAGGATACTACGGTAGCTTTGCCTAGAACCGCAGCCACGCTGCTCGATTCATGACTTAGTCTAACCGCCCCTCATGCATATAAATAGAAAAAGGGACTCTAGAGTTACTCGTACGGACTCTAGCGGTGGCTTCCGCCCGAAGGTCGTAGCACTTAGCCCCGCACAGCACTTACTCCCGATTTCAATTGAATAACAATTATTGTCGTGATTAACAACGATTATGCATATTATAAGATATCAATATGATCATTTGATAGTAAATGGACTTGGATAAACTAGAGGAATTAGATCAACCGGTTAATGATTAGATTGCTATCGTGCGAGTCTTAACATGATCTTATAATAAACTCATAAACTTGAATAGTTCGGTACGGATTGATTATACGTCCAAAAATTATGAACTTTATTGCGAAAAGTCCGTTATGATATGAGAATTGAAGGTCAGAAGTCGCATGAAAATTTTACCTTTTGTAAATTACAATTCTGCCCTTCCATCTTTTAAGTACTATCATTATTTTTACTAAAATATTATAAATTTGGATAATTCGGTACGGATTGATTATACGTCCGAAAATTAGGAACTTTATTGTGAAAAGTCCGTTATGGTATGAGGATTTAAGGTCAGAAGTCGCATGAAAGTTTTACATTTCAGAAATTACAATTCTGCCCTTCCGTCTTTTAAGTACTATCATTATTTTTATTAAAATGTTATAATTTGGATGATTCGGTACGGATTGGTTATACGTCCGAAAATTTCGAACCTTATTGCGAAAAGTCCGTTATGGTATGAGGATTTAAGGTCAGAAGTCTCATGAAAATTTTACCTTTCGGAAATCACAATTCTGCCCTTCCGTCTTTTAAGAACTATCATTATTTTTACTAAAATATTATAATTTTGATTAGTCGGAACGGTTTGATTGTTCGTCCGAAAATTATGAACTTTATGGCGAAAAGTCCTGTATAATATAATATTTTGAAATCAGAAGTTACATGGAGGTTTTTTCTTTCATAAATTATAATTATGCCCTTTCGAATTTATAGTACTATTATTATTATTTTTATTTAGTTTTATCTTATAATTTTGATGATTCGTTTGGATTCATTTAAACTCCGAAAATTATGAACCTAGTTGCGATTTGGACCTTACGACTTGTACTTTTAGATTACGTTCAGTTTTAATTTTTTATTCTTTTAGAAATTATGATTTTACCCCTTTGTTTTGCCTTAATCGATATTTTAGTATTCGGGTCATATCTTTTTCGTTTTTTGTCGGATTGACCTCAAATTTTCAGGGTAAGATCTTTATGTTATTATGAGTCCCTAGAGTTCAACTTTTCTGTAAATTTTATTTTCGAAACAGTAAGTTTCTGTAAACCGAATTCTTAAAATTTACATTTTTGCCCCGATTTTCTATTTTAGTAAATTTCGATTTAGGTGAAATTTTATAGAGAACTTATTTTTGATATATTAAGACTTACTTTCATGACATAAGACCAGAATCATGTATTTTATCAATTTTACCCCAAATTTATCTTGTTTAAACTATTTTAGTTTATCCTTCGAACTTAGGTTCGAATTGTCAAATCTTCCGGTGACTAATTATCCTCTTACCATAGTCCAATATATATACTCATATGTTTTTGGGATTTTAATCCTCAAAGGTCAGATTTGTCATATTCAACCAAATTTTCCATCAATGAATTAATTTGCACATATAATTAAAATATGACAAACTAAAATTCAACAAATATCAAGACCATTACATGATGGTAATGAATGTTAATCAAGTATAGATATCTAGAGTTTAATACTTGCATGCACCATATATTTGACTTGTATAAATTTTGAATAAGAGAAAAGAAGAAAAACAACTTTACCCACCTCGATTTCTTGTCGGAAGTAAATGGTTCTAGGTTTCGGAAGTGGAAGAAAACGATCTCCCTCCTTGAACTATGGTTCGGCCGATTCAAGTATCCATGCATCCATGATGCATATTTTGTTTGCATGTTTAGTTATTTGAGTTAGATTAGGGAAATTTGGATGATAACTAATATATTGAAATATAAGAAATGAGATTATCTATTCTCTTGTTGAATTTTTCCCCTTCCTCCTTCTTTCTTCTTCTTGGGTCGGCCCTCTCTCTCTCTAGTCTCAGTTTTCAGATTTTTTTGCTTTGCATGTAATATAAGGTTAATGTGGTGTATATTTTAAGTGTTTAAAAAGAGGTGGTCAAGCATGGGGAAAAGAAACACAAGACACAAGGTCATGTCTTGCATGAGGAGGACATGAAGACTCTAGGTGTCCTCCCCCTCTCCTTTTGGCTGCCCATTTTTTTTTTTGTGTGTATATATATATATATATATATATATATATTTTGTATTTTAAGTGTAGAATATTAATATAGTTAGTTGGGTATTTTTTAATTGTAAATGGATTAAGTAGTTGGGTTGGGCTTTCAATCATAATTTCAAGACTTAGGAATTTTATTAAGTTGGGTTTGAGTCCATTAGTGAGTTTATATTAGTAAATGTTGGTACACATAGTGAATCAATATTCTACTTTACCTTTAAATTAATTTATTATTTATGAAACAATCAAGTAAAATAAAATGAAATTAGATGTAGATTATATTATATCATAACAAATGTTATTAAAATTACATCACGATATAATAAACCGTACATGTACTGAGCTGTCGAATTTAAGGGGTTCTATAGATGCTAGTGCCTGAGCTTTCTTTTTTTTTTTTTCAGGGGAGTACTTGACCTATCTTTTACTGCTTATTCTTATTTGTCGTCCATTGGGGTCAATGTACTTCTCAAGTTGGGGGGGGGGGGTTTAATTTTTAGTTGTTATTTACTTAGTTTGTCTTGCTTGTCTGCTTTGGTATTTTTGATATTTTGTGTGTATATCGTGCAGCCATGTGTAAGACTGATTATATAATTCTGAATTCTATTGGAAGAACCGGATAAGTCTAGTCGAGTTCACATTATGCTAGTTTATACTCAAGTACTCATTTTGGTCTGGTTTTTGCATCATTGTGGTAACCTTGGCATTCAGGAAATGATATAGACGTGTTTATAGTATTCGCATTACTCGAGCCACCGTATATATGTTTGATTGCACTATTCGTCTTGATAGTCGCCTAGTGACATTGGCCTTGTAAGCATGGAACTAAGTACCTAAGATTAGATATTGGTTCGGACAGTTTTATTTCCCAAAAATATGAACAGCCTGACATGTTCTAGGATTGGAAGTCTAGTAACCGGGTGTATTCACGTAACCCGTAGTTTACATTCGCGTAAAACGACGACCTTCAATAGACATGTGTAAGAGATTGAATCATTGTTCAGAAAAATCGCAACTCCGATGATAGGAAGCCAAGTAACCGGATGTATTCACGTGACCTGTCGTTTACATTCGTGTAAAATAGCGACTTTGAATCGGATGCGCGAGAGAAGATACTCGAGTTTTCTCTCCGCTGTAGAGGGAGACTTAGTAACTAGGAGCATTCATAAGCCCCATGAGTGTCTTTTACGTCAAACGGTTCCCCAATACATGAGAATGGAAATCCACCCTAGGATTCTCCCGGGAGTCGAAACCTAGTGGTTAACTCGAATCATAATAGTTATTAAATAAATAGGGATTTCTGTCCAGGTGATGCAGGAGCATAATTATAAATTTGGCCAAACAGTCTTATTCATGCATCTCCTCATGCATGTATCATTTAGTCAATTCATGCATCTTTTAATTCATGTATATTTTCATGACTTTTGGTTGATACATGTATCTCCTCATTCATGATTGTATCTTTTCATTTTCTCTTAGCCTCCTATATAAAGGCTTGTAACGTAGTGAAAAGAGATCATCAAAAATTATTGAAATAAAATCTATCTTTTATCTACTTCTTTGTGAAGTCTTTTTTAACTCTTGCGAGAGTTCCATGGAATAAATTATCGCTTCTTCAAGAGTCGTTCTTATTATTGCGAAACGCTAGTATTTATCCCTTTTATACTGTGTCAGTTGGTATCGAGAGCCTGTAATACCCGTAATTTTGATCCCCGGAAATTTTCTATTTTTGGCGGAAGTCTATTTTGACGACTTACTTGGGACCGTTTCGTCATCCTGAGAATGATTAATTCTACACTTCTTGTCATCCGAGTTCATTTCGGCATCGTTCTGTTGAATTCCGTGTTCTTTAGCGACTTTTCCGCGTATGAGTTCGACTTTGTTAAATCACCGTAAATTCTTGGAAACTCCAAAAATTCTGAATCTTGGCAATATTATAAAGCATCGAGTTAGCTTTCCAATGGTTCAAACGGTGAGTCAATCGGAGTCCAGACGAGAGAGTTATGGTCAAAATAGCTAGGTCACTCTCATTTGCCAGATTCGGCCAAAACCGCCTGTACCCGGTGCCGCGGCACACCTGGGCTGAGCCGCGGCACACTGCCGAGCCCTGGAAGCGAATTTTGGGCCTGTGCCGCGGCACACATATACTGAGCCGCGGCACACATGATAGATTACCCCTATATCTGCGTTTTTCTGCGCGTTTCAACCGATATTCCTCATTTCTTCACCATCACACGAGAGGAAAGGCTTGAGAGAGGAAGGTTTATTCACCTATCACTTGAGTATATGATTTCTCTTCATCTCTTTTCGATTGTGAAGCCCGGATCATCGTTCTATCATGTGCTCTTCGAATCATAGTGCTTGGATCTTCAAGAGGTAATTTCTTCAACATCTTGGATTTCGATTTTGTATTGGGTAATAATGTTTTGGATGTTAAAATCATGGGGTATGAAGTGATATACGCATGATTATGGACTTGTTGGAGTATTCATCGGATTATTGAAAGTTTATTCAAGAACACTTCGAATTTTATGTTGGAAATTGGGGATTTTGTTTGACTTCATCCTTTTAATCCGTAGTAATTTAGATTAGTGATGGATTGATGATGATTTAGGTGTATTCTATCATTCCCATCGTTATTCCTCGGTTGGATTGTATTGGTTCGTCGTTTTGGTTGAGTTATTAGTCGACGCCTTGAAGGTGTCCGACAAAAGGTCTAAGAGGGGGGGGGGGGTTTGTGTGTTGTACGATTATTATTCATCGTACGATTGTTGATTTATCATTGATATGACTTAGGGACGAAATCCTTGTGAAGAACTCGAGTCGAAACCCTTCCGTTCGTTGTCTTCTTCGTGGTTCAAGCTTCCCGGTCGAACCGTGTTCTTCGGGATCTTCGGTAACGTTTATTAAGGCAAGTATACATTTATGATTGTACGTTCTCGACTTTGAAAGTAAGAAATATTGATGGCATATCATGAACGAACCGTTTTTACGGCATTCATAGATATATTGATTGGCATGTAATGAACGAACCGTTTTGACGGCATTCCTACATGTATCGGCGTATGAGGTGAACGAACCGTTTTGACGGCATTCACATACGTAACGGCGTATGAGGTGAACGAACCGTTTCTACGGCATTCACATACGTCTTATGAGATTTAGTTATTCCGGAATACTAGTCTTAAATTGATGAATTGACGGATATTGATGAATTGATGGATATTGATGAATTGATGGATATTGATGAATTGACGGATTACATTTACTTTATTGTCGAGGAGTATTATGTTTCATATTGTTATACTTGCACTAGCTATTCGACGGCTAACCCCTTTATGGGGGAAATACGTTTCATGTATTTCAGGTTCCAGGAGAGCGGACAGACGGGTATCGGGTCGGCATGAAGATGATGGGCAAGTGTGATACTGTGTTTTGTCTCCAGTTATTTTCTTGGATTCCTCCATTCAGGTTGTTGTACTGGATTGGATTTTTAAATACTCGAGTATTGTATTTCAGTTTCCTTGATGTTCCGGCCTGTGTTGCCGAGGTATTGATTTGTGCAGTGATGTATATGGTTTCATTGGTTATGATTTTGAATACCATTTGTATCGTCTTTCATTCTATTGTATGTAGATCTCATCGGTCAAGTTTATAGTTCCGCGTATGTTTAGCCTTGTGGGTCCCACGGCGGGGCTCACGGCGCTGTAATATACCCTGAATAACTTGGGGGTGTTACAGAATATGGTATCAGAGCTTAGGTTTATGGATACCTAGGCTGTCGGTCTTTTGGGTCGATTGAGTCGGCATTTGCCCACAGTATCACTACTCTGCCATCATCACAGTGCGACCGGTACTTGTAAGTCCTCTCACTCTTCTTGTATTCTTCTTAATCGTTTCGTTTATAGCTTGGTATTCTTGGGATTTGGTCACTTCGAGAAGGTGCGATTTGGATTATATTTCCGCACGTGTGTACCTTTCAGAATGTTGGCTGAAAGTAGGAAGAATCGTGACCGTGGTCACGGACGTGAACTCTTCCTTGAGATTTTGTTAAGTTGCTAATTGCGATAATGGTGTGTATCGGTATTATGTTGAGACTTTGTTTAGGAGTCGCATGCTAGTATCACGGGAGATCTTCGACTTCGCAGACTTGTAAGTATGTTGTTCGAATTATTCGATAATTCTTGGTGAAATTGAATTCCCGTTGAAATGTTGTTTGTACGAGTGATTGTAAGTTTCGAGGACGAAACCTATTTTTAAGGGGGGTAGAGTGTAATACCCCGATTTTCCGGATTCCGGATATATTTTTTTCATCTATATATTAGATATTGTGGATGGTTAATTATGCTCGAGGACGTTGTGAACGTTTGAAAATGTTATTGAATTGAGTATATGTATTGATTTTGCCGTATGCTCGTATTTGGTATGTCATGACTTTGGACAGGAATTGTTGAAATTGGCTAAGAATGGAATTATTACGTACGTTAATAAGGTGAGATTACGTACGTAAGATTGGCAAGGTTACGTACGTTAAGGCTAAGGTATTACGTACGTAACGAAGGCATCGGACAGAACCGAGTCCTGGTCGGCAGGTGGGACCCTGTTTCGGCACTTTCGGCGGAGGATGTTGACAGGTGAGTCAACGTACGTGTTACGTACGTAACACAACCATTGTACCGTAGCAAGTCAACTGGTATATTACGTACGTTTTATGGTATGGGTTACGTACGTAATGGACTGCACGGAATGAGACAGTGAGTTGGTTACGTACGTTATGGATATTGGATTACGTACGTTAAAGTTGTTACGTACGTTAAGAAAGGACACTTACGTACGTAATGAGAGTGCAATTCATATATTGAAGTCTTGCCTTTCATTTCTCTCACGATCCTTTGAGATATTTCCCTCCAAAACTCGTCCCTCTTTACTTTTAAGAGTGTTTTAAACACTTTTAACATGATTGTGAGCTTGGAATCATGGAATTAGAGCTTGGTTATGGAACTATTGTTGATTCTTGAAGTGATTTCTTGTGTTATCCATATTCTATGAGGTTTATGTTGAAGGAAGATAATGATACGCTTTGAATATGTTGTTTATGATTATGGAATCATAGAGATCTTGATGTTCTTGAGGCCATATGATGACTATGATGATTTAATGATTCTTGGAATGGAGTTCAATTATTCTTTCTTCGTGGTTCGTCCATACAAGATAATCCTCGTATCCCTTTGATAGTGGCTCATTTTTTTTTTCTTTTCTTTTTGGATTACTACTTGGGAGGGAGTATGTTGGGAATCGTGTATTTTGATGTTCGTCCTATTTCAATGAAAATGCATAAATTGGACTGTAATTTTATCCGCTGCGTGAGTATTTTTGAAATGGATTTTGGTATTTTGCCAACTGAAATTTTATTTTGTAAAACCGATTCCCTAAAATGAGTTTTGGCATTTTTAACCTTGATCGTTTTGACGGTATTTGAAAAATGATTTTTTTTAGTATTTGAAAAATATTACCGTCATCAGTCTTTTTGACATTTTTGAAATGACTTGGAAAATTGTGCTTAGCTCGGTAAATCCTTGTGAGAAGGGTTTACGGCGTGTAATACTCCCGTAAGGTTTTGGGGTGAAGATTGTAGTATTTGGATATTGTTGATGTCATTTTGGATATTCTTGGTCTATGGTACACATTTCGGAAGGAAGTCCGGATAGAGGTATGTTTTGTGGTAATCGTACATAGAAGATTGTGTACGGGAAGGTATTCGGTATTGAGGTATTATATGGTATCATGTGATAATGCTATACGAGATTCATTGGAATTGTAATAAGAGATTTCGGATGTTGATATGATCATTGAGATCTTCTTCATATGGTGATAAGGGTTTTGTTGCGATTCTTGAGATTGTATGAATGACATGATGAAGAAAATGGTAACATGGAGATATATACCTCGGATATGTTGTTCTGAACGTGATTTCGGATATTTCATGTTCTTGAAGAACTCTTGAATTATACGAGGTGATGAAAAAAAAATTTTTTTAGAAGTGTTGATGTTTTGAAAATGAATATGGAATATTCATATCTAGAGCTAAACTATGTGTTGGAAATAATATTCGTATAGGAAATACGAATGTGATTATGAGCTTGATGAGACTATTATTCATCTCTGAATTTGGAAGCCCATACGTACGGAGCAAATATTCAAATCGAATAATTGGATTGTTCGATAACCTTTTAATATGATTATCTATTGTTTTGAACCAGTCGGATGATTCGAATTGATAACGGTCATAAGTAAATTTTAACGACGGATTTACGAGAAGGGAACCTTGTCAATTCGTGTTTAAGAATTGAGTTTGGAACATTTAGACCCTTATTATTGGTCCGAATTGGTTGCTGATATGATCATCCTATTTCGACTCGTATTGTGGACAGGATTTGTAAGTGTCTGAGTTGGATTGTTCAGACTGTGGTTAGCCGAGATATGGTGAAACGATTGAGTTCGTAGTTTGGTGATATTGATATTGGTCGTCATCGAACCGGTTGATTATCAATCCTTCGTTTTACAATAAGATATGATGTTTGATCATAGATTATGACTGTGTGTTGCGGTTAAGGTTGAAGGGCTCGTAGATTAACTTGGTGGATCGAGGAACTCGTAAGACGAAATCAACTGAATTGGTAACAGTTCGATGTATTGATATCGAGGCAAGTTTTATACTTGTATTAATCAATGAGATTAATGTTATCGTGTAGGTGTACGAATGTGTGTATCATTTCGAGACTCGGCCTCTTTATGATTGTATTGATATCAGGGGATCATTGATACGACGCCCGTCGGAAAATTATACCAAATGTTACTGTTGTTTGTAAAAGGCCGGTTCGAGGCATTACGATACTTGTTGGCAAGTTGCTATCGATAGCCGGTTCGCGGTATCGATGTATCGATTATTATTGTTCGCGACTAATGTCGTTCTGAGACATCGTTGAATCTTTGTCGTCAAATTGGAACTGTTGCTATGATGTTGCGTTAACCGATTGGGGACGTTTGATATATCCTTTTGTCATCTCCGTTTCGGTGGTCGGTTTAAGACACTGGGACATCTATTCTATCGTATCATTGATTATCGATTGACCGTTCTAAGGTAATCGAGGTATTGAATTGGGATTATCGAAGATAATTCCCATCCGTTGTCAAAAATATTCTCATCCGTTGTATCATTGTTATCGATTGGCCATTCTACGGTAATCGAAGTATTGAATTGGGACTGTCGAGAATAGTTCCCATCCGTTGAATTATTATTGTCGTGTTGGCCGACTCAAGGCAGCACACTATTATTCTTGTAAACTCGGTAATTTTGTGATCATTGAAGGTTGAGGATTTTCCCGAACTGTTGTGTTGTGATCGTTGCTCGTGTTAATCGGTCCTTAGGGATTTTGATCCCAGGATGGTTGCTTTGAATATTGTTGGTCGTGTCGATCTTTCATTATTCGTGTGTCATCGTTCACTTGGTGAGTCGTATGATCCATATTGGATGTTTTATCCCTTGAGTTTCGTTGTCATGTTGTATCGTGGCATATCCGGAATCATGCCTGCGTGCCGATTGGTTATGTGTAGGATTTTTAGCCAGGCACTCGATGGTCATGCGTGGATGTTTCTGCATTGGACCGTGCACACGAGACGTAGTTCTTGAGGCTAATTAAGTACATTGTCACACGTATATTCTGGATTCCGTATACATGGTGGACATGTGCACGGACACATTTCCGGATCGGGCGTACTGTGATGTCCCTCTTGAGCTTTATTGATTGATCGTTCGTAGTCCATGTTGTATTGGATATGTCCGACGATTTGCGACTGGTTGTTCATACGCCGAGGGGTATGCCCGACAGTCACGTTTGCTTCTTTGAGATCTGTATTGTGATGATTCTGACTTTGGGTACATTCGGCTTCGAGCCATTGTGATGTATCGGTATTTCCGTTGGAGCCTTCGGGCATTGTGAATTCGTATCTTTTTCGGCATTGGTTTGGTTTACCTTCGGGTAATGTATTGTGGTGTTCTATATCGATGATTCGCCGTTTGGGCGTAAGTTTCGGTTCTTGTGCATCTCGTTGAGTTTTTCCTGGAAAAATACTTCTTCTCCCTACCTGTTTTAAGTTTCGGGACGAAACTTCTTTTAAGGAGGGTAGAATGTAATACCCGTAATTTTGATCCCCGGAAATTTTCTATTTTTGGCGGAAGTCTATTTTTACGACTTACTTGGGACCGTTTCGTTATCCTGAGAATGATTAATTCTACACTTTTTGTCATCCGAGTTCATTTCGGCATCGTTCTGTTGAATTCCGTGTTCTTTAGCGACTTTTCCGCGTATGAGTTCGACTTTGTTAAATCACCGTAAATTCTTGGAAACTCCAAAAATTCTGAATCTTGGCAATATTATAAAGCATCGAGTTAGCTTTCCAATGGTTCAAACGGTGAGTCAATCGGAGTCCAGACGAGAGAGTTATGGTCGAAATAGCTAGGTCACTCTCATTTGCCAGATTCGGCCAAAACCGCCTGTACCCGGTGCCGCGGCACACCTGGGCTGAGCCGCGGCACCGCCGAGCCACAGGAAGCGAATTTTGGGCACGTGCGCGGCACACATATCTTGAGCCGCGGCACACATGATTACCCCTATATCTGCGTTTTTCTGCGCGTTTCAACCGATATTCCTCATTTCTTCACCATCACACGAGAGGAAAGGCTTGAGAGAGGAAGGTTTCTTCACCTATCACTTGAGTATATGATTTCTCTTCATCTCTTTTCGATTGTGAAGCCCGGATCATCGTTCTATCATGTGCTCTTCGAATCATAGTGCTTGGATCTTCAAGAGGTAATTTCTTCAACATCTTGGATTTCGATTTTGTATTGGGTAATAATGTTTTGGATGTTAAAATCATGGGGTATGAAGTGATATACGCATGATTATGGACTTGTTGGAGTATTCATCGGATTATTGAAAGTTTATTCAAGAACACTTCGAATTTTATGTTGGAAATTAGGGATTTTGTTTGACTTCATCCTTTTAATCCGTAGTAATTTAGATTAGTGATGGATTGATGATGATTTAGGTGTATTCTATCATTCCCATCGTTATTCCTCGGTTGGATTGTATTGGTTCGTCGTTTTGGTTGAGTTATTAGTCGACGCCTTGAAGGTGTCCGACAAAAGGTCTAAGAGGGGGGGGGGGGGGGTTTGTGCGTTGTACGATTATTATTCATCGTACGATTGTTGATTTATCATTGATATGACTTAGGTACGAAATCCTTGTGAAGAACTCCAGTCGAAACCCTTCCGTTCGTTGTCTTCTTCGTGGTTCAAGCTTCCCGGTCGAACCGTGTTCTTCGGGATCTTCGGTAACGTTTATTAAGGCAAGTATACATTTATGATTGTACGTTCTCGACTTTGAAAGTAAGAAATATTGATGGCATATCATGAACGAACCGTTTTTACGGCATTCATAGATATATTGATTGGCATGTAATGAACGAACCGTTTTGACGGCATTCCTACATGTATCGGCGTATGAGGTGAACGAACCGTTTTGACGGCATTCACATACGTAACGGCGTATGAGGTGAACGAACCGTTTCTACGGCATTCACATACGTCTTATGAGATTTAGTTATTCCGGAATACAAGTCTTAAATTGATGAATTGACGGATATTGATGAATTGATGGATATTGATGAATTGATGGATATTGATGAATTGACGGATTACATTTACTTTATTGTCGAGGAGTATTATGTTTCATATTGTTATACTTGCACTAGCTATTCGACGGCTAACCCCTTTATGGGGGAAATACGTTTCATGTATTTCGAGTTCCGGAGAGCGAGACGGGTATCGGGTCGGCATGAAGATGATGGGCAAGTGTGATCTTGTGTTTTGTCTCCGCTATTTTCTTGGATTCCTCCATTCGAGTTGTTATCTTTGGATTGGATTTTTAAATACTTGAGTATTGTATTTCAGTTTCCTTGATGTTCCGGCCTGTGTTGCCGAGGTATTGATTTGTGCAGTGATGTATATGGTTTCATTGGTTATGATTTTGAATACCATTTGTATCGTCTTTCATTCTATTGTATGTAGACCTCATCGGTCAAGTTTATAGTTCCGCGTATGTTTAGCCTTGTGGGTCCCACGGCGGGGCTCACGGCGCTGTAATATACCCTGAATAACTTGGGGGTGTTACAGAGCCAAGGTTCCCTCTTTGAGAAGAGTTATATCCAAATTCATATAGCCGCACGACGTGGAGGACGTGGAGGACGTAGAGGTTGATACGCCCACAACGCGCCTAATTTGGAGGAACAAGAACGATTGAAATATCAACAAGAAATTGAAGAACTACGACAATGAGTAGCTGGATTAACCATGCAGCAGAATGCAAATCGAAGTACTCGAGGTACTCAACGTGATTCCGATGATGAATCTACATTTTCTAATCCATTCTATCGTCAACCCGAGCGCCCCAATGACTACGGATTCAAGGTGGAGATCCCAGAGTTCACAGGAACCCTCAATGCTGACGCCTTTGTTGATTGGCTGAACGAGGTTGAACGAGTCTTTGACTATCGACTGGTGCCCGAAAATGTTAAAGTAAAATTGGTGGCTACACGACTGAAAGGACGTGCATCCATATGGTGGGAACAAGCAAAGAGACAGCGAGCCCGAGAAGGAAAGCCCAAGATCATGGAGTGGTCTAAAATGAAGAAAAGATTGAAGTCCCATTTTCTTCCATCTAGCTATACTCAAGGGTTGTTTCTACGATACCATCATCTCAAGTAAGGTATTAAATCAGAGGAAGAATACACTGAGGAGTTCTACCAAATCATGGCTCGAAATGACTTGAACGAGTCGGGGGAACAAACAACCGCGCGATATATTAGAGGACTTTGTCCCAATATCCATGACGCACTGAGTCTTCACCAACTTTGGACCGTGACCGAGGCTTACCAAAAGGCTTTAGTCGTGGAGAAGCAATTGATCCGCCGACCTGCTATGAACCGAGAAGATATATCATCTCATCGTATCCCGCCGGTTACTAGATCTTCTACGATCCAACAACGTGATAAGAGTGGTCCATGTGATAAGAGTGGCCCTTCATCTTCAAATACCAGGTGTTTTTGATGTGGAGAGATAGGGCATATCTCGTCCAATTGTCGAAATAGTACCCCTCAAACAAAGGACAAAGGAATGTTAATTGAAGAAGTTGAGGATCCTACACCCACATCCACTATTCTTCAAGATCCTATTTATGACGAAGAGAAGGAGGAAGAAGAAAATTACGATGAACAAGTTGTTTATGGTGATGGCCATGAAAATTTGGTTATTCAAAAGAGTCTCCTGGTTCCGAAAAGCTCCAACAATGAAGAATGGCTAAGGACCAATATTTTCCATACCACTTGCACCATCTCCAACAAAGTGTGCAAGATGATCATTGATAGCGGGAGTTGTGAGAATGTCATTTCTGACGAGGCAGTACAAAAACTCCAACTTAAGACGGATCACCCTCAACCATATCGTCTCTCTTGGTTGAACAAAGAAAGTGAAGTGTTGGTCAATAAGAGGTGTCTAGTTTCTTTTTCTGTGGGACAACTCTACTATGACCGTGTTTGGTGTGACGTAGTTACTATGGACGCTTGTCACATTCTTCTTGGACGTCCCTGGCAATACGACCGAAGTGTAATCCATGACGGTCGCAAGAATATATATTCTCTTCATGTTAATGGAAAGAAAATCGTTTTAGCCCCACGAAAAGAAGTTCCAAAACCACCATCAACACCTCCGCCACCTAAGACACTCTTGTGTAGGACTAACTTCCTAAAAGAAGTCGAGAATGAATCGGTGATCTATGCCCTCGTTCCTCGTGAAGTCCCAGCAGCTAAAGAAGAAAGTATCTTTCCTGAGGAAGTCAAACCTTTGATTAAGGAATACAAGGATGTGCTGCCCAATGATCTACCTCCTGGCTTACCACCTATGAGAGCTATCCAACACCACATTGATCTTATACCAGGTTCTACTCTTCCGAATAGGGTTGCATATCGCATGAATCCTAAAGAATCTGAAGAACTCCATAAGCAAGTAACAGAGTTGTTGACTCGAGGATATGTCCGAGAGAGTATGAGTCCATGTGCGGTCCCTACTCTTTTGGTTCCGAAGAAAGACAACACATGGAGAATGTGTGTCGACAGCCGAGCCATCAACCGAATCACCATCAAGTACCGTTTCCCTATTCCTTGTCTTGACGACATGCTAGATCAACTTTCAGGTTCCAAAGTGTTTTCAAATATTGACTTAAAGAGTGGATACCATCAGATACGAATCCGTCCTGGTGATGAATGGAAGACGGCATTCAAAACTCATCAAGGCCTCTATGAGTGGTTGGTTATGCCTTTTGGCCTATCCAATACACCCAGTACATTCATGAGGTTCATGCACCAGATTCTACGACCATTCATGGGAAAGTTCGTGGTCATGTACTTTGACGATATCCTCATCTGCAGCCCTACCAAGGAGGAGCATCTCACCCACCTCCGAGCCGTGTTTGACACCCTTTGTGCTGAGCATATTTATGCTAACCCTAAGAAGTGTACGTTCTTTACAACATCAGTAACTTTCTTGGGTTTCATTGTTTCAAGCGATGGCATTCATATGGATCCATCAAAAGTGAAGGCTGTAGTGGAATGGCCTCAACCTCACAATATCCATGACGTACGAAGCTTCCATGGACTTGCATCATTCTACCGACGATTCATTCGAAACTTCAGCACCCTTATTGCTCCTATTACCGAGTGCCTCAAAGGTAGTGAGTTCGTTTGGACTAGTGAAACAATGAGATGTTTCCAACTCATCAAGAAAAAGATGACCGAAGCACCTATTTTGGATTTACCCGACTTTAACAAATTATTTGAGCTCAATTGTGATGCCTCTGGAGTCGGCATTGGAGGAGTACTAAGTCAAGAAAATCGACCTATCGCTTACTTTAGCGAGAAGCTTTCTGGATCGAAAAATAATTACTCTACGTATGATTTGGAGTTCTACGCCATCATCCAGTCGTTGAAACATTGGAGACATTATTTAATCCATAGAGAGTTTATTCTCTTAACTGATCATGAAGCCCTGAAGTACATCAATGGGCAACACAATCTGAACAGAAGGCACGCTAAATGGGTCGCGTATTTACAAGATTTCACCTTATCTCTTAAACATGTGTCTGGAAATTCTAATATTGTCGCGGATGCCCTAAGTCGAAGATCATGTCTACTATATACCTTGAGTGCCAAGGTTATGGGATTTGATACCTTTGCTGAACTCTACCCGACAGATCCTTCTTTTGGACATATTTATCATGAGGTTTGTGCTGGTTCACGTCATGACTTCATTCTCCATGAAGGCTATCTATTTCTACGGGTTCGTCTATGTATCCCTGATTGTTCATTACGACAACAAATCTTGGAAGAGCTACACAATGAAGGTCATTTTGGGCGACATAAGACATATTCGCTTGTGTCTGCCTCATTTTATTGGCCTAAATTGGGAAGCGACGTGGCTCACCTCATCCAGCGTTGCTATGTATGTCAACGAGGCAAGGGAGTGTTGACAAATGCTGGCCTCTATACACCCTTACCTGTTCCAGAAGGACCATGGCTCGATGTGAGCATGGATTTTGTTCTAGGCTTGCCAAGAACACAACGTTCGCACGACTCCATCTTTGTTGTAGTGGATTGTTTTTCAAAAATGGCTCATTTCATACCTTGCCGAAAGACAATGGATGCCACAAGAATTGCTCATCTCTACTTCATGGAAATTGTTCGTCTCCATGGTGTCCCTCAATCTATTACATCTGATCGTGACACCAAGTTTATCAGCAACTTTTGTAGGAGTTTATGGGCGAAGATGGGTACTAAACTCAATTTCAGCAGCGCCTATCATCCTCAAACCGATGGACAAACTGAAGTGGTCAATCAAAGTTTGGGAAATTTTTTGAGATGTCTTGTTGGAGAGAAGCCTAAGCAATGGGACATGGTGTTAGCTCAAGCAGAGTTCGCTTACAACCATACAACAAATCGAACTACTGGTATGAGTCCCTTTGAAATTGTGTATGGTCGTAATCCTTCCGGCACGTTAGATTTGCTTCCTTTATCCCGTCCTGGAAAGCAACATTTGAAGGTCGATGAAGTTATCTCCTATCTCCATGACACCCATGGTCAAGTGAAGGATGCTATCGAGAAGAGCAACTTAAAGTACAAAGACAAGGCTGATTCCCGTCGTCGTAAGGTTTTGTTCAACGTTGGAGACAAAGTGTTGGCGGTTTTGACTCGTGATAGGTTCCCTATTGGCAAGTACAACAAGCTTAAGAGCAAGAAGATTGGACCCTACGAGATCTTAAAAAAAATCAATGATAACGCCTATCGTCTACAGCTTCCTTCGCACATGAAGACATCTGACATGTTCAACGTCAAGCATTTGATCCCTTACGTGGCAAATAGTGATGATACGAACTCGTGGGCGTGTTCTTTTTCACTCGGGGAGGCTGATGCAGGAGCATAATTATAAATTTGGCCAAACATTCTTATTCATGCATCTCCTCATGCATGTATCATTTAGTCAATTCATGCATCTTTTAATTCATGTATCTTTTCATTACTTTTGGTTGATACATGTATCTCCTCATTCATGAATGTATCTTTTCATCTTCTCTTAGCCTCCTATATAAAGGCTTGTAACGTAGTGAAAAGAGATCATCAAATTATTGAAATAAAATCTATCTTTTATCTACTTCTTTGTGAAGTCTTTTTAACTCCTGCGAGAGTTCCATGGAATAAATTATCGCTTCTTCAAGAGTCGTTCTTATTATTTTATAACGCTAGTATTTATCCCTTTTATACTACGTCACCGGGGGATGTCATTTGTGCTGCATTTCTTATGTCTATGTCACAAGGTGGTGGAACTAGGCGAGTTAGCTTGTTATAACATCAACATTCATATTGTCGGTCGGCTCATTTCACGTTTGTTGACCTGTGAGCCTTGATTTTCCTTCATGGGTGGAGATTAGCGCTAAAAATGGTTACCTTGAGGAATCATTGTCCGTATTGTGACTCACCAGTACGTTATGCGTGTTATTCTGAGTTTTCAGGGTATTATAAATAAGTTGAGCGCTATGGGTTGCATGATTGTCCATGATACTTGTAATTTGTTTGAAATTGGTTTTTGCTTGAGGACAAGCAAAGGCTTAAGTTTGGGGGTATTTATTACTTGTTATTTTTGTGCGCTTTATTGTCATTATTTTATTCTTATTTTGGTTTAATTCTGCAAAAATGAGCTCCTAATGCATGATGTTCACATGTTTTGAAGGAAATTAGAGTCCTGAAGCTTGAACGAAGAAAAACAGGCCAAAAACGACATTTTTCGGTAGAGTGCCGCGTCGCGCCGAAGCTGGGCCACGTCACAGGCACATCACAGAGCAACCGGCACAAACTGTACTGGGGGCCGCGGCACATTCTCTAAGGGCCGCGGTCCGTACTGATTTCTTGCCCAGACCTGGGCAGCGGTATGACTAGGGCCGCGGCACACTTACTCCGGGCCGCGGACCGCGGTGTCGGGAACCCTGATTTTACCCCGCGATTTTGGCCGTTTTGGAGGCAGACTAGACCTAATCCTCGGACGCGTTTTAGACGGAGGAGATGGTTATAAAAGCCTAGAGAAGGTCAGAAAAGAAGGTATCGAAGGAAGAAGAGGAGAATACCTAGCAGCAGAGAACGAAGGCTAGAGAACAGAAGAGGACAATTCTTCAATCGTGTTTAAAATTCTTCAACCTTATGTTTAATTCAAGTATTTTTGCATTGTTTTCTAGTATGTCCGGCTAGACCCCTTTATTCTAGGATTGAGATGAAACCGAGTTTATGACGAGTTCATTCTTGATTTTACATTATTGAATGTTTTCCCTTTTTTATTGAGTTTTCCCCGATTGTTCTTAATACTTTCAATTGTGTGGTCAATGATTGAATTGTTCTAGCTGCTTAACTTGAATCGGAAGAGAATAGTGAGTAGTGATAATTGGGAGAAAACTATTTTGTCTTGTGAGATAGGAATATACTCATAAAAAATATGATGCTCGATGTTTTGAAGATTGTAGAACTTTTTGGCTAATGTCGAATTAACCCACCTAGCAATAGCGTGAATTATTCGCTTTGGAAAATTATACTGACCTCGGAAGGGGCATTAGATTAAATTATAATCTTCGCTTGCAATTAATTGGGAAATTACATAAATTAAATTACGATTAATTTGGATTAATCAAGGTGAATTCTTAATCCTAGATTCTTCTCCTATTTGATCTCCTTCTATCGGATAATTGATTTCCTTGTTTATTATAGTATTTCATTTTTATATAGATAATTAACCACAATTTTTTCGGTCGTTCAAATAAAATTAGAAATACCAATAAGTTGGTAATTAGTACATCAGTCCTTGAGGGAACGATACTTTACTCATCACTTTATTACTTGTTTACGACAACGTGCACTTGCGTTAACAGAAATACGTAACAATTACATGACACACACATAGTTGTGGTTTTAATGTCCCATCGAGCAGGGAGTGATCTAAAAATTTTCAAAATTTTCTCCTTTTGGGTATACACTTTACCCAATTCTTCAAGTTCACCGACAATGCCAGTGAATCTGAGGTCAAGCTCCTCAAGAGTTTCAGAAGATTTCATTTCAAATGATTCAAATTGCTGAGTGAGTTATGAAATTTTGTTTTCTTTTGAGAGCTCAGTTCCCTCACAAATCATCTTGAGTTTATCCCAGATTTCCTTGGCTGTCTTACAGCTCTTTACCTTCGAGAATGTGCCCTTGTTAAGAGTGACAAATAGCGCATTCTTAGCAACATTGTCGAGGTTCGCACGTTTGCGATCGTCGGTCGTCCATTGCTCTCGCTCCTTCTCGAGCATTTCAGCATGAGGTTGTCCTTTTATCCTTGCAGCGGGATTAACCTTCATTATCTTGATAGGGCCATATTGGATGACAAATATCATCTCCTCGTGCATGGCGGCAAGTTGTGCTTCCATCCTAATTATCCGATCATCAAATTCGTTGATAGAGGACATATGAACCTTATTTATCATTGAGGTATCCATGTAAGAGAATAAGAAAGATAAAGATTGTTTTCAGAAAGAATGTGTGCTTTTTGGATCTGATTCGGTTAAAAATACGACTGATTCCTTTTATAATCAACCGCTCTGATACCACTTTTTGGCCATTAAGTATATAGTATACAACTTGGAAAAGTGTGAGTACAACAAGTTGTAAGATTTTTGAATATGAGTGCGCAGCGGAAGTTCGTTTAAGTGAGTTGCTGTAAATACAGCAACTATGCTTTCTCATGATAGCTTAGTGCGTACAGGATTTTACAATGTATACTTGTATAAATCACAGCTATGAAAACAATAAAGGCAGAAGGTAATAACATGCAATATAAAGTGGTTCGAGGTAAGCCCCTCTATGTCCACTGATCCTCCACACAGGAGTAAATTTTTTATTAAAATCACTACATACACAACTACGTGACTTTAATAAAACCTATCCTTGTATCGTCCACACAGATTGATACAAAGACTGTAGCTTTCAACCGTTCACACAGATTGGTTGTAGGCTTCTTTGACCTGCTTCTTCTCACATAGATTGAAGCTTTGTCCTATTCGTCCCACACAGGTCGTAATATCTTTTCCTGAGTCCACACAGGGCTAAGTTTACTCAAGGGTAACAATGGTGAAACCACTGGTTTGAACAGTAGCTTGAACACTTGATGATCTTAGGCTGATGATGCGCTGTTCACGTTGACTGTGTATATTTCTTCTCTCAGATATTGTTATATGCTCGAAGAAATATATTTGCTCTTGCACGCTTGATTGACAGAATAATCTTTTCAGAGTTTCTGCGATTATGAATGAGTTAATTGTTCTTATTCGTGTTCGTCTGTAGCAATATCCTCCTGCATGGACTATTTATAACTTTGGAATAGATCCATTATAAATATGTCCGTTAGATGGTTGGTGAGCAAAAGTCCATTATGATTGGTTGATTGACTTTCAATATGTTAGATCCGGATTTTGCTCCTTGTCTGAAGCTTGTTGGTTGGTATTTAAATACTTTATCCAATAAGTATTTAGATACTTCTTTCAAAATGGTGTTTTGACTTTTGTGAATAAAGCAGATTCCATCACAACGGTCTTCGGTCCTGTTGGATAAGTGTTTGTTTTCCTAACACTTTCAGCCTGTATACTGTATCCAACATGTTACGATTATATTGATGTAGCTGTAGGCTCTGTAGAACAGACTATCTTCAATGCTGTATGGAAGGTGCTGTATGGAGATTCCAGACAGCTTCCATACTTTTATGGTAGTTCGAATCCTTTGATGTATGATGGCTTTTATTCCTGAGACAGCTTGTTGTATGTTGGTAATTATCAAAACAAGATACAGAATTGTTTGTCCCAACAACGTGCCTTCGGCCAGTGATTATAGTTGATGGGACCCATATGAAGGGAAGGAATACAGGAACTTTATTTGCGGCCGTCACATTTGATGGATATTGCAATTGGTGTTGGCCCGATAGAGATCGATGAGTCAGAGAATTATTTTCTGTATAACCTGCATATATGCTACAATCCTGTGGAAGATGTACTGATTGTGAGTGACCAACACAAGAGCATTCAGAATGTTGTTCAAGTCGCCTATCCGAATGCATTCCACGGTTTGTGCTATCACCATCTTGCAAAAAATCTGGTCTCCTACGACGCTCATGCTATATGACTCTTTAGAACTGCATCATGTATGCATCATGATGAAGTTTCTGAAAACTACTTTTCGAAATTACATGTTGAAAGCCCTAATGGGGCTCACATGCGGCTTTCTGAAATTGGGCCAGAGAGGTGGCCTAGGTCAAAGTGTCTGGTACGATGCTATAACTTCTTGATATCCAATGCCATTGAATGCTTTAATAAATCGTATGTTGTGGATAAGGCGCTTACCTATTTATTCATTACTTGAGATAGTTCGCCTAATTTTAGGGAATTAGTTCGATGAGAAGCGGGGAAAAGCTGCATCAAGATACCATGAGTTGACAGTGCACACTTCTGAAAAGCTCTCCAACTCTGTGCAAGCCAGTCACACTCTTACTGTTCGAGCTACCACCCCACATTAGGGCTATTACTGAGCCGAACCCTATCGAATTTTCACTGGGTTCGACTTGGTTCTATTTTTTAAAAATATATTTGATTTGGCTCGATTCGGACGAATATCAAAACAACAAAGGTTCGATTCGGGTTCGAAACCCTTTTTTTGGGTTCATTATTCAATTCGATTCGGTATTTTGGATCGAATGTTCGCAAATAGCTCGATAGGGTCTTGTAAAAAATGAAAATCAGAATTGAGTCGTAAATAGTTCGATCCGGTCTTGTTAACAATAAAGAATGGGTTGGGGATTATAAAAATATCGGACTGAGCCGAATATTTGATCTTATTTGGGTCGAATCCAAAATTAGGGTTTGGCCTTATAATTGATGGGCCGAATCGAGCCCAAATCAAGTTTTTTCGACCCAAATCTATTGAATCGGATTGAATATTTAGGTCCACTCACAGGCTTACCCCACATTTTTATAAAGTCGAAGAAAACAAAGTTTCTTATGAGGTTGACCTTCAAACCTGGACATGTTATTGTCGGGAGTTTGATTTGGATCAGATTCCATATCGTCATGCTATTGCCGCTATAAGGTAATTATTTTTCTCTAATGTGCACATCATTAGGTATTTTTGTCTATGTGTGTAACATAATTGCTTATTGTAACAGGCGCGCTGGTAATGGTTTGTCTATGTATGATTTCGCCAGTCATTATTTCAAGCAACAAGGCCTTAGAGAGACTTATAAGGAGCATTATAATCCAATCCCACATCCTGATGAGTGGAATGTCCCACCGCAGATCTCATCTATCATTTACTTACCTCCATAGGAGGTACGAGAAGCCAACCGACCAAGGATGAGTCGTGCATAGTCCGCTGCTGAAAATTTGGCCACAAGTAGACGGCCTCAGGTGTGCGGTAGGTGTAAGGGAACCGGACATAATAGAAATCTTGCAAAGTATTCATTCCCATAGGTGGTGTATAATTGTATATCCCTCCAAAAGAAACTCAAGAAATTGATGGAGAACAAACGAGGCCAAGGCGCCGGCAGAAGAAGAGATGTAACATTTGTCGTAATGATGACCATGACATAAGGGGATATCCCTACAGTAAATCTTAAATTGCTTATGTATTTTGATACTTGTGAATAGCTAGCAACCATCATGTACTCATATTTTGATATTTTTGATTATATATGTATTGATTCATTATTCTGATTCTCATTCTGTAGTGCACACGATGGTAACCTACGATGGCAGCGACCGTGTGCTCCCATCATGTGTAAATTTGAAATTTGTGAACTACGTTTCACCGTATCCATGGTGTCACCATGTCACTGTATCCACGTTCGCACACGATAGGAGTGCCGCCGGGCGCTGTTTCTTAGAGCTGGCGAGCACTACCGGATGCTGTTTCTTACAGCTGGAGGGCGCTGTTTCCTACAGTTGGCAAGTGCTGCCGGATACTGTTTCCTACAGCTAGCGGGTGCTGTTCCTGCAGCTGGCAGGCGCTGTTCCTGCAGCTAGCGGGTGCTGTTTCCTACAACTGGCGAGCGGGTGTTAACTACACCAAATCTGCCAATTTGTCTCTACAATACGCTGAAGGTTTGTCACAATCCGAGTCCGTGTCAAATATATCACTAAAAACACGGAAAATTTTCAAGTCATTCTAGTGACATCGAGTTGTCTCAGAATTTTGACATAGACAAACCGCTTTTAAGTGATGCCACCTAGAGTGAAAATATTTCTCCTTTTTATGTTTTTCCCCCTTTCCCTCCCCCTTTCTTTTTTCACCCCCCGTTTCCAACCCCTTTCTTTTTCACCAAAACTATCCTGCTATGTACAGGCCTCCTCCCCCTTTTAAAAACCCTAGACGACGATAGCAACACTGAAGATTTTCAATATTGTTTAATTTCCTCCCTTAGTGTTCATTTACACCAAACTAATCACCCCATGTTTGAAAACCCTAGCTAACAACCCGCACAGCCTTTTTTTGAAAGAAAGGTTAAGGGGCTAAGTGACTCTCAAAAATCTTTCTATCGCGTCTCTATCGGAAAAGCCTGGTCTTTCTTGCAATTGAAGATTTGAAGGAGTTGATATTTAGAGTTAATCTGAATTAGAGCACAAATAAAGAACAAGTGAAGATTCTGCATTACCATCGTCATCAGTACTAGAGATTCAGACGCCTCACCATCCTATTCATTTTCTTCGGTAATATTTTTGACTTAATTCAATCTTTGTGAGGTTTAATCATGGTTTAATTTTATACTTGTTGATATGATGGAGTTTGAATATACACGAGCCCTAATAGAAATATCACGTTTGAAGACTGATTCAGGAAACTAGGATAATTTTGAAAGATTTTGAAATTGACTACTAGGACTTTTTTGAAGATTCAGAAATTGACCAAAGAGGTATTTTTGAATTATTCTAAAGTTGATTACTATTTTATTTAAAAACCTAACTTGATTTATTGTAAGATTTTGATTGTTTTTGAAAGATTCTGTTTATGACAAGATGGTGTTTTTGAAAAATTGATCAGTTCATTACATTGTTCAATTATTAATTTATTTGAATGTTTGAACTATAGTCTTGGTTTAGTACAATTCATTTTTAAACTTATAAAATAAATTTCAGTTGAATTCATTTTTAAAATTATAAAATTATGTTTTATATTGGTAATTTGCAGATTATATCATTTGCGAAAAGGATGGTTGTTGTATTCACAAGTATTATTTTTCCTTAATCATGTGAAAAGTATTAAGTTTGATTAAACAAGTTATGTATTTTTTTTGTATTCAAAATTTAAAAAAGGTATTAGCTTTTGTTCAGCATGTTGAGTACTAATGGCTGTATCTATTGATTTTTTACTGGAGAGGAGGGCATCCATTTTAGTTATCGTTCGATTTTATTAGAAATCAAGAACTTATGTTGTCTTATTGAACTACTAGTTTGTGTCCCATGTAAGTTTCAATCTCATACATGTTTTTGATAACTAGGATTTTTGATTATTGTTGTAAGAATTTAAAACACAATAGGTTTAGCACACACTTATCTCTTATATTTTCCATCAACAGAATGAAACTATCTTCTCTTAAATTATGTAGTGTATGATACTTTTGGTCTTAGGAGTTAATATAATTATAGCATTTATAGTACATCGCAGGTGTTCGGTATTCGCAAAACCAGTCATGTTGGGTGGATGAACAGGTCATTTTAGAAAAAAATCTCAATTTTTTATTAGGGCTGACAGAAAAAATTTCTATCTCCAATTGCCGCCTTGGTGATTGGTCAAGAATGAATTTTCAAGAATATGAAGACAACCGCTAACATCTCATTTCATTTCTATAGGTTTCTTGATGATAAAACATTTTTGCCATGTACTTGTTGATCTGTTGATACTTGATATCATAATGTAAATCTCTAACTTAAAGCACACATCACATTGTCTAGTTATCTAATAGCTTAAATATTTTTTTGTAGCTAGTTCCTTATCAATTGTACATGAAAGATGAGCCAATCTAAGGGCCCATGTTTGTGGAACTTTCTGTAAAATAGATCACATCTTTAGATTTATATTCATGTCTACAAGGGTAGGTCTGTGTAATTTAGTATTTGTAATTTGTACTTATGACGTATTATCTTCTCTTGTACATACTGGAACACTGTGTTCTGTAACTGTTATCAGAATGAGGATTCTATAAATTTGAATTACTAACTGAAGTAGCTCATGTGTTACATGTCTTATGTCCTTGAATTGATGGCCAGTGTAGACTTGCAACTCAGTTAAAGACGCCTTAGTATGTAAATGAAGATCCATTTACTAGTTTTAGGATGTGGTAATCCTATGAGTTATGCAAAGACTAATCGCTAACTTCCTTAGTTGTTAATTTTACCCAATAGTGCCATCTCACCTCTTTTTAGCCGTTGCGCTTTTTGATATCCACCAATTTTTTTTGTTTATAGTTCTGCAATTTTCTCTCTACTGTTAGTTCTTCAACATATACTGCATTTTGTTTGTATTTTCATTTCGAGTTACTTTGAACTTTTCACTTTCTTCTGGAGTAATATTATTATACTGTATGTGTGATAGTTAGGTCTAACTAGGCTAAATGTGGTTTCATTTATAATGACAAAAGGAGCAAGTTGAAGCCAATAAGTTGTTTGCATCTGAAGAAGCTGAAGAAGAAATTAAAAGGGAATCTGCAAAGACTTTTGTACCTGGTGATATTCCTGGCACTCAATATTGCGAAGGAGGAACAAACGGCTAAACCAATTGCTCCTACTCCAGAGCAAATTTTAGCTATAAAGGTATGCACTTGTTTTTATGTTTTCATTTTTCTCCTTAATATGAGCAATACTAACAAGTTGATATTACTCCATCTGTCCCACTTGAAGTGTCCACATTGTTGAATGGGCAACAATTTATAGATTGCAAGGTACAATACACAAAAAAAATATTTTGGTTACCATTTTCTTAAATTCATTACTGTGATGTTTGAAATCTAGGGTTTTTTAATAACCTAATTTGATTTTTGTAAGAATTTAAAAGACAATTGGGTGCTTTTGAAAGTTTTGATATTGATTACTCGGGGGTTTTTGAAATATTCTTCAATATTTTCAGTTGAATTCATTTTTAAAATTATAAAATTATGTTTTATATTGGTAATTTGCAGATTATATCATTTGCGAAAAGGATGGTTGTTGTATTCACAAGTATTATTTTTTCTTAATCATGTGAAAAGTATTAAGTTTGATTAAACAAGTTATGTATTGTTTTTTGTATTCAAAATTTAAAAAAGGTATTAGCTTTTGTTCAGCATGTTGAGTACTAGTGGCCGTATCTATTGATTTTTCCTGGAGAGGAGGGCATCCATTTTAGTTATCGTTCGATTTTATTAGAAATCAAGAACTTATGTTGTCTTATTGAACTACTAGTTTATGTCCCATGGAAGTTTCAATCTCAGACATGTTTTTGATAACTAGGATTTTTGATTATTGTTGTAAGAATTCAAAACACAATAGGTTTAGCACACACTTATCTCTTATATTTTCCATCAACATAATGAAACTATCTTCTCTTAAATTATGTAGTGTATGATACTTTTGGTCTTAGGAGTTAATATAATTATAGCATTTATAGTACCTCGCAAGTGTTCGGTATTCGCAAAATCAGTCATGTTGGGTGGATGAACAGGTCATTTTAGAAAAAAATCTCAATTTTTTATTAGGGCTGACAGAAAAAATTTCTATCTCCAATTGCCGCCTTGGTGATTGGTCAAGAATGAATTTTCAAGAATATGAAGACAATCGCTAACATCTCATTTTATTTCTATAGGGTTCTTGATGATAAAACTTTTTTGCCATGTACTTGTTGATCTGTTGATACTTGATATCATAATGTAAATCTCTAACTTAAAGCACACATTGTAACACCCCAAGATATTCAGAGTACATTACAGCGCCGTGGACCCCTACATGGGACCCACCAGGCTACAACAAGAAAACCCCACTCGACTAACCATCTCGGTTAGCGAGGATACACATTATAATAATACAACAAATAAAAATATGCCCGAAGCAACCGGCGAATTAAGCATCAACCGACAATGTAGCAATATAGGTAATACAAACGGAGTTCGAAATGAAAAGCCTAAGTACTCGTGAGTACAATCTATAAGTTTATAAATGTGGGAACAACCATATCGAAATGGGCAAAAGAAATAAGATGACTCAAATGTACATGTCAACGACCCTAGCCAACATCTTCGTACTGTCCCAGTGCTCGCTCGTCCGGATGATCATAACCTGAAATCCTTAACAAGAATTTCCCCACAACGGGTCACCAAAGGGGTTAGCAATTACGCTAGTACAAGTAATCAAGGCAAACCAATCGCTTACACATTTCATAGTACATGCACCAATATCATTTCAAAAACCAAACCAGACATGTCTTTTTCGGAAACAAACAGTCACAATCAATTTGCCTAGGACCGGGACGAAGCCACGAATCCCACTCGAGGCTTCTAAGGACCCTCCCGAGCTGGCCACATTCATAAAACAAATCAAGCACCACACGTCACCTAGGACCGGGACGAAGCCACGAATCCCACTCGAGGCCTCTAAGGACCCTCCCGAGCTGGCTAGCGAAACAAACTCATGAATCCAGGACGAAGCCATAGATTCCCTCGAGGCCCCGTTGGACCCTCCCGAGGTGAGTAAAGCACACACAATATACATTACCATTTCACGTTAAGCATAAAGGTTCCCAAGAATACTTACCTTGAATAATAGACGACGCAACGAATGGAAGGAAAACACCGACGGACGCTAGGAGCCAATAATCACGAACCTAACGATACGAAGAACACAATCACAACCAATTCTAAACGAATACGGAATTGGAAAACACCCAAAAACCCGCCTACGACTTATGTGTATTTGCATCAAAACAACGAGGGCGGATCGCAACCAAACCCTCTCGATTATGCAAATATCACGAAATACACCATGAGTTCATAGGAGAACAAGAACACTAACGGGATTAATCATAACCATCAAGGATTAATCAACAACACGAAGCAAAACGAACAGCATAACCGAAATCCCCCAAATCCCCCAAGGTAGGGTTATAAGTGGTTTTACCTTGATTCGAAGATGAACGATGGACGATTAGTGATAGGTGGATGATATGATACTTAAATATGCCCTTACAATGTTGTTTGGATCAAATCGGACGAACCCTAGTCTCTGCCGTCGCTCCCGTCGCGAAGAGAAAAGAGAGATGTGAGAAATGAGGAAAAACTGGGCCGCTGCCAGTTTATATACTGGCAGGTGTTACGGCCGTAACAGACCCCACATACGGCCGTAACATAGGAACATTACGGCCGTAACCTGACTCTCTTACGGCCGTAACTGGCCTGTGGAGAGAAACTGGGCAAATTTGACGAATGACACATACGGCCGTATCAAGAACACCATTACGGCCGTATCAATACTTACGGCCGTAACTCAAACATGATACGCCCGTAACTCAGGACTGGACCAGGAGGCAAGAAATGAAGCCTTGTTACGGCCGTATGAAGGAAGCTTACAACCGTAACTCTCGATTATTACGGCCGTAACATGGCTTGTGACAGCAGGCCATAGTCTGAAACACTGCCCGACGAGGAGATGATCGGAAATAGAAAAAAATAACAAGGTGTATCCACGGCCAACAGATACACTCACCACGTATTTAAGTCAGAAACCAAAACATTACGATGAAGAGTGATTCCGAATACCGGAAGGCTCAGGAACAACAAGGATAACAAGAGTACCCTAAACTTAGGGAAAATTATGAAACGGCTCAAACGTCTAAAAATCACGGTAAAACGTCGGATTAACAAACCGAAACTCACAACACGAACAACTCAACTATACGAACTCATGAAACCAAATAAATTACAAAAGCGAATGGGTTCTACAAGAAACGAACGTCCATGCCATAATACATGACATAAAACAGAATAATATCAAAACATCACCCAGATCGTCCCAAATGGAGAAACTCCAAGAATAAAATAGATTCAAAATGTCGACATGGTTACAAGAGAACTACTAAAAATGAATATACATCAAAACGGGAATATCGGAAAAAGAAGAAAAAATGCGGATATTACATTCTACCCCTCTAAAAACAAGTTTCGTCCCAAAACTTAAGCAACAAACAACTCAGGGTACTTAGCACGCATGCTATCCTCCGTTTACCAAGTTGCCTCCTCGACACCGTGTCTCGGCTACTGCACCTTGACCAAAGGGATGGTCTTATGCCTCAGTCGTTTCTCGCGATGTTCCAAAATCTTCAAGGGATGCTCCTCAAAAGTAATATCCTCGGCGACATCAATTTCACCATAATCGATGACGTGACTAGGATCTGGGACATATTTCCTCAGCTGGGAAACATGAAAAATGCTATGAACATGACTCAAGGCCGGGGGTAACGCCAAACGGTATGCTAACCCACCGACTTGCTCGAGAATCTCGAAGGGCCCAATAAATCTCGGACTCAACTTCCCCTTTTTTCCGAAACGAAAAACTCCTCTCGTCGGCGACACCTTTAGTAAAACGTGGTCTCCCACCTCGAATTCCAAAGGTCGACGACGGACATCGGCATATGACTTCTGTCGACTCTAGGAAGTCAACATCCGTTCCCGAATCAAATCCACCTTCCGCCTCGTCTCTAAAACAATATCCGGTTCGGTCCCGACCAAATTGGATGCCTCGTTCCAACAAATCGGCGATCGACCATGCCGCCCATAAAGCGCCTCATACGGTGCCATCCGGATCGACGCGTGCCAACTATTGTTTTACGTGAATTCGATCAATGGCAAATGATCCTCCCAGTCGCTACTCCAGTCGAGAGCACAAGCACGCAACATATCCTTAAACGTCTGGATAGTGCATTCCGACTGTCCATCTGACTGAGGATGAAACGAGGTACTCAAATGCAAACGAGTACCTAACGCCTTATGCACCGCCTGCCAGAAATGCGACACAAAACGGCCATCGCGATCCGAAACAATAGACTTTGGAGTACCGTGAAGCCTCACAATCTACGCAATAAACAAACGAGCCAATTTCTCTGGGCCCCAAGTATCCTTGATGCCCAGAAAATGTGCCGACTTGGTCAGGCGATCAACAATCACCCAAATCATGTTCATGCCCGATCTCGATCTCAACAAACTCGTAATGAAGTCCATAGATATGTCTTCCCATTTCCATTCCGGGACGGGAAGTGACTGTAATAACCCTGCTGGTCGCTGATGCTCGATTTTGACCTGCTGGCAAGTCAAACATCTCGCTATAAACTGCGCGACCTCCTCCTTTATATCATTCCACCAGAAATTCTTCCTCAGGTCCTTGTACATCTTACTCGCACCAGGATGAACGGAGTAAGGTGTATCATGGGCCTCACGCAAAATACTCTGTTTCATCTTTGAGTCGTTCGGTACACAAAGCCGAGTCTAGAATCTCAAAATACCATCCCCGTGAATTACAAACCCAGGAGACTTTCCCTTAAGAACGTTCTCTCGGATTTGAGAAATCATCGGATCCTCCAACTGCTTCAGCTTAATTTCATCTATCAAAGACGACGAAATCTCTAAAGCACAAAGTTGTCCGACAGCTCCAGGCAACAAAACCTCAACATATAACTCGATCAAAGCCCGCCAAATCTCAGACTGAGACGTAAGGATCTCAAGCATTCGTAACGCAACCGGTTTCTGACTCAAGGTATCGGCCACGACATTCGCCTTGCCCGGATGATAAAGGATTTCGAGGTCATAATCCTTAATCAGCTCTAACCACCTCCTCTGCCTCATATTCAACTCCCACTGAGTAAATATGTATTTCAGACTTTTATGATCGGTAAAAATCTGACATGCAGAGCCGAAAAGATAGTGACGCCAAATCTTGAGCGCAAAAACAACTGCCGCTAACTCCAAATCATGAGTAGGGTAGTTCAGCTCATACGGCCTCAATTGTCTCGACGCATAGGCAATGGTCTTGCCGTGCTGCATCAATACGCACCCAAGACCTTGACCCGAAGCATCGCTATATACAGCAAAACCCTTGTTGCCACACGGCAATCCTAAAATTGGGGCTGAAGTCAAACGCCTCTTCAGGTCCTCGAAACTCGACTGTCTCTCGTCATTTCAGACAAACTTCTCGGATTTCTGGAGCAACTGTGTAAGTGGCCGAGCCAGTTTCGATAAACCCTCGACGAACCTACGGTAGTAGCCAGCCAAACCTAAGAAACTACGGACCTCCTTCACATTCGTGGGCGGTACCCAATCGAACACTGCCTCAATTTTCTGTGGGTCCATACGAACCCCCTCGGCTGAAATCACGTGACCTAAAAACATCACTTCCTTCAGCCAGAACTCACATTTCGAGAACTTTGCATAGAGTTGCTCGGTCCTCAAGATGTCTAACACTACTCGCAAATGAAGGGCATGCTCTTCCTCATTCCTCGAATAAATAAGAATATCATCAATGAAGACAACGACACGCTTATCCAAATACTCGATAAAGACTTTGTTCATCAACTGCATGAACACCGCCGGCGCATTAGTTAACCCGTAAGGCATGACTACAAACTCTTAATGTCCGTATCTCGTCCGAAAAGCTGTTTTCGGCACATCGGACTCCCTCACCCGGAGCTGATAGTACCCCGATCTCAAATCAATCTTCGAGAATACCACGGCTCCCTGTAACTAATCGAACAAGTCATCAATCCTTGGCAAAGGATACTTGTTCTTGATGGTCACCTTGTTCAGTTCGCGATAGTCGATACACAAACGCAGTGAACCATCCTTCTTACGCACAAACAGGACCGGTGCGCCCCAAGGCGAAGCGCTCGGTCGAATATAACCCGACTCAAGAAGTTCACTCAACTGCTTCTTCAGCTCGGCCATCGCTGAAGGTGCCATGCGATACGGCGCCTTCGAAATCGGAGCTGCGCCCGGCTCTAACTCTATAGCAAACTCAACCTCACGATCCGGTGGCAATCCCGGTAACTCGTCAGGAAATACATCAGGAAACTCACTAACGACTGGAATCGACGAAAGCTCGACTCCACCATCCTCCACTTTCAAGGCGTAGCACCAATAACTAGTACACCCCTTTCACAGGAGTCTCATCGCCTTCAAGGCGTTAATAACAAATTTCTGGTTTCTCTTTCGCCCCGCGAAAGAGTGTTCAGTGCCGTCCTCGGCTAGCATGGTAATGATCCTCGTGCGGTAGTTCATGATTGCACCATGCCGCTCGAGCCAATCATCCCCGAGAATCAAATCCTCACCCTCAATACCCACAACAATAAAATTAGAGAGCCACGCCCTCTCACAAATAAACACAGGATAGTCCCGGACCTCTCGATCACCAACGATTCTATCACCGCTAAGAAGTTTAACGATGTAAGGATCGCAGGGTGATAAGCAGTCAAGACTCAAACGGCGTACACACTCTAGAGAAATGAATGAATGCGTAGCACCCGAATCAAAAAGCACACTGACAGGATGGGAATGGATATGAATGGTACCTGTCGCCACAGTAGCTGCTGGATCATCGGCCCTCCTCATCTCATAGATACGCGGCTGGGCAGAGCCAACACTGGAAGCTCCTCCCCTAGCGGGATGACCCCGACCCCTACCTCGGTCGGCACACGGCGGAGGCGGCGGAGCAAATGAGCCCTGGTTCACACTCGGCTCCATAGGTGCTGGGTGAGAAGAACGGGCGCCGCGAAACTGTCTGAGCTGTTCACAAAAAGAAGCCTTGTGGCCCGACTAACCACAAGTATGACAAGTCAAAGGCGGTCGAGGACACTCCCGGTTCACATGGCCTGGCTTGCCACAGTTAAAACATCTGGGGTCCCGTACAAAGGTCCCGGCGGCACCTCGAAAACTCACAGAGAAACAAGCCGAACCACCCGTAGAAATATTTGCAGGTTGAGATTTTTGCTGACTTCCACCCTTGTAACCCGAGAAATTCCCAGCGGATTTCTGCTTCTTACTCTCTCGGACCGCCGCACTAGCCGTCACCGACATATCATAGGCAAGAGCTCGACTCTGATAATCCTTCAAAGTAGTACAGACGAGCCCAGACATATAGTCCCGAATGGACAGTTTCATCCTCCTGGAGAAATGGAAAATTTTGTCTCTTTCCTCGACAACTTGGGTCTTTACATAGCCCAACTATTTGTTAAAATCTCAATAGCTTGAGATACGGGGATATCCCGTGGTTGAGCGTCATAGAAAGTATGCACTAGAGCCTGTCAGACCGGCTACGGGTAATATTCGGTCTCCATCAATTTCTGAAATTCGGCCCACGAAGCAACATGGTCTTCGGGCCCAACGGCCTCCCACCAATCCGTAGCATCCCTAGTGAGAAAGTACTGGGCAATAGGGACCTTACGGTTCTCGGGACAGTTGGTGGCAACGAAGACTTTAGATATCTCCTTGATCCACCCCTACCAGCCGATCGGGTCCGAAGCTCCCGAAAACTGAGGAGGATGCATCTTGATGACATCCTGAAGCCAGCGATCCGCTCTGCCCCGATTAGCATGGGTCGGATCCGGATTCTGAACCACCTGAGCTATCGCCGCCATCTGGTTAACCATTTGCTGCATAACGGCCGCGATACCAAGATCGGCGCGCTCCTGAGAAGAAGCATGACTGTGACGGTCACCGGTACTGCCGGCTCCCGAAGAATGCGACGTGGCTGCCCCACCGGCTGCCCCACGTCCTCGGCTGCGTCCAAGACCATGACCACAACCACAGTTTCCTCCGGCATCCATACTGGTGTTAAGAGGTAACAGAAGTATATAGATGATGAGTAAAGGCGGAAAAAGCAACTACGATTCAAGAAGTGAAAATACAATGCAAGAAACAGAAAAGCCGAATAAGAAAACTTACGAGAACTGGAAGTACCGAGATGCTGGCAGCGGTGTGACAATATGCAAAACAAAACACAATTAGACCCAAATAACCAACAGGCCTAGGTATCCATAAACCTAGGGCTCTGATACCATTTTCTTTAACACCCCAAGATATTCAGAGTACATTACAGCGCCGTGGACCCCTACATGGGACCCACCAGGCTACAACAAGAAAACCCCACTCGACTAACCATCTCGGTTAGCGAGGATACACATTATAATAATACAACAAATAAAAATATGCCCGAAGCAACCGACGAATTAAGCATCAACCGACAATGTAGCAATATAGGTAATACAAACGGAGTTCGAAATGAAAAGCCTAAGTACTCGCGAGTACAATCTATAAGTTTATAAATGTGGGAACAACCATATCGAAATGGGTAAAAGAAATAAGATGACTCAAATGCACATGTCAACGACCCTAGCCAACATCTTCGTACTGTCCCAGTGCTTGCTCGTCCGGATGATCATAACCTGAAATCCATAACAAGAATCTCCCCACAACGGGTCCCCAAAGGGGTTAGCAATTATGCTAGTACAAGTAATCAAGGCAAACCAATCGCTTACACATTTCATAATACATGCACCAATATCATTTCCAAAACCAAACTAGACATGTCTTCTCCGGAAACAAACAGTCACAATCAATTTGCCTAGGACCGGGACGAAGCCACGAATCCCACTCAAGGCCTCTAAGGACCCTCCAGAGCTGGCCATATTCATAAAACAAATCAAGCACCACACGTCACCTAGGACCGGGACGAAGCCATGAATCCCACTCGAGGCCTCTAAGGACCCTCCCGAGCTGGCTAGCGAAACAAACTCAGGAATCCAGGACGAAGCCATAGATTCCCTCGAGGCCCCGTCGGACCCTACCGAGGTGAGTAAAGCACACACAATATACATTACCATTTCACGTTAATCATAAAGGTTCCGAAGAATACTTGCCTTGAATAATAGACGACGCAACGAACGGAAGGAAAACACCGACGGATGCTAGGAGCCGATAATCACGAACCTAACGATACGAAGAACACAATCACAACCAATTCTAAACGAATACGGAATTGGAAAACACCCAAAAACCTGCCTACGACTTATGTGTATTCGCATCAAAACAACAACAAGGGCGGATCACAACCAAACCCTCTCGATTATGCAAATATCACGAAATACACCATAAGTTCATAGGAGAACAAGAACACTAATGGGATTAATCATAACCATCAAGGATTAATCAACAACACGAAGCAAAACGAATAATATAACCGAAATCCCCCAAATCCCCCAAGGTAGGGTTATAAGAGGTTTTACCTTGATTCGAAGATGAACGATGGACGATTAGTGATAGGTGGATGATATGATACTTGAATATGCCCTTACAATGGAGTTTGGATCAAAATCGGACGAACCCTAGTCTCTGCCGTCGCTCCCGTCACGAAGAGAAAAGAGAGTTGTGAGAAATGAGGAAAAACTGGGCCGCTGCCAGTTTATATACTGGCAGGTGTTACGTCCGTAACACACCCCACATACGGCCGTAACATAGGAACATTACGGACGTAACCCGACTCTCTTACGGCCATAACTGGCCTCTGGAGAGAAACTTGGCAAATTTGACGAATGACACATACGGCCGTATCAAGAACACCATTACGGCTGTATCAATACTTACGGCCGTAACTCAAACATGATACGCCCGTAACTCAGGACTGGACCAGGAGGCAAGAAACGAAGCCTTGTTACGGCCGTATGAAGGAAGCTTACGGTCGTAATCCTCGATTATTACGGCCGTAACATATACGGCTTACGGCCGTAACGTGGCCTGTGACAGCAGGCCATAGTCTGAAACACTGCCCGACGAGGAGATGATCGGAAATAGAAAAAAAATAACAAGGTATATCCACGACCAACAGATACACTCACCACGAATTTAAGTCAGAAACCAAAACGTTACGATGAAGCGTGATTCCGAATACCCGAAGGCTCAGGAACAACAAGGATAACAAGAGTACCCTAAACTTAGGGAAAATTACGAAACGGCCCAAACGTCCAAAAATTGCGGTACAACGTCAGAATAACAAACCGAAACTCACAACACGAACAACTCAACTATACGAACTCGTGAAACCAAAGAAATTACAAAAGCGAACGGGTTCTACGAGAAACGAACGTCCATGCCATAATACATGACATAAAACAGAATAATATCAAAACATCACCCAGATCGTCCCAAATGGAGAAACTCCAAGAATAAAATAGATTCAAAATATCGACATGGTTACAAGCAAACTACTAAAAATGAAAATACACCAAAACAGGAATATCGGAAAAAGAAGAAAAATGCAGATATTACACACATCATATTATCTAGTTGTCTAATAGCTTAAATATTTTTTTGTAGCTAGTTCCTTATCAATTGTATATGGAAGATGAGCCAATCTAAGGGCCCATGTTTGTGGAACTTTCTCTAAAATAGATCACATCTTTAGATTTATATTCATGTCTACAAGGGTAGGTCTGTGTAATTTAGTACTTGTAATTTGTACTTATGACGTATTATCTTCTCGTGTACATACTGGAACACTGTGTTCTGTAACTGTTATCAGAATGAGGATTCTATAAATTTGAATTACTAACTGAAGTAGCTCATGTGTTACATGTCTTATGTCCTTGAATTGATGACCAGTGTAGACTTGCAACTCAGTTAAAGACGCCTTAGTATGTAAATGAAGATCCATTTACTAGTTTTAGGATGTGGTAATCCTATGAGTTATGCAGCAGCTAACTACTAACTTCCTTAGTTGTTAATTTTACCCAATAGTGCCATCTCACCTCTTTTTAGCCGTTGCGCTTTTTGATATCCACCAAATTTTTTTGTTTATAGTTCTGCAATTTTCTCTCTACTGTTAGTTCTTCAACATATACTGCATTTTGTTTGTATTTTCCTTTCGGGTTACTTTGAAATTTTCACTTTCTTCTGGAGTAATATTATTATACTGTATGTGTGATAGTTAGGTCTAACTAGGCTAAATGTGGTTTCATTTATAATGACAAAAGGAGCAAGTTGAAGCCAATAAGTTGTTTGCATCTGAAGAAGCTGAAGAAGAAATTAAAAGGGAATCTGCAAAGATTTTTGTACATGGTGATATTCCTGGCACTCAATATTCCGAAGGAGGAACAAACGGCTAAACCAGTTGCTCCTACTCCAGAGCAAATTTTAGCTATAAAGGTATGCACTTGTTTTTATGTTTTCATTTTTCTCCTTACTATGAGCAAGACTAACAAGTTGATATTACTCCATCTGTCTCACTTGAAGTGTCCACATTGTTGAATGGACAACAATTTATAGATTGCAAGGTACAATACACAAAAAAAAGTATTTTGGTTACCATTTTCTTAAATTCATTACTGTGATGTTTGAAATCTAGGGTTTTTTAATAACCTAATTTGATTTTTGTAAGAATTTAAAAGACAATTGGGTGCTTTTGAAAGTTTTGATATTGATTACTCGGGGGTTTTTGAAATATTCTTAAATATTTTCAGTTGAATTCATTTTTAAAATTATAAAATTATGTTTTATATGGGTAATTTGCAGATTATATCATTTGCGAAAAGGATGGTTGTTGTATTCACAAGTATTATTTTTCCTTAATCATGTGAAAAGTATTAAATTTGATTAAACAAGTTATGCATTGTTTTTTGTATTCAAAATTTAAAAAAGGTATTAGCTTTTGTTCAGCATGTTGAGTACTAGTGGCTGTATCTATTGATTTTTTACTGGAGAGGAGGGCATCCATTTTAGTTATCATTCGATTTTATTAGAAATCAAGAACTTATGTTGTCTTATTGAACTACTAGTTTGTGTCCCATGGAAGTTTCAATCTCAGACATGTTTTTGATAACTAGGATTTTTGATTATTGTTGTAAGAATTCAAAACACAATAGGTTTAGCACACACTTATCTCTTATATTTTCCATCAACATAATGAAACTATCTTCTCTTAAATTATGTAGTGTATGATACTTTTGGTCTTAGGAGTTAATATAATTATAGCATTTATAGTACATCGCAGGTGTTCGGTATTCGCAAAACCAGTCATGTTGGGTGGATGAACAGGTCATTTTAGAAAAAAATCTCAATTTTTATTAGAAATTTGTGAGAAAAAATTTCTATCTCCAATTGCCGCCTTGGTGATTGGTCAAGAATGAATTTTCAAGAATATGAAGACAACCGCTAACATCTCATTTCATTTCTATAGGTTTCTTGATGATAAAACATTTTTGCCATGTACTTGTTGATCTGTTGATACTTGATATCATAATGTAAATCTCTAACTTAAAGCACACATCACATTGTCTAGTTATCTAATAGCTTAAATATTTTTTTGTAGCTAGTTCCTTATCAATTGTACATGGAAGATGAGCCAATCTAAGGGCCCATGTTTGTCGAACTTTCTGTAAAATAGATCACATCTTTAGATTTATATTCATGTCTACAAGGGTAGGTCTGTGTAATTTAGTACTTTCAATTTGTACTTATGACGTATTATCTTCTCGTGTACATACTGGAACACTGTGTTCTGTAACTGTTATCAGAATGAGGATTCTATAAATTTGAATTACTAACTGAAGTAGCTCATGTGTTACATGTCTTATGTCCTTGAATTGATGACCAGTGTAGACTTGCAACTCAGTTAAAGACGCCTTAGTATGTAAATGAAGATCCATTTACTAGTTTTAGGATGTGGTAATCCTATGAGTTATGCAGCAGCTAACTGCTAACTTCCTTAGTTGTTAATTTTACCCAATAGTGCCATCTCACCTCTTTTTAGCCGTTGCGCTTTTTGATATCCACCAAATTTTTTTGTTTATAGTTCTGCAATTTTCTCTCTACTGTTAGTTCTTCAACATATACTGCATTTTGTTTGTATTTTCCTTTCGGGTTACTTTGAACTTTTCACTTTCTTCTGGAATAATATTATTATATTGTATGTGTGATAGTTAGGTCTAACTAGGCTAAATGTGGTTTCATTTATAATGACAAAAGGAGCAAGTTGAAGCCAATAAGTTGTTTGCATCTGAACAAGCTGAAGAAGAAATTAAAAGGGAATCTGCAAAGACTTTTGTACCTGGTGATATTCCTGGCACTCAATATTGCGAAGGAGGAACAAACGGCTAAACCAGTTGCTCCTACTCCAGAGCAAATTTTAGCTATAAAGGTATGCACTTGTTTTTATATTTTCATTTTTCTCCTTACTATGAGCAAGACTAACAAGTCGATATTACTCCATCTGTCCCACTTGAAGTGTCTACATTGTTGAATGGACAACAATTTATAGATTGCAAGGTACAATACACAAAAAAAAAGTATTTTGATTACCATTTTCTTAAATTCATTACTGTGATGCTTGAAATCTAGGGTTTTTTAATAACCTAATTTGATTTTTGTAAGAATTTAAAAGACAATTGGGTGCTTTTGAAAGTTTTGATATTCATTACTCGGGGGTTTTCGAAATATTCTTAAATATTTTTTACTTTAAAATTAACAGGCTTTTGCTATCACGACACTATACAAGTTTCACTACTCTATATTATGACTTTTCTTCTTTATAAAGAATGAATGGGTGAATGTAGTAGAGTAGGTGATTTGTACCTCCAAGGAGTAAAATAATTTATTTGATTTGCTAGGAAGAGTTTACATAGTGACGAGTTCTCTTGTCCATGTGAAAACTGTAGAAATGGCAAATGTTTGCATTTTAAAATGATCGAGCTAGACTTAGTTCATGGGGTTTTTTGGACGGTTATGTGTTTTGGGTTTTTCATGGTGAGAGATTTTCCATTTGTTTTGAATAGGTCAACGACGAATGAGTCAGTCTTTGTGGAACGTGATCCAGCGGCACCTCCAACATTGAATAACCTTATTGATGATGCTTATGATTTTCAGGTGTTGCCAAATAGTCATACTTTTGATGCAGCTGATCATGAAGAAGGTCCTTGAATCACTTCTAGTGACGCAGGAAATCAAGAAAAGAATTATATTAAGTTAAAAGCTAAATCCACACAACATTTATATCCTAATTACAACGACAATGTTACAACCTTGTATGCATCGGTTGGGTTACAGAATTTAAAAAGTCGATTTGGTTTGTCGGGAGTAGTTTATCTGAAATCCTGGTGTGGGTGAAGGACTTGTTACCAAAAGAAAATAATCTACCCAATATTATCCGGAGATGAACATTTGCTTGAATGGATTAAGAATGAAGTACAAATATATTCATACATGCAAGTACGATTGTATCTTATAACGAAAAGAACACAAATTCAAAAATAAGTGCCCAATATATCAGGAATCTAGATACATTTTAAAGAAAATGCAAGATAATACTACTCGAAAATTTTCAAAGGTACCTCAGAAAGTGTTGAAGTACTTTCCTTTGAGTCCAAGATTGGAAAGACTGTACATGGTAACTTGGATAGCAGAGGCAATGACTTGGCACGCTAGAGCAGTTGTGGGTGACAATTGATGCGCCATCCCATTGATTCATCGATTTGGAAATCTGTTAGTTTTCAACATCCTAACTTCGCTAAGGAAACTCGAAACGTTCGTTTAGGGATATCAACAGATGGGTTTAATCCTTTTGGTAATTTGAGCATAAACCAGAGTGTGTGGCCAGTAATTCTTGTCCTGTACAATCTCCCCCCTTATTTATGTATGAAAAAATAATTCTCCATGTTATGTCTTTTGATACGTGGCCCAAAAGCACCAAGCAATGACATTGATGTTTATCTTGCACCACTGGTAGAAGAACTTACTGAGTTGTGGGTAGAAGGAGTTAAAGCATACGACTCAAGCAAGCCAGAGGAGTTCACATTGAAGGCTATGCTATTATGGGAAATACACGACTTTCCTGCATATGGGACCTTATCAGCGTGCAATGTTCATAGATACTTTGGTTGTCCTATATGCGGTGAAGAAACTAAGTCGGAGTGGTTAGAGAAGAGTAAGAAAATGTGTTATCACACTCACATAATATTTTTGCCTCAAAATCACAAGTTTAGATTTGATAAAACCAATTTTCCGACTGGGATTGAGATGAGGCCACCTCCTAGAAGACTTTCTGGTGCGGAAATTGAAGCCAAGGCAATAAGGTATGGTTTTGTCCCTAAAGGTAAAAACCCCAAGCGTGTACGTCGAAAACATAAAAGAGATGAAGAAGAGTCTGATAAGAAGAAGGAATGGGCAAGGAGATCTTTGTTATTTGACTTGCCATATGGAAGGAATACTCAGTATGACATGTGATAGATGTGATGCACTAGGAGAAAAAAAGTCATTGAGCATCTCGTGAGCACATGTCTAGATGGTACTCACTCGAAGGATAATGAAAGAGCACGACAAGAACTTCATACAATGAATAGACAAAAAGGGTTATGGTTGATAGAAGACTCTGTAGATGGCAAAAGTAATATGTCTGACAAAAGTAATATGCCTGTTGGTGCATTTACTTTGAGCAGCGATGAAAGGAAAATTTTTCCCGACACGTTATATGATTTAAATGTTCCTTCAAATTATTCTGGTAATTTGTGGAGGGTCGTGAATTATGCCACACATGATCTAAAACAATGTAAGTCTCACGATTGGCACGTGATCATGCAACTTGTACCATTATTGTTTACGTATTGTTTTTCAAAGCATAAGGATTTACGAAGGGCAATAATACAAATAAGCTTGTGTTTAGCCTTATTGTGTGAAAAGGTTGTCAACAGAAACCACATAATAGCTGCCAAAGTATCTCTTGTTGAGGCTACTTGTGTTTTAGAGAAACATTTCCCTCATGCATTCTTTGACACATAAGCATCCACCTCTTAGTACATCTATGTGATGAAGCATTACTATGTGTGCATGTTAGATATCGTTGGATGTACACTTTTGAAAGTTAATCCTATTTCTCCAATTTATGTATAGTGAATTTACTTGAATCATACTTCCCCGATTCTAATCTTTACTGAATTAAAACTTAGGCTAATGAAAACCTATAAGGAATACGTGAAGAATACTAGGTATATCGGAGGGTCCATTGCGGAGGCATATATAACAGAAGAAGCGTCTTTATACGCATCGCAATAAATGCCCAAAACAAAAGAAGTTGACGTTGAGGTTTTTGACGAGTTTATAGAGGATAAATTTGTAGGCAAGGGCAAGTGAATGACGTTAACAAGCGTATAATATGAACAAGTATCTCGGTATATTATTGATACATATGATGAAGTAGATGAATGGAAAGAGTAGGTCTCATTAACCTAAATCTCTTTTTCAATATTTTAAATTGAACTCCGAAACTCTGCTGTGGCGGATTAGTTGTCGGAGCCCAATTCACACTCGGTTCCCTCGTTGCTGGGGATGACATCTGATTAACTGGCGCACGACTCGCATCTCCACAATATGCAGCATGATGTCCCATACGACCACAATTATGACACTGTAGCGGCGGCCTGTCACATTCACTCATCAGATGTCCCGGACGACCACGGTTAAAACAAGTATTACCACGAACAGGAACAGCCAGCGTAGACTTAGAACCATGGCCTCGCCCAAATGACGGGGACTGATTCCCAAAGAATCGCGGACCATATTGAGTCTTCTGTTGCCCGCCAAACTTACTTCTTGAAAACTGACCGGAAGTCTTCTGCTTCTTACCCTCTACTGCCACTTCCATCGCGGAAAAAGACATCCCATAGGCCATCGCCTTGTTCTGATAGTCTTTCAAAGTCATACACCCAAGGCCTGACATATAGTGGGGAACCCTCGGTTTCATCCGCATGTCGAAGTGGCGAATCATGTCCTGTTCATCCCGGACCTGATTTCTCACGTAGTGTAACTGCTGATTATAATCTTTGGTTGCTTGAGATATAGGAACATCCTGGGGTTTCGCCTCGAAGAAGGCTTGAATCCTTCCCTCTTTCACTGGCCACGGACAATACTCAGCCTCCATCAATTCCCGGAACTCATCCCATGTAGCTGCCCGGTCACGCGGTTTGCCGTCTCCTTAGCGAGAAAGTACTAAGCAATTGGGACTTTTCTCTCCTCGGAGCAGTTTGCTGCCTCAAATACTTTTTCCATCTCAAAGGTCCAACTCTCCTAACCAGAAGGGTCGGAAGTACCATCGAACTGTGGAGGACGCATACGGATCACATCCTGAAGCAACTTGTCAGTACCAGAACCAGTAGGCAGAACCGGAGTAGCATTAGCTTGATTAACCAGGACCGCCTGAGTTAGTAGCGCCATCTGATTCGCTACTTGCTGTAAAATGTTAGCTACCCCGACGTTATCATTAGCATTACCGAAGCTAGCAGAATGATCCAGCTGACCTTAGGGACTCGGCTGAACACTGTTCGACAAAGACGGCATTGCCGAACCAGCCTCAGAGTTATTGGACATGGCCGCCCAACCGGCTGCGCCACGTCCCCTACCGTGTCCACGACCGCGTCCGCATCCTCTACCAGCAGGCATTATGAATATGTAACTAGTGAGTGCAGTTCAAACGCAAAATGCATCACGATATATATTAAAAAAAGAACAACACGGGATAACGCAACGAGTCAAGTTAGGAAAGCTTACAAGCACCAGCGTACTGAGATGATGACATAGTAGTGATATTGTTCAGAAACAACACTCGACTAGACCCAAATAACCAACAACCTAGGTATCCATAAACCTAAGCTCTGATACCATAATTTGTAACACCTTCAAGATCTTCAGGGCATATTACAGCGCCGTGGACCCAACCCTTTGGAATCCACCAGGCTAACGCACAACTCGACATCACAAATGACGACAAACATCATCAACATACAAACGATTCCACAATTTTAAGACATTCAAAAAATTGACAGAACCCGACAGTAATAAATAAAATCTTTACCAAACCGGGTCCACAAACAAATACAAGTCCAAAAGAAAGAAGTACTCGAGTACTGAAGCAATTGACATAATTAATAAAACTAAAAGACATGACGCCAAGCAAATGACCATTGAACAGAATCACCCTTGCCCATCATCCTCGTACTGTTCGTATGCTCGTTCACCTCCAAGACATGTACCTGAAATACAAAAGTATTTCCCCCATTTAAGGGGTTAGCGACAACAGCTAGTGCAAGTACAATCCATTTGAACTACCATTCTAATCAGATGAGTTATGCGCCAAAATCATTTCAGAAAACATATATATTCCGGAATATTACGGTGCATGAGCACAAAACATAGTTCTCCAACAAAACATTCCAAAAGTTAACCATTGGTACGAGACTCACGGCCACCGCACCCCGCAGAAGACCCATCGGACCATCCCTAGGTGGTTAACCCCAGTTCACGATACGCATACACACAGCACTACATATCCCCAGCGGCCCCGTCAGACCATCCCTGGGTGAACATACGCATTCACATCCACAACATACACGGGAAGCCATAAATCAAATACTAGAATATGCATACAAATGTAAAGTACTTGCCTTTGAGACATCTTCAACGAGACGAAAAATAAATGACGACTAGGAATGACCTAGAGTGAACACGTTCGCTCCTAAACGAGAGATTAACATGAATCGGTCCTAAACAACATCAATAACCAAATGGAATACGCCCACAACCCTGTTTACCAACCATAACAATATACGTACGGTCAACACGGGCCAGGGTTTTCACAAAACCTCCCTGAATCAACAACTCACGGATCAAACACCGATGGAAATAGATTTGGAATCACTCAATAACAATAATCGATAAGAAATATCACAACATCAACGAACACCTCGAGTTTAGATAGACAAATCCCGAAAAAAACCCAAAATTGACAAAGTTAGGGTTCTACCTTGAATTCGGACGGAGGAAGATGGATTAAGATGATGATATACTTCGTTTGGAGTACAAAAATCGATCAATCAAGGAACTCCATGGATAACTCTTCACAAATCGCCTAAAATTCTCCAGGAAACTCAAGTCGCAGACAAGTGAGAAAGAAAGAAGAGAAGTGATGCATCTGAGGTCGACTCGGGATTTTAATACCTGACTGCGGAATTACGTACGTTAACATGGAGAATTAACGTATGTTAGGAGGTTTACGTACGTAACACCCATGAATTAACGTACGTAAGGGCTCGACAGAACATTCTGCCCAATTCGCTGAAGTCGATAACGTACGTTATACTAACAGTTAACATACGTTATCAGTACTCAGATAACGCACATAATATAACATGCATAACGTACGTTATGCATGCAGCAGTTCAATACTGTTGAGTGCAGTCCACTGCCTAAGGAAGTACAAAAATCGAAACGCAACAAAAGATGGGATCTGGAGACAAAATTATGAAGTATTCACGTCAATGAACCTAGGCGCTAAAAGGGAAACACCATTCCGACTACCCGAAGGTTCGGAATTTCGACGACAGAAGTAAATTTCCCTCAAACTTTAGAAAATTACAGAACGGCCCAAAACTTCCGAAATCATGATACGACGTCGGATTATTAAATCGAAACTCACAACACGAATAACCTAACCACACGGACTTGTGGGAACAAAGAAACAACACAATCAAACGAGTTTTACGAGAATCGAACGTACATGCGACACAATCATAACATAAAGTAAATTACGTAAAAACACCTCCAAAACTCGACCAAATGGAGAAACACCAAGAACAAAATAGATTCAAAACGTCGAAACGGTTACAAGCGAGTTGTTAAAATAGACATACGCCAAAAATAGAAACTACTAAAAATAATAAGTACGGATATTACATATAACAAGTTCAATAGATGACTTGGAGGCTCGTACTAAATTTCAATCAACTCTGGGCGATAACCCTAGCATGCGTCTATTTCTAGATAATTTAGTTGAATAAGCTAGTTCCCTTTTTCCCTAGTGTTTTTACTGTTATGTAAGCTCAAATAATTTTCTATGTTTGTAATATCTATACACTTTATTGCTTTGAAAGTTGAAGTGACTTTATTTTTTAATGTTTCACATGTTATTAAATATATTGTTGTGGCTTACAGAAAAAATATTTTTGTTATGTATTGTGTCAATTGAAACTTTGCAGGAAAATGTCAAGATTAGAATCTGAAGTTCCAACTTCGAACGACAATAATGTTGATGGTACACAAGAGAAACCTGTAACACCCCCGAGATATTCAAGGTATATTACAATGTCGTGGACCCCTACATGGGACCCACCAGGCTAGACACGAATTACCACAGTAAAGTCACACATCATTCAGATGAAAATTAAATAATATGCCCGGTACAACCGGCGGAATAATCGACAGCGGCAACCATAAATAACTTCAACGAATATAAATCATAATCCGAAGAGAAAAGCTTAAGTACTCGCGAGTACAATCTATAAGTTTGGAAAGTAGGCAACAACCATATCGAATGGAACAACGGAAATAAAAGGACTCAAATGCACATGTCAACGACCCTGGCCAGCATCCTCGTACTGTCCCAGCGCCCGCTCGTCTGGCTGATCATAACCTGAAATCCATAACAAGAATTTCCCCACAATGGGTCCCCAGAAGGGTTAGCAATTACGCTAGTACAAGTAATCAAGACAAACCATTCGCTTCCACATTTCATAGTACAATGCACCAAATTTATTCAAAACCAAAAACCAGACATGTCTTTTCCGGAAACAAACAATCAATCAATTTGCCTAGGACCGGGATGAAGCCACAGATCCTACTCGAGGCCTCTAAGGACCCTCCCGAGCTGGCCATATCGTAAACCAAATCACGCACAGACATCGCCTAGGACCGGGACGAAGCCACTGATCCCGTCGAGGCCTCTAAGGACCCTCCCGAGCTGGCTAGCGAAACAAACTCGTGAATCCAGAGTGAAGTCATAGATTCCCTCGAGGCCCCGTCGGACCCTCCCGAGGTGAGCAAAGCACACACAATATATATTACCATTTCATGTTAAACATAAAGGTTTCCAAAAATACTTGCCTTGAATAACTGACGACGCAACGAATGGAAAGGAAAATCACCGACGAATGCTAGGAACCAATGGAACCGAACCTAACGATTCGAAGAACACAATCACAACCATTTCCAAACGAATACGGAAAAGGAATACACCCGAAAACCCGCCTACGATTCATATATATTCGCATAAGAACAACAACGAGGGCGGACCACAACCAAACCATCTCGATTACGCAAAACCACGAAATATACCATGAATCCATAGTAAAACTAAGAATACCAACAAGATTAATCATATTCGTCATGAATTAATCAACAACACGGGACGAATCGAACACTAAAACTGAAAACCCCCAATTTACCCAAAAGTAGGGTTCTTAGAAGATTTACCTTGATTCGGATGGATGAAGATGATTACGATGAGGATAAACTACACTAGGAACACAATACTTGATTCCCCAAGGATTTCCATGGGCAAAACTTGAAGAATCGCTCAAAACCTCACTTGGATCGCAACTCTCGGTCGGAGGAGAAGAATGAAGGAAATGCCAAAATGAAGGTCAACCCCCGGTTTATAAAACCTGGGCCTGTGTTACGTACGTTACATGAGCTGGTTAACGTATGTAATGCTCATTATGTACGTTAACACTAAAATATTAGCGTACATAATGGCTGGGCAGAATAGTCTGCCCCAAAACGCTGAGGTCGCTAGCGTACGCTACATCATACGGCTAGCGTACGCTACAAGAGGCTTACATACGTAACAACAACGCCTTTACATACGTAAGGGTTTGGGCAAAACTGGGCAGGCTCACTGTCCAACAACGCTGGATGCGATAGCGTACGCTACGCTGGATAGTTTAGCGTATGCTACCACGGTCTTTACGTACGTAACAGAAAGAGTTAACGTACGTAATGGTTCAGACAGAATAATCTATTCAATCTGTTGAACGCCATAACATACGTTAGCGATGAGCTATAACGTACGTTATGAAGGTGCCGATAGCGCACGCAAGAAAGCATGCATAACGCACGTTATGCATGCAGCAGTTCAACACTGCTGAACGAAGCTAGTTGCATCGGGCGGTCCGAAAACGAGACGCAACACAAGGACAGATTATAGAAGTGTAAACGCGAAATAATCACGACAACGAAGCTAAGCGCTGAAGAAAAAATGTAATTCCTACTACCGAGGAATCCGAGAAACGACAAGGAAAGTAAAATTCCCTAAACTTAAAGGAAATTACAAACGGCCCAAACGTCCTAAAATCATGATACGACGACGGATCTATAAACCGAAACTCACAACACGAACAACTCAACCATACGAACTCGTGCAACCAAAGAAATCGAACGGGTTCTACGAGAATCGAATGTCCATGCAACAATACATGACAAAAGACGGAATAATATCAAAACATCTCCGAAACTCGTCCAAATAGAGAAACTCCAAGAATCATATAGATTCAAAATGTCGAAACGGTTACAAGCGAGTCGCTAAAAACGAAAATACGCAAAAAATGAGAATATCGAGAAAAGAAAAAATGCGGATATTACATTCTACCCCTCTAAAAATAAGTTTCGTCCCGAAACTTAAGAAACAAACAACTCGGGGTACCTAGCACGCATGCTATATCTTCGGTTTCCCAAGTTGCTTCCTCGACACCATGCCTCGACCACTGCACCATGACCAAAGGAATGGTCTTATGCCTCAGTTGCTTCTCACGGTGCTCCAAAATCTTCAAGGGACGCTCCTCGAAAGTAATATCCTCGGAGACATCAATTTCACCATGATGTGACTAGGATCCGGATCATATTTCCTCAGCTGGGAAACATGGAAAATGTTATGAACGTGACTCAAGGCCGAAGGTAGTGCCAAACGGTATGCCAAATCACCGACTCGCTCGAGAATCTCAAAGGGTCCAATAAATCTCGGACTCAATTTCCTCTTCTTCCCAAAGCGAAAAACCCCCTCGTCGGCGACACCTTTAACAAAACGTGGTCTCCCACCTCAAACTCCAAAGGTCGACGACGGACGTCGGCATACAACTTCTGTCGACTCTGAGCACTCAACAAGTCTCTAAAGCGATATCCGGTTCGGTCCAGACCAAATCGGACACCTCATTCCAACAAATCGGCGATCGACAACTCCGTCCATAAAGCGCCTCATACGGTGCCATCCGAATCGATGTGTGCCAATTGTTGTTGTAAGTGAATTCGATCAACGGCAAATGCTCCTCCCAGTCACTGCTCTAGTCGAGAGGACAAGCACGCAACATATCCTCGAACGTCTGGATAATGCGCTCTGACTGTCCATCTGACTGAGGATGAAAAGAGGTGCTCAAACGCAAACGAGTACCCAACGCCTTATGCACCGCCTGCCAAAAGTGCGATACAAAATGGCCATCCCGATCCGAGACAATAGACTTCGGAGTACCGTGAAGCCTCACAATCTGCGCAATAAACACACGAGCTAACTTCTCCGGGCCCCAAGTATCCTTGATGCCCAGAAAGTGTGCCGACTTGGTCAGATAATCAACAATCACCCAAACCATAATCATGCCCGATCTCGATCTCGACAAACTCGTAATGAAGTCCATCGATATATCTTCCGATTTCCATTCCAGAATGGGAAGCGACTGCAATAACCCGGCCAGTCGCTGATGCTCGATCTTGACCTGCTGACAAGTCTAACATCTCGCTACAAACCGTGCGACCTCCTCCTTCATATCATTCCACCAGAAATTCCTCCTCCGGTCCTTGTACATCTTACTCGATCCAGGATGAACGGAGTAAGGCGTAGCATGGGCCTCACGCAAAATACCCTGCCTCAATTCTGAGTCGTTCGGTACACAAAGACGATTCTGGAATATCAATACCCCATCTTCATGAATTACAAACCCAGTAGACTTTCCCTTAAGAACATTCTCTCGAATTTGAATAATCATCGGATCCTCCAGCTGCTTCAATCTAATTTCATCGATCAGAGACGATGAAATCTCTAAAGCACAAAGTTGCCCTACGGATATAGGCAACAAAATCTTAACACTCAACTCAATCAAATCCCACTGAAGCTCAAATTGAGACGTAAGGATCTCAAGCGTCCGCAACACAACCGGTTTCCGACTCAAGGCGTCGGCCACGACGTTCGCCTTGACCGGATGATAAAGGATTTTGAGGTCATAATCCTTAATCAACTCTAACCACTTCCTCCGACTCATGTTCAACTCCCGCTGAGTAAATATGTACTTCAGACTTTTATGATCGGTAAAAATATGACATGAAGAGCCAAAAATATAGTGACGCCAAATCTTGAGCGCAAAAACAACTGCCGCTAACTCCAAATCGTGAGTAGGGTAGTTAAGCTCATACGGCCTCAACTGTATCGACGCAAATGCGATAGTCTTGTTGTGCTGCATAAACACGCACCCAAGACCATGACCCGAAGCATTGCTACAAATGGCAAAACCCTTGTTGCCACACGGCAACACCAAAATCGGGGCTGAAGTCAAACGTCTCTTCAGCTCCTCAAAACTCGACTGTCTCTTGTCATTCCAGATGAACTTCTCGGACTTCTGGAGAAACTATGTAAGTGGCCGAGCTAGTTTCGAGAAACCCTCGACGAACCAACGGTAGTAGCCAGCCAAGCCCAAGAAACTATGGACCTTCTTCACATTCTTGGTCAGTGCCCAATCTAACACTGCCTCAACCTTATGCGGATCCACACGGACTCCCTCGGCCGAAATCACGTGACTCAGAAACATCACTTCCTTCAGCCAGAACTCACATTTCGAGAACTTTGCATAGAGTCGCTCGGTCCTCAAAATGTCTAACACCACACGTAGATGATGGACATGCTCTTCCTTGTTCCTTGAATAAATAAGGATATCGTCAATCAAGACGACGACACATTTATCCAAATACTCGATAAAGACCTTGTTCATCAACTGCATGAACACGGCCGGTGCATTAGTTAATCCAAAAGGCATAACTACAAACTCAAAGTGTCCGTATCTCGTCCGAAAAGCTATTCTCTGAACGTCGGGCTCCTTCACCCGAAGCTGATAGTACCCCAATCTCAATTCGATTTCTGAGATTACCGCAGCTCCCTGCAACTGATCTAACGAGTCATCAATCCTCGGTAGAGGATACTTGTTCTTGATGGTCACCTTGTTTAGCTCGCGATAATCAATACACAAACGTAGTGAACCATCCTTCTTCCGCACAAACAGGACCGGTGCGCCCCAAGGTGAAGCGATCGGTCGAATATACCCCGACTCAAGAAGCTCACTCAAATGCTTCTTCAACTCGGCCATCTCTGAAAGTGCCATGCGATACGGAGCCTTCGAAATTGGCGCCGCACCCGACTCTAACTCTATAGCAAACTCAACCTCATGGTCCGGTGGAAACCCCGGTAACTCATCAGGAAAAATGTCACGAAACTCACTAACAACTGGAATCGATGAAAGCTCGACTCCACCACTCTCCGCCTTCAAGGCGTAGCACTAATAACCAGTACACCCCTTTCGCAGGAGTCTCATCGCCTTCAAGGCGTTAATTACGAACTTCTGGTTTCTCTTTCGCCCCGCGAAAGAGTGCTCGGTTCCGTTCTCGGCTAGCGTGGTAATGATCCTCGTGCGGTAGTTCATGATTGCACCATGCCGCTCGATCCAATCATCCCCGAGAATCAAATCCTCACCCTAAATACCCACAACAATAAGATTAGAGAGCCAAGCCCTCTCACAAATAAACACAGAACAGTCTCGGACCTCTCGATCGCCAACGATTCTATCACCGCTAGGAAGTTTAACGATGAAAGGCTCGCAAGGCGACAAACAGTCAAGACTCAAACGGCGCACACACTCCAAAGACATGAATGAATGCGTAGCACCCGAATTAAAAAGCACACTGACAGGATGGGAATGGATGTGAACGGTACCTGTCGCCACAGTGGCCGCTAGATCATCGGCCCTCCTTATCTCATAGATATGTGAAGGGGCGGAGCCGACACTGGAAGCTCCCCCTCTAGCGGGCTGACCCTGACGTCTCCCTCGGCTGGCACTCGGTGGAGACTGCCGAGCAAATGAGCCCTGGTTCACACTCGGCTCCCTAGGTCCTGGAAAAGAAGTTTGAGCACCATGAAGCTGTCCTACCCGATCACAAAAGAAAGCCTTATGGCCCGACTGACCACAAGTATGACAAGTCAAAGGCGGACGAGGACACTCCCGGTTCTGATGGTCCGACTTGCCACAGTTAAAGCATCTGGCATCCCGAACGGAGGCACTAGAAGTACCTCAATAGCCCCCAAAGAATATAGCCGAACCACCCCTGGGAATATTTGCAGACTGAGATTTCTGCTGACCTCCACCCTTGTGACCTGAGAAATTTCCGGCGGATTTCCGTTTCTTACTCTACCCAACCGTCGCACTGGCCGTCACAGACATATCATAGGCAATAGCTCGACTCTGATAATCCTTCAAAGTAGTACAGACGAGCCCAGACATATAGTCCCAAATTGACAGTTTCATCCGTCTGGAAAAGTGAAAAATTTTGTCGCTCTCCTCGACAACTTGGGTCTTCACGTAGCATCATATAAGGCATGGACTTGAGCCTATCTAACCGGCCACGGGCAATACTCAGTCTCCATCAGGTCTTTGAAATCTGCCCACGAAGCAACGTGATCCTTAGGCCCAACGGCCTTCCACCAATGAGTAGCGTCCCCAGTGAGAAAATACTGGGCAATAGGGACCTTACGGTCCTCTGGACAGTTGGTGGCAACAAAGACTTTGGATATCTCCTTGATCCACCCCTCCCAGGCAATCGGGTCTGAGGGTCCCGTAAACTGAGGAGGATGCATCTTGATGACATCCTGAAGCAACAGTCAGCTCCGTCCCGAGCAGCATGGGCTGGATTCTGAACCGCCTGAGCTATCGCCGCCATTTGGTTCACCATTTGTTGCATAACAGCCGCAACACCAAGGTCGGCACCATATTAAGAAGAAGCATGGGCGCCCCACCGGCTGACCCACGTCTCCGGCCGCGTCCACGGCCACGACCACGACCACGGCCTCTTCCAGCATCCATACTAGTGTTAAGAGGTAGCAAAAGCAACTCGATGATAAGTAAGAGGGTAAAAACTTCCACAATTCAAAAACGGAAATACGGTACGAGAAAATAAAGAATCGAGTAAGGAAAACTTACGAGCACTGGAAGTACCGAGAGGCTGGCAGCGGTGTGACGATGTGCAAAACAAAACTCAACTAGACCCAAATAACCGACAAGCCTAGGTATCCATAAACCTAGTGCTCCGATACCATTTTCTGTAACACCCCCGAGATATTCAAGGTATATTACGGTGCCATGGACCCCTACATGGGACCCACCAGGCTAGACACGAATTACCATAGTAAAGTCACACATCATCCATATGAAAATCAAATAACACGCCCGGTACAACCGGCGGAATAATCAACAGCGGAAACCATAAATAACTTCAACGAATACAAATCACAATATGAAGAGAAAAGCCTAAGTACTCGCGAGTACAATCTATAAGTTTAGAAAGTAGGCAACCATATCGAATGGAACAACGGAAATAAAAGGACTCAAATTCACATGTCAATGACCCTGGCCAGCATCCTCATACTATCCCAGCGCCCGCTCGTCCGGCTGATCATAACCTGAAATCCATAACAAGAATTTCCCCACAATGGGTCCCCATAGGGGTTAGCAATTACGCTAGTACAACTAATCAAGGCAAAACATTCGCTTACACATTTCATAGTACAATGAACCAAATTCATTTCAAAAACAAAACCAGACATGTCTTTTTCGGAAACAAACAGTCAAACAATTTTCCTAGGACTTGTAAACTCCGAAAATTATGAATCCAGTTGCGATTTGAACCTTACGACTTGTAATTTTAGATTACGTTTAGTTTTAATTTTTATTATTTTATAATTTACGATTTCACCCCTTTGTTTTGTCTTAATCGACATTTTAGTATTTGGGTCATATATTTTTTGTTTCTTGTCGGATTGAACTCAAATTTTCGGGGTAGGCTCTTTATGTTATTATGAGTACAGAGAGTTCAAATTTTCTGGAAATTTTATTTTCGAAACAGTAAGTTTCTGTAAATTACAGTTTTGGCCCCGAAATCTTGAAATTTACATTTTTGCCCCAATTTTCTATTTTAGTAAATTCCGATTTAGTTGAAATTTTATAGAGAACTTATTATTGATATTTTAAGACTTAATTTTAAGACATAAGACCAGAATTATGGATCTTAACAATTTTACCTCAAATTTATCTTATTTAAACTATTTTAGTTTATCCTTCGAACTTAGGTTCGAATTATCAAATCTTCCGGTGACTACTTATTCTCTCACCATAGTCCAATATATAATCATATATTTTTCGGATTTTAATCCCCAAAGATCAGATTTGTCATACTCAACCAATATTTCCATCAATAAATTAGTTTGCACATATAATTAAAATATTACAAATAAAAATTCAACAAATATCAAGACCATTAAATGTATGGTAATGAATGTCAATCAAGTATAGATAACCAAGGTTTTAATACTTGCATGCACCATATATTTAACTTGTATAAATTTTGAATAAGAGAAAAGAAAGAAACAATTTTACCCACTGTAATACCACCAGTATTACATGCTTTTTCACTTTGGGCGCTCACGTCCATTTCTTCTGTTTGATAAATAAATGTACTCCATTACAATAAAACATATTTTGTATAATATGGTTGTACTGTATTGTTCGCATCTGTTATTCGTGTATTATGATGGTATGATGATTGTGAACTTTCGTTGACATACCTCGATGTCGTTAGGTAATTATCGGTGCGAATATGATGGTGGCCAACGTCTTGTTCCCCGAGAGATTTCCAGACGACATGGAGAGGGAGTCGTGTCATAAGAAATTAATGTGATAATAATTTGGCAAACAAAACTGTCCTTTACGTACGTTATACTCCGAGTCGTTACGCACGCTATATCTGAGTCGTTACGTACGTTAGATATCGGCCCTTACGTACGTAACATCGGTCTTCGGTCTTCAGACAAGAATCTTCGTCTGGTAGTACGCGTGCCGACCAACTTTCGGCGTGATTGCGACAGGCAAGTCAACGAGGTGTTACGTACGTTAACCCGCTTTCGTTACGTACATAACGATGTGAGTGAATCGTTCCAGCGAGTTCCTTACGTACGTTAAGTATTTTGCCATAACGTACGTAAAGCCTCTTACGTACGTAAACCGTAAGGCATAACGTACGTAAGGGCAATCTGAGTTTATAAAAAAACACTTTGCCTTTCATTTCTTCCGTCCCAAAAATCATTCTTCTTCCTTGTACACTACTCTCCACCATCACTGAACCAATTCTAACCTCCCAATTCAAGTGCTATCCTATTAGAGTACGTTAATCAAGCTTCGGGGAAGGTCTTGAAGGTGTTATCCTCTCGTTCTCCTTCGTCCACCGTCGTTCTTCATCATCTTTTGTCAGTAAAGATAAGTTTATCCAACCTTGAACTCATTTTAGTATTTTTTTAGTAAGTTTTAGTAAACCTCGGATGCCTTGGGTAGCTTAGAACCCTCAGTAATAATCGAACCGGTATATAACTATCGCAATTGTTAATCGATATCCATCAAAGCTAGAAATTGGAATGAATAATGGTAGAACTCATAATCATATTGCTAATCACCAACTTCTCGGAATCATCTTGAAGGATTTCATGTATAACCGTATTATCATGTTGAATAAAACCGTTAATGAATCCTTGATGAAGTTACCAACAATTTCTAGCCGAATAGATACCGAAACATGTTAAGATGATGGATTAATCGTTCAAGACTTGCATATTAAGACAACGATGAAATCTTGGTGATTGTTGGTTATAATTAACTAGGAATATTGTGTTAGAACACTATTGTTTAGCAGAAGGATAACTTATATAGAATGTTGCCGAACCTAAGAAATTAATGGCACGCATTATGGTTAAAAACGGAAAAATTAGATTCCAACATCATAAGCAACTAGGATAGGGTTCTAACAGGCGGGAGGGGGAGGAACGTCGTTGATCATCATTATTATCATAAGATGTTAATCGACGAACATGTAATAGGTCGGATTTCCAAGTGCGATCGTTCAAGCCGTTGCCTTGTCAAGAAATAACTCGCGTCGGATTTGAGGCAAGTGAATCTTGCTCAGACTTTACGTCTTATAATTTTAGACATAGTAAATGATACTATTGTGGAATGGTGCTCTTACGATTATCTTGTCCGGAGTATTCCCGAGTAGATACTATCGTGACCCTTGGCCGCGGCCTTGGGAGTTTTCTCGTTGGACCGTGTTGCGGGATAAAACCTGAATGGTACCCACGTCCGGAGTATTCCTGTGTAGATACTTCCGTGACCCTTGGTTGCGACCTTGGGAGTTTATGTGCTGATAAAAAGGAATAACATGGAACATTCGGTGATAACTTTATTCCTGGAAATTATTAGATTTTACCTTTGAGTTTGGTTGGGATTGTTTCTGACCTAGGTTACTGGCACGACATGTCGTGCCAGGTAAATTTGTTGAATTTGTGCAGGACACCCCCGAAGGTTACGGCCAGGCATGAGCTGTGTTGGAAGAAGGCCTGTTAATTTCTTAAATCAATTTGAACATTCCATGTTGTGTAATAACCGTATGTACGGACATTATTTGCTTTTGTACTTTGGGTTGTACGAATACTTTCTTAATTACTTCCGTATATTACCACTTTTAGTAAAATATTTTAGAAAATATTTTCAAAAACTTGCCTTGTGGGTCCCTCATGGGATCTACGGCACTGTGGCGTCCCGGTTCATTTTGGGGGCGTTACAGAAAATGGTATCAGAGACAAACACTCACGTTGAAAGTTTTACCAAAATATTTTGAAAACGTTTTGCCTTCAAAATCCAACACTTCTGACGACCGTAACTCCTCGAGGGATGTTGAGGTAAAATACACGTAAAGTCGTAAGGATCAAGTATGATGTTTGGATTCAGTAAGAACTCAGAGAATGTTTGCATTAAACTAACCTGTTAGATTGAACGAACATCACCAATGGCACGTCGAGGAGCTAGAAGAAACGTAAACGACGCACAAGGTTCCGCTATGAACCAGCAGGAAGACAGAAACACCGGAGAAACTGATCCAGACGGAAATCAACCACCGCATGTTAATCAGAACGAACAGGAAGCGGAAAACCAGAACAACGGGGAATTTGATCCAGCCTTTGTTCAGACTCTCGCCTAGGCCATTGCTATGGGAATCGCTCAGGTCAACCGGGCAGAACAAGTACCAGTCATTAACATAGAAGAGAACACCGGAAAGGACCGTTGGCTGGGAGAAATTCTGAAGGCCAGACCGCCATTATTCGACGGGTCAGGGGATAAGCACGTGGACGATTGGATCTCGGAAATGGAGACTGCCTTGAGGTGATCGGTGCCCAGGAAACCGGAAAGTGCCACTCGGAATCAACCAGCTCCGTGACACTGCAGCCCGATGGTGGAGGACCTATAAGCCAGAGGACAGAATAGTCGGATGGCCCGAGTTTTCCAAACTATTGAGAGACGAGTACTGTCCCCGATCAGTTCAAACTGCACGAGCGTGGAGTTTCTTCATGAGGCCTCGGAATTTGCGATGCAGAAATCATTCGGGCATACAGACCGAGCTAAGCTATGTCGCATGATGGTTCCATCCGAAGACCGGTAATTTTCACCTTGCTCAACGGTTGCGGAGGATGTTCAACGCTACGCGCGGGGTTTCATTGCACCACGTTGAGGGCATATGAGGACGTGGTCACGGATACGCCGGTACGGTTGTCGGTTCGGATGCCGGCACAACCAAAAGAAGCGAAGACAAAGAAATCGGTCAGGAGCACCAGCAGAGTGAATTTGGGAATTGGGTTCCCCTCCAAATCAGCAGCTTCGTCCCAACAGAAAGGAACATCTGACAGACCTTCTCGCCGTAGCTGTTTCAATTGTGGCATAGCAGGGCATACCATGAGTCAGTGTCGTAAAGCATCGACAAAGTTCTTTCCATGCGGAAGGGGTGGGCACATGTCTCGCTACTGTTCTCGGATCAAACCTACACCAAACCCAGCTCCTCAGAGTCAACAAGGCTCGGTACAGACATCTAGAGCGTCTGCCATGTCCGACTACCGATCTCCACCTCACCAATCTCCTCTACACGGTGCCGAAGAGGACGTGGTCGCGGGGGAGGTACTGCACCCTCCTCGGGGACACTGCCGTCCTGCGTGTTCGAACTAAGGGCTACTGATGACCAGACTACTCCTGCTGTCTCAGGTACACTCCTTATTAAATCTCAGCCTGTTCATGTACTGTTTGATACTGGAGCAACCCACTCGTTTATATCCGTAGAATGTGTTAACCGTTTGCATCTCCCTTGTGTACCCTGTGAGTCCTTTACTGTTAAACTACCCGAGGGCAGCAGGGTGGAGGGTAACTTGGAAGTTCGAAACTATCGATTCGTATCAATAATCTGGGCTGGACAACCAATCTCATGGTCTTTCCACTCCAAAACGAAGATGTGATTTTAGGGATGGACTGGATGACGATGCACAAGACGGTATTGGATACCTATCACCTGACCGTTTCTATTGCGACCCATGACGGTGCCACTCACACAATTAGAGGCCGAGAGCACTTCAGCACAAAAGGGTCCCTCAGTCTCCTTTCAGCAGTAGCATCTCATGATGATCTAGGAGCGTATTACTGGTGCTATATTCTTCAGTAGGGCACGTCACAATTGTCGCTTGCTAATATTCCTGTAGTGAACGAATTTTCGGACATATTTCTCGACGAACTACCTGGATTGCCACCACAAAGAGAGGTTGATCTCTCAATCGAACTTGAGCCAGGAACAACGCCTATCTCCAAGGCACCGTACAGGATGGCACCAGCCGAAATGAAGGAACTGAAGTCACAACTCGAAGAATTGCTAAGGAAGGGGCTCATTCGTCCAAGTACTTCGCCATGGGGTGCGCCAGTCCTTTTTGTGAAGAAAAAGGACCGCTCTCTGCGCCTGTGTATCGATTACAGGGAACTTAATAAGGTCACTATTAAGAACTGTTACCCACTTCCAAGGATTGATGATTTACTGGACCAACTGCAAGGGGCGACTGTGTTTTCAAAGATCTACTTACGTTCGGGATATCACTAATTGAGAATTCGAGAGGAGGATATTCCTAAGACCGCATTTCGATCGAGATATGGGCACTACGAGTATATGGTGGTGTCGTTTGTCCTGACTAATGCTCCAGCTGTTTTTATGGAATTGATGAACATGGTTCTGACAGAGTTTCTCTATAAGTGTGTGGTGGTTTTCATCGACGATATTTTAATTTATTCCCGAAGCCGATGGGAGCATGAGGAACACTTGAGGCAGGTGTTGAGCGTTTTAAGGCAACATCAACTGTATGCTAAACTTTCTAAATGCGAGTTCTAGATGCCAGAGGTAACCTTTTTGGGGCATGTGATTTCAGCAGGAGGCGTTAAAGTAGACCCCCAGAAGATCGAGACAGTTATGAATTGGGAACCACCTAGAAACGTCAAAGAGGTGAGGAGTTTCCTGGGGTTGGCGGGATATTATCGATGGTTTGTCGAGGCCTTCTACTGTGTCGCTCAGCCATTAACAAATCTGCTTAGGAAGAACACCAAGTTTGTCTGACAACAGATTGTCAGGAGAGCTTCGACAAGCTAAAAAGGAAGCTTACTACTGCCCCAGTGTTAGTACTACCGCAGGGTACAGAGGGATTCGTAATATGCACCGATGCGTCTAATCACGGGCTAGGATGTGTGTTCATGCAAAATGACAGGGTTATCGCTTACGCCTCTCGACAACTTAAACCTTATGAGGTGAACTACCCGACACATGACTTGGAACTAGCCGCAGTGGTCCACGCTCTTAAGATCTGGAGACATTACCTATATGGGGTTACCTATAAGATCTTTACGGACCACAAGAGTTTAAAGTATATCTTCACGCAGAAAGAGTTAAATATGAGACAGAGGCGTTGGTTGGAGTTAATCAAGGATTACGATGTAGAGATTCTATATCACCCTGGAAAGGCCAACGTCGTAGCAGACGCACTAAGTCGGAAAACTGCGCAGGAGGTGACACTATATGGTTTGACAGTACAACTAGAGTTGCAGAAAGATCTCAGGAAAAATGACATTGAAGTGTGGATACAACACCGCCAGGGACAGTTGTGCTCGATTGATATTCGCTCGTCTCTGCTGGACGAGATACGCCTAGCACAGATGGAGGATCCAGAACTTCGTGCGATCGGTGCAAAGGCCGAAGGGGGAGTTATTTCAGACTACAGGATCCAAGGGGGCTTAGTTAGATTCAAGAACAGGATTTGCATTCCACCTAATGACGAGCTTAAGCAAACTATACTCAAGAAAGCTCATTCTACTCCCTATTCGATACATCCCGGGGCGAGCAAAATGTATAAAGACCTGCGAAAGAGTTTCTGGTGGAAGAATATGAAGCAAGAGGTAGCAAGGTTTGTCGCTCGATGTATGATATGTCAACAGGTGAAGATTGAACACCGTAGACCGGCCGGAATCATGCAGCCCTTACCCATTCCGAAATGGAAATGGGAGAGCATATCAATGGACTTTGTCACCAAGTTACCAGTGACGGCGGGGGGAAAGGACACGATATGGGTTATTGTAGACCGACCGACAAAGTCGGCACACTTCATTCCAATTCAGAGGCCATCGGAACAGGCAGGTGCTACCGTCTTTGTTCGGGAAATCGTGAGATTACATGGCGTCCCTCGGGAATTATTTCGGATAGAGACACTATATATGTGTCCCGCTTCGGAAGGCATCCACTGTGCCATGGGTACTCAAGCGCATTTCAAGATCGCCTATCACCCTCAAACGGATGGACAAACAGAACGCACCATACAGACCCTGGAAGATATGTTGAGAGCATGTGTACTCGATTGGGGCAAGGACTGGGCTAAACACCTCTGCTTAGCGGAATTTTCGTACAACAACAGCTGGCATGCAAGCATAGGCATGGCCCCCTTTGAGGCCTTGTATGGTAGAAGGTGCAAGTCTCCCCTATGTTGGGACGATGCATCCGATGTCATCGCCACCGAGTTGGATCTAATCCAGGAATCTATTCAGAAGATATCCATTGTTCGAAAACACATGTTGGCAGCACAGAGTCGCCAAAAGTCTTATGCTATGGACCGGCAGCGACCGTTGGAATTTATGGTTGGGGATCATGTTTGGGTTAAAGTATCGCCAATGCGGGGCATTCGACGCTTTGGACAGAAGGGCAAACTAAGCCCGAGATTTATTGGCCCGTTCGAAATACTGGACCGAGTCGGTAGACTCGCTTATCGGCTAGCATTACCACCATCGGTAGACGGAGTGCATAATGTCTTCCACGTCTCCCAGCTGAGAAAGTACGTGTACGATCCTAGCCACAAGATCAACTTCGAGGAAGTAGAGATTTCCAATAATGCTACCTTTAGGGAAGTTCCAACAGCGATTTTGGATCGACGCGTAAAGACACTAAGGAACAAGAACATACCCCTTGTTAAAGTTCAGTGGTCGCACCACGGTACGGAAGAAGCGACTTGGGAGACCGAGGCGAGCATGAGAGAGAATCATCCCGAGTTATTTTCTTAGTTTCGGGACGAAACTATTTTTAAGGGGGGTGGTATGTAATACCACCAGTATTACATGCTTTTTCACTTTGGGCGCTCACGTCCATTTCTTCTGTTTGATAAATAGATATACTCCATTGTAATAAAACATATTTTGTATAATATGGTTGTACTGTATTGTTCGCATCTGTTATTCGTGTATTATGATGGTATAATGATTGACTAAATTTCAGTGACATACCTCGATGTCGTTAGGTAATTATCGGTGCGAATATGACGGTGGCCAACGTCTTGTTCCCCGAGAGATTTCCAGATGACATGGAGAGGGAGTCGTGTCATAAGAAATTAATGTGATAATAATTTGGCAAACAAAACTGTCCTTTACGTACGTTATACTCCGAGTCGTTATGCACGCTATATCTGAGTCGTTACGTACGTTAGATATCGGCCCTTACGTACGTAACATCGGTCTTCGGTCTTCGGACAGGAATCTTCGTCTAGTAGTACGCGTGCCGACCAACTTTCGGCGTGATTGCGACAGGCAAGTCAACGAGGTGTTACGTACGTTAACCCGCTTTCGTTACGTACGTAACGATGTGAGTGAATCGTTCCAGCGAGTTCCTTACGTACGTTAAGTATTTTGCCATAACATACGTAAAGCCTCTTACGTACGTAAACCGTAAGGCATAACGTACGTAAGGGCAATCTGAGTTTATAAAAGAACACTTTGCCTTTCATTTCTTCCGTCCCAAAAATCATTCTTCTTCCTTGTACACTACTCTCCACCATCATTGAACCAATTCTAACCTCCCAATTCAAGTGCTATCCTATTAGAGTACGTTAATCAAGCTTCGGGGAAGGTCTTGAAGGTGTTATCCTCTCGTTCTCCTTCGTCCGTCGTTCTTCATCATCTTTTGTCAGTAAAGGTAAGTTTATCCAACCTTGAACTCATTTCAGTATTTTTTAGTAAGTTTTAGTAAACCTCGGATGCCTTGGGTAGCTTAGAACCCTCAGTAATAATCGAACCGGTATATAACTATCGCAATTGTTAATCGATATCCATCAAAGCTAGAAATTGGAATGAATAATGGTAGAACTCATAATCATATTGCTAATCACCAACTTCTCGGAATCATCTTGAAGGATTTCATGTATAACCGTATTATCATGTTGAATAAAACCGTTAATGAATCCTTGATGAAGTTACCAACAATTTCTAGCCGAATAGATACCGAAACATGTTAAGATGATGGATTAATCGTTCTAGACTTGCATATTAAGACAACGATGAAATCTTGGTGATTGTTGGTTATAATTAACTAGGAATATTGTGTTAGAACACTATTGTTTAGCGGAAGGATAACTTATATAGAATGTTGCCGAACCTAAGAAATTAATGGCACGCATTATGGTTAAAAATGGAGAAATTCGATTCCGACATCATAAGCAACTAGGATAGGGTTCTAACAGGTGGGAGGGGGAGGAACGTCGTTTATCATCATTATTATCATAAGATGTTAATCGACGAACATGTAATAGGTCGGATTTCCAAGTGCGATCGTTTAAGCCGTTGCCTTGTCAAGAAATAACTCGCGTCGGATTTGAGGCAAGTGAATCTTGCTCAGACTTTACGTCTTATAATTTTAGACATAGTAAATGATACTATTGTGGAATGGTGCTCTTACGATTATCTTGTCCGGAGTATTCCCGAGTAGATACTACCGTGACCCTTGGCCGCGGCCTTGGGAGTTTTCTCGTTGGACCGTGTTGCGGGATAAAACCTGAATGGTACCCACGTCCGGAGTATTCTTGTGTAGATACTTCCGTGACCCTTGGTTGCGACATTGGGAGTTTATGTGCTGATAAAAAGGAATAACATGGAACATTCGGTGATAACTTTATTCCTGGAAATTATTAGATTTTACCTTTGAGTTTGGTTGGGATTGTTTCTGACCTAGGTTACTTGCACGACATGTCGTGCCAGGTAAATTTGTTGAATTTGTGCAGGACACCCCCGCAGGTTACGACCAGGCATGAGCTGTGTTGGAAGAAGGCCTGTTAATTTCTTAAATCAATTTGAACATTCCACGTTGTGTAATAACCGTATGTACGGACATTATTTGCTTTTGTACTTTGGGTTGTACGAATACTTTCTTAATTACTTCCGTATATTACCACTTTTAATAAAATATTTTAGAAAATATTTTCAAACACTTGCCTTGTGGGTCCCTCATGGGATCTACGGCACTGTGGCGTCCCGGTTCATTTTGGGGGCGTTACACCCACCTCGATTTCTTGTCGGAAGTAAATGGTTCTAGGTCTTGGAAGTGGAAGAAAACGATCTCCCTACTTGAAATACATGATTCGGCTGATTCAAGTATCCATGCATCCATGATGCATATTTTGTTTGCATGTTTAGATATTTGAGTTAGATTAGGGGAATTTGGATGATAACTAATATATTGAAATATAAGAAATGAGATTACCTATTCTTTTGTTGAATTTTTCCTCTTCCTCCTTGCTTCCTCTCGTCCCTATCTTCCCCCTTCTAAATATGTAGGTTGTTTTGACCAAGTAAAAAAAAATGAAGTGAATAAGGGTGGAGATTTATGGATGGGAAATGGATGGTGAGGTGTTTATGAGCTAGCGTAAGTAGAAGACATGTGTCCTAAGGTGCACTATAAAGTTGACACCTCCCTCAGATCTCCCTCACTCTCTCACGTATATATGCCTATATTTGTGTCCTTTTTTTTTAATTTATTTTGGTGGTCAAGCATGGGGAAAGGAAACACAAGACACAAGATTATGTCTTGCATGGGGAGGACATGAAGACTCTAGGTGTCCTCCCCCTCTCCACTTGGCCGCCCATTTGGTGTGTGTGTGTGTGTGTCTATAATTTTTTTTTTGTATTTTATGTGTATAGAATATTAATATAGTTAGTTGGGTATTTGTTTATTTGTAAATGGATTAAGTAGTTGAGTTGGGTTTTCAATCATAATTTCAAGACTTAGGAATTTTATTAAGTAGGGTTTGAGTCCATTAGTGAGTTTATATTAGTAAATGTTGGTACACATAGCTCATTAGGTGAATCAATGTTCTACTTTAACTTTCAATTAATTTATTATTATGAAACAATCAAGTAAAATAAAATGAAACTAGATATAGGTTATATTATATTATAACAAATGTTATTAAAATTACATCATGATATAATAAACCGTACATATACTGAGCTATCGAATTTAGGGGGTTCTACATCCTCCCCTCCTTGGAAGAATTTGGTCCCCAAATTCCTTCTCGAACAACTCGGGATATGATTTCTTCATTTCTTCCTCAGCTTCCCATGTAGCGTCTTCCTCTCTATTGTGATTTGTCCAGACGACTTTGACCAACGGTATCTTCTTGTCTCTTAGTGCGCGCACTTGTTGATCCACGATCCTAATCGGCTTCTCGATATAAGTTAAATCTTTGTTGATTGGCGGTATGTCATGCGTGATGACATGTTCATGATCTGGGTGATATTTCTTCAATCTTGAGACATGAAATACGTCGTGCATTCCGGCAAGATCGGTTGGTAGCTCGAGACGATATGCTAATTTTCCGATTCTTTCTAGGATTGTGAAAGGTCCGACATATCTAGGGCTAAGCTTCCCTCCCTTCTTTGGGTTGATCAATCCCTTACGTGGTGATAAACGAAGGAATACTTTGTCGCCCGTGTCGAATTCTAAATCTCTCCTCCTCTGGTCTGCATAACTCTTACGCCGGCTCACGAGCGGCGAATTCGATCCCGAATGATTCGAACTTTATCCATGGCATCTTCTATTAGATCAACTCTGGCTATCGGGTTTCGGTTCTACTTACCCTTTGGTGTCCATCGGTCGTCAATCTCCTAATGAATTGGTGATCGGCACATTCTTCCGTATAATGTTTCATATGGAGCCATCCCAATCGTTGCCTGGTAGCTGTTGTTATAGGTAAACTCAGCTAAGGGTAGGTGGTTGTTGGGATTCGGTGCCTAAAACGAAGGCCCAGCGGAAGCGGTAAAACGAAAATTAATTCGATCTAAATCCTACGAGGATCGATCGAGCTACGTATATACGAATATATAAATGAAACACAAGAGTTACGAGAAAACATACCCTTGTAGTCCGTTGATTAGATGGATAACCTTCTCTTGAGCTATTCCCCAAGCTTTAGTTCAATTCTCTGCGATCCGAAGCACTCCAAGCACTTGAATGATCCAACGCCGAAAAACCGCGCCTCTACTTGTCACGTGCCGGAAAACCGAACGGAATGACAACACCTTGCTATCCTCTAAGTGTTTAACTCACAATCTCTCTTTGAATTCTTGATTTTTCTCTAAGAACTATCAAGAACAAAATGAATAAAGGAAGAAGAAGACTAAAGAGTTATGAAATGAACTCAAAGTTTTTTTTCTCTCTCTCTCTCTCTCCAATACAACTCACGTATGATTTCACACAAGGAATCAAAAGGTGCATGTGTTATGAGATGTCTTCTTCCCTTTATTCAACTCTCACTTTAATAATAAAAATCATGCCACATGATTTTAAACCCCACAATGTCATGTTCTTTCATATAAAATGAAAGCAACAAGACAAGAGGAAAGTGAGTGGAAATAAAGGGGGGCGTCTACTAAGCAAAAACGGACGAGTTTGGTTCGTTTCGGGCTCCCGTGAGTCCAAACAGATAAACTACAATTCTGTTCCGATGTATTTGTATCGATTAATTAATCCAATTAATTAAACATATCAAATACAAAATAACATAATTAATTTCTCCAAGAAATAATTATATTCATGAATTAAATTAATCACCAGTGATATATTTAATTCATTAAGCCGTAAATCAATTTATTCGATAAATCGATTTAAACATCCAATGTCCCAAATTTAGATATCCAATATCTAATATTCATAATGAGAGAATTAGCTTGATTCATTCCGTTGTCAATCCTATTGCGCGACTCGGTAGGTTCGTCTCAGTTAGCAATGGGAGGAACCAAAGAGTAGTAGCACCACCTAGCCAGCCTGGCGGCCTACATTATACCCCAACTGAGAACGAATGATGGGATCATTCAAGAACTATTCTGTCGTGAATACCAGTAAACGTATAAACCCTTCTTTCAAATGTCCCGATCAAGTTATAGGGTCACGATTAGTCAAACCCTATCTGTACTTGACGCTATGCATGCGTTAATGCAAATCGGGATCATTGAGCTCTCCTGTATCCAATACAACTAGCTCCAATGCTTTGGCCAAAGACTTATGATCTCATTTGCCAATAACCGCATAGGACATATCACCCGCTCACTAACGGGAGAAAGAATTCTATCTTGGTATTCAGTAGGACATGCTACTTGCCTGTTAAGATGCACGTCGAGGTTGACCCCGAGTGGGTTCATTATCATATTAAGAGTTATGTCTGCATTAAGTACGACAGATTAATTAGTGACTCATTCAATTATGTTCTGAGTATAGAATTAAGGTCTTTTCTATTCTTGTTACCCAGCTCCCACTATTTTTATCGGAATAACACACTCCCATGTGAAATCCGGAAGTATCGTCGCTTTACTTCATAGTGGTGATCGTGTTCTTTATAAATCTTAATAGAGGGCAACCGAACAGGTTTCTAGTCTATTAATTTTCATAAAGTGGTGTCCAACACCAACCCATCTAATGGATGATACGATCTTCTTTTTCCCCTTGTTCACTCCCCTCAACCTATACGATTTCTATGGTTCGCGAACAAGTTAAGTTTATACCATCGACGCAAATCAGTTTCATAATTGAATCTTATCCGTCAACCTATCAGGTTTCTAGGGATAAAATTTGCTCCAACCGAAGGCATACAATACGCTCCCGGTAATTTATCCGTCCTCCCCGAATGACTACCCCGATAACTTGGAAGCATAGCACATCTGGTTTGGGTTTCAATTTCCCGAAAGCTCGATGGAGAGAAGGAAAACCTTGAAACCTTATAAACTTAATAATTTGTCGTGGGAGAATTTTCGCGATTAACGTTACACTTTGCACATTAATCAGTTAAGCGCGTTTGTGGCATTCATACAATATGAAAACAACCATTCACAACCTAGTTGCTACCAACATGTGGTTCATGGACCGTTCCTAGAAAACAAAAACTCCGTAATCTAATTACAAGTCTTCGTCTTGAATCTTTGTCTTCTCGAAACGGATCTTTCTCCGGTCTTCGTCATTACATATAAATTTTACATTGAAAATTGCATCCTAGATACAAATATTTCTAGTAAAATAAATAGGCTCAAAACGGCCTTTACAACCCAATCGAATAAAACGAGCGATTCCAAACTAAATCCACGAACCACATCCCCATTCAAAAGCATTCATCCAATAAATACTATATAAATGGAAAGTGTAGAGATACATTGATCCAATCAACAAAACGAACCGATCTAATCGATTCACACAATCGGTAATATGATAACGTTCAAAATAATTCGGTCGACCATAATTATTCCAATTAATCGAATTTCTCTTGTAAAATGAAATACCATAAATCATTTTAATCATATTAAATCCAATTTAACATGCGGGAGATTAATTTTTAAGAATACACGAAAAAATCGAGCCGAGGCGAAAATAGCCTGCCATGGCCGAGTCACTGCCGGCAGCCTGCAGGCCAGACAAGGCCCGTGTCGCCTGACACGGTCGGGTCATGCCGGCAGTGTCCTATACATTCCTGCCAGACACGGTCGTGTCGCCTGACACGGTCGAGTCACTTCCGGAAGCCTGCCAGGCAGACACGGCCCGTGTCGCCTGACACGGTCGGGTCTGCCTTGTAGTGGCCTGGCCAGACTGCGAGACACGACTGAGCCACCTAGGACATGGTCGAGTCACTCTCGGACAGAATGCACCTTTTGACCAAAAAGTCGTCCGACGATGATCCGGAGCTAGATTTTCGACCGGATATCCAATATCAATATTTTCCGACTTTCATATCTTCAATATAAATCATATTTCCCAGAAATTTAAGATTTATATTTAGACATAAACTTACGAAAAATACAACTATTACGAACCAAAAACATATACTACGATTATGACTATAAATGATTCCAAATCATTCACCATCTAATCAAGCATTCCAAATGCCAATATCGTATATATGATCACAAGACCTACGCTCCGATACCACTGTTGGGATTCGGTGCCTAAAATGAAGGCCTGGCGGAAGTGGTAAAAGGAAAATTAATTCAATCCGAATCCTACGAGGATCGGTCGAGCTATGTATATACAAATATATAAACGAAACACAAGAGTTACGAGAAAACATACCCTTGTAGTCCATTGATTAGATGGATAACCTTCTCTTGAGCTATTCAATGAGATTACATGTAACTTAGCTGGGCTAATGAACAAACTCGTGACCGCTCAGTCTCAGATGAAGACTTCGCGGATGAAGGAGTCTGCCCTTGTGATTTCTTCTGGACCTCGGAGGTCTAAGAACAAGAAGAAAAAGACCAAGAAGCAAACGGGACCACAAGTCAAGGACTTCAAGGGTAAGGGCAAGGCCCCGATGGTTCCAAAAGGCAAGAAGAAGAAGGACGCTTGTCTCAAGTGCGGTGAGCTGGGCCAGGGCAAGAGACTGTCCGATTCTTCATGGCACTTCAGGTACAGAAGTTTTAGTTTTGAAAACAAATTGTTCTGCTACTGTATTTTCTACTTCCTGGATACTGGATTCTGGTGCTAGTTCTCATATTTGTGCCATGAATCAGGATCTGGAACAAAGTAGGAAGCTTGGAACTGGAGAAGTTATGATCAGAGTCGGAAGCGGGCATAGTGTCGAGGCGACGACATAGGATCACTTCTTTTGGGTTTAGAATCCAGCTTTGTTTTGACTTTAGAAGATGTACTTGTTTTGCCCAATGGGCACAAAAACATTGTATCCATTCCGGTCATGGACCGAAAAGGCTTTTCATTTTTCATTGGTGATGGTTCCTGCAAAATTTATTTCAGAAATAAACTAGTGGGTACTGCTACATTGTTAAATGGATTGTATCATCTAAATCTCAGCAACAAAGTAGTTGTGAATACAATGACTAGAAAACGTGGTATGGATGAAACCAATCAAGTTTTGAAATGGCATCTTAGACTTGGTCATATTGGTCAGACCAAGGTTTACAAGATGGAAAAGGATGGACTTATGGGTCCATTGGGATTGGATCCCTTTCCTACTTGTGAATCTTGCTTTAAAGGCAAAATGACTAAGTCCCCCTTCACAGGGACTTTTGAAAGAGCCGCTGATAAACTGGGATTAATCCATACTGACGTATGTGGTGCTTCAGCATGTGACGGATATCAATATTTCATTACGTTTACGGATGATCATACTAGGTATGGTTATGTATACTTAATGAAACATAAATCCGAGGCCTTTGAGAAATTCTAGGAATTCAAGGCCCTAGCCGAGAAACAAATTGGTAATCATATCAAAGCACTTCGGTCGGACCGAGGTGGCGAGTATATGAGTATGGAGTTTGACGAGTTCCTTGAGGAACATGGAATAGTTTCACAACTAACACCTCCAGGTACTCCTCAGTTAAATGGTGTGTCAGAAAGAAGGAATCAGACCTTGTTGAACATGGTCCGTTCCATACTGGGCTATACTGACTTATCAATTTACTTGTGGGGGTATGCACTCCTGACTGCCGCCTACATCTTGAATAGATGTCCTTCCAAATCTGTTCCTAAAACTCCACATGAGATGTGGGAGGGCAGGAAACCAAGTCTTAATCATATTAGGATTTGGGGATGTCCCGCCTATGTCAAGAAGACTAAGGTGGAGAAATTGGAAGCTAGGTCTGCGAAGGGACGTTTCATTGGATTCCCGTCTGGGACGATGGGATATCTATTCTACATGCCCGAAGATCGAAAGATCGTTGTTGCTTTACAAACACACTTCCTGGAAAATGAGTTCATTCAGGAAGGCGGATCAGGTAGAAGTATTTCTTTAGAAGAATACAATGAGACTCCTCGGGAGACACTTGTGCAACAAACTAGAACCGAACCTTCTGAAACACAAGTACAACCACCTCGTAGTAGGGTGTCTCATTTACCTGAGAGGTATGGGCTTGTGCACTTGGAGGAGCTGGGTATCTATGAGGTTCCAAGTGATAGCCAAGCGATGGTGGATGTAGACTCTGCGAAATGGCGTGATGCTATGGAAGCTGAGATAGACTCGATGCATGTCAATCAGGTCTGGATTCTAGTAGACTTCCCCAAGGGCATAGTGCCGATTGGGAACAAGTGGATCTACAAGAGAAAGACTGATGGTGATGGAAAGGTTGACGCTTATAAGGCCAGGCTTGTGGCAAAGGGTTATACCCAGAAAGAAGGGATCGATTACCATGATACCTTCTCGCCCGTAGCCATGATCAAGTCTATTCGCATGATGCTTGCTATAGCTGCCTAACACGATTATGAGATATGGCAAATGGACGTAGAGACGACTTTCCTTAAAGGATTCCTCGAGGAGGAAATCTATATGGAGCAGCCTAAAGGCTCTGTGTCCAAAGTCGATATTCAGAAAGTGTGCAAGCTTCAGCATTCCATTTATGGACTGAAGCAAGCGTCACGTAGTTGGAACCTTCGTTTTGACGAGGCGGTCAAAGAGTTTGACTTCGTGCAAAATGAAGAAGAACCTTGTGTATACAAGAGTGTTAGTGGGAGAAAGATCGCATTCTTAGTACTATATGTAGATGACATTCTACTAATAGGAAATGATGTGGGAATGCTCAGTTATGTGAAAGCTTGGCTTTAGAGTAATTTCTCCATGAAAGACTTGGGAGAAGCAACCTATATTCTTGGTATTCGGCTCTACCGGGATAGAGCGAAGAGAACAATAGGTCTTTCCCAAGCCCTCTATATAGATAAGACCTTAAAGCGATTTAAGATGGATGATTCTAAAAGAGGGTTCCTACCGATGCGACATGGAATAAAACTCTCCTTGAAGATGTATCCTCAAAGTGAGGAACAATGAAAGGAAATGAGGTATATACCATATGCTTCGATAGTGGGTAGCCTTACATATACTTTATTGTGTACAAGACCTGACATTGCGCATGCTGGAAGCGTGGTAAGTAGGTTTCGGGCTAACCCAGCCAGGGAACATTAGACCGTCGTAAAGAATGTTCTCAAGTACTTTAGAAGTACTAAGAGATCTGATTCTTATATATGGTGGTAGAGAACAGAATGTGGTGGGATTCACTGTTTTGGACTTCCAAGGACAGAAACACGATTATATGTCTACTTCTGGCTATATTTACTCTTAATGGAAGAGCAGTATATTGGCATAGTGCCAAGTACAGTGCGACTGCTGATTCCACCAGTTAGGTTGAGTATAAAGCGGCCTCGGAGGCCTCCAAAGGAAGGGTTAAGAAGTTACTAGGTAAACTTCTCATGACACCTTGTGCTTTGCTGCCAGAGCGGTAGCACAAGCCTAGGATCCGAGGTTTCACAACAGTACCAAACATATTGAGAGAGAGTATCATCTCGTAAGAGAATTTGTTCGCAAAGAGATATATTGTGCTGCATATAGTAGAGTCAGCCGACTACGTCGATGATCCACTGACCAAGCCACTTTCTTAGATTAGCTTAGAGCGTCATCTGGAGAACATGGGTATTAGATACCATAGTGTGTGGCATTGAGTGCAAGTGGAAGATTGTTAGGAGTATGCCCTCGAATGCCACTCAGAGGATGTTGAGTGAGGGCATTGTACTTGTAATTATGTAAATCATTAATATAAGGCAATTGAAGTTTCTTTATTACTGGAAGTTACTGGAATTCCTAACTCGTAAATATATATATAGAAACTAGTCCGTGTATTTGAGAGCAAAACGTTCCACTCCTTATTGGATAAGGGGGTCGGCACTGGAAAGGTTTATAACTCAAATACTTAATCGTTCGCAAGTCGATGAAACTTGGCTGGGCGTTAAGTTTATGTGAAGACTTGTATGACGTGTTCTTTAACATGGAGAGTGCCTGTCGAACACTAATGGTTAGTGGGAGCACACGTTATAGGTATGCTAATTGGATTAGTATACTCGAACCGACACACCCTCGATTCGTCACACGGATTTCACTCCAGGACAGTCAATGACGGAATCGAAAGGTTGTGATAGTTATTCATGAACCTTCGACTTGAGGATTTAGTAGGGATGTGCTTCTGATGTTAAGATTTTCATTAGAGTAGTTCGACCCTATAAACCGGGAGGTGGGGGTCAACCTCGATGTGCATCTTAATGGGAAAGTAGCAGGTCCTACTGAATACCAAGATATAATTCTTTCTCCCATTAGTGAGCGGGTTATATATCCTATGAGGTTATTGGCAGATGAGATCATAAGTCTTTGGCAAAAGCATTGGAGCTAGTTGTATTGGATACACGAGAGCTCAATGATCTCGATTTGCATTAACGCATGCATAGCGTCAAGTAGAAATAGGGTTTGACTGACCGTGACCCTATAACTTGATCGGGACATTTGAAAGAAGGGTTTATACGTTTACTGGTATTCACGACAGTATGGTTCTTGAATGATCCCATCATTCGTTCTCAATTGGGGTACAGTGTAGGCCGCTAGGCTGGCTAGGTGGTGCTACTACTCTTTGGTTCCTCCCATTGCTGACTGAGACGAACCTACCGAGTCGCGCAATAGGATTGACAATGGAATGAATCAAGCTAATTCTTTCATTATGAATATTAGATATTGGGTATCTAAATTTGGGACATTGGATGTTTAAATCGATTTATCGGATAAATTGATTTACGGCTTAATGAATTAAATATATCACTAGGTGATTAATTTAATTCATGAATATAATTATTTCTTGGAGAAATTAATTATGTTATTTTTTATGTTTAATAATTAGATTAATTAATCGATACAAATACATCGGAACAGAATTGTAGTTTATCTGTTTGGACTCATGGGAGCCCGAAACGAACCGAACTCGTCCGTTTTTGCTTAGTAGCCGCCCCCCCTTGTTTCCACTCACTTTTCTCTTGTCTTGTTGCTTTCATTTTATATGAAAGAACATGACATTGTGGGGTTTAAAATCATGTGGCATGATTTGTATTATTGAAGTGAGAGTTGAATAAAGGGAAGAAGACATCTCATAAGACATGCACCTTTTGATTCCTTGTGTGAAATCATATGTGAGTTGTATTGGAGATAAAGAGAAAGAACTTTGAGTTCATTTCATAACTATTTAGTCTTCTTCTTCCTTTTTTCATTTTGTTCTTGATAGTTCTTAGAGAAAAATCAAGAATTCAAAGAGAGATTGTGAGTTAAACACTTAGAGTTTTATAATCAATAGCCTCATCACCTATATCTAGCCGTATCCTTGGAGGATAGCAAGGTGTTGTCATTCCGTTCAGTTTTCCGACGCGTGACAAGTAGAGGCACGGTTTTTCGGCGTCGGATTTCAAGTGCTTGGAGTGCTTCGGATCGTAGAGAATTCAACTAAAGCTTGGGGAATAGCTCAAGAGAATGTTATCCATCTAATCAACGGACTACAAGGGTATGTTTTCTCGTTACTCTTGTGTTTCATTTATATATTCGTATATACGTAGCTCGATCGATCCTCGTAGGGATTCGGATTGAATTAATTTTCGTTTTACCGCTTCCGCTGGGCCTTCATTTTAGGCACCGAATCCCAACAGTGGTTACTCCAACTCTTTTGAAAATCCAGTGCACATGCCCATAACATGTCCTCAAGGACTTGTATCGTTCTCTCGGATTGTCCGTCCGTCTGAGGGTGTGCTGCAGTGCTGAAACTCAATTTCATCCCAAGTTCTTGATGTAGGCTCTTCCAAAATCTAGAGACAAATCTGGGGTCACGGTCTGACACAATGTCTATAGGTACTCCATGCAGTCTAATGATTTCTCGGATATACGTCCTTGCTAGCTTCTGCAGACTATCATTCTTTCTTACAGGTAGGAAGTGAGCTGACTTTGTAAGTCTATCCACGACTACCCAGATTGTGTTATATCCTCCACTGGTTGTTGGTAGATCCATCACTAAGTCCATCTTGATTAGTTCCCATTTCCATTCGGGAATCTCGAGCGGCTGTAGCAACCCTGATGGTCTTTGGTGTTCAATCTCCACCCTTTGACAATTTAAACACCTTGCTACGAATTCTGCTACCTGGTTCTTCATATTCACCCACCAGTAGTGTTCCTTCAGATCCTTATACATCTTATTACCACCTGGATGTATTGTATACCGAGAGCAGTGAGCTTCTACTAAAATTTTCTTCTTGAGTTCGTCATTGTTGGGAACACATATTCGGTTTTTGAGTTTTCTTCTTAAGTTTACACAACTTCTCGTCTTGTGTTTGTGCTTCTCGGATTTCCTCAAGTAAATCCGGCTTTATTGACAAATTAGCACATAAGACGTGTGTTTTAGCCAGCCTTGGGTTCCATTGGGTTGTTTCTCTTAGGGCATCCCATTCCCTTATCATGAGTCTAGCCACATTCGCTTTCCTACTTAAGTCGTCTGCTACGACATTGGCCTTGCCCGGATGATGTTGAATGGTGAGGTTATAATCCTCAAGAATCTCTATCCACCATCTCTATCTTTGATTCAACTCCTTCTGAGAGAACAAATATTTGAGACTCCTGTGGTCGGTAAAGATGGTGAATGTAGCTCCATACAGGTAGTGTCTCCATTTCTTCAAAGCAAACACTATTGCTGCTAGTTCAAGGTCATGGGTCGGATAATTCATCTCGTGGATTTTCAGCTTTCGTGATGCATAAGCCACAACCTTGCCGTTTTGCACCAGCATAACTCCTAATCCTTTCTTTGATGCATCGATGTAAACTACAAATCCTTCACTCCCTTCGGGAAGTGTTAGCACAGGTGTGGTAGTGAGTTCTCTCTTGAGTTCCTGGAAGCTCAACTTACACTTATCATTCCACTCAAATTTGACGTTCTTCTGCATCAGTCTTGTAAGTGGTCCTGCGATTTTGGAAAAATCTTTAATGAATTTGCGGTAGTAACCCGCAAGTCCAAGAAAGCTTCGTATCTCTGTGACTATTTCTGGACTCTTCCAGTCCAGAATAGTCTCCACCTTTGATGGATCTACTGCGACTCCATCTCCAGATATTATGTGTCCTAAAAAAGCTACCTCTCTTAACCAGAATTCACACTTGCTGAATTTGGAGTACAATGTATGCTTCCTTAGTGTCTCTAGTACCAATCTCCTGTGAGTTTCATGATCTTGATCCGACTTGGAATAAACGAGTATGTCGTCGATAAATATCACTACGAATTGATCTAGATACGGTTGGAATACGCGGTGCATTAAATCCATAAATGCAGACGGTGCGTTGGTCAATCCAAATGGCATTACCACGAATTCATAATGACCATACCTAGTTTGAAATGCAGTCTTCGGTATGTCATTCTCTTTGATCCGCAATTGGTAATATCCCTGTTGAAGATCGAACTTTGAGTAAACTGTTGCTCCTTATAGTTGGTCGAATAACTTGTCAATCCTGGGAAGTGAATACTTGTTCTTAACAGTAATATTGCTAAGTTCTCGGTAATCGATGCACAATCTTAGTGTGCCATCTTTCTTCTTTACGAATAGCACTGGTGCTCCCCAGGGAGATATACTTGGTCGGATAAATCCAACCTCTAGCAATTTCTGCAACTGAACCTTCAGTTCTTGCAGTTCCCGTGGGGCCATTCGATACGGCGTTCTAGCCACAGGTGCCTTTCCCGGCAAAATCTCAATGCTGAATTCAACTTTCCTATCTGGAGGTAGAGAAGTGAGTTCCATGGGGAAAACATCACGGTACTCTGATACTACCGGTGTAGCATCAATCTCCGTTTTACTCTTGGGTTTGTTAATGACAAAAGACAAATATCCCGTTGCTCCCTTTGATATGGCCTTTCTCGCTTTCGTGGCTGATATGATTGGGGCCGAGTTAATTTTAGCATCCCCGTGTAGTTCAACTACTGGGTGATCGGGTTTGTAGAATCGAACTATTTTAGAATGGCAGTCAAGTTGTGCAAAGTGTTTAGATAGCCAATCCATCCCAAGTATGAGGTCATACTCAAGTATAGGGAGAAGAATTAGGTCGGCAGGAAAACAGTGACCTTTAATGATCACTTCACAATCTCTAAATACTAAATCTGTTTCTCGGCTCGCACCCATAGGTGTGGATACTTCTAAGCTTATGGGTAGTGATTATTGAAGTGAGTTTTAATTAATATGCTTGCATTCGCACTAGTAGAATAAACATCAAAGACTTCGGTACATCTCACTTCGGTAATGTATATTAGCAAAGTAAAAACAAACAACAACTTCGCTTTTCAATTTACTGAAGTAAAAAACCCACATAGACTTCAGTAAATGGTACCAAACAGAAAAATAGAAGCTAGTTAGAAATTTTAAGTTACAAAGACTTCGCTAATTTGATAATTACTGAAGTAAAAAGTGTGAAATTTTATTTTTTACCAAAAAAATTTTACAATAGCGAAGTGTATGTCTTGAGACCGGGAATTAATATTTTGAGGTTCAATTTTTTTCATTTGAGCTCAAAAAAACACTAAGCTTAGTTTTTTTTTTTTTGGAAACCAAAACGTTACTTTAGTAAATGGTATTTCAAAATTTGAAATATTTTGCTTCATCTTGCTTTAATTTGATTTTAGGGATTTAAATTTTGCTATTCTAGTCAATTAATCTGATACAACATTGGAAAAAATGATATTGTTAATTGAGTAGAACTTTTTAACATGGAAAAATTATATTGTTAATTGATTAGAACTTTTTGACATGGGACTGAGAAGTCTGCAAAACTTCCCTTCACACAACACACCACGACCGACAACCCCTCACTTCTCTCCTTTCTCCCCCGTGAACTCTCTCTCCTCCGAAGTTTTTCTCTATAAAAAGTTCAATTGCAAAAACCCGATTAATATCTCCCCAAAATCGATCTCTCTCCCTCTACATACACCAAAGCACGCACACACTCAAGATTACACGCATGGATTAAAGAAGGATGATTAAATAGCATCCGGCTGAGCGGCGAGGGACTTGCGACGGTCGATTTGGTGAGCTCGGGTTACGAGCTTCGGTCTGAGAGATGTGGTTCCTAATTTCGGGCCGAGTTGGGTTGTTGGATCTTTGGTTTACGGTGGCCTCGATTGACTATAGAGGGGAATTAAAGTCGACTGAAAGTCCAGCAGAATTAGGGTTCCTCCATAACAGATGAAAAATTTCATCTTCTGGTAAGGATTTGAAGAACTTCTTTTTTTTATTCTGTTTAGTTTGAGTGCTTCCAGGCTCAGAATCGGGCCTGATGAGTTCGTGTTAGTGAGTCTTCGTTAGGGTAAAATTTGGGTTTTGGTTGATTTGAATGGTTTTTGAATTGGTGATTAGGGATTGACAAAATAAGTATACGGGGAAGATACAGTGTGGAGAACTTTATGTGTAAGTGGAATGGTGAAAAGCCAACCAAGTTGAAGGTGATTTACAATGAAGAGAATGGACGAGAATTGATTTAAATTGGGATACTAGTTTGTTATAAGTGTAATGAAGAAATGTGATGATAAGGTGCAACTTTTTGATTTTGGATGAATTTTTTGGTTTGTCTTTTGGCTTGCAGGTTCAGACTGTACGAGATTTTACAAGTTTCCAATCGACAGACTAAAAGCAAGGAGAGGCAAATTGTGTTACCTTGTCGGGGAAAAGTCGAGGTACCGGAGGGGTTGAGCAGTTGTGAGACGTCCATTTGAACTTTCATTTGGAGTCGACTGGGATCATGATTGGGTGACGAACGTCGAGACTGGACTTCCTTGCTTTCTCGTCATGCTCATTCTTTCTTTGTTGTGCAGAGGGAATCCATTGCAAACTTATTGTGAAGAACTCAAGTTTTATCTCTTTTATTTAGTATCAAGTTTCTTGTCGATGTATGTAATTTGATTGAATTAGCCATTAAAAGTTTACTGGGAGATTCTTACATTTGTTGAAATTTAATTATTGAAATTCATGGGGATCTTTGGATCTTTGGAGGAGTGTTTGGATCGGTTCACCGCCAAAGAATGGCTTCATGGGGATAATTTGTATAAATGTGATGGGTAATTGTTTGTTTTGTAGCATGAAGGCTACATATATTTCACCGCTTTTACTAGCTCAATTTTTTTAAGTACTATGCTTTTGAGCATCCACGAATATGAACACATTAGTCGGAAATTATTGTTTTTACCGTCTCTTGGATGGTTCTTTGAGTGTGTGAATTAGTTGTCTTTTGTTCTTTGCATTATTATAATTCCCGCATCTATTGTGTTGGGTGGCTCGCTTACTCAACTTGATTCCTTGACTAGCAATATTATTTGATGCTTGTGTTATTCTTTTGTTTCATAATGAGTGCTCTTAGATTATAATCTACTTATAGTGTAGAAACTCTTATATTTAATGTTAATTGTGTTGCTTTAACAACTCGATTGTGTTGTCCTTGCGGTTGCAATGCTTATGTCATGGCATGGAAGCGCCTAACCATCCATTGGTTCCATACATTCTTACAATTGCCCTAAAAGATTTCGGTATGCTCTTTCGATTCTTGAGCACAAGGTTTTCGAGCAATGTTTATGTGTTATTCTTGTAATCGTTTGCTATCAAATTTGAATGTTATATTATTTTGTGGATGGAGTTTGCTGAATTGTTGGTTGGATTGGCCGGAATATGTGATGTGTTGGCTGGAATCATGTTCGGGTTGGGTACTTTATTTCGGTTATCATATCCGATGCGTTTGTTTTTAATTGTTGATGTGTTACGATTTTTAAGTTGATATAATGGATTAATCAACCTATAATCAATATTTTACCTCTTGAAATTTGTTGTTCTTGTTCATGTATTCTATAGTAGAATCGAAATGGCGTAGGGTTAGGGTTTCATTTTGTGGTGCGGCTTTGCTTGTAAAGGTGATGGATGCGATTCTGTTCTTGCATGCGCATATGTATCGGGAATCGGGATATCGACTTCGAATTGTGCTATTCTTTTAAGTGTTCCCGGTGAAGCTAATTATCTTCATGTATTAAGTGTATGGTGGGTTAGGGCGGATAAGGTTGAAGGCTCTCCGGTGATCTTCTTGTCTTGTTGCATTATGGTGTATCTGGAGTGCCTATAGAGATTTGTATTTCTTTATTTTTGTTGAAATCTACATCATGCCAACTATTGATGGAGTCGTCAAATTATACGTCAAGGGCATGTATTTATGTGTGTAAGAGGTATTGTTATATTCAATGTATTCAAGTTTTATGAGTCGAAATTGATTGAGCTCAAGATGTTGCTCAATATGTCTACATAGATGTCTAGATTGTCACTTTCTTTGGTTTAAATGAACCATGACGGTGCATATAAGCTTAAGTTATGAAGAAATAACACATATAGTCGCTATATGAGATATTGCAACTAACTACCTGCATTATATTCAGGAGTTTTCGTGAAGACTCGTTGTCTTCTTGGCTTGGTACCTCGATTTGTTTACTGACTTCATTTCAGTGTATGACACTATAATGAAACTGGTGTTCATTGGAAGCTCTCTGGCAATTGTGTGGTGCATGAGGTTTCATCGAATTGTGAGGCGATCTTATGATCGTGAGCTGGACACCTTTAGGCATTACTTTCTTATGGGAAATAGTTTTCTTTTGGCACTTATTATATCTTATCATGATTCGAATAGGAGTATAGGTAACTTTTGATTTCGCAGGAAGCATAAGAGGGTACTGCTGTTTCTTCGCTTCGATCCGATCCGGAGTTCTTAGAAAATTTCCTTTTTGTGTCTGATTATTCTAAATTTTTTTTTTTTGGTTATTGTTTCGCGGATCATTGAGATGGGTGAAGTAGTATCAACTATTCCGAGTAAGTGTGTCCTTTTGCATACTCAATTATTTCCTGATATAACGAATCTAGAATGATGGGAGCACTGCATTGTTTCTAACATTTGGTCCTGTTTCGTATGAAAGAGATTTTTTCCGACTACAGCTTCCAGATCGTTATTGTTCTTACTGAATTCTGATCTCATACTCGACTTTAAATTTTTGGTGTGTCTATTTGAAGTAGAATGAATTAATGTGGATATATTCCAGAAAGAGAGATGCTTATGGTTGATTTTATGTATATATATTTTCTTTTAATTGCAGCAATTGGATTCAATGTGGAAACTCTGCAGTATAACAACATAAAGTTTCAAGTATGGGATCTAGGTAGATTTATCTGCGCTTGACTGGTTTTTTTTTTTTTTTGCACGAGAAATATGTGTTATTCATGAGCGATGACACCTGTGGCAAAAGAACAAAATAAGCTTTCATTCTTGCATATAGGTGGAATGTGTAGTCTGGGTGCATTATTCATATCAATGCTCCTTTGAATGATCCTAAGGAAGATCATGCAGAGACTGTTGCCTCCGTGTTCACTTTTACCATTTTACTATTGTTGAAAATCATGCTAGCTTACTTGCTATCCTTGTTCATATGGAACTTGTTGATCACTTTATGGAATGGCAATGGAGAATAATGTGATAGTGTTTGGTTTCATAGGCTTTGAGTAAGGTTTATAGGCATTTATTTTTCTTTTAACCTAAACTTTCAGCTTGGGTATTGGATATGTGGAAACCCTGGAGGGAAGGTTTTAATCGATCTTCTTTGGAAACGGTCTAAAAGCGGTGGTTTTTTTGGGGTAATTTTGAAAGACGGTTGGATTTGTTTGTAATTAGACTAAACCTCAAGGATATATTTCGTAACCTTGTGTCTATATGCTTGGTGGTGTGCCCCACATTTGATGGTTTTGTCTTCTTGACTTATCCCCCAAGATTCTATAAATTCAGTTTGTTATTTTTTTTTTTTTTTTTTTGTAGTTTATCAAGCTTAAACTCCATGCGCGATGTTCTTGATCTCTTGACTGATATGTTGCAAGCTGTTGATCCAAGAGACCGCTCGGTATTTAAAATTTCGGGAGCTACCTACTTATCCATGACAAGAATAGTGGTAAATGTTGATTAATATTTTTCCGATTACCTTTGTAGGCTGTAAAAGATGAAGTGATAATCGACCTTGTTGAACAATGTCGTGCCAATCAAAGGAAGTTGATGCAGTTGTTGGGGACCACTGGGTTAGCCTTTCTCGTTTCTGTTCCTTTCATTCATGTTGCCCGGTGTACTATTTCAAAATTGTGCATTCCGTTTCCCCTAGGGTTAATTACAAAAATTACCACTGGATACAGCTCAATTTTAAATAGAAAGGAAAAAAAAATATCTTTCGAATTTACAAATATTCCTATGACATTTGTTACTCCTTTAACAAATTGCGAAAATCGGGTATTTATAAAGTAAATACAGACATGTTTGCGACACTTTTAAGGGGGGTATTTCTAATTTCCAAACATAATGGGAGTTTTCTGTGATTAGGCTAAACTTTAGGGGTAATTTTAATTTTAATTTTGACAGGATGAAGAACTTCGTGTCGGGGTCTTGAACTAAATGACACTGCAGAGTGCGCTCGCAAAACACGACTCGGTAGCTTCGTGCGAAAATTTGTGATGTTGATGCATCTTTTATGAACGTACTTAATCTATTTTTTTGTTTCAATGTGATTTGCTCAAGATCCTGGTTCATCAAAGACCAATACCGCACTCAGGAGCGATGATGAAGTCGAACGAGTGGAGCAAGTTCGTCTACACGTTTGTCGATGGTGCTTAGGTGGCTTCATTGTCGGGAAGTTCTTTGTCTAGTTTCAAATCAGTACTATATGTGTATGATCTTGGTTGCAACACTACCGGTACTCTGGTGCATATCTGTTGGTATAGTTAGATCGAACATGTCGTTTGATCGGGTAAATATGGTGAATGTTTTGTTAATGTGCACCCATTAGCTAGACCTATGCATGTGTCTCGTAGACATTGTGGAAGTTTATTTGATGTTGGCATATTATAGTTATGCCCAATGCAAACTTGTGAATCACGCGAATCTGAATATTTGGCATTTTTGTACGACAGTCCGCCATTTATATATGAAATTGTGGTTTATTACTATTATCAATGCTTATGATCTTGTGTTATTGAATTGGGATCTTGTGATTTGAGTTTGTTGGATTTTTAATGAGGTTGATTGATGTATTTGAGGTTGTGTTGTTGAGATCTTGTGAATTGAGGTTTTTTATTGGATGGATCATGTTTTTGTACAACAGGGATTCTATATTTACAAATTGAAAAGAAATATGCAATGTGGTTATTTACTTCGGATAAAAAACGAAGTCAGACATATATAATTAGCGACATAAAATAGAATAAGCGAAGTAAAAAGGAGTGTAATGCTTCGGCTAAACAAATAAAAGTGAAGTAAATGTGGTATCTTCAACTTCGTTACCTATTAATAAGCGAAGTCGATAACATTATTTCACTTCATCTGTATATATTTTACTGAAGCGAATAGGAAATATACACTTCAGCGATTATAAAATAAGTGAAGTGGAAGGACCTTTTTTACTTCGCAAACCCCCATATTCGGGTTCTAAAAATCGAGATAGACTTCGATTATTACGATATTAGACTTCGTCTAATAAGCGAAGTCTAAAGTATACCTTTAACTACACGAACATAGACTTCGGTAATTATAACATTTTTACTTCGGATATTATCCGAAGTCTTTGACGTTTATTCTTATAGTGTCGGTTGCTGAGTATCAAGAAATGTTATCATTATTCAACATTATTATTACATCCGCAATGCTGTTTCATGAAAAAATACAGCATTGGATAAGGAAAAGAAGGTTTTCCTTACCAATTATCGATAGTAGGTAACATCTAAAAGAGACAGATCATAGGACGGAGATACACAGATAATTATTAAGGAAATATGTCTTAATAATTCAAATCAAACTGTAAGTTTTTGCAAGGTTTGGATTTAGACCCATTCGGATGGGTCGAATATTTTGAATAATGCCTTGCAGTAATAGCTTTACGTCTTCCGAACGAATAACATGGCTAAGTTGACTACAAGGTACGTAGCAACACAGAACTGTAATAAGTTGAAATTAGCCATTACTATTCCAAATGAATAGTATAGCGACTTAATTAATTTAGACAATGCCAATTGGCGACGCTTACTCTGAATGAATAGCAAATGGATTGAAATATCCCATAATAAAACTCTATTAAGCATGAATTATCATCAAGGTTGTGAACTTAATGACTCAACAAATATGCTTATACGAAATCAGCGACCAAGAAATAATAATACCCCATCTTGAAAGGTAATGAGGTTTAGTGGATTTCCGAGGATCTGATAAGCTATGTCCGTTTCAAGAGTTCAATAGGAGAAGTGATTTAATCGGGGAATTGCCGTGAATACTTAATCAAGTATCTTGGCCAATGACTTAGGAAATTTGAATTTGACTATGCATATTCCAAGTGAATAGCGACAAGTCGAAAGAGATCTTAATGAGAGTTGACTTGAGAAATCTACCTTAGGTCTCAGTCCTATGGTTCACTTCGCCCTAGGTAGAATTCCATCTAATTCTGAAGAATCTTATCCTGGAAAAGCTCGTTGTAAGTGTCCTTCTTACAAACCGAGCTCTGATACCACTCATGTCACGCCCCCACACCAGGGTTGGATGAGAACGTGACAATTAACGTAATAATTAACGTTTGTGATAATAGTTCCAGTAAAGCATTCATATACCAGATCTCAGTCCGGTGAACTAAGACTGGTTGTTCCATAGAAAAGAAATATTCAAGGGTACATCAGAATTATTACATCAAATGCAAAAGAGTACATCGGAAACCAAAATATATTTTGACACATGAATAAAAGAAGCGTTAAAGCAGCATCCTAATTCCTACGTCTTGGCAATACTTTGAGGATGGTCTTCAGTGGTCGTCAGCATCTGTCCCTTCTTCTTGGTTCTCTTCATCTAGTGGGGTTTTAGAAAACAATTCAAAATGGGGTGAGAATAATGGATTCTCAGTGAGTTGGGTTTGGGTATTTAATGAGTTTATTATTTAATAAACATTATGTTTCTCCCACTTTTGAAAAATAGTGTTGTTTAAAAATTGGTGTTAAAGAAGAAAATTATGATTTATGACATGAATGTATAGCCAATCTCCGTAGATTGCGGTTAAGTATGAATAATGTACGGCGTCGAGCGCCCAATGAGTATTTAGATTTGGGAGGTCTACTACATGACTAATCCCTTAGCTTCCTTATAACGTCTTAGACCGTTATCAGTGTTTGACCTTTGACTATCGCCTTGACCTTTGGTTTGATAACTGTACCCTTGAGCGTTTGTCGGACCATCACTATAACATTGGCCTTTGAGCTTTATCGCTCTCACGCTTGGTGACGTGCTGCCTTATCTCTTATCGGGGCTCGATATGTCCTTAGCTTGGGTCTATGCCCGGATCATATCTAATCACGACTATACCCGAATTCTACGACCCAGTCACCTTAGGATCACTCCGTCCTTCGGCTTCAAGGGAATATGATACGACGGTAGCTTTGCCTAGAACTGCAGCCACGCTGCTCGATTCATGACTTAGACTAACCACCCCTCATGCATATAATAGAAAAAGGGACTCTTGAGGTACTCGTACGGACTCTAGCGGTGGCTTCCGCCCGAAGGTCTTAGCACTTAGCTCCGTACAACACTTACTCCCGATTTCAATTGAATAACAATTATTGTCGTGATTAACATTGGTTATGCATATTGTATGATATCAATATGATTATTTGATAGTATATGGACTTGGATAAGCTAGAGGAATCAGTTCATCCGGTTGATGATTAAATTGCTATTGTGCGAGTCTTAGCATAATCTTATAATAAATTCAAAAACTTAAATAGTTCGGTACGGATTGATTATACGTCCGAAAATTACGAACTTTATTGCGAAAAGTCCGTTATGATATGAGGATTGAAGGTCAAAAGTTGCATGAAAGTTTTACCTCTCGGAAATTACAATTCTGCCCTTTCGTCTTTTAAGTACTATCATTATTTTTACTAAATTTTATAAATTTGGATAATTCGGTACGGATTGATTATAAGTCCGAAAATTACGAAACTTATTGCGAAAAGTCCGTTATGATATGAGGATTGAAGGTCAGAAATTGCATGAAATTTTTACCTTTCGGAAATTATAATTCTGCCCTTTCGCCTTTTAAGTACTATCATTATTTTTACTAAATTTTATAAATTTGGATAATTCGGCACGGATTGATTATAGGTCCGAAAATTACGAACTTTATTGCGAAAGGTCCGTGATGATATGAGGATTGAAGGTCAGAAGTTGCATGAAAGTTTTATCTTTCGGAAATTATAATTCTGCCCTTCTGTCTTTTAAGTACTATCATTATTTTTACTAAATTTTATAAATTTGGATAATTCGGCACGGATTGATTATTGGTCCAAAAATTACAAACTTTATTGCGAAAAGTCCGTTATGATATGAGGATTGAAGGTCAGAAGTTGCATGAAAGTTTTACCTCTCGGAAATTACAATTCTGCCCTTTCGTCTTTTAAGTACTATCATTATTTTTACTAAATTTTATAAATTTGGATAATTCGATACGGGTTGATTATAAGTCCGAAAATTACGAACTTTATTGCGAAAAGTCCGTTATGATATAAGGTTGTTGCATGGAGATTTTTCCTCCCATAAATTACAATTTTGCCCTTTCGAAATTATAGTACTATTATTATTATTTTTATTTTGTTTTATCTTATAATTTTGATTAATTCGTTTGGATTCATTTAAACTCCGAAAATTATGAATCCAGTTGCGATTTGAACCTTACGACTTGTAATTTTAGATTACATTCAGTTTTAATTTTTATTCTTTTGCAATTTACGATTTCACTCCTTTGTTTTGTCTTAATCGATATTTTAGTATTCGGGTCATATCTTTTTCGTTTGTTGTCGGATTGAACTCAAATTTTCGGGGTAGGCTCTTCATGTTATTATGAGTACAAAGAGATCAGATTTTCTGGAAATTTTATTTTTGAAATAGTAAGTTTCTGTAAATTATAGTTTTGGCCCCGAATTCTTAAAATTTACATTTTTGCCCCAATTTTCTATTTTAGTAAATTCCGATTTAGGTGAAATTTTATAAAAAACTTATTTTTGATATTTCAAGACTTAATTTTAAGACATAAGACCAGAATTGTGGATCTTAACAATTTTACCTCAAATTTATCTTATTTAAACTATTTTAGTTTATCCTTCGAACTTAGGTTCGAATTATCAAATCTTCCGGTGACTACTTATCCTCTTACCATAGTCCAATATATAATAATATATTTTTGGGATTTTAATCCCCAAAGATCAGATTTGTCATACTCAACCAATATTTCCATCAATAAATTAGTTTGCACATATAATTAAAATATTACAAACAAAAATTCAACAAATATCAAGACCATTACATGCATGGTAATGAAAGTCAATCAAGTATATATAACCAAGGTTTTAATACTTGCATGCACCATATATTTAACTTGTATAAATTTTGAATAAGAGAAAAGAAAGAAACAATTTTACCCACCTCGATTTCTTGTCGGAAGTAAATGGTTCTAGGTCTCGGAAGTGGAAGAAAACGATCTCCCTCCTTGAACTACATGGTTCGGCTGATTCAAGTATACATGCATCCATGATGCATATTTTGTTTGCATGTTTAGATATTTGAGTTAGATTAGGGGAATTTGGATGATAACTAATATATTGAAATATAAGAAATGAGATTACCTATTCTCTTGTTGAATTTTTCCTCTTCCTCCTTGCTTCCTCTCGTCCCTATCTTCCCCTTCTAAATATGCAGGTTGTTTTGACCAAGTAAAAAAAATGAAGTGAATAAGGGTGGAGATTTATGGATGGGAAATGGATGGTGAGGTCTTTATGAGCTAGTGTAAGTTGAAGACATGTGTCCTAAGGTGCACTATGAAGTTGACACCTCCCTCATATCTCCCTCACTCTCTCACGTATATATGCCTATATTTGTGTCCTTTTTTTTTAATTTATTTTGGTGGTCAAGCATGGGGAAAGGAAATACAAGACACAAGATTATGTCTTGCATGGGGAGGACATGAAGACACTAGGTGTCCTCCCCCTCTCAACTTGGCCGTCCATTTAGTGTGTGTGTGTCTATATTTTGTTTTTTGTATTTTATGTGTATAGAATATTAATATAGTTAGTTAGGTATTTGTTTATTTGTAAATGGATTAAGTAGTTGGGTTGGGCTTTCAATCATAATTTCAAGACTTAGGAATTTTATTAAGTTGGGTTTGAGTCCATTAGTGAGTTTATATTAGTAAATGTTGGTACACATAGCCCATTAGGTGAATCAATGTTCTACTTTAACTTTCAATTAATTTATTATTTATGAAACAATCAAGTAAAATAAAATGAAACTAAATATAGGCACTTATTCACAAATATTTCGTTCCTAAAACATACCATCATTCAATCAACATACATATGCGGAGAAATAATCCTAAATCGCCCAAATTCCCCTCTAAGAACTTATATCGAACACCTTTTATGCATTAATTTGGATCTCGACGACACGACGAATCGAAGGCAATAAAACCATGGAATAATAATGAAAACATCATAATATAACTCAATTTATGATTATCCATCAGTAATCTGAGTTAATACATCTCGAATGGACAAGATCTATCAAGATCCCCAAATTTCCCAAAATTAAGATTTTAGAAAAACTAACCTTGATTCGGTCGATCGGAGGAGGTTATAAGATGATTAATCAATGATATGAACTCATGAACTTTATGGATTAGTTGTTTGACAACATGTCTCCTTGCTCACCAAAGCTCCGGCCGCGGAAAGAAAAGAAGAGAAATGAAAAATGGGTGGAAACATGACTACTCGGTCATATTTATACTAGTGCGCGTTAGCGTGCGCTAGGGTGACCGGCTAGCGTGAGCTAACAGCCCGTCCAGAACCTCCTGGACTAATCTGCTCGGCCAGGTAGCGTGTGCTGGCCGGCCGAATAGCATGCGCTAAGCCTGTCGAGTTAGCGCGCGCAGTGACCGACTAGCGTGCGCTACCTGCTGGTCTGGCCGGAGTCCAGACCCTACTGCCTTGGCTGCCCGGCCGATTAGCGCGCGCTGCCTTCCGACAGTAGCGTGCGCTAGGCCTGCGAGTTAGCGCGCGCAGTTGTCCAATAGTAGCGTGCACTTGGCCGGTTCTTGCCGCACCTGCCCGGCCAGTGCCCAGCTGCCATGACCCGACGCCTCGGTTTTCCGAAATCACACGAAAACGAACATGATGAAACTTCTGGTAGGAGTCTGATCACGAATTCAAATCTCTAATATGCACCGAAAGAAATATAGCGAAAGAAAGGTCGTAACGGAATATAATAATATTAAAAGTCACAAAAAAACCGAGACATACGAAAATGGGAAAAATAGGATTATCACATTCTACCCCCCTTAAAATAAGTTTTGTCCCGAAACTTAAGGCAAGGAAAGGTACACGACCAATTTATATAAGTACTATCAGGTTCCGAGATTTGTTCATACAGTAACAATGCAGAACGAGGTAATTTAGAAATATCGAAACCGTTACAAGCGGGTCGTCAAAATTGGAAAAGCACCGACATACGTATTTTTCAAAAACAGAAAAGATACGGATATTACACTCTCCCCCTCAAAAAGGAAGTTTCGTCCCGAAACTCAAGAAGTAAAAAGTTCGGGGTAACTCGAATGAGTCTTCTCTCCACACGTAACATTCTCGGCTACATTATTCTCATTGTATCCGACAATATGACTCGGATCCGATACACGAGTCTAAGCCACAAATATACATACGGACATGGGGAATCAAAATTGAGGAATATGGGTTCGAAAGTAAATGCCACGAAATTTGGACAAATCCCGAAATGGCCCAATCGTTTAAAAAAACAAGTTTTGCAACCAAACTTTAGCGCACAACTTCATAGCATGATTGAACATATAAAAAAATGAACTGGTGGGAACAACTAAGCGTACGAGATCAACAGTAATCGGTATTCACGCGAAAAAAACTCGTATCACCTCTGGATTACTCCAGAACAACTTTCAATTTCTCCCAAAATTAGAAGGGTAGAAAGAAATACAACTTCCGCTGCGTAACTCCGATGAACAACCATTCGGAATACCAATAAATATGCTCGAAGGATAATTGTACCGAGAATGATCAAGATAGTATGATCATGGAATAGTTCAAAATGATTACCAAACTCGTTCGTTTCACAAAAATATAAGAAAGAGAATATATCACAAGAATCATGACGAGCATAAATGAGTCGCTAGAATCTGAAAAAGGTACGAGAAATGGAAAAAGAATATGAACCTTACTTCCCCTCTTAAAAAGAAAGAGGTTCTGCCCCCGATACACGGGACAAGGAAAACTGAAAAATCAAGCAGTGCAACAAACGGAATCAACCAGCAATTATCGAAAAGAACTAAACAGGACATCAATTATTAAATCTGTACACTGAGATCGTTTTCGACCAATGACTACGGAATCTTCACTTATTACCGCTTGGATCTCCAGGAGGAGAAGTAGTTCGGGACGCCCTCCAGTGATTTTCTCTACTCGCCCATAGGGTGGCGTTCTTTGTCAATTCGGAGACTATCACATAGTACGGCCTCCGGTGACCTTCACACCACATTGGTAACGAGTCAAGGGTGGGCAGGGACAATTTATACGAACATGTCCCTGAGCGTTGCAGCTGAAACACTTTCTCAATTTGTCGAAAGTCAATAATGCCTGTTTGGAATTCCCAGCATTCGCACCTGATCGTGAAGACGATGCGTTCGCAAGGTGCGGGGGTTTGGGAACCTTAGTTCCTTTGCCGCCCGAAAATTTCCCAGATATCTTTTGCCTCTTCGCCTCACTCGAGGGCTCAACCATTGAGGAGATTTCGTAGTATATCGTCTGATCTTGGTACTCCTTCATAGTGGCGTGAATCGTCGTCGTACGAACCATCTCACTGCTACCACATCCATCATCACGTTTACGTCCTTCAAGGCTTGACATTCTAAGACATATAATTACTATTCAACGCAAATAAATGATTGCATAATGATACCAAAATTACCCCCACAAGATTCAGTCAGCATCCGCGAATGCCCAAAGTCGGCAACACTAAAGTGAAAAAGAATTTGGGAAGCAAGCGTACTCTATGGATTTCAAGAAAAATTACCTCGATTCGGTAGAGAATAATAAATTAGATGATGTTATCATCACTTAAGACCCTCCAAAGTACCTTTGGATTGGGTGAAACCGGTCAAGAATCCAAACTCTAGGTGAAATCACCCGTCCCCGCAAGAAGGGGAGAGAAAATGAAGGAAATGCGGATAATGAACTGATGTCCAATATTTATACTGGACAGCGTAGCGTGCACTAACGGGCCATGAACCAAATAAGTAATTCAGTCCAGTGGCTTATGGACAGTTCTGCACCTTCCAGGTAGCGTGCGCCAAGTGTCTCAATAGCGTGCGCTAACCTAATCTATTAACGCGCCTGGAATGAAACTATACAAGCCGCATAATGTCTCGAGCTCGCAGGGCGTAAATTTTAAAATCACATTTTACTATTATGACGAGGTCATGTCCGCACTTTATAAAAACAATCATTTGAAGAAAAAAATAAGAGAGCGAGTCACGTTTCGCCCAAAACTAGTAAATACGTTTCTTTCATTAGAAGAGGAAGTTTTGTTTCATATGTCGACTTTAAAAACTGCCTTTGAATAATGCACAAAATGATTTATGTTTTAAGAATCTCAAAACGTCATAACTAATTGGAAATATTTCAAAAATTTGATTTGAAATCCAAATACCAAATTTTTTTAAAATCTTTCCTCTTGTATAAAACGTTTGGATCAAGATAGATTTTTTTTCCACTGAAATACGTGACCATTTGATATGACGATATTAAATTATAAGTTTTCACAATGTTAGAAAATTTGAAAACACCACTCTAAATCATTCGACCAACCGATAAGATTACAACTTAAAAATTCATTCTTAATGGAATATAAAAATCGATAAATATACTCGATTTCCAAATTATACTACATCACCATTATCGCTCAGGTCGTACACGTATATGCATTTTTATATTCAAAGCAATAATGCCACAAATAAATTCCAGCCCCTCTGTCAAAATTAAACAAATTAACATCTCATAATCACAATACACATGTGACAGGACTTACAATTTGGAGACTTACCGTCACGGATCTCCTGAAGATGATGTCGGAACCACGATACTAATCACAACTCTGATGCGCGCGACTTACACAGGATATGGACTTGACCCAACGGCCTAGGTTTTTCGCAAACCTAAACTCCGATACCATATTCTGTAACATCCCCGGTTCGAACCGGAAATATTACAGCACCGTAGACCCTTCTGTCAAGAATCTACTAGGCTAGGCACAATAAATTACAACTTTCACCTTTGACCACCGAGGTCAAAGGTTAATACAACGGACCAAGAAGGTCACTCAACAACACAACCGACCAATATGTTCAACAATCCCATATCAAGGGTAACTCATGATGCGTAAGAAAAATAACTTTACAACTCCCATGACATTACTCGCACCCAAACAGGGGTGAATACATAACAAGGACAGCCCTTGATTACAACAAATGAAAGAAAAGACTTCGACTCATAAGTGATTAGCATCGTTGCCCTTCATCCTCTGTCAAGCTGATTCCTGACCGCTTCCGACCTGCAAAACCTGAGCGCATAACAAACACCCACCCCCCGAATACTTGGGGGTTAGCAAAATTCCACTATTTTGCTAGTGCAAGTACATAATATACAACCCATACGGAAAATATTTATGCCAATCCGAACGAGTCACAAAAACAGCACAAATCACAAGATCCACATATATCACCGAATTGTATTCACACGCGCAAATATGCCAATCATCCATATAAATCATTCATTCTCAAAAAAGGAGTAAGAATACATTATTTTCTAAAAATGCCTCAACGAGTCGGGAGAGATAGTTTAAACTTGTGAAAATGGTTTCAAACAATACATTAGTAAAATGGTTTAGGAAAATCCTTTTTGACCCGGCTCAAAGGAATGGTTTAAAGAGTTTTGAAAACCGAGCGGGGGCACTCTATAAAGAAATTTAAACATCTCGGGGTCCTCGACCCAATACACAGAAACACTTTTCGTTTCAAAAATATATCGGGGTCCTTGACCCAAAATATGGAAACACTTCTGTTTCAAAAATCTCTCAGGTTCCTCGACCCAAAACGTAATTTCTCAGCGAATTCCTGCTTAAGACCATTAATGGTTAACTAACCCTCGGAGATCTCGTCAGAACTCCTTAGTTGTTTAACCCTTGACTTTGTACTGATACCAACATTTTAGAAGATGTTTAAAAGTGATTTAAAAGGCACAATTCCATTCGGTATAAGGGTCTTAGCTATAACACCCCCAATCCGCTTAGGGATATTACACACCGTAGAACCTTTCCTCAAGGATCTACCAGGCTGGTAACAACATCGAACATCTCAACAATGCCTTTAAGGCTAAAATGACTCAGTAGACCGATTTGGTCTTTCAATAAATACGTACAACTCAATCCCAATGGATGCCCATGCAGGGGTCAAATACAAAATACTCCCGTACAACAGGGAAAATACTGCAGTGGAAATAAACTGCAACTGAACCAATACAATAATGAACGGGTCCTCATGTGATTAGTATTGATCATCTTTCATCATCCTTCATGCTGACCCTGTGCTATGCTCCCCAAAACTTGAATTCAATACAGACATCCACCCCCCGATTCCTCAGGGGTTAGCAAAATTCCACTATTTTGCTAGTGCAAGAACAAAGTGCAGAATATGAGTCATACAATTCACATTCCAAGAATAACAATAATCAAGAATCCTCAATGATCCAAACATAACAAATATTACTTACCGAGGCAAGAGTTTGAGTAAAACTTTCAAATTCGAAAGATCACAAATCATGAGAACAATTTGTAAAACGGTTTAAAATGCCCTCGGGAGTTTTAACGGAAAACAATTTAGGATTATCGAATTCTTCTCTTTCCAAAATCAACAAGGGTCACAGCCCAAAGATTTGTTTTCTCGGATAAAAACCAACAACGATTCACAGGGTTCAAAACCCACGTGACGTGTCCTCGACGGACATAAAAATCAGCAAAACATAACCACCCAAGATACGAAATCTTGGTCACACCCAAGGTACTCGACCTGGTCAATACATCCAAAACATATACATAACATCGTGAACACATGCCACATCATCTCACGGTTGGATCAATCACTTGTCTCCTGACCACATGATCGAATGCCATGTGTCACCGTAGGTTCCATATACCACTGTGATCACTTGCCACGTCATCTCACGGTTGGATCAATCACTTGTTGTCTCCTGACCACATGATCGCATGCCATGTGTCACCGTAGGTATCCCGAGGCTCTCCGGTTGGATCAATCACTTGTTGAATCCTGACCACATGATCACATGTCATGTGTCACCGTAGACCGCACCCATATACACACATTCACACACATAACATAGCACGCCAAGGATATCCAAACAATTCACCTAAAGGCAACAAACACATAGCACAACACAAGTGTCGAATCACAACATACCGAAATGAGATAATATATGTATATATAATATCAAAGCACAACAACAACACCAAGCGTAATCACAGGGTTCACTTTACCATTCACTAAACACACCATTCACAAAACACACGCGTTTTGAAAGTGAGCCCTTAACGAGGCTAAATCGAATCTTTGAAAGTTCATCTCAAATAACCAAACAAACACATTTAGACGATCACCGATCATCATATCCACAAAACAAGAAATGTATGGACAATGTACTTGCCTCGAATAACCACAAACGCGGAGAATCACCCGAAATAGGTTGGCACGAACCGACTACGAACCCACCGACTCCGCCGAATGCCAACTCGCGACAATAAACTACGAAGGACGATAACAAAGATGAAAATGAATTCCATAGCACGACTCAAAGCCGTTGAGTTGAAGGAACAAACGACAAAAGTACAAGGATTTCCCCCAAAATAGCTAAGAACACGAATAAACCGACCAAAACATGAAAACGAAATTTCAAACCAGAATATGGATATTCAATCCATAGGATATGTTTGACGACATCATTTAACAACAATCGATTCATCAAAATCGGATGAAAAACGAGATCAAGAACAAAACTCCCCAAAAAGTCAACTCTAGGGATTCAAGAAAAAATACCTTGATTCGGCGAAGAACAATGGATTATATAATGTTTTAATCACCTAGGATGCTCCAAAACACCTTTGGATTGAGCAAAATCGCCCAAGATCGCGATCCCTAGTCGCCCTTGGCTCAACCCAGCGGAAAGGAGGAGAAAATGAGGTGGAAATGATGTATCACGACTGCTGTCCAGTTTATATACACTGGACAGCTTAGCATGCACTAATCTTTAAGATTAGCATGCGCTATCAAGGCACCGAAGTAAAACTCCTTGACCAAAAATACACTGTTAGCGTGCGCTAACCACAAGTGTTAGCGTGCACTGACGAGACCTTCATACCCAGTATAGTAGCTCCTGGACTGCCCTGAGCTACCAGGTAGCGCGCGCTATACTCACCCTAGCGTGTGATACTAATGCACTCTAGCGCGCGCTATGATACTAAATAGCGTGCGCTGATCAACGTCTGAACCCAGTCCAGTAGCCTCTGGACTGTTTCTGCACCACTAGTTAGCGTGCGATACCACACCCATAGCGTGCGCTAACAACCGCACCATAGCGCGCGCTAACCAATAAGTGTTGCGTGCGCTAATGACTCAGAAGGACACCTACAGTCCTCTCGAAAATGGGTACGACGACGGATACCCACAACTTTGGGAAATTACAAAATGGTCCCAAATGTCCGAAAAATCACGATACGACAACGAATAATCAATCTGAAGTTCACAAAACGTATAACAATGTTAAATGAACAAACGGGGAACATGAAACAACAGTTTAGAACGAGATTCGCAAGAACCGAACTCAAAAGCGGAAAAGTCGCCTAAGAACACGGAACTCAACAAAACGACACCGAAATGAAATCGGGCGTCAAAAAGTGCAGAATTAAATATTCTCAGAATGACGAAACGTTCACAAGCGAGCCGCTAAAACGGACTCTTGCCAAAAAAAAGAAATTTATCGAAAATCGAAAATCGCGGATATTACATACTACGCTCCTTAAAAGAAGTTTCGTCCCGAAAATTAAAATAAATCGGGAGGAGCAACATCCCACCAGGAAACACTTAACAGGATACACAAGAACCAAAAACTCGCGCCCAAAGGCGAAACGTTGTAAACAACGAAGAAACATACGGCGTGAAAACACGCTCCACGACGTCCATCACAACGCCACAGGCAGAGACATAATAAAACCAACAAGTGACAAGCGTCATCAAACAGATAATACAATCAAGTCAATTATCCGAACAATCACAAAACACAAAGCACCTATTACAAGGAAACACGCACAGTCGAGAAAACATAAAATAAACACAAAACGATCCACAAGGACAATCACAAACAGTTCAGACTACGCCGAAATACTCAAAAACCACACTGGGCATCTCCGTGTCCTTTCGGAGTAGAGACGCAACCTCGATCCCCAAATCTCTCAGCTACCGACTAGCAATGCACGGCTCGGTGACCCACCTGGCCACACTCGAAACAGTCGACTAACGGTGAACGACAATTCTTCGCGGTATGGCCCGCTCGACTACAGTTATAACATGTCTTCATGCTGCTCACATTGCCCACTGCAGGGGTACTACTCCTCTGATCACGCGATCGAGGAACTATCTTGGGATGACGAAACGAAGTCCCAGCCTAAGGGGGCCCACTCCCCTGATTTCCTGAAAAGTTCCCAACGGTTTTCTGTTTCTTCGAGTCAGACATATTCTCGGTCGATAATCTGGATAGCTCATAGGCTAACGCCCTATTCTGATAATCTCTCAAGGAAGTACAAGTGAGACCTGCCATGTACTGACGAATCTCCGGCTTCATCTGCCTACTAAAATGCAGATCTTGTCCTCCTCCGTCCTTACTTTATCCTGCACAAAGTTGAGCTGTTTGCTAAAATCAATAATAGCTTTAGACAACGGTACGTCTTGCGGTTTCGCCAAAAAGAATTAATTAATCATATGGTTTCTGATCGGTTCCGGACAAAACTCATTTCTCATGAATCCCTGCAACTCTGCCCACGTGACAACATGATCTCGGGGCTTAACAGCCTCCCACCAGCTAGCAGCATCTTTGTCGAGAAGATACTGAGCGATCGGCACCTTACGTTCTTCTGGACAATCAACTACCTCGAATATCTTTTCCAATTGGAAAAGCCAACCATCCCAACCCAATAAATATGCGGCACCAGCAAAACGAGGGGGATTCATGCGAACCACTTCTCGAAGCCACTGATTTGCGCCAATGTTCTGGGTCACATCTGAATTACGTTGAACTGCTTGAGTAAACTGAGTCATCTGTGCAGCTACCTGCTGTAAAATAGTAGTAACACCAATACCAACACCATCACCAATAGCATGATCCCGATCAGGCATCCGGTCGCCACGACCACGACCTCTGCCCCTCGGCATACTGAATAAGCAACCACTCAGCACAACAGGATATCATAACACACAACACATACAACGATTACCATCGTAAAGCAACACACAAACATCATAGCAACAACGGCATCATTCGGCGATCTCAACTGCCCAAACGATAACCAGCACACAATTACAAAACATCACAAGACAATCACACATGTACATGATCATACAAACTGAAGCTCTAACAGCTCGCACAGGTGCGATAACACGCAAACCACCACCAAACGACAACATTAAATACCAACAGCATACCTCTCACAGAGGGTTAACACAACAAATGCATGGCGAACGACTCAATTCTCACACCACCAATTCAATCACAACTCGGAGGGCTAACACTCTAACGACAATGTTAACATCGTACACACATTCCCGGACCGCAAACATTAATGATAGGTTTTAAAAATGAAAACCACCTTTTTGAAAACAATTTGGAAACACTAGTTGATCTTGAGTATTACCTTTCAAAAAGTAGTACAAACATCGTTATCGAGACTTTGAAAACCATCTTGCGTTTGATAAAAATGAGGACACTTTTCTTTTAGTGAAAAACTTTCAGAAATATTCGACCCTCGGGTCCAATCAAACGCGTTTCTAAATTATTGAAAATATCTCAAAATATTTTGGTCCTCAAAGTGGAATAATTTTGAAATATATCGTGGCACTAGAAGGCACCTTGAAAGTACCGCGAGAAAATAATCCATTTTAAAAGTACGTCTCGAAATTTATTTTCTAAGATACTCAATGTTTCAAAAATCTATTAGACTAGAACGCCCAAAAACTCACATGTAACAACATTCGTTTACACATCTCATAGCACGCGTGTCAAGTCGTTCAAATTCAGCACAAGACATGTCTCTTCCCGAAAAACAAACAGTCAACAATCAATTTGCCTAGGACTGGGGTGAAGCCACTGGTCCCACTCGATGCCTCTAAGGACCTACCCGAGCTGGCTAGTAAATCAAACTCGTGAATCCAGAGTGAAGTCATGGATTCCCTTGAGGCCTCGTAGGACCCTCCCGAGGTGAGCAAAACACACACAAATACACCACCATTCCGTATTAAGCGCAAAGGCTTCCAAAAACAAAATACTTGCAAAATGAGCGAATCATTTTGAAAATTATTAGAAGTGGACAAAAAAAACAGTCGAAAAGACATAAACAGCGACAACGCTCCTCATATAAACAAAATATGAGAGTCGAATAAACACATATCACGGAACCAAAAATCTACATAAGGATTCCATCACTTAACAAATAATCATACAAGTAACTCGTGTCACACGAGGCACAACACAAAGGAGGGAGACTTACATCCACAGGTCGCACGGAGATGATGATCGCCCCACGATACTAATCACGACCAATCAACTCAGACGACGTGTCGCGACATGACTCAGTCAGACAAAATTCGACGAGACAAAACTCAACAGACACCACTTAACCCGACAGCCTATGTTTCCACAACCTAAGCTCTGATACCAATTATGTAACACCCCCAATCCGCTTAGGGATATTACACGCCGTAGAACCTTTCCTCAAGGATCTACCAGGCTGGTAACAACATCGAACATCTCAACAATGCCTTTAAGGATAAAATGACTCAGTAGACCGATTTGGTCTTTCAATAAATACGTACAACTCAATCCCAATACATGCCCACGCAGGGGTCAAATACAAAATACTCCCGTACAATAGGGAAAATACTGCAGTGGAAATAAACTGCAACTGAACCAATACAACAATGAACGGGTCCTAATGTGATTAGTATCGATCATATTTCATCATCCTTCATGCCGACCCTGTGCTATGCTCCCCAAAACCTGAATGCAATACAGACATCCACCCCCGATTCCTCAGGGGTTAGCAAAATTCCACTATTTTGCTAGTGCAAGTACAAAGTGCAGAATACGAGTCATACAATTCACATTCCAAGAATAACAATAATCAGGAATCCTCAAAGATCCAAACATAGCAAATATTACTTCCCGAGGCAAGAGTTTGAGTAAAACTTTCCAAATTCGAAAGATCACAAATCATGAGAACAATTTGTAAAACGGTTTAAAATGCCCTCAGGAGTTTTAACGGAAAACAATTTAGGATTATCGAATCCTTCTCTTTCCAAAATCAACAAGGGTCACAGCCCAAAGATTTGTTTTCTCGGATAAAAACCAACAACGATTCACAGGGTTCAAAACCCACATCACGTGTCCTCGACGGACATAAAAATCAGCAAAACATAACCACCCAAGATACAAAATCTCGGTCACACCCAAGGTACTCGACCTAGTCAATACATCCAAAACATATACATAACACCGTGAACACATGCCACGTCATCTCACGGTTGGATCAATCACTTGTTGTCTCCTGACCACATGATCGCATGTCATGTGTCACCGTAGGTATCCCGAGGCTCTCCGGTTGGATCAATCACTTGTTGAATCCTGACCACATGATCACATGTCATGTGTCACCGTAGACCGCGCCCATATACACACATTCACACACATAACATAGCACGCCAAGGATATCCATACAATTCACCCAAAGGCAACAAACACATAGCAAAACACAAGTGTCAAATCACAACACACCGAAGTGAGATAATATATGTATATATAATAGCAAAGCACAATAGCAACAGCAAGCGTATTCATAGGGTTCACTTTACCATTCACGAAACACACCATTCACAAAACACACGCGTTTTGAAAGTGAGCCCTTAACGAGGCTAAACCGAATATTTGAAAGTTCATATCAAACAACCAAACGAACACATTTAGACGATCACCAATCATCATATCCACAAAACAAGAAATGTATGGACAAGGTACTTGCCTCGAATAACCACAAATGCAGAGAATCACCCGAAATAGGTTGGCACGAACTGACTACGAACCCGCTGACTCCACCGAACGCCAACTCGTGACAATAAACTACAAAGGACAATAATAATGAAAATGAATTCCATAGCACGACTCTAAGCCGCTGAGTTGAAGGAACAAATGACAAAAGTTCAAGGATTTCCCCCAAAATGGCCAAGAACACGAATCAACTGACCAAAACATGAAAACAAAATTCCAAACCGGAATATGGATATTCAATCCATAGGATATGTTTGACGACATCATTTAACAAAAATCGATTCATCAAAATCGTATGGAAAATGAGATCAAGAACAAAACTCCCCAAAAAGTCAACTATAGGGATTCAAGAAAAAATACCTTGATTCGGCGAAAAACAATGGATTATATGATGTTATAATCACCTAGGATGCTCCAAAACACATTTGGATTGAGCAAAATCGGCCAAGATCGCGATCCCTAGTCGCCTTTGGCTCAACCCGCGGAAAGGAGGAGAAAATGAGATGGAAATGATGTATCACGGCTGATGTCCAGTTTATATACACTGGACAGCTTAGCGTGCGCTATCGAGGCACCAAAGTAAAACTCTCTGACCAAAAATACACTATTAGCGTATGCTAACCACAAGTGTTAGCGTGCGCTGACGAACCTTCAGACCCAGTATAGTAGCTCATCGACTACCCTGAACTACCAGGTAGCGCGTGCTATCCTCACCCTAGCGTGTGCTACTAATGCACTCTAGTGCGCGCTATGTTACTAAATAGCGTGCACTGATCAACGTCTCAACAGAGTCCACTAGCCTTTGGACTGTTTTTGCACCACCAGTTAGCGTGCGCTGCCACACCCATAGCGTGCGCTAACATCCGCACCATAGCACGTGCTAACCAATAAGTGTAGCATGCGCTAATGACTCAGAAGGACAGCAACCGTACTCTCGGAAATGGGTACAACGACGGATACCCACAACTTTGGGAAATTACAAAAGGGTCCCAAATGTCCAAAAAATCACGATACGACAACGAATAATCAATCTGAAGCTCACAACACATATAACAACGTTAAATGAACTTACGTGGAACATGAAACAATAGTTTCGAACGAGATTCGCAAAAATCGAACTCAAATGCGGAAAAGTCGCCTAAGAACACAGAACTCAACAAAACGACACCGAAACGAACTCGGGAGTCAAAAAGTGCAGAATTAAATGTTCTCAGAATGACGAAACGTTCACAAGCGAGCCGTTAAAAAGGATTCCTGCCAAAAAAATTACCGAAAATCGAAAATCGCGGATATTACATTAGCTCTCATACAAGTATCCTCCGCTCTGAAGCCTGCCAGGATCCTCCATTGAAACACATGTGCACCGGCGTTCACTACACTGTGATGGCCGCCCTTTGCTCATGTCGCACGCCGGCATCACTCCTGCAAGAGTCGCCCCTTGAAACACGCATTATGCAACACCATCGCTACACCATCACACAGGAGCCACCCATTACAGCATACACAGGCCGTAGAACACATTCCCGCCCTACGTGGCTTTGGATATGATGAAACACATAAGCAAATATTCACATTGTCAAAGCACACAGGCACTTATTCACGATGGCAACTACACAAGATTCAACCAACAATCCTCACGATCATGAATCATATACATTCAAGACAAGTCATAAAGCAATTCACACCCACAGAATCACTCGAACAATCAAGATCGTAACCATGAAGGTTTCATACCCCAGTTCACACGTCTCAATATCACAACAAGTCATAAAGTCAGAAGTACTCCGAACAACCACCACTAGAATCACATAAATCCATTTAAACATCCATATCTAATAAAATGATTCACACTTGTTCATGTACGGATTTGAGGGGAATATAATTCGTATGACAAGGTACTTGCCTCTATAATCTCTCGCAAATTCTCCAGAGAACACGGTCGATCGAAAAACTCCAAACTTTGAAGAACACAATGAACGGAAGAGTTTTGTCTCGACTTATTCACAAATATTTCGTTCCTGAAACATACCATCATTCAATCAACATAATACGAGGAGAAATAATCCTAAATCGCCCAAATCCCCCTCTAAGAACTTATATCGAACACCTTGTATGCATCAATTTGGAGATCGACGAAACGACGAATCGAAGGAAATAAAACTATGGAATAATAATTAAAACAGCATAATATAACTCAATTTATGATTATCCATCAGTAATCTGAGTTAATACGTCTCGAACGGATGAGATCTATCAAGATCCCCAAATTTCCCAAAATTAAGATTTTAGAGATGATTCGGTCGATCGGAGGAGGTTATGAGATGATTAATCAATGATATGAACTCAGGAACTTTATGGATTAGTTGTTTGACAACATGTCTCCTTGCTCACCAAAGCTCCGGCCGCGGAAAGAAAAGAAGAGAAATGAAAAATGGGTGGAAACATGACTGCTCGGTCATATTTATACTGGTGCGTGTTAGCGTGCGCTAGGGTGTCCGGCTAGCATGCGCTAACGGCCTGTCCAGAACCCCATGGACTAATCTACTCGACCAGGTATCGTGTGCTGGCCATAAGAATAGCGTGTGCTAAGCCTGCCGAGTTAGCGTGCGAAGTGACCGACTAGCGTGCGCTACCTGCTGGTCTGGCCGGAGTCCAGACCCTACTTCCTTGTCTTCCCGGCCGATTAGCACACGCTGCCTTCCGACAGTAGCGTGCATTAGGGATGCGAGTTAGCGCGCGCAGCTATCTGGCAGTAGCGTGCGCTAGGCCAGTTCCTATAGCACCTGTCCGGCTAGTGCCCAGTCGCCATGACCCGGCGCCTCCATTTTCCTAAATCACATGGAAACAAACCTCATGAACACTCGATAGGAGTCTCGATCATGAATTCAAATCTCTAATTTGCACTGAAAGAAATATAGCGGAAGAAAGGTCGTAACGGAATATAATAATATTAAAAGTCACAAAAACACCTAGACATACGGAAATAGGAAAAATAGGATTATCACAATAGCAGTCGTGAATTGTCATTTCCACTTCATTTCTTCTCCTCTCCGCGGGTTTGAGTTGAGGGCAACTAGGGTTTGGACTTCTGGTCTATTTTTGTTCCATCCAAGGTGGTTTGGAGTTTTCCAGGTGATTGTAACATCATCCAATCCATTATTCTTCGTCGAATCGAGGTAAATTCTTGGTTTTTCCTGAGTTGACCTTTTTGGAGATTTCGTTCTTGATCACGTTTCTAATCCGGTTTTGATAGATCGGTTGTTAGTTTATGTTGTGATTAATCATGTTCTATGGATTGTGTGTCCATAATTCTGATTTGCTTAACCCGGTTGTTGATTCTAGGGTTCTTGAAGAATCGGGAACATTTAATGTTATATTAAATGTTCCAATAAATCTTCCTTCGATAGTTTGATGTGATTTCCGTTGTTGTTGGTATTGAAACTCGTTGTGATCGTGTTTCGTCGTGTCCTGTAGAAGTTGTAGGTTTTGAGGCACTTCGGTCGAGCCGTGTTCGTCAGAGTATTTGCATGCCGATTCCGAGGCAAGTATCTTGATTATACGTTTTGTACCTTGTGAACATGACTTACGTGTTGAAATAAATGATTTGTAGTTAGTTGTGATAACCTTGAATGTGTAACTTTGAGGTGTATATGTTGGACTTGGTTGTTCATACTCAAGGAATCATGATGGCTGTGATGATTGTGTCGAATTTATTTTATGCCTGGACATGTATTGTGTGTTGTGTGTTGTGTTATGTGTGCAGGGTTGTGATAATCTTGTTGGTTGGTTGTACACGTGGTTGTGCAAACCTGTTGTGCTTTGATCATGAGTTATGCTTGATCTTGTGTTATTGATGTTGGTGGTTGAATTGCCGAGGTTGTGCTATGTGTGCTAGCTGTGTGAAGTTGTGATAGACAATGTGATGGATTGATCGTGAACATATTGCTATGATGTGAATGTGAATGTTGTGTGCTGTGACGCTAAGTTCAATCGTGTGGGTTCGACGAGGCCTATGAGGATTCTTGGCACAGGTCCATGGGATCATAACTTAGTATGTGGTGATGAGGTCCAATCGTGCGGGTCTGACGAGGCCTACGATGAAACATGGCACAGGTCCATGGGGTCGGGACACAGTACGTCCAACCATGCGGGTTCGATGGGGCCTACGGTGACTCGTGGCAAGAGATCATGGAGTGGGGACTGGTTGTTGTGATTGTTGCGTTGGCTCAATCTGTGTGGGTTGTTGAACCTATAGAGACTCGTGGCAAGCGATCACGGAATCATGAGCATGATTGTTGATTGTGATTGTTGTGATTGGTTAAATCTGTGCGAGTTGTTGAACCTACGGAGACACGTGACAGGGGATCACGGTGTCATGAATTATATTTTGTCAATCAATGTTTTTGGAAATGAAGTTTTTATGAAAAGAATGTTGGGTCTAGCCCCACGAGATTTATGGAAGTGTTTTCGTACTATAAATTGCTGAAATACAAATTGATATTCGGGCTAGAACCCTAAGGTTTTTGAAAATGTTTTCCAAATCTGGACTCGAGGTCCTAAAGGTTTTGAGTTTCTAAAAATCCCCGAGATGAGAATTTTATTTGCGAATACTTCCTTGCTCGCTTTCTAAATTGTTAAAACCTCTCGGGAATGATTTGGTACTTGGTTATTGTATCTAATTCATGGTTGATATTTGCTTGTTACATTTCGTATGATTGATACTTGCACTAGTAAAACATTGGAGTTTTACTAACCCCTGAGTAATCGGCGGTGGATGTCTATATTGCATCCAGGTACATGCAGGTTCTTGAAGAGCATGTGGATGTCTATATTGCATCCAGGTACATGCAGGTTCTTGAAGAGCAGTTCCAAGATCGGCACAGGAAGTGACGAGCTATGATACTAATCAAGAGTTGAGAGTTTGGTCGAGTTATATGTTGTATTATCGGATTTCTAATCAGTCTTCCGCTGTATTGTACCTCGACCCCTGCGTGGGCAATGTTGTATTAAGTTATTATCTATTGATTGAGTTGTGCGACCTCATCGGTCCGTGTAGTTTACTTGTAATTGACCTTAATGGTCTGTATTATTATATTGTTTGACCCTGGCCGGGCAAGCTTTTGGTCGTTCTGTGATGTTTACCCTGGTAGATCCTTGTGGGAAGGGTTTACGGCATATAATATGTTGGAATATAAAACGCAGCGGAAGTGATATCGATTGGATGAATAGATTAGGTTTTATAAACTAACCAACATAAATAGGGGATCTATTTAGGTTTGTTAATTAATTAAACAGATTAATTAACAATTTAAATACATATATTTTCGTAATATAATTGATAATCGATACCTTTGAAGCGAAGTGGTAGAAAATCCCTTTGGGTCGATTAAACTCCTCCTCGTACTCCTTCTTGATCTTCTTATATTTCTACCTCAAGATATTCTAGAGTATATCCCGCCTTAGATCCAGATATCGTGTGGGCAATAACCTACCGTATCAAACTTGGACAGCAAAGGGATGCCACATCCGAACCACTATTTTCCTCAAGGATATCTCGATTTTTCTCTCTATTTTTCTTGATGATATTTTAGAAAAATTTTATGTTTACCAAATTATGAAATCAAAGATACAAGTCGAGATCCACAATTAAAACACACAAAAAGAAATCGAAATTCTTGTTCCAAGACTTGTAAAAATTGGCCACCCCATTAGGCCTATTTATAGGTGTTATGGGCTACTCTAGGGAACTTAAGGAGGATAAGGTAAGGACTCCTAATAGATTTCATCTTACCATATTAGGACTCTTCCTAATATAATGAATCTATTAATATCAACTTAGTCCACTAGAAAGTTGATATTGCACTTCCTACCAAAATCCCAAATTACAAAATTGGGCTTCTTTTTGAATTAATTATTTCCCGTGTTTAAGATATCACATGTCCATTAATTAATTTAAGCTACTAACAGCTTTTTTTAATTAATATATTATACATGAGTATACCACTCGAACTTTATTATTATATCGGAAAATTAATTCCACCTGCAGGGTTTAATATATTAATCCTTTCGAGTGCCTCAAGGGACATGATCAACCCGACTGGTCGGGACACGATTTCTAGCTATAATATTAATTATCATATAAATAATAATATTGCCCAAAATATCGAGCATATTAAGTCAATCATTTTGGCTCTCACCCATGATAAATCAAAGCAATAAATATTAAATATATATAATTAAATGTTAATCACTAGAATTAAGAAATAATAATTGTCTGAGATGTACGTTTTCTTATAATCAATACAGAAGAATCTATCTCACCTCGATCCTGTTCAACGTATACCGAATACGCTAATATATGCTAATGGTAAAGACCAACCAATCTCAAGCATATACTACAACCTCTCACATAACGGTCTAATGTTATATAGGTTGTGAACTAATTATTACTATATAAGGAACCGATAATGTGATCTTCTGTGTGACACGACACACCACATTATCTACAATATAAAGTAATTAGACAACATTTGCATAACCATAGCGTGAATAAATATGCAAAATATGGGATTTAAATGAAATATTCTCATAGATAAAGATCGGGAAATTAAATAATACAGGCATAAAGTATGCTTTGATGTATACAACCCTAACAATCTCCCACTTATACTCAAAGCATGCTTTTGAAGTATACTATCTAGACTATGTCTATATATCTCCCACTTATACTCAAAGCAATGCTGTCATACATCTCAACCCCATTCCTTCCACATGTCCTTCAAATGACTTTGAGGGCCACCCTTTCGCGAAAGGATCAGCTAGGTTGTCTTCAGATGCAATCTTGGAGACAATAATCTCTCCTCTCTTCAAAAAATCACGAATGATATGATATTTGCACTTGATATGTTTGCTTGCTTTGTGGGCCCATGGTTCCTTCGAATTTGCAAAGTGTAATACTCCTAGGCAAATTAGGAATCACACCCAAATCCTTTGGGAAGTACTTGAGTCATACCGCCTCTTTATCTACCTCTGAGGCTGCTACATACTCGGCTTCCATGGTAGAGTCCGCTATACATTTCTGCTTCACACTCCTCCACCCGATGGCTCCACCTCCCAAAGTGAAAACATATCCGGAAGTTGATTTTGACTTTCCTTTGTCCGAACTGAAATATGAGTCAGTGTATCCCAAAGGACAAAGTGTATCCGATTGATATACAAGTATATGCTCCATAGTCCTTCTCAGGTACTTGAGTATATGCTTGACAGCAATCCAATGTCCTGGTCCTGGGTTCGACTGATATCTCGCCTCCATGCCTACAGCATGACAGATATCAGGTCTAGTGCAAAGCATAGCATACATGAGGATTCTCACTGCCGAAGCATAAGGGACCAGCTTCATGTCATCTATCTCCTTCTGTGTCCTAGGACACATAGCCTTAGATAGCTAACTTCTGTGTCTGTAAGGTAAGAAACCTTTCTTGGAATTCTCCATGCTAAACCGCTATACCACTGTATTGATATAGGATGCCTGAGATAAGCATAACATCCTTTTCTTGCGATCTCGAAAGATCCTAATACCAAGGATGTGCCCAGCTTCTCCCAAATCCTTCATATAGAATTGCTCAGACAGCCATACTCATAAGTCTGATAATACCTTCACATTGTTTCCAATTAGAAGTATATTATCTACGTACAGTACAAGAAACACTAGCGCATTTCCATCACACTTTTTGTATACATAAACCTCACTTGGACACTGTTCAAAACCATACGATTGAATGACCTCATCAAATCGCATGTTCCAAGACCTCGATGCTTGCTTAAGACCATAAATGGATCTTTTAAGATTTCACACTAAGTGTTCCTCTCCTTCAGCAATGAATCCCTTAGGTTGGCGCATATAGATTTCCTTATCAAGACTTCCGTTCAAGAATGCAGTCTTGACATTCATCTGCTAAATCTCCATATCCAAATGTGCAGCTATGGCTAAGAGAATCCGAATCGATTTAAGCATAGATACTGGTGTAAAGGTCTCATCATAGTCGATGCCCTCCTTCTGAGTGTAACCTTTCGCAACAAGCCTTGCTTTGAAGATTTCAACCTTCCCTTTCGATTTTCTCTTACGCTTGTTGTTGGGATAACATAAAACCTGTATCGAAACAGCCGGGATATTCAATCCCTGTATCGAATTGTGTTGATAAGAGGTTTTGACATATATGCCAATCCTCAATACAGTAAGGAAACTGTATCGAAGAATTAAGGCATCAACCTTTATCAAAGACCTGTCTCGAATCCAGCATATAGTGGAACCCTTCAGTACAGCAAAGAAGACTTATAAAGACCAAGTATGGAAACTGTCTCGAATCACCAATACAGTTATCTTCCATACAGCTCTCAACAGGACAAAGAAGGAATCTTCAGAAGTCAAGTCCCGTTGAATAAAAAGTATTTAAATACTCAAAGGATAAAGTATTTAAATACTGTCAGTCAACAGATCTTCAAATCCCGCTAAATCCGGATCGTGCTTTTAATCCCGTTGTAACGGAGTCTTGCTCAACGGATATATCTCAACGTATATATATTTCAGAGACTATATATATCTCATCAAGGCATTGAAGATCAGTTACCGAAACCGAAATCAATAAAAGCAATAAAAGTTATCATCAGAGCAAAACATATCTCCAAGCTTACTGCAACTCAGATCTAAGAAATATACAGTGCTTATCATCTTGAACAACACTTCATCAGCTAGAAGCTCATAAAGTCAAAGCTGTTGTTCATACTCTGTTCTATACTTTGAACAAACCCAGATCAGACCTGTGTGGACTGAGGAAGACGAAGCTTCAGAACTCTGTGTGAAGAAGTCAGTCAAGCTTTAGCTCAAACCAATTTGTGTGAACGGTTGAAGCTAAGATCTTTATATCAATCCGTGTGAACGATATATTGATTGTATACTGTTATAATTATGTAGTTGTGTACGTAGTAATTATAATAAACATTTTACTCCTGTGTGGAGGACCAGTGGACGTAGAGGGGTTTACCTCGAACCACTTTAAATACTGTGTTATTTACCTTCAGTTTTTACTTTTTTATTTACTGTGATTATTTAAGTATACACTGCACACCTAGTTGTTGTATCCACAGCAACTTACTGTATCTAAGTCTTCCGCTACGCGCTCAGATTTAAAATCAGTACAGCTTGTCGTTTAAACTACTTCCCATGCTGTATCCAGTATACTTAGTGGCCAACAAGTGGTATCGGAGTGGTTGATTCTAAAAAGAATCAGTCGTATTTTTAACCGAATCAGATCCAAAATCACTTACTCTTTAAAACAGTCTCTTTCATTTCCTTACTTACACATTGATACTTCTATGATCAACAAAGTGCCTATGTTCTCTATTAACGAATTTGATTATTGGAGAATTAGGATGGAGGCTCATCTTGCATCAATGCACGAAGAGATAATTTTTGTGATACAGGATGGCCCTATCAAGATCATGAAGGTAAATACGACCGCAAGGATTGAAGGCCAAGCCCATGCTGAGATGCTCGAGAAGGATCGCGAGCAATGGACCACAGATGAAAGAAAGCGAGCCAACCTCGACAATGAGGCTAAGAATGCGTTATTTGTCACTCTTGACAAAGGCACGTTCTCGAGGGTAAAGAGCTGCAAAATAGCCAAGGAAATCTGGGATAAACTCAAGTTGATTTGTGAGGGAACTGAGCTCTCAAAAGAAAACAAGATTTCAAAACTGACTCAGCAATTTGAATCTTTCGAAATGAAACCAACTGAGACACTTGAGGAACTTGACCTCAGATTCACTGGTATTGTTGGTGAACTTGAAGCGTTGGGCAAAATTTATACCCAAAAGGAGAAGAATTTAAAAATTTTCAGATCTCTCCCAGCCTGATGGGACATTAAGACCACAGCTATGCGTGTGTCTTGCAATCTTAATGAAATAACTACTTTTGATCTCTTCTCTGACCTCAAAGCTTTTGAGTATGATATTGACAGAAGAGAGAAAGCTGAAGAATCTCCTTCAAAGGTCACAGCACTAGCCGCTGTATCGAGTCGTCGACACAGCATGCCTAGCTCGTCGAAGACTAGTCACAAGAATGCTGACAGTGACGACGACATCATGTCCCAAGATGAAATGGCGCTTCTCATGCACAAATTCAAAAAGTTCATTAAGCAGACTCCCTATAGGCCCAAACCTGTCCAAAAGGTAAGTACCGAAACTTCATCCGGTAATTTTAACCTATGCTATAATTGCAGGAAACCAGGGCATTATGCAAACAAATGTCCTCATCCCAAAGTTCAAAGGTTGCCGGAGGCCGAGCAACAAGAGAGAGATGAAAGAATACGTGCTTGGAAAAACAAGCTCAAGGCCCTGATTGGAGAATCAGAAGCCTCCCCCACACCATCCAAATCTGAAGAATGTCTTCAGGTGGTCACTGAAAGTGACTCATCTGATGATGACTTCGATGATAAAGCATATATGTGCTTTATGGCCAAAGACATTCCGGAAGGAGAAGATAGCGATGATGAGGTTAGTTCAACCTCAGCTATTCCGTCAAATGCATCTCATACTTTTGAAAACATGATGAATGAATTTAAAAACATTCAAAAGTCCCATGAGACATTGAAAAACGAGAATATACAGCTCCAACTGTCTAACCTAGAGCTGAAAGATGAAAATGACTTGCTGAAGATAAATTATGAAAATATGTCTCTTGACTGTGAAACCAGCAAAGTCGATTTTGAAAAACTCATGGAGAGCAATCATCAACTTGATCATGAACTAAGTGAGGTTAAAACTCAGAACGAGAGCAAGACAAATGATTTGGTTCTACTTCAAGCCAAAGTGTCACAACTCTCGAAAAACGAGAAATTGAACTTGAGACCACTTTGAAATCATTCGAGAAATCGTCCAAAAGAATGGAAGAAATTCTGAGCACTGGGCAACATGCTCATGATAAAAGTGGCTTAGGATACAGCTCATGTTCAAACAAAGGTAAAACCGGTACAGTGTTTGTCAAGAGTGTGGAACACATTCCAGTATCGAAAGATACCCCTAGTCCCGTGAAGGAACTTGCTGCACCGCGAAAACCGAAGGCTGCCATTCCGCCCCCGCAATCCTATTCCAGACAGCGGAATCATAAGCCGTTCCAACCTATGAGGCGCACTCAACAGCATGCTCCTCGAGCATATCAACAGCGCCAACAGCCGTTCAGAAGGAAGGCTGTATCCAACTACCAAAGACCCGCACGGCAGTACTATTAGTACAGCACGCCTAGGTACTGGATACAGGAGCCCCGTTATCCTTCGAGACAGTAGATGGCCGCTCATTATCAACAACAGCGTTGGGAATCCAACTGGAGACCCAGAAGGCAAGCTGTTAGGCCAAAGAAAATGGCTCCACCTCCAAGACGGCACTCGTATTGGATTAATAATAATAACCTTGAATTTTTCATGCATAATAATTATCATGGTTATAGCGACTACGAATATGCCCCTCGTAGATATCGCAACACTGTACCAAGTATGACCTACAGTAAACCAATTGCTGCCAGGAAAACTTGGGTACCTAGAGGAACTAACAATCATGGACCCAAAAATCAAAAGGGACCTAAATCTACTTAATTTCTTTGATACAGGACATTCTAGAGGAGGATACCTGGTACTTTGATAGTGGATGCTCTCGGCACATGACCGGAGATAGAAGCAAGCTATCAGATTTTGTAGAAGGTCGCGGTCCAAAAGTTCGTTTCGGTGATAAATCTAAAGGAAGAACAAGATGGAAAGGAAACCTACTTGTCGGAAAATTCAAAGTCACCGATGTTGCATATGTTGAAGGCTTACAGTACAATCTACTTAGCATTAGACAGTTCTGTGATAAATAGTTCTCGGTGAAATTCTATATAGATCGCTGTAGAGTCAAGAACATCCAGACCAAGGAAGTTGTGCTTACAGGAAGCGGATCAGGTAATATGTATATTGCTGACTGGAAGCCTATGAGCTCCTCAATTCCATGCTTTGTTGCCAAAGGCACTGCAGATCTTAGCTGGTTATGGCACAAGAGGATGTCTCACGTCAACTTCAAGACGATCAACAAGCTCTCAAGAAAGGGAATGGTTAGAGGATTGCTAAATGTGTCATTCAAGAAGGACAGCGTCTGCGGACCATGTCAGAAAGGCAAGCAAATCAAGTCAACCCTGAAGAGCAAATCCTACCTTTCAACCCAAAGAGTGTTGGAAATGCTACATATGGATCTCTACGGTCCTGTAGACCTAGTAAGTTTGGGAGGTAAGAAATACTGCATGGTTGTTGTTGATGATTATTCCAGGTATGCTTGGACAATTTTCCTAAGCAATAAGAAGGAAACAACATCAAAGCTGCCCGAGCTCCTGAGAAAGTTGCAAAATGAAAAGGCGTTGAGTATCGTGTCCATTCGTTCCGACAGAGGTACAGAATTTACTAACCGCTTTATAGAGCAATACTGTTCGGAAAATGGGATACAACACGAATACTCAGCTGCCCGTACACCTCAACAAAATGGTGTTGCCGAGCGAAAGAATAGGACGTTGAAAGAAGCAACAAGAACAATGATCGCCGCAAGCAAGTTGCCACAGCGTTTCTGGGGTGAAGCAACCAATACAGCATGCTACACTCAAAACCGTTGTATCGTCAACAAGCACCACAATAAAACAGCATATTGGGTATGGAACAACAAAACTCCGTTAGTTTCATATTTTCACATTTTTGGATGCAGGTGTTATGTGTTGAATAATGGGAAGGATCAACTTAGAACCTTTGATGAGAAATCAGATGAAGGAATATTTGTAGGATACTCCTCCGTCAGCAAAGCTTACAGAATCTTTAATAAAAGGAAGTTGACGATCGAGGAATCAGTTCATGTAGTGTTCGATGAACCTCATCATGACCCTACAGGAGTAGAAGATGTTACCCAAAACATCCAACAACTCTCTATCTTGGATCCTCCAACTCCCATAGAACCTGTCGTTGATTTAGAAATCAACCCCGCAGCTGTAAGAATCGACGTGGATGAATCCGACGCTGTACAAGATGAAGTTGTATCTACAGAAACTCTCGATACAGTACGGGACCCTGAATTAGAACCCGACCGAAGATGGTTGAGAGATCACCCGCAAGAGCTGATCATTGGAAACATAAATACTGGTGTTTCTACTCGTAGGAGAATACAGAGTACACAAGAAAATGTACTTTGTGCACAAGAAGAACTTGATACTGAGATATCACAGTTTCCTGAATGGAAATCTCAATCCGAGCTTAGAAGACTCAATATGTGCACTATCGCTGTATTCTTAGCTCAGTTCGAACCTGTTTCGACCATAGACGCTCTTAATCTCATTGGAACATCTATGGAAGAAGAGCTTAACGGTTTCGAAAGAAACAATGTATGGTATCTTGTACCCAGACCTACACATCAATCGGTTACAGGAACCAAATGGGTATTTCGAAACAAAAAGGATCGAAATGGACTTATTATAAGGAATAAATCCAGACTAGTCGCACAAGGCTATAGTCAGGAAGAAGGCATAGACTATGATGAAACTTTCGCCCCTGTAGCCATACTAGAAGCTATTAGGATATTTTTAGCCTTTGCCGCCCATAAGAGCTTTATTGTATACTAAATGGATGTCAAGAGTGCATTCCTGAATGGAGACCTTGCCGAAGAAGTTTATGTTGAACAACCACCAGGGTTTGCTAACACATACGGTATCGACCTAGTATACAGGCTAAGGAAAGCGCTGTATGGACTTAAACAAGCCCCTAGAGCCTGGTACGAAACCTTATCCCAGTATCTAACCGACAATGGATTTGAAAAAGGTGATGTGGACAAGACCTTGTTCAAAATACAGGAAGGTGATGACCTTCTTATGGTGCAAATCTATGTAGATGATATAATTTTTGGTTCAACTAACCTTGCTTTGTGTTAAAGGTTCTCTCATCTCATGCAAAGTAAATTTGAAATGAGTATGATGGGGGAACTTAGTTATTTACTAGGCTTGCAGGTAAAGCAGTTGCCTACAGGTATTTTCATCAACCAAGAAAAATACAGCAAGGAGCTTCTCAACAAATTTGGAATGAACACTTCCAAATCATCGTCAACCCCCATGAGCACTTCCGTGCAAATTAGTGCTGATGAAGCCAGAAAGCTATTTGACCAATAACTCTACAGAAAGCTCATTGGTTCGCTCCTGTACCTAATGGCTAGCAGGCCCGATATCCAGTTTGTTGTTGGAGTGTGTGCGAGGTATCAAGTAGCACCTAAGGAATCACACTTCAATACAGCTAAACGAATCCTGAAGTACATTAAAGGAACAGTCGATGTAGGACTATGGTATCCTAAAGAAGGCGGATTCGATTTAGCTGGATACAGCGACTCGGATCTCGGAGGCTGCAAGCTAGATAGGAAGAGTACAAGTGGAACTTGTCACTTTCTTAGACCTAGACTCGTTTCTTGGTTCAGTAAGAAGCAATTGGCTAACTCTCTCTTTCCACGGCTGAATCAGAATACTATGCTGCTGGTAGTTGCTGTATGCATATCCTTTGGATGCAGCAACAGTTGTCAGATTATGGAATTGAAGCCAGAGAGACTCCAATCATGTGTGATAGCACGAGTGCAATTGCTATAACGCACAATCCTGTCATGCACTCGCGCACTAAGCATATCAACATGAAGCATCATTTTATAAGGAATCATGTCGAGAACAAAGATGTTCGCCTTGAAAAAGTTCATGCAGACATTCAGTTGGCCGACATCTTCACCAAGCCTCTCGACACAGCCAGATTCAACATGCTTAGACAAGAATTGGGAATGCTACAGCCAGACTCCCTTTAAGTAATTTACTGTTTTTACTCAACAATTGAGGGGGGATGCTGTAAGACCCAAGAATACAGTATCTAACGTTAATTATCTGTACACTCAGAACCGTCAATACAGCACTGTAGTGAGCAAAGTCATATGAATCCTACAGCTGACGTGTGCAATAATTAAGGGGGAATACTGTAGGACCCTTGAATACAGCATTAATCCAAAAGTTGTTGTATAGAATTTAAAACCTATATGTACCTTTTTAAGGGGGAACGCTGTATCGACGCGGATACAGCACATACTATAGGATTTCGATTCAGTATATATATAATATTATATTGTTTCATTTTAAAATGATTTCTGTCCACGTGCCCTGTTTTTATGTCAAACGTCATTTACATTAAATGCCTTACACGACATTTGGACAACTGAATCTCAAAAGCCGTGATTTTTTAAATTGTTTAATGTTTTAAAACCGCCGTTTCAGGCATTTAGGGTGACACAAATGTCAGAAGTGGGACCCGCTCATATTTTTAACATTTTAATGGATTAGTGTACCAGTTACACTCAGTCTATCTTAACCGTTGATTTCAAAAACCGGTTCCCATCCCTTAAAATCTGACCATTAGTACTCTGCAAAACTCTATTTCGCCGCCCACTATAAAAGGACTGATACTGCCATTAGAGACTCTTTACGCTTTCTGCAAAAATTAAGAGTTCTCAAGCAAAAACAGCCTACATAGCTTTCTGCATTTTACTGCAAATTTCGTGTATTCTCTTTCACTTTTTCTTGAAAAATCATCAATGGCTGGACAAACATCTTCGCCCGCACTCAAGAAAACCGCAAACATCATCGATGGACGGATCTTCTCAAGATCTGTTGTCATTGAATGCCTTCTCACTGAAACCAATGATGTCGAACCCATGGAGTACATCATCACTCATCTCCGTCAACAAGGCCTCTATCGCCTTGGAAGTCAAACTGCTGACAAATATGATGTTCATCTGGTTGAGGAATTTTACCTCAATGCCGCCGAACGCTTTTTGTCCTGGCCCAAGGAGGTCACGTTGCTGACATAACCGCTGCCATTCAAGGAGTGGAGATCTGTGTTGATATAGATCTGCTCCAGAATATCTACAGGCTACCTGCTGATGGCCTGACAATGGATCAACTTGAGACGTTTGGGTCTCAAGAGCTGATAACTAAGTTTTATGGGCTGTTCACCGGCTCAACTGTTGTTGACATGGTTCAAACCACATGTCACATGAAGAATTTTTGCCTGCCTTATGTGTATTTACATGATTTCTGTTGCAGGATCATCGAGAATCGAACTGGTGCATTCGAAATGTGTACTAATCTGCGATTCCGGATGATGGTTGCAATTCTGACCTATGAAAAGGTCAACTGGTGCCAAATAATCCTGAAGCGGTTGCAAGAGGAAGTATGCAAGCCTACCACCCAGAAGAAGTCATTTGGTTTAATGTTAAACCATATTTTGACGAAATGCGGACTGTCGCAATCCACTGATGCAAAGAAGAATAGCTCCAGGATATACCTAGGAGGCGTCAAGCCTACAGCGTATAACCAGAGCACTATGGTCTGCAACCACCCGAAGACCAAAAGTATGCCAATTTCTACAAACCCAAGGGATGTGTCTTTGAAGTCCCAGGACGTGTAGTCTTCAAAGAAGAGGAAAAGATCTCACAGTAAGAAACCCATTGCTGGTGAGAAGCCAAAGAAGAAACTAAGGAGGCTTTCTAAATCCACCAAGCCATCCGAAGAAGTTTCCACAGTGGCGCAATCCACTGAAGAACAACCCCAGGGCCCAACCCCTGTGGAAGAGGTGTCCACTACTGTATCGACAGTAGATCCTGAGCCTTTGGCGGCTAGGACGGATGATGGGACATCTGCCAACGAAAAAGACTCTAGCGAGTCGGCTGCCCCTTCGGAGCCAAACGCTACCTCTCCTATGCGGGATTCCACACCCGTACAGGATCAATCTTCCTTCGGGGCACCATCCCCTATAAGGAATACCACTTTCCTACAGGATCCCACACTTGTAGAGGAACCCCTTGCTACAGTGGATCCAGACGTTGTACGCAGTCCCTCCCCTGACACCATTATCAACAAGACCCTTCTCTCTGTTCAGATCGATCATGCTTACGAAAGATTCCTTAAATGGAAAGGCTACAGGCTATCTCCATATGACACATTATACAACTGGAGCGAATGGAGCCAAGAAGAAAGATTTGTATCAGAAGTGACGGACTCGACGGAAATTGAGGCCCTGATCCGATGGGACAATCCCTTCTGCAAAGAACTGATTGAAAGTCATCTACTGCAGAAATCTGATGCAAGGAGGAAAGGTAAAGATAAGTCAGAGGACTCTCCTCAAAATCCAAAAGACGACAATGACTCAGACGACGATGACGATGCTTTACAAGCTGGTTTGAGAATGAGTCGTGAAGAGGCTCAAGATAGAGACGCCTCTCCACCAAAGGATGACGAAGGGCCGTCAACTCGAAGTGAGCCCCCTTCGCCACAGCAAGAAAACATTCCCGATGATGAGGAATCAGTCCCTCAAGTCGAGGAGGAAGAAATAGTTTTGGAACAGGCACCCGAGCCTGCCGCCGCTCAAGAAGAAGAAGTTGTCACTGAGAGACAACAGGAGGAATCAGTCCCTCATGTATCCATGTCTACCGATGAACCTTCGCAACAGGAGGACTCAGCACCCCCTGCCGCCGAACCAGAACATGCTGCTCCCGCCCCATCAACCATGGAATCCAAGGACGGTATTGTACCTAAGGATGTCCAACTTAATTCACGCCTTGCCGTGAATCTAAGGAGGTTGAACTGCTCTGAAGATTTTGCTCAGCTGGATTCTCCGATTACTGCTGCTAGAAAAGAGCACCTGCGTGCCCTTGGTCTTCAAACCATATTCATCCAGGATGCAGTGAATGCTCTATCTTCAGTTGAAAAATCCTTGAATTGGATGCATACTTTTGCCGTGGAAGAGATGACCACCTTACAACATGAAGTTTCTCGAGTAGTCGAGGCCTTCGTTATATTGCCAGAAGTATTCAAACAAGCACTGAAGATCATAGAAGACAAGCAAGAGCAACTCCTGAAAGAAGAGGCAACCAAAACGCGGATTGCTGAAGCCAAGACCGCATGTGCTATGATCGAAAACAGTTCTCAATTGCGAGCCCACGACAAATGTATCAAGGACATGTCGCAGGTGCTTTACACCCTTGTAGAAAGAATGACTAACATCGAGACGAAAGAGGATGCTGCATTAGAGATCCTAGGACGTCTTGATGATGCCAAAAAGGGGGAAGAAGCAAGAGAAGTTGCAAGGAGAATCAGGTTACAGCATGAAAGGGAATTTGAGGCCGCTCAAGACAGCATTACTACTGAATTAAACAAGCTAGCCCCTCCCTCTCAAAGTTTTAAGATTTCTGGCTCCCGACCTTAATTTCATGATCCAAATGTCCCGTGGCAAAGCTTAATCCAAAGACCTTCTGAAATTCGTCTACCGACCAACCGCCATCCAACTGCCGATGATGTGAAGCAATGGAGAAAGAACGAACTGATGAGATACTTTGTTAAACTCATCAGGGAATCCGCCATCTTCAAAAGCTATAAGACTTTAGCGGAGGCTGCAGATAAATTCACGAAGATGCTTGAAGAAGGAAAACTCCCTCTCCAGCTACATATGAAAAGCAAGCACAGAAGAGGAGATCGGATCAACCATCCAGAAGACTGGATTCTTGCCTTTGACAGATCCTATGAAGGAAGAGCTATATACCAAGATCGAGGCAACGATTCCCTACAGAACTGGTGGCGTGGAACCGAGAATGATCCAGGGAGAAAGCCATGGAGACATGCGGACTATAGATAGGAGCTGAAATCCTTGTATATTAGTTTTGTTTTGTAATTTTTCTTTCGAAACAGCAAACCATGTACTCTAATTGTTGGAATATCAATAAAAGTGTTTGTTTGTCTTGAAAGATTACAACTCGTAATCTACTGTGTTGATGTATGATTACATAACTTAAATTGTTTGATAACAATCTCAAGTATAGAAACTTGATTGAAAATTAAGCTGTACGAACTTGTCTACGAACAGTTCATAATTTCAGTTGTAAGCTTAGAATACATTGTAAGATTGTGCCTGCGCGCCAATCATAATCTTAAGTTGTAAAAATTCTTACCTGTATCGAACTCGCCTGTGAGCAGTTCATTAATTAGACTAAGTTACTGAAAGACAGACCTTTTGATAGAAGACCAAGAAATCTGCCGGAAGTCATCAAAGAAGATTATTTCATGAAGAAGGTTTTGGCATCATCAAGAAGACTTGAAAGTTAAAGTCTTGGCAAATTGTCAAAAAGGGGAAATTGTTGGGAAAACATAAACCCTCTTTCGAAACAGCCGGGATATTCAATCCCTGTATCGAATTGTGTTGATAAGAGGTTTTGACATATATGCCAATCCTCAATACAGTAAGGAAACTGTATCGAAGAATTAAGGCATCAACCTGTATCAAAGACCTGTCTCGAATCCAGCATATAGTGGAACCCTTCAGTACAGCAAATAAGTCTTATAAAGACCAAATATGGAAACTGTCTCGAATCACCAATACAGTTATCTTCCATACAACTCTCAACAGGACAAAGAAAGAATCTTCAGAAGTCAAGTCCCGTTGAATAAAAAGTATTTAAATACTCAAAGGATAAAGTATTTAAATACTGTCAGTCAACAGATCTTCAAATCCCGCTAAATCCGGATCGTGCTTTTAACCCTGTTGGAACGGAATCTTGCTCAACGGATATATCTCAACGGATATATATTTCAGAGACTATATATATCTCATCAAGGCATTGAAGATCAGTTACCGAAACCGAAATCAATAAAATCTATAAAAGTTATCATCAGAGCAAAACATATCTCCAAGCTTACTGCAACTCAGATCTAAGAGATATACAGTGCTCATCATCTTGAACAACACTTCATCAGCTAGAAGCTCATAAAGTCAAAGTTGTTGTTCATAGTCTGTTCTATACTTTGAACAAACCCAGATCAGACCTATGTGGACAGAGGAAGACGAAGCTTCAGAATTCTGTGTGAAGAAGTCAGTCAAGCTTTAGCTCAAACCAATCTGTGTGAACGGTTGAAGCTAAGATATTTATATCAATCTGTATGAATGATATATTGATTGTATACTGTTATAATTACGTAGTTGTGTACGTAGTAATTATAATAAACATTTTACTCTTGTGTGGAGGACCAGTGGACGTAGAGGGGTTTACCTCGAACCACTTTAAATACTGTGTTATTTACCCTCAGTTTTTACTGTTATATTTACTGTGATTATTTAAGTATACACTGCACAGCTAGTTGATGTATCCACAGCAACTTACTGTATCTAAGTCTTCCGCTACGCACTCAGATTTAAAATCAGTACATCTTGTCGTTTAAACTACTTCCCAAGCTGTATCCAGTATACTTAGTGGCCAAAACTTGTAGACCTACTTACTTCCAATGGGTTTTACCCCATTGGGTAACTCTACTAGCTCCAACACTTGATTAGAATCTATAGATCTCATTTCGGATTCCATTGCTGTTTGCTAGGATTCAGCATCCTTGTCTTGAACTGCCTGCCTATACATACATGGACCCATTTCATCCTGGTCTGGGAAGTGGTCCGAAGATGCTCCTACGCCAATGAAACGATCAGGTTGACGAACAACCATCCCACTACGACGAGGCGTGTCCTTAGTTTGTGTATCCACAATAGTGTCGATACGTGGTACACTAGGTGTTCGTACAATTGGTATTGTCGAAATCTCGCCCCTAAGTTCCTCTAGAATGACCTCACTCCTAGGCTTTTGGCTTATTACGAAGTCCTCCTCTAAAATCCGGGCATTGGTGCTAACAATGACCTTCTGGCCTTTAAGACTATATAATAAGCCACCTTTCATTCCCTTCGAATATCCTACAAACACTCATACTTCTGTATGAGATACCAACTTATCATCTTCCTTATTCAGCACGTGTGCTGGTGAACCCCAAATTCGAACATGTCCCAGACTGGGCTTGCGCCCATTCCACAGTTCTGTGGGTGTTTTTGGAACTGGTTTTGAAGGCACCAAGTTTAGAATGTATGCCGCTGTTTCCAAGGCGTATCCCCAAAACGAAATAGGCAAATCAGAATAACTCATCATTGACCTAACCATCTCTAATAAAGTATGATTCCTTCGTTCATCAACACCATTTTGTTGTGGGGTACCAGGCGCAGTGAGCTGGGAAGTAATCCCCTCATGTGCCAAGAAATCTAAAAACTATCTACTAAGATATTCACCACCATGATGAGATCGTAGTGACTTGATACTCTGTCCATGACGCTTCTCCATTTCAGCCTTGAATTCTTTGAACTTATCAAAAGATTCAGACTTACGTCGCATCAAATAGATATTTCCATATCTCGAATAATCATCTATAAACGTGTTGAAGTATTCGAAACCACCCGTAGCCTGGATGTTCATTGGACCACATAAATCGGTGTATACTAATTCCAATACATTTTGTGCATAATTTCCTTTGCTTTGGAAAGCCCTTTTAGTCATTTTCCCTTCCAGACAGGATTCGCAAATTGGAAATGACTCAACTTGGAGTGAATCCAATGGGCCATCACTTACCAATCTTTGATTCCTTCTAAGGTTAATATGACCCAATCGTAAATGCCACAAATATGTTTGATTTATGCTCGAAGGTTCTTTTCTTTTATAATGATTAGTCAAAGAATTAAGCAATTTATAATTATGCAAGGGAGTTGGTGCAGCATTAATGATATAAAGTCTTTCATTATAAGTACTCGTGCAAACATATTCACCATTTCTTTTAATAATTGCATTATCTCCAAAAAATTGAATATCCATCACAACGCAATTTAGAAACTGAAATTAAATTCATTCTAAAATCAGGTACTAATAATACATTATTTAGGACTAGAATCGCATTATTAACTTTTAACTGCAAGACTCCCACTGCAACAGCCTTCAGCCTGGAATAGTCGCCCCAGCTTATTGTAATCTCATCCGCACTAAGTACTTTAGTTACTTGGAACCCCTATGAGTCATAACAAACATGATCAGTGGAGCCCGAATCTCCTATCCACGAAGTGATAGAACAGGCAGTCAAACATGTTTTGACTACTAGTGCATGAGACGTACCTTTCTTAGGGCAATCACTCTTGAAATGCCCCTTCAGACCGCGCTTATAACATTTGCCCTTCGGCTTTTTTGTTTGCCTCGGGCTGAGGAGCCTTGCACTGAGGATCCTTGTCTTTAGCTTTGAAGGTTCCCACTTATTTCTGGCCAACCTGCTTTTTCTTCTTTCCCCATTTGGGTTTTGAAGAAGTAGCACCGGTTGCCGCAAGAATTTGATGATAACCTTGTTTGAAGAGACCTTCAGCAGATTGAAGCTCTGTCAGAAGTTCCACCAAAGTGTAAGTCCTACGATTCATATTGTAGTTAAGGCGGAACTGCTCAAAGCTTGCTGGTAAGCTGCCCAAGATAATATCGACCTGCGACTCCGCATCAATAGTAGCCCCCAGTATGCTCAGTTCATTCAAATGAGACATCATTTTCAGAACATAATCCCTTACTGGAGTCCCTTCAGACATTTGGGTTGTCATCAACACCCTCATTACATTTTGCCTAGCCGCCCGATTCTGATGACCAAACATCTCGGTGAGATTTTTCATAATCTCTGCGGCTGAGCCCATCGTCTGATGCCGATAATGTAATACATTTGTCAGTGAAGCCAAAATGTAACAGCGAGCCATCTCATCAGACTTTTTTCATTTTCGGAATTCATCCAACTCTTCAGGAGTGGCATCCGGTTCTTGTTCCAGAGGGCTCTCCTTAGTTAACACAAATTTATGCCCCTCGGCAATCAGGACAATGTCAAGATTTCTTTTCCAATCGGCAAAGTGAGTGCCATCAAGTTTATTTTCTTTGAGAATAACAGCTAGTGGATTGAAAGACATCTGAGAATAAAATTAAAGCATCATTCATCACATAATTCGACGCAAAATATATTGAAAAAACTTAAAACACAATATATATGCAGTCAATCAGCACCTCGAAAAAACCGCACATGCAAGCCACGTTAGTGTGGACGTTTAGACATACATTTTTCAAGTAGATTTTAACATCTTTAATTTTACTATCTAGTCAAGATGCGTTTTGACAAGTAAAATTAATAGTCGGTTCCTCTTGGCCATGTATTAAATTAATATAGACTCCAATGGGGAGCTTATTAATTAATACACCTAAGTGAACACCATAATATAACAAAACTTAGAATATTATTTAATGATAATAGTCCTACAGATGGAGAGGTGCTATCATAAAAAATAACATTCACCTTTTTGTTATCTAATTGAAGTTTAAAACTAGTGAGAAAATAATCAGCACATCCGATGTGGAGGAAGACTCTAATGTCAACGTGCATGCTAATTATTTCATAATTTAAACCAATTATGGAGGCCAACTTTATTTTGAAAAATCAATTATTAAAACCACTTAGTTATTTTGAAAAATAAGGTTTTTAATTTTCTCATCCTAACATGCAAGAAAACATATCACGCATACATCCATACATGCCATATATCAAAACAGTAAAAACCAACAAATAATTAAAACAGGATAATTCAATCCAATTGTCATGGCTTTTATTTCTCGTTTTGAGTAACGAGAAAATTCTCGGCTCGATTTCTCTCACTGCTTCAAGAATATAGTCACCTCCTCCCAGTTGGGCCACACAAAATTTCCTAATTTAGAAACTTTCCTCCATGCAAAATAAATTGCATAAGAAATTTTCAAATTAAAAGTATTGTGTTCCAACGGACACAACGAACAGCGAACAGGTCCATGCATTGGACTTCTAGAACAGGACAACCCGACCCGCTGGCTGTTGCCCGACCCGCTGGCTCGATTCGCGGCCCGGCAACCTACCCTCAGCTGACCCGACCCACGGCAGGCCAGACTCTCGGCCGAGACAGCATGTACTGGCCGAGTCCCAATGGGCAGCAGCCTGGTCTCGGCCGGTTCGTCCGATCGGGACTTCTTTTCGCGCTGGACTTCTTTTCCTTCGTATTTTGTGTATCTAACTCGATTTTACACGAAATAAAATACATCGAATCTACAAAAAAATTACAAGAAAAAATTAAATCCTATTCTATCCATGTATTTTCTCATGGGAAAAGTTATACATGCCTCAAAACCGGGCCAAATTACTAAAAACACGTAAATAAATAAAATATCACATAGCCATGACAATTGGACCATATTCACCTGCAAGACAATTTCTAGCAAAAATATTCTAAAAACCATACCATATGAATATTTAAATTGCCAGCAAATTAATCACAAAATTAATTAAATTGAACAGAACCTAAAGACCGGCTTCGATACCAATTGTTGGAATATAAAACGCAGCAGAAGCGATATCGATTAGATGAATAGATTAGGTTTTAAAAACTAACCAACATAAATAGTGGATCTATTTAGGTTTGTCAATTAATCAATTAAACAGATTAATTAACAATTTAAATACATATATTTACGCAGTATAATTGATAATCGATACCTTTGAAGCGAAGTGGTAGAAAATCCCTTTGGGTCGATTAAACTCCTCCTCGTACTCCTTCTTGATCTTCTTGTATTTCTACCTCAAGATCTTCTAGAGTATATCCCGCCTTAGATCCAGATATCGTGTGGACAATAATCTACCGGATCAAACTTGGACAGCAAAGGGGTGCCACGGCCGAACCACTATTTTCCTCAAGGATATCTCGATTTTTCTCTCTATTTTTCTTTGATGATATTTTAGAAAAACTGTGTTTACCAAATTATGGAATCAAAAACACAAGTCGAGATCCACAATGAAAACACACAAAAATCGAAATTCTTGTTCTAAGACTTGTAAAAATCGGCCACCCCATTAGTCCTATTTATAGGTGTTATTAGACCTGGCAAACGGGCGGGCTCGGCCCAAACGAGCCGGGCAAAAAACGGGCGGGCCAAATTTGGGCCGGGCCAAAAAGGCCCGGTTTTTTTGGGCCAAAAATATTAGGCCCGGGGCCCGCCGGCGGCCCAGCCGCCCGCCTCGACTTTTTTTTATGAAATATTATTTCTCAATAAATATAGAAATATTTTTAGATCCGTAATTATTATATTATTCACTATACTATCACAATTAATTAAATAAATGTACAATTATTTTTATTTGAGAATTATATTATTTACTACACTACCACAATCAAAAGACAAATATATAAATATTTTTATTTGATCATCATTTCATTTATCACTACTACTTTCTTATAAAAATCATAAAATAATATTATTATTGATATGAGATACTACAATGTAATCACAAAGTCCATAAAAAATAAAACTACATCAATAATTAACATATAGATGTAATCTAATCTAACAAATAAGGAAAAATTTTAAATATTATAATTATATATAACATAAATATAATTAAAAAAAACTGGGTCGGGCGGGCCGCCCGCGGGCCGGGCCTCAACGGGCGGGCCAAATCTGGGCCGGGCCAAAAAGGCCCGAATTTTTTTGGGCCAAAAATATGAAGCCCAATGCCCGCCCAAAAACGGGCGGGCTGGCCCGGCCCGCGGGCCTGAGCCTATTTTGCTAGGTCTAGGTGTTATGGGCTACTCGAGGGACCTTAAGGAGGATAAGGTAAGGACTCCTCATAGATTTCATCTTACCATATTAGGACTCTTCCTGATATAATGAATCTATTAATATCAACTTAGTCCACTAAAAAGTTGATATTGCACTTCCTACCAAAATCCCAAATTACGAAATTGGTCTCCTTTTTGAATTAGTTATTTCTCGTGTTTAAGATATCACATGTCCATTAATTAATTTAAGCTATGGACAGCTTTTAATTAATTAATATATTATACATGAGTATACCACTCGACCTTTATTATTATATCGAAAAATTAATTCCACCTGCAGGGTTTAATATAATAATCCTTTCGAGTGCCTCAAGGGACATGATCAACCCGACTGGTCGGGACACGATTTCTAGCTCTAATATTAATTATAATATAAATAACAATATTGCCCAAAATATCGATCATATTGAGTCAATCATTTTGGCTCTCACCCATGATAAATCAAAGCAATAAATATTATATATATAATTAATATTAATCACTAGAATTGAGAAATAATAATTGTCTCAGATGTACATTCTTGTTATGGTCAGTATAGAATAATCTATCTCACCTCGATCATGTTTAACGTATACTGAATACGCTAATATATGCTAATGGTCAAGACCAACCAATCTCAAGTGTATACTACAACCTTGTTGGTATAAAATCGGATATTGCGCCGTTTGTGCGGAAGCGTAAATAAGGTGCGGAAAAATAAACGACACAGCGATTTATAGAGGTTCGGCCAAACGTGCCTACGTCCTCTCTCTCAAGATCTTTTTCTATAGGTTTAAGATCAAAACCTCTACGCCTCTCTTCAATCGGTCGAGGGATTACCGTTACAAGCTCGTCTTCTATCGGTCCGAGTAAAACCGTTTTTCCTTTTCTATTGGATAAGGAATCAACCACTCTAGCTTTCTATGGATACTAGATAAACCTCACTTAGATATCGATTGCGATTCTAACAATGCTGGATACTTGATCTTAATAACACCGAATCCAATCGTATCTTTTCTTTTACCTCTCGTGTATAATGTTGAATGTATAAACACTCAAACTAACAATATATAGCTCAATATTACAACAACAATGTAAGAATATGAATCTCAGATGTATGACTCGTTTGCTTGAAGTTGTTGTGTTCAAACAATACCATAGAAATGGTATTTATAGGCATTTTCCACAAACTAGCCGTTGCTGGCTGTTTTGACTTGCTAGCGTGCGCTAGCCTTCCTCTGGTAGCGTGCGCTAATATCTTAGCGTGCCTGTAGCGTGCGCTATACTGTTCCCTGTTTCAGTCCAGTAGCTTCGTTTCTTCTTTAGCGTATGTTATGCCTTCTGCCTTACGTACGTAACCTTCTTGTATTAGCGTGCGTTAATAACACATTGTAGCGTGCGCTAATCCAATATATCCGTTGCATGGATTGTCGAAGTATCCATTTGATATGCTGACTTTGACCTGCTTTTCCCAACATTCTGATTGACTTGATTCAAACTTCTTAGCGTGCGCTATTCATACTTTGTAGCGTGCGCTAATACTGACTTCATTGCATACGTTATTCTGTGTTTGAATTCCTTCACAATGGTAACAAGACTTCGATAGCGTGCGTTAATGATAACGTGTAGCATGCGCTATCCCAACAGCTGACTTCACTTCAGCTTACTTCGATCTTGGCTGATATGCAGATTTCTTCCCGTTAGCGTGCGCTAACGTGTGATGACTTGCGTGCGCTAAGCAGTCCAGATTGCAACTTTTTGCGTCTTCGTCTGCTTCATCGTTTTGCTTCGCCTTAATGTTGTTTTGTTTGTTTAGCAACTTTAATCATCAAAACACAAATTAAATAATGTGTGGAATAAATATTCCAACAATCTCCCCCTTTTTGATGGATTACAAAATAACTCTTGAATTGGATAATCTGTAAAAATAATATAAGTATATTTCTACGAATCAAAGTTTTCGGCTTTGATCGTTTCGTTAGTTTCTCCAATTCTATTTTCTTTTCGACATCTCCTTTCCTTTTCAACTTCTTCATTTTTCATTTTTCAATTTTTCAACTCTCCCTATTTGTATGCTTTTCTTTTCTTTTCGACTTCTTCGATTTTTCTCATTTTTATCTCAATTCATCTCCTTATCCTTTTTATCTCAATTCATGATCTTCTCCCCCTTTTTGGTTTCATCAAAAAGTATAAAAATATAGAGTATATCAAATGGAATATGCATGATACTAATTTATGCATTAATAAGGGTATAAGCTCCCCCTGAAAATATTATTTCTCCCTCAAAAATATTCCTTCTCCCCCTTTTTAAAATATCACTTGTTAAAATTTATTTTTGGGGATCCAACCGATAGTTGGTTTTTCTTTTGAAACATAGACGATGTTTGAAACGTTTGTTCCTTTAGGAACCCAAATTTTCTTAATTTTTATCGTCCGCCGAGGGCTTTTGCATATTGAAACGTGATGCCCGATTTTTAAACACTTTTCGCAATGGGGTATCTTAAAGTTGACGGATTCGTTTTTCGAACGTGGTTTGAATCTCAACCCCTCTTTATTTAGAGTGTATTTTTGAACACATAACATTTGTTCAAATTTATCGTTGCCGCACGAGAATTTCTTTGTCAAAATTTTTAGTTCATCTTGAACTTTTAAAAGATCATTTTTCAAAATATTTTCATTTTCAAGGCATTTCGAATGATCAATTTCGACAAATTTCCCTTTTTCAAGTATTTTGGAATTTTCAACTTCCAAAGTTTTATATTTAGACTTGAGGGATTTAATTTCATTTAAAGCATTTTGATAGTACGTATGTAATAACTCGAATGCTTCAAAGAGTTCGTCGTAGGAGTTACTTACTTGGCTTTCGACGTCGCTATCATCGAATGAACTCCAGTCCATGAGCGCGAGATTATTTTGATCAAGAAAATCTTTATCGGGATCTTCATCGCTCCATGTTGTGATTAAAACTTCCTTTTGCTTTACTCGACAGTTCTTGGCAAAGTGGCCTGGTTTACCACATAATCGACAAGTGTTGTCGGGTTTCTTCAATTCGCCCGCTTGAATGTCCTTCTTTCTCCAGTTTAATAAGTGTTGGAACTTATTAATATTTTTGGCATAATATGCCATTTCTTCATCACTTTCGTCTACCCGAATTTCTTCTTTCTTTCTCGGCACCTTAGCCTTGAAGGCTATCGATTTTTCCTTCGGTTTTGGTTTGGCATTCCGAGATTTTAGAACGATCTCGTAGTTGATAATAGAATCAACGAGAGCACTAAAATCGAGAGTATTTAAATCTTTTGATTCCATTATTGCCGTAACCGTACCGTCCCATTCTCGAGGTAGTGATCGGAGAATTTTCTTTACTTTCTCACTACTCGAAAGTGGTTTTCCGAAACATGCTAATCCATTAGTGATGACCGAGAATCGGTCGAGCATAATCGAGATGGATTCGTCGTCCTTCATTTGGAATAATTCATAATCGTGAAGGAGCATGTTTATCTTCATCTCTTTGACTTGAGACGTACCTTCGTGTGTTACCTGAAGCATTTTCCAAATTTCGTTGGCACTATCACACGATGACATTCGGTTGTGTTCTTCCAGATTTAAAGCACAATAAAGGAGTTGAGTTGCCTTACAATTGTAGTGGTCGTTTTTCCAATCGTAATCGTCATATTCTTCGAAACTTTTGAGCGTACCGTTGGAATTTGTCGGAATTTTCGGACCAAGACAAATCACTTTCCAAAGCTCGATGTCATATGCTCGGATGAATATAGACATCTTCTTCTTCCACGTCATGAAGTTTGATCCGTAAAAAAATGGTGGTCGGTTGAGAGCAAGGCCTTCGACGGGAGCCATTTGAAACGCTATTTTGGATCTTCTCCTCGGATGTTAAGCCGCGTATAGGAGTACCGCTCCGATACCAATTGTTGTGCTCAAATAATACCATAGGAATGGTATTTATAGGCATTTTCCACAAACTAGCCGTTGCTGGCTGTTTTGACTTGCTAGCGTGCGCTAGCCTTCCTCTGGTAGCGTGCGCTAATATCTTAGCGTGCCTGTAGCGTGCGCTGGACTGTTCCCTGTTTCAGTCTAGTAGCTTCGTTTCTTCTTTAGCGTACGTTATGCCTTCTGCCTTACGTAAGTAACCTTCTTGTATTAGCGTGCGTTAATAACACATTGTAGCGTGCGCTAATCCAATATATCTGTTGCATGAATTGTCAAAGTATCCGTTTGATATGCTGACTTTGACCTGCTTTTCCCAACGTTCTCATTGACTTGATTCAAACTTCTTAGCGTGCGCTATTCATACTTTGTAGCGTGCGTTAATGATAACGTGTAGCGTGCGCTATCCCAACAACTGACTTCACTTCAGCTTACTTCGATCTTGGCTGATATGCAGATTGCTTCCCGTTAGCGTGCGCTAACGTGTGATGACTTGCGTGCACTAAATCAGTCCAGATTGCAACGTTTTGCGTCTTCGTATGCTTCGTCGTTTTGCTTCGCCTTAATGTTGTTTTGTTTGTTTAGCAACTTTAATCATCGAAACACAAATTAAATAATGTGTGGAATAAATATTCCAACAAACCTCTCACATAATGGTCTAATGTTATATAGGTTGGGAACTAATTATTACTATATAAGGAACCGATAATGTGATCTTTTGTGTGACACGACACACCACATTATCTACAATATAAAGTAATTAGACAACATTTGCAAAACCATAGCGTGAACAAATATGCAAAATATGTGATTAAAATGAATTAAATATTCTCATAGACCGGGAAATTAGATCATACAAGCATTAAGTATGCTTTGATGTATAAAACCCTAACATAATATTCCGAGTTGAATTCTGGGGGTGTTACAGTATTGACGGCAGAGATTGTTGGGAACACATGTAGATGGTTTAGATACATGTTTGAATTTATGATTACATTCATGAGCTGTATTAGTTAGTATGGCAATTATATACCAAATGAACATGTGTTTGTGAATTGATTATGTTTGACTAATTGTTGCTAATTGTTATAGATATGTTCATGGTGGTAATCGTAATTGTTGCGCGTGCGTTTGAAAAAGATTTTCTTTTTGAAAATTTCCTAGACTCGGGTATGTTGTGAAAAAACAGATTTTCTAAATCATTTTATCAGTACGATTAATCTGTAACACCCCAAACTAGGCGGACATTACAGCGTCGTGGACCCCGACTGGGACCCACCCGGCGAATGAAGATTAATGAAATACAGAATACAATGTAGTACCGAACCACATTATATCATCAATTACTCCGATGAGGAGTTTCAAGTACAACACACCCAGGAATACAGAAAACATGTATATTTTATATGAAGATAAAATATACAACACTGAATAAAATGAAAATCCAAACAGAACTGCAGCGGAAAAATACATGACAAAGAAACATGCACAAATGAAGAAACTGGGGCCCCCTACTGGTATCACTGGGACTCCTCTCCGTCAACGTTCTCTTCCCGTGCTTTTGCCTTGCCATGACCTAAAAACAATATCCCCAACGGGGTCAGTTACACAGAACAACAATCCTCAAGAGTTGAACAAGCACAATCATTATATATATAGTTATGAAATCAAGCTCAAGAGGGGCATCATAGTACGCCCGTAATGGAATGTGAAAGTGCACAAGACGAGTGTCCGGACACACCCGCATTTGTACCTAATTAGTCTCACAGAGGCACGTTACCGTGTGCACAGTCCATTGTGTCGGTGAACCCGTATCACATGACTATCGTGTGCCCGACTAAAAATTCCACACATAACCACCCGGCCACGCAATATGAACCCAGAAGGTCACAAGAACAAAAGTGACCATGAAGAATATCAATGAATAGAAAATCAACAAGGGTCAAGAATGACTCACCGAGATGAAATAATAATGAAATGAATGATAGCTCACTGAAATGATTGGAACCATCGTTCCTCGTGAAATGAATGATCAGTTTGATAATTACAAATCTCGACATGATTAATATACTATGGATGAATTATGAATATGAATGAACAACAACGAAAGGAATGAGTATCCTTTTAACCGAGCAAGAATCAACCTGCCTCAATACCGTTGATGAAATGTCCTCCCTCGAACAAACGTCCTATGTGGAATTATCGGTCGCTGAAACAACCTTTAATAACACAATTACCAACAATCTGCTTAATATACGAATCAAGCATGATCACAACCCACTTCAAAAGTCGATACAACAATATCCAAACTCATTGGGGCATTATGCAAACACTTTGTAAACAATCTCCCATTATTTACAACCAATCCTAATTGTATCAAAAACTAACTTCCAAATGAGTGATTCACTCCAACAAAACACCATCAACACAATCGATAATCCAATAAGAATACACAACTCGATCTTACGATAACATCTAATTGAAAACCCCCAGAATCCAAAGTCAACCCTTAGGATGTTCTTGAATAATTCTCCAAATATTCAACAAATCCGACAAAAATACCAATAAATCCATAGATACACATGTATCCAAGGTAGATAATCCATATCCAACATATTCCACCATAATATTAAGCTAACTTGAAGATATCAGAATGAAAACACTCAAATCCTAAAATTCTAGTTTCAAGCAAAGTTATCTTGATTTGGTGTGATGGAGAAGATTAAATGATAATTAATCCGAACTAGAAGCTTGAATATGTTGATAGTTGATTGCAGCTCGAATAACACTTCACAAAATGCCCAAAGTTGCCCAAAATCGCCCGCGAGAGGAGTTGAGATCTGAAAATACAAAAACTGGACTGAACTTTCCTATTTATACCTGAACCAGCTTAGCGAGCTCTAGCTCCTGATATTAGCGTGCGATAGCAGGTTCACCGGCCAGTCCAGTGAGTTCTGACTGCTTCGTTAGCATGCGCTACGAACTTGGTAGCCTGCGCTAACGCCTTCTCTTTAGCGTGCGTTAACCTTGTGTTAGTGTGCGCTACCTAATGGTTGATGTCCAGAATACTGTAGTCCAGAACCTACTGACTTCTGCCCTAATCTCCTTAGCGTGCTCTACATAAATAACTTAGCGTGCGCTACTAGCACCATTAGCGTACGCTAATCTCTACTCGTAACGTGCGTTATGAATTATCCCATTCCAGTCCAGTACCCATTGGACTTTGTCTGATCGAACCTTAGCGTGCGCTATTTCCCATTCATAGCGTGCACTACTACAACTCAAATTCAGTCTAGTGCCTTCTGGACTGTCTGCCTCAATGCACTAGCGTGCACTAATACTGAACGTTAGTGTGCGCTACCAGTACTCAATTAGCATGCGCTAAAAAGAGTATGTAGTGTACGCTACTCTTCACATCGAGCAATCAAAATATGATGATGATAATATCCTCGTCTCGATTCTCAGAACAAGGTTGAATGACGAATGATAACTGATATACGATTCAAAATATGCCGAATGGTGAGTACAATGAATGAATATGAATGATGAATGATTATTAATGAGTGAAAAATTACTGAGTGACAATTAACTGAATGATAATGAATGAATTTACAATCGGGTATTACATACTCCCCCCCTTAAAAAGAGTTTTGTCCTCGAAACTAAGGGTCGAACAAATCGGGATAACTCTCCCACATACTATCCTCGGTTTCCCAAGTAGCCTCTTCGACTCCATGTCTAGACCACTGAACCTTAACCAAATGAATCATCTTGTTCCTCAATTGTTTGATTTGCCACTCTAAGATTCGTACAGGGCGCTCCTCGTACGTATGATCATCCGCGATCTCGATTTCATCGAACTGAAGTATTTGACTAGGGTCGGCAACATACTTCCGCAACTGAGAGACATGAAACACGTTATGAATTTGTCTCAAGGCTGGAGGTAAATCCCGTCGATAAGCCATATCGCCTACTCGATCCAAAATCTCAAATGGTCCAATAAATCTCGGACTCAACTTTCGCCGCTTCCCAAAACGAAAAATACCTTGACTCGGGGATACCTTGACCAAGATGTGGTCACTTGTCTCGAACTCTAATGGTCGGCGACGATTATCGGCATATGATTTGTCGACTCTGAGCGGTCAACAAACGACTCCTTATCAAAGCTACCTTCTCGCGGGCGGCTATAAGCATATTGGGCTTAGTGCCGATTGATTCTGATGAGTCATCCCAGCATAAGGGAGATCGACAACGACGACCATATAAGGCCTCATAAGGTGCCATCTGAATCGAAGCATGCCAACTATTATTGTACGTGAACTCGATCAATGGTAGTTGGGCTTCCCAATCGTCTTTCCAATCGAGAACACATGCTCTCAACATGTCCTCCAACGTCTGAATAGTTCTCTCTGATTCTCCGTCGGACTGAGGGTGAAAAGCTGTGCTGAAATTGAGCTGAGTTCCCATGGCACGATGAACATATTTCTAAAAATGCGGCACGAATCGCCCGTCACGATCCGAAACGATACTCTTAGGGGTACCGTGCAATCTCACGATCTCTTTAATGAATAACTGGGCAAGTCTCTCAGGACTCCACATATCCTTATCTCGAGGAAATGAGCTGACTTAGTTAAACGGTCCACAATTACCCAAATTATATTCATGCCACGATGACTCGTCGGCAAACTCATGATGAAGTCCATTGAAATATCCTCCCACTTCCATTCTGGAATAGGAAGCTGTTTTAGCATACCTGTCGGTCGCTGATGTTCAACCTTGACTTGTTGACATGTCAGACATCTCGAAACAAATTCTGCGACTTCTCGCATCATATTAGTCCACCAGTAATTTTGTTTCAAGTCCTTGTACATCTTGCTAGACCCCAGATGAATAGAACAAGGGGTAGCATGGGCCTCTCTCAAAATTGAGTTTTTTAACTCGTCATCCGCCAGAACACAAAGCCGGTTCTTAAATCGCAATAGTCCATCCTCATGGACCACAAATCCAGGGGCTTTCCCCTGACCCACATCCTCGGATGCGCAACAAAAATGGGTCTGAACCCTGATTCACTCTGATTGCTTCCTCAAGTGGCGATGAAATCTCTAGCATGCAAAGTTGCCCTAGAACTCACTGTAACCAAACCTCGATATCATGCTTTAGGAAATCCTATTGAAGCTCCTTTTGAACGGTTAAACGAGCAAGCATTTTCTCCTAAACGGACTTACTACTCAAGGCATCGGCAACAACATTCGCCTTACCAGGGTGATATTGTATCTCAATATCATAATCTTTAATCAGTTCCAGCCACCGTCTCTGACGCATATTTTAACTCCTTCTGAGTAAATATATACTTCAAACTCTTATGATCAATGAAAATCTGACAGGTGACGCCATATAGATAACGACGCCAAATCTTCAACGTGAATACCACGGCCGCTAGCTCCAGGTCGTTTCCACGAAGCATAGGCAATCACTTTACCGTTCTGCATTAATACACATCTGAGACCTTGTCTGGATGCATCACTATAAACCACGAATCGTTCCGTCCCTTGTGGTAAGGAAAGGACAGGCGCTGAGATTAAACGACTCGTGAGCTCCTCAAAACTCCGTTGACACGCGTCAGACCATATGTATTTCTTATCCTTCCGCAAAATCGCCGGTAATAGCCAGCTAATCCGAGAAAGCTTCGGATTTGCTTAACATTCTTCGAAGGTTGCCAATCTCGGATAGCCTCCGTCTTCTGAGGGTCGAGACGTACTCCATATGATGAAATCACATGTCCGAGAAACGTCACCTCAGACATCCAGAATTCACATTTGGAAAACTTCCCATAGCGCTGCTCTCATCTCAACATGTCGAGAACCTAATGAAGGTGAAATTCGTGCTCCTCTCGGTCACGAGAATAAATCAAAATGTCGTCTATGAAAACAACCATGAACTGATCTAAATAGTCGATGAAAACTCGGTTCATCAACTCTATGAATACATCAGGTGCGTTAGTTAACCCAAACGGCATCACCACAAACTCATAATGACCATAGCGTGTTCAAAACGACGTTCTAGCAATATCCGACTCTCAAATTCGCAACTGATGATACCCAGATCTCAAATCGATCTTGGAAAATACCGAAGCTCCCTGAAGTTGATCCAAAAGATCATCGATGCGGGGTAGGGGATATTTATTCTTGATCGTCACCCTGTTCAGCTCTCGATAATCAATGCACAAGCGAAATGAACCATCCTTCTTCTTAACAAATAACACTGGTGCTCCCCACGGGGACGCACTCAGTTGGATATAACCCTTCTCGATCAATTCCTCTAGTTGATTCTTCAATTCTTGCATTTTGTTCGGGGCCATATGATATGGTGCTTTCGATATTGGAGATATACCAGGCTCCAACTCAATTATGAATTCCACATCTCTCTGCGGAGGTAAACTAGATAACTCGTTTGGAAATACATCGGCATATTCTCTCACTACAGGAATATCCGCCAACATCACTGATGATTTCTTGGTCTTGGTCATATAGCACCAATAACCAACACACCCCTGATTGAGTAATTTCACTGCTTTCATCATATTAATAACCCTTCCGGAACAGCTGGGATTACTCCCCTGAAATACACACTCGACTCCATCGTCTGAAATAATAGTGACCATACGCTTACGGACACTAACGATGACATCGTGACGATACATCCAATCAATACCCAAAATAACGTCGTCTCTATAAATCTACCACGATCAGGTCTGCAAACCAATCACGGCCATGAAGCTGAATCAAATAATTCTTAATCTCACGATCTCCGATAATTCTTCTACCGTCAGGTAGTTCAATGATATAAGGTTGACAACTAGTAGCACTATCCAGGTGAAGTCTACTCAAGCATGACTCGGAAATGAATGAATGTGATGCACCAGTATGAAAAAGGCTACACACAGGTTGAGATAAAATTTCAAGTGTACCTGAGATCATTCGGGCCTCCGGATCGTCGGCTCTCTTCATCTCATAAATTCGGGGCTTGCCAGCCCCGGAACCGGATGCTCCTGTCTGATAGCTGTGGGCTCCACCTTTGTTTGCTCCCGTCATTTTAAACGACACGGACTGAGTGGTCTGATTCTGAACCGCTGACTGCTTCGGGGCCTGAGATGTCGCTGGAGTAGGTTTGGAGTCTCTTCAGCAGAAACGAGCCTTATACCCAGCAATCCCACAGTTATTACACGTGAGGGTCGGCTTTGGAAACTTAGTTCTGAAATGACCCTGTTATCCACAGTTGTAACAGGTGATGGTCAAACTGGCCGCTCGGGACTGAGATTCAGTAGGTTTAAGCACCATAGGAGGTTGCTCAGAAAAAGTAGAGCCCTCACAAGGCTTTTTGAAGGTTGCCTGACTGCCTTCGGACTGATTATGCTTCCTCGATTTCTTTCCAGAAGATGAAGTTTGATTCTTAGGAATTTCCTAAGCAGTAAGCTCATAAGCAAGAGCTTTCTCGATGAACTCGGCCAGAGTGGTTGATGATTAAGCAATAGTAGCCGCATACGGGGTTTCAACCTCTTACTGAAGTACTTGATCTTATGCGCCTCGGGGTGGATAATAGATGATGAGAATGGAAGTAGCTCCTGAAACTTCTCGGCAATGGTAAGTACATCTTCTTCCGTTGAGGGGTCGGGACTGAGTAACTCCGACAACTTGGCCTCCCTGAGTGGGGCCGGATAATATCTTTCTATCATGAGGGTCTTGAACTGGTCCCAAGTACAAGATCCATCGGTGGGATTCAGAGATAGCCACCAAGAGTGATCGCTCTTACCTAGATAGTAAGCCGCAACTGAAACCTTGTGCCCTTCGGGACACTCCACCATAGCAAACAACTTCTCAAAATGTTCAAGCCAGCGAATAATATCCGCCGGCTCAGATGAGCCCTCTAAAGTAGGTGGCCTCTGGCGAGAGATGTCGTTGATAATACTGCTCACACTCCTCTCTTGCTTCTGAGGTGGCGATAGAGGGGCTTGTTGAGCCTGAGTGGCTGAGTTCTGCATCGTCTCCATGAGACGTGCCATCTGAGTCATTTGGGCCATCATGCCCTGCATAAAAGCGAGAGGATCAACTCAGACACCTTCCGATTAGGCTGTATCTCAGGTACGGCTTCTTGACGGTGAATGATTATCTCCAGGTGAGTGGGTGGCAGCGTCGCTGCTCGTCGAATTGACATTATTCCTCGCGTTCGCATGAGTATTCATTTGAGCTCCCGGGTTTCGGCCCGCACCGCGGCCTCTTCCCCTGCGTCCTCTGCCAGCTCGATCCATATTGAAGGTAGGGAACACATGATAATTATCGATCTCGCATGTATATCACACTATGATTAAGTTATGAAATGATAATAATGAGCTTACTCGCTCTAACACAATGATTGCATGAAGGATCAACTAAGGTGACATGATTAGCTGATAAAATTCTTGAAATGATTATCTTGAAAAAGTTAACAAGATTGATAATACGATCCACGAGATCGACAACTGAATAATGAGATTGACTGAGTGATGAATGAATTAACATGATCGACATGATCAAAAATGAAAATGATGATTGAGGATTGTTGACTGATGAATTATGAATGAGTGATTCTTATTTCCAGAAATTATACCATCGCGTCAGAAATCTTACAGTTTTTTCGGTCTGAGGGGCTTGGCGCTTGCACAGGTCACACGTGACGTGAAAGTCCAATGATACTAGCCTGACGAATGATTATTTCAAATGATACATGACTCGGAAGGTAGTATTCAAAACCACGCTCCGATACCAACTCGGTAACACCCCAAACTAGGTGGACATTACAGTGCCGTAGACCCCCAACTGGGACCCACCCGACGAATGAACATTAATGAATTACACAATACAATGTAGTACCGAACCACTTTATATTATCAATAACTCCGATGAGGAGTTTCAAGTACAACACACCCAGGGATACAGAATACATGTATATTTTATATGAAGATAAAATATACAACACTGAATAAAATGAAAATCCAAACAGAACTGCAGCGGAAAAATACATGACAAAGAAACATGAACAAATGAAGAGAATGGGGCCCCTACTAGTATCACTGGGACTCCTCTCCGTCAACGTTCTCTTCCCGTTCTTTTGCCTTGCCATGACTTAAAAACAATATCCCCAACGGGGTCAGTTACACAGAACAACAATCCTCAAGAGTTGAACAAGCACAATCATTATATATATAATTATGAAATCAAGCTGAAGAGGGGGATCATAGTACGTCCGTAATGGGACGTGCAAGTGCACAAGACGAGTGTCCGGACACACCCGCACTTGTACCTAATTAGTCTCACGGAGGCACGTTACCGTGTGTACAGTCCATTGTGTCGGTGAACCTGTATCACATGACTATCGTGTGCCCGACTAAAAATTCCACACATAACCACCCGGCCACGCAATATGAACCCAGAACGTCACAAGAACAAAAGTGACCATGAAGAATATCAATGAATAGAAGATCGACAAGGGTCAAGAATGACTCACCGAGATGAAATAATAATGAAATGAATGATAGCTCACTGAAATGGTTGGAACCGTCGTTCCTCGTGAAATGAATGATTAGCTTGATAATTACAAATCTCGACATGATTAATATACTATGAATGAATTATGAATATGAATGAACAACAACGAAAGGAATGAGTAATCTTTTAACCGAGCAAGAATTAACCTGCCTCAATATCGGTGATGAAATGTTCTCCCTCGAACAAACATCCTACGTGGAATTATCGGTCGCTCGAACAATCTTGAATAACACAATTACCAACAATCCGCTTAATATACGAATCAACCATGATCACAACCCACTTCAAAAGTCGATACAACAATATCCAAACTCATTGGGGCATTATGACAAACACTTTGTAAACAATCTCCCATTATTTACAACCAACCCTAATTGTATCGATAACCAACTTCCAAATGAGTGATTCACTCCAACAAAACACCATCAACACAATCGATAATCTAATAAGAATACACAACTCGAGCTTACGATAACATCTAATTGAAAACCCCCAAAAATCCAAAGTCAACCCTTAGGGTGTTAATAATTCTCCAAATATTCAACAAATCCGACAAAAATACCAATAAATCCATAGAAACACATGTATCCAAGGTAGATAATCCATATCCAACATATTCCACCACAATATTAAGCTAACTTGAAGAGATCGGAATGAAAACACTCAAATCCCAAAATTCTAGATTCAAGCAAAGTTACCTTGATTTGGTGTGATGGAGAAGATTAAATGATGTTTAATCCGAACTAGAAGCTTGAAGATGTTGATAGTTGATTGCAGCTCGAAGAACACTTCACAAAATGCCCAAAGTCGCCCAAAATTGCCCGTGAGAGGAGTTGAGATCTGAAAATGCCAAAACTGGAATGAACTATCCCATTTATACCTGAACCAGCTTAGTGCGCGCTAGATCCTGATATTAGCATGCGCTAGAGGGTTCACCGGCCACTCCAGTGAGTTCTGACCGCTTCGTTAGCATGTGTTATGAAATTGGTAGCGTGCGCAAATGCCTTCTCTATAGCGTGCGTTAACCTTATGTTAGAGTGCGCTACCTGATGGTTGATGTCCAGAATACTAGAGTGCAGAACCTACTGACTTCTGCCCTGATCTCCTTAGCGCGCGCTACATAAATAACTTAGCGTGTGCTACTAGCACCATTAGCGTACGCTAATCTCTACTCGTAGCATGCGTTATGAATTATCTCATTCCAGTCCAGTACCCACTGGACTCTGTCTAATCAAACCTTAGTGCATGCTACACTAATGCTTAGCGTGCGCTATCAATACCACTAGCGTGCGCTATTTTCTATTCATAGCGTGCGCTATTACAACTCAAATTCAGTCCAGTGCCTTCTGTACTATCTACCTCAAATGCACTAGCGTGCGCAAATACTGAACGTTAGCGTGTGCTACCAGTACTCAATTAGCGTGCGCTAAAAAAAGTATGTAGCGTACGCTACTCTTCACATCCAGCAACCAAAATATGATGATGATAATATCGTCGTCTCGATTCTCAAAACAAGGTCGAATGACGAATGATAACTGATATACGATTCAAAATATGCCGAATGATAAATACAATGAATAAATATGAATGATGAATGATTATTAATGAGTGAAAAATTACTGAGTGACAATTAACTGAATGATAATGAATGAATTTACAATCGGGTATTACATACTCCCCCCCTTAAAAAGAGTTTCGTCCTCGAAACTAAGGGTCAAACAAAGGATAACTCTCCCGCATACTATCCTTGGTTTCCCAAGTAGCCTCTTCGACTCCATGTATAGACCACTGAACCTTAACCAAAGGAATCGTCTTGTTCCTCAACTGTTTGATTCGCTGCTCTAAGATTCGTACAGGGTGCTCCTCGTACGTATGATCATCCGCGATCTCGATTTCATCGAACTAAAGTATGGGACTAGGGTCGGCAACATACTTCCGCAACTGAGAGACATGAAACACGTTATGAATTCGGCTCAAGGCTGGAGGTAAAGCCAGTCGATAAGCCAGATCGCCTACTCGATCCAAAATCTCAAATGGTCCAATGAATCTCAACTTTCCCCGCTTCCCGAAATGGAAAATACCTCCACTCGGGGATACCTTGACCAATACATGGTCACTTATATCGAACTGTAATGGTCGACGACGATTATCGGCATATGATTTTTGTCGACTCTGAGCAGTCAACAAATGACTCCTGATCAAAGCTACCTTCTCGCGGGCAGCTATAAGCATATCGGGCTTAGTGCCGATTGATTCTGATAAGTCGTCCCAGCATAAGGGAGATCAACAACGACAACCGTATAAGGCCTCGTAAGGTGCCATCTGAATCGAAGCATGCCAACTATTATTGTACGTGAACTCGATCAACGGTAGTTGGGCTTCCCAATCGTCTTTCCAATCGAGAACACATGCCTTCAACATGTCCTCCAACATCTGAATAGTTCTCTCTGATTGTCCGTCGGACTGAGGGTGAAAAGCTGTGCTGATATTGAGCTGAGTTCCCATGGCACGATGAACAAATTTCCAAAAATGCGACACGAATCGTCTGTCACGATCCGAAACGATACTCTTAAGGGTACCGTGCAATCTCACGATCTCTTTAATGAATAACTGGGCAAGTCTCTCAGGACCCCACGTATCCTTAATCTCGAGGAAATGAGCTGACTTAGTTAAACGGTCCACAATTACCCAAATTATATTCATGCCACGACGACTCATCGGCAAACTCGTGATGAAGTCCATTGAAATATCCTCCCACTTCCATTCTGGAATAGGAAGCGGTTTCAGCATACCCGCCGGTCGCTGATGTTCTACCTTGACTTGCTGACACGTCAGACATCTCGAAACAAATTCTGCGACTTTTCGCTTCATATTACTCCACCAGTAATTTTGTTTCAAGTCCTTGTACATCTTGCTAGACCCCGGATGAATAGAACAAGGGGTAGCATCTGCCTCTCTCAAAATCGAGTTTTTCAACTCATCATCTGCCGGAACATAAAGTCGGTTCTTAAATCGCAGAAGTCCATCCTCATGGACCACAAATCCAAGGGCTTTCCCCTGAGCCACATCCTCTTAGATGCGCAACAAAAATGGGTCTGAACCCTGATTCACTCTGATTGCTTCCTCAAGTGGCGATGAAATATCTAGCATGCAAAGTTTCCCTTGAACTCGCTATAACCAAACCTCGATCTCATGCTTTAGGAACTCCTGTTGAAGCTCCTTTTGAATGGTTAAACGAGCAAGCATTTGCTCCTGAACGGACTTACTACTCAAGGCATCAGCAACAACATTCACCTTACCTGGGTGATATTGTATCTCAATATCATAATCTTTAATCAGTTCCAGCCACCGTGTCTGACGCATATTTTAACTCTTTCTGAGAAAATATATAATTCAAACTCTTATGATCAGTGAAAATCTGACAGGTGACGCCATATAGATAATGACGCCAAATCTTCAACCCGAATACCACGGTCGCTAGCCCCAAGTCATGGGTCAGATAGTTGACCTCATAAGGTCTCAGTTGCCGTGAAGCATAGGCAATCACTTTACCGTTCTGCATTAATACATATCCGAGACCTTGTCCGTACGCGTCACTATAAACCAAGAATTCTTCCGTCCCTTGTGGTAAGGAAAGGACAGGCGCTGAGATTAAACGACTCTTGATCTCCTCAAAACTCCAATGACACGCGTCAAACCATGTGTATTTCTTATCCTTCCGCAAAAGGTTTGTCATAGGTTGAGCGAATTTAGAAAATCCTTCCATAAATCGCCGGTAATAGCCAGCTAATCCGAGAAAGCTTCGAATTTCCTTAACATTCTTCGGAGGTTGCCAATATCGGATGGACACCGTCTTCTTAGGGTCGGCACGTACTCCGTCTGATGAAATCACATGTCCGAGAAATGTCACCTCAGACATCCAGAATTCACATTTGGAAAATTCCCATAGAGCTGCTCTCGTCTCAACATGTCGAGAACCTGATGAAGGTGAATTCGTGCTCCTCTCGGTCATGAGAATAAATCAAAATGTCGTCTATGAAAACAACCACGAAATGATCTAAATAGTCGATGAAAACTCGGTTCATCAACTCCATGAATGCAGCAGGTGCGTTAGTTAACCCAAACGGCATCATCACAAACTCGTAATGACCATAGCGTGTTCGAAACGCCGTTCTAGCAATATCCGACTCTCGAATTCACAACTGATGATACCCAGTTCTCAAATCGATCTTGGAAAATACCGAAGCTCCCTGAATATGATCCAAAAGATCATCGATGCGGGGTAGGGATATTTATTCTTGATCGTCACCCTGTTCAGCTCTCGGTAATCAATGCACAAGCGAAATGAACCATCCTTCTTCTTGACAAATAACACTGGTGCTCCCCACGGGGATGCACTCGGTCGGATATAACCCTTCTCGGTCAATTCCTCCAGTTGATTCTTCAATTCTTACATTTCGATCGAGGCCATACGGTATGGTGCTTTCGATATTGGAGATTTACCAGGCTCCAACTCAATCTTGAATTCCACGTCTCTATGCGGAGGTAAACTAGATAACTCGTTCGGAAATACATCGGCATATTCTCTCACTATAGGAATATCTGCCAACATCACTGATGATTTCTCAGTCTTGGTCATATAGCACCAATAACCAACACACCCCTGATTGAGTAATTTCACTGCTTTAATCATATTGATAACCCTTCCGGAATAGCTGGGATTACTCCCCTGAAATACACACTCGACATCGTCTGAAATAATAGTGACCATACGCTTACGGACACTAAGTATGGCATTGTGATGATACATCTAATCAATACCCAAAATAACGTTGTCTCTAGGTAAATCGACCACGATCAGGTCTGCCAACCAATCACGGCCATGAAGCTGAATCGTACAATTCTTAATCTCACGATCTCCGATAATTCTTCTAACGCCAGGTAGTCCAATGATATAAGGTTCACAACTAGTAGCACTATCCAGAGGAAGTCTACTCAAGCATGACTCGGAAATGAATGAATGCAATGCACCAGTATCAAAAAAGGGTACACACAGGTTGAGATAAAATTTCGAGTGTACATGAGATCATTCGGGCCTCCGTATAGTCGGCTCTCTTCATCTCATAAATTCGGGGCTTGCCAGCCCCAGAACCGGATGCTCCTGTATGATAGCTGTAGGATCCGCCTTTGTTTGCTCCCGTCGTTTTAAACGACGCGGACTGAGTGGTCTGATTCTGAACCACTGACTGCTTCGGGGCCTGAGATGTCGCCGGAGTAGGTTTAGAGTCTCTTCGGCAAAAATGGGCCTTATGCCCAGCAATCCCACAGTTATTACCCGTGAGGGTCGGCTTCGAACACTTAGTGCTGAAATGACCATGTTCTCCACAGTTGTAACAGGTGATGGACGAACTGGCCGCTCGGGACTGAGATTCCGTAGGTTTCGGTGCCATAGGAGGTCACTCAGAAAAAGTAGAGCCCTCAAGAGGCTTCTTGAAGGTTGCCTGACTGCCTTCAGACTGATTACGCTTCTTCAATTTCTTGCCAGAAGATGAAGTTTGATTCTTAGAAATTTCCTTAGTAGTAAGCTCATAATCAAGAGCTTTCTTGATGAATTCGGCCAGAGTGGTGAAATGATGATTAAGCAATTGTATCCGCATACGAGGTTTCAACCCTTTACTGAAGTACTTGATCTTATCCGCCTCGGGGTGGATAATAGATGAGGCGAATGGAAGTAGCTCCTGAAACTTCTCGGCAATGCTAAGTACATCTTCTTCCATTGAGGGATCGGGACTGAGTAACTCCGACAACTTGGCCTCCCTGAGTAGGACCGGATAATATCTTTCTATCATGAGGGTCTTGAACTGGTCCCAAGTACAAGATTCATTGGTGGACTTTAGAGATAGCCACCAAGAGTGATCGCTCTTACCTAGATAGTAAGCCGCGACTGAAACCTTGTGCCCTTCGGGACACTCCACCATAGCAAATAACTTCTCAAAATTTTCAAGCCAGTGAATAATATCCGCCGGCTTAGATGAGCCCTCGAAAGTAGGTGGCCTCTGGCGAGAGATGTCGTTGATGATACTTCTCACACTCTTATCTTGCTTCTGAGGTGGCGACGGAGGGGCTTGTTGAGCCTGAGTGGCTGAGTTCTGCATCGTCTCCATCAGACGTGCCATCTGAGTCATTTGGGCCATCATGCCCTGCATAAAAGCAAGAGGATCAACGCGGACACCTTCCTCTTGGGCTGTGTCTCGGGTATGACTTCTTGACGGTGAATGATTATGTCCAGGTGAGTGGGTGGCAGCGTCGCTGCTCGTCGAATTGACATTATTCCTCGCATTCGCACGAGTATTCATTCGAGCTCCCGGGTTTAGGCCTGCACCGTTTCCTCTTCCCCTGTGTCCTCTGCCAGCTTGATCCATACTAAAGGTAGGGAACACATGATAATTATAGATCTCGCATGTATATCACATTATGATTAAGTTATGAAATGATAATAATGATCTTACTCGCTCTAACACAATGATTGCATGAAGGATGAACTGAGGTGACATGATTATCTGATGAAATTCTTGAAATGATTATCTTGAACAAGTTAACAAGATTGATAATACGATCCATGAGATCGACAACTGAATAATGAGATTGACTGAGTGATGAATGAATTAACATGATCGACATGATCAAAAATGAAAATGATGATTTAGGATTGTTGACTGATGAATTATGAATGAGTGATTCTTATTTCCAGAAATTATACCATGGCGTCAGAAATCTTACAGTTTTTTCGGTCTGAGGGGCTTGGCGCTTGCACAGGTCACACGTGACGTGAAATTCCAATGATACTAGCCTGACGAATGATGATTTCAAATGAGATATGACTCGGAAGGTAGTATTCAAAACCACGCTCCGATACCAACTTGGTAACACCCCAATCTAGGCGGACATTACAGTGCCGTGGACCCCCAACTGGAACCCACCCGATGAATGAACATTAATGAATTACATAATACAATGTAGTACCGAACCACTTTATGTTATCAATTACTCCGATGAGGAGTTTCAAGTACAACACACCCAGGGATACAGAATACATGTATATTTTATATGAAGATAAAATATACAACACTGAATAAAATGAAAATCCAAACAGAACTGCAGCGGAAAAATACATGACAAAGAAACATGAACAAATGAAGAGACTGGGCCCCTACTAGTATCACTGGGACTCCTTGCCGTCAACGTTCTCTTCCCATGATTTTGCCTTGCCATGAACTAAAATCAATATCCCCAACGGGGTCAGTTACACAAAACAACAATCCTGAAGAGTTGAACAAGCACAATCATTATATATATAGTTATGAAATCAAGCTGAAGAGGGGGATCATAGTACGCCTGTAATGGGACGTGCAAGTGCCCAAGAAGAGTGTCCGGACACACCCGCACTTGTACCTAATTAGTCTCACGGAGGCACGTTACCGTGTGCACAGTCCATTGTGTCGGTGAACCCGTATCACATGACTATCATGTGCCCGACTAAAACTTCCACAAATAACCACCCGGCCACGCAATATGAACCCAGAAGGTCATAAGAACAAAAGTGACCATGAAGAATATCAATGAATAGAAGATCGACAAGGGTCAAGAATGACTCACCGAGATGAAATAATAATGAAATGAATGATAGCTCACTGAAATGATTGGAACCGTCATTCCTCGTGAAATGAATGATTAGCTTGATAATTACAGATCTCGACATGATTAATATACTATGAATGAATTATGAATATGAATGAACAACAACGAAAGGAATAAGTATCCTTTTAACCGAGCAAGAATTAACCTGCCTCAATACCGATGATGAAATGATATCCCTCGAACAAACGTCCTATGTGGAATTATCGGTCGCTCGAACAATCTTGAATAACATAATTACCAACAATCCGCTTAATATACGAATCAAGCATGATCACAACCCACTTCAAAAGTCGATACAACAATATCCAAACTCATTGGGGCATTATGACAAACACTTTGTAAACAATCTCCCATTATTTACAACCAACCCTAATTGTATCGAAAACCAACTTCCAAATGAGTGATTCACTCCAACAAAACACCATCAACACAATCGATAATCCAATAAGAATACACAGCACGAGCTTATGATAACATCTAATTGAAAACCCCCAAAAATCCAAAGTCAACCCTTAGGGTGTTCTTGAATATTTCTCCAAATATTCAACAAATCCGATAAAAATACCAATAAATCCGTAGAAACACATGTATCCAAGGTATATAATTCATATCCAACATATTCCACCATAATATTAAGCTAACTTGAAGAGATCGGAATGAAAACACTCAAATCCCAAAATTCTAGATTCAAGCAAAGTTACCTTGATTTGGTGTGATGGAGAAGATTAAATGATGTTTAATCTGAACTAGAAGCTTGAAGATGTTGATAGTTGATTGCAGCTCGAAGAACACTTCAAAAAATGCCCAAAGTCGCCCAAAATCGCCCATGAGAGGAGTTGAGATCTGAAAATGCCAAAACTGGAATAAACTATCCCATTTATACCTGAACTAGCTTAGCGCGCGCTAGCTCTTGATATTAGCATGCGCTAGCGGGTTAACCGGCTAGTCCAGTGAGTTCTGACTGCTTCGTTAGTGTGCGCTAATGCCTTCTCTTTAGCGTGCGTTAACCTTATGTTAGCGTGCGCTACCTGATGGTTGATGTCCAGAATACTGGAGTCCAAAACCTACCGACTTCTGCCCTGATCTCCTTAGCGCACGCTACATAAATAACTTAGCGTGCGCTACTAGCACCATTAGAGTACGCTAATCTCTTCTCTTCGCATGCGATATGAATTATCCCATTCCAGTCCAGTACCCACTAGACTCTGTATGATCAAACCTCAGCGCGTGCTACACTGATGCTTAGTGTGCGCTATCTCCTATTCATAGCGTGCGCTACTGCAACTCAAATTCAATCCAGTTCCTTCTGGACTGTCTGCCTCAAATGCACTAGCGTGCACTAATACTGAACGTTAGCGTGTGCTACCAGTACTCAATTAGCGTGCGCTAAAAAGAGTATGTAGAGTATGCTACTCTTCACATCCAGCAACCAAAATATGATGATGATAATATCCTCGTCTCGATTCTCAAAACAAGGTTGAATGACGAATGATAACTGATATATGATTCAAAATACGCCAAACGGTGAATATAATGAATGAATATGAATGATGAATGATTATTAATGAGTGAAAATTTACTTAGTGACAATTAATTGAATGATAGTGAATGAATTTACAATCGGGTATTACATACTCCCCCCTTAAAAAGAGTTTCGTCCTCGAAACTAAAGGTCAAACAAAGGATAACTCTCCCGCATACTATCCTCGGTTTCCCAAGTAGCCTCTTCGACTCTATGTCTAGACTACTGAACCTTAACCAAAGGAATCGTCTTGTTCCTCAACTGTTTGATTCGCCACTCTAAGATTCGTATAGGGTGCTCCTCGTATGTATGATCATCCGCGATCTCGATTTCATCGAACTGAAGTATGTGACTAGGGTCGGCAACATACTTCCGCAACTGAGAGACATGAAACACGTTATGAATTCGGCTCAAGGCTGGAGATAAAGCCAGTCGATAAGCCAGATCTCCTACTCGATCCAAAATCTCAAATGGTCCAATGAATCTCGGACTCAACTTTCCCCGCTTCCCTAAATAGAAAATACCTCGACTCGGGGATACCTTGACCAAGACGTGGTCACCTGTCTCGAACTCTAGTGGTCGACGACGATTATCGGCATATGATTTTTGTTGACTTTGAGTGGTCAACAAACGACTCCTGATCAAAGCTACCTTCTCGCGGGCGGCTATAAGCATATCGGGCTCGGTGCCGATTGATTCTGATAAGTCATCCCAGCATAAGGGAGATCAACAACGACGACCGTATAAGGCCTCGTAAGGTGCCATCTGAATCGAAGCATGCCGGCTATTATTGTACGTGAACTCGATCAATGGTAGTTGGGCTTCCCAATCGTCTTTCCAATCGAGAACACATGCTCTCAACATGTCCTCCAACATCTGAATAGTTCTCTCTGATTGTCCGTCGGACTGAGGGTGAAAAGCTGTGCTGAAATTGAGCTGAGTTCCCATGGCACGATGAACAAATTTCCAAAAATGCGACACGAATCGTCTGTCACGATCCGAAACGATCCTCTTAGGGGTACCGTGCAATCTCACGATCTATTTAATGAATAACTGGGCAAGTCTCTCAGGACTCCACGTATCCTTAATCTCGAGGAAATGAGCTGACTTAGTTAAACGGTCCACAATTACCCAAATTGTATTCATGCCACGACGAATCATCGGCAAACTCGTGATGAAGTCCATTGAAATGTCCTCCCACTTCCATTCTGGAATAGAAAGCGTTTTCAGCATACCTGTCGGTCGCTGATGTTCAACCTTGACTTGCTGACAGGTCAGACATCTCGAAACAAATTCTGCGACTTCTCGCTTCATATTACTCCACCAGTAATTTTGTTTCAAGTTCTTGTACATCTTGCTAGACCCCAGATGAATAGAACAAGGGGTAGCATGGGCCTCTCTCAAAATCGAGTTTTTTAACTCGTCATCCGCCGGAACGCAAAGCCGGTTCTTAGATCGCAATAGTCCATCCTCATGGACCACAAATCCAGGGGCTTTCCCCTGACCCACATCCTCTCGGATGCGCAACAAAAATGGGTCTGAACCCTGATTCGCTCTGATTGCTTCCTCAAGTGGCGATGAAATCTCTAGCATGCAAATTTGCCCTAGAACTCGCTGTAACCAAACCTCGATCTCATGCTTTAGGAAATCCTATTGAAGCTCCTTTTGAACGGTTAAACAAACAAGCATTTGCTCCTGAACGGACTTACTACTCAAGGCATCGGCAACAGCATTCGCCTTACCCGGGTGATATTGTATCTCAATATCATAATCTTTAATCAGTTCCAGCCAGAGTCTCTGATGCATATTTTAACTCCTTCTGAGTAAATATATACTTCAAACTCTTATGATCAATGAAAATCTGACAGGTGACGCCATATAGATAACGACGCCAAATCTTCAACCCGAATACCATGGCCGCTAGCCCCAGGTCATGGGTCAGATAGTTGACCTCATAAGGTCTCAGTTGCCGCGAAGCATAGGCAATCACTTTTGTTGGGAAAAACAAACACCCTGTATCGAATCAGCCGGGATACCCGATCCCTGTATCGATTGTTATTTGTTATTGAGAAGGTTTTGACATATATGCCAAATATACAGTAAGGAAACTGTATCGAGGCTTCAAGGCTTTATCCTATATCGAAGACCTGCCTCGAATCAAAGACGGTGAAGCTCACAAGACAAAGCAAGAAGACTTGTAAAAGATCAAGTATGGAAACTGTCTCGATGCTCTAAATACAGTCATCTTCCATATAGTTCACAAAAAGTCAAGAAAGAACACAAGTCAAGTTCCGTTGAACAAAGAAGTATTTAAATACTCAAGGATAAAGTATTTAAATACTGTCAGTCTTCAGATCTTCAGAATCCCGCGAAATCCGGATCATGTCATATTCCCGTTGAAGGAAATCTTATTCAAACGGACATCTCAATTGATACTTTCTTCAGAGGCTATATATATCCTTGAAGACATTGAAGATCAGTTACCAACCAGACAACTGAACAAACCCAAGTAACCTAATACTCAAGCTATCAAAGTTATCATCTGAGCAAACATATCTCCAAAGCATACTGCTAGTTAGAACGAAAGAGATATACAGTGCTCAACATCAAGAACAACTATCATCAGCTCAAGATCTTGATATTCAAAGCTGCTGTTCTTACCTGGTTACCTACCTTTTACCTCTGTGTAAAAACCGAGCTTTGTGTGAACTCAACAAGTTATTCTGACCTGTGTGGGACGAATAAGGACGAAGCTTTGGAACTGTGTGTGAAGAAGCTAGTCAAGAAGGAAGCTTTAACCAATCTGTGTGAACGGTTGAAAGCGACATTCTTTGTATCAATCTGTGTGAACGATACAAGGATAGGTTTGTTTATAATTACGTAGTTGTGTATGCAGTAATTATATAATAAACTTTTACTCCCGTGTGGAGGACCGGTGGACGTAGAGGGTTTACCTCGAACCACTTAAATTAATGTGTTATTTACCTTCGCTTTTCGCTTGAAATAACTGTGATATATTAAGTATACACCTAATACGTCGTTGCTGTATCCACGGCAACTAATCGTATCCAAGACTTCCGCTACGCACTCAGATTTAGATTCCATACGGATTTGTTGTTTAAACGATTTTCCAAATCGTATCCGGTATACTTAAGTGGCCAACAAGTGGTATCGGAGCGGTTGATTCTAAAAAGAATCGATCGTATTTCTTTTAACCGACTCAGATTCAAATCACTTATCTTCAAAACAGTTTCTTTCATTCCTATATTATCAGTATGGATACTTCTATGATTAACAATGTCCCTATGTTCTCTATTAACGAATTTGACGACCGGAGAATTAGAATGGAAGCTCATCTTGCGGCAATGCACGAAGAGATGATTTTTCTTATACAGATGGTCCGATCAAGATCATGAAGGTCAATCCGGCCGCAAGGATTGAGGGCCAAGCCCATCTTTGAAATGCTCGAGAAAGAACGCGAGCAATGGACAGCCGATGAAAGGAAGCGAGCAAATCTCGACAACGTGGCTAAGAACGCGTTATTTGTCACTCTTGACAAAGACACGTTCTCAAAGGTAAAGAGCTGCAAAACAGCCAAAGAAATCTGGGATAAACTCAAGTTATTTTGTGAGGGAACAGATCTCTCAATAGAAAACAAGATATCAAAACTTTCTCATAAATTTGAATATTTTGAAATGAAACCAACGGAAACACTTGAGGAACTTGACCTCAGATTTACTGGTATTGTTGGTGAACTTGAAGCGTTGGGCAAGATTTACACCCAAAAGGAGAAGAACTTAAAAATTTTCAGATCTCTCCCAGCCCGATGGGACATTAAGACCACAGCTATGCGTGTATCCTGTAATCTTAATGAAATATCCACTTTTGATCTCTTCTCTGACCTTAAAGCGTTTGAGTATGACATTGACAGAAGAGAGAAAGCTGAAGAATCTCCTTCAAAAGTCACAGCTCTCGCTGCTGTATCGAACCGTCGACACAGCATGCCTAGCTCGTCGAAGCCCGGTCACAAGAGCGCTGACAGCGACGACGACATCCTGTCACAAGATGAAATGGCGCTTCTAATGCATAAATTCAAAAGTTCATCAAACACTGGAAAGACTCCTACGAGCCCAAACTCATCAACAAGGTAAGTACCGAAACATCATCTGGTGATGCTAACTCGTGCTATAAGCTGCAGGAAACCAGGCCATTATGCAAACAAATGTCCTCATTCCAAAGTCCAAAGATTGCACGAGGCCGAGCAACAAGAGAGAGATGAAAGAAGACGTGCTTGGAAAGACAAGCTCAAGGCCCCGATTGGAGAATCGAAGCCTCCCCACACCATCCAAATCAGCGAGAATGTCTTCAGGTGGTCACTGAAAGTGATTCATCTGACGATGAGTTCGATGATAAAGCATACATGTGCTTTATGGCCAAAGATGTTCCAGAAGGTGAAGACAGCGACGATGAGGTAAGCTCAACCTCAGTTATTCCACCTAATGCATCTCATACTTTCGAAAATATGATGAATGAATTCAAAAACATTCAAAAGGCCCATGAGACTCTAAAAACTGAGAATATACAGCTTCAATTAACAAATCTAGAGCTGAAAGATGAAAATGACTTGCTGAAAATAAACTATGAAAATATGTCTCTTGATTGTGAAACCAGCAAGGTCGATTTTGAAAAACTCATGGAGAGCAATCATCAACTTGCTCATGAACTAAATGCAGTTAAAACCCATAATGAGAGCAAGACAAATGATTTGGCTCTACTACAAACCAAAATTACAACTCTCGAGAAGCGAAACCGAACTTGAGACCATTCTCAAGTCTTTTGAAAAATCGTCCAAAAGAATGGAAGAAATTTCGAGCACCGGGCAACATGCTCATGATAAAAGTGGCTTAGGATACGGCTCATGTTCGAATAAAGGTAAAACTAGTCTTGTGTTCGTCAAGAGTGTGGAACACATTCCGAATCGAAGATACTCCTAGTCCCATAAAGGAACTGCATTGCAGAAAAACCGAAAGCCGCAATTCCGCCCCTCAACTCTACTATTCGAGACAGTGGAACCATCAACCACTCGAAGGCGTAATCTACGGCATGCTCCACAAGCATATCATCAAATCCGACAGTCATTCGAAAGAAGACGGTATCCAACCGCCAAAGGCCCGCACAACAAGACACTCGATGCAGTGCGCCTAGGTATTGGATACAGGAGCCCCGTTATCCCTCAAGACAGCGGATGCCGGTTTAGTATCAACAACGGCATTGGGAATCCAACGGAGACCCGGAAGACAAGCTGTTAGGCCTAAGAAAATGGCTCCACCTCCTAGACGGCACTCGTCTTTGGAATAATAATAATAACCCTGAATTTTACATGCATAATAATTATCTTGATTATAACAACTACGGATATGCCCCGTAGATACCGCAATCTTGCATCGAGTACATCCTACAAGAAACCAATTCTGTCAGAAAACTGGGTACCTAAAGGAACTAACATATATGGACCCAAAATCAAAGGGGACCTAAATCTACCTAATTTCTTTGTTACGGGACATTCTAGAGGAGGATACGGTACTTCGATAGTGGATGCTCTCATCACATGACTGGAGACAGGAGCAAGCTATCTGATTTTGTAGAAGGTCGCGGTCCGAAAGTTCGCTTCGGTGATAAGTCTAAAGGAAGAACAAGAGGGAAAGGAAACCTACTTGTCGGGAAATTCAAGGTCACCGATGTTGCATATGTTGAAGGCTTACAGTATAATCTACTTAGTATTAGCGATTACGTGATAAACAGCTTCTCGGTGAAGTTCTATATAGATCGTTGTAGAGTCAAGAACACCCAAACCAAGGAAGTTGTGCTTACAGGAAGCAGATCAGGTAATATGTACATTGCTGACTGGAAGCCTATGAGCTCCTCAATTCCATGTTTTGTTGCCAAAGGCACTGCAGATCTTAGCTGGCTATGGCACAAGAGGATGTCTCACGTCAACTTAAAGACGATCAACAATCTTTAAAGACAGCGTAAGGTTAGAGGTATGCCAGATCAGTCAATCAAGAAGGACAGCGTCTGCGCACAATGCCAGAAAGCCAAGCAAAACAAGACACCACTGAAAAGCAAATCCTACCTTTCAACCCTAAAAGTGTTGGAAATTATACTCATGGATCTCTACGGTCCTGTAGACCCAGTAAGTTTGGGAGGTAAGAAATATTGCATGGTTGTTGTTGATGATTATTCCAGGTATGCTTGGACGATCTTTCTTAGCAAGAAGAAGGAAACAACATCTAGGCTGCCCGAGCTCCTGAGAAAGTTGCAGAATGAAAAAGCATCGAGTATCGTGTGCATTCGTTCCGACATAGGTACTGAATTTACTAACCGCTTTATAGAGCAATACTGTTCGGAGAATGGAATACAGCACGAATACTCAGCTGCCCGTAAACCTCAACAAAATGGTGTTGCCGAGCGAAAGAATAGGACGTTGAAAGAAGCAACAAGGACAATGATTGCCGCAAGCAAATTACCACAGCGTTTCTGGGGTGAAGCAACCAATACAGCGTGCTACACTCAAAACCGCTGTATCGTCAACAAGCACCACAACAAAACAGCTTACGAGGTATGGAATAACAAAACTCCATTAGTTTCGTATTTTCACATTTTTGGATGCAAGTGTTATGTTTTGAACAATGGGAAGGACCAACTTAGAACCTTTGATGAAAAATCAGATGAAGGAATATTCGTAGGATACTCCTCCGTCAAAGAAAGCTTTAATCTTTAATAAAAGGAGGTGACGATCGAGGAATCGATTCATGTAGTGTTCGACGAACCACACCATGACCCTACGAGAGTAGATGATATCACTCGGGACATTCACCATCTATCTATCTTGGATCCACCTACACCCATAGAACCCGTAGTTGATTTAGAAATCAACCCCACTGTAAGAATCGATGTGGATGAAGGCGACGCTGCATGTGAAGTTGTACCCACGAAACTTTCGATACAAGACGGATCCTGAACTAGAACCCGACCGAAGATGGTTGAGAGATCACCCGCAAGAGCTGATCATTGGAAACATTAATGCCGGTGTTTCTACTCGTAGGAGAATACAGAGTACACAAGGAAATGTACTTTGTGCACAAGAAGAATCTAATGTCAAGTCTCGACGCTTCGAATGGAAATCTCAATCCGAACTTAGGAGACTCAATATGTGCACTATCGCCGTATTCTTAGCCCACCAGAACTGTTTCGACCATAGACGCTCTTAACAACTCTCATTGGATAACATCTATGGAAGAAGAGCTTAACGGTTTGAAATAAACAATGTATGGTATCTTGTACCTGCAGACACACCAATCGGTTATAGGAACCAAATGGGTATTTCAAACAAAAAGGATGGAAATGGACTTATCATAAGGAACCAATCCAGACTAGTAGCACAAGGCTATTGTCAGAAGAAGGAATCGACTATGATGAAACCTTCGCCCGTAGCGAGACTAGAAGCCATTAGGATATTTTTAGCCTTTGCCACCCATAAGAGTTTTATCGTATACCAAATGGACGTCAAGAGTGCTTTCTGAATGGAGAGCTTACGAAGAAGTTTATGTTGAACAACCACGGGGTTTGCCAACACAGACGGTATCGATCTAGTTTACGAGCTAAGGAAAGCCTGTACGGACTTAAACAAGCCCCTAGAGCACAGTACGAAACCTTGTCCCGATTCAACCAACAACGGATTTGAGAAAGGTCTTGTCGACCAAACCTTGTTCAAGATACGGAAGGTGATGACCTTCTAATGGTACAAATCTATGTCGATGATATTATTTTTGGTTCAACTAACCTTGCTCTATGTCAAAGGTTCTCACATCTCATGCAAAGCAAATTTGAAATGAGTATGATGGGGAACTTAGTTATTTCCTAGGTTTGCGGGTAAAGCGATTTGCCTACGGTATATTCATCAACCAGAGAAATACGGAAGGAGCTTCTCAACAAATTTGGAATGAACAATTCCAAATCTTCGCCAACCCCCATGAGCACTTCCGTGCAAATTAGTGCTGATGAAGCCGGAAAGCCATTTGACCAATCACTCTACAGGAAGCTCATCGGTTCGCTCCTGTACCTAACGGCTAGTAGGCCCGATATCCAGTTTGCTGTTGGAGTGTGTGCGAGATACCAAGTTGCACCTAAGGAATCACACTTCAATACAGCTAAACGAATCCTGAAATACGTTAAAGGAACAGTCGATGCAGGACTGTGGTATCCTAAGGAAGGCGGATTCGATTTAGTTGGATACAGCGACTCAGATCGGAGGCTGCAAGCTAGATAGGAAGAGTACAAGCGGAACTTGTCACTTTCTCGGACCTAGACTTGTATCTTGGTTCAGTAAGAAGCAATTGGCAAATTCTCTTTCCACGGCTGAATCAGAGTACTATGTCTTTGTAGTCAGCTTGTATGCAGATCCTTTGGATGCAAGAACAAGCGCCGATTATGGAATCGATGCTAGAGAGACTCGATCATGTGTGATAGCACGAGTGCAATTGCAATCACGCACAATCTGTTTGCACTCGCGCACTAATCATATCAACATGAAGCATCATTTTATCGTAAATCATGTCGAGAACAAGGATGTTCGCTGAAAAGGTTCATACAGACATCCAATGGGCCGACATTTTCACCAAGCCTCTCGACACAAGAAGATTCAACATGCTAAGAACGAGTGGGGATACTACGGCGGACTCCTGTAAGTAAATTTACTATTTTTACTCAACAATTGAGGGGAATGTCAGAAGACCCGTGAATACAAGATTCAACATTAATTATCCGTACACTCGAAACATCAATACGATCAGAGCAAACGAAGGCATATGAATCCTACGGTGATGTGTGCAATAATTAAGGGGGAATACTGTAGGACCCATGAATACAGCATTAATCCAAATATTGTTGTATGGAATTCAAAACCTATTAGTACCTTTTTAAGGGGAACGTTGTATCGACGCGGAGAACAGCACATACTATAGGATTTCGATTCAGTATATAATATAATATTATTTCCTTTTTTAAAATAATTTTTGTCCACGTGCCCTGTTTTTATGTCAAACGTCATGTTCATTAAATGCCTTACACGACATCTGGACAACTGAATCTCAAAAGCCGCGATGTTTTTAAATTTTTTATTTTTTGTAAACCGCCGTTTTAGGCATTTAGGGTATCAACCTATGTCGAAGTGGGACCCATTGTATTTTAAAACCTTTTAATGGATTAGCGTACGAGTTACACTAAATCCATCCCGACCGTCGATTTCAAAACCGGTTCCCATCCCTTAAAATCGACCATTCGTACTCTGCAAAACCCTATTTCGCCCAAGTATAAAAGGATCAGATATTCCATTAGAGACTCTTTACGCTTTATGCAATTACAAGAGATCTCAAGCAAACAGTCTACATATTTTCTGCATAATCACTGCAAATTTCTACTGTTTTCTTCCTCCTTCGTTTTAAGAAAACATCCATGGCTAGTCAATCTTCTTCCCCTGTTCTGAAGAAAACCTCCAACATCATTGATGGCCGGATCTTCTCAAAACCTGTCATCATCGAGCGTATCATCTCGGAAATCAACGACACCGAACCAATGGAGTATATCATTACTCGTCTTGAACAACAAGGTCTTTATCGCTTCGGGAGCAAAACCGCCGACAAATACGACGCCCATCTGGTTGAGGAATTCTACCTCAACGCCGCCGTTCGTTTTCTGTCACTAGCCCAGGGAGGACATGTTGCTGACATCACTGCAACAGTCCAAGGAGTGCAAATCTGCATCAATAGCGACCTACTCCAGAAAATCTACAGTACGCCATGACGGCTCGACCATGGACCAGCTTGAGACGTTCGGGTCTCAAGAGCTGATTACCAAGTTTTATGGACTTTTTACAGGGTCCAAAGTGGTTGACATGGTGACAACCACTTGTCACAAGAAAAATTTTCGTCTTCATTTCGTTTATCTGCATGACTTCTGTTCCAGAATCATTGAAAATCGAACCGGTGCATTCGAGATGTGCACGAATCTAAGGTTCAGAATGATGGTAGCTATTTTGACCTGTGGAAAGGTCAATTGGTGCCAAATCACTTTGAAACGACTTCAAGAAGAGGTGTGCAAGCCTGCCGCCCAAAAGAAATCATTTGGTTTAATGCTGAACTTCATCCTGACGAAGTGCGGAGTCAAGCAATCCGCCGACGCCAAGAAAAATAGCTCACGGATATATTTAGGAGGCGTCAAGCCCACTGCTTATAACCAGAGCACCATGCATGCCAACCATCCGCGAACCAGGCACATGCCTATTTCTGACAACCCAAGAGATGTAACCGTGAAGGTCCCAGAAATGGAATCTTTAAAGAAGAAGCGCAAGCGTTCTCACAGCAAGAAGCACTCTGCTGGTGAGAAGTCCAAGAAGAGACTCAGGAGGCTCTCAAAAATCAAAACCAAGCACTCCGAGGATGTCTCGCCCGTGGCGCAACCCACTGAAGAACCCCAGGGCCCAACCCCTGTGGAAGAGGTGTCTCCTACTGCATCGACAGTAGATCCCGAGCCTCTGGCGGTTACGATGGATATAGAGACATCTGCCAACATTCAAGACGTTAGCACGTCGGCTGCCCATTCGGAGCCAAAAGCTACCTCTCCTCTACGGGATCCCACACCCGTGCAGGATCCAATTTCCTTCGGGGCACCATCCCCTGCAAGGAGTCCATCTTCCGTGCAGGATCCCATACCTGTACCGGAATCCCTCGAAACAGCGTCTCCAGATGTGATTCGAAGTCCCTCCCCTGACTCTATCATAAATCAAACACTTCTTTCGGTTCAAATTGAACAAGCGTACGAAAGATTTCTGCAATGGAAAGACTATAGGCTAGCTCCGTATGACACACTGTACAATTGGAGCGAATGGAGCCACGAAGAGCGATTCGTCTCCGAAGTAACAGACTCAACTGAAATTGAGGCCCTGCTACGATGGGACAACGCCTCTTGCAAATACCTCATTGAAAGCCACCTGCTGCACAAATCTGACGCCAGAAGAAAAGGAAAGAAGAAGTCAGAGGACTCTCCCATTAATCCAGCCGGCGACGATGCCGACTCAGACGATGACGACGATGCTCTTCAAGCAGGTCTGAGAATGAGCCGTGAAGAGGCTGAAGCCCGAGACGCCTCTCCACCCAGAAAAGACGAAGGACCTTCTAACCAAGCCAATCCACCTTCGCCACAGCCGGAGAACATTCCCGACCAGGAGGAATCAGTCCCTCTAGTCGAGGAAGATCAAGAAATTTTGGAACAGGCACCCGACCCTGTTGCGACCGAAGAAGCCATTCCTGCAAGCCAACAGGAGGATTCAGTCCCTCCTGCATCCATATCTGCCGAAGAACCTTCGCCACAGGACGTTTCTGAACCAACTGTCGCCGTACCACAAGAAGCTGCCCCCGCCCCTGCAACCATGGAATCCGAGGACGGTAACGAACCTGAGGATGTCCAACTTACTTCACGTCCATCCGTGAATGTAAGGAGGTTGAACGGCGCTGAAGACTTCGCCCAGCCTGACTCTCCTATCTCTGCTTCACGTAAAGAGCGCCTACGAGCTCTTGGCCTTCAGACTGTATTTATCCAAGATGCAGTTAACGCTTTATCTTCTGTTGAAAAGGCACTGAATTGGATGCACACCTCTGCCGTAGAAGAAATGACCACTCTTCAACACGAAGTATCTCGAGTTGTCGACGCATTCATCCTTCTGCCAGAAGTTTTCAAGCAAGCCTTGAAGATCATGGAAGATAAACAAGAGAAACTGCTGAAGGAGGAAGCTACTAAGACAAGAATTGCTGAAGCCAAGACCGCCTGTGCAATGATTGAGAACAGCTCTCAACTGCGTGCGCACGACAAAAGCATTCAAGAAATGTCGCAGACTCTTTCCTCCCTTGTTGAAAGAATAAACATCATCGAGACCAAACAGGACGCTGCTCTTGAAATCCTGCAAAGTCTTGATGAAGCCAAAAAGGGGGAAGAGGCACGAGAAGCTGCAAGGAGAATAAGACTGCAACAGGAAAGGGAATTTGAGGTGCTCGAGCGATATCATTGCCGAATTGAACAAGCTAGCACCTCAATCCCAAAGCTTTAGAATTTCAGGCTCCAGACCGGAATTCCATGACCCAAATGTCCCTTGGCAAAATCTTATCCAAAGACCTTCGGAAATACGTCTGCCGACCAACCGCAACCTAACTGCCGAAGAAGTGAAGCACTGGAGGAAGAATGAACTGATGAAATATTTTGTCAGACTCATCAGGGAATCCGCCATCTTCAAAAATTTTAAAACGTTAGCGGAAGCGGCAGATAAGTTTTCAAAGATGCTAGAAGAAGGTAAGCTCCCTCTCCAAGTCGAAATGAAATCAAAACATAGAAGAGGAGATCGGGTCACCCATCCAGAAGATTGGATACTTGCCTTTGATCGTTCATATGAAGGAAGAGCGATTTACCAGGAACGAGGCAATGATTCACTTCAAAACTGGTGGCGCGGCACCGAGAATGAGCAAGGAAAGAGACCATGGAGGCATGCGGATTATAGATGAGGAGATGAAATTTATGTATATTATTTTTGTTTTTGTAATTTCTATTCGAAACAGCAAACTTTGTACTCAATCATTTTGAATATCAATAAAATAGTTTGTTTGTCTTGAAAGATTACAACTCGTAATCTACTGTGTTTATGTATGATTACTTAAAATTGTTTGATAGGAATCTCAAGTTAGACAAACTTGATTGAAAAATAAGGCATGCGAACTAGTCTACGAACAGTTCATAGTTTCAGTTGTAAACTTAGAATACATTGTGAGATTGTGCCTGCGCGCCAATCATAAGCTTAAGTTGTAATAAATCTCAAACTGTATCGAACATGCCTGCGAGCAGTTCATTATTGTAGACTAAGTCACTAAGTCAGACCTATTGACAAAAGACCAAGAAATCTGCCAGAAGTCATCAAAGAAGAATGCTTCATGAAGAAGGTTTTGGCATCATCAAGAAGACTCGAAGAGTTGAAGTAAGTTAGTCTTGGCAAATTGTCAAAAAGGGGGAAATTGTTGGGAAAAACAAACACCCTGTATCGAATCAGCCGGGATACCCGATCCCTGTATCGATTGTTATTTGTTATTGAGAAGGTTTTGACATATATGCCAAATATACAGTAAGGAAACTGTATCGAGGCTTCAAGGCTTTATCCTATATCGAAGACCTGCCTCGAATCAGCATCAGTGAAGCTCGTCGTCTGACAAGAAGACTTGTAAAAGATCAAGTATGGAAACTGTCTCGATGCTCTAAATACAGTCATCTTCCATACAGTTCACAAAAAGTCAAGAAAGAACACAAGTCAAGTTCCGTTGAACAAAGAAGTATTTAAATACTCAAGGATAAAGTATTTAAATACTGTCAGTCTTCAGATCTTCAGAATCCCACGAAATCCGGATCATGTCATATTCCCGTTGAAGGAAATCTTATTCAAACGGACATCTCAACGGATACTTTCTTCAGAGGCTATATATATCCTTGAAGACATTGAAGATCAGTTACCAACCAGACAACTGAACAAACCCAAGTAACCTAATACTCAAGCTATCAAAGTTATCATCTGAGCAAACATATCTCCAAAGCATACTGCTAGTTAGAACGAAAGAGATATACAGTGCTCAACATCAAGAACAGCTATCATCAGCTCAAGATCTTGATATTCAAAGCTGCTGTTCTTACCTGGTTACCTACCTTTTACCTCTGTGTAAAAACCGAGCTCTGTGTGAACTCAACAAGTTATTCTGACCTGTGTGGGACGAATAAGGACGAAGCTTTGGAACTGCGTGTGAAGAAGCTAGTCAAGAAGGAAGCTTTAACCAATCTGTGTGAACGGTTGAAAGCGACATTCTTTGTATCAATCTGTGTGAACGATACAAGGATAGGTTTGTTTATAATTACGTAGTTGTGTACGCAGTAATTATATAATAAACTTTACTCTGTGTGGAGGACCGGTGGACGTAGAGGTTTACCTCGAACCACTTAAATTACCGTGTTATTTACCTTCTCTTGTTTGAAATAACTGTGATATATTAAGTATACACCTAATACGTCGTTGCTGTATCCACGGCAACTAACTGTATCCAAGACTTCCGCTACGCACTCAGATTTAGATTCCATACAGTTTGTTGTTTAAACGATTTTCCAAACTGTATCCAGTATACTTAAGTGGCCAACAACTTTACCATTCTACATTAATACATATCCAAGACCTTGTCCGGATGCGTCACTATAAACCACGAATCCTTCCGTCCCTTGTGGTAAGGAAAGGACAGGCGCTGAGATTAAACGACTCTTGAGCTCCTCAAAACTCCGTTGACACGCGTCAGACCATGTGTATTTCTTATACTTCTGCAAAAGGTTCGTCATAAGTTGAGCTATTTTAGAAAATCCTTCCATAAATCGCCGGTAATAGCCAGCTAATCCGAGAAAGCTTCGGATTTCCTTAACATTCTTCGGAGGTTGCCAATATCGGATGGCCTCGGTCTTATGAGGGTCGGCACGTACTCCGTCTGATGAAATCACATGTCCGAGAAATGTCACCTCAGACATCTATAATTTATATTTGGAAAACTTCCCATAGAGCTACTCTCATCTCAACATGTCGAGAACCTGATGAAGGTGAATTCGTGCTCCTCTCGGTTACGAGAATAAATCAAAATGTCATCTATGAAAACAACCATGAACTGATCTAAATAGTCAATGAAAAGTCGGTTCATCAACTCCATGAATACAGCAGGTGTGTTAGTTAACCCAAATGGCATCACCACAAACTCTTAATGACCATAGCGTGTTCGAAACGCCATTCTAGAAATATCCGACTCTCGAATTCGCAACTGATGATACCAAGATCTCAAATCGATCTTGGAAAATACCAAAGCTCCCTGAAGTTGATCCAAAAGATCATCGATGCGGGGTAAGGGATATTTATTCTTGATCGTCACCCTGTTCAGCTCTCGATAATCAATGCACAAGCGAAATGAACCATCCTTCTTCTTGACAAATAACACTGATGCTCCCCATGGGGATGCACTCGGTCAGATATAACCCTTCTCGTTCAATTCCTCCAGTTGATTCTTCAATTCTTGCATTTCGGTCGGGGCCATACGATATGGTGCTTTCGATATTGGAGATGTACCAGGCTCTAACTCAATCTTGAGTTCCGGATCTCTCTGCGGAGGTAAACTAGATAACTCGTTTGGAAATACATCGGCATATTCTCTCACTATAGGAATATACAACATCACTGATGATTTCTCAGTCTTGGTCATATAGCACCAATAACCAACACACCCCTGATTAAGTAATTTCACTGCTTTCATCATATTGATAACCCTTCCGGAACAGCTGGAATTACTCTCCTGAAATACACACTCGACTCCATCATCTGAAATAATAGTGACCATTCGCTTATGGACACTAAGGATGGCATCGTGACGATCCATCCAATCAATACCCAAAATAACGTCGTCTCTAGGTAAATCGACCACGATCAGGTCTGCCAACCAATCACGGCCATGAAGCTGAATCGTACAATTCTTAATCTCACGATCTCCGATAATTCTTCTAACGGCAGGTAGTCTAATGATATAAGGTTCACAACTAGTAGCACTATCCAGATGAAGTCTACTCAAGCATGACTCGGAAATGAATGAATGTGATGCACCAGTATCAAAAAGGGTACACACAGGTTGAGATAAAATTTCGAGTGTACCTGAGATCATTCGAGCCTCCAGATAGTCGGCTCTCTTCATCTCATAAATTCGTGGCTTGCCAGCCCCGAAACCGGATGCTCCTGTATGATAGCTATGGGCTCCGCCCTTGTTTGCTCATGTCATTTTAAATGATGCGGACTGAGTGGTCTGATTCTGAACCGCTGAGTGCTTCGGGGCCTGAGATGTCGCCGGAGTAGGTTTGGAGTCTCTTCGGCAGAAACGGGCCTTATGCCCAGCAATCCCACAGTTATTACCCATGAGGGTCGGCTTCGAACACTTAGTGCTGAAATGACCCTATTCTCCACAGTTGTAACAGGTGATGGCCGAACTGGCCGCTCGGGACTGAGATTTTTTAGGTTTTGGCGTCATAGGAGGTCGCTCAGAAAAAGTAGAGCCCGCACGAGGCTTCTTGAAGGTTGCCTGACTGCCTTCGGACTGATTATGCTTCTTTAATTTCTTGCCAGAAGATGAAGTTTGATTCTTAGATATTTCCTTAGCAGTAAGCTCATAAGCAAGAGCTTTCTCGATAAATTCGGCCAGAGTGGTGCAATGATGATTAAGCAATTGTATCCGCATGCGAGGTTTCAACCTCTTACTAAAGTACTTGATCTTATCCGCCTCGGGTGGATAATAGATGAGGCGAATGGAAGTAGCTCCTGAAACTTCTCGGCAATGGTAAGTACATCTTCTTCCATTGAGGGATCGGGACTGAGTAACTCCGACAACTTGGCCTCCCTGAGTGGGGCCAGATAATATCTTTCTATCATGAGGGTCTTGAACTGGTCCCAAGTACAAGATCCATTGGTGGGCTTCAGAGATAGCCACCAAGAGTGATCGCTCTTACCTAGATAGTAAGCCGCGACTGAAACCTTGTGCCCTTCGGGACACTCCACCATAGCAAACAACTTCTCAAAATGTTCAAGCCAGTGAATAATATCCGTCGGCTCAGATGAGCCCTCAAAAGTAGGTGGCCTCTGGCGAGAGATGTCGTTGATGATACTGCTCACACTCCTCTCTTGCTTCTGAGGTGGCGACGGAGGGGCTTGTTGAGCCTGAGTGGCTGAGTTGTGCATCGTCTCCATCAGACGTGCCATCATGTCCTACATAAAAGCAAGAGGATCAACTCGGACACCTTCCGATTGGGCTGTGACTCGGGTATGACTTCTTGATGGTGAATGATTATCTCCAGGTGAGTGGGTGGCAGCGTCGCTGCTCGTCGAATTGACATTATCCCTCGCATTCGCACGAGTATTCATTCGAGCTCCCGGGTTTAGGCCCGCACCGCAGCCTCTTCCCTTACGTCCTCTGCCAGCTTGATCCATACTGAAGGTAGGGAACACATGATAATTATAGATCTCGCATGTATATCACATTATGATTAAGTTATGAAATGATAATAATGATCTTACTCGCTCTAACACAATGATTGCATGAAGGATCAACTGAGGTGACATGATTATCTGAAGAAATTCTTGAAATGATTATCTTGAACAAGTTAACAAGATTGATAATACAATCCATGAGATCGACAACTGAATAATGAGATTGACTGAGTGATGAATGAATTAACATGATCGACATGATCAAAAATGAAAATGATGATTGAGGATTGTTGACTGATAAATTATGAATGAGTGATTCTTATTTCCAGAAATTATACCATGGCGTCAGAAATCTTACAGTTTTTTCGGTCTGAGGGGCTTGGCGCTTGCACAGGTCACACGTGACGCGAAAGTTCAATGATACTAGCCTGACGAACAATGATTTCAAATGAGACATGACTCGGAAGGTAGTATTCAAAACCACGCTACGATACCAACTCGGTAACACCCCAAACTAGGCGGACATTACAGTGCCGTGGACCCCCAATTGGGACCCACCCGACGAATGAACATTAATGAATTACACAATACAATGTAGTACCGAACCACTTTATGTTATAAATTACTCCGATGAGGAGTTTCAAGTACAACACACCCAGGGATACAGAATACATGTATATTTTATATGAAGATAAAATATACAACACTGAATAAAATGAAAATCCAAACAGAACTGCAGTGGAAAAATACATGACAAAGAAACATGAACAAATGAAGACACTGGGCCCCTACTAGTATCACTGGGACTTCCCGCCGTCAATGTTCTCTTCCCGTGATTTTGCCTTGCCATGACCTAAAAAAAATATCCCCAACGGGGTCAGTTACACAGAACAACAATCTTCAAGAGTTGAACAAGCACAATCATTATATATATAGTTATGAAATCAAGCTGAAGAGGGGGATCAAAGTACACCCGTAATGGGATGTGCAAGTGCACAAGACGGATGTCCGGACACACCCGCACTTGTACCTAATTAGTCTCACGGAGGCACGTTACCGTGTGCACAGTCCATTGTGTCGGTGAACCCGTATCACATGACTATCATGTGCCCGACTAAAAATTCCACATATAACCACCCGGCCACGCAATATGAACCTAGAAGGTCACAAGAGCAAAAGTTACCGTGAAGAATATCAATGAATAGAAGATAGACAAGGGTCAAGAATGACTCACCGAGATGAAATAATAATGAAATGAATGATAGCTCACTGAAATGATTGGAACCGTCGTTCCTCGTGAAATGAATGATTAGCTTGATAATTACAAATCTCGACATGATTAATATACTATGAATGAATTATGAATATGAATGAACAACAACGAAAGGAACGAGTATCCTTTTAACCGAGCAAGAATTAACCTGCCTCAATACCGGTGATGAAATGTTCTCCCTCGAACAATGTCCTACGTGGAATTATCGGTCGCTCGAACAATCTTGAATAACACAATTACCAACAATCTGCTTAATATACGAATCAAGCATGATCACAACCCACTTCAAAAGTCAATACAACAATATCCAAACTCATTGGGGCATTATGACAAACACTTTGTAAACAATCTCCCATTATTTACAACCAATCCTAATTGTATCGAAAACCAACTTCCAAATGAGTGATTCACTCCAATAAAACACCATCAACACAATCAATAATCCAATAAGAATACACAACACGAGCTTATGATAACATCTAATCGAAAACCCCCAAAAATCTAAAGTCAACCCTTAGGGTGTTCTTGAATAATTTTCCAAATATTCAACAAATCCGACAAAAATATCATTAAATTCGTAGAAACACATGTATCCAAGGTAGATAATCCATATCCAACATATTCCACCATAATATTAAGCTAACTTGAAGAGATCGGAATGAAAACACTCAAATCCCAAAATTCTAGATTCAAGCAAAGTTACCTTGATTTGGTGTGATGGAGAAGATTAAATGATGATTAATATGAATTAGAATCTTGAAGATGTTGATAGTTGATTGCAGCTCGAAGAACACTTCACAAAATGCCCAAAATCGCCCAAAATCGCCCGTGAGAGGTGTTGAGATCTGAAAATGCCGAAACTGGACTGAACGGTCCTATTTATACCTGAACCAGCTTAGCGCGCGCTAACTCCTGATATTAGCATGCGCTAGCGGGTTCACCGGCCGGTCCAGTGAGCTCTGACTACTTCGTTAGCGTGCGCTACGAACTTGGTAGCGTGTGCTAGTGCCTTCTCTTTAGCGTGCGTTAACCTTGTGTTAGCGTGCAGTACCTGATGGTTGATGTCCAGAATACTGGAGTCCAGAACCTACTGACTTCTGCCCTGTTCTCCTTAGCGCGCGCTACACAAATAACTTAGAGTGCGCTACTAGCACCATTAGCGTACGCTAATCTCTACTCGTAGCGTGTGTTATGAATTATCCCATTCCAGTCCAGTACCCACTGGACTCTGTCTGATCGAACCTTAGCGTGCACTACACTTATGCTTTGCGTTCGCTATCAATACCACTAGCGTGTGCTATTTCCAATTCATAGCGTGCGCTACTACAACTCAAATTCAGTCCAGTGCCTTCTGGACTGTCTGCCTCAAATGCACTAGCGTGTGTTAATATTGAACGTTAGCGTGCGCTACCAGTACTCAATTAGCATGCACTAAAAAGAGTATATAGCGTACGCTACTCTTCACATCCAGCAACCAAAATATGATGATGATAATATCCTCGTCTCGATTCTCAAAACAAGGTTGAATGACGAATGATAACTGATATACGATTCAAAATACGCCAAACGGTAAATACAATGAATGAATATGAATGATGAATGATTATTAATGAGTGAAAAATTACTGAGTGACAATTAACTGAATGATAATGAATGAATTTACAATCGGGTATTTCATAATCGATGGTCTAGTGTGGATTTTGAAAATATTTAAATATTAGCGAGTCGGCCTTGTATTTCAGATAAAACCTTATGACGGTATTTTATAGATGTGTTTTGAAGTGTTTTGAACATTTTACAAAATGATAGCGTCGTTAATCTTTTGTCATGTTCGAAAGAATTTTAGAAATGGTTTTAGCCTAGTGACGTTAATTTCAAATGACTCGAGCATACGATTTTAGAAAATCTTTCACGCCATAAAACTTTCATATTTCAAAACCAAAAATGTGTTTTTTCATTTTCAAAAATTTATAAATAAATAAATAGTGAAAGATGAAAAATCTTACTCGACCTGAACTTTTAATTCGGATTTTTGAGATTAGTCAGTTAACGTACGCTAACTCCCTCATTAATGCATGCTAATGAGACTGATCAGACAGAACGCTTGGTTGTTACAACTTGTTAATGCACGCTAGTCGTAGACTCAGCACGCGTTAAGATGCAGTGTGTGCATAATGAGAATTTATCGCTTAAAGCGAGAGACTAGTCGGAACTAAGGTGATTGCGTGTGAGATCAAGTTGCTTGAGATATTTGTCGTGTTGTCATCCTCATTGGGTAGTTTTGGGTCGTGTGCTCAAATGAGGCGTTTGTGATCTATGGTTTATAGTTTTGATAAAGCTACCTAGGGTATCAAAATAGTGTGGATCGTGACAAAGGATACCAAAAACTGTGTTAATGATCTTATGATACTTGGGATTATAATTCATCATATTATGATGCCTGAGAGCCGAGATATATATTGCTACTGCATAATTGCCACTTTCGAGTATGTCACATCGTGACGATCGAATCATGAGATTGCCGATATTGATGAACGGTTCGTATGCATAATTAGTGTGATGTTACAGTGACATGAGGAGTGACATCGCATGTTTCGGGGGCGAAATTTATTTTAAGGGGGGTAGTATGTAATATCCAGGAATTTTAAATTGGAATTTTAATGGTATTAATTTTTTTAATTGATTTATTTCATTTTTATTTCGATTAGCTAGCTAAATAAAATATCGAGCGTAGACATTAGACTAATATATTGGCGATTGGTGTTATATGACGCAGTGTATTAATCGGACAATCGAACAAGGATACTGAAAAACTAATTTGAGATTCATTTGTTTTAATAAAATAAATTATATACGTGACTTATTAAAAATTTGGGTCGAATAAGTCAACTCCTTATATATATATATAAGGGAGATTTTTCTTTTTACTCTACCTTCTCCCGTTCTCTCTCTCTCTCTCCTCTCTCTCTCTCTCTCCCCTTAATTTTTTTTACCTTTCCCACCTACCCCCATGCGGACGAAAATGCCAACCTCTTTCTTCTTCTTCATCAGCTATCAACACCATTCATCCTCTTCTTCTTAACGACTGGAAGACGAGCGATCCGATCGAGGAATCTTAAGGACGTAAACGATCCTCCTATGCGATTCTCATTCGGACTTTTGGTAGCAGGTTATCGTGAGCCTGGACGGCGGAAACCGCATGAGCGGTGGCGACTGCGGCGGTGATGAAGGTGTGCAGACGTCTAAGGTAGCAGGTGAGTTGATTTGCTCCCTGTGGAGGGTAAGTTTAGTTTTTGGTGCAGATCGATGTTGGGGTGGAGCTTTCTAGTGATGGATTTTCTTGTGTAAAATCGGAGCTCGGCGGATGGACTTTCAAAGCTTTGGTCTGGAATTCGGGTGACCTTCGCTTCTGGGTCCAGTGAATATTACGGTGGTTCGGGTGAAGGTTAACAGGGGATGGTTTCAGGTTGGCGTCTTGATGGTGGTGGATCTGTCGGACATATTTTCCGATGACAAAATCCGATGACAGTAGTGGCGGCTCGGCGGCGACGCATAGCGTTACCGATGGGCAGCTGGAATAGTGATATCGGATTTGAGTTTCGATGATCCAAGCTCAACTCGGATGTGAGCTCGGGAGTTGATCGGATTTCCACATTGACGGCCCGGTCGTATGTATGTTGAAGGTTGTCGGTTGAGTATTGACGTCCTTACGACGATGTACCGAGGAGGATATCAAAAATGGACGGGCGGAGTTGGAGCTGGGTGATGTATGGAGGCGAGGTGGGGGTCGGTTTTTCTGGCCGAGCTGTGTATCGTGTGTATGTATATATACACACACATATATATATATATATATGTGTGTAATATATATATATATATATATATCCTGTAAGTGCATATGTGTGTATGTTAGGTTGTATGTGTTTGTGCAGGCGTGTTTGTGTTATGTGTTGTGTGTATATATATATATAAATTTGTGTGTGTATATTTTCTATATATTATGTACGAATGTATACGGGTAAATATGAGTGTTGTATGTGTGCATATGTGGTCGTGTTGGGATTGTGAACGGGAAGACGTAGACATAGATGGAGATGGTGATAATTTGGTCAATGTGCGGATTGGTGTAATTAGACCCACGGAATGAGTCCAAGTTCGGAGTTTGTGTTTGGAGCAATAACCGAGTTGTGGATCCGGGTTGATTATCGTTGGTCGTTTGATCCGATCAATTAATTAAGGGACGCAATTGAGGTAATATATTTACCGAATAATTACCTTGAAATTACTGCACAATGGTATGTGCTAACCTTCTCTCATGATATTCTAAAACAAACTCCCTAGACCCTTTTTCTCGACCATTAACCAGGTGGTAGCTGCGCTCCATCGAAGATATTAAATTGGACCCTTATATTAAATTGTCTATTATGTATTTATATTAAAGGTTTGGATTTCAATGGATCGATCGAGTGAGCCGTGTTCATCGGGACTTTCGGTATCGATTATCGAGGCAAGTATCTTGCTCATACATTACATGTTTTGTGGATATAATGGTTGATAATTGACGATATATGCTAAATAAACACTTGTAACTAACTTTCAGAAGAATCGGTATATTTTTCAATTAAGATTTTCTTTAAAGATAACTTGTGTGTTTTGTGGTTAAATGTGCTCATCTGGGTATGTGTATTAGTGTTGAGTATAGGAATGCTTACTTTCGTGTGGTGTCGTTTTGGTGTGATTATATCGTTTCTAGATTTAAAGTTCTAACCTTTCGTTAAGATGTGTGCATGGATACGTGTAACACCCTCAATCCACTCAGGGATATTACACGTCATAGACCCATTCCTCAAGGATCTACCAGGCTGGTAACTAAAATCAAACATCTCAACATCGTCTTTAAGGCTAAAATGACTCAGTAGACCTATTTGATCTTTCAATCAATACATACAACTCAATCTCAATACGGGCCCAAGCAGGGGTCAAAATACAACATACTCCCATACGACGGGGGAAATACTGTAGCAGAAATAAAGTACAACCAACCTAATACGACATCGTATGGATCCTCGTGTGAATAGTATCGATCATCTTTCATCATCCTTCGTGCCGACCCTATGTTATGCTCCCCAAAACCTGAATGCAATACAGACATCCACCCCCGATTATTCGGGGGTTTGCAAAATCCCACTATTTTGCTAGTGCAAGTACATAATCATACGAAATGTAACAAACAAATAGAAATTACGAATTGGGTATGACAATTAGCTACCAAAGCCTTCCCGAGAGGTTTGATTAATTAGAAAGCAATCAATGAAATGTTTGAAAATAAATTCCTCATCTCGGGGATTTTAAAAATAGAAACCTTGTTGGACCTCAAGTCCTTAGTTGAAAAATAACCATTTCAAAATGAATGGGTCTCGGCCCAAAATTCACTTTCCGTAAAACGACCTTTACAAAACCGTTGGGATCTCATCCCAAATCTCATCAAATCACAGTACACGGGAACAATAGCAAGGTCCGTTTTCCAACATCAAACCTTCACAACTAAAGTACTAACATATACAACAAAATACTCTAGTGCCATCCTAGCCAAGTAGGGCAAATGAACAACTTACCTCTTACACATTTAGTCAATGCATGCAATCATGAAATCACCGTTCAAAACACTCGTTTCCGGAAACACCATAATCCAAAACACATTTGAAAAATGCACCACAATTAACCGTCGATCAACCCCTCTGTGGACCCTTACCGAGACCCCGTCGGATCTAACCCGTAGTGGTTAAAAGCAAAGTTCGTCGATCCACCCCTCCGTGGACCCCTACCGAGACCCCATCGGATCTAACCCGTAGTGAGCATACACACACACGTTACTCATGCAATACTAATATGCTAAAAATGTAAGCTCATTAAGAATACTTACTAGAGATGGCCACTTACCCGACACCGTTATCATACTCATCACAATACCTCCATCATGAGCAATCAATCACAACACAACAACACAATTAACAGAGAATACACGATTCCACAACATTAAACAAGCAGGGATATCATTAAAGCCCTCAACGTTCAAAATAATCAAATCATAATCAACTCCCACGAATCATATTCACGAGTCTAAACCAACCATCGTAAATCCAACATGTAAACTTTATTTGTAGGACACAAATCGCATAAAAAAGTACTTGCCTCGAAACCACGATCGAAACGAGATGATGAACGAGATGCAGAGAATCGACCGAAGTGAGGAGACCCAAACCGTCTACGAACCCACCGACTCTGCCGAACAACAACTCGCGACAATAAACTATGAACAACAACCACAATAATGAAAATAAATTCCAAAGTACGACCCAAAGCCGCCAAACTAAAAGAACAAACGACGGAAGTTCAAGGGTTTCCTCCAAAACGGCCAAGAACACGAATTGACCCGACAAAATACATGAAAATGGAATTCCAACCCGTGGGCTATGATCAACATGACTAGATAACAACAATAGAACCAACAATCTTGGATTAAAATCACGAAATCAAGACAAAGCCCCAAATATCACAAATCTGGGATTTTAGGAAATACCTTGATTCACAAAAGAAAAATGATTGGTAGATGATTAGATGATGATGAACACGAGGAATGCCCACCTAGATTATCACCATCATCAAAGGCCGACGAAAACTTGTTCTTCAGCCACCCAGATCGCCAAAAACCGAAGGAGGAAGAAACGGGATGAAAAATCCCGATTCTGGGTCAACTCCTAATTATATATAGCAAACAGGAGCTAGTGCACGCTAAGGACGAAACCTAACGTACGCTAGATGATTAACGTACGTAGGGTTTGAGCCCTTACGTACGTAAGAGTCATCCAGACTCCTCTGCCCGAAATCCTACTCGCGCTAGTGTACGTAATGAAGGCCGCATTACGTACGTAAGGAAGCATCACTAACGTATGCTACACATATTGTAGCGTGCGCTAACGGGGTACTCCAGTACCCACTGGTTCCGAGTCTGCAGCTCGATAGCGTGCACTAAGTAAATCCATTAGCGCGCGCTAATGCATCCAGAACTACAGCAATAGAGTTCTCAAAAATGGGTACAACAACAAACTCCTCCGATCGAAATATCAAGTTCAAGATACGCACGGAAATCTCCAGAATAAGATCATACTAAGACCTTGAGCTCTAATCAAACTCACACGCGACCATGAAAAGGGTCGAGACAACAAATACAAATGTGGATACCTACAACTTTGAGAAATTACAAAATAGCCTAAAATGCCCGAAAATCACGATACGTGATCGAATAACCAAACTGAAGTTCATAGCACGTCTAACAACGTTAAATGAACTTACGAGGAATCCGAAACAACAGTTTCAAATGAGATTCGCAAGAATCAAACTCAAGCGCGGAAAAGTCGCTTAAGAACACGGAACTCAACAAAATGACATCGAAACGAACTCGGATGTCAAAAAGTGCAGAATTAATCATTCTCAAAATGACGAAACGGCCACAAGCGAGTCTTCAAAACATACTCCCGCCAAAAAAAAAAAGAAAATTACCGGAAATCGAAATTTCGGATATTACATACTACCCTCCTTAAAAGAAGTTTCGTCCCGAAACTTAAAATAAGTAGGAAGGAGAAACATCCCACCAGGAACATCTCAACAAAATTCACAAGAACACATAGTTTACGCCCATCGGCGAGACGCTACAAGAACGCAAAGGAACATACGGCGTGGAAACACGCTCAACGACAACCATCACAGTGCCACAAGCAGGGCATAACACAATCAACAAGTGCCAAGCAACGCCGAACTGATAACGCAATCAAGTCAATTGTCCGGACCATCAAGAGACAAAAGGCACCTATTACAAGAAAACACGCACAGTCAAAAAATAGAAATGAAACGTACGACGATCCGCAAGAGTAACTACGGAGAACTCCAACCACGCCGAAATTCTCGAAAACCACACTAGGCATCTCCGTGTCCCTTCGGAACAGAGACGCAAACTCGATCCCCGAACCTCTCAACTACCATCTCGCAATGCACGGCTCGGTGTCCTAATTGACCGTAGTCGAAACAGCTGACAAACGGTGAACGACAATCCTTCACTGAACGAGATAAGGCATTCAACAATCGAACAACCACGATTGAATCTCAATGATCGAACAACACGATCGAATACAATGATCAAACAGAAACGGTCGAATAACAATGATCGAACAATAACGATCGAACTCCAACGATCGAACAACAATGATCGAAAAACAATGGTCGAACAACGACCCCGAAGTTCACACTTCAACTCAAGGTATTAAAAGAACTTGTAGAAACTAAAAGACGTTAATTTCGAACAAGGTTCACAAGAATCGAACCGAGCTTGGAAAAGTCACAACGATAAATAGATTGATCTGAAATAAGGTCACAGCCCGTTCGAACGATGACCATTGAGATACCGAACAAGTTCAGAAAGTACCAACGAACACGAGTGAGTCGATAGAATCGAGAAAGAGAAAGTGCAGAAGTAAAAAATAATACGGGTATTACATCCAACCTCTTATAAAAGAAGTGTCATCCCCGAAACTCACAACAACGAAAGCAATGTGACAACACAACAAGCAACCGACATAAACATCTTTCAAAGGCCACTCCAAGCTGATCCTGATAACTGTGCTGAGGTTCGTACCCTGTAAGACTCGGTAACCAACTCGCAAAACTGGGTTCTGTGTCCCTCGAGTCCGCACTTGTAATCTGCTACTGGCGGGGAAGGACAATTTGCACGTACATGCTCCGTCACATTACAGATGAAACACCTCGGCATACCGAAAGTAGAACTGCTATGTACAATGGAATATAACATCGCAAAAAAATATACCGGAGATGCCAACTCAGTACAACATATCCACGTAAGGCAACCCACATACACCAAATCACAGCAACGACGGCATACATTCGGCGATTTCAACGGTCCAAACGATAACCAGCACATAATCACAAGACATCATGAAACAATCATAGATGTACACAATCATACAAACCCAAGCTCTAACAGCTCGCACAGGTGCGGTAACACGCAAATCACCACAAAACGACAACATTAAAGACTAACATTACACCTCTCACAGAGGGCTAACACAACAATTGTGTGGCGAATGACTCAACGCTCACACCACCAATTCAATCACAACTCGGGGGCTAACACCCTAACGAAAGTTCGAACATCATACATATATTCCCGGACCGCAAATAGGAATGATAGGTTTTAAAAACGAAAACCACCTTTTCGAAAACAAATTTGGAAACATCAGTTGATCTTGAGTATCATATTTCGAAAAAGTAATACAAACATGAAACATTATCGAGACTTTGAAAAACCATCTTGTGTTTGATAAAATGAGAACACCTTTCTTTTAATTAAAACTTTCAGAAATATTCGACCTTCGGGTCTAAGTAAATGTGTTTCTAAATTACTGAGAATATCTCAAAATATTTTGATCCTCAGAGTAGAATAATTTTGAAACATATAGTGGCACTAGTAGGCACCTTGAAAATACCGCGAGAAAATAATTCATTTTAAAGGTACGTCTCGAAAATTTATTTTCTAAGATACTCAAGGTTTTCAGAAATCCAATAGGCCAGAATGCCCGAAACTCATGCATATCAACATTCGCTTATACACATCATAGTACACGCATCGAATCGCTCAGATTCAAAGTAAGACATGTCCTTTCCCAGAATACAAGAAGTCAAATATCACAGTCGAAACTCGCCTAGAATCGGGGCGAAACCACTGATCCCATTCGAGGCATCTAAGGACCCTCCCGAACTGGCTAGCGAACAAACTCGTGAATCCGGAGTGAAGTCACGGATCCCCCCTCCCCCAGGCCTCATCGGACCCTCCCGGAGTGAGCAAATCAAACACATATACATTCCCATTCCATACTAAGCACAAAGGTTTCACAAGAATACCCGCAAAGCGAGCAAATTATTTTGAAATACACACATAGTGGACGAAACCAACAGTCAAAAATACATAAGCAGCGACACCACTCCTCATATAAACAAAATATAAGAGTCGAATAACCACATATCACGAAATCAAAATCCACAGAAGGATTCCATCACTTAACAAATAATCATACAAGTAGCTCATGTCACACGAGGCACAACACAAAGAAGGGAGACTTACATCCACAGGTCGCACGAAGATGATGATCGCCCCACGATACTAATCACGACCAACAAACTCAGACGACGCGTCGCGACACGAATTAGTCAGATAAAATCCGACGAGACAAAACTCAACAGACATAACCTGACCCGATAGCCTAGGTTTCCACAACCTAAGCTCCGATACCATTTATGTAACCCCAATCCACTCAGTGATATTACACGCCGTAGACCCTTTCCTCAAGGATCTACCAGGCTGGTAGCTAAAATCAAACATCTCAACAATGCCTTTAAGGCTAAAATGACTCAGTATACTGATTTGGTCTTTCAATCAATACATACAACTCAATCTCAATACGGGCCCACGCAGGGGTCAAAATACAATGTACTCCCATACGACGGGGGAAATACTGCAACGGAAATAAAGTACAACCAACCTAATAGGACATCGTATGGATCCTAATGTGATTAGTATCGATCATCTTTCATCATCCTTCGTGTCGACCATGTGTTATTCTCCCCAAAACCTGAATGCAATACAGACATCCACCCCCCCGATTACTCGGGGGTTAGCAAAATCCCACTATTTTTGCGAGTGCAAGTACATAATCATACGAAATATAACAAACAAATAGAAATCACGAATCGGGTACGACAATTAGCTACCAAAGCCTTCCCGAGAGGTTTTATTAATTAGAAAGCAATCAATGAAGTGTTTGAAAATAAATTCCTCATCTCGGGAATTTTAAAAATAAAAACCTTATTGGACCTCAAGTCCTTAGTTGAAAAATAACCATTTCAAAATGAATGGGTCTCGGCCCAAAATTCACTTTCCGTAAAACTACCTTTACAAAACCGTTGGGATCTCATCCCAAATCTCATCAAATCACAGTGCACGGGAACAATAGCAAGGTCCATTTTCCAACATCAAACCTTCACAACTAAAGTACTAACACATACAACAAAATACTCTAGTGCCATCCTAGCCAAGTAGGCCAAATGAACAACTTACCTCTTACACATTTAGTCAATGCATGCAATCATGAAATCACTGTTCAAAACACTCATTTCCGAAAACACCATAATCCAAAACACATTTGAAAAATGCACCACAATTAACCGTCGATCCACCCCTCCGTGGACCCCTACCGAGACCCCGTCGGATCTAACCCATAGTGGTTAAAAGTAAAGCTCGTCGATCCACCCCTCCATGGACCCCTATCGAGACCCCGTCGGATCTAACCCGTAGTGAGCATACACACACACACATTACTCATGCAATATTAATATGCTAAGAATGTAAGCTCATTAAGAATACTTACTAGAGATGGCCACTTACCCGACATCGTTATCATACTCATCACAATACCTCCATCATGAACAATCAATCACAACACAACAACACAATTAACACTAAATACACGATTCCACAACATTAAACAAGCCGGGATATCATTAAAGCCCTCAACGTTCAAAATAATTAAATCATATTCAACTCACACTAATCATATTCACGAGGGTAAACCAACCATCATAAATCCAACATGCAAACTTTATTTGTAGGTCACAAATCGCATAAGAAAGTACTTGCCTCGAAACCACGATCGAAACGAGATGATGAACGAGATGCGGAGAATCGACCGAAGTGAGGAGACCCGAACCGTCTACGAACCCGCCGACTCCGCCGAACGACAACTCGCGACAATAAACTACGAACGACAACCACAACAATAAAAATAAATTCTAAAGTCCGATGCTGCCGAATTAAAAGAACAAACGACGGAAGTTCAAGGGTTTCCCCCAAAACGGCCAAGAACACGAATCGACCCGACAAAAAACATGAAAACTGAATTCCAACCCGTGGGCTATGATCAACATGACTAGATAACAACAATAGAACCAACAATCTCGGATTAAAATCACGAAATCAAGACAAACCCCCAAATATCACAAATCTAGGATTTTAGGAAATACCTTGATTCACAAAAGAAGAACGATTGGTAGATGATTAGATGATGATGAACACGAGGAATGCCCACCTATATGATCATCATCATCAAAGCCCGACGAAAACTTGTTCTTCAGCCACCCAGATCGCCAAAAACCGAAGGAGGAAGAAATGGGATGAAAAATCCCGATTCCGGGTCAACTCCTGATTATATATAGCAAACGGGAGCTAGCGCATGCTAAGGACGAAACCTAACGTACGCTAGATGATTAACGTATGCAAGGTTCAAGCCCTTACGTACGTAAGAGTCGTCCAGACTCCTCTGCCCGAAATCCTGCTCGCGCTAGCGTACGTAACGAAGGTCGCATTACGTACGTAAGGAAGCATCACTAGCGTACGCGACACATATTGTAACGTGCGCTAACGGGGTACTCCAGTACCCACTGGTTCTGAGTCTGCAGCTCGATAGCGTGCGCTAAGTAAATCCATTAGCGCGCGCTAATGCACCCAGAACTACAGCAACAGAGTTCTCAAAAATGGGTACAACTACGGACTCCTCCGATCGAAATATCAAGTTCAAGATACGCACGGAAAGCTCCAGAATAAGATCATACTAAGAGCTTGAGCTCTAATCAAACTCACACGCGACCATGAAAAGGGTCGAAACAACAAATACAAATGCGGATACCCACAACTTTGGGAAATTACAAAATAGCCCAAAATGCCCGAAAATAACGATACGTGATCGAATAACCAAACCAAAGTTCATAACACGTCTAACAACGTTAAATGAACTTACGAGGAACCCGAAACAACCGTTTTGAATGAGATTCACAAGAATCGAACTCAAGCACGGAAAAGTCGCTTAAGAACACGGAACTCAATAAAATGACACCGAAACGAACTCGGATGTCAAAAAGTGCAGAATTAATCATTCTCAGAATGCCGAAACGGCCACAAGCAAGTCGCCAAAACATACTCCCGCCAAAAAAAGAAAATTACTGGAAATCAAAATTGCGGATATTACAATACGTGTGTTTATTGATGATTATGTGACGTTGTTTGATAAAGGTTGTAACTCCTTTATGAGGAGGTTGTGCCGTTCGGCATGGTTGGAAAGGTATTCTTTCTCGTTGCTATGTGATTGGTACTAGTTGCATCGTTGAATTCTAGTGTTGATGGTATTGTTTCTTAGTCGTGAGTATGTGTCGGATAATCTGGTCATTCTAGCTAGGTACCTCGACTATATATATATATATTGTGATTGACTTGCGAGGTTTATGGTTTTACAAACTGTGAATTGTGCAAATTCCGATTTTTGTGTGTTGTGAGGATGTCCACTCGGGGAAGGTTCGACGGGACCTCCGAGGACCGGCACTTGGTGACAGGCCAGGACGGGATATTTTCACCTAGGGATTGCTCGACGGGGCACATAGGGACTTGACCGGGTGGTCTTATCACGAGAATTACCAAAGAGTTTTGTTGATGATTAATTGTGATATGTCCGGAGTATCACAATGTTCTATTCTCGAGGTCGAGATACGTTATATATATAGTCTTTGTGTTTGGCTAGAATGGCATAAGAATGAAGTGTGTGTAATTTGTCCTTGATCGTGAGTTGATGTCTGAATACAGTTTTTCCAAACAAACCTCCCGAGATTTGGAATTGCTTTCAAAGCGTTCATTCATTTCATTTCTACTTTCAAGACTTAAACTATTTTTAACTAAATAAAATATCTCGAAAAGTCTTTCGAAGTGTTTGGATTTTAGATTAATCAAGTTATTGTATTCTCAGAATATGTTGTGTATGGCTCGTATTTGCACTTTATACTTGCACTAGCAAAATAGTGGAATTTTGCTAACCCCCGAGTAATCGGTGTGGATGTCTGTATTGCGTCCAGGTACATGCAGGTTCTTGGGGAGCAAAACACAGGATCGGTACGAAGGATGATGGAAGAAAAATGATACTAATCACATGAAGACTAGTTCTGAGTCCATTTGTCGGGTTGTAGTGTATTGTTTTATCCACTGTAGTATCCTGCTGTTATGCATGATGGTTCATGTTTTTTAACCTGGGATGGGTATGAACCGAGTCAGAGTTATGTATGTTTGAGTTATATGTTTGATGAAAGACCTGATCGGTCTATTAATTCGTTATGTGGACAAGTAATGTAATGTTTTGTTTCGGTGCCTAGCCTGGCAGATCCTCACGGAGAGGGCCTGCGGCGCTGTAATATTCCCGAGTGGATCGGGGGTGTTACAAAAATCACATAATATTTTCCTTGTAGTCCACATCAAACACCGAGGAACTAGGACAGCTTTATCTCGAATTCCACACAACTCTCCCAATGAAAGAATCATCTCGTATGACCATATCTGTAAAGCGCAAATCAAACCATAGAAGTGATAGTCCTTATATTCATGTCCCTCCTTCATGGCCATGTTGTCTATGTAGTAAGACAAAGCCCCAAAGCTGTAAGAACCCCAAGAAAATATATCCCACTGTTCGAAATCCTCAACTAGTGCCCATGCCCATGTCTCGACCATCATGTGGTCACGGCGGAGGATAAAGTAGTAGTGCATCAGTAAATTGACTACCTTCACATAATCTCTTATGTCTCTAACTAAATCTCGATCATTGAACTTCTTGCGCAGAACACTAATATTAACATTTTTGTCATGGAGTATTATGTGGAAAGTACGTCAGATCGAAGGAGATGGTTGTCCTGTGGATGGAAGGTAGAGTTTCCAAAGTACAGTCCAGTGATCATGGCAAAATCACATAGCGTAAAATGAATGGTCCTCCCGCAAATCTAGAACCACGACTCGTCCGGGGGGATTTGATCACCCTCCAACTGACAGGCGATCAGGTGATGTAGGACAGTATTTGTACTCCCATTTCTCCTCATTTTAATCAAATTGTCAAGGACCCCCTCGGTCAAGCTCTCGATAGCTCAATCACCAACTGCAGACTTGCGGCCAATACTTCTTAGTGTCTCAATTATCTCATTAAATACCGCTTCCCGTAAAGATTGACTTGTCGTGTAACAAAACACAATGTGGGTTTCTTCCATACGCAACAAGGCTGCAATATAGACATACAAATCATAAAAACCATAATAGAATACCTAAGAAAACGAACACAAAAAAGGCCTCTTCTTGCTCACGATGGCCTGCACACGTTCGATGCCCGTCGTGTGTAGACCATCGTGTGCAAGGCAGATGCCTTTGGTCTTGTTGCCCACGACGGCTCACACAATCGATGCTCGTCGTGTGTAAACTATCGTGCCCACGAAAGACCATCGTGCACACGATGGTATTATCGTCTCAGCACCATCGTGAGCCGATGAACAATCGTCGTGGGCGCGACCGTGTGACTAAATTGCACCAATTTTCAATCCTCGAACTTCAAAATAACGCTACATAAACTCATACAAGCATATACATCCATCCCTACTACAATTAAGCATGTACAAAGACATATTTTAAAAGCTTAAATTTTCTAAAAAATTAGCAAACTCATGGCACTAACCGGCAGTTTATTGACGAAAGTCTCTTCAGATTTGGTGTCACTATCGTGTGAGGAACTTCTATCGTGTTCGGATTCTCTGCGTAGTCGGAGTCGGCTATTTTCTAGCCGGCGATAAGTTTTGGTTGGGGACCGTTTGGTTCTTACGCGAGAGGAGTTGTTTTTGGGAAGAGGGAGAGAGGGTTGGTGGGACCGTTTCATAAGATTATGTTGTTTTATTATTATTTTTTCTTTTATCTTTTTTAACTTTTAGTAGTAGACTTAAGGACACTAATGTCTTTTAATAATTTTGATATAAGAAATTTATACTTTTATAAATTAGGATATAATATTAAGAAAGATAGCGGCTTCTTTTATTATAACTATAATAATGGAAAATCATAGAGCCGGTGTTTATAAAACAAAATCCCAAATGAAATTCCCAAATGCCCAAGGCCACGGGCCACGGTAATCCCAATTCAGCCATTTGATTTTGCAACGGTAAAGCACACTCATCTTTTTTTTTTTTTTGGATGCATTCCCACCTGCCTTTGCCTTATCTTTTAATGAAATCCAGAAAGAAACCTCAGCATATTTTCCGTAGCTGTCAGCTTTAGCTCACGCCTTCCACACCACCTTCTGCCCACATAACGACACACACACACACACACATCTTTAAGTACTGTATGTGTGCTTTTCAACCACTACAAAATCGACTGCTTCAGTTTAGCCGGTCGAATCAAATCCTCCTTTCAGAGCTGCAGCATCAGAAAATCATTTGAAAGTCATATACGTATGCATGTTCAAAACGGCTTCTCAAAGCGAGAGACTCGTTCCCACTGTGTGGGTCTGTGTGTTTTCTTTATTTATTTTTTTCAATTCATAACCGCAAATTAATCACCGAACAGGAGAGGAAGGGAATACATATTCATATGTGGAAATAATACACGATTGTTTTGTGGGCTTATCAATGGCAATAATGATTCAGGAAGGCAATAACACTACGACCCTTCTGATTTAGCATTGCTTCTTTCTTACGGAGAATTCCACAAAACAGGTATACTTTTTATCATGCCACTTTTAAATTCTTCTTCTCTCGCTTTCGTATGAATTAATGGCAGACTGCACCTCCAAATTAAATAGGCAGATTACTTCCATGTATTCTTAGAAAATAGGCTGATTACCCCTGTGGAATTAAATAAGCACATTAGCTCCCCCATGTTCTCAAAAACTTCCAGATTAGCCCCTATATTTTATATTGATGTTACAAAGCACCACTTGTGGACAATATGATTGGGCAGTATGTACTTTTTCGAAAACACATGTGAATAATGTACCTATTTTAAAAAACACAAGCGATAATCGGTTCATTTAATTTACACAGAAGGATAAACCATCCATTTTGTAAACATATGGATTGATCTACCAAAAACTTTTTTGATTTATATATGTGTAATAAGAGCATGTCCTTTTACTTTTGGCTTTTATAATTATCGGTATTAGTCTATGCAAACAAGCACCATATATTTTTATTGTATACTCCATGTGTCTTGTCCAAATGATCAAATTTCGTGTAAAACTTTCTCTCTTTAAAAAGTTTATATTATCATTTTTACACAGTCAAATCAAACAATAATCTTTTACTTTTTAATCTCGTCGGAATAGATGAATGTACCCTTTTAAATATAATAGAATTCTTTACTACCCCAAGTTTAAAAACAACTTTTTTCATACCCAAATTGTCAGATTTGACCTTTACTCGAAGACATTCGAGTCAACTATTCGAGTAACACATTCGAGTAGCCTACTCGATTAACACAAAATACTTCGAGTCACCAATTCGAGTCACTTAATTACATCCGAATAGGTGACTCGGGTGTATATTAGGTGATTTGAATACGTGCTCGAATGTGTCTCAAATGACTAGAATTACATTCGAGTCACTCGAATAAGTGACTCGAATTATTCGAGTGACTCGTCCAATGTAATTCACGTCACTCAAATAGGTGCACACTATGGTGGTGCACACTACCACATAAACACCACTATCATTTATATTATAGATTTAAAATATTCGTGGATTCCAGATGTACAATGGGGGTGAATTGTTGGGCGTAATTGTTGCTAACAATATTCTTATGTGATGTCGACAGCAGCGTGAATATTACAGTGTGATATCAGCGCAGCGTTAATAATATTGCAGTGCCATATCAACAGTTATAATTTGAGAGTAATTGTTGAAGAGCATCTTTATTTTATTCGTTCTTTTTGTATTTTTGTGAATAATATGAAATAATTATAAGAACTAAAAACTAAATATAATAAATACTATAATAACAATGTATTAAAACTAGTATAAAGATCAATTTAAAAATATTAGAAATACTTAATTAATTAAATTGAAATAGAAAATGTGAACCACATGCAATTGCGAAATAATATTTGCATTTGATTTTAGAACTTCACATATTTTTTCTATCTTTTTTAATTTGTATTGTTTACTTAACTTTGTTTTAAAAATTAAATAAAAAAGAAAAAAAAAACACACACACACACACACACATAAATACAATGTCTTTGCTCTCGTTTCTATCTTTGCTAATATTGCAGACTGGTAACTAATCTTTCTTTAATAATTCATGTCATGCATGGTCATTCAAATATTTTGGTGTCTCTGCATTTCATCTTGCTTTTCTCAATACATATACGCACTTTTTGTTTGTTGAATTTATTACACAATATTTGGATTAAATAATCATTTCAAGCCGATTTTATTTCTTGCAGAATAATCTTCGTAAATTACCTGCAGAATGGAAGCCTTACTCATGAAATGGAAATTCTCTTACATAATCATTATGCTTGTCTGCGTTTTGCATCCACTAACCAAAGGGCAGATTGTACTTGATGACACACCATTGTTGAAGGCACTCAGGGACTCGCTTGTTGATAGAAGAGAAGCAATTTTAAGTTGGTTTGTTTCAGAGACTTCACCCTGCAATTGGACTGGAATAACATGTGATGGTTTATTAGTAAACCAAATAGATTTGTCATTCTCAGTGTCATCTCTGAATCTCCCGTTCCCGAGGCTTATCGGTGAGTTTAGGTCCCTCAAGCACCTTAACCTCAGCCATTGTGCCTTTACCGGTGAGATTTTTCCGGAGTTTTGGGATTTAGAGAATTTGGAAATCCTCGATCTGAGTGACAACAAATTATTCGGAAAGCTCCCTCCGAGCATTGGTAAACTGAAGTATCTTAGACAACTTATTCTTGATAACAACAATTTTTCAGGCGGACTACCTTCTATGATCGGTCAGCTCACGGAGCTTCGGGAACTCTCTCTACATTCAAATTCATTCTCTGGGAATCTTCCAAAAGAAATTGGAGCCTTAGAGCTCATGCAGTCTCTCGACATAAGTGGTAACATCTTCTCGGGCAATCTGCCTTCAAGTTTAGGCAATCTCACAAGGCTTTTGTTCTTCAGTGCTGGACACAACAGATTTACCGGACTTCCATCACTAGAGATAGGAAAATTAAGGAAGCTTCAAATTCTTGATCTTGCATGGAACCCATTTTCTGGAACTATACCATCTGAAATTGGCAATTTCAGTTATCTAAGGGTACTTGATCTTCAGAGTTGTGGGTTTACGGGAAATGTTCCAGAAGAAGTATCAAAGTTAAGCAACTTGACTTATTTAAATATAGCACAAAATAGTTTCAATGGAGAATTACCTTCAAGTATCGGAAGACTGCTTAATCTGGTTTATCTCATTGCTGCAAATTCTGGACTGAGAGGACCAATACCATCCGAGTTAGGCAACTGTGTGAAGCTCAGAGTCATAGATTTATCTTTCAATCTATTCTACGGTCCGTTACCTGACAGTCTGGCAGGACTAGTGTTAATCCGTTCAATCCTCCTCAACACAAACCGCTTATCGGGCCCTATACCTGTATGGATTTCAAACTGGGAGCATGTGCAATGTATAACTATATCACAGAACATGTTTAGTGGGTCTTTACCACCCCTTAACCTCCCTTCACTGTCGCTTTTGGACGCAAGTGCTAACTTGCTTTCTGGTGAGCTATATGCAGACATATGCAATGCACCACTATTGACCACCCTATTGCTATCACGAAACAATTTTTCCGGCAGCATAGGAAGTACGTTCAAGAATTGTCTCAATCTCGTGGAACTGATATTGTCTGAAAATGACATTTCTGGTGAATTACCAGGCTACCTTGGTAATCTTCGACTATTTAACTTGGAACTATCAATGAATAAACTATCCGGCGAGATACCTGATCAACTTTGGGAGTCAAAAACGCTTATGGCGATCTCAGTGAGTAATAATTTGCTCCATGGTCCTTTATCAAGTGCAGTTGCCAATGTCTCGACACTTGAGAGGTTGCAAATGGACAATAATTTATTTGGTGGAACCATCCCGTCCAGCATCGGCAAGCTCAAGAATCTGACTAATCTATCTCTACATGGTAATAAACTAACTGGAGATATACCATTGGAGCTTTTCGACTGCACAAAGCTTGTATCCGTGGATCTGGGTTCAAACGGAGTGACAGGTCCAATCCCGAAACTAATATCCAAATGGAAATTGCTAGACAACTTGGTTCTTTCAGATAACAGACTTTATGGTCCCATACCTGAAGAGATATGCTCCGGATTTCAGATGGTTCCTTTACCAGATTCCGAGTTTGTCCAGCATTATGGGTTGCTTGATCTGTCCTACAATGAACTTGAGGGGCGTATTCCTCCTACAATCAAGCAATGCATTATTGTGAAAGAAATTCTGTTGCGGGGAAATAAGCTTAATGGGAGCATTCCCGAGGAGATATCATCACTGCCTAACTTAACTCTGCTTGATTTGTCCTTCAATTCTTTATCTGGTCGGGTAGTTCCTCGGTTGTTCCCAATGAAGAATCTTCAAGGTCTCATACTCTCTCATAATCGATTAGAAGGGTTGATCCCTCACAATATTTGGTCAACACTGCCAAATCTGTCCAAGCTCGATTTATCTAATAACTACTTGAGAGGTCCATTGCCACCTTCTGTATTTAGTGTCAAGAGTTTGACCTATTTGGATATTAGCATGAATTCTCTCTCGGGCCCTCTCGTGACTGTTAGCCATAAAAGCACCAGCCCTCTCTTGGTTTTGAATGCAAGCAATAACCGATTTAGTGGAACCGTTGATGATTTTGTTTCCAACCTTGCATCTCTCTCTGTGTTAGACCTCCACAACAATGCACTCAATGGAAGTGTACCATCATCCCTTTCGAATCTTGCTGCCTTGACATATCTTGACTTATCAGAGAACAATTTCCATGATTCTTTTCCATGCAATATTTGTACATTACAAGGCCTGATATTTGCCAATTTCTCTGGCAACAATTTCACTGGTCCATTTACCAATTCTTGCATGGATGAAAATACATGTATTCTAGGCCTACCGTTTCTCCTTCCAAGACGTCAATCTCGGTCTAGTCCAATAATGTCCCATGCTTCACTATTTGGCAGTATTTCTATTGCTTCCATACTCATCTTTCTGCTCATTGGACTTGTTCTCAGATGGAAAACTCAAAGACAGGCTGCCATAACAATTGACAGTGCCAACGATAGACTGGTGATGACACCAGAACCTACATCCAGTGAGGGGCTTCTGGGAAAGAAAATAAAGGAGCCCCTGAGCATTAACATCGCAACTTTTGAGCACTCGTTGTTAAGGATAAAAGCTGCTGACATCTCATCCGCAACTGAAAATTTCAGCAAGAGTTATATTATTGGTGATGGTGGATTTGGTACAGTGTATAGAGCATCATTACCGGGAGGACGTACTATAGCCGTGAAAAGGCTCAACGGTGGCCACTTGCACGGGGAGCGCGAATTTTTGGCTGAAATGGAAACCATCGGAAAGGTCAAACATGAAAATCTGGTTCCGTTGCTTGGTTATTGTGTGTTTGCAGATGAGAGATTCTTGATATATGAATACATGGAGAAAGGGAGTCTAGACTTTTGGCTAAGGAACCAGGCAGATGCAGTGGAGGCACTTGACTGGCCAACCCGTTTCAAGATTTGTCTGGGTTCTGCTCGAGGTCTTGCCTTTCTGCATCACGGTTTTGTTCCTCACATTATTCACAGAGACATCAAGTCGAGCAACATACTGTTGGACAGAAACCTGGAAGCACGGGTATCAGATTTCGGTCTGGCACGGATAATAAGTGCGTGCGAGAGTCATGTTTCGACTATGCTTGCTGGTACATTCGGATACATACCACCCGAGTATGGTCAGGCAATGGTGGCTACGACCAAGGGAGATGTCTACAGCTTTGGAGTGGTGATGCTAGAACTTGTAACAGGACAAGCACCGATCGGACAGACTGATGTGGAAGGAGGCAATCTTGTGGGATGGGTCAGGTGGATGGCTGCAAATGGAAGGGAGACTGAAATACTTGACCCTTGCTTTTTGAATTCAGCTGAGTGGAAGGATCATATGTTGCATGTTCTTTCAATTGCAAGGTCGTGCACCAACGATGAGCCATGGATGAGGCCTACTATGTTTGAGGTTGTTAAATTGTTGAAGCAGGCAAGGATCACCAGGATTGGCAGCTGATACCATTTGTTATATATATAAGCATAAATCTGCATGGGAGTTATCATTTTCTCCTTAGGTTATGTATTAGTATTAAAATGTAATGCAGCCAAGAGTCTAGAACATGGATATAGAAGTATAAGTAGTAATAAGACCTCTATTTGAGTTAAGACCTCTCACAAGTTCAATTATGATACTTATAATAATAAATAAATAAATAAATAATATATAAATCCCATAATACACTTAAAACAATAAAATGTATATTTATTACTATTTGAGTACTATTTTGTTTCTTCTATTTCCAAGAGTGCCATTTTCATTTATGGTATAATAATTATTAAATCAATGCACCAAGCGTGATTGCTGCTCTTCATCAACTGCATAGAACTCTAATTCTCCCTTTTCATCTACAAATCAATTCCTTACCAGTCCATTGATCGCGCTGTCGTGACGCATCAAAATTAGTTATTTATATTTTTCCTTGGCTTACTTCTACTAACTAGTAGTATCGGCAAGTAAGGATCGATCCCACGGAGAACGGTAAATCAATTAGACTAATTAAGGATTAAATACTTTTAGCAATTAAAATAAAATAAAAACGAGGGGGGATTTCAGTTTCTAATCTTAACTAAAATAATTTGCGTAAAATAAATTAAAATAAACAAAGGAAATAAAAATCGAAAGTATCAATTAAAGGAATAATCTAGTCCTTAGCTCCGTTATCCACCGTTTCGAATTAATTCAAGTTTCAATGCAGCGCTTATCTCTTCTCTAATCCCATGAACTCCTATTCCGAAGCCAACAACAAGCTCTGTTGACCCCAACTATTTCTTAAGTTTACTCAATTAAAACAAGCTCTTTAATCGAACCTATCTATGCGGTGGATTCAAAACAAGCTCTTCAAATCTCGTTTGCTAGATGCATTAAAAACCAAAATAATGGAATAGGCAAGATATTAAGTTCATAAGCTCGACTTAAGGGATCTCGATTTTGTGTTACCCAATTGGGAAAAAATCAATTGTTTGCTACTTGTGAAATTAGAATTGCAACAATTACGGATTACAACTCAATTTCTAGCATAAGACATAAAACTCCTAATCTAGTTGGCCAAACCAAATCAAGAAATTAAATGGCATAGTCGTGAATTCAATAACACAAAAGTAATTCAAGAGAATTCAAGTTGAGAATACGCTACGGGATTAAAACATGAATAATTCTAATCCAGTTTCAAACTTCACTAAGAACTAGAATAGAAAATTAGCCGGACATGTTGGCTTTAGAAAACAGCAAATTAATAATAGACATGAGAAGAAAGAAATTCAAACGGTGTAGTCTTCTTCTTCGCACGTCGGAATCGGCTCGGTTGCTCCGGCGAGAATTTGGTTCTGCCGTCCCCTTTTGCTTCTTCTGCTCCAGCCGTAAAAATTAGGTGATCAAAGATGAAAATAATTCCAGCCCTATCCTTTTATAATAATTCTTTATCTCTTAGTTTCCTTCTTTAATTGGATCTCCTTCCTTCTTATCCTTCTTGAGTTTTAATTTCCTTAGAGTCTTTCTTTCCAAATCTATTCCAATTCCTTTTCCCAGCCGAGGGACCGATTTATTGCCTTGTGGAACTGATTGGGGCGGTTTGGAGTCGTTTCTTGGCCTCCAAGTAAGATTATTTTCGAAACAGATCGACATCGGTCACCGAATCGACACCGCCACCCAAAGGTCGCGCGACATTTTCTTCATTTAAGCAATCACCTTGGCTTGGTACGTTTGATGATCCAAATTATTCCTTAAGCTTAAAAACTCCATCAAACACCTAATTTAAACAACAAATTGCCAAGTGAAGTAAATTACATCCAAAATATAAATAGGTAGAAAATAACCCACTTTGCCAACATAAAATTCAATAAAACCCAATAATTAACAATAATATTTGCGCACTATTTTCGTTCTATCATCCGTTTCGGGTAGTCACTTTCGGCTTGGGGTCCAGGTCTGGAGTGGGTAGGGGAAAAACCCGCAAGTTTGGGCAGATCTCAGTGTCAATATATATGCCCAGCTAATACATATAAATTAAGTATATAAACAAAATACATTGTTTTATCTTATCATCTTCTATTCAGGATAGGATTTAATAGTATTGTAAGGATTAGGATTTAATAGTATTGTAAGGATTAATGATTCATTCATTTGATTAAATTAGATAAGTAACAAAACATCACAAAATGTAAATGTGCTCCTTTTAATATTATTTATTTTTATTTCAAGATTCATGTAAATAAAATAATTTAAAAAACAACATCGGCGCTCATGGGTAAATCGGACCCAAGATCGATGGTTTTGGGCAATACTCAAGCCGGTTTTCATGGTTCTGCTGGGGCCGATTCTGAATCCGATTTTAGTCCGCAGTTCTGGGGATGAGTAATGCTTACTTAGTCCTGACCCGCCCCGTTGCCAGTCCTGACCTTTATGTTCAATCTAAATCACAAATAATCTTAATTTTCTGAGGTGAATGCCAGACAATTTTTTCTCTTGGGTGAGAATGTCAGTATAATTTTGTGAACCTCCTCGAACCTCCTCGAAGATGAATATCATATAATTCATCCACATGCCAATATGCCTCCACCTCTCTTCCATGATTCTTATTTCAGTTCCTTATGTAGTTTCTAAATAAGAATTTATGAAGAAAACAGATGGTTATGGGAACAAATACAAGAAAGGAAGCTGAAAGGCAACATATAGATTAGAGGAGCTAATTATGTCTTCAAGCTGGGGAAGATTTATCTGTGGTGGAGATTGTTTTTTTCTTTTTTTGTTGGTGGAGATTTGATATGTCTGGCAAATCTATTAACAAATATTGAGAAGGGAGAAGAAAAAGAAGAAAAATTGAATGATGTTTTTTCTTACAAACTATAACAAATAAAATAACACAAAAGTAAGGCTAATTTTCTTTATTTATTTACTAAAACCAAGGTTACTTTTGAAATTCACAATTTTTTAACTTCAGTTTTAATTAATATACTACAATCTTAATGTCTACCGATATGTAGATAAGTACAATAACTACCTATCCCAAGAATTTTTCTAGGCTTCAGTTTTCTTTAATATTAATTTTTTTTCAAGTTCTTTTTATTTTTGTAGGGTTTTCTAGCTTTATTCTCTTTTATGGATTTTTTGTGGGGTTTTATATTCGCATGTCTCTTTCATATTACCTATACATAGATATAAGTATTAAGATTGTAATAAATAACTTTAATAAATAAAAATTAAAATTTTAATTTACCAAATTACCCTGCTAGGAAAAAACATGTCGGCTAGCCGAGCAAAAAATAACTCTCTGGCGACCTATGGAGAACAGAACGATCGGTCGTTGGAACAAAAAAGTGGTCGAAAAACTGCCCAGTCGCCGGAGCTTCACCGGTGGCCTATTCCCAACCGGAGGTCTGCCGGCGGCTGGCCGGCAGCCACAAAGTGTATGGGACATTGTGTTTTTCCTTTATAGGATATTGTACTAATTGCAATATTGTTGGTCATTCAATTCATGCTTGTAAAAGTCAGCGGCAGCATGAGACTATGAGAGTAAGCATGACAAATCTCTTGCTTCGGGACCATCTAGAGGTCGTACAATCGTCATGAATATAGAGCTAAAGCGCTGCTACTAATAATACAGAAACATCCCCTATAGATACTCTGAATGCATTTGAACCCTCAAGGATCAGCTGTCGGATGAATTGCCCCCAGCTAACACTACTTTTGTTGTGGTGACAACTAAAGGTGCCGACATTACGCTGGCCTTGGTTATTGCTTCAAATGAGAAGCCCTCTTTTCCGAACATGGATAGTGATCCTTCAGTTATCCCTGCCATGGATGTTCTCACTCAGATCACATCCGCTCAGCACATGATTCAGCCAGCATCAGGTTCTGTTCCGCATAACAACAATCTTCTAGCGTTGATGGTTCACAAGAATGGCTCCTCCACATATTCAGATGTTGATGTTAACTATGTTGACGCTCTGGCTCCTCCCACATCAGTTCAGCATACGGCTCAGGCCATGGTTACATCCGATCAACACACGGTTCAGCACACCGGTCTTCTTCATTCCCATCCGGCTACTTCTATGAGATACCTCACTATTATTCCACATGCTCAGACAGATCTGCCCGTTAATGACCAGGCCGCACAACTTAGAGATGAGGCTCCGTTATCGTTCAAGTAAGCATCGGGCCCATATACTTCCAAATCTATTGAAGTGGCGGCAAGAAAATATCAGCCCGAGAATATCGAGGAACGGGTTGCAGTATATGTTGGTTGGACCACCTTCCGAAGCAGAAATAAAGACCAGTTATCACGCTTCAAGAGTTTCTATTTACTGGCGTGGAGGGAGGGTTGGTCATAGAGCGCGAAATAGAAAGCCAACCACAACATATAGCAATTACATCTCCATGACTTTTCATTCTTTTGTTGATTTATTTTTACAATTTTGTTGGAGTTTGTTAGCTTTCAAGATTTTATTTCTTTTGACTACCCGTGTGGGATCATCTTGAGATTTTTCACTTTATTACACTTTTGTTTATTAATTTGTTCCTACAATAAAATATTATACACTAGAATTAATAAACAATAATTGTCTGAGATTTATGCTCTCTTCTTATAGTCAGTACAGAAGAAACTATCTCATTAGGATCTACTTCAAATTATGCAAATACGCTATTGTATGATAATAGTCACGACCAACTAATCATAACATACAGTACAACCCCTCACATAATTTGTCTAATATTATATAGGTCGTGAACTATTTTTATTACCTTACTAGGCATCGATAATCTGTATGGCACCAACACACCATATGATCTACAATATAAAATAAATAGACGAATTCACATAACCATACTGTGAAGTAATATGCCAAACACGTGATGAAATATAATTAATATTTTCATAAATAATACAGGTAAATAAGGCAATACATGCATAAAGTATGTTTTGCAGTATACAATCCTAACAAATTTCAATTCAATTATGATATATTTTTTATGCAGAAGGACAAATATTAGGAAAATACATAAGATGAACAATTGTTTTGCGAGAATATGACGGTTTATTTACTATGTTTTCCATATTTTATGAAGTATAATTTTAGTAGAATCATGATTTAATGTTAGGTAGGTTTGTGAACTACTATAGGTAAATTTATAATGTGGTGGTTTATTTTTTTTTATTTTTTTGCATTTTTATAATTTTGTATTTTGATTTTGATAGGATTCAAATAGTTATATCATAAATTTGTAGCAAGATATTTCTATCTACTTAATTTGGTTGAGTGGTGAAGGCTTGCGCTTGGTAGTTGCATATCTCATCCCAGCTGGAGTTTGACTCCTACAAGCTCTTAGTTGTCGTTTATGTGTCGAAAGAAATATGATGCTGACATATAAGTATCCGGAGCACTAGATTACATGTGACAAGCAAAGAATGAAAAGCAGTCACTTAGACTCGACATATATTGTATCAATATGCAAAAGATATTATATACTACGTTTGTTTCTATATTTTTGTTTGTCGTGTGAACGAATTAGAATATCCAGGTTCATTTCGTTCCACAAAGATAATCCGTTTGTTTTTTTTTACACAGTTTATTATGATACCCCACTCTTGTTGGAAAATTAAAATTTAGGAATATTTTCTCAATTTTATGTGTGTGTGTTTTTTTTGATAATCATGTACGTATCCAAAATGAACTTACTATTTCAACTACTACATTAAGTTAGATCACAAATGACCTATCTTTGGACCTTTGGTGTACAAATAAAATAATAACATGGTTAGAGGTGGGTAGTGGGACGGGCTGGCCCGATCCATTCGGGCCCGACCTGTAGTTTTGTGCTCTGTGGATTGGCCTGGTTTGGTTCAGTCCAGGATTGGCCCGGTGCACTATTCTGATGGGCCAGTTCCAGTTTGGTTATTTCCACCAAGCCCAGTCAAACCAAACTCATCAAAAAAAACAGCCATGTGCAGTCTATAACTTAGTCCAGGATCAAAATATATAATGTCGTCATAAATCTTACCTAAATCAATTGCAGAATCTAAGATATTGCTGTATACTCCATCACATAGAGCGGGAACCCGATCGTGTTGCCTTTGTACTCGTCATTGCTGATAAAGAAACTCGAACACAGCTCAAATTCTTATTAGAGCTCCAAGTCATGGAGCTATGACACCAAAAGCAAGTGATAGCAATTCATTCGACAGCAGAAAACCATCTAAACTGAGCCGAACATATGCCAGCTTCTCATTGGACATTGAATGTATCAATTCATCGGCTGCCACATTTCTTCCCTGCTCGTCTGAGAAGATCACGTGCCCGCTTTCCACATGAGGTTTGTAGACCTCACAAATGGAGAGCATAAGCGAGTCGCCAAAAGCTTCTCTAAAACATTTCAAATCCAAGCCGTCGGCTGTTCTAAGAGAGAGCATAACAACATCCATTGTCAACTCCTTAGCGTCTATTATAATGCCATCCGATGTAAAACTCACCACTCCAACCTCCAACTTGTGCACATAATCCATGTACTCCAACCTCCTCAGCCTCGAAAACCCTTACTCCACCAATGTAACTAGCTGAGCTCAGTCCAAAAGCATGGAAAGGTTTGTTCTCCCAGTACGTACTATTGTGCTTACACCGACAACCACTCTTGCTGTAACTGCTGATTTCATAATGATCATAACCTGGACCTGTTAACATTTTCGAAGCCATTCTGTAAAACTCAGCGGACTGATTCTCACAAGGCTGAGGATATTTACCGGGACTGTATCTGTAAAATGCACATATATCAATTATGTAACACTTCGAAATCATGGAATTTGATAAGTTCCAATATCAACAATGTGATCATGAAACTGATCCTTTTGTGTTGTGTGTGTGTGTATTATGTAACCATCACTCTCTTAATTAAATAAATATGGGTATCTATCTATTTAATACTACATCTGTCTCACAAAGACAAACCACATTACTATTTCGCATGTCCAAAAAAGACAAGTCTCTTTCCATAAATGAAGTAGTTACAATATTAAGTTCTTTTTGTGCTCTTATGCAATTTGCCACACTCTAAAATTTTACTTCCCCAACAACAACGTATGATGTATTATAAAAATAAACAGGTCTAGACTTACAGGACTCCAAACTTGGTGTCTTGTTCGACCTGCAAATCATAAACGGAAACATGCGTAGGCTGAGCTCGGAGAGTGAGGCGCAAACTCTCCTTCAACATACTTGGAGTCTGATGTGGGAGCAAAGAGATGAGGTCCAAACTCCAATTCTCGACCCCACACGACTTGACGATCTCAATAGCTTCATAAACTTCACCAACTCCATGAGCCCTCCCACAAGCCTTCAACAATTCATCTTGAAAAGCCTGCACACCCAACGACACTCTATTCACACCGAGACTCATCAACGTCTTCATTGACACCGCATCAAACGTGCCGGGGTCCATTTCCATGGATATTTCAGCGTCGCCGCACAATCCGAATTTAGAGGACAGCGTATCAAGAACCGATGATACGAGACGGGGTGGCACGAGCGAAGGCGTCCCCCCACCGTAAAACACTATTTCAAGAGGTGGGTTGTTGTTGCTGCTGCTGGAACTCATATTAGTAGACTTGATTTCTCTACATAGCGTGTCTATATAGTTGGAAATACGGGAGTCGTCGTTATTCTTGTTCAGGTATGTGATTGAGGAGGAAAAGCCGAGAGCAATGATGGGGAAGTCGCAGTAATGGCAGCGTTTGCGACAGAAAGGGAGGTGAATGTAAGCAGATTTAGGAGGAAGTTTGTGCAGTAGCAGCAGTGAGGGGGTGTTGTCTTTGGCATTTTGTCGAACGGGTCGTGGGTTGTTTTGTGTTGACAAATTGCGAGTCTTTGTAAGCAAATAGAGCCTTGGGGGCCGCTTGGTTTTCGTAGGAAGGGAAGTGAATATTGGTGTGAATGTTGATTTCAGTAGCATGTTGGGCTAACAACTCCTTTTTCTGTGATGTACGAACATAAGATCTTTACCTGTCTCAAACGGTACATACACAATATCGGAAATGTACGCTCAAGGTCTGATTTTCATTGGAGCTTCTCTTTCTATTTATCATATTCCTTTTTGTTCCCTTTTTCTACACTTAAATAGTTAAATTAGTGCTGGCGGAAATAATCTTTTCGTAATTATTCTCGACCATAGCGGATAAGGAAAACGTCCCCGCTAAATAATTACAATTCCACCACAAGGAATATTAAGAACATCAATACAACGAGACATCTATAATGAATAATTTACAACAATTCACGCAAATCGTGTTCAAATAAGATGAAATAACAATCAGCACACAAAACATAACTTCCATTCACAAGATACAAATTTTTTAGGCAAGATACTTGCCTCAATAACGAACATGCGAACACTATGAAGAACACGGCTCGATCTGAAAATTGAAACCTACAACCTCCACGAGAGTACAACAACACGACAATTACAACCAAACACGACGGAAGACACTCAAGACCCAATGGAAACTCCTTGGAATGATTAGTCGAACATTAAAGGTTCAAGGATTTTCCAAGAACACCAAAATTAAAAATTGGCTTGGACGAAATCAAGATATGGATAGACAAACCATAGAATCCGATCAACAACATGGGATAAAGGTAATTGATTCAACAAAATTGAGTGAAAATCGAAATCACGAGTTTCCCTCCAAAAGTCAACTCTAAGGGATTCAAGGAAAATACCTCAATCCGACGAAAAACGAGGATTAAATATTTTTATAATCGTCAAAAATCTTCCAAAAGGCCACTTGATGAATGGAAGACCCCAAAGAACTCAAACTGGTTCAGGAACAAGAGAAAATTAAATCTAACACAACTCAATTTATTTATCAAATTCAAGATGCTTTAATACATAATCGAATGACCTATATAGTTATAAAATATAATGTGAATGGCTAATGTGAATGGTAGGAAATTCAGTTCAATTTTGGTAGCTTTGAAGCTTTGAATGGCTGCTAGTTTGATTTCCAATTTGGCGGCTATGAATGGTGACTTTGAATGGTTGTTGGATCATACTCCTCAGATTGGAGAGAACTCGCCCTTCGAGTTTAATCTGCTTCATCATCTAAACAAGGCGAAATATCACCAACGTTAAAAGTTGCAGAAACACCATATGTCCCAGGCAGTTCTACTTTGTAAGCATTGTCATTGATTTTCTGCACAATTTTGAATGGTCCATCATATAGATGACAACATGGTATTTGGTTGATTTAAAAATATTTCTTTTAGCAGATGAATCTAGACCAAATCTCCTACTTCAAAAATTTGTTGCTTCCGAGGTTTGTCACGCTGAGTTTTATATTTGGAATTTTGTTTCTGAATCCACCCTCGAACTTGTTCATGTAGTTTTTTGATTTCCTTTGTTCGACTATCTGCATCAGAACTGAATTGTTGTTTGTCGATTGATGGAGTCAAATCAAGTGGACTCCGCGGACATGTACCATATACTACTTCAAAAGGGCATTTTTTCGTGGCTTTATTAGTTGAATTGTTGTAAGCAAATTCAACCTGAGGAAGAATAAGATCTCACTGCTTCAAATTTTTACCATCAAAACTTCGAAGCAAATTTCCCAATAGACGGTTGATGGCTTCTGTTTGCCGATCTGTATGATAATGACTGGCACTACTGAACTGAAGCTTAGTTCCCATTTTCTTCTATAAAATTATCCAAAAGTGGATTAAGAACTTCACATCTCGATCAGAAGTGGTAGTTTTTGGAATCCCATGAAGACGAATTATTTCTTTGAAATACAAATCAGCAACTTGAACTGCATCATTAGTCTTGTGGCATGGAATTAAATGGGCCATCTTTGAAAATCTATCTACCACGACCATGGGTAGGTCTACTAGCTCCCACACTTGATTAGACATTTCGGATTCCATCGCTGTTTGCCAGGATTCAGCCTCCTTGTCTTGAACTGCCTCCCTATACGTCCATGGATCCGTTTCATCCTGGTCCGGGGAGTGGTCCGAAGACCGATTTAGTGGAATGCTTGATGATTTTGTTTCCAACCTTGCATCTCTCTCTGTGTTAGACCTCCAAAACAACGCACTCAATGGAAGTATACCATATCTTGACTTTATCAGAAAATAATTTCCATGATTCTTTCCCTGCAATATTAATACATTACAAGGCATATTTGCCAATTTATCTAGCAACAAATTTATTGGTCCATTTACCAATTCTTGCATGGAAGAAAAATACATGTATTCTAGGCCTACCATTTCTCCCTCCTGTGGTCACGGGTTCGAGTCCTAGGAGCGGCCTCTTGCCAATTTAATTGGCAAGGAAAGGCTTGCCCCCTATACACCCTTGTGGTGGGACCCTTCCCCGGACCCTCGCCTTGCGGGGACGCTTCGTGCACCGGGCTGCCCTTTATTGTTAAGGATAAAAGTTGCTGACATCTCATCCGCAACTGAAAATTTCAGCAAGAGTTATATTATTGGTGATGGTGGATTTGGTAGAGTGTATAGAGAGAGCATCATTACCGGGAGGACGTACTATAGATGTGAAAAGGCTCAACGGTGGCCACTTGCACGGGGAACGCGAATTCTTGGCTGAAATGGAAACCACCGGAAAGGTCAAACATGAAAATCTGGTTCCGTTGCTCGGTTACTGTGTGTTTGCAGATGAGAGATTCTTGATATATGAATACATGGAGAAAGGGAGTCTAGACTTTTGGATGAGGAACCAGGCAGATGAAATGGAGGCACTTGACTGGCCAACCCGTTTCAAGATTTGTCTGGGTTCTGCCTGAGGTCTTGCCTTTATGTTCGATCTAAATCACAAAAAATCTTAATTTTCTGAGGTGAATGTCAGACAATTTTTTCTCTTGGGTGAGAATGTCAGTATAATTTTGTGAACCTCCTCGAAGATGAAAATCAGATAATTCATCCACATGCCAATATGCCTCCACCTCTCTTCCATGATTCTTATTTCAGTCCCTTATGTAGTTTCTAAATAAGAATTTATGAAGAAAACAGATGGTTATGGGAAGAAATACAAGAAAGGAAGCTGAAAGGCAACACAGAGATTAGAGGAGCTAATTATGTCTTCAAGCTGGGGAAGATTTATCTGTGGTGGAGATTTTTTTTTTTCTCTTTTTGTTGGTGGAGATTTGATATGTCTGGCAAATCTATTAACAAATATTGAGAAGGGAGAAGAAAAAGAAGAAAAATTGAATGATTTTTTTTCTTACAAATATAATAAATAAATAACACAAAAGTAAGGCTAATTTTCTATTTTTTTATTTATTTACTAAAACTAAGGTTATTTTTGAATATCACAATTTTTTAACTTCAGTTTTAATTAATATACTACAATCTTAATGTCTACAAAATATGTATATAAGTACAATAACTACCTATCCCAAAAAGTTGCCTTCTAAGTTTTAGTTTTCTTTAATATTAATTTTTTTTTCAAGTTCTTTTCATTTTTTGTAGGGTTTTCTAGCTTCATTCTCTTTTATGGATTTTTTGTTGGATTTTATATTCGCATGTATTTTTCATATTACCTATACATAGATATAAGTACTAAGATTGTAATAAATAACTATAATAAATAAAAATTAAAATTTAAGTTACCAAATTACCCTGCTAGGAAAAAACATGTCGGCTAGCCGAGCAAAAATAACTGTCCGGCGCCATAGGTCGTTGGAGACAGAACGACCGGCCGCTGGAACATAAAAATGGTCGAAAACCTGCCCAGTCACCGAAGCTTCACTGGTGGCCTATTTCCAACCGGAGGTCTGCTCGGCTGGCCGGCAGCCACAAAGTGTATGGGACATTGTGTTTTTTTTCCTCTATAGGATGCGAAAATTTACCCGAATATTGTACTAATTGCAATATTGTTGGTCATTCAATTCATGCTTGTAGAAGTTGGCAGCAGCATGAGACTATGAGAGTAAGCATGACAAACCTCTTGCTTCGGGACTATCTAGAGGTCGTACAACTTGTCAGGAATATAGAGCTAAAGCGCTGCTACTAATAATATAGAAACATCCCCTATAGATACTCTGAATGCATTTGAACCCTCACGGATCAGCAGTCAGATGAATTGCCCACAGCTAACACTACTTCTGTTGTGGTGACAACTAAAGGTGTCTGACATTACGTTGGCCTTGGTTATTGCTTCAAATGAGCAGCCCTCTTTTTCGAACATGGATAGTGATCCTTCAGTTATCCATGCCATGGATGTTCTCACTCAGATCACATCCGCTCAGCACATGATTCAGCCACCATCAAGTCCCGTTCCGCATAATAACAATCTTCTAGCATTGATGGTTCACAAGAATGGCTCCTCCACATATTCAAATGTTGATGTTAACTATGTTGATGCGCTGGCTCCTCCCACTTCAGTTCAGCATACGACTCAGGCCATGGTTACATTCGCTCAACACATGGTTCAGCACACTGGTCTTCTCATTCTCAGCCGACTACTACGAGATACCTCACTATTATTCCACATGCTCAGACAGATCTGCCCGCTAATGACCAGGCTGCACAACTTAGAGCTGAGGCTCCGTTATCGCTCAAGTAAGCATCGGGCCCATATGCTTCCAAATCTATTGAGGTGGCGGCAAGAAAATATCGACCCCAGAATATCGAGGAACGGGTTGCAGTATATTTTGGTTGGACCACCTTTCAAAGCAAGAGAAAATGACCAGTTATCATGCTTCAAGAGTTTCTATTTACTGGCATGGAGAGGGTTGGTCATAGAGTGCAAAATAGAAAGCCACCCACAACATTGTTGATTTATTGTTACAATATTGTTGGAGTTTGTTAGCTTTCAACATTTTATTTCTTTTGACTGCCCGTGTGTTGGGGAACAAGTACAACAACAACAATATCTAAGCCTTAGTCCCAAAATGATTTGGGGTCGGCTAACATGAATCAAACTTTGAAACCGTCAATGAGCGTTACATAAATAACATAAAAGGAGAAAAAGAGGGAAAAAGTAGAGAAAAAAGTAGAGAAAAAAGCAAATAAAAAAAGAGAATGAATGTTAAAAAAAAATGAAAAATCCTGAAAAATAAATTAACAGATAACATGGAATAAAAGAAAACAGGAATAAAAATACAGGAAAAAAAAAAAGGAATCAGATTCCATCCACCATCCGTATTCTTTCCCACCACATTTGCCTCTCTATCACCATACTTTCTCCAATTCCAAGAAACTGCATATCATTTTCAATCATCTTTATCCAAGTTTTCTTGGGTCTTCCTCTACCTTTCACAACATTACTTGTTCCCCAACTTTCTAGCCTCCTCACTGGGGCATCAACAGGTCTTCTTCCCAGATGACCAAACCATCGTAATCGATTCTCCATCATCTTGTCTTCGATAGCCGCAACTCTTACCTTCTCTCTAATCACCTCATTTCTGAGCCGATCCTTTTTTGTATGACAACACATCCATCGTAGCATACGCATCTCCGCCACATTCATCATTTGAACGTGACACTGTTTTACAGCCCAACACTCGGTGCCATATAACAGCGCAGGCCTAATTGTCGTGCGGTAAAATTTACCCTTTAATCTATGAGGCATGTCAGGATCACATAAAACTCCTGTGGCACTCTTCCACTTCAACCACCCGGCCTTTATTCTGTGAGCCACATCGCCATCTAGCTCTCCATTCTTTTGGATAATAGATCCAAGATACCGAAAGAAAGTGGATCCATGAACAACTTTCCCATCAAATGTGATCATCCCCGCCTCTCTATCACTGTTTTCGCTAAACCTACACTCCATATATTCAGTCTTACTTCTGCTCAGCCTAAAGCCTCGAGCTTCCAAAGTATCCCTCCAAAGTTCCAATTTCTGTTGCACTCCAACCTTCGTTTCATCAATCAACACAATATCATCTGCGAACATCACCCCAATCGTAATAGGGAATTCTTCTGTCCTCCCAACACTAGTACGTACACTTGCGCTAGCTCCCTCATACATGTCCTTTATAATGTCAATATATTTCCGCGATACACCCTTCTTTGCTAAGGCCCACCAAAGTACTTCTCTTGGTACTTTATCATATGTCTTCTCTAAATCAATAAAAACCATATGTTGATCTTTCTTTTTATCTCGATAATGTTCCATCAACTGCCGGATAAGATAAATTGCTTCCATGGTCGATCTTCCAGGCATAAATCCAAACTGATTTTCTGTTATCTTCACACATTTCCTGATCCTTTGTTCAATCACTCGTTCCCACAACTTCATGGTATGACTCATTAGTTTAATTCCGCGATAATTAGAACAATCTTGAACATCACCTTTGTTCTTATACAAAGGGACGAGAATACTTTTCCTCCATGCTGATGGCATCTTATTGCTTCTCTAAAAAAAATGTACATGATAATAAAAAAAAAAAATTAAGAAAATACTCCTCAATTTTAATTTTCCACCAAGAATGGTGTATTATATTAAACTGTGTAAAAAACAAACGGATTATCTTTGTGGAACGAAATGAACCTGGATATTCTAATTCGTGCACACAACAAACAGAAATATAGAAACAAATGTAGTATATAATCTCTTTTATATACTGATACAAGATATGTCGAGTCTAAGTGATTGCTTCTCATTCTTTGCTTGCTACATGTAATCTAGTGCTTCAGATGCTTATATGTCAGCCTCATATATTTCAATCGACACATAAACGACAACTAAGAGCTTGTAGGAGTCAAACTCCAACTGGGATGACATATGCAACTACCAAGTGCAAGCCTTCACCAGTCAACCAAATTAAGTAGATAGAAATATCATGCTACAAATTTATGATATAACTATTTGAATCCTACCAAAATCAAAATACAAAATAATAAAAATGCAAAACAAAAAAGAAACCACCATATTATAAATTTACCTACAGTAATTCATAAACATACCTAAAATTAAATCGTAATTCTACTAAAATTATCAATGTTTGAAAAAGCGCCGTGCTGCGCGCCTTGAGGCGCGCCTTAGAGCGCTTTTCGCCGAAAACGCACTGAGGCGTTTGGCGACCTGCGAATTGCAGGCAATGCGTACGCCTTTTATCTGAGGCGCACGCTTTTAGGGCTCAGCGTGCGCCTTTCACGCCTTCTATATGAGGCCCACGCTTTTTATGTTTTTTTTTAAACCTAGCCCTGGAAACGACATCGTTTTTAAGCGGAATAATAAAAAAAAAGTCAATAAAGGGAATATCTCAGCCCTTTTTGACTCGAAACCCTAATTGCCAAACAAACAGCGCCGCTGATTCTTCTCCTGCTCATTCTTTCAGGCTAAATAATTAAAAAAAAAAAGTTAATAAAGGGATTAGTTAAACAACTCTAAATTCAGCTTTCAAGCGAAGCAAACAACTTTGGATCAGTTTGTGGAACATGCTTTTTTATGTTCTTTTTTTTTTGTTGAACTTATGTTCTTAGACTTTATATATGTTGTTTAAATTTGATTATATGACTTATATGAAGCTTATTTGTTTAAGGGATTAGTTTTTAGGTGTTATTCTACATAAAGAAAATGCACGCAGTGCTTACGCCCTGGCGCCTCGAGGCTTACGCCTCGCTTTTCGGCAGGCTAACGCTTAGGCTTACGCCTTCGCCTTTTCAAACATTGAAAATTATACTTCACAAAATATGGAAAACATAGTAAATAAATCGTCATCATATTCTCGCCAAACAATTATTCATCTTATGTATTTTCCTAATACTTGTCCTTCTGCATCAAAAGTCCATCATAACTCAATTGAAATTTGTTAGGATTAGATACTGCAAAACATACTTTATGCCTGTATTATCATAGTTTCCTGTATTATATATGAAAATATTAATTCTTTTTCATCACATGTTGGCATATTACTTCACAGTAAGGTTATGTGAATATCGTCTATTTATTTTATATTGCAGATACTGTGGTATGTGGTGCCATACAAATTAGCGATGCCTAGTAAGGTAATATAAATAGTTCACAGCCTATATAATATTAGACAAATTATGTAAGAGGTTGTAATGTATGTTGAGATTAGTTGACCGTGACTATTAGCATACAGTAGCGTATTTGCATACTTCGAATTAGATCCCAGTGAGATAGTTTCTTCTGTACTGACTATAAGAACGTAAATCTCGGACAGTTACACTTTATTAATTCTAGTGTATAATATTTAATTGCAGGAGCAAATTAATAAACAAAAGTGTAATAAAGTGAAAAATCCGAAGATGATCCCACACACGGGCAGTGAACAACAACAACAACATCTAAGCCTTAGTCTCAAAATGATTTGGGGTCGGCTAACATGAATCAAACTTTGAAACCGTCAATGATCGTTACATAAATAACATAAAAGGAGAAAAAGAGGTAGAGAAAAAAGCAAATAAAAAAAGAGAATGAATGTAAAAAAAAAATAAAAAATGAAAAATCCTGAAAAATAAATTAAAAGATAACATGGATTAAAAAAAAAAGGAATCAGATTCCATCCACCATCCGTATTCTTTCCCGCCACATTTGCCTCTCTATCGCCATACTTTCTCCAATTCCAAGAAACCGCATATCATTTTCAATCATCTTTATCCAAGTTTTCTTGGGTCTTCCTCTACCTTTCACAACATTACTTGTTCCCCAACACGGGAGAGAGGGATCGAATGGGTAACTCTGTTTTTCAATAAGATTTGGAGAAGCAATAAGATGCCATCAGCATGGAGGAAAAGTATTCTCGTCCCTTTGTATAAGAACAAAGGTGATGTTCAAGATTGTTCTAATTATCGCGGAATTAAACTAATGAGTCATACCATGAAGTTGTGGGAACGAGTGATTGAACAAAGGATCAGGAAATGTGTGAAGATAACAGAAAATCAGTTTGGATTTATGCCTGGAAGATCGACCATGGAAGCAATTTATCTTATCCGGCAGTTGATGGAACATTATCGAGATAAAAAGAAAGATCTACATATGATTTTTATTGATTTAGAGAAGACATATGATAAAGTACCAAGAGAAGTACTTTGATGGGCCTTAGCAAAGAAGGGTGTATCGCGGAAATATATTGACATTATAAAGGACATGTATGAGGGAGCTAGCGCAAGTGTACGTACTAGTGTTGGGAGGACAGAAGAATTCCCTATTACGATTGGGGTGCATCAAGGATCTGCTCTTAGTCCTTTTCTCTTTGCCATAGTCATGGACGAATTGACAAGAGAAATTCAAAATGACGCTCCGTGGTGCATGATGTTCGCAGATGATATTGTGTTGATTGATGAAACGAAGGTTGGAGTGCAACAGAAATTGGAACTTTGGAGGGATACTTTGGAAGCTCGAGGCTTTAGGCTGAGCAGAAGTAAGACTGAATATATGGAGTGTAGGTTTAGCGAAAACAGTGATAAAGAGGCGGGGATGATCACATTTGATGGAAAATTTGTTCATGGATCCACTTTCTTTCGGTATCTTGGATCTATTATCCAAAAGAATGGAGAGCTAGATGGCGATGTGGCTCACAGAATAAAGGCAGGGTGGTTGAAGTGGAAGAGTGTCACAGGAGTTTTATGTGATCCTGACATGCCTCATAGATTAAAGGGTAAATTTTACCGCACGGCAATTAGGCCTACACTGTTATATGGCACCGAGTGTTGGGCTGTAAAACAATGTCACGTTCAAAAGATGAATGTGGCGGAGATGCGTATGCTACGATGGATGTGTGGTCATACAAAAAAGGATCGGCTCAGAATGAGGTGATTAGAGAGAAGGTAAGAGTTGCGTCTATAGAAGACAAGATGATGGAGAATCGATTACGATGGTTTGGTCATCTGGGAAGAAGACCTGTTGATGCCCCAGTGAGGAGGCAAGAAAGTTGGGGAATGGGGAACAAGTAATATTGTGAAAGGCAGAGGAAGACCTAAGAAAACTTGGATAAAGATGATTGAAAATGATATGCGGTTTCTTGGAATTGGAGAAAGTATGGCGATGGAGAGGCAAATGTGGCGGGAAGGAATACGGATGGTGGATGGAATCTGATTCTTTTTTTTTCTGTATTTTGTTCCTATTTTCTTTTATTTCATGTTATCTTTTAATTTATTTTTCAGGATTTTTCATTTTTTTTTCTTTTTTTAACATTCATTGTCTTTTTTTTATTTGCTTTTTTCTCTACTTTTTTCCTCTTTTTTCCTTTTATGTTATTTATTTAACGATCATTGACGGTTTCAGAGTTTGATTCATGTTAGCCAACCCCAAATCATTTTGGGACTAAGGCTAGGATGTTATTGTTGTTGTTGTTGATAATCATGTACCTAAGTAAGTTCCAAATTGAACCAATACATTAAGGTAGATCACAAATGACCTATCTTTGGACCTTTGGTGTACAAATAAAATAATAACATGGTTAGAGGTGGCTAGTGGGTCGGGCTGGCCCGATCCATACTCGCCCGACCTGTAGTTTTGTGCTCTGTGGATTGGCCTGGTTTGGTTCTGTCCAGGATTGGCCCGGTGCACTATTCTGATGGGCCAGTTCCAGTTTGGTTATTTCCACCAAGCCCAGTCAAACCAAACTCATCATAAAAAAAACAGCCCTGTGCAGTCCATAACTTAGCCCAGGATAAATCCCGCCCGGCTAAAGATTTTTATGTATAAAAATATATCATGTCGTCATAAATATTACCTAAATCAATTGCAGAATCTAAGATATTGTTGTATACTCCATATCATAGAGCGAGAACCCAATGGTGTTGCCTTTGCACTCGTCATTGCTGATAATGAAACTCGAACACAGCTCCAAGTCATGGAGCTATGACACCAAAAGCAAGTGACAGCAATTCATTCGACAGCAGAAAACCATCTGGATCACTGAGCCGAACATATGCCAGCTTCTCATTGGACATTGAATGTATCAATTCATCGGCTGCCACATTTCTTCCCTGCTTGTCTGAGAAAATCACGTGCCCGCTTTCGACCTGAGGTTTATAGACCTCACAAATGGAGAGCATAAGCGAGTCACCAAAAGCTTCTCCAAAACATTTCAAATCCAAGCCGTCGGCTGTTCTAAGAGAGAGCATAACAACATCCATTGCCAACTCCTTAGTGTCTATTATAATGCCATCCGATGTAAAACTCACCACTCCATCCTCCAACTTGTGGACGTAATCCACGTACTCCTTCAACCTCCTCGGCCTCGAAAACCTTACTCCACCGATGTAACTAGCTGAGCCCAGTCCAAAAGCATGGAAAGGTTTGTTCTCCCAGTACGTACTATTGTGCTTACACCGATAACCACTCTTGCTGTAACTGCTGATTTCATAATGATCGTAACCTGCACCTGTTATCATTTTCGAAGCCATTCTGTAAAACTCAGCAGATTGATTCTCACAAGGCAGAGGATATTCACCGGGACTGTATCTGTAAAATGCACATATATCAATCATATTATGAAACATTTCGAAGTCATGGAATTTGATAAGTTCCAATATCAACAATGTGATCATGAAACTGATCTTTTTGTGTTGTGTGTGTGTGTGTATTATGTAACCATCATGATCTTAATATAATAAATATGGGTATCTATCTATTTAACACTACATCTGTCTCACAAAGACAAACCACATTACTATTTCGCATGTCCAAAAAAGACAAGTCTCTTTCCATAAATGAAGTAGTTACAATATTAAGTTCTTTTTGTGCTTTTATGTAATTAGCATGGTTATCAACAAAATAAAATTATAAAGCTGTAAAAGTTAGTAGTAATTTAAAGGATATATTAAGAAAACCATCTAAAATTTTACTCTCCCAACACCAATGTATGATGTATTATAAAAATAAACAGGTCTAGACTTACAGGACTCCAAACTTGGTGTCTTGTTCGACCTGCAAATCATAAACGGAAACATGCGTAGGCTGAGCTCGGAGAGTGAGGCGCAAACTCTCCTCCCACATACTTGGAGTCTGATGTGGGAGCGAAGAGATGAGGTCCAAACTCCAATTCTCGACCCCACACAACTTCACGATCTCGATGGCTTCATAAACTTCACCAACTCCATGAGCCCTCCCACAGGCCTTCAACAATTCAGCTTGAAAAGCCTGCACACCCAACGACACTCTATTCACACCGAGACTCATCAACGTCTTCATTGACACAGCATCAAACGTGCCTGGGTCCATTTCCATGGATATTTCGGCGTCGCCGCACAATCCGAATTTAGAGGACAGCGTATCCAGAACCGATGATAGGAAATGGGGCGGCACGAGCGAAGGCGTCCCCCCACCGAAAAACACTGTTTCAAGAGGTGGGTTGTTGTTGCTGCTGCTGGAACTCATATTAGTAGCCTTGATTTCTCTACATAGCGTGTCTATATAGTTTGAAATACGGGAGTCGTCGTTATTCTTGTTCAGGTAGGTGGTTGAGGAGGAAGAGCCGAGAGCAATGATGGGGAAGTCGCAGTAATTGCAGCGTTTGCGACAGAAAGGTAGGTGAATGTAAGCAGATTTAGGAGGAAGTTTGTGCAGTAGCAGCAGTGAGGGGGTGTTGTCTTTGGCATTTGGTCGAACGGGTCGTAGGTTGTTTTGTGTTGACAAATTGCGAGTATTCGTAAGCAAATAGAGCCTTGGGGGCCGCTTGGTTTTCGTAGGAAGGGAAGTGAATATTGGTGTGAATGTTGATTTCAGTAGCATGTTGGGCTAACAACTCCTTTTTCTGTGATGTACGAACATAAGATCTTTACCTGTCTCAAACGGTACATGCACAATATCGGAAATGTACGCTCAGGTTCTGATCTTTACCTATTTATTATATTCCTTTTTTGTTCCCTTTTTCTACGCTTAAATTAGTGTAGGCGGAAATAATCATTTTGTAGCGCATAAGGAAACGTCTCCCACTAAATAATTACAATTCCACAACGAGCTATATTAAGAACAACATCCACACGCAAGGATAGTCAAGTTGCTGGAGTAGGTGAGCGTGAGATTGAAAGGTCACGAGTTCGATTTCTAACAACAGCTTTGGTTGAATCACACAGAACTGCCATGTGTTTACCTAAGGCGTAGTTTGCTTATTACGCCCACTTAGAGGTTTATCCAGGCACTTCAAGAAAGAACATGCGGCTCCTCCGTCATCAAAAAAAAGAACAACATCAATACAACGTGACATCTATAACGAATAATTTACAGCAATTAACACAAACCATGTTCAAATAAGATGAAATAACAATCAGAACCCAAAATATAACTTTCATTCACGAGATACAAATCTATAGGCAATATACTTGCCTCAATAACCAACACGCGAACACTCTGAAGAACACGGCTCGATTTGAAACCCCGAAACCTACAACCTCCACGAGAGTACAACAACACGACAATTACTACGAGAATAATAACCAAACACGACGGAGAACACCCAAATACCCAAATGGAAACCCTTGAAATGATTAGTCGAACATTAAAGGTTCAAGGATTTTCCAAGAACACCAGATTAAAAACTAGATTGAATGAGATCAAGATATGGATAGACAATCCATAGAACTCGATCAACAACACTGGACAAAAGTAACTGATTCAACAAAATTGGTGAAATCGAAATCCCGAGTTTCCCTCCAAAAGTTAACTCTAAGGGATTCAAGGAAAATACCTCGATCCGGCGAAAAACGAGGATTAAATATTTTTATAATCCCGAAAAACCTTCCAAAAAGCCACTTGATGAATGGGATCGCCCCCAAAAACTCAAACCCTCTGCAAAATCGCCCCAAGCGTCGGATGGATGGGGAAAGGGCAAGACTGCGTAGAAAAAATCTCATGTGTAGCTTATATAAATTCCACATTACGATCGTAACTTAGGGGTTCTACGACAGTAACACAGCTTATAACAAATCTAAAAATACTATAATTAAAAATAATAAGAAAATAATTACATATACAGTAGAACCTCGATAAATGAATAACCTCGTCTAATGAAGAAATTTCTCCGGTCCCAACTTGGGCCAATGGACTTAATGAATAACCTCGCTTAATGTATTAATGAATAAATACAAATGAAGTCTTTATAGGCCCTATGTAAAGATAAATGAATATTCACTATATTTCAACTAATATATTTTTATTTATATAATATATCATGAATACATTTAATTCAATGACTAATTTCAAACACATTAATAAGTCATATTTTTTCGAAAAATGCCTCCAAAATTGATTGTTTCTTTCCTCCCCCAAAATGCATATGGTCCTTGATTCTGTGTAAAGCATGCACCACTTCTGGAATATTTTGATCATGTTGCAGCAGGTAATTTTTTATAGTGACAATAGCTTGAAAAGCTTCTCTTGAGGACACTTGTGGTATAGTGATACTATCATCAGGTTCGGGATCATTTGCCTCATCATTTAGTACATCTTCAATGATTTCTTCGTCCGTAGGAGATCCCATAACCACATTATTCTCTTCAGGATAGTTCAGAAGATGTTCAACATCCATCACATTTCTATAGCTCAATTTAGAACGGAGTTTAGTTAAATCTTGGATCTCTTGCTCTAGTTGACCATCTTCTACTTCAGGAACATCAACTTCTTCTGATCGAATTTTACAGTGGCGAAAACAGTTTGCTATTGTTTTTGTTGTCACATCAAAACTCCAGGCCATGGTAGCAAAATTAATAGCATCCAAAATATTTATTTTTTCAAGATTTGGTGAGCCAACCTCAAGCATCTGCAAAATGCTAGAATAGAAACGACGTCAATAATGAACTTTGAATGCTCTAATAATCCCGGCATCACATGGTTGAATTTTAAGTTGAGTTAGGGGGCAAAAAATATAACTCCATATTTCTCACGCCTTCAACAATCTTTGGATGTGCCGGACAATTGTCTACTAGCAAGAGAACCTTTCTACCATTCATTCTCTTGTCAAACCAATGACAATATTCTTGAAAAGCAAATCAGTCATCCAAGCTTTCTTATTAAATCGATACTCGCAATTAAGATTATTCATATTCACATTCTTAAAGCATCTGAGTTTTGCATACTTACCAATAACCCAAAGAGGCACTTTATCAGACCAGTCACTGTTACAACAAACAGCAATAGTGATTCTCTCCTTATCTTTCTTCCGCCCTTCAAGCTGCTTCGTGGCAAGTGAATGGTCAGCCTCCAATCGATAAAACAATCCGGTCTCATCCATATTGTATATATCTTTAAGGTTGAATTGGTTTAGTTTTGACCGTATCCCGGGTAAAGCATTTGCAATATCCTCCATGTTAACTGAACCACTCTCACCAAAACGTCGGTAAGACTTGATTGAATATCTTGCCTTAAAACGTTCAAGCCATCCACTAGAAAAGCTAAATTCTGAGTTTGTTTCTCCATACATTTTCTGCATAAACTCTTTGCTTTACCCTGGATCATTTCTCCTGACATATTCACCTTCTCTTGTTTTTGAAGAAACCATTCATATAAAGCTTTCTCTAGTTCATGATATTTAGCTGACTTGTGCCTCTTAACATTGCTATTTTTCATCTCATCATACAAATATTTCGACGATCTTTTGAGAGTATTTGATATTGTGGTTTGGCTAGTAACCAAATCAAATTTTTCTTTCACCCATGCTTGCATATCTTTTTGGCTAATACTTGGATTCTCCTTCTTATGCTCACACATGGCTCTCCTTGTCTGATCTGTTAAAGTAATTTTTGTTACTGGCTTTGCCTGCTCTTTGGAAGCCATTATAGTAGATTGAACACGAACATAGTAATATGATTGTGTTATGAAGATATAGTAGGAATTTAGAATTATATATAGCTTGGTATGAGGTATTGAGTATGTAATATCCGCATTTTTCTTTTCCTGGTATTTTCATCTTTTGTGTATTTTTTTTAGCGACTAGCTTATAACCGTATTGATATTTCGAGAATATTTAATACTGGACTTTTTGTCATCCGGGCTTGTTTCGGACCTATTATACTCAATTCCGTGTTTAATGTCATTTCCGTCGCTATTTCGTTCGATTCTCGTAACCGTTGTTCGGAACCGCCGTTTCGGGGTTGCCGCAGATCTGTCTCATGTGGTTATGCATGTTGTGAACTTTCGTTTATTGTGTCGATCATGTATTGTGTGTTTCGGATGTTTTGGGCCATTTTGTAATTTCCCAAAGTTTTGGGGTGATTACTAATGTTGTAGTTTTTTGTACCCTCGGGTAGTCGGAATCGTGTTTTTTTAGTGCTTTGGTTCTGACTCATTCTTGTTGTTCGTGTGTCTCCTTCGGTCCGTTGTTTGGTGTCGGATGCGTGTTGTCACTAGTAGAAAAATGACTTTAGATAACACCCTGCAGGTAACGCTTTTGATAATTGAAAATTGGAGAGTGCATAGGTAACACATAGATAACACTTTTTTATTAGGTAACACTCAAGGTAACATTTTCAAAATAGGTAACAGTTTCAGGTAACACATTTTTGTGTTACTTAGTTTAGGTAGCACTCCAAGTAACACTTTCAAAATAGGTAACACTTCAGGTAACACTTTTTGTGTGTTACATAATTTAAGTAACACTTATGTAACACTTAGAGAATATGTATAATTATTTGAAGTTATATTATCACTTTTTTTGCGTTACAATAATATTATTATTAACTACACATTAAAAATATAAAAAATAAGGATATATATATATATATTAAAATTCGATTTATCTTAGGTATCACTAAATGTAACAAATTTGAAATATAAAACATTTAAAATATAATACAATGCCTAATAGCTAGTATTTTACGGTTGATGATTAATTTATATAATGCGAAGCCTTATAACAGGTAGATGGCTTGTTCAAATCGCAAAGTATTTGTAATTCCTATTGATTGGCGCGAGTTCGATTCTTCTAAGCTACATTATTTTTTAAAAATATATGCACACACTTAAGTGTCAATAATATAATCTAAAATGACCAGTTTACCCCTGAGCTCATATACTTCACCTACACAGTAGGGATAAAGATGTAAATTTAATAGGTAAAGATGTAAATTTAATATATTTGTATCCATATATAATAAGGCTACATCTTTCGTCGCCCGACTCCTGTTTCACATCGCCTTTCTCCTGCTTCGCTGCAACGGGTGCAGCCTCACTACTACAAAAACAAAGCAAAGAGATCCAAAATAAATGATCCGTTGATAAAGATAACGGGTCTCTTTAATATAAGACACCTAATATTTTAAACAACAGGTCTCTAATATGTCAAATGGACGCGCTATTTTTTAGTAAGAGACTTTAGAGACTATTTATTTGGGTTAATGGGTCTCTAGTGTGTAAAAAATAAGAGACCCGTTGTTTTTGTTGACGGGTCTCTAAAGTGTAAAAAAACTAAGAGACATGTCGTTTAACCAACCGGTCTCTTCATTTCTTCTTCAGATTAGGTAAATACACGATACACCAGCTATTCTTCTATATCTCGTCTTCTCTAATCTCTCCATCTCTCTCTCTAGAATTCTCCACCCCATATGTGCTCACTCTTACATGCTATCATCGGAATAGGAAAAGAAAACGACAGGGAGAAGAAAGAAAAGAGAGAAGAATCAGGGGTAGAACGAGATTTGAAAGAGGGAGCTCGGCTAGGGCAAGAGGAGAAGAATAGAGAGGAGATGAAGGAGAAGCAAAGGAGTTCGATTGAGTGAAGAAGGAGAAGAATTTACAGTCAAGGTATATATTCTCTACCCATTTAGTGAGGATTTTCGAATTTTGGGGAAGAACATATTAGGTAACTTGGAAGACTTTTGATGATGGAGTCTTCATAGTTTTTAGGAGTTGGCTAAATCTAAAAAATGTGTGTGATTATTAGATTCTATAGTTGTTGTGTGGCTGCAAGCCCGATTAAGAGTGATGTAACCGACTGTGAAGGATCGATCACCAATCGCTTGATTATATGTCTAAAAGGCGAAGACAATTATTGTTGAAACCTTAGTGTTCTTGATGATATGTGCATAGTTTGAATCAAATTTATTAGGATAGTTAGACCAACATTTTTGATCAAAATATTGATATTAAAGGCTTAGTATATCTGGTTTTATGCTTAGTATTTCTTTGTGAGAAGTGTAAAATGGATAAGTAAAGTTTTTGATACTAGAATAAGATTTTCGTGAGTCTTCAAGATGTCGCCAGATTGATGACTGTATTCAAACAAAGAATAACTCTTTGCTCGTTTAATATATTTGAGAACCATAAAATTTGCTGAAAACTAGACACTGTAAGTTTCTAGGGACATATGAAACGGACTGATTCATTCTATATTGAAACAAATTATTGTTTGAAGTTGAAGGTGCCGCAGATAATATTTCGTGAGATTTCCACCTCCATCTTTATTGTTCTTCTTCGCTTTTGAGAAAGCAATTGCCACCGTTTGTATTTCTCATTTCACTTTCATATTTTCTCTTGTTCTTTGCTCGTGTGCCCGAGTAGGTTTTTATCTTAACCTTCGTATTTTGTTTTGGCCTTTGAAATTAAGGTTTTGGCTTTTTCCTATTTCTCTCGTTGGTGGTTTGACTTCTCTTCTCCCCAAACCTATGTTTATCAATCAGGTGAAATTTAGGAAAGGAAGTTTTTCTCTTTGTTGTTGATTTCCTTCAATCGGCTGATTTCGCTCGCTCATAATTGGGCGTGCAAGATAGCGGTTAAAGCACTGGCCGCTAAAGGCCTCCCACTCTCCGCCTTCTTGTGTGGCTTGCGTAATCTTCTTCTGTGGTTATTATTGAGTGAGTAATGAGTGATTTTTTTTATTTCTTTTCGATTTGGTTGTTTCGGTTCTGTAAGTTTTGGTATCATGAGGTAAAATATTTCGATGTATTAACATTTTTCCTTGGATTTGTTTGAGGAAGGAATAACTAGAATGATAAAATTATGCATGATGATTTTCTTTATCTAGTTTTCGGATTTGGATTCGTAAATTGGGAATGATATTTAAATCTAGATTTGAAATTTATTGTTATTGATGACATCTTGACGTCTTGGCTCTTAGGGTAGATGTATTTCTTGTTTTGTTACTTGCTCTTGCTTTCGGGTGTTCATTGGTAGGTACCTTTTTTACTTTCCTTCAATTTATTTCTTGATTTTTATGATTACGGCTGAAAAGAATATGATCGAACTATGTTGAATTGTTGGTCGAGTTTTAAAACTACCGGAAATTGAAATATTAGACTGAACAGATTTTCATGTTCGTGGTCATTCTCGTTGATTTCTGGTTGTATTTTTGTGGATGGCTTTTTCGGGTTTTCTGATATTTCTGTTCGGATTCTCTGGAATTAACATTTCTTGAGGCTTTTCCATTAGGGTTCTTGTTGGTTGAAGTTGGTTATTCTTTTGTGGGGCTTAATTTATGCTATGTTGTGAATGTGCTAGACAGGGAAAACACAATTGGGGAGAGTATTTCTGGAACTTGGTGAATCTTAACCAAGAATTAAATTCATTTTCGGGAATGTATTTAACATAAACTACATATACACATTAAAATAATTAAATAGGTGTCAGTAGAAGAGGCAAAAAAGACTTGCATTTTAAATTTTTAGCTTGCTAGATTTGTGAATAAAAAATTGCCAACATAATGAAACATTCAGTAGAATTTAAAAAAAAAGAAGTTTTTAACAATGCAGGTTTGTTGTTCCGATCACCTTCTTGTTTTTTTCAATTCCTTTTGTCTTGTGTGGTATTGATGTTATGGAACTGGAATGTTGAGTGACTAGGTTAGATTTTATTAGTTGGATTCAGGTGTTCTTAAGCTTCCGGTCATGTTTTCTTTTCATAGAGTGAGAGGGTAGAATAAATATTATTGATTGATATTGTTCTTTTCATGGAGAGCGAGCTAAGAAACAAATAGGTATGTGAAAAAAAAAGAGACTATTGTTCATATGAGGCTTGCTGTTAGTGTTCTGGTCTGGGATACATCTTATAGACGTTATATACTACACAAAGGCCAAAGCATAAGCTCCTTATGATCTAAATAAAAAAGGATCATTTGTTAGTTGTTTGTTATGGTGAGTGCGAGCAGGCAAGTGAGCTATTTGATGCATTCATACATTTGAACTGTTATTCCCTATGTTTCCTTTAACATGATACATTTTAACTTACTTTTCAGGCAATATGTGAAACTTACGAGTTAAAGGTTGAAAGCCGATCTTCCTTATTGGATGGAAAGGCCATGTGGTGTTTGCTTGAATACTACTTCCGCAAAGAAAATAATTGTTCATGCTCTTTCAAGGTAATTTCTTACATTTATCATCCACAGGTTTTCATTCTGTAGTATGTTTGGATTCAAACTTATTCCACTATGGTTTACAGTATCCAAATGGAGCAAGAGGAAAAGTTTCAATCATGTTAGTAATGGATTATACTGATGTTGTGCACAACTTCATACTATCTCAAAAAGTAACATCTTCATTGGGAAATTTTTCGGAGGTTATGATGACTTTTATTTTCAGCATTTAATGTTAGATGTGGGAATAGCAATCTCACGAAATCTTAGTTCTTTGTTGTACCAGGTCAGTACGAGTTCAGGTTGAGCATTTTGGTGCAAGAATGATAAACGCTGAACCTTTTTTGGTTTGAAATCTACTTATATGAGCGGCTTCCAATATCAGATATCTTTCATGTCTGTTTTTGGTTTTTGTATTTTGTCACTGATCTAACATTTTAGTTTTTTTTCTTGAATATACTTTTGTTTCCATGTTGAAATTCCCCATCAATTTTGATTTCAGGATCGCTCACAGTTGCTTGTTTTTTATCTGTGATTCAATCTCGGTTGCTCTTTCTTCGCTGCACTATGCAAGGTAAGGAGTGAAATGATCCTTATTCAAATTTTCCTTTACTCAATCAGGGTTCTACAATGTCCATTTTCCTAGCTCGGTGTGGTTGCTGACTAAAGGTTCTTTAACATTGTAGGATGGCTCCAGAGGTTATGGAGCAAGTGCATGGTTACGACTTTAAGTCTGTACATGCACACTTTCTATTTTTTTTGGGTAACAGACTAGATAGGTCACAAAGTTTATTAAATTTCTCCATTTTTCTCAGAGCGGATATTTGGTCATTTGGGATATAACTGCATTGGAGCTTGCTCATGGCCATGCTCCTTTCTCAAAGTATCCGCCAATAAAGGTCCACCGATAATCCTAAGTTGTTTTACTTTGATCTGAAATGGACCCTTATTATTAAGCTCCAATTATTTTTATATTGGTAGGTGTTGCTTTTGACTCTACAAAATGCACAACGACATAACAAGTTCTCAAAGGTATGTCACTAATAAGCTGAACTATATTAGTTTTACGATCATGTTATTAATCATATATTTTTTTCTTTCTTAGTCGTTTAAGCAGATGATTGCTAGCTGCTTGGTTAAGGATCCTTCAAAACGACCTACTGCCAAAAAACTACTCAAACATTCTTTCTTTAAGCAAGCCAGATCGAACGGTTATATAGCAAGAAAGTTGTTGGATGGGCTGCGTGCTCTTGTGAACGCATATGCATAGAGTTCGACCCCGTTCAAGAAAGCATGTAGAAGTTCAAGACAACAACAATGGCATCATTAATATCAACAACGAATTGAAGATATATGGGAGCTATTTTTTATACAAGTTACAAATTAGACAACAATTAGGTTATTGTTTTTTTAGTTATTTGATATGTGTTTGACATACTATGATCTATGTCTTATTGTTATTGGATTATTTATTTGAGTTTTATCAATATATTTTGTCGTTATTTATATATGAAAAAATGGTTTCTTCTAGTTTTCATATTATTGGTAAATATTAATCAGAATAATAATAATAATGATACAAATACTACTAATAATAATAATAATCGCAAGTGTTACTTAATAATGAATAAGCTGTTACCTAAGCTAGCACCCATAAAATCGAAAATGTTCCTTAAGGTATTTAAAGTGTTACTTAAAAAAATTGATACATTTAAAAGTGTTACAAAGGTGTTACAATAGTGTTCCTTAAACAATCTGAAAGTGTTACCAAGGTGTTACCTAAGAAATTTCTAAAGTGTTACTAAGGTGTTCCTTAAGATGACTTTGGAGAACACAATTTAAAGTGTTACTAGAATTGATCAAAAGTGTTACCTAGGATCATAGGGAACACGAGCAGAGGTAACACCCAAAATGTGTTACCGATGGTCTATAGGAACAGTTTAGGCTCTTTAGGGAACACTTTATGGGTGTTACCTAAAGGCATTTTTCTACTAGTGTGTTTTCATTCGAGATGGAAATTGCTGTTTTCCATCCTGGAGTGTTGTCTGTGCTGCTGTCTGCACTTGCTAGCGCACGCAATTGTTGTTGTGTAGCGCACGCTATAGTTGTTTCGTAGCGCACCCTATGTTTGTTTGTGAGCGCGCACTAACGGCGCGAGTACAGTAGAGGCAATGAGTTATTTCTGTTCTCTGGGCTTATACCCTATGCTTAGTGCACGTTGGGTGTCCGGTAGCGCGCGCTAACCTGGCAGTCCAAAACTGGGCAGAATGTTTCTGGACTCGGCTGATGTTCAGGTAGCGCACGCTATGGCCCGATAGCGTGCGCTATCGAGGGGCGGTTAGCGCACGCTAACGGTCCAGAACTGTAGGTTCTGAACTGGTTTTTTGGCCCGATAGCGCACGCTAACCTTGAGGGTTAGCGCACGCTAATAACTCTCTGGCTATAAAAACCAGAGAGATGACCGGGTGCAGCTCATTTCTCATCTTCTCTCTTCTTCTTCGAGGGTTAGGGGATTTGGAGCGTTTGGGAGCTTGGAGTTGATCGGGTATCATCATCCATCCACGATTTTAAGTCTCTAGCACCAAGTTATCATCATCTAATCATCTTTTATCGATTGAATTAAGGTAAATCTCTTAGAACCCTACTTTTGGGTAATTTGGGGGTTTTCGACTTTATTGTCCGATTCGTTCCGTGTTGTTGATTAATTCATGATGTATATGATTATTCATCATGGTTTCCCTACGGATTTATGGTATGTTTTGTGGTATTTGCATAATCGAGAGGGTTTGGTTGCGGTCCGCCCGCGTCGTTATTTTTGTATGAATATACATGAATCGTAGGTGGGTTTTCGGGTGTATTCCGTTTCATACTCGTTTAGAGTTGGTTGTGATTGTGTTCTTCGAATCGTTAGGTTCGTGGTTGTCGGTTCCTAGCGTTCGTCGGTGATTTTCCTTTCCGTTCGTTGCGTCGTCAATTACTCAAGGCAAGTATTTTTGGAAACCTTTATGCTTAACATGAAATAGTGATGTATATTGTGTGTGCTTTGCTCACCTCGGGAGGGTCCTACGGGGCCTCTAGGGAATCCAATGGTATAGCCCTGGATTCACGAGTTTGTTTCGCTAGCCAGCTCGGAAGGGTCCTTAGAGGCCTCGAGCGGGATCAATAATATAGCCCTGTTCCCAAGGCGATGCGCGTGCGTGATTTGTTTTATGATATGGACAGCTCGGGAGGGTCCTTAGAGGCCTCGAGCGGGATCAATGGTATAGCCCTGTTCCCAAGGCAAATTGATTGACTGTTTGTTTCCGGAAAGGACATGTCTGGTTTTGTTTTTTGAATGAATTGGTGCATGTACTATGAAATGTGTAAGCGAATGGTTTGCCTTGATTACTTGTACTAGCGTAATTGCTAACCCATTTGGGGACCCGTTTTAGGGAAATTCTTGTTATGAATTTCAGGTTATGTTCAGCCGGATGAGCGGGCGCTGGGACAGTACGAGGATGCTGGCCAGGGTCGTTGACATGTGCATTTGAGTCTTCTTATTTCTATTGTCTCTTTCGATGTGGTTGTTTTCAATTTTATAAACTTATAGAATGTACTCGCGAGTACTTAGGCTTTTAACTCCGGGTTGTGGTTTGTATTCGTTGAAGTTGCTATATTTGTCGGTTGCTGTTTATTACGCCAGTTGCACCGGGCGTGTTATTATATGTTCGTATTGTTAATATATGTTTCCTCGCTAACTGGGACAGTTAGTCGAGTGTTGTTTTTCTTGTTTTAGCCTGGTGGGTCCCATATAGGGGTCCACGTCGGTGTAATATACCTCGAATATCTCGGGGGTGTTACAGAAAATGGTATCAGAGCCAGGTTTATGGATACCTAGGCTTTTCGGTTATTTGGGTCTGGATTATGTTTTGTTTTGCACATCGTCACACCGCTTCCAGCATCTCGGTACTTCCAGTGCTCGTAAGTTTTCCTTACTCGATTCTCTTATTTTCTCGTATTGTATTTCCACTTCTTGAACTGTGATTGTCTCTCTCGTACTTATCGTCGAGTTGCTTTTCGATTCATCCGATCAGTGTGCTTTTCGATTCTGGTATTACACAGTCGTTTATCTCTCTGGATTATGTGCGGCGTTCAGGGCTTGACCGTTTGTCGTCTTGTGAGCCTTTCATCGCTAAACTTCCTAGCGGTGGTAGGATCGTTGTGATCGGAAGATCCGAGATTTGCTCCGTGGTATATTGTGAGAGGACTTGACTCTCTAATCTTTCGTTGTGTGATGGAATCTGTGTTTGGTACTTGTGATATACTACATGTATGATGAGTTGAATGTACTCATGGTTTGGACACCGAGGGGTGCAGTATGATGTGGAAGTTTTGAACATTGATATGTTTCGGGAAATGTATTGACGGTAGAGTTTGTTGATAAACTCATATAGATGGTCTCGACATGTGTTAGAATCGGTGTTCATTAGTTATGCTATTAAAACTTGGAGAGAGAGTTTGACATATGCTTGAAATTAGTGTTTCTGAGTTGCGCTTGTTGAAATGGTGATTTTTGAATGTCGTATATGCGTGTGTTCGGGAATAGATGGTACTTGGCTAATTGTTGTCATTTACAACCATTGTGCTCCTATTAATAATTATACATGCAGCATGCATGCTTGAAAATTTCTTAGACCTGATCGTATTGTGGAAAATCAGTTCTCGGAAATATTTTGATGGCGCGGTCAATGGCGGCGTATTGTGAGTTTTGAAAAGTGGTATGAATTTTTGGCAAGCCAGACTTGTATTTTCAAATAAAACCTCGTGACGGTATTTGAAAGTTGTGTTTAAAAATGTTTTGGGATATTTTATAAAAGGCTACCGCCGAAAACCTTGTAGTGTTTGAAAGGATTTTGAAAACGATTTTTTTTACTTATCGGTTTTATTTTCGAATAACTAGAGTATACAATTTTAAAAATCTTTCACACCCTATTTTTTTTGTATTTTAAAACAAAAAGGTGATTTTTATTTTCGGAAAATAAATAGTGAAAGATGAAAATTTTTACTCGATTTAAAACTCTAAATTCGACTTGGAATATTATACACGACGAATTAGTTAGTGCACACTAACGCACCTGGATAGAGTATTTGATTATTTCAGATTATTAACGCACACTGATCGTAGGCTTAGCGCGTGTTAAGCCTCAGTATGTGCGTAATGTGAAGTATCGCTTAAGGTGATCGGCCAGAGTTGAATCATGAGGTATCAAGCCGTTGTGACGTATTTGTTATGTTACTGTTCTTGTTGAAGAATTTTGGGTGGATGCCCAATTGTTGTGTTGTGTGCACTGGATTTGTTTTATGACCTGTATAATGTTATTCTGTTGTGATTGAGGAGCCATAGAAATAGTTAGTATGAGTATGAATGGGTTGTCCACCTGGGGGCGTTCGGTGAGACCTATGGGGGTCGATGCTAAGGAAGAATGCCACATGATACCCTATGTGTTGTTAATTGTGATGATGCTGAATGATAACATGTGGTTACCTTGTGTGTCGATTATCGCAATGGGTCGTGATATGTGATCATTGATTATGACCGTTATATTGCAGTTGAGACTGAAGAGTTCGTAGGTTGCTTTTGGTCGGGACAGAGGAGTCCGTAGATGAAGGCAATGGAATTGGTAATGACTTCGTTGCATCGGTATCAAGGCAAGTTTCTACTTGCTCAGTTATAACATTTAATGAATGGTTTCGGTTTCATTTCATTTATAATTCATATAGCAATGATATTATAAATATGCATTGTAAGGATGATGGGTCGTATATTATGCTTTGGTTTGGGATAAATCATAATGTATATGATTTAAATGTGTTTGGTGAAGACGGATATGTGAGTTATCTTTGGTCGGTGATATGGAATGTCGGATATAGGGGATAGAGTATCGTGTCGACATTAATGTCGGGATGGTGGTTTATTGATATTAATGGATTGTACCTCATTCGAGATTATTCGAATAACTGTGTATTCGTTCAGGAATGTTGTTCGTGGAAAGGATATTGTTTTCGGCATTGAGGTAAGTTGAGTATTGTTCAGTTATGAGAATAATTATTTCTGTTGGGTTGTTGTATATATTGTATGTTGAGGTTTCGAATAATGAGATTCATATTGGTTGTTTGTTGAGGGATGATGATCCCAGGGCGGTTGTGTTGAGATTGTTGATCGTTTTGATCATTCTTTGGGGATTGTGATCCCAGGATTGTTGATTTGGATATTGATTAGTCGTGTCGACTTTTCATTATCAGTTTGTCATTGTTCACTTTGGTAAGTCTTTTGATCTTTATTGGATATGTGATTCTTTGAGTTTCGTTGTCATGTTGCATCGTGACATATCTGGAGTCATATCTACGAGCCGATTGGTTATGTGTAGGATTTTCAGGGCGGGCACGTATAGTCATGTGATGAGTTTATGCCCTCACATTGATCTGTGCACATGGGACGTACTTCGTGAGACTGATTAGGTACAAGACCACATGTGTATTTGATCGGTACCCAGGGTGGATTGTGCACGGATACATTTCCGGATCGGGCGTACTGTGACGTCCATCTTTGAGCCATATTGATTGGTCGTTCACCCTCATTTATGGTAGAGTATGTTCGACGATTTGCGACTGGTTGTTCATACGCGCGAGGGGTATGTCTGAAAGTCGGGGTTATTTCCTTGTGATTCTTTTTCATCGTGTTTGGAGTTTACCTTGTCAATGGTATTCTCGGTTATTGTTGATACCTTGCTTTCGTTGTTGTGAGTATCGGGGATGAAGGTTCTTTTAAAAGAGGCTTTCTTTTCAATTCTATCGACTCGCGTGTGTTCGTTGATACCTTCTATTGTTCTGTACTTCTATTTTTATCATTCGAACGCGTTGTGACATCGTTTCGGATCGATCTGTTTATCGTTGTGACTTTTTAAAGTCGGTTCGATTCTTGTGAACCTTATTCGAAATTAACGTCTTTTAATGCCTTGAGTTGAAGTGTGAACTTCGGAATTGTTGTTCAATCGTTGTGATTCGATCGTGGTTGTTCGATCGTTGATGTTTGAGGTCGCCGATTTGTTGGAACTAGGCGTCCAATTTGGTCGGAACTGAACCAGATATCGCTTTGGAAATGAGGAAGTGGGGAAAGTTGAGTCCGAGATTTATTGGGCCCTTTAAGATTCTCGAGAGAGTCGGCGAGTTGGCATATCGTTTGGCATTGCCTCCGGCTTTGAGTCGCGTCCATAGCGTTATCCATGTTTTCCAGCTGGGGAAATATGTTTCGGATCCTAGTCATGTCATCGACTATGGTGAGATCGATGTCCGCTGAGGATATTACCTTTGAGGAGCGCCCCTTGAAGATTTTGGAGCACCGTGAGAAGCAACTGAAGCATAAGACCTTTCTTTTGGTCAAGGTACAGGGGTCGAGACATGTTGTCGAGGAGGCAACTTGGAAAATCGAGGATAGCATGCGTGCTAAGTACCCCGAGTTGTTTGTTTCTTAAGTTTCGCAACGAAACTTCTTTTTAGAGGGGTAGAATGTAATATCCGCATTTTTCTTTCCCGGTATTTTCATTTTTTATGTATTTTTATCGTTTTTAGTGACTCGCTTGTAACCATATTGATATTTCGAGAATATTTAATACTGGACTTTTTGTAATCCGGGCTTGTTCCGGACCTATTATACTCAATTCCATGTTTAATGTCATTTCCGTCGCAATTTCGTTCGATTCTCGTAACCGTTGTTCGAAACTGCCATTTCGGGGTTGTCGCAGATCTGTCTCAAGTGGTTTTGCATGTTGCGAACTTTCGTTTGTTGTGTCGATCATGTATTGTGTGTTTCGGATGTTTTGGACCATTTTGTAATTTCCCAAAGTTTTGGGGTGATTACTAACGTTGTAGTTTTCCGTACCCTCGGGTAGTTGGAATCGTGTTTTCTTTTAGTGCTTTGGTCCTGACTCATTCTTGTTGTTCGTGTCTCTCCTTCGGTCTGTTGTTGGGTGTCGGATGCGCGTTGTTTTCATCCGAGATGGAAATTACTGTTTTCCATCCTGGAGTGCTGTCTGTGCTGGTGTCTGCCCTTGCTAGCGCACGCAATTGTTGTTGTGTAGCGCACGCTATAGTTGTTTCGTAGCGCACACTATGTTTGTTTGGTAGCGTGCGCTAACGGCGCGAGTACAGCAGAGGCAATGAGTTATTTCTGTTCCTTGCTCTTTGGATGAGCAGCTTAGCGCGCGCTAAGAATGTATTCTAGCGCACGCTATTGGCCAGGCTTAGCGCACGTTGGGTTTCCGGTAGCGCGCGCTAACCTGACAGTCCAAAACTGGGCAGAATGTTTATGGACTCGGCTAATGTTCAGGTAGCATACGCTATGGCCCGATAGCACGCGTTATCGAGGGGCGGTTAGCGCACGCTATTTCCTGGTAGTGCACGCTAACGGTCCAGAACCGTAGGTTCTGGACTGGGTTTTTAGCCTGATAGCGCACTCTAACCTTGAGGGTTAGCGCACACTAATAACTCTCTGGCTATAAAAACCAGAGACTTGACTGGGTGCAGCTCATTTCTCATTGTTGGTCCCAAGAAAATGATGAAGACTGTCCTCACTGTACCAACACGAGTCTTTTCTAGCGCGCTTTGTCCTCACTCACGCGCACCTGAGAAACTTCCCAGGGGGTCACCCATCCCATAACTACCTGTGCCAAGCACGCTTAACTTTGGAGTTTCTATGAGATGGCTACCAGAAAAGAAGATGCATCTTGTTGGTATGAGTAGTCCAAATCAATTCATTTAACCACTTTCTAGTGCAGATCTCACAGGTCGAATCGCAAGCCACGCCTCGTGCATTTTTAAGCTAATGCAGGCAGGATGCTGACCGAAGCCCAACACTCATCTTCTCTCTTCTTCGAGGGTTAGGCGATTTAGAGCGTTTGGGAGCTTGGAGTTGATCGGGTCTCATCATCCATCCACGATTTTAAGTCTCTAGCACCAAATTATCATCATCTAATCATCTTTTATCGATTGAATCAAGGTAAATCTCTTAGAACCCTACTTTTGGGTAATTTGGGGGTTTTTGACTTTATTGTCCGATTCGTTCCGTGTTGTTGATTAATTCATGATGTATATGATTAATCTCAATGGTATTCATCATGGTTTCCCTACGGATTCATGGTATGTTTCGTGGTATTTGCGTAATCGATAGGGTTTGGTTGCGGTCCGCCCTCGTCGTTATTTTTGTAGGAATATACATGAATCGTAGGTGGGTTTTCGGGTGTATTCCGTTTCGTACTCATTTATATTTGGTTGTGATTGTGTTCTTCGAATCATTAGGTTCGTGGTTGTCGGTTCCTAGCGTTCGTGGGTGATTTTCCTTTCCATTCGTTGTGTCATCAATTACTCAAGGCAAGTATTTTTGGAAACCTTTATGCTTAACATGAAATGGTGATGCATATTGTGTGTGCTTTGCTCACCTCGGGAGGGTCCGATGGGGCCTCGAGGGAATCCAATGGTATAACCCTGGATTTAACGAGTTTGTTTCGCTAGCCAGCTCGGGAGGGTCCTTAGAGGCCTCGAGCGGGATCAATGGTATAGCCCTGTTCCCAAGGCGATGCGCGTGCGTGATTTGTTTTATGATATGGCCAGCTCGGGAGGGTCCTTAGAGGCCTCGAGTGGGATCAATGGTATAGCCCTGTTCCCAAGGCAAATTGATTGACTATTTGTTTCCAGAAAAGACATGTATGTTTTGATTTTTGAATGAATTGGTGCATGTACTATGAAATGTGTAAGCGAATGGCCTGCCTTGATTACTTGTACTAGCGTAATTGCTAACCCTTTGGGGACCCATTTTGGAGAAATTCTTGTTATGAATTTCAAGTTATGTTCAGCCGGACGAGCGGGCGCTGGGACAGTACGAGGATGCTGGCCAGGGTCGTTGACATGTGCATTTGAGTCTTCTTATTTCTATTGTCTCTTTCGATGTGGTTGTTTTCAATTTTATAAACTTATAGAATGTACTCGCGAGTACTTAGGCTTTTCACTCCGGGTTGTGGTTTGTATTCGTTGAAGTTGCTATATTTGTCGGTTGACGTTTATTATGCCGGTTGCACCGGGCATGTTATTATATGTTCGTATTGTTACTATATGTTTCCTCGCTAACTGAGACGGTTAGTCGAGTGGTGTTTTTCTTGTTTTAGCCTGGTGGGTCCCATATAGGGGTCCACGACGCTGTAATATACCTCGAATATCTCGGGGGTATTACAGAGTAGACATCTTAACTCTAACTATTATGCATATACACAGTAGTCTCAATACATGATATTGTCCACTTTATCTACTCCATGCATGCATGTATACCTAATCTAGAATTCTAAAAATATGAATGTAATTAAAGTTTGCATAAAAGTTATAACTACCGTGAGTTTCAGGTACATTTGAACTTAATATATACAAAATGATATAATTACAAAAAAAGTCTAAAATATCACCTAAAATTCATTTATCGATAAATAAATATTATATTCATTAATCGATAAATAAAATAATCTCGCCAAATGAAAAAGAAAAATAGTCCCAAAGGTATTCATTTATCGAGGTTCTACTGTATGTGTGGTTGAATAGTTAAGATGATCATGAATAAACCATCAAAAAATAGATGTTGTTGAGTTGTGAAAAATATTAATAATAAACAATAAAAAATTTTATAGGTATACGATATCCGTAATACAAAATATTAATAATAAAAGCCCATTACGCCCATTACTCTGTCATTGGTTGTGCTGGTGGTACCCTTATCTTCTCTAGATGCTCCTCGATAAGAGAAATTGTCATTACAATTCCGAGATATCATGAATGTTCTCTAGTATTCCCTCCATTCCTCATTATAAATTTATCTTTTATTAACGAGTATTTCGTCCGTGCGTTGTACGTGTTGTAATATTTCAAGTAATAAATAATTAAATTATTAATTATATTAATAGAATTCTATATTTTTTAATTAATTTGGATAAGTATTTGGATATATGGAAGTATACCCAAGTATTAACAGAATGTAATATTCGTTAATTAATTTTTATATATTAAGACCGATATATCAAAAACTAATTTGGACATATAAGAGGTAAATAATAAACATCTAAAATAAATGTCTAAAAAGTACAAAAACAAATAATTGGGGGAGATAAATGTGTATCTCTAAATATAACAACATTAAATTTTTGTATTTATCATGAATAATAATAATATTGGCATTTACACAATTTTTAAAAAAATTGGCAACCATGTTGTCATATGCCTCTTCACCTCATTTTTTTTTTGGTGGGATGCCTCTTCACCTCATGTGCTACACCTGCTACACCGGTCCCGACTCGGGGATAGGGTGCTAAATTAATAATTCGCTAAAATTATAAGATAATACATTTTTGATAATTTCTTTAGACCCCATATAAAATATAAATTAATAATTCCTTATATATAGCATATTACATGAATGATTTATGAAGGTTTCTTGAAAAATGACTCAATTGTCTTTTGTTTTTTGTTGAAATCAATTTCCCCTTGAATCTCGTCTCTAATTTTTCTTAGCATGGTAAGAACTTCTGGTGTTGTTTTATCATAGCTCAACAAGAAATTGTTCAATGTGATTGCCGCTTTAATAGCTTCGTTTCACGAAGGGGCTCCATTGTATAACTTTCATCATCTTCTTCATCGATATCATCTTTATTAATTCAAATAACGCTTTCAATAATTTTTCATCAGTCAACAACTGTGCAACTACATTTTCTTCTGGGTGAGTCAGAACATCTTCGACATCCATTGCATTGCGATAACCCAACTCTTTGATCAAATTCTGGAGTTCTTGAGTGCTTTCACCACCTTCATATGAGTTCTCAAAAGTCATGTTATCTGTTGATCGAAGTTTACAATGACGAAAGCAGTTCGCAATTGTATTTGCACGAACATCCATAATCCATGCTGAAATTGCAAGATTCATTGCATCTAATACATATTTTTGCTGGATTTGGAACCCCTAATTCATAACCCTCCAAAAGACTTCTATAAAATCGACGACGATAATGCATCTTAAAAGCTCGTATGATCCCCGCCTCACAAGGTTGAATTTTTGAAGTTGTGTTTGGTGGCAAAAAAAATAATTCAATATTTCGTAATCCTTCAATAATTTTTGGATGAGCAGGGCAATTATCCAGAATCAAGAGAATTTTTCTTCCAACCATTTTTTTATCAAGTTGGCGAACATATTCTTCAAATAACACACCAGTCATGCAAGCTCGTTTGTTAGCACGGTACTCACAGTTCAGACTCTTCAAGTTTACATTCTTGAAGCACCTTGGTTTAGCATATTTCCCAATAATCCATAAAGGAAGTTTTTCCGAACCGTCCTCATTACAACAAATAGCAACAGTTAGTCTTTCCTTGTCTTGTTTTTTCCCTTCAAGCTGCATTGTTGCAAGGGAATGATCCGGTTGAAGTCTAAAAAACAAATCTGTTTAAGATCAAAACATGTAAATAATTACATCACTAAAGTACAAAATATAAAATAAAATAATAAAAAAACAAACCTGTTTCATCCATATTAAAGATGTCTTTCATTTCAAACTGATCAACTTTGTCTCTTATGGATTTTAATTTGTCCTCCATGCCCTCTATTTCAACAGATCCACTCTCTCCGAAACGCTGGAAATTTTTAATTCCATATCTTGCTTTGAACTTTCCAAGCCAACCAATAGAAAAAGTAAAGTCTGGAGTATCCACTGGATACATATCTTTCATGAACTTTTTCGCCTTCTCGGTGATTAGTTCACCTGTCATATTCACATGTTCTTGATATTGAAGAATCCATTCATAGAGAGATTTTTCTAGGTCAGGAAATTTTGCCGGTTTGTGTCGCTTAACATCGCCTCTTTCGGGAGCAAGTGAGAGATACTCTAAAGAACGCTTAACTGTATTCGATATTGTCGCTTGACTCACCGCAAACCATAGTTACTATGAACCCATTCTTGCAATTGCTTTTGAGTGAGACTTGGACTATCCTTGTTGTCTTGCATAATGCTCTTCTTGAATCTAAATGCATCATTGTTGTTTTTCACACCTTTAAGATGGGAAGCCACGTTGTGTGTATGATTTGTTTGTGTTAACCTATTTTGATCTTGTATTTATATAGAAAATATTTTTAATGTCCATAAAGTGATACATTGAACACAAGAAGCATAATAAGGTGGGAGATTGAAGGTTTCTTTCAAATTGGGCCGTTCATTTGATATACATGCATTGTATACAATAATTAAGTGGAAGCTTGAAAGGTGTTTGTAAACTAAGTATTCTACTATAAATTAATAAAATATTAATTAATATATAAATTAATAATTATTAATTTATCGATTAATTAATAACTCTTTTAATTAATAAATTTTGGTGGTCCCAATTGTATTATATTATAGAGTTTCTACTGTATATCAAGAATAATAATATTGGCATTTGCATAATTATTAAAAAAACAGAAATAATGGGAGCCAAGTTGTCATATGCATCTTCACCTCATGTGCTACACCTCTGCCGCTCTGTGAATCCCCCCCCCCCCCGGTTTTATATATTTTTTCTTTAATTAATTTGGATAAGTATTTGGAGAGATGGAAGTGTATGCCTAAGTATTAACAGAATGTAATATTTTTTATCAGAATCGTTAATTAACTTATATATATTAAGACCAATAAATCAGAAAATAACTTGGACATATTGTTACAGCGCCGTGAATCCCTATATGGGACCCACCAGGCTGAACAGACATCATACTCATCGACTCACAGAAACGACAAAATAACACCTCGTCATAAAGACGCAAAACAAAATAATCCACCCGGTTCAACCGGGCAGACATAACACCATCATCCAACACAAACATAATAGACAACAATACAATCCATACGAACAAGAACTCTTAAGTACTCGAGTACTACTATTAGTTCAAAATCCATAAAAGATGAAAAGATAAAAGACCCTAAGACGTCACTCGTGCACAATCATCACGCACGGCCATCATCCGCGTACTGGTCCAGCGTCCGCTCGTCTCGATGAACCTGACCTGAAATTCATAAAACGAATTTCCCCAAGACGGGTCCCCAGAGGGGTTAGCAATTACGCTAGTACAAGTAACCAAATGAACAATTTACATCTTACCCATATAGTAATGCATGCAATCAAGAAATCATAGTTTCAAAACACTCATTTCCGGAAATGCCAATAATCAAAACCACATTTGTAAAATGCACCACAATTAACCGCGGACCCACAGCTTCGTGGATCCCTGCCGAGACCCCGTCGGATCTAACCCACAGTGGTTAAAAGCAAGCTCGCGGTTCCACAGCTTCGTGGAGCCCTACTGAGACCCCGTCGGATCTAACCCGTAGTGAGCATACACACACACACACATAATTTCTCATACAAAACTACTATGTCAAGATCGTAAGTTCATAAGGATACTTGCCTCGATTAAATAGACGACGACACGAGCGGAACGGAAGGATCAAGCACGACCGCGAGGAACCGACGAAAATGAACCTAACGATTCGAATAGCACAATCACAACTACTTCTAAACGATTTCGGAAATAGAATACGCGCGAAAACCCGCCTACGATTCATGTATATTCGTACAAAAACAACAACGAGGGCGGACCACAACCAAACCCTCTCGATAACGAAAGATACTACGAAATACACCATGAATCGTAGGGAAACGAGGAATACCAACAAGATTAATCATATTCATCATGACTTGACTAACAAAACGGAACGGATCGGACGAAAACGTGAAAACCCCCAAATCTTTCCCAAAATAGGGTTCTAGGAAATTTTACCTTGATTTGACGATGAACAACGAATGATTAGTGATAGGTTGATGATATGAAGCTTGAATATACTTCTACAATGGTGTTTGGGCGAAGATCGGGCGAAACCTAGCTCTCCAAGTCGTTCCCGTCGCGAAGAGAAGTGAGAGAGGTGAGAAATGAGAAAAACACGGTTCTTTGCCGGTTTATATCTTGGCGGTTATTCTGGCCGTAACATCCATGACATACGGCCGTAACATAAGGACATTACGGCCGTAACTCACCTGCCTTACGTCCGTAACGGTTCCAGGAATGAAACTGGGCCAAATTTACGAACGACACTTACGGCCGTATGAGGACACCATTACGGCCGTATTAATACTTACGGCCGTAACTCTAGCGTGTTACGCCCGTAACCCCCCCACTGGAATCAAGTGCAGAAAACGAACTCATATTACGGCCGTATAATGAAAACTTACGGCCATAACTCTCAAGCATTACGGTCGTAACAATGCGGCTTACGGCCGTAACATAGCCTGAGACAACAAGCAGAAATCTGAATCACTTCTCGATGAGGAAATGATCGGGAAGTAATGAGATGTATCTGCTACCAACTGATATACTACCAACAGATTCAAGCCAACGACAAAAGATATAAAATGAAACGTGATTCCGACTACTCGAGGGTTCGGAACAGACATGGATGGAAACCACCCCGCAACTTAGAGAAATTACAAAACGGCCCAAACGTTCAAAATCCGCGATACGACGTCGGATTAACAAACCGAAACTCCCAACACGAACAACTCAACAATACGAACTTGTGAACCCAAAGAAATTACAAAAGCGAACGAGTTCCACGAGAATCGAACGTCCATGCCATAATACATGACATAAAACGGAATAATATCAAAACATCACCAAGATCATCCCAGATGGAGAAACTCCAAGAATAACATAGATTCAAAATGTCGACATGGTTACAAGCGAGCTACCAAAAAATAAAAATACACCAAAATGGGAATATTGGAAAGAGAAGAAAAAAAAATGCGGATATTACAATCTACCCCTCTAAAAATAAGTTTCATCCCGAAACTTACAAACAACTCGGGGTACTTAGCACGCACGCTATCCTCGGTTTTCCAAGTCGCCTCCTCGACACCATGCCTCGCCCACTGCACCTTGACCAAGGGAATGGTCTTATGCCTAAGTCGTTTCTCACGATGCTCCAAAATCTTCAAAGGGGGCTCTTCAAAAGTAACATCCTCGGCGACATCAATCTCACCATAATCGATGATGTGACTAGGATCCGGGACATATTTCCTCAGCTGGGAAACATGAAAAACGCTATGAACATGACTCAAGGCTGGGGGTAACGCTAAACGGTATGCCAACTCACCGACTCGCTCGAGAATCTCAAAGGGTCCAATAAATCTCGGACTCAACTTCCCCTTCTTCCCGAAACGAAAAACTCCCTTCGTCGACGACACCTTTAGCAAAACGTGGTCTCCCACCTCGAATTCCAAAGGTCGACGATGGACGTCGGCATACGACTTCTGTCGACTCTGGGCAGTCAACATCCGTTCTCGAATTACTTCTATCTTCCGCCTCGTCTCTAAAACGACGTCTGGATCGGTCCCGACTAAATCAGACGTCTCATTCCAACAAATTGGTGATCGACATCGCCGCCCATAAAGTGCCTCATACGGTGCCATCCGAATCGACGCGTGCCAACTGTTGTTGTACGTGAATTCGATCAATGGCAAATGTTCCTCCCAATCGCTACTCCAATCGAGGGCACAAGCACGCAATATATCCTCGAATGTCTGTATAGTGCGTTCCGATTGTCCATATGACTGGGGATGAAAAGAGGTACTCAAATGCATACGGGTACCCAACGCCTTATGCACTGCTTGCCAAAAGTGCGATACGAAACGGCCATCACGATCCGAAACAATAGACTTCGGAGTACCGTGAAGTCTCACAATCTGCGCGATAAACACACGAGCTAACTTCTCCGGGCCCCAAGTGTCCTTGATGCCCAGAAAATGTGCCGACTTGGTCAGACGATCAACAATCACCCATACCATATTCATGCCCGACCTCGATCTCGGCAAACTCGTAACGAAATCCATTGATATATCTTCCCATTTCCATTCCGGAGCGAAGTGATCAGAATAACCACGGTAGGTCGATGCTCGATTTTGACCTGCTGACAAGTCAAACATCTCGCTACAAACTGTGCGACCTCTTCCTTCATATTATTCCACCAGAAATTTCTTCTCAGGTCCTTGTACATCTTACTCGAACCAGGATGAACTGAATAAGGCATAGCATGGGCCTCCCGTAAAATACTCTGCCTCAACTCTGAGTTGTTCGGCACACAAAGCCGACTCTGGAATCTCAAAACACCATCCTCGTGAATCACAAACCCAGGAGACTTTCCTTTAAGAACGTTCTCTCGGATTTGAGTAATCATCGGATCCTCTGATTGCTTCAGCTTAATTTCATCGATCAAAGATGACGAAATCTCTAAAGCACAAAGTTGCCCGACAGCTCCAGGCAACAAAACTTCAACGTCTAACTCGATCAAAGCCCGCCGAAGCTCAGATTGAGACGTAAGGATCTCAAGCGTTCGCAACACAACCGGTTTCCAACTCAAGGCGTCGACCACGACGTTCGCCTTGCCCGGATGATAAAGGATTTCGAGGTCATAATCCTTAATCAACTCTAACCACCTCCTCTGCCTCATATTCAACTCCCGCTGAGTAAATATGTATTTCAGACTTTTATGATCGGTAAAAATCTGACATGCAGAGCCGAAAAGATAGTGACGCCAAATCTTGAGCGCAAAAACGACTGCCGCTAATTCCAAATCATGAGTAGGGTAGTTCAGCTCATACGGCCTCAACTGTCTCGACGCATAGGCAATGGTTTTGCCGTGCTGCATCAATACGCACCCGAGACCCTGTCCTGAAGCATCACTATAAACAGCAAAACCCTCGTTGCCACATGGCAACGCCAAAACCGGGGCTGAAGTCAAACGCCTCTTCAGCTCCTCGAAACTCGACTGCCTTTCGTCATTCCAGACGAACTTCTCGGACTTCTGGAGCAACTGTGTAAGTGGCCGAGCCAGTTTCGAGAAACCCTCGACGAACCTACGGTAGTAGCCAGCCAAACCCAAGAAACTACGGATCTCCTTCACATTCTTGGGCGGTGCCCAATCCAATACTGCCTCTATCTTCTGTGGATCCACACGAACCCCCTCGGCTGAAATCACGTGACCTAGAAACATCACTTCCTTCAGCCAGAACTCACATTTCGAGAACTTCGCATAGAGTTGCTCGGTTCTCAAAATGTCTAATACTACTCGCAAATGATGGGCATGCTCTTCCTCGTTCCTCGAATAAATAAGAATATCGTCAATGAAAACGACGACACACTTATCCAAATACTCGATAAAGACTTTGTTCATCAACTGCATGAACACTGCCGGTGCATTAGTTAACCCGAAAGGCATAACTACGAACTCATAATGTCCGTATCTCGTCCGAAAAGTCAGCTGCACATCGGACTCTCTCACCCGGAGTTGATAGTATCCCGATTTCAAATCAATTTTCGAGAACACCGTAGCTCCCTGCAACTGATCGAACAAGTCATCAATTCTCGGCAAAGGATACTTGTTCTTGATGGTCACTTTATTCAGTTCACGATAGTCGATACACAAACGTAGTGAACCATCCTTCTTCCGCACAAACAGGACCGGTGCGCCCCATGGCGAGGCGCTCGGTCGAACATACCCCGACTCAAGAATCTCACTCAACTGCTTCTTCAATTCGGACATCTCTGAAGGTGCCATGCGATAGGGCGCCTTCGAAATAGGAGCCGCGCCCGGCTCTAACTCTATAGCAAACTCGACCTCACGATCCGGTGGCAATCCCGGTAACTCATCAGGAAACACATCAGGAAACTCATTAACGATTGGAATCGACGAAAGCTCGACTCCACCACCCTCTGTCTTCAAGGCGTAGCACCACAGCCGCACACCCCTTTCGCAGAGTCTCATCGCCCTCAAGGCGTTAATAACGACTGGTTTCCCCTCTTTCGCCCCGCGAAAGAGTGCTCGGTGCCGTCCTTGGCTAACATAGTGATGATTCTCGTGCGGTAGTTCATGATCGCACCATGCCGCTCGAGCCAATCATCCCCAAGAATCAAATCCTCACCCTCGATACTCACCACAATAAGATTAGAGGGCCAAGTCCTCTCACAAATAAGTACAGAACAGTCTCGAACCTCCTGATCACCAACGATCCTATCACCGCTAGGAAGCTTAACGATGAAGGGTTCACAAGGCATCAAACAGTCGAGACTCAAACGGCGTACACAATCCAAAGATATGAACGAATGCGTAGCACCGGAATCGAAAAGCACACTGACAGGATGAGAAAGAATATAAACGGTACCTGTCGCCACGGTAGCCGCTGGGTCATCGGCTCTCCGCATCTCATAGACACGCGGGTGGGCTGAGCCGACACTGGAAGCTCCCCCCTTAGAGGGCTGACCCCGACCTCTCCCCCGACTAGCACTCGGCGGGGATTGAGGAGCAAACGATCCCTGATTCACACTTGGTTCGCTAGGCACTGGAATGGAAGCCCGGGCACCAAGGATTTTCTCCCTCTCAGCACAGAAAGCCGCCTTGTGACCCGGCTGGCCACACTGATTACATGTCAGCAAAGGGTTCGGACAAATATGACTGATGTGGCCCTGCTGGCCACAGTTAAAGCACTTCACCTCTCGAGAAGGGGCACTGGCAGCCCTACGGGGAAACCCAATAGATCGAGATGGGCCACCACCAGCGGAAAAGTTAGCAGACTGAAATTTCTGCTGACCCCCACCTTTGTGGCCCGAAAAATTCTCGGCGGACTTCTGCTTCTTACTCTCGCGGGCCGCCTCACTCGCCGTCACAGACATATCGTAAGCAAGGGCCCTGCTCTGGTAATCTTTCAAGGTAGTGCATACGAGCCCCGACATATAGTCCCGAATCGGCAACTTCATCCGTCTGGAGAAATGGAAAATTTTGTCACTCTCCTCGACCACTTGGGTCTTCACATAACCCAACTCCTTGTTAAAATCAGCAATAGCTTGAGATACGGGGATATCCCGCGGTTGAGCATCATAAAAAGCATGTACCCGAGCCTGTCTGACTGGCCACGGGCAATATTCAGTCTCCATCAACTCTTGAAACTCAGCCCACGAAGCAGCATGGTCTTTGGGCCCAACGGCCTCCCACCAATCTGTGGCGTCCCCCGTGAGAAAGTATTGAGCAATAGGGACTTTACGGTCCTCGGGACAGTTGGTAGCAGTGAAGACTTTAGATATCTCCTTGATCCACCCTTCCCAGCCAATCGGGTCTGAAGCTCCCGAAAACTGAGGAGGATGCATCTTGATAACATCTTGGAGCCATCGATCCGCTCCGCCCCGATTAGCGTGGGCCTGATCCGGGTTTTGAATCGCCTGAGATATTGCGGCCATTTGGTTCACCATTTGCTGCATAACGGCCGCAATACCGAGGTCGGCACGCTCCTGAGAAGAAGCATGGCTATGACGGTCGCCGGTACTGCCGGCTCCCGAAGACTGCGACGTGGCCGCCCCACCGGCTGCCCCACGTCCCCGGCCGCGTCCACGACCACGACCGCGACCACGACCTCTTCCAGCATCCATACTGGAGTTAAATAAGTAGCAAAAGCCATACGAGGGTCAGTACAAGAAAAGAACAATCACAAGTCGAGAATCAAGGGTACGATACAAGGAATTAATGAACAGGGGAAGGAAAACTTACGGACACTGGTAGTACCGGAATCATGGCAGCGTGACGACGATGTGCAAAACAAAACACCACAAGGCCCAATAAACCGACAAGCCTAGGTATCCATAAACCTAGGGCTCTGATACCATTTTTTGTAACACCCCCAAGATATTCGAGGTATATTACAGCGCCGTGAATCCCTATATGGGACCCACCAGGCTGAACAGACATCATACTCATCGACTCACAGAAACGACAAAATAACACCTCGTCATAAAGACGCAAAACAAAATAATCCACCCGGTTCAACCGGTCAGACATAACACCATCATCCAACACAAACATAATAGACAACAATACAATCCATATGAACAAGAACTCTTAAGTACTCGAGTACTACTATTAGTTCAAAATCCACAAAAGATGAAAAGATAAAAGACCCTAAGACGTCACTCGTGCACAATCATTACGCACGGCCATCATCCGCATACTGGTCCAGCGTCCGCTCGTCTCGATGAACCTGACCTGAAATTCATAAAACGAATTTCCCCAAGACGGGTCCCCAGAGGGGTTAGCAATTACGCTAGTACAAGTAACCAAATGAACAATTTACATCTTACCCATATAGTAATGCATGCAATCAAGAAATCATAGTTTCAAAACACTCATTTCCGGAAATGCCAATAATCAAAACCACATTTGTAAAATGCACCACAATTAACCGCGGACCCACAGCTTCGGATCCTCGCGAGACCCCGTCGGATCTAACCCACAGTGGTTAAAATCAAGCTCGCGGTTCCACAGCTTCGTGGAGCCCTACCGAGACCCTGTTGGATCTAACCCGTAGTGAGCATACACACACACACACAATTTCTCATACAAAACTACTATGTCAAGATCGTAAGTTCATAAGGATACTTGCCTCGATTAAATAGACGACGACACGAACGGAACGGAAGGATCAAGCACGACCGCGAGGAACCGACGAAAATGAACCTAACGATTCGAATAGCACAATCACAACCACTTCTAAACGATTTCGGAAATAGAATACGCCCGAAAACCCGCCTACGATTCATGTATATTCGTACAAAAACAACAACGAGGGCGGACCACAACCAAACCCTCTCGATAACGAAAGATACTACGAAATACACCATGAATCGTAGGGAAACGAGGAATACCAACAAGATTAATCATATTCATCATGACTTAACTAACAAAACGGAACGGATCGGACGAAAACGTGAAAACCCCCAAAGCTTTCCCAAAATAGGGTTCTAGGAAATTTTACCTTGATTTGACGATGAACAACGAATGATTAGTGATAGGTTGATGATATGAAGCTTGAATATACTTCTACAATGGTGTTTGGGCGAAGATCGGGCGAAACCTAGCTCTCCAAGTCGTTCCCGTCGCGAAGAGAAGTGAGAGAGGTGAGAAATGAGAAAAACACGGTTGCTGCCAGTTTATATACTGGCCGGTGTTACGGCCGTAACATCCATGACATACGGCCGTAACATAGGGACATTACGGCCGTAACTCACCTGCCTTACGGCCGTAACGGTTCCAGGAATGAAACTGGGCCAAATTTACGAACGACACTTACGGCCGTATGAAGACACCATTACGGCCGTATTAATACTTACGGCCGTAACTCTAGCGTGTTACGCCCGTAACCCCCCCACTGGAATCAAGTGCAGAAAACGAACTCATATTACGGCCGTATAAGGGAAACTTACGGCCGTAACTCTCAAGCATTACGGCCGTAACAATGCGGCTTACTAGTAACATAGCTCAAGCGACGAAGCGTAAATCAATCACTTCTCGACGAGGTAATGATCGGGAAGTAATGAGACGTATCTGCTACCAACTGATATACTACCAACAGATTCAAGCCAACGACAAAAGATATAAAATGAAACGTGATTCCGACTACTCGAGGGTTCGGAACAGACATGGATGGAAACCACCCCGCAACTTAGAGAAATTACAAAACGGCCCAAACGTTCAAAATCCGCGATACGACCTCGGATTAACAAACCAAAACTCCCAACACGAACAACTCAACAATACGAACTTGTGAACCCAAAGAAATTACGAAAGCGAACGAGTTCCACGAGAATCGAACGTCCATGCCATAATACATGACATAAAATGGAATAATATCAAAACATCACCAAGATCATCCCAGATGGAGAAACTCCAAGAATAACATAGATTCAAAATGTCGAAATGGTTACAAGCGAGCTACCAAAAAATAAAAATACACCAAAACGGGAATATTGGAAAGAGAAGAAAAAAAAATGCGGATATTACACATATAAGAGGTAAATAATAAACATCTAAAACGGATGTCTAAAAAGTACGAGAGTGATTGGAGGAGAGAAATGTGTATCCTTAAGTATAACAACTTTATATTTTTGTATATATCAAGAATAATAATATTGACATATGCACAATTATTAAAAAAAATAATGGGAACCATGTTGTCATATGCCTCTTCATCTCATGTGCTAGACCTCCGCCCCTCTCTGAATTACATCCACCCCCCCCCCACCACCGGTCCACCATCATAATTTTTTATATATTTTTTTCTTAATTAATTTGGATAAATATTTGGAGAGATGGAAGTGTATACTTAAGTATTAACAACCGTTAATTGATTTTTAAATATTAAGACCAATATATCAAAAGATAATTTGGACATATAAGAGGTAAATAATAAACATCTAAAATAGATATCTAAAAAGTACAAAAAGTAATTGGAGGAGAGAAATGTGTATCTCTAAGTATAACAACATTAAATTTTTGTAAATATCAAGAATAATAATATTGGCGTTTGCACGATTATTGAAAAAAATATTATGGGAACCATGTTGTCGTATGCCTCTTCACCTCATGTGCTGCACCCCGTCCTTCCTTGAATTAACCCCCACACCCCCATAATTCTGTATATATTTTTTCTTCAGTTAATTTGGATAAGTATTTGGTGGAAGTGTATACCTAAGTATTACTATTAACAGAAGTAATATTTTTTTATCAAAATTGTTAATTAATTTTTATATATTAAGATCAATATATATAGGGATACCATTAATAAGAATAACACATCTCATGCTACTTCGTGTCTCATTTATTTATCCATCAACATTCTCATAATTTTTTCAATTAAAAGTAGTGTTTGATAAATACTAAACTACTATCCCAAAATCTTGAGAAAACTACTTTAAGAGAAAACTATCATTTTTAACTTTTGAGTCAACAACCATTTTACCTCGCACCCTAGAACACCTAGCAAGGTGCTTATCTTACCACATATAAAGAGAGTGATATACATAAGTATAAATTGAGAGTCTATATAAACGACCATAACTTGTTAAAAAAATTAATCTTAATTCTGTTACAAAAATAGTCATAATTTTTTTATACAATATTAATTTTATTTTTTAATTTTCTAACTTTTAGGATTTCTCATATACTTGCCAAGTATTTACCAATATTTCTCACGGTACTTTTCTAGAACAGGTTCTGTTGGGGAGAGCGATGGGAGGATGACTGGGGAAAAATAAATGTCCCATATTTTTATTACTTATGTACCAAACTGCCACTATTTTATATTTATCTACCATAATACCGCCCTTTTGCTTCCAAATTAGAAAGCGTGCCTCCCCATTGTCGCATTATTTTTGTTTTTTTAGTTGCTTTTGGTAAAAGGTCCGCCTAGGACTGGTTTCTCAAAATTTAAAAGAAAATAAACTATTTTGTTTTATATTATTTATTTATTAAATCATCCAGATTTTGTAATATTAGAAAATAAATTCAAATATTAACTAAATAATTAGTTACTTAATTTTGCCTATCAAACAAATCCAAATTTTAATTAAATAATCAATTGCTTAATTTAGTGGTCTAATTGAATAAAAATGTTTAGCACTCAATTAATTAATTCAGTAAAAGGATATAATTATCAAAAAATGAAGTGGGAACTAAAATTGCACACTTGAATACATATAACCGATTACAATAATTAGATAGTTGATTGCATACTTAAATAAATTTACAGTGGTCTAACTTCCTCCAGGAACATTGATACGGCTAGGACAGTTCCTCTGGCCATGTCCTTCATTTCGGCATAGACCACATCTATTACCGTGCCTACTCTTCTCCATTTAATCAATTTCAGTATGGACTCGAGTAGATTGTGGACGACCTTTTCTATCTCTTCTCATCGTTGGATCGTGGCACAATTCAGTTCCAATATATTCTTGCCAATATGAATCATGAGGCACAACAGGAAACTTTTCCATGTAAGCGTTGGAAACATATTGTAATGTGTACTGAGGAGGCACATAAATTATGTAGGCATGGTGGATAGATGAACAAACAGCTATAGCATGTGAACACGAATAGTGCAATGCTTGAAATTCGCTACGATTACACCTTCGCCTTTCGAGGTCTACATGAATGTTATAGGTGGTCGACCGCTTGGTGGGCGAACCAACTCTTCGACTCTAGAAATAGTTTGTGCTCGATTGTGAATGTGGAGTTCATGGGAGTTCGATATTGCTCGTTCTTTACCGAGGTATTCCATCACTTTGTCTAAGTAGATAATGTAATACCCAAATATCTGATGTGTATTTTATCTGTATTTGAACCTTGTGACATAGCATGTTGTATTTCGATCTGAGTATGATCTTCCGTATTTCATGATCCTGTATCGACGAGTGTATGATTTCGTAGTTGTTGTTCCATGCGTATACTTATATACATTTAGCGCACGCTAACGTTTAGGTGTAGCGCGCGCTAAATATGTAAGCTAGCGCAGGCTACAGATGAGTCTTAGCGCGCGCTATACGTGGTCAGCTTGACTGAGACAGGCAGTAGGTGAGATCAGATCGTGAATCCTGAATGATGTTCTGTCGGGATGAACCTGGACGGCTTTTGGAAAATTCGAGTCAACGGTGCTTAGCGCACGCTAAGGGAGTGATGCTAGCGCACGCTAAGTCGAGTACAGTGAGTCCAGTGAGCTTCATGAATTCGTTATCGCACGCTATATTAGCATGGTAGCGTACGCTAACTGTTGTAATTATCATACGTAAGGGATGTTTAGTTCATGTTAAACCAAGAACAGATAGATACAGTAGGCTGTGAGCCCGTTAGCGCACGCTAAAAAGGAGCAGTAGCGCGCTAATAACCATTTTCTATATATAGGACAGCACCTCATTTCATTTTCCAGTTACCATTTCACCCCACACTCGAATTATGCGACATAGAGAGTTACCCTCTCCTTATTAAACCTTCATACCAGCCTCTAAACATCATCATTGAAGGCAAGGAGCTTTGAAGATTGGTGTTCTAGCATTTTGGCATGGAGTTCATCAAGTGATTTCATCTTTTCCCTCGATGTAAGGTATGTGGCGATTCACCAAGCTGAATTATGGATTCTTGTTGTCATGTATTATCATGCTACGGGAATTATTAAGTTTATCACTGAGATTATTCAGTTCTTACATACAACTTGAACAAATAATGCATATAGGGGAACTTAAAGGATTGAACTTAGGGTTTTTCCTTGGAAAAGAAGATGATAAACATGTGAAATATAACCGAATTTTATGGTGTTCTCAAGATATATCCAGAATCTTGCTACGTTGGATTATTGGAAGTTATGATTAGAATCCATGATAGACGAACTACCTTGTGTTATAGTTGTAGAATCTGACCGAATGATGTGTATAACCTTGTTTGGAAGATCATGGAATTGTTGTTCGAATTAGTAGCGTAGTGATGATTCAAACGGTTTAGGTTGGGGCAGAAACGTACGTTTTTATGATCGGGTAGATTACGCCTCTTGATGCTAGCATGATGTTAGAGCGATTATCCGGAACCGTTAGTTATAGAGATGTTATTGTTCGCTGAAGGTTCGAATTTTGGTGGAATAATCGAGTGAGAGTTCTTCGAGCGGGTTGAAAATTATTCGTAGTAGCAATCCTTGTTGCCATTTATAAGGCAAGTATCGTATTTTGAATATTGATTTAATGTTGATAATTTTGATCATGCACATTGTTATTCATGTTGTTGAACATGAGATTATTCAAGTTAAATCGGCATATTACCGTATTAATTCATTTGTATATTCATGTTGATGGACATGTCGATCTTGCATATGTGTATGCATAGTTGTGTTGTATATGTTGTATTGATCCGAAGGGATCGTGTGATCTATGCTGAGGGTGCTGGATCAGATGTCCACCTCGTGTTGGTCCGACGGGATCATCTTGGGATCTATGCTGTGGGCGTTGGATCATTGGACGGGTTTTTCCACCTCATGTTGGTCCGACGGGATCATCTTGGGATCTATGCTGAGGGCGCTGGATCATTGGAATACCCTACGTTGTGTTGATGGGATCATGTGGATTCACATTGTTGGATTCTGGTAGCGGAAATCCGTGTTATGTATTTTGCGATGTATCGTTGTTGCATTCTGATTTGGTATATTATGATACTTGTACTAGCATCATTTTGCTAACCCCTGCGGGGTGGGCATTTGTTTTGATGTTCAGGTAGTCGAGGAGCAGGGAATCGACCACAGTACCAACATGATAATGAAGGGGCTCAGTGATGTTACCCATTATGTTGTTTTGTTATTCTTGTTTGATTTTCAGTACTCGAGTACGTGTGTCCTGTTGATGATTTGAGATGTTTGTAATAATTGGATTGATTTGAGTTGTTTGAACCGGTTGCCGAATTACTAAATTTCTAGTGGTACTTTTGTATTATTCAATATTTCTTTAATTTAGCCTTGTAAATTCTTATATAAAGGGTTTACGGCGCTGTAATTACTCCGAATATATCGGGATGTTACAGAATATGGTATCGGAGCTAAGATTCTTGGATATCTTGGCAGTTGGGTTTAGTTGGGTTTGTTTATGTCATTTGATTTATGGGTCGTGTATAACATCACTGCACAGCCAGCGTCATCATGTGGACTGTGGTTGTAAGTTTCCTAATCTCATTTACTACCATTTTAATTATTTCATGGTTAGTGACGAATTTTGAAAGATTTTGCTTCGGGTATTGAGCATTTGTGTTTACAGTATGTTGAGAGGAGGTCGTGGACGCGGTCGCAGACGTGGTAATGCGAGACAGGAAGATTCGTCGTCTACCCCGGAATTGTCGGTTAATCGAACTGATTCCCATTCTGGCGGACAACAGGAATCGGTAAATGATGACCGAACACGAACTATGGAGGAAGACGCAAATCCTAACATGCTGGGAGTACTTCAACAAGTGGTCGCTCAGATGACCCAGTTTGCTCAGGTGGTTGACCGCATGCAGGGGACGATGGGCCAACAACATAACGAGGATAATAGGGGAGACAAGTGGCTCACGGAAGTGGTCAAGTTACACCCATCGAAATTTGATGGTTCTTCAAAGATGCCTGCTTAGGACCACTGACTGAAAGAACTAGAGAAGATATTTGCGGGAATTAATTTTCCAGATGACCGAAAAGTTCCGATCGCTCAGTATTTTCTGATGGGGAAGCTTTCGACTGGTGGGAGGCCATTCGACCTGAGGATCATCATGCTGACTGGACAGAATTCCAGTTAATGATGAAAGCTCAATATTGCCCTCGTCCAGTTAGGGAGGCTAGAGTCTGAGAGTTTTTCTCACCATAGAATTTAGAAGCATCTGTGACAGACATGATCAAGACTTTTAATCACCAACTGATCTGTATGTGACATCTGGTCAAGACCGAGGCGGAAAAGATTTTTCACTTCGACATGCTGATGAAGCCGGAGATTCAGCAATATATGTCCGGATTTGAATGTACTACTCTATGGCAGTATCCGGACAAAGCACTGGCATACGAGATGAAAGAGACAGCGGTGGAAAAATTTGTGGAAGCAAAGAAGCAGAAAGTGTCTGGCAACTTCATAGAGAACAAGTGTAGTGGGCCTCGCAAGGTCCAGTCCTCATTTCATTCATCCAGGAAACCTCCATACCCTCCTCGAGGTGGAAAGAAGTTCAGGACAGCATCGAAGATCACCGATGCAGCAAAGAAGTGTTATAACTGTGGACGAGCAGGGCATATTCGGCGTGATTGCTCTGCTCCTTCTGTGACCTGTTTCGAATGTGGGCAGAAGGACATCGTGCGACTTTTTGTGGAAATATGACTAGATCTTTTGGTACTCGCACTCCAGCACAAGTTCTGAAAGAGACGAGTGTGAACCTGACACAGCAAAGTGGTTTTCAGCAGCAGAATATCAGGAAGAGAGAGGCATCCAGTGCTGGGTCCATTCCTCCGCGCCTTTATGAGATGAGGAGGTTAGATGATCAAAACACCGCTGTTGCATCAGGTATGATTCAGATTCTTTTGCAACCAGTTAGTGTCTTATTCGATTCAGGAGCTACGCATTCTTTCATATCATTGAACTGTGTTAATTGTTTGAAAATCTCGTGTTTGCATGATTGTGAATCTTATGTTGTGGGTTTTCCGAGTGGAGAGAGAATTGTGGGAACTCTAGAAACTAGAGATTTTCCTGTGTCTATAGGGGAGAAATTGGCCATTAAATCTTATTGTGATCGACATCCATGGTGACGATATAATTCTCGGGGATGATTAGCTCAATCGTTATGGAGCTATTTTGAATTATAGGGAGAGAATTATTTTGATTATTGCCGATGACGGATCTGAACACTTATTCGAAGGATGGAGACCAGGAAGCTCAGGGAAAGTGATCAAAGCCATGAAAGCGGTTAAATTGCTAAAACGGGGTTGTCACGGATTTTGGTGTTATACCATGAAGAAGGAAGAAGGAGTAGAGCTCTCATCTATTCCAGTGGTGAACGAATTCTCAAATGTATTCCCTGACGAACTACCCGGATTACCTCCGCGAAGACCTGTAGAATTTAATATCGAATTGGAACCCGGAGCCGCATCTATTTCCAGAGCACCATACCGTATGGAGCCAACCGAGATGTATGAGCTAAAGAAACATCTTGAGGAATTGTTGCAGAAGGGTTATATTCAACTGAGCGTTCCCCTTGGGGAGCACCCGTTTTATTTGTCCGGAATAAGACGGATCCCTCCGATTGTGTATTGATTACCGGGAACTTAACAAGGTGACGATCAAGAAAAAATTCCCATTGCCCCGGATCGACGATTTATTTGATCAACTGCACGGGGCGATGGTATTCTCGGAGATTGACTTGAGGTCAGGATACCATCAGTTGAGGATTAAGGAATCTGATATACCAAAATCTGCTTTCAGATCCCGGTACGGGCACTATAAGTTTGTGGTGATGCCATTTGGACTTACTAATGCTCCTGTGGTATTTATGCAATTGATGAATCGGGTATTCTTAGAGTACTTGGATAAATTCGTGGTTGTTTTCATTGATGACATTTTGATCTACTCTAAGGACCCATAAGAGCATAGAGAACATTTGCGTATTGTTTTGATTACTTTGAGGAATGAACAGCTTTATGCGAAATTTTCCAAATGTGAGTTCTGGATGAAGTAAGTAATGTTCCTTGGGCACGTGATATCAACCGACGGAGTACAGGTAGACCTGAAGAAAGTTGAGGCAATCTTGGAGTGGGAGCCTCCTAATAATGTGAAGGAAGTCCGAAGCTTCTTAGGACTTGCTGGGTATTATCGTCGTTTTGTGGAAGGGTTTTCCAAAATTGCTCGTCCGCTTACCCAGTTGATGCAGAAGACTCATAAATTCGTGTGGGACAAGAAATGTCAGGCTAGATTTGATGAACTTAAGAGAAGACTGACAACGGCGCCAATATTAGCACTACCAGATGGAACTGATGGGTTCATGGTTTACAGCAATGCTTCGGGTCAGGGTCTAGGTTGCGTGTTGATGCAGAAGGATAGGGTGATTGCCTACGCCTCTCGATAGTTCAAACCGTATGAGACTAACTACCCGACTCATTATTTATAGTTAGCAGCCGTTGTCTTTGGCCTGAAGATTTGGCGACATTATTTGTACGACACTCATTGTCAGATCTTCACCGATCACAAGAGTCTCAAGTATATTTTCAGTCAGAAGGAATTAAACATGAGACAGAGGAGATGACTGGAATTGATCAAAGATTACGACCTGGAAATCCTTTATCGTCCAGGTAAAGTGAACGTGGTAGCTAATCACTGAGCCGAAAACCTGTTTCTATTCGAATATTGGAAGCACTCACGTCCCAGTCCAGCATTCAACGAGAATTGATTCGCAAAGGAATTAAAGTATGGTCTCAAGGAGTCCAAGGGCAATTGTGTGTGATGGAATTAACTTCATCATTGATCGATGAAATCAAGTCTAAGCAATTAGATGACCCCCTGATGATTCGATTACGTGATGAAGTGGGCAAGGGAAAGGCCCCAGGATTTGGAATTTATGATGATGGAGTCTTGAGGTTTCAGAGTCGACTTTACATTCCCAATGAGGATATTTTGCAGCAGACGATCATGAAAGAAGCCCACAGTGTGCCATATTCTATTTATCCAGGCACCAGTAAGATGTATAAAGATCTAAAACAGAATTTCTGGTGGAGAAATATGAAGAAGGACGTAGCAGAATACATCTCAAAGTGTTTAACTTGTCAACAGGTTAAGATCGAATATCAGCAACCTGACGGAATGTTGAAGCCACTTCCGATTCTTGATTGTAAGTGGGAAGATATATCGATAGACTTTATCACCAATATGCCGAGGATCAGGACGGGAATGAATATGATTTGGGTGATGGTTGATTGAGTAACCAAGTCGGCTAATTTCCTGGGTATTAAAAACACTTGGGGACCCAAGAAGTTGGCATGAGTATTTATTGCGGAGATAGTCCGATTGCATGGTACGCCAAAGACTATTATTTTGGATCGGGATGGTCGCTTTGTGTCACATTTTTGGAAGGCAGTTCATGAAGCCTTGGGAATCGAGCTGAACTTTAGCACAACTTATCATCCTCAGACGGACGGACAGTTCGAAAGGACTATACAGACAGTAGAAGATATGCTAAGAGCATGTGCTGTGGATTGGTCGACCGACTGGGAGGTCCATTTGCCATTGATTGAATTCACCTACAATAATAGTTGGCATGCTTCCATTAAGATGGGATCATTTGAAGCGTTGTACGGGAGAAGATGCAGATCACCCCTGTGTTGGGATGATTCTTCTGATTTGATCGGGACGAAACCAGAGTTGATAGTTCAGACTTAAGAGAAGGTAGCTCTAATTCGTGAAAGGTTGTTGATGGCCCAGAGTCGACAGAAGTCTTATGCAAATGTACGCTATTGCCCGTTAGAGTTTGTAATTGGGGACCACGTGCTATTGAAGGTTTCTCCTACTTGGGGAATTTTCCGTTTTGGGAAGAAAGGGAAGGTGAGTCCGAAATATATCAGACCATTCGAGATTCTTGAAAGAGTTGGAGAGTTGGTACAGATTGGCCTTGCCGCCATAGCTGAGTCATGTTCACAACGTGTTTCACGTATCCCAGTTAAGGAAGTATGTACCAAATCCCAGTCATGTCATTGACTTCGGTGAGATTGAGATAGCTAATGATGGCACGTTCGAAGACAAACCAATCAAGATACTCGAGAGTCTGATCAAACAATTGAGGAATAAACCTATATCATTGGTTAAAGTGCAATGGTCACGACATGGAGTCGAAGAGGCCATTTAGTAAACAGAGGATAACATGAAGGCTAGATATCCGGAGTTATTTTCATCTTAAGTTTCGGGACTGTAATACCCGAATATCTGATGTGTATTTTATATGTATTTGAACCTTGTGACATAGCATGTTGTATTTCGATCTGAGTGTGATCTTCCGTATTTCATAATCCTATATCGATGAGTGTATGATTTCGTAGTTGTTGTTCCATGCATATACTTATGTACATTTAGTGCACACTAACGTTTAGGTGTAGCGTGCGCTAAATATGTAATCTAGCGCACGCTACAGATGAGTCTTAGCGCACGCTATACGTGGTCAGCTTGACTGAGACAGGTGGTAGGTGAGATCAGATCGCGAATCCTGAATGATGTTTTGTCGGGATGAACTTGGACGAATTTTCAAAAAGTTGAGTGAACGGTGCTTAGCGCACGCTAAGGGAGTGATGCTAGCGCATGCTAAGTCGAGTACAGTGAGTCCAGTGAGCTTCGTGAATTCATTAGCGCATGCTATATTAGCGTGGTAGCGTATGCTAACTGTTGTAATTAGCGTACGTAAGGGATGTTTAGCGCACGCTAAACCAAGAACAGACAGATACAGTAGGCTATGAGTCCGTTAACGCACACTAAATAGGAGCAGTAGCGCATGCTAATAACCATTTTCTATAAATAGGACAGCACCTCATTTCATTTTTCAGTTACCATTTCACCCCACACTCGAATTCCGCAACATAGAGAGTTACCCTCTCCATCTTAAACCTTCATACTAGCCTCTAAACATCATCATTGAAGGCAAGGAGCTTTGAAGATTGGTGTTCTAGCATTTTGACGTGGAGTTCATCAAGTGATTTCATCTTTTCCCTCGGTGTAAGGTATGCGGCGATTCACCAAGCTGAATTATAGATTCTTGTTGTCATGTATTATCATGTTATGGGAATTGTTAAGTTTATCACTAAGATTATTCAGTTCTTACATACAACTTGAACAAACAACACATATAGGGGAACTTAAAGGATTGAACTTAGGGTTTTTCCTTGGAAAAGAAGATGATAAACATGTGAACCTTATAACCGAATTTTATGGTGTTCTTCAAGATATCTCCAGAATCTTGCTACGTTGGATTATTGGAAGTTATGATTAGAATCCATGTTAGACGAAGTACCTTGTGTTTTAGTTGTAGAATCCGACCGAAAGATGTGTATAACCTTGTTTGGAATATCATGGAATTATTGTTCGAATTAGTAGCGTAGTGATGATTCAAACGGTTTGGGTTGGGGCAGATTCGTACGTTTTTATGATAGGGTAGATTATGCCTCTTGATGCTAGCATGATGTTAGAGCGATTATCCAGAACCGTTAGTTATACCGATGTTATTGTTCGCTGAAGGTTCAGATTTTGGTGGAATAATCGAGTGAGAGTTCTTCGAGCGGGTTGAAGATTGTTCGTAGTAGCAATCCTTGTCGCCATTTCTAAGGCAAGTATCGTATTTTGAATATTGATTTAATGTTGATAATTTTGATCATGTACATTGTTATTCATGTTGTTGAACATGAGATTATTCAAGTCAGATCGGCATATTACCGTATTGATTCATTTGTATGTTCATGTTGATGGACATGTCGATCTTGCATATGTGTATGCATAGTTGTGTTGTATATGTTGTATTGATCCGAAGGGATCGTGTGATCTATGCTGAGGGCGCTGGATTAGATGTCCACCTTGTGTTGGTCCGATGGGATCATCTTGGGATCTATGCTGAGGGCACTGGATCATTGGACGGGTTTTTCCACCTCATGTTGGTCCGACGGGATCATCTTGGGATCTATGCTGAGGGCGCTGGATCATTGGAATACCCTACGTTGTGCTGATGGGATCATGTGGATTCGCATTGTTGGATTCCGGTAGCGGAAATCCGTGTTATGTATCTTGCTATGTATCGTTGTTGCCTATTTGATTTGGTATATTATGATACTTGTACTAGCATCGTTTTTCTAACCCCTACGGGGGTAGACATTTGTTTTGATGTTCAGGTAGTCGAGGAGCAGGGGAGCAACCACAGTACTGACATGATGACGAAGGGGCTCAGTGATGTTATCCACTATGTTGTTTTGTTATTCTTGTTTGATTTTCAGTACTCGAGTACGTGTGTCCTGTTGATGATTTGAGATGTTTGTAATAATTGGATTTATTTGAGTTGTTTGAACCGGTTACCGAATTACTAAATTTCTAGTGATACTTTTGTATTATTCATTATTTCTTAATTTAGCCTTGTAAATTCTTATATAAAGGGTTTACGGCACTGTAATTACTCCCAATATCTCGGGTGTTACAGATAAAACCAGATGCCATCATTGCGTGTGTCTACCTCCCTATCTCAACGAACTTTTCGGTCAACCTATAGTAGGTTGCGTGCACCTGCACCAAGGAACTAACAGGAATGTTGTGCATCCTCTTTAATATGTTTTTTATGCACTTAGTGTAATGCCCCCAATCCATTCAGGGATATTACACGCCGTAGAACCCTTCCTCAAGGATCTACCAGGCTGGTAACAACATTGAACATCTCAACAATGCCTTTAAGGCTAAAGACCGATTTGGTCTTTCAATAAATACATGCAACTCAAACACAATACATACCCACGCAGGGGTTGAATACAAAACACTCTCGTACAACGGGAAAAGAATACTACAGCGGAAATAAAATACAACTAAACCAATACAACAATGTACTCATGTGATTAGTATCGATCATCTTTCATCATCCTTCATGCCGACCCTGTGTTATGCTCCCCAAAACCTGAATGTAAAGACAGACATCCACCCCTCGAATACTCGGGGGTTAGCAAAACTCCACTGTTTTGCTAGTGCAAGTATAAAATACGAAAACAAGCCATACATATCATACTCCAAGGACTTAGAAATCATAAACATACTTCCCAAGGTAAATCACTTGATCAAAATGGTTAAATCGAAAGATAGGGGTAAACCCGATATATATCTTGTAAACACATTTTACGATCTCGGGAGTTTTGAAAACATTTGGGATTTAAGAATTCTCAAGCCTTTTGAAACATGAAGGGACACAGCCCAAAAGTCATTTTCCCAAAGCACAATTACGATAACAACACATGTGGTCCACGACCCAATCATACCATTACGATCACAAGCACGGGGTCCAAGACCCGATCATATCATAGCAACATGTTTCCACAGATTATTTGCGTCCCGTGCTAGCAAGCCGCGGACCTCAAATGCTCCCGTAGAACATACCCGAGTGAATAACCCACAGGGAAACCATACCGAATCACATGTCACCGTAACAACAGTCACGTGACCACAAGCACAGATATGTTCATAACCAAATCACAACCATAAGTTATCCCGGCATCGCGCTAACAAGCCACGAACCTCGGAGTCCCCGCAAGACATACCCGATGGATAACCCCACAAGTTATCCCCGACATCGGGCTAGCAAGCCCCGAACCTCGGAGTCCCCGCAAGACATACCCGGATTGGATAACCCTACGGTCACGCCCGACCCATACTAGCAAGTATGGATCCCGGAGATTCATCAATCTTACCCGGAGGCACGTCACTTTCAACGATCACATAACAATAAGCAAAACATCAAGCCAAGCAATACTAAACATCACAACCTCCTTTCAAATGAGTAACAACCAATATCACCCGTCACATATTCGCTGAACAAGCATACATAACAACACGTAATCCTCGGTAAATGATTATGGTTTATTACATTCACTAAATGTGATCATAAGTTTTCAACAAACGAAGTTAACACACATAGTCCAAAAACACACTTATTCACGAAGCATCCGAGTTATCGTTGAAAGACAACATTTATCAAGAACATACCGATACTTTTTAACATTCATTAAACATCCGGATTTTACATAAAATTATTTATCAACAATTATGCCTACGAAACATGAAATGTATGGGCAAGATACTTGCCTCGATACCGTGAGCAATGAAACGACGAACGGACAAGAATATTGATATAATCAACAAGAATATTCCAAAACGCCTTGGAATCGATTAGAACTGGCCAAGAACTTGAGTTCCCGAGTCTCCCGTCGCCAGCTGCCACAAAAACGAAGAAGAGGGTGAAAAATAAGGTCTGGCCGAAGCCCATGCCTATATATGCCGACAGGGTTATGGCCGTAACCGGCAGTGCCTTACGGCCGTAACTAGGTCAACGGGCGTTAGCGTACGCAACGGCCGAACACTTGCGTACGCAACCAACACACCTTACGGCTGTAATCGGCATAGCCTTACGGCCGTAACCGAGCATCCTGCACCATCGGTGAAATCGCCAATCCTTACGGTACTGCATCGCCTAGCGGCCGTAACAAGCCTTACGGCCGTAATTGGAAAAGACTTACGGCCGTAATCGAGTATCCCAGGCCCAGGTGTTCGGAAGCCTTACGGCAGTAATAGGCCAGGCCTTACGGCCGTAACTCGACTAGCCCACGCCCGGCCATTCGACTCGAAACTCGACGACGTCTCTATCACGCGAATGCACCGGCTATGATCTAAAACAATAACGAACAGGCTACGAAACTCAACGTATCACAATATAAGCATGCGATTCCAAAAACGCGGACGACAACAGTCCGTTCTACCGAAGAAAATGCAACGGAACCGGAAAAAAGATCTCGGGTATTACATTACCATAGCGCGCGATAAACAACAAGTGTAGCGTGCGCTAATGACTCAGAATGACAGCAGCAGTATTCTCGGAAACGGGTACGATGACGGATACCCACAACTTTGGGAAATTACAAAACGGTCCCGAAAGTCCAAAAATCACTATACGACAACGGTTAATCAAACTGAAACTCACAACACGTATGAAAACGTTAAATGAACTCACGAGAAACCCGAAATGACAGTTTCGAACGAGATTCGCAAGAATCGAACTAAAGCGCAAAAAAGTTGCCTAAGAACACGAAACTCAATAAAACGACACCGAAACGAACTCAGACGTCCAAAAGTGCAGGATTAAATACTCTCAGAATGACGAAACGGTCACTGGCGAATTGTCAAAATGGACTCCCGCCGAAAAAAGAAATTTATCGAAAATCGAAAATCGCGGATATTACATACTACCCTCCTTAAAAGAAGTTTCGTCCCGAAACTTAAAAATAAGTAGGGGGAGCAACATCCCACCAGGAAACACTTAACGGGATACACAAGAACCGAAACTCGCGCCCAACGACGAAGCATTACAAGCAACGCGAAGAGCCATACGACGTGAAAACACGATCCACGACAACCATCATGACACCACAGGAAGAGACATAATAAAACCAACAAGTGACAAGCGTCATCAAACAGATATTAGAATCAAGTCGATTATCCTAACAACTACAAAACACAAAGCGCCTATTACAAGGAAACATGCATGGTCAAGAAAACGTAAAATAAACACAAAACGATCCACAAGGACAATCACAAACAATTCAGACTACGCCGAAATCCTCAAAAAGCACACTAGGCATCTCCGTGCCCTTTCGGAGCAGAGACGCAACCTCGAACCCTAAATCTCTCAGCTAACGTCTCGCAATGTATGTCTTGGTGACCCATCTGGCCACACTCGAAACAACAAACTAACGGTGAACGACAATTCTTCGTGGTACGAGATCAGGCAACAACAGTCAGACAACCCCGATCGAACAACAACGATCGAACAACAACGACCGAACAACAACGATCGAATAACAACGATCGAATAACAATGATCGAATAACAACAATCGAAAAACAATGATCGAGTAACAACGATCAAACAACAACGATCGAATAACAACGATCGAATAACAATGATCAAACAACAATGATCGAACAACAAGGATCGAAAAACAATGATCGAGTAACAACGATCGAACAACAATGATCGAATGACAACGGTCGAACAATGACTCCAAAGTCCACACTTGAACTCAAGACATTAAAGATCTGGTAGAAACTAAAAGACGTAAATTCCGGACAAGGTTCACAAGAATCGAACCGAACTCGGAAAAGTCACAATGATAAACAGATCGATCTGAAACAAGGTAACAACCCGTTCGAACGATGACAACCGAGATACCAAACAAGTTCAAAAAGTATCGACGAACACGAGCAAGTCGATAGAATTTACAAGGAGAAAATGCAGAAGTCAGAAATAATACTGGTATTACATTCGACCTCTTATAAAAGAAATATCGCCATCGCAACTCACAACAATGGAAGCAAGGTAACAGCACAAAAAGCAAGTGACAGAAACATCTCCCATGGGCCTCTCAGAGCCGATCCTGATATCTGTGCTTAAACGCGAACTCCGAAAGTCTCGGTAACCAATTCGCAAAACTGAATTCTGTGTCCCTCGAGTCCACACTTGAAATGCGTTACTGACGAGAAGGACAATTGATACGTGTTTGCCCCCGGTACACCACGGTTGGAACACCTCGGTTCGGCATACCAAATATACAAATGCTAGTTATAATGGAGCATAATATCGCAAAACAACATACCAGAGATGCCAACCCAGCATAACATATCAACACATACAAAAATCATAACAACCATGGCATCGTTTGGCGATCTCAACGGCCCGAACGATAACCAACACATAATCATAAAACATCATGAAACAATCACACATTTACATAAACGTACAAACCCAAGCTTTAACAGTTCGCCCATGTGCGACAACACGCAATTCACCACGAGGCGACAAAAATTAAATGCCACATCACACCTCTCACGGAGGGTTAATCACAACAAATGCGTGGCAAATGACTCAACGTTCATGCCACCAATTCCATCATACCCGGGAGCTAACATTCTAACGACAATGCGAATATCACGCATACATTCCCGGACCGCAAACAGGAATGATAAGTTTTAAAAACGAATACCACCTTTGAAAAAGAAATGATTTTGGAAACACTAGTTGATCTTTGAGTATTACCTTTCAAAAAGTAGTACAAACACCATTGTCGAGACTTCGAAAACCATCTTGCGTTTGAAGAAAAATGAGGACACTTTTCTTTTAGTGAAAAACTTTCGGAAATATTCGACCCTCGGGTCTAAGCAAAGCATTTCTAAATAATTGAAAATATTTCAAAATATTCTGGTCCTCAACTGGAAATTTTTTAAAACATATTGCGGCACTAGAAGGCACCTACAAAGCACCGCGAGAAAAATAATTCATTTTTAAAAGTACATCTCGAAATTTATTTTCTAAGATACTCAAGGTTTTCGAAAATCTATTAGGCTAGAATGCCTAAAAACTCACATGTAACAATATTCACTTACTTACATCACAATACACGCATCAACTCGCTCAAAACCAAGACAACACATGTCTTTTACCGGAAAACAAATTGTCAAAAGGACACAAATAGCGACAACACTCCTCATATAAACGAAATATGAGAGTCACACAAACGCATCACAAAACCAAGAATCTGCATAAGGATTCCATCACTTAACACATAATCATACCAGTAACTCATGTCACACGAGGCACAACACAAAGAAGGGAGACTTACATCCACAGGTCGCACGAAGATGATGATCGCCCCACGATACTAATCACGACCAACAAACTAAGATGATGCGTCGCGACACGACTCAGTCAGACAAAATCCGACGAGACAAAAGCTCAAGAGACACCACTAAAACCGACAGCCTAGGTTTCCACAACCTAAATCTCTGATACCATTTATGTAACACCCCCAATCTATTCAGGGATATTACATGCCGTAGAACCCTTCCTCAAGGATCTACGAGGCTGGTAACAACATTGAACATCTCAACAATGCCTTTAAGGCTAAAATGACTCAGTAGACCGATTTGGTCTTTCAATAAATACATGCAACTCAAACACAATACATGCCCACGCAGGGGTCGAATACAACACACTCCCGTACAACGGGAAAAGAATACTGCAGCGGAAATAAAATACAACTAAAACAATACGATAATGTACAGGTCCTCATGTGATTAGTATCGATCATCTTTCATCATCCTTCATGCCGACCCTGTGTTATGCTCCCCAAAACCCGAATGCAAAGACAGACATCCACCCCCCGAATACTCGGGGGTTAGCAAAACTCCACTTTTTGCTAGTGCAAGTATAAAATACGAAAACAAGCCATACATATAATACTCCAAGGACTTAGAAATCATAAACATACTTCCCGAGGTAAATCACTTGATCAAAACGATTAAATCAAAAGATAGGGGTAAACCCGATATACATCTTGTAAACACATTTTACGATCTTGGGAGTTTTGAAAACATTTGGGATTTAAGAATTCTCTACCTTTCGAAACATGAAGGGACACAGCCCAAAAGTCATTTTTCCAAAGCACAATTACGATAACAACGCACGGGGTCCACGACCCAATCATACCATTCCGATCACAAGCACGGGGTCCAAGACCCGATTATATCATAACAACATGTTTCCACAGTTTATTCGCGTCCCGTACTAGCAAGCCACGGACCTCAGATGCTCCCGTAGAACATACCCGAGTGAATAACCCACAGGGAAACCATACCGAATCACATGTTACCGTAACAATAGTCACATGACCACAAGCACAGATACGTTCATAACCAAATTACAACCATAAGTTATCCCTCCATCGCGCTAACAAGCCACGAACCTTGGAGTTCCCGCAAGACATACCCGATGGATAACCCCATAAGTTATCCCCGGCATCGGGCTAACAAGCCCCGAACCTCGGAGTCCCCGCAAGACATACCCGGACTGGATAACCCTACGGTCACGCCCGACCCATTCTAGCAAGTATGGATCCCGGAGATTCATCAATCTTACCCGGAGGCACGTCACTTTCAACGATCACATAACAATAAGCAAAACATAAAGCCAAGCAACACTAAACATCACAACCTCCTTTCAAAAGAGTAACAACCAATATCACCCGTCACATATTCGCCGAACAAGCATACATAACAACACGTAATCCTCGGTAAATGATTACAGTTTATTACATTCACTAAATGTGATCATAAGTCTTTCAACAAACGAAGTTAACACACATAGTCCAAAAACACACTTATTCACGAAGCATCCAAGTTATCGTTGAAAGACAATATTTATCGAGAACATACTGATACTTTTTAACATTCATTAAACATCCTGATTTTACATAAAATCATTTACCAACAATTATGCCTACGAAACATGAAACGTATGGGCAAGATCAATGAAACGACGAACGGACACGGCCGGGAAGCCCTCGAACTTCCAAGATCGACCAAAAACCCGACAGCTCCACGGAGACTACGAAAACAAAATCACTACGAATCAATAACGCTAAACGGCATCCGAATCAACCCGAAAAACAACAGTGATTCGAGGGTTCTTCAAGGAAATCGGAAATCAATGTTCCGTGTTGGTAAAAATCGATAAACGAGTTACAAAATCCGAAGACCATGGCCAAGACAACAAGAATACCATAACCAATTCATTAATCTCGGATAAAATCGATGAATCACGAAGAAACCCCCAAAAATCATGCAATCAAGGTTCTAAGTAAGGAAATACCTTGATTCGACGAAAGATATGGATTAGATGTTGATATAATCAACAAGAATATTCCAAAACGCTATGGAATCGATTGGAACCGGCCAAGAACTCGAGTTCCCGAGTCTCCCATCGCCAGCCGCCACAAAAACGAAGAAGAGGGCGAAAAATAAGGTCTGGCCGAAGCCCAGGCCTATATATGCCGACAGGGTTACGGCCGTAACTGGTAGTACCTTACGGCCATAACTAGGTCAACGCGCATTAGCGTACGCAATGGCCGAACACTTGCGTACGCAACCAACATACCTTACGGCCGTAATCGGCATAGCCTTACGGCCGTAACCGAGCATCCCAGACCACTGGTCGAAATCTGCCGAATCCTTACGACCATAATCGTCCAGCGCCTAGCGTTCGTAACAAGCCTTACGGCCGTAACTGGATAGGACTTACGGCCGTAATCGAGTATCCCTGGCCCAGGTGTTCGGAAGCCTTACGGCCGTAATAGGCCAGGCCTTACGGCCGTAACTCGACCAGCCCACGCCCGACCATCCGACTTGATACTCGACGATGTCTCGATCACGCGAATGCACCAGCTATGATCCAAAACAATAACGAACAGGCTATGAAACTCAACGTATCACAATATAAGCATGTGATTCCAAAAACACGGATGACAACAGTCCGTTCTACCGAAGAAAATGCAACGGAACCGGAAAGAAGATCTCGGGTATTACATTACCGTAGCACGCGCTAACCAACAAATGTAGGGTGCGACTCAGAAGGACAGCAACAGTATTCTCGGAAATGGGTACGACTACGGATACCCACAACTTTAGGAAATTACAAAACGGTCCCGAAAGTCCAAAAAATTACTATACGACAACGGTTAATCAAACTGAATCTCACAACACGTATGAAAACGTTAAATGAACTCACAAGAAACCCGAAATGACAGTTTCGAACGAGATTCGCAAGAATCAAACTCAAGCGCGAAAAAGTCGCCTAAGAACACGAAACTCAATAAAACGACACCGAAACGAACTCGGACGTCCAAAAGTGCAGGATTAAATACTCTCAGAACGGACTCCCGCTGAAAAAATAAATTTACCGAAAATCGAAAATCGCGGATATTACACTCAGCAAGGTTAGTCGTCATATGCCCCTAATATCTCCCTTCATCATGTGCCTGAATCCATTGTTCCATAGGAATGTGTCGACCCACTCACTGCATCTTTATTACCATGTTCGCTCCGGTAATAAGTGATGGTCGGTTGAATCATGGCATATCGTGATGTAACTAAAGTTAATCCTCGTAAGCTTAGGGGTAAAACAAAAAAAAGTGTGAAATGTGCCAATACAAAATACTAACCCATATTCTGGCCAATATGAATCATGAGGCACATCTGGAAACTCTTCCAAGTAAGCGTTGGAAACATATTGTAATGTGTACTGAGGAGGCACATAAATTATGTAGGCATGGTGGATAGATGAACAAGCAGCTATAGCATGTGAACACGAATAGTGCAATGCTTGAAATTTGCTACGATTACACCTTCGCCTTTCGAGGTCTACCATGAATGTTATAGGTAGTCGATTGCTTGGTGGGCGAACCAACTCTTTGACTCTAAAAATAGTTTGTGCTCGATTGTGAATGTAGAGTTCATGGGAGTTTGATATTGCTCGTTCTTTATCGAGGTTCCATCACTTTGTCTGAGTAGATAAAATCAGATGCCATCATTTCTTGTGTCTGCCTCCCTCTCTCAACGAAATTTTCGGTCAACCTGTAGTAGGTTGCCTGCACTTACACCAAGGAACTGATAGGACTGTTGTGCGTCCTCTTTAATATGTTGTTTATGCACTCAGAAAGGTTAGTGGTCATGTTCCCCTAATATCTCCCTTCATCATGTGCCTGAATCCATTGTTCATTAGGAATGTTGTCGACCCACTCACTGCATCTTTATTACCAAGTTCGCTCCGGTAATAAGCAATGGTCGGTTGAATCATGGCATATCGTGATGTAACTAAAGTTAATCCTCGTAAGCTTAGGGGTAAAACAAAAAAAAGTGTGAAATGTGCCAATACAAAATACCAACCCATATTGATTGCGATCTTCTTCATATTTGTATTCTTGAATGCCCTCATGAAATATTGCGAAATGTGACGAATGCGAAAGACATGATGCCAGTTACTGTTTAGTCTCCTAACATGACTCTTGATTGACTCGTGACTATCAGAGATCAAGCAGAGGTCTAGCTGGGGTGTTACAAACATCTGCAAGCGTTGGAGGAAGAAAAACCAAGCATCAGATGTCCCATCCTCTATAAGGGCGTATGCTATTAGAATTGTGTTGTTCCTCCCATCATGTGCGATCGCCATCAGCAATGTCCCGCTATATTTCCCATACAACCATGTTCCATCAACTGAAACAACTGGCTTGCAGTAAGCAAACCCTTTAATGCATGGTTTAAAAGTCTATAAAAAATGATGGAATACAGCCTTGTGAGGAACTACTTGGCCATTCTTAATGTGTAACACCCCCGAGATATTCAGGGTATGTCACAGCGTCGTGAATCCCATCTGGAACCCATAAGGCTAAATTAATACAAAATCCATAACAAAAGAACATCAAAAATCACAAATCATTTATCGGATTAACCGATGAAATTCCAACGACGATATTCTAAACCACAATAACGACAAGTTCAATATAACTGACAGAAGAAAACAACCCCTACAGTACTCGAGTACCAACTAACAGTTTGTTTCAAAACGAAATCTCAATGACCAGACTCAAAGAAAGACCACAATGACTCTCCACATTATCACGTCTTGCCGTCATCGTTGTACTGCCCCGGTACTCGCCCAGTCGCATTCTTCGTACCTGAAATATATGAAATGTATTTCTCCCAAAGGGGGTTAGACGTGGAATAGCTAGTACAAGTAATACAAACGAACTCTTACATCTTACGGTTTCAAAGTACATGCATCAATAGTTTTCAAAAGCAGTTAAGATAATGATTTCTTGAAATGCAATATCTATAAATGTACCATAAAAATATAAATCCTCCCGATTAATCGTAGACCCAACCATGCGCAGATTCTTACGGGGCCCCATTAGACCCTCCCAAGAGTGGTTAACCCCAATGTTTGTGGACCTAACCAAATGTGGATTACTCTGAGGCCACGCCGGACCCTCCCGGAGTGAACATGTACGCTCTAACACTCATATACACCACTTTGCACATTTAAGAATGTAAGTTCGTAAGAATTACTTGCCTTTGAGACATGTTGGAATGTTTTGAGACGGTAAACAACCACTGTTGAAAGAACTCAGAGATTCCAAACAGACGATTTGTAAAACGACTATCAACAACAATACGATTGGAATAGAAATTGAAATATGCCCGAAAAACCTTGCCCACGATTTACGGAAATTCATACAACTCACTACGAGGGAGGATCGCAACCAAACTTTCTCGATTTTCAAACATACTGAAATTTACTATGAATTCGTAGGGAACATAAGAATACGGTGGAGATTAATTATATTCATCGGAACTTAAAGATCAATCCAGAGATAATCGGACAAATCACGAAAAATCCCCAATTCCTAAAAATTAGGGTTCTAGAGATTATACCTCGGATCGACGGCGAAGAACACGATTTGATGTTGTTAATCTACACCAAAAACTCGAGGAATACGATAGCTGAAAGATTAAAGAACCAGAATCACCCTAAAATTGCCCAATAATTGCCCGTGCGTGGAAGAGAAAGAAATGGAAGAAACCCGCAAAGAAAAACGCTGAATCAGGTATATACGTCTTTCCGCGTTAACATACGTAAGTCAGGGAACTTAACGTACGTTAAGCACCTAACGTACGCTACACACTACCCGTTACGTACACAATGGCCTGGCACAAGTCTCTGCCCGATCCTCTGTGGGCCATAACGTACGCTATTGAAGCAATTACATATGTAAGCAAGATGAGATTAACGTATGTTATGCATCACTGATAATGGACGTAAGTCTCAAACAGTCCAGAACTGCTGAGAGCTGAATATTCTGGAAAAGAATATCACCGAGTCAAAACATGACAATCTCCAAAGTCTGAGGATATACTTACGAAGGGTTCAATATGACAAACTTAGGCGCTGAAATAAAGTACGAATCCAACTACCCGAAGGTTCGGCAAACAATAACGGAAGTAATTACCCTAAATTCTTAGGAAATTATAAAACGGCCCAAAATGTTCGAAAAACACGATACGAGGTCGAACAACCAAACCAAAGCTCACAACACATCTCCCAATGTTAAACGAACTTATGGGAAACATAAAACAACAATTTCGAAACATGATTATGTCAAACGAACCAAAAAACGGAAAGGTTCTAGTAACCACAAAATGGAGTACAACAACTTCGAAACACGCTCAAACTCCAAAACATGCAGAATGGAAAACAGTGAGTCGCTGAAAACGAAAAATACACCAAAATGGAAATTAATAAGAATAGAAAAATACGAATATTATATTCTCCCCCTCTAAAAACAAGTTTCGTCCTGAAACTTAAGAGATAAATAATTCCAGGTATTTAGCATGCATGCTATCTTTGGTTTCCCAAGTCGCTTCTTCGACCCCATGCCTCGACCACTGCACTTTAACCAATGAATGATTTTGTGCCGAAGTTATTTTTCACGATGCTCAAGGATTTTCACCGGCCTTTCTTCAAACATGACATCATCCGCTACCTCAATATCCCCATAATCAATGATATGACTCAGGTCCGAAACGTACTTTCTCAGCTGAGAAACGTGAAACACATTGTGAATGTGACTAAGGGCTGGAGGTAACGCCAACCGATAAGCCAACTCACCAACTCTGTCTGGTATCTCAAACGGCCCAATATACCTCGGGTTAAGATTTCCCTTCTTACCGAAACTATAAACCCTTTTCTTTGGCGATACTTTGAGTAGAATATGATTTCCCACCTCAAACTCTAAGGGTCGACGATGAATATCAGCATAAAATTTTTGTCGACTCTGAGCAGTCAACAGTCTGTCTCGAATGGTAGAAATTTTCTCTCTAGTTTCCATCAACATATCTGGCTCCGTCCCAACTAGCCCCGAGACCTCATCCCAACAAAGTGGGGATCTACACGGTTTACCATATAATGCTTCGAAAGGTGCCATTTTGATTGATGTGTGCCACTATTATTGCAAGTACACTCGATCAACAATAGATGCAATTCCCAATCACTACTCCAGTCTAGGGCATATGCCCGCAACATATCCGCTAATGTCTGAATCGTCCGCTCAGTTTGACCGTCTGACTGCGGATGAAAAGATGTACTCAACCTCAACTCGATACCCAAATCCTGATGGATCTATTGCCAAAAATGTGATACAAAATGGCCATCTCGATCCAAAAAAGTAGTATTAGGCATACCATGCAACCTTACTATATCTGCTATAAATGTCCAAGCCAGCCTCTTCATTCCCCAAGTATCCCTAATACCAAGAAAATGCGCTGACTTGGTTAGTCGATCGACAATCACCTAAATCATATTCATTCCAGTTTTCGTTCTCGGCATCCCAGTGATAAAATCCATGGAAATATCTTTCCACTTCCAGTCGGGAGTAGAATGCAGTTTCAACAGACCGACTGGTTGTTGATGCTCGATCTTTACTTGTTGGCACATCAAACACCATGCAACGAACTCAGTGACATCCTTCTTCATATTATTCCACCAAAAGTTTCTCTTAAGGTCTTTATACATCTTACTCGTTCCAGGTCTTTATACATCTTACTCATCATTAGATTCGACAACTAATCAGTACTTACTATGCATACATGATAATCTCTAATCTCCTGATTACCCATAATTTTATTCCCACTAGGCAATTTCACCATAAAAGGTGCACAAGTGGTCAAACAATTAATACTCAAACGGCGCATACAATCTAAGGAGATGAAAAAATGTGTAGCACCTGAATCAAACAATACTCGAACTGAATGAGATAGGAAATAAACAGTACATGAGGCCACCGCCGCATTAGAATCATCCTCTCGGTGCATCTTGCAAACTCGTGGATGTGCCGAACCAACATTGGAATCTCCCACTCTAACGGTCTGACCCCGTCCACGGCCTCTGCCATAACTCTGCTGCTGCGAGTTAGATAATTGTCACTGATTCACAATCGGCTCCTTCAGTACTGGGCAGAAGCTCGAGTATCTATAGTCTTATACCTAAATGTACAATAAATCGCCCTATGACCCATCTCGCCACAAGTGTTACATTTCAGAGGTGGAAAAGAACACTCACGGTTAAGGTGACCAGTACAGTTACAATTGTAGCACGTCACCGTACGAATCGAATGAAAACTCTTCCCACCCTTAAAAGAATGCGACTATCCGACAGAATGGTTATCCGTCTGAGATTTCTGAAAGTTACCACCCTTAATACCAGAATAGTTACGAGTGGTCTTCGGCTTCTTCGGCTCATTAGAAATATCAGTGTTAGCACACAACATATCATATACTAAAGCCCTGTCTTGGTACTCCTTCAAGGTAGTACAAGTAAACCCGGCCATATAACGTCGTATCGCATGTCGAAATGGCGGATCTTGTCACGCTCATTACGCACCTGATTCTTCACATGAATCAGCTGTTGGTTGTATTCCACTATCGCCTGTGAGACTGGAATGTTTTGCGGCTTAGCTTCGGAAAAAGGCTCGAATCCTGCTTTCTTGCACTGGCCAATGACAAAATTCAGCCTCCAGCAGATCTTTAAATTCGTCCAATGTTGGAGCTTGACCTTGTGGTTTAATAGCTTCCCACCAGGTCGCGGCTTCTTTAGTAAGAAAGTACTGAACAATAGGTACCTTTCTCGTTTCGGGGCAATCAATCGCCTCAAACACTTTTTCCAATTCGAAAAGCCAACTCTCCCAACCAACTGGGTCGGTAGCACCTCTAAACTGCAGAAGCATTCACTGACGGATTGAGATTATTCATCTGAACAGCTTGTGTCAGGAGGGCCATTTGATTTGCCACCTGTTGAAGAATATTCGGAACACCAACATCCGTATTATTGCCTCATCCGACCGACTGGTCATGCTGACTCTCGGTATCCGGATGTACTGCATTAGATAAACTAGGGGTAGCCGACCCCGCAATGGAACTGAGGGAAGCGGTTGCGCCCCATCGTCGCCCACGACCTCGTCCTCGTTCCCTATCAGCGGACATTCTGAAGGACACACAATGTACATAAGTACAATTCAAAGCGTCCGTCATCGAGGTGACCGATTTCCAAGAATATCAAATTAAAGCAAAGCGATTAAGAAAATACAAGAGGAGTAAAAGGACTTACAAGTACCGGTCGCACTGTGATGATGGCAAAGTAGTGATACTGTAGACAACGATGGCTCAATCGACCCAAAAAGACCGACATCCTAGGTATTCATAAACCTAAGCTCTGATACCATATTCTGTAACATCCCCAAGTTATTCAGGGTATATTACAGTGACGTGAGCCCCGTCGTGGGACCCACAAGGCTATACGTACGCAGAACCATGAATTTCGACCGATAAGGTCTAACAAAATCTAGTGGAAGATAATAAAAGTCGACAACCAAGGTAATAATGAATTCGACATAATACAATACATCGATAGTTAAACCCAGGGCAACACAGGCCAAAACATTAAGAACACTTGAAACACTAGCCGAGTGTTTAATAACCATTCCAAGTATAACATTATTGAATGGATGAAATACAAAATACAGACAGAGGCAAGACACAACATCACACTTGCCCATCATCTTTGTGCCGACCCGGTATATGCCTATCTGCGATCCTGGATCCTGAAGTACATGAAAGGTACTTCCCCCAAAAAGGGGTTAGCCATCGAATATCTAGTACAGGTATACAAGTATGAAATACAATACTTCTTGCATGATAAAGTAAGCATATACCCATATCATCAATCCTCGAGATATTGAATCTCATATCATTCTCATATTACCAACCTTAAGACTAGTATTCTGGAATAACTAAATCTCATACCATACCTCATGATTAACCATGGATTCGCACTATAAGCTACGATCCCTCAGAGGACTCGAAGTCCCATCTCGGAGTGGTTAACCCAAAAATGTTTAATGGATTGCACTATAAGCAACGACCCCATCATAGGACTCGAAGTGTCATCCCGGAGTGAACATATAATTATACCAACACGTTGTTCAATGGATCGTACTAAAAGCAATGACCCCTCAGAGGACTCGAAGTCCCATCCCGAAGTGACCACGTGGTTATACACATAAGATTGTTCAATGGATCGCACTACAAGTAATGATCCCTCAAAGGACTCGAAGTCCCATCCCGGAGTGAACATCTTATCAAATACATCACAAACACTTTACTTTCAACGTCAAGAATTGCAATCATAAACATATACTTGTCTTTGAGCCATCGAGAATCGGAAGGAAAGGTATTCAAGCTCGATGGGTCCAAGAACATACTCCTGGCCCTAAACGATTCACAAGGAGTACGATAATCAACAAACAATACTCCAATCACAAGAAGGAACTCCAGAAACCCCGCCTACGATACATGTAATCCAACAACATAATGTCTAGAGGGTGGGCCACAACAAAATCCTCTCGATTTACCACAATATCCGAAATACACTAAATAATCTTGCTGGAAAACATGTATCGGGAGTAGATAATCCATACTTAACATAATCCCACCTTAAACATAAGCTAGATCGGAGAAATCATGAAGAAACCCCCAAATCCCATAAAATTAGGGTTCTAAGAAGATTACCTTGATTTGGAATGGTGAGAAAGATCAAATGTGGTATAATCCGAACTAATAGCTTGAAGGGGATGATAAATGATGATATCCAGTCGGGATCTTCAGGAATCGCCCGAAATCACTCAAAGAATAAAGGGAAATGATAAATGACGGAAAGGGGATATGCTCCGTCCTATACATACAAAATCCTGCTTAGCATGCACTATTCATTAAGGATAGCGCGCGCTACCAGGCCACCACGTAGTCCAGTAGCTTCTGACATGCGTCGTAAGCGTGCGTTACGTATAACATTAGCACGCGCTAACTGATCCAATGCAGAGGATTCGAAACTCACTATCCACTCGTTAGCGTACGCTACTGGTGATGCTAGCGCGTGTTACTCATCGAAATAGCGTGCGTTAGCTCGTCGCCTAGCGTGCGCTAACTGCTCGTCCAGAGAACAGAACATCTATTATCTCTGCAGTACCCAACTCGTTAGCGTATGATACTGGCATGCTAGCGCGCGCTACTCAACATAAATAGCGTGCGTTAGTTCTTCGCCTAACGTGCGCTAACTGCTCACCCAGAGAATAGAAACATCTACTGTCTCTGCAGTCCCTGAATCATTAGCGTACGCTACTGTCGATGCTAGCGCACACTACTCGACATAAATAGCGTGCATTAGCTCATCGTCTAGCGTGCACTAACTGCTCCTATGAATAAAACAATTGTGAAGTCCGATCAACACGAACTTGCTCCAAAATATACGAAACTCTAGAATCAACAACATCTCAATAAGCGTTAATAAAGAGCGACAAAAGTGAAAGAACACCAAAGTAAAAAATTCATGAAAAGTATGGGTTTTACAGTATAAATCCATCACGGAGACCCGTATAGATAGTGGAGCCAAATCTTCAGTGCAAACACCACTGCAGTCAACACCAGGTCGTGAGTAGGATGATTCATTTTGTATGGTTTCAACTGCCACGACGCAAAAGCTATAGTTCTTTCGTGTTGCATGTGGACGCACTCGAGTCCCTGGCCTGAAGCATTACTATAAACCGAAAACCCACCATTCCCTTGAGGCAAGACTAGAACCGGCGCTGTAGTCAAACGCATTTTCAGTTCTTTGAAACTTTGTTGCCTCTCATCGTTCCATTCAAACTTTTCGGACTTCTGGAGTAACTGAGTAAGTAGTCAAGTAAGTTTAGAGTAGGGCTGTCGAATGGTTCGGTTCGGTTAACCGGATCAAAAAAATCGGTTAACCGGAACCATTTTAGCCATAAAGGTGGAACCGCAAACCGAACCATTTTACACTTTCGGTTAATCGGAACCACACCGAACTAATTCGGTTCCGGTTCGGTTAACCCGTAGAAACCATTTTTTTCCTGTTATTACCTGTATACAACAGCAACATACAAAAACAAAAATATTGAAATAGCAGCATACATATGCTTAGACTGCACTTTACCTGTTTGAACAACAGCATACAACAGCAAAAAATATTGTCTAAGACCCAACAACATACTAATAATTAACTAATATCAAACATTAAACAAACACCCAACAATTCAAACGAAAATTTATCACAAGTTCATCGAATCGATCGTCCAACCATCAACACAACACAAGTCACAACAATACCCAAGATAACAAAATCATAACATCAATTCACGATTCACCAACAAATCAAAACAACCATCATCAATCCTAAAAGACAATATAAAATAAACTAGTACGTAGTAGCCGCACTCTCCGCGGCACGACCCTCGTCTCCAACAACAGGGTGAATACCAAGTGAAGTCATAACTGCAAAATAAATTTATAAACGTTATGCTAGTACTTCAATGAATCAATTTTTCAGCTACATTGTATAAATTATCAAAATAAAATAGATATGAAAATGCCAATATAAAATAAACAGCTTGTAGTAAAAATAATATAATATTAAGTACCAAAAGATTCATTTTGCTGCAACTATTTATCATTGGAAATGCACTTGCTTACTCGATCCAAAAACGCTTTCTTCTTATTCAGCTCCATATTTTTCATCGGTCACGGTAATTGTGCTTGATATCAACCAATTTTATGAGCAAATCATAACCTCAACCATCTTCGGAGTCAATGAACTTCTAAATTGGTCAAGAACTCGTCCTCCTGTGATAAATGCTAACTCAGAAGCTACGGTTGATATCGTAGTAGCTAATATATCCCTAGTCATCTCTGATAGAACAGGAAGCGCACACCATTCTTCATCCACCACTGAAGAATGTCAAATGAGTCAATCTCGCCATCATCCTCGCCTTGACTATTTATGCTAATATCATCAACATACTCCTTCTCACCTAGTAGATACTGAACTCTGAAATATTGTCGGGTTCTTGCCAAACATTTTTTATTAGAATGTTAGCAAGAGAACCTGGAGCACGTCGGCATTTGAGGCATTAACGCTGAGGGGCAGTAGAAGGGGTGTGTGATTGAGATGGAGCTGAGGTGGCTCGTGGTGTAGTTGTCTTAGTGGAAGTTGACGTCAACTGATTCTTATACAACTCGAACAACTCACTCATCGAACTTTGCACATGTGTGATCAACTCGCTGCCACGACCACTTCCATAGACTTTATCCAAACACATTTCTATGTGTTTCATCTTCTGTCGAGGATCCAACGATGCAGCGAAAGAAGCTTGTTCATGTAACGCCCCGGTTTTCACACATGCATTTATTTTATAATTTATAGAAAGCGCATGAATAATTTTAAATGTCCAGCAAATTATTTACGAATTTCATTTCATTTATTAAATAAGGTCAAAATTTTCTTACTTGCATATCATGATTTTAATTTATACTCCAGGCTCAAGTCCAAACTTTCATATTATTATAGTCGAATAATATAGATTTTTTTAAATTGTCCGAAATCTCTTAATGACCCAATTAGTAAATATATTTTATTTAACTCCAATTTGATAAGTTGGCCCAAGTCCTTTTTCCTAATCCAATTACAATTCTACCCTAAACCTAAATTTTGAATACGGTATAAATACTATATTTTGTACCTCTCACAAGAAAAAATTATTACGATTAGTATCCGCGAAATATTAATATTATTATGATTAGTATAATTATTAGTAATATTATTGTTATTATTACTAACATTACTATAATTTATTATTAAATTATACAAAACTCATAATATTTAAAATATTATAGTTATTTGTATATTTACTTTTCAGCCCAATTATCATCTTAGTTGGTCAAGACCATTTGTCTCTTACATGAAACGTTGCTGTAGTTCATTTCTATTCATTTCTTCTTAAACCCTTCAAATCAAAACATTAAATTCTCAGCATTTGTGACACAATTAAAACACAATTATGAGTGTACTCTTAAAATTCTTCCTAGTACAATATAAACTAGGAATCGAAAAAGGTAAACACAATAAGAATCAGTTCAATATAAACACAAGTACATCTTTTTCCTCTTCCCGGTGGTCGCCCGTTTTCTGCAACTTTTTCATCTTCTCCAGCAAAAAGGTATACCAGCAAAAACTCAATCTTCATCTAATTTTACGTTTCTTCATTCTCCTTGTATAATCATAGCTTTTAGTATTGCGTAGCCATACCATCGTGAAAATATCCCTGTTCAGGCCTTTGCTTTTACCGTCCATCACAAAAATACCAACTTACATATACTAACTCTTACGTTCATCACGTTTGAGTCAGTGGTAAACCCACCTTTGCCTGAATGTCGATTTGAAACCACCCCATTAACCAGAATCCAAACAATTCCCAAATCCAGTCCCAATTTTCAGGAACCAAACCCGGTTACAAAATCCGACCACCACATCAGCCCCGCTCACGGCCAGAACGCCGAAGCAAATCTCCCAAATTTCAAGTGCCAATCTGAATAAAAAAAATATTTCGTTAATCAGGAAATAAAATAAAATTAATCGAGCAAAATAAAAATAAAAATTGACCAAATAAGGTGAAGCTCAGATATATGTAAGAGTAATTTTCCCAGACCTCCTCACAAAGAAAAAGGTCTCATAATGAGCTAGGATTAAAATCTCATCATCACTGCGGTTACGATTTATACATATACCAGCCGGATTATGGCATTTGTCGGCGGATCCGCAAGGCAAGAATAAGGCCCTTCCTCCTCAGCGGAGGCCATAGTTAGACCCGTTTGGGTGGTTTTCAACGGATAAGACTGGAGGAATGGAGAAATTGTATTTTCTTACTCGGCGGCGGCTTCGGCGGCCATAGCTGTGGAGAAGCTGCAGGGAAGACAAAGAAGTGTGTGTGTGTGTGTGTGTGTGTGTGTTTGCAGAGAGAGAGGAGAATGGCAGGGAGAGAGAAGGAATTGAGAGTGAGAGATCGGGAGGAGTAGTGGGAGTTTATGTCGGCCGGTCATTAGGACTAGAGTATTTATATCCAATAATTTTCTAGTATTATCAAATTGACCCAACTTACTTTTAATTCTTCAATTTCAGTCTCTCAGAATTCTAAACTTCTCGAAGACCCCAAATCAGGTTTTTAGTGTATTTCAATTTCAGCCTTTAATTTTCAGTTTCTTCAGATTAACCCGAGTCAATTTCTAATCCTTTTAATTTGATCCCAGCCAGTAATTAATATTTAAAAACAGACCTCTCTTACTCAATTATAAATTCAATAATTTATATTAATTTATTTTGGACGCTATATTAATATTAAAATATAATTATTATTTTAGGAGACGAGGACTTGGAGACTAGGATTTGAACTGCATTCACATCTCAATTTTCATGGATCATCATTGTATTTCGAGATGGGGACTTTACGCTTGTTTTATTTAATGCATGATGTTACTTGTATATATGCGTGTTTCTTGCCAAAAAATTTATATGCTCAAAGTTTGCATATTAATGACGTTGTAGCCTCCAATGAGTAGTAGGCATAATGTGCTCAAAGTTTGCATGTTAATTACGTTGTAGCCTCCAATGAGTAGTAGGCAGTATGCACAAAGTTCGCATATTAATGGCCCTCGGGCAATCACCAGGTTCAAGCATGTCATATCTACTTAACTACATGTATGTATTTAAATTTAACAAAGCGTTCCCTCCACACTGAGCGAGTTGAAAGCTCACCCCATTATTTAAACCTTTCACGTTGAGGAGTCTGGCATGGCGAGCAAAGTCGTGGCGTGATAGTAATAATTATCAGCTTTTTATTTATTTCGTTCATTTAAAGTTTTAACTTTGGCTTCAATGTCATGTTGGATATTATGGATGTTCGAAATGTTGAGAATTTATTTTTATTTACTTACGAAATGATTGGCTTTACTTCAATTTCCACTGCAATTATTCAAGTATTTTTTTTAAAGGGTATTTAATCTCCCTTAAATTATTTTAAAATGATATTTTGAAAAGTGGTCGCTACATAAGTGGTATCGGAGCGGGTCTACGGTTCTGTAGACTCGTTAAAATAATTTCTTTTTCAAACTAAATTTTCCTTTTTTCGCAAGTAGTTAAAACTTTAATGGCATCTATGATTATTATCAGTCAACGTCGCCGCTCCACGCCAACTCCAAGGTACACATGTCAAGTTATGTTATTGTTGTAATCGTAACAAGTTTACGGTTATGAGATTCAACTCATTTTTTAATCATGTTATGATACCATGTTTATATTTTAGAGATGATATGCTATTGAGATTCATAATAAATGTCGGACATGCATGTGCTTTCTTCTAAATTTATAAACACATGTATATGCGTAAGTATAGCACTGCTAGAACATCTATTGGGAGCAGTTAACCCTTAGACGCGACGTATAACTTTATTTCTATCCCTTATGAGGTGATTACTAAGAAGTCAATGGCTATAATATACCTTAGGACCATGGCAACTCGTGGATGTGGACGCTTAGCTAACTGAAATGCTGATAATCAAGATAATCGCAATGAGAACGTGCCAACTCCTACCCAGGCACAAGTTGTGCAATAGTTCCGACGTTTCACACTACCATCATTCAACAGTCGAGAAGGGCCAGCATTTGTCGACGAATGGTTGATGTCGCTCGAGTGTACCCTTTAGATTATTGGTTGCACCGATGCGCAAAAGATTCTTTGCACCCAATATCAAATGGTGGAGGATGTTGGACACTGGTGGATGAGCTATTGGCATTTGAGACCGGCAGCCGAGCGTGCTGCATCACTTGGGATCGGTTCAAAAAACTAGTGATGGAACAGTACTATCCACAGCACTACCGAGAGAAGATGGAGAGAGATTTCTGGAACCTTGAGCAAGGGAGCTTATCGGTTGAAGAATATGAGAGAAAATTCAACCAAATCAGCTTCTTTGTGGAGCACATGGTGGGTACTAACCGCAAGCGAGCCCTCAAGTTTCGTAGTGGTTTATGCCTGAGTATTCGTCACATTGTGGCTGGTCATGGAGTGCAACCATATACCGAGACAGTGTTCAGAGCTCAAGAGGTTGCAGCTAGTCAGAACTTGAGTCCTCAACCAGCTGCTAAGTTATCTCCTGGGAAGAGAAGTTGGAATGGTAATCAATCTAAATCGATGGCTTCCAATAAGCAGAAAAAGGTAGATGAGAGATATGGACCGAGTGCGTCGATCACTAGGCCTGCATGCCCAAAGTGTAGTAAGAATCATGGCGGGGAGTGTTTGCATGGAAAGGGTGTTTGCTATAATTGTGGGAAGCTAGGTCACACAAGCCGACATTATCCACAATCTAAGAGCAAAGGACAAGCATCGGGAGGTCAAGCTCGAGTCTACTCAATGAATCAGGCTGATAATAGTCCCGGCACAGTATCAGGTATGCTTATGATCTTTAATATGCCTACTTTCGCTTTGTTTGACACTGGTGCCACACACTCTTTTATGTCTGCAAAGTTTTATCATGCCATTGGTCAAATAAGCATTAAAACTGTTAAGGTTAGCTTACCGACAGGAAATACGATACTCACTGATAGAATGATTGACGAGAGTATCAAGATAGGAGGAAGAGAATTTGAGGCTAGTCTGTATTTGATTAACTCGATGGATTTTGACGTGATCCTTGGTATGGATTGGCTCGATAGACATGATGCCCATATAAGCTGTCGTGAGAAGAAGGTGACTTTGAGGTGTTCCGAAGGCGAGTCGATCACCTTTTATGGTACTAAGAGTAGGGCAGTATCAAGAGTAATCACAGCCATGAAAGCACTAAGAAGTCTAAGAAAGGAGAAATGTCAGGTTTACTTGGTGAGTTTGGTCGACACTCGTACTCATGAGGTGTCCCCTACAGATGTACCTACAGTATGGGAGTTTTTGGATGTGTTTCCAGAAGATTTGCCTGGAGTCCCACCCGACCGACAAGTGGAGTTTAGTATTGATTTGGTCCCTGGGGCGGACCCAACATCCAAAGCCCCATATAGAATGGCTCCGAAGGAACTTCAAGAGTCGAAAGTCCAAATTCAAGAGCTGCTGGAACTCGTATTTATTCGTCCTAGTTTGTTACCATGGGGTGCACCAGTGCTGTTTGTAAGAAAGAAGGATGGGTCACTTCGGATGTGTATTGATTACAGGGAGCTGAATCGACTCACGGTAAAAACAAGTACCCATTACCGAGAATTGAGGATTTATTCGAGCAACTGAGGGGAGCCATAACCTTTTCGAATATCGATTTGAGGTCGGGGTACCATCAATTGAAGATTAGGGAGTGTGATATTCCCAAGACGGCTTTCAGGACCCGTTATGGACATTTTGAATTGTAGTAATGCCATTTGGTCTGAGTAACGCACCTGCAGTATTTATGGATTTGATGAACAGGGTGTTCCAACCTTACTTGGATAAGTTTGTGATCATCTTCATAGATGACATCTTGGTGTATTCTAAGGATAAAGAACAACACCAAGAGCATTTGAGGATTACATTGGAGATACTTCGCAAGGAGAAGTTGTATGCCAAGTTCAAGAAATGTGAGTTTTGATTAAACAGAGTTGGATTCCTTGGACACGTGGTGACTTTTAAAGGAATTGAGGTAGATCCCGACAAGGTTGTAGCAGTGAGTAGTTGGGGGGTACCCAAGAATGCGAGCCAAGTTCGCAGCTTTCTGGGCTTAGCTGGCTATTATAGAAGATTTATCGAAGAGTTTTCTAAAATCGCCACTCCTATGACCCAATTAACAAGGAAGGGCATGAGGTTTGAATGGAGTGAGAGGTGCGAGGAAAGTTTTCAAGAGTTGAAAAGGAGACTAACCTTGGCACCAGTATTAACGATTCCTGATCCGATGGAAGACTTTGTTATTTATAGTGATGCCTCAAAGCAGGGTTTGGGTTGTGTTCTGATGCAACATGGTAAAGTAGTAGCCTATACATCGAGACAACTTAAACCACATGAGTTTAACTATCCAACGCATGATCTGGAGTTGGCTGCTGTAGTACATGCGCTGAAGATTTGGCGTCACTATCTCTACGGAGGGAAGTGCGAGATATACACAGACCATAAAAGTATGAAGTATCTTTTCACACAGAAGGATCTTAATATGAGGCGAAGGAGATGGTTAGAATTGGTGAAGGACTATGATTGTACTATTCATTACCATCTGGTTAAGGCTAATGTAGTAGCTGATGCCTTGAGTCGGAAGACTAGAGGCGAGTTAGCTTGCTTGACCGATCAGGAGAGTTTGATAAGGGAGTTCTCCCAGTAGAGAATTGAGGTAGTTGAGTCTTCATAACGTTCAAAAGCAATCATATCATCTTTGGTCTTGCAACCAAACTTGAGGGATAAGATTAAGGAGGCTCAACCACGTGATAAGTTCTTGTGTAAGATGAAAGATCGAGCACAAGATGGGAGTTTTGAGAAATTTGTCGTTGCTGCAGACGACGTTTTAACTTACGATGGAAGGTTGTGTGTTCCAAAGGACCCATCCCTTAGAAGGCAAATCCTTGAAGAAGCTCATAATGCACCATACTCCGTTCACCCAAGAGGTACAAAGATGTACCACGACCTGAAGAAATTCTTTTGGTGGAGAGGAATGAAACGGGACATTGGTGTATTTGTGGAGAGGTGTATGATATGTCAGCAGGTGAAGGCAGAAAACCAATGGCCGGGAGGTTTACTTTAACCGTTGGAAATCCCAGAATGGAAATAGGAGCATATCACAATGGATTTCGTGGTTGGTCTGCCGCGAACCGTGAGAAAGAACGATGTTATCTGGGTGATAATAGATCGTTTAACGAAGTCATCTTGTTTTCTACCTGTGAGGATGACTTATAATATGGAATAATATGCGAAGATTTATATTCGTGAGATTTTGAGGTTACATGGTGTTCCAGTGTCGATCGTCTCGGATAGAGATCCACGATTTACATCGAAATTCTAGAAGAGTCTTCAGAGTGCATTGGGCACTAATTTGAATTTCAGTATTGCATATCATCCGCAGACCGATGGTCAATCTGAGCGGACTATCAAAACACTTGAAGATTTGTTGAGGGCATGTGTTCTTGATACTGGTGAGAATTGGGAAAATATTTTGCCGTTAGTAGAGTTTGCTTATAATAATAGTTACCAAGCAACTATACAAATGGCCCCGTATGAGGCTCTATACGGAAGAAAATGTCGATCGCCTCTTTATTGGAGTGAGGTCGGAGAAGGAAAGATTTTGGGTCTAGAATTGATCGGACAGACTGTAGATAAGATAACCGAGATCAGAAGTAGGATTAAGACTGTCCAGGATCGACAGAAGTCTTATGCTGATAAACTACAGAAAGATATACAATTTGAGATTGGAGAAAATGTGTTCTTAAAGGTAGCACTGATGAAAGGAGTGATCCGATTCGGTAAAAAGAGAAAGTTACAGCCACGTTATGTCGGACCATTTGAGATTTTGGATCGTGTTGGTGATCTAGCTTATAGTTTGGCATTGCCGTTGGAATTATCAGGAGTGCACAATGTGTTTCACGTCCCCATATTGAGAAAATACGTACATGATCATGGTCATGTATGCAATTTCAAAGAGTTACATGTAGCCAAGAATCTGACTTGTGAGGAGGTACCTATAGCTGTATTGGAGCGTAAGGTACATTGATTACGAAACAGAGAGGTTAAACTCGTGAAAGTTCAATGGAGCCGTCATGGACCGAACGAAGTGACTTGGGAACGCGAAGAGGAGATTCGTTCTAAGTATCCGACGTTTGCCATTGAAGGTACATAATTTAATTTGCGACGACGAAAATTTATTTAAGAGGGGTAGGTTGTAATGCCCCGGTTTTCACACATGCATTTATTTTATAATTTATAGAAAGCGCATGAATAATTTTAAATGTCCAGCAAATTATTTACGAATTTCATTTTATTTATTAAATAAGGTCAAATTTTCCTTACTTGCGTATCATGATTTTAATTTATACTCCAGGCTCAAGTCCAAGCTCTCATATTATTATAGTCGAATAATATCTATTTTTTTAAATTGTCCAAAATATCTTAATGACTCAATTAGTAAATATATTTTATATAACTCTAATTTGATAAGTTGGCCCAAGTCCTTTTTCTTAATCCAATTAAAATTCTACCCTAAATCTAATTTTTGAATACGGTATAAATACTATATTTTGTACCTCTCACAAAAACAAATTTATTACAATTAGTATCCACGAAATAATAATTTTATTACGATTAGTATCATTATTAATAATATTATTGTTATTATTACTAACATTACTATAATGTTATTATTAAAAACAAAACTCATAATATTTAAAATATTATAGTTATCAGCTCAATTGTCATCTTAGTTGGTCAAGACCATTTCTCTCTTCCATGAAACGTTGCTGCAGTTCATTTCTATTCATTTCTTCTTAAACCTTTCAAATCAAAACATTAAATTCTCAGCATTTGTGACACAATTAAAACACAATTATGGGTGTATTCTTAAAATTCTTCCTAGTACAATATAAACTAGGAATCAGAAAAGGTAAACACAATAAGAATCAGTTCAATATAAACACAAGTACATCTTTTTCCTCTTCCCGGTGGTCGCCCGTTTTCTGCAACTTTTTCATCTTCTCCAGCAAAAAGGTATACCAAGAAAAACTCAATCTTCATCTAATTTTACTTTTCTTCATTCTCCTTGTATAATCATAGCTTTCAGTATTGCGTAGCCATAACATCGTGAAAATATCCCTGTTCAGGCCTTTGATTTTACCGTCCATCACAAAAATACCAACTTACATATACTAACTCTTACGTTCATCACGTTTGAGTCAGTGGTAAACCCACCTTTGCCTGAGTGTCGATTTGAAACCACCCCTTTAACCAGAATCCAAAAAATTCCCAAATCCAGTCTCGATTTTCAGGAACCAAACCCGGTTACAAAACCGACCACCACATCAGCCCCGCTCACGGCCAGAATGCTGAAGCAAATCTCCCAAATTTCAAGTCCCAATCTGAATCCAAAAAAAAAAAAATTCGTTAATCAGGAAATAAAATAAAATTAATCGAGCAAAGTAGAAATAAAAATTGATAAAATAAGGTGAAGGCTCAGATATATGTAAGAGTAATTTTCCCAGACCTCCTCACAAAGTGAAAGGTCTCATAATGAGCTGGGATTAAAATCTCATCATCACTGCGGTTACGATTTATACATATACCCGCCGAATTACGGTGTTTGTCGGCGGATCCGCAAGGTAAGAATAAGGCCTTTTCTCCTCGGCGGCGGGCGTATTTAGACCCGGCCTGGTGGTTTTCAACGGATAAGACCGGAGGAATAGAGAAATTGTATTTTCTTACTCGGCGGCGGCTTCAGCGGCCATTGTTGTGGAGGAGCTACGGGGTAGACGTAGAGGGGTGTGTGTGTGTGTGTGTGTGTGTGTGTGTGTGTGTGTGTGTGTGTGTGTGTGTTTGTTTGCGGAGGAGTTGAGAGAGAAAGGGAGGAGAATGGCATGGAGAGAGAAGAAATTGAGAGTGAGAAATCGGGAGGAGTAGTGGGAGTTTATGTCAGCCGGTCATTAGGGCTAGGATATTTATACCCAATAATTTTCTAGTATTATCAAATTGACCCAACTTACTTTTATTTCTTCAATTTCAGTTCCACAAAATTCTAAACTTCTCGATTTGACCCCAAATCAGGTTTTTAGTGTATTTCAATTTCAACATTTAATTTTCAGTTTCTTCATATTATCCCGAATCAATTTCTAATCCTTTTAATTTGATCCCAACCAGTAATTAATATTTAAAAATAGATTTCTCTTACTCAATTATAAATTCTATAATTTATATTAATTTATTTTGGACGCTATATTAATATTAAAATATAATTGTTATTTTATGAGATGAGGACTTGGAGCCTAGGATTTGAACTACATTCACATCTCAATTTTCAAGGATTATCATCGTATTTCGAGGTGGGTACTTTTCACTTCTTTTATTTAATGCATGATGTTACTTGTATATATGCGTGTTTCTTGCCAAAAAATTTATATGCTCAAAGTTTGCATATTAATGACGTTGTAGCCTCAAATGAGTAGTAGGCATAATGTGCTCAAAGTTTGCATGTTAATTACGTTGTAGCCTCCAATGAGTAGTAGGCAGTATGCACAAAGTTCGCATATTAATGGCCCTCGGGCAATCACCAGGTTCAGGCATGTCATATCTACTTGACAACATGTATGTATTTAAATTTAACAAAGCGTTCCCTCCTCACTGAGCGAGTTGAAAGCTCATCCCATTATTTAAACCTTTCACGTTGAGGAGTCTGGCGTTGCGACCAAAGGCGTGGCGTGATAATAATATTATCAGGTTTTTATTTATTTCGTTCATTTAAAGTTTTAACTTTGGCTTCAATGTCATGTTGGATATTATGGATGTTCGAAATGTTGAAAATTTATTTTTATTTACTTACGAAATGATTGACTTTGCTTCAATTTCCGCTGCAATTATTTACGTATTTTTTTTAAAGGGTATTTAATCTCTCTTGAATTATTTTAAAATGATATTTTAAAAAATGGTCGCTATAGTTCAACATTGGATTCAGCTCCTTCTCCTCCGGCCAATATTTCCCAACCTTATCCTTCATCTTCCTCGCCATAGCATAAACTTCATCATCACTCATCTCGAGATCAGAAATAATATCAAATATGGCACACATTTCTTTGAAAAATAAATGGGTAGTGACATAATTGGTACGAGAGACTAGAAGGGTAAAGTCATAAAACACCTTCAAATACTCCATCAGCTTCCTCATATTGACCCAATCTTCATCTTGAGGCGTTCCAAAGGGCTGATCCTTATACTTTTTTCTGATTCAAATCACTCACAAATGGACCACTTTGCATGGATGAATAGACCTTGAATGCCAGTTCAAAAGACTCAGCAGACTCAAGCAGCAAATAGGTCGAGTTCCACCTCGTTGGCACATCCAAGCACAATGACAGGGGAGACAAATTCTTTCACTACCTTGCTGAATTCATCGCTCCTCTTTGGTGAAGCTTTAACCCACTTCACAACTTCTATCACGCATCTCACTGACACGCTTATCTCTTCTAAATCGTTGCTCACTACCAAATTAATGATATGAGCCACACAATGAAGATGAAGGTATTGTCCACCCAATATATTAGTCTCCCTATCGTCAAGATAGTCACTAATGTATCTACTGCCCTATCATTTGCACTTGCATTGTCTTACATTGCAGGATAATATATTCTCCAAACCCCACTCCTTTAGAACTTCAACAATAGATTCACCGATATCGCTCCCCTTGTGACTAACAATCTTGCGAAAAGCTATGATTTTCTTGTGCAAGATCCAATCTTGTCCAATGAAATGCACCGTAACACAAATAAATTTGTGTTATTAATTGCAGTCCAACAATCAGTGGTGATAGACACCCTACCCATGCCCTTCTTCATAAGAAATGACTTCAAACATATAGATTTTTCTAGAAACAGCTTCACACAATCTTCTTATATGGTTTGCCTACTTGGAATCTTGAACTCAGGACAAACAACAACAACAAACTTATTGAACCCCTCTTTTTCCACGAATCCGAAAGGAAGCTCATCGAGAATGATCATATCACACAAAGCCAATCTACTATCTTTTTGGTCAATTTAGATTTCTTTCGCTTCTTTCCCGCCACAGTGGAGTGGGACCCTGTCTGTGCCTCAAGCTCCTCTTCTTCACTTATATCCTGAATCTCATCAGCTTCCTCAATCAATGGTATTTGTGAGGGTTGGGAACCTTCGGGTGTATTTGAAGCTTTAGCATCCATCAACTATATACATACATATACATTATAAATTAGATTAGCAATGCATAAGACAATTAACAAGTCCACTGTACAAATTAATGAATTCAATTAATTACACCAAAAGATGCAAACAATACCAAATCGGCAAATCCTAAATGCTAAAATGATTTATCGAGATTTACTTCACCTAAAAAAATATAGACTTTACTCGAGAGGTAAGGTAACTAATCAAAATCATGGACTGCAAGAAGATGAGAGATCAATCATCAATCTATTAGGACGACAATACTAAAATTTAGGACTGACAATCAAAATCTGAGATTTGTTTCATTTTTTACGTAACAGAAATCAATCAATTACTATAATAGAAAACAAAAAATCAAAGCTACGGGAGGAGAGGAGATCCGACTGCAATACTGCAAAACCGTATAAAACCGAATTGTAGCACTGCAAATAACTAACCTGAGAGTGAGAGTGAGGAGGCCGGGGCGAGCGACAGGAGGAGAGGTGATCGGGGAGAGCCGACTGCTGAGAGACGGGTGCTGCTGTGAGGGTCGAGGTCAAGGGTCGACTGACGTGGAGCGGAGGGCCACGGGAAACTGAGAGAGAGAGGGACTGATGGAGGTGCGGCGTGGAGCAGTGGAGAGATTGAGGGAGGCGCGGTGCGAGAGAGACTGAGGGAGCCGTGGTCCCATGGAGCACGTGTCTAAATGAAATGAGGATTACTGGACGATTCATTTAGGGTTAGGTTGGTAAAATAAATAAAATGGGAATAAATATTAAAATTATTATTTAATAAATAATAATTAATATAATAATATTTATTAATTATTTGCAGTTCTTGGCTCGGAATCAATCAGTTATCGGTTAAACCAAAAACCAAATTATATACGAAAATACTAACCGAGAACCGACCCGAGAACCTTAGTAATGGTTCTCGATTAATCAGAACCGCACGGTTCCAGTTCAGTTTCGGTTCTAACCGAGAACCGGGAACCATTTAGATAGCCCTAGTTTAGAGAACCCCTCGACGAACCGTCGATAGTACCCAGCAAGACCCTCCTTCACATTCTTAGGTAGTGCCCAATCTAACACTGCCTCGATCTTCTGGGGATCTACACGGACCCCTTCAGCTGAAATCACATGTTCGAGAAACATAACCTCCTTCAACCAAAACTCACATTTCGAGAACTTTGCATAGAGACGTTAAGCCCTCAAAATCTCCAGCACTAATTGCAAATGCTGAGCGTGTTCGTCATCATCACGAGAATAGACTAAGATATTGTCGATGAAAATGACTACACACTTATCAAGATGCTCGATAAATATTTTATTCATCAGCTGCATAAATACTGCCGGTATGTTGGTTAGCCCCAATGGCATAACTACAAACTCATAATGCCCGTACGTCGTACGAAAAGAGGTCTTAGGAATATCGGACTCCCTCACTCGGAGCTGGTAGTATCCAGATCTCAATTCGATCTTCGAGAACACCGTATCTCCCTGCAACTGGTCAAACAAATCATCTATGCGAGGCAAGGGATATTTGTTCTTAATGATCACTTTGTTCAGTTCCCGATAATCGATACATAAACATAGTGAACCATCTTTTTTTCTCACAAACAAGACTGGCGCACCCCAAAGTGAGGTGCTAGGTCTGATATATCCCTTCTCCAGCAATTCCCTAACTGACTCTTTAGATCTTGCATTTCTGAAGGTGTCATACGGTACGGAGCCTTAGAAATCGTGGTTGCACTTGGTTCTAAATCGACTGCGAACTGGATCTCACGCTCTGATGGCAGTCCTGGAAAATCATCTGGAAAAATATCCAAAAACTCGTTCACCACTGGAATCGAGGAAAGTTCAACTTTCTCGTCCTCTACTCTCGCAGCATAACACCAATACCCCACACAACTATCCCTAATGAGTTTTGCCGCCTTCATAGCGCTGATTATAAGTTTCTAACCTCTCCTACTGTGTCTCGTAAATGAATGCTCGGTACCATCCTCGGCCAACATCGATATAACCCTCGTACGATAATTTATTATCGCTCTGTGTTTATCAAGCCAGTCATCATCGAGGATCAAATCCTCATCAATGATATCGACGACGATCACATTCGAAGGCCACACTCTATCTGCAATTATCATTGGACAGTCTTTGACCTCCCTATCCCCCACAATTCTATCCCCACTGGGCAATTTAACCACAAAAGGTTCACAAACAAACAAGCATTCAATACTCAATTGATGCACACAATCCAAAGAGATGAATGAATGAGAAGCACTGGAATCGAAAAGCACTTTAACTGGATGAGAGAAAACATAAACGGTATATGTAGCTACCTGTAGCTTCTGGATCATCTACTCTCCTCATCTCGTAAACACGCGGTTGTGCTGAACTAGCACTGGAGGCTCCCCCTCTAACGGACTGACCCCCTCCTCTTCCCCGCCTGAAACTCTGAGATGGATGACCAGCTGATGACTTCTGATTAACACTTGGTTCTCCAGGCGTAGGAATGGATGCCTGAACCCAGTCTTCTCCCCCTCGGTACAAAATGCAGCTTTGTGGCCCATTTGGCCACAACTATAACATTTCAAAGGAGGTGGGTTGCAATCACGACTGGTATGGCCCTTCTGGCCGCAGTTAAAACATGTCACCACCCGGTTGGTAACACTAGGGCCGGTTCTGAAATTCTGATTGCCTACAAATGTACGGAAAGACTTTCTAGATAGATAGTTCGCCGACTTAGATATCTGCTGGTTGTGACTCTTATTGCCAGAAAAGTTACCAAATGTCTTCTGCTTCTTACCCTCACTAGCCATCTCCGTGGTCACGAAGGACATATCATAGGCCAGTGCTTTGCCCTGATACTCCTTCAGTTTAGTACAATAAAATCATGCCATGTAGTGTCGAACTTTTAGCTTCATCTACATATCAAAGTGCCGGATTTTATCTCTCTCTTCTCTCACTTGACCCTTCATGTGGTTGAGCTGTTGATTGTACTCTATTATTGCCTGTGATACGGGGATATCCTGGGGTTTAGCCTCGAAGAAGGCTCGGATTCTGGCCTCTTGGACAGGCCACGGGCAATACTCGGCTTCATCAGTTCTTTAAATTCATCCCAAGTAACCACATGGTCTCGGGGTTCGACTGTCTGCCACCAGCTAGCAGCCTCTCTCGTCATAAAATATTGAACAATCGGCACTTTACGTGCCTCCGGACTGTTCACTTCCACAAAAACCTATCCATCTCGTTAATCCAGTTTTCCTAGCCAGCTGGATCTGTAGCACCAATGAACTGAGGAGGGCGCATTCGGATCACATCTTATAACCATTTCTCCGCCCTAGTATCCGCCATAGGAGGTGGGTTGTTGAGTTGAACTGCATAGGTCCAAAGAGCCATCTGATTGGCAACTTGCTGCAATATAGTGGCCACACCTATACCCACATTATTCCCTGTGGAATTCCCCTGACTGGATGAATGGTCCTGCTGACCATCGGTACTAGGATGAACTGAATTTGACAAGGCAGGAGTAGTCGAACCAACATCCAAACCGAGAGACATGGCTGCCCCACCGGCTGCGCCACGTCCCTGACCGTGTCCACATCCTCTACCAGCTGACATTCTAAAGGATAGAAAAAGAGGAAAAGACATAAGTACAATTCAGAATAGAGCCGTCATGGTGACCGGTTTCCCATATTACAAAGTCGAAAGACAAGACAGTAAAGACGATAATAAGGATAAGAGAACTTACGAGTACCGTTCGTACTAAGATGATGGCAGCGCGATGATACTGTGTTTACAAACAACGTGACTAGACCCAAAAGACCAACAACATAGGTATCCATTGTTGCGATATTTCCTACACGCAAGTGCACGTCATCGTTTACAAGTAATAAAGTGATAAGTAGAGTATCATTCCCACGAGGATTGAATCTCTAACTACCGATTTTTTCGTATTCCAATTTTATCTGAACAATCGAATTTGGGTTTTGCGATTAATAACTAAAAGAATTAATAAAAGACTAAGCAGTAGAAAACAATATCTTGGATAAAATAAATCAGATGATGAATAAGTCTAGGGTTCTGAATCCACCTTAGTTTATCCGAATTTACTCTCGATTATCCGTAATAAATAATTTTCCCAATTATCAAGGCGGAGATTGCTAATATATTCTACCGCCTCTCCCGAGGTCAATAGATTTATCTAACGGCGACTAACGCACTCTATCCCTAGGTGAATTATCTCGTCGATAGGCAAAAAGCATGAAATCTCCTAAAGGCCACGTAGTTCCTATGAGTATATTCCTATCTCACAGAATAAAACGGTCCTCACCAATAGTTCCTCACCAAATCTCCTCTCCCGATTCGAAGTGAATGATTTAATCAATACAACTATTGGCCAGATAATTGCAAGCATTAAACATAATTGGGAAAACTCAATAAAAAGGTAATAAATTGGATAATCTCAATCAATTCGTCAAAACAAAGGTTTCATCAAAACCCTAGATTAGGGCTTTAGCCTGACATACTAAAAACTGAAAATACAGAATAAATAAGCGAAAGTATAAAATTCAAACGCAGATGAAGCTCGGATTCCTCCGTTCTTCAGCTTCCGCCTTTTGTCCTTGAATTCTTCTGCTTTCCTCCTCTTCTGCCGTCTCCAATCTTAAGCTCTCCAAGGTATTAGATGCAATTATTCACAGATAATTAAATTAGGGTCTTAAACCCTATTTATAGCTCAGCACATCAGTAAAACGCGTCCGTATCAATCGGTCGAAAACTGGCATCGAAACAGCCCAAAATCCGCGCAGACCTACAAAACCCGCCAAGTGTGCCGCGGCTCACTAAACTTGGGCCGCGGCACATCGCAAAAAGCTGAATGCCTGGGCGCTAAATAATTCTTCTGTGCCGCGGCTCACCTGGGCTGTGCCGCGGCACAGAGTACAGCTTACTCTGCCCTTTGGCTGGTGTCTTCCTGTGCCGCGGCTCATCGTCCAGTTTTGCCGTTTTTTGCCCGTTTTGCCTCGTTTTAGCTTCCGGACTTCAAATTCCTGTCAATCATACAAAATTAAGGCATTAAAAGCTCATTTAGACGATTTCACTCACCAAAACACTACCAAATAATGATAAATAAGCGTATAAAAATACGCCTAACAAATACCCCCAAACTTAAGCCTTTGCTTGTCCTCAAGCAAAAAGAATTAAAGTCAATAAAAGAATGTCGTGAATCGTCGTGCAACTCATAGTGTTCAACCTAATCAATACTATCCTGTGATTCTCTCTAAATAATACGAGTGTCATAAAAGCGAGCTGCACTCAGAATAATGATTCCGCAAAGTAATCAAATTCAGTCCTAATAACTCGTTCATGAAGAAAATCCAGCTCAAAGATTAACAAAACGTGAGTCAAATCGACCGTCAATATGAAAGGCTAAAATAAACAAGCTAGTTCGTCCCGTTCCACAGTCTAAAGGCACAATTTTTACGAGTCTCATAACAAATACATCTCGGACAGTATCCCCTTATATATATATATATGCTCAAGAATTTGATTCGAGTTGACCACTAGGTTAGGATCTCGGGGTGTTTCATCGGGATAATCCTAGGGTGGAAACTCCATTCTCATGTATTGGAAAACCGTTTGACGTAAAAGACACTCATGGGGCACATGGATGCTTCTAGTTACTAAGTTCCCGTCTACAGCGGAGAAACAACTCGAATACAAAATTTCCGCATGTCCGAATCAAGGTTGCCGTTTTACGCGAGAGTAAACAGCGGGACACGCGAATACCCCCGGTTACTAGGCTCTCTATCATTGGCACATGTGAAATATCTAAATCACTAGTCTAATCGGGGTCGTCGTTTTACGCGAGAGTAAACAGCGGGTCACGCGAATACCCCCGGTTACTAGACTTCCCTTCATAGAACACAAAATCTCGACTTTAGGGAAAAACTGACCGACTCTAAACTCAATCTAAGTGCCAACGCGACTAAAGAAACAGTACGACTCACTATCCGGAAAATGTAGCCAAACGTATTGATGGGGATTTAAAAACACGTATGTATCGTCTCTTATCTGCCAAGACCTCTACAATCACGATAAAATTTCGGACCTAAATGAATACTAAGCCGAACAGAAATAACTGACTACAACTCGACTAGAACTCGCCCGCTTCTTCAGAGAGAAAGACAGTGTCGTAACATCAGTATCACACAAATAGAAGCACGAAAATTCACGAATAAAGAAACTAAGACAAGCAAGGCTATCCAAAAAAAATTTTACGCAGAGGAATGAAAAGTGCAACGAAATAATGTACAGCAAGAAAATAAAATACAACAATGAATGTAGCACTGAAAGTAAATCCCCCCCAAACTTAGGACGTACATTGACCTCAATGGACAAAAATGATATGCAGTAAAAGTAAAAGGTCAAGTACTCCCCTCCAGTCTGCTCAGGAGCTGGTGCCTGCCTCGTCCGGTGAGGAGGGTGGTGTGGCTGGCCGGGCGGGCGCTATAAATGGCCCGTCGGGATGCATGATGTGGGCCGTCCATGCGGCGAGGTGCTCCTGATGATAAGCATCCCTAGCAGCAAGACGCCTCGCCGCTCGTCGGCTGGCCCAGCGGACCTGCTCTCTCAACTCGGCTCGGACGGTAGCAACAACGCTCTCCCGCTCCGCCCGCTGCTCCTCCCGCATGGCAGCCATCAAGCTCTCTCTCTCTCTCTTCTCATCTCATCTCTCTCTCTCCTCGTCTCCTCTCTGAGCTCCTCTCTCTCTCTCCTCAGCTCCTCTCTATGCTCTTCTCTCTGTCTCCTCAAATCCTCCCGCAACCCATCAAATAACTCCTCCAACCTCGCTCTATCGGGCTGCGGGCCGGCATCTCCATGCGTCAACAAAAGCGGCTCGGGGGATCCCTTGTGAGCCTCCTCTAGCAGAAATCCTCGCCCCCGAGTGTGTGCCGGCGCTCCGCCCCACTGGTCGAAGTGTGATATGATGCGGTGGTCGATCGGGGCCTGTGGGGCTAGCATCGGCTCGTCGTCTGACCATGTCAGCCCCGACTGCCGGCATAAAGCGCAGATGAGGGAGGGGTGCTTCAACCCCGTCTTGGCCCCCCCTGGATACTCTGGAAGATAGATCGGACCAGGATGGGGGCCACATCAAAACGCATCCCGGAAGTGATAGCAAAAAGTATCCGGGCGCGGGAGAGAAAAACTGTACGGATCTGGGAGGTGGGGTCAATGCGTGCGCAGATAAAATAAAGCCAGGCTCGCCCGAGCCGGATGAGGCGCGAGCTCCTGAAGTGAAAAGTGGAAGAGCTCTGTGCTCGCTGCTCCCAGTCGGTACCAGGCTGTGCAATGGTCTCAAGCAGGGCCTCCTTAGTGAGGCTGGTCATCACGCGGTCATAGGCTGACTCGTCAACCGCCGGAAACCCAAAAAGCCTCCGAATAGCCGTCGGAGAGAAATCAACTGTAACCCCTCGGACGTCAACCTGAGTCCGAGACTCTAAAGACGGCAACGTATGCCCTGCCCGGATGTGCTTCAGCAGAGCACTGGCGTAAAACTCCTGGACGATCGAGATAACCGCTGGCTCGGGCGGTGCGGCAAATCTGGCCCACCCCATCTCTTCAATCATGGTGAGCAACTCCCCGTCCTGAGGAGCTGGAGTAAAACCCCTCTCGGGAATAAGTGGTCGTGGACGGATCTTTTCGTTGAATATCTTGTGGATCTCGGGGTCCGAAAATTGATGCCCCTCCGCCTCGGCCCTACCACGAGAGGTCTCCCCGCGAGTAGGGGATGACTCGGTCCTAGCACGCTTGGTCAGCTTCTTTGTGCGCGCCATAATCAGTCTTGAGAAGTACAACACGAGGGTTTATTCACGCAAAAATAATAACAATGATCTATGCGCGGCTAAGGACATCAAACTAGAAATTCCGAATTTAAGAAACTAGCGCATACGAGAGAGAAAGATGAATTTGGACTTAAACATTTAACTTGGATGTAAGGATTGGGATTGCTGTAAATTGAAAACGTATATGTTGCACGAAAATTCAAAACGATTGCTTTTTCAAAGAACTTTTCATTTGGGCAATTTATCAGACACCTTGAGGGCACCAGTTTAACTGAAGAATAAACATAGTTCTAGCTCGATTCAACCCCCAAAAATAGAAATACAATTCAATCATTAACAACTTAACACATTCAACTCATTGCTATTCCAATTTAATCAAGAAAATTCGATGAAACTACCATGTTATTCTCTAACAATCCTAAAACTATTTGAAGGAAAAAATAAGCATGTTCCATCCATTCCAAGCATAAACAACTTCCAAATAAAAACCATAAGCAAATAAACATTAAAGATTGAAGCGTACCTTTTGAAGATTGCAAGAAAAATCGCAGGAAAAAATTGGAAGAACACTTCGGCCGGTCGCGCTGGGGAGGGAATGCAAAGGAGAAAGGAAGCGTACCTGATAATGTCGGCCGAATGCTTGTTATATGCTACCTGGCCTTTCGGATTCCGCATAGTGTGCCGCGGCACAGATAAAGTGAGCCGCGGCACAGGGTACAGTCCCTTTTGCCTGTGTTCTTGTTTTGTCGTGTGCCGCGGCTCAAATTCCGTGTGCCGCGGCTCATTGCTCAAGTGTGCCGCGGCTCATTTATGCCGTGCCGCGGCACAGGGTACAGTTGGTTTAGCCTCCCCCTGCGATTGATGTGTGCCGCGGCTCACAATACCTGTGCCGCGGCTCATTCTTCAGTTTCTTCCCTGGGACTTTCCTGCACAGAATTTTGAGAAGAAGACGTTAAAAACGAGAGGCAGAAGCAACTTGAAGCACAAAAATGATGAAAAATAAGAATCACGAATACAAGAAAAATAAAGAAATGCAAAAATCTACAACTACGAACTCGGGTTGCCTCCCGAGAAGCGCTAAGTTTATAGTCTTCAGCCGGACCTATTGGACAACGTTAGTTCGCTTTTCGCAAACTCCATTTGGTTTCCGCCCCGTTCATCGATCCGTTTATATTTTGGTTAAAATTATGACCATTGGTCATCAGCGGTTCGACTTTTGGTTCGGTCATCAAATGTTGTTTGCGAAAAGGTTTCGACATGAATAACTTCCCGAAACACCCGGTTTCTCCATGACTAATTTTCCGCTTGGCTTTCGGCTCACTCTCCCCCTTCACAAACGAACTCACGACCGTAGCAGATTTTTCCTCATGCTCAAGGAACGCCACTCGTTCCACATCCTTCTTAAAACTCGGGCTTTTTAACACAAAATCTGCATTTTCCCACCGACGCTGTTTTCGGTGCTTTCCTCTTTCAACAATATCCACACCTTCAATTTGTGATCCTTTATCAGCACTTCCGGGACATGGGAACGATTTGAATACTCGAAAAGTAACTTGCTCGTCTTGGACCCTCAGAGTTAACTCCCCCTTTTCCACGTCTATAAGGGTTCGTCCCGTCGCTAGAAATGGTCGTCCCAAGATGATCGGAATATTTTCATCTTCCTCCATGTCTAGTACGATGAAATCGGCCGGAAAGATGAACTTATCAACTTTAACTAAAACATCCTCGATTACTCCCCTCGGATACTTTATCGATCGATCCGCCAATTGTAATGAGACCGTGGTTGGCTTGGCTTCCCCAATATTCAGCTTTTTGAAAATTGACAGAGGCATGAGGTTGATACTCGCACCAAGATCGCATAGTGCATTATTAAATGAAAGATTCCCCATGGTGCAAGGTATGTTGAAGCTTCCCGGATCTTTCAATTTAGGTGGGAGCTTCTTTTGAAGGATTGCACTACACTCCTCTGTCAAGGTGACCGTTTCAAACTCCTCAAGCTTTCTCTTCTTCGATAATATCTCTTTCATGAACTTGACATAACTCGGCATCTGTTCCAATGCGTCGGCGAACGGAATATTTATGTGAATCTTTTTGAACACATCAAGGAACTTAGAAAATTGTTTGTCCGCCCGTCTTTGCTGTAGTCTCTGTGGAAACGGAACGGGGGGGACACATGTCTTCGAGTTATCCGGCTTCAAATCCTTCAACTCCTCTGACTTTAAATCCTTCGACTCCTCAATTTCCTTCTTCTCTTTACCCCGCTCGGGCTGATCCAGCACTTCTCTCCCGCTTCTCAAGCTAATTGCGTTTAGACTCTCTCTAGGATTTGTCTCTGTGGTACTCGGCAATGCTCCCTCCGGACGAGCTATCAACACATTAGCAATTTGGCCCAGCTGGACCTCCAAATTCCGAATGGAAGCAGAATGATTTTGTAATGTAGCTTCCGTACGAGTCATAAATTGACTCGTATTTGCCGCCAATTTTGCAAGTGCTTCCTCGAGAGACACTTTGGGAGCGGAAGGGGGCTGCTGTTGATTCTGGGCGAAAGGGGGCTGGTGTGCGTTCTGTCCGTTTCTCCATGAAAAGTTGGGATGATTGCGCCACCCCGGATTATAAGTATTGGAGTACGGGTTATTCGGTCGATTCCCATTTCCTACGAATTGAGCCTGCTGTTGGGATTCGGTGCCTAAAACGAAGGCCCAGCGGAAGCGGTAAAACGAAAATTAATTCGATCCGAATCCCTACGAGGATCGATCGAGCTACGTATATACGAATATCAAAAACGAAAAGCAAGAGTCGTAAGAAACTAACCCTCGAAGTCCGTTGATTAAATGGTAACCTTCTCTTGAGCTATTCCCCAAGCTTTAGTTTGATCTCTACGAGTTCAATCCGCTCCAAGCCCTTGAACGATCCAACGCCGAAAGCACCGCGTCTCTACTTGCCACACGCCGGAAAAACGAACGGAATGACAACACCTTGCTATCCTCCGAGGATACGGCTAGAGCTAGGTGATGAAGCTTGTTATAGATATTAATATCACTCTAAGTGTATGAATATCTATCTCTCTCAATATTTCCTCACAAAATATCTCTAAGAAGTTGTGAAGAAGATGAATGAAGAAGATGAATAATGAAGATGATGAAGAAGACTTCTATCTCTCTCTCCTCTTCAACCTCACGTTGGAAATGGAATCAAGTAAGTGGGAGAGTTTGTCAAAGACATCATCTTATATTATTTCCACCCTCATGTTTACAACTCATGTAACATGAAGTCTTGTCCCACCAAGTCATTATCATCACTTAATAAATGGAAGAAAAGACAATGGGAAAGTGGGTGGAAGCATAATGGGGCGGCTATCATGAAAAACGAATGAGTTCGGTTCGTTTCGGACTCCGTGAGTCCAAACAGATAAACTCCGATTCTGTTCGATGTATTTGTGTCGATTAATTAATCCAATTAATTAAACATATCAAACACAAAATAACATAATTAATTTCTCCAAGAAATAATTATATTCATGAATTAAATTAATCACCCAATGATATATTTAATCCATTAAGCCGTAAATCAATTTATCCGATAAATCGATTTAAACATCCAATGTCCCAAATTTAGATATCAATATCAATATTCATAATGAGAGAATTAGCTCAATTCATTCCGTCGTCAATCCTAATGCGCGACTCGGTAGGTCCGTCTCGATCGAGAATGGGAGGAACCAAAGAGTAGTAGCACCACCTAGCCACTGGTGGCCTACACTGCACCCGACTAAGAACGAATGATTGGGATCATTTAAGAACCATTCTCGTGAATACCGGTATACGTATAAACCCTTCTTTCAAATGTCCCGATCAAGTTATAGGGTCACGGTCGGTCAAACCCTATCTGCTTGACGCTATGCATGCGTTAATGCAAATCGAGATCATCGAGCCGTCGTGTATCTAATACAACTAGCTCCAATGCTTTGGCCAAAGACTTATGATCTCATCTGCCAATAACCGCATAGGACATATAACCCGCTCACTAACGGGAGAAAGAATTCTATCTTGGTATTCGGTAGGACCTGCTACTTGCCCGTTAAGATGCACGTCGAGGTTGACCCCCGCCGTCCGGTTTACAGGGTCGAACAACTCTAATGAAAATCTTGACGTCACGAGCACATCCCTACTAAATCCTCAAGTCGACGGTTCACGAAAACCTATCACAACCTTTCGATTCCGTCATTGATCGTCCCGAGTGAAATCCATGTGACGAATCGAGGGTGAGTCGGTTCGAGTACTCTAATCCAATTAGCATTCCTATAACGTGTGCTCCCTCTAACCATTAGTGTTCGACAGGCACTCTCCATGTCAAAGAACACGTCATACAAGTCTTCACATAAACTTAACGCCTACCAAGTTTCATCGACTTGCGACGATTAAGTATTTGAGCTATAACCTTTCCAAAGGCCGACCCCTTATCCAATAAGGAGTGGAACGTTTGCTCTCAAATACACGGACTAGTTTCTATATGTTTATTTACGAGTTAGGAATGCCGGAACTACCAAGAAATAAAGAAACATTCATTTGCCTTATATAAATGGTTTACATAATTTACAAGTACAATGCCCTCTCTCAACAACCTCTGAGTGGCATTCGAGGGCATACTCCTAACAATCTCCCACTTGCACTCAATGCCACACACTATGGTATCTAATACCCATGTTCTCTAGATGACGCTCCAAGCTAGTCTGAGAAAGTGGCTTGGTCTGGATCGGCGACGTTGTCGGCCGAGTCTACTACGTGCGTCAATGTATCCCTTGCGAACAAATTCTCTTACGAGATGATACTTCCTCTCAATATGTTTGGTCTTGTTGTGAAACCTCGGCTCCTTGGCTGCGCTACTGACTCCGTCGTTGTCGCGAGCATGGAATAGGCAATTTCAAGACATGGTATCATTTGAAGTTCTCCCGAAACTTCTTAATCCGTAACCCTTCCTTGGAAGCCTCCGAGGTTGCTTGATACTCACCTGACAGTGGAATCGTGATCGCGCTTTGCTTGGCACTATGCCAAGATACTGCTCCTCCATTAAGAGTAAATATGTAGCCAGAAGTGGACATCGAGTCGTCCTTCAGTCCTTGGAAGTCCGAATCAGTGAATCCCACCACATCCAAATCTCCACCGCCATACATAAGAACCATATCTCTCGTTCTTCTCAAGTACTTGAGAACGTTCTTTACAGCAGTCCAATGTTCCCTACCTGGGTTTGCCTGAAACCTACTCACCACGCTTACAACATGCACGATGTCAGGTCTTGTACACAACATAGCATACATAAGGCTACCCACGGACGAAGCATATGGTATATTACTCATTTCCTTGCGTTGTTCCTCACTTTGAGGACACATCTTCAAGGTGAGTTTTATTCCATGTTGCATCGGTAGGAACCCTCTTTTAGAATCATCCATCTTAAATCGCTTTAAGATCTTATCTATATAGAGGGCTTGGGAAAGGCCTATTGTTCTCTTCGCTCTATCCCGGTAGAGCCGAATACCAAGAATATAGGTTGCTTCTCCCAAGTCTTTCATGGATAAATTACTCGAAAGCCAAGCTTTCACAGAACTGAGCATTCCCACATCATTTCCTATTAGTAGAATGTCATCTACATATAGTACTAAGAATGCGATCTTGCTCCCACTAACCTTCTTGTATACACAAGGTTCCTCTTCATTTTGCACGAAGTCAAACTCTTTGACCGCCTCGTCAAAACGAAGGTTCCAACTACGCGACGCTTGCTTCAGTCCATAAATGGAACGCTGAAGCTTGCACACTTTCTGAATATCGACTTCGGACACAAAGCCTTTAGGCTGCTCCATATAGATTTCCTCCTCGAGGAATCCATTAAGGAAAGCCGTCTTTACGTCCATTTGCCATATCTCATAATCGTGGTAGGCAGCTATAGCAAGCATCATGCGAATAGACTTGATCATAGCTACGGGCGAGAAGGTATCGTGGTAGTCGATCCATTCTTCCTGGGTATAACCCTTTGCCACAAGCCTGGCCTTATAGGCGTCAACCTTGCCATTACCATCAGTCTTTCTCTTGTAGATCCACTTGTTCCCAAACTATGCCCTTGGGGCGGTCTACTAGAGTCCAGACCTGATTGACATGTATCGAGTCTATATCAGCTTCCATAGCTTCATGCCATTTCGCAGAGTCTACATCCACCATCGCTTAGTCATAGGTTGGGTCGGTCTCTTGGCTATCACCTGGAACCTCATGGAGACCCAGCTCCTCCCAGTGCACAAGGCCATACCTCTCAGGTAAATGAGACACCCTACTAGACCTACGAGGTGGTTGTACTTGTGTTTCAGAAAGTTCGGTTCCAGTTTCTTGCACAGGTGTCTCTCAAGGAGTTTCATTGTATTCTTCTAAAGAAATACTTCTACCTGCTCCGCCTTCCTGAATGAACTCATCTTCCAGGAAGTGTGCTTGTAAAGCAACAACGATCCTTCGATCTTCGGGCATGTAGAATAGATATCCCATCGTCCTGCAGGGAATCCTATGAAACGTCCCTTCGCAGACCTAGCTTCCAACTTTTCCACCTTAGTCTTCTTGACATAGGCGGGACATCCCCAAATCCTAATGTGATTAAGACTTGGTTTCCTTCCTTCCCACATCTCATGTGGAGTTTTAGAAACGGATTTGGAAGGACATCTGTTCAAGATATACGCGGCAGTCAGGAGTGCATACCCCCACAGGTAAATCGGCAAGTCAGTATAGCCCAGCATGGAACGGACCATGTTCAACAGGGTCCGGTTCCTTCTTTCTGACACACCATTTAACTGAGGAGTACCTGGAGGTGTTAGTTGTGAAATTATTCCATGTTCCTTAAGGAACTGGTCAAACTCCGTACTCATATACTCACCACCTCGGTCCGACCGAAGTGCTTTGATATGATTACCAGTTTGTTTCTCGACTAGGGCCTTGAATTCCTGGAATTTCTCAAAAGCCTCGGATTTATGTTTCATTAAGTATACATAACCATACCTAGTATGATCATCTGTAAATGTAATGAAATATTGATATCCGTCACGTGCTGCTTCCAAAGCACCACATACGTCGGTATGGATTAATCCCAGTTTATCAGAGGCTCTTTGAAATGTCCCTGTGAAGGGGGACTTAGTCATTTTGCCTTTAAGGCAAGATTCACAAGTAGGAAAGGGATCCGATCCCAATGGACCCATAAGTCCATCTTTTTCCATTTTGTAAACCTTGGTCTGACCAATATGACCAAGTCTAAGATGCCATTTCAAAACTTGATTGGTTTCATCCCTACCACGGTTTCTAGTCATAGTATTCACAACTACTTTGTTGCTGAGATTTAGATGATACAATCCATTCAACAATGTAGCAGTACCCACTATTTTATTTCTAAAATAAATTTTGCAGGAACCATCACCAATGAAAAATGAAAAGCCTTTTCGGTCCATGACCGGAATGGATACAATGTTTTTGTGCCCCTTGGGCAAAACAAGTACATCTTCTAAAGTCAAAACAAAGCCGGATTCTAAACCCAAAAGAAGTGATCCTATGTCGGTCGCCTCGACACTATGCCCGCTTCCGACTGTGATCATAACTTCTCCAGCTCCAAGCTTCCTACTTTGTTCCAGATCCTGATTCACGGTACAAATATGAGAACTAGCACTTAATCCAGATCCAGAAGTAGAAAATACGGAAGAGAACAATTTGTTTCCAAAACTAAAAGTTACAGACGAAGTGCCATGAAGAATCGGACAGTCTCTAGCCCGGTGGCCCGACTCACCGCACTTGAGACAAGCATCCTTCTTCTTCTTGTTCTTTGGAACCATCGGGCCTTGCCCTTTCCCTTAAGGTCCTTAGCTTGTGGTCCAGTCCGCTTCTTGGTCTTTTTCTTTTTATTCTTAGACTTCCGAAGTCCAGAAGAAATCACAAGTGCACTCCTTCATCCGGGGTCTTCATCCGAGGCGAGCGGTCACCGGTTGTTCATTAGCCCAGCTAAATTACATGCAATCTCATTGCAGTTGAAGTTCATAACAAACTGTGAGAAGGAATCAGGGAGAGACTATAGGATAAGGTCGGTTTGGAGAGAAGTATCCATTTTAAAATCAAGAGCCTCCAATCTCTCGATCATGGATATCATTTTGAGGACGTGTTCCCCAACTTTCTCACCTTCCTTCATCCTTGCACCAAACAGTTGCTTGGATATCTCATATCTAGCAGTTCTGCTGTGCTCACCATAAAGCTCGGTTAAGTGAGATAGAATCTGCCTAGCATAAGTCATTTTCTCATGAGCTCTCTGAAGCTCATTAGACATGGAAGCCATCATATAAGCACGGACTTTCACGTCATCCTTAACCCACTTTTCGTGGTTTTCAATCTCTTCCTGATTGGATCGAGTCCGCATAGGAGGCGCCGGAATGTCCGTCTCCAAGACGTATCCCAGTGCCTCTATACTGAGGACAATCATCAGATTACGGAGCCAATCCACAAAGTTAGGTCCCATTAAGGTGTTCTTTTCGAGTAGAATTGCGAGTGGATTCATTGTCATATTGAGATTTGTCTGCATTAAGTATAACAGATTAATTAGTGACTCATTCAATTATGTTCTGAGTATAGAATTTAAGGTCTTTCTATTCTTGTTACCCATCTCCCACTATTTTTATCGGAATAACACACTCCCATGTGATATCCGGAAGTATCGTCGCTCTACTTCATAGTGGTGATCGAGTTCTTTATAAATCTTAATAGAGGGCAACCGAACAAGTTTCTAGTCTATTAATTTTCATAAAGTGGTGTCCAACACCAACCCATCTAATGGATGATTCGATCTTCTTTTTCCCCTTGTTCACTCCCCTCAACCTATACGATTTCTATGGTTCGTGAACAAGTTAAGTTTATACCATCGACGCAAATTAGTTTCACAATTGAATCTTATCCGGCAACCTATCAGGTTTCTAGGGATAAAATTTGCTCCAACCGAAGGCATCCAATGCGCTCTCGGTAATTTATCCGTCCTCCCCGAACGACTACCCCGATAACTCGGAAGCATAGCACATCCGGTTTGGATTTCAATTTCCCGAAAACTCGATGGAGGGAGGAAAACCTTGAAACCTTATAAACTTAATTATTTATAGTGGGAGAATTTTCGCGATTAACGTTACACTTTGCACATTAATCATATTAGCGCGTTTGAGGCATTCATACAATATGAAAAAACCATTCACAACCTAGTTGCTACCAACATGTGGTTCATGGACCGTTCCTAGTAAACTAAAACTTCGTAATCTAATTACAAGTCTTCGTCTTGAATCTTCGTCTTCTCGAAATGGATCTTCCTCCGGTCTTCGTCATTACATATAAATTTTACATCGAAAATTGCATCCTAGATACAAACATTTCTAGTAAAATAAATAGGCTCAAAACGGCCTTTACAACCCAATCGAATAAAACGAACGATTCAAATCTAAGTCCACGAACCACATCCCCATTCAAAAACATTCATCCAATAAATACTATATAAATGGAAAGCGTAGAGATACATTGATCCAATCAACAATATGAACCGATCCAATCGATTCACACAATCGGTAATTTGATAACGTTCAAAATAATTGATCGACCATAAATATTCCAATTAATCAAATTTCCCTTATAAAATGAAATACCATAAATCATTTTAATCATATTAAATCCAATTTAACATGCGGGAGATTAATTTTCAAGAATACACGAAAAATCGAGCCGGGTGAAAACGGCCAAAGATGACCGAGTCACCTCGCACTTACCGGCGATCACGCCGCTTGGCCGAGTCACGCTCGGAAGAATCCGGCCAGACACGACCGAGTCCTAGGACACGGTCGGGTCGCTGGCGATGACTTGGTAGATCGCTGACACGACCGTGTCATCCAAGACACGGCCGAGTCACTTCGGCGGTACACGCCCGTGTCTCGACACGGCCGGGTCTCCGTGCAAAGGGCTCGCCACATCGCGGACACGGCCGTGTCACCCAGACACGGCCGAGTCATTCTCGCCAAAATACCCTTTTTGTCCAAAAAGTCGTCCGACGACGATTCGGGGCTAGATTTTCGACGGATATCCAATATCAATATTTTACGACTTTCATATCTTCAATATAAATCATATTTCCCGAAATTTAAGATTTATATTTAGACATAAACTTACGAAAAATACAATTATTACGAACGAAAAACATATACCACGATTATGACTAAAATGATTCCAAATCATTCACCATCTAATCGAGCATTCCAAATGCCAATATCGTATATACGATCGCAAGACCTACGCTCCGATACCACTGTTGGGATTCGGTGCCTAAAACGAAGGCCCATGGAAGCGGAAAACGAAAATTAATTCGATCCGAATCCCTACGAGGATCGATCGAGCTACGATATACGAATATCAAAACGAAAAGCAAGAGTCGTAAGAAACTAACCCTCGAAGTCCGTTGATTAAATGGTAACCTTCTCTTGAGCTATTCCCAAGCTTTAGTTTGATCTCTACGAGTTCAATCCGCTCCAAGCCCTTGAACGATCCAACGCCGAAAGCACCGTCTCTACTTGCCACGCCAGGAAAAACGAACGGAATGACAACACCTTGCTATCCTCCGAGGATACGGCTAGAGCTAGGTGATGAAGCTTGTTATAGATATTAATATCACTCTAAGTGTATGAATATCTATCTCTCTCAATATTTCCTCACAAAATATCTCTAAGAAGTTGTGAAGAAGATGAATGAAGAAGATGAATAATGAAGATGATGCGAAGACTTCTATCTCTCTCTCCTCTTCAACCTCACGTTGGAAATGGAATCAAGTAAGTGGGAGAGTTTGTCAAAGACATCATCTTATATTATTTCCACCCTCATGTTTACAACTCATGTAACATGAAGTCTTGTCCCACCAAGTCATTATCATCACTTAATAAATGGAAGAAAAGACAATGGGAAAGTGGGTGGAAGCATAATGGGGCGGCTATCATGAAAAACGAATGAGTTCGGTTCGTTTCGGACTCCCGTGAGTCCAAACAGATAAACTCCGATTCTGTTTCGATGTATTTGTGTCGATTAATTAATCCAATTAATTAAACATATCAAACACAAAATAACATAATTAATTTCTCCAAGAAATAATTATATTCATGAATTAAATTAATCACCCAGTGATATATTTAATCCATTAAGCCGTAAATCAATTTATCCGATAAATCGATTTAAACATCCAATGTCCCAAATTTAGATATCCGATATCCAATATTCATAATGAGAGAATTAGCTCAATTCATTCTCGTCAATCCTAATGCGTGACTCGGTAGGTCCGTCTCGATCGAATGGGAGGAACCAAAGAGTAGTAGCACCACCTAGCCACTGGTGGCTTACACTGCACTCTCGACTAAGAACGAATGATTGGGATCATTCAAGAACCATTCTGTCGTGAATACCAAGATACGTATAAACCCTTCTTTCAAATGTCCCGATCAAGTTATAGGGTCACGGTCGATCAAACCCTATCTCGCATGCTTGACGCTATGCATGCGTTAATGCAAATCGAGATCATCGGTAGCCGTGTATCTAATTCAACTAGCTCCAATGCTTTGGCCAAAGACTTATGATCTCATCTGCCAATAACCGCATAGGACATATAACCCGCTCACTAACGGGAGAAAGAATTCTATCTAGGTATTCAGAGGACCTGCTACTTGCCCGTTAAGATGCACGTCGAGGTTGACCCCCGCCTTCCGGTTTACGGTCGAACTACTCTAATGAAAATCTTGACGTCACAAGCACATCCCTACTAAATCCTCAAGTCGAAGGTTCACGAATACCTATCACAACCTTTCGATTCCGTCATTGATCGTCCCGAGTGAAATCCATGTGACGAATCGAGGGTGAGTCGGTTCGAGTACACTAATCCAATTAGCATACCTATAACGTGTGCTCCCACTAACCATTAGTGTTCGACAGCACTCTCCATGTCAAAGAACACGTCATACAAGTCTTCACATAAACTTAACGCCTACCAAGTTTCATCGACTTGCGAACGATTAAGTATTTGAGCTATAACCTTTCCAGTGCCGACCCCCTTATCCAATAAGGAGTGGAACGTTTTGCTCTCAAATACACGGACTAGTTTCTATATGTTTATTTACGAGTTAGGAATGCCAGTAACTACCAGTAAATAAAGAAACATTCATTTGCCTTATATAAATGGTTTACATAATTTACAAGTACAATGCCCTCTCTCAACAACCTCTGAGTGGCATTCGAGGGCATACTCCTAACACCTGCTCCATCTGATTTTGCTCGAATGGATTTCCAAATTGACATTCCGCACTCGGGTGTGATCCGTTACACCAATTGCATGTCTCAATGGTAACGGGGGCTGGTGCGTGCGAAAATGTCTGGAGCTGTTGTGTTAAAGCGGCGACTTGAGCTGACAGAGTGGAAATCGGGTCATTGCTTGAAACTTCCATGACTCTCTTCGGTGTCAATCTTTCTGATGGCCATTGGTATGCATTTTCGGCCATATCTTCCAAAAGTACGTGTGCCTCGGCCATAGATTTTCCCATGAATGTTCCTCCAGAGGCCGCATCCACTAAAGTGCGTGTAGAAACACTCAAACCATTATAGAATGTATGCAGCTGAAGCCAATCAGGAATGCCGTGATGAGGGCATCTTCGTAGTAATTCTTTATATCGCTCCCACGCCTCGTGGAGCGATTCCATATCATACTGAGCAAAAGTGGTTATCTCGTTTCTCAACCTCGCCGTCTTAGCTGGTGGAAAAAATTTGGCAAGGAAGGCTTGCGCTAACCTCTCCCATGTTGTAATTGACCCCGGCGGTAAGGAATTTAACCAGAACTTTGCTTTATCCCTCAAAGAGAAAGGGAAAAGCCTCAATCGGATGGCATCGTCGGTGACACCATTAGTTTTAAATGTGTCGCATATCTCAAGGAACGAAGCAATATGGGCATTCGGGTCGTCCTTCGGCAGTCCACAGAATGGGCTCGCCTGCACCATCTGAATAATGGCGGGCTTGATCTCAAAATTATTTGCTTGGATAGTGGGACGCCGAATTCCCGAAAAATTAGCGTTGACCTGCGGCATGGCATAATCTCGAAGAGCTAGTTCCGGTTGAGCTTGCCGCACTTGGTTGTCTCCTCCTTGGATTTCGATATTTTCGGCCATGATGACCGTCGTCTGCAACTCTCTTTTCTCCTTTTTGTTCCTTCTTAGAGTGCGCTCGAGCTCGGTGTCCAAAGGTAGTAGGCCTTCGTTACCGAGTCTTCTCATGCACTACACAAAAGGTCCTGAAAGGAAAAACAAATAAACGAAATTAAGTACACAAAAATAAAAATAAAACGTTCAAATTAAGACTGGAAATACTTAAATCGATATTAGAAAAATTTCAATCCCCGGCAACGGCGCCAAAAACTTGTTGCGATATTTCCTACACGCAAGTGCACGTCATCGTTTACAAGTAATAAAGTGATAAGTAGAGTATCATTCCCACGAGGATTGAATCTCTAACTACCGATTTTTTCGTATTCCAATTTTATCTGAACAATCGAATTTGGGTTTTGCGATTAATAACTAAAAGAATTAATAAAAGACTAAGCAGTAGAAAACAATATCTTGGATAAAATAAATCAGATGATGAATAAGTCTAGGGTTCTGAATCCACCTTAGTTTATCCGAATTTACTCTCGATTATCCGTAATAAATAATTTTCCCAATTTACTGAAGGCGGAGATTGCTAATATATTCTACCGCCTCTCCCGAGGTCAATAGATTTATCTAACGGCGACTAACGCACTCTATCCCTAGGTGAATTATCTCGTCGATAGCCAAAAAGCATGAAATCTCCTAAAGGCCACGTAGTTCCTATGAGTATATTCCTATCTCACAGAATAAAACGGTCCTCACCAATAGTTCCTCACCAAATCTCCTCTCCCGATTCGAAGTGAATGATTTAATCAATACAACTATTGGCCAGATAATTGCAAGCATTAAACATAATTGGGAAAACTCAATAAAAAGGTAATAAATTGGATAATCTCAATCAATTCGTCAAAACAAAGGTTTCATCAAAACCCTAGATTAGGGCTTTAGCCTGACATACTAAAAGCGAAAATACGTAATAAATAAGCGAAAGTATAAAATTCAAACGCAGATGAAGCTCGGATTCCTCCGTTCTTCAGCTTCCGCCTTTTGCCCTTGAATTCTTCTGCTTTCCTCCTCTTCTGCCGTCTCCAATCTTAAGCTCTCCAAGGTATTAGATGCAATTATTCACAGATAATTAAATTAGGGTCTTAAACCCTATTTATAGCTCAGCACATCAGTAAAACGCGTCCGTATCAATCGGTCGAAAACTGGCATCGAAACAGCGCAAAATCCGCGCAGACCTACAAAACCCGCCAAGTGTGCCGCGGCTCACTAAACTTGTGCCGCGGCACATCGCAAAAAGCTGAATGCCTGGGCGCTAAATAATTCTTCTATGCCGCGGCTCACCTGGGCTGTGCCGCGGCACAGAGTACAGCTTACTCTGCCCTTTGGCTGGTGTCTTCCTGTGCCGCGGCTCAGCTTCCTTGTGCCGCGGCTCATCGTCGATTTGCTGCTACCGTTTTGCCTCGTTTTAGCTTCCGGACTTCAAATTCCTGTCAATCATACAAAATTAAGGCATTAAAAGCTCATTTAGACGACTTCACTCACCAAAACACTACCAAATAATGATAAATAAGCGTATAAAAATACGCCTAACATCCATAAACCTAGGATCTGATACCATATTCTGTAACACCTCCGAGATATTCATGGTATGTCACAGCCTCGTGAATCCCATCTGGAACCCACAAGGCTAAGTTCATACAAAATCCATAACAAAAGAACATCAAAAACACCAAACATTTATCGGATTAACTGATGAAATTACAACGACGATATTCTAAACCACAATAACAACAAGTTCAATATAACTGACAGAAGAAAACAGCCCCTATAGTACTCGAGTACCAACTAACAATTTGTGACAAAACGAAAATCTCAATGACCAGACTCAAAGAAAGACCACAATGACTCTTCACAGTATCACGCCTGGCCATCATCGTTGTACTGCCCCGTACTCATCCAGTTGCATTCTTCGTACCTGAAATACATGAAACGTACTTCCCCCAAATGGGGTTAGCCATGGAATAGCTAGTACAAGTAATACAAACGAACTCTTACATCTTACAATTTCAAAGTACATGCATCAATAGTTTTCAAAATTTGTTAAGATAATTATTTCCACAAATGCAATATCTATAAATGTACCACAGAAATATAAATCCTCCCGATTAGCCGTGGACCAAACCATGCGCGGATCCCTCTGAGGCCCCGTTAGACCCTCCTGGAGTGGTTAACCCCAATATTAGTGGATCCAACCAAATGTGGATCCCTCCAAGACCCCGCCGGACCCTCCCGGAGTGAATGTATACGCTCTAACACTCATATACATCACTTTTCACATTTAAGAATGTAAGTTCGTAAGAATTACTTGCCTTTGAGACATGTTGGAATGTTTTGAGACGGTAAACAACCACTATTGAAAGAACTCGGAGATTCTGAACCTAGAAAATTTGTAAAATGACTATCAACAATAATACGACTGGAATAGAAACTGAAATATGCCCGAAAAACCTTGCCCACGATTTACGAAAATTCATACAACTCACTACGAGAGCGGATCGCAACCAAACCCTCTCGATTTTGCAAACATACTGAAATTTACCATGAATTCGTAGGGAACATATGAATACGGTGGAGATTAATTATATTCATCGAAAATTAAAGATCAATTTGGAGCTAATCGTACAAAATCACGAAAACCCCCAATTCCCAAAAATTAGGGTTCTAGAGATTATACCTTAGATCAACCGTGAAGAACACGATTTAATGTTGTTAATCTACACTAAAAACTCGAGGAAGACGATAGCTGGAAGATTGAAGAATCAGAATCGCCCTAAAATCGTCCAACAATCGTCCATTTGTGGAAGAGAAAGAAATGGAAGAAACCCGCAAAGAAAAACGATGAATCGGATATGTAAGTCTGTCCGCATTAACATACATAAGTCAGGGAACTTAACGTACGATAAGCACCTAACATACGCTACGCACTACCTGTTATATACGCAGTGGCCTGGCAGAAGTCTCTGCCCAATCCTCCGTGGGCCATAACGTACGCTACTGAAGCACTTACGTACTTAAGCAAAATGAGACTAACGTACGTATGTATCACTAATAACGTACGTAAGTCTCAAACAGTCCAGAACTGCTGAGAGCTGAATATTCTGGAAAAGAATATCACCGAGTTGAAACATGACGATCTCTAAATTCTGAGGACACGCTTACGAAGGGTTCAAGACGACGAACTTAAGTGCTGAAATAAAATACGAATCCGACTATCCGAAGGTTTGGCAAATGATAACGGAAGTAATTACCCTAAACTGTTAGGAAATTACAAAATGGCAAAAACCATGATACAAGGTCGAACAACCAAATCGAATCTCACAACATGTCTCCCAATGTTAAACGAACTTATGGCAAATATAAAACAACAATTTCGAACCATGATTATGTCAAATGAACCGAAAAGCAGAAATGTTGCTAGTAAACACAAAATGGAGTAAAAAAATTCCAAAACATGCTCAGATGTCAAAACATGCAGAATTAATCATTCTCAAAATATCAAAACAATTACAAGCGAGTCGCTGAAAATGGAAAATACACCAAAATAGAAATTACTAAGAATAGCAAACCCTTTAATGCATGGTTTAAAAGTCTAGAAAAGATGATGGAATACAGCCTTTCGAGGAACTACTTGGACATTCTCAATGAGGGGCTTCACTTATATGTCAGTAACAGTTCCTGGAAGTTAATACTGAAAAGCAAGGGTCCACCTTGGAAGCTCCTTGTAGGATTCCTCCCGATTCCCGTATATCATCTTGATGGCCTTTTGTCTTGCGATCCATGCATTTCTATACGTTGTGGTATATGTGTATTGTGATCTTATATGTGCGATCAACACTGGGACTGATATCGTCGGATCCTATCTCACCATGCGGATGATGCTTTTACAGACAAATGCTGATGAGAGTTGTCTGTGATCTTGTGAACCACTATTAATGTGCATGTATGGGTCCCGTCAAGTTTTCTTATCTCCCAAACATGTGATTTATTACTAAGAAAAATTCTACCCTCCACTTGCAGGTTTCGTTGGAACAACGAACAACCCATCTAGTTGAATTAGAGTAATCCACCATGAAGCCTGAGGACTTGTTTATGTGTCACTTAGCCATCTCTTTTATGGGAAATCTCATACCCACTTGTAGGATTTCATGGTCCCGAATAGTGAAAGATTGGTTGCGGTCCATAGAGTGGACAAATTCATAGCCAACATACTCCATGTCGTCGGAAGTTACGTACGAAAGTGAGAGAGAGGGTCAATAGCGCATACTAGTTGATGGACCCTCATCATCATCAGCTTCATGTTGAGAAATGATGTCATCTTCATTCTCACTGAAGTCTCCGACTTCCTCGTTGTGGACACCATCCATAACACTTCTACGAATAACAACAGTTGGGTTGTCCAGATGGAATGACGTGTTTAGGTCAATGCCATCAGTGGGTTGTAATGTGAGATGGGCTGATGAAGATGGTATGCAATTATGTGTGTCAGTGAAAGGGTATGAAGAGGATACAAAGTGAGGTCATGATGAGGGTATGGACTGATGGTGTGAAGGCGTTATGAATTGTTGGTAAGAAGACGGTGTTGGTTCAACGTATGATGAATCTAGTTGGGTGTCAAAATCGAGAGCATGTGCCAATCCTGCGTATACTTCCATTTTTGAAATACCAAGGCCTCTACAAGCTTTGAACATGTCAAACATCATATGGACCTCATCATCTCCTATGAGATTTAAAGACTCAAAGTGAACAAGGTCTTGTGCAAGGGTTGTAGGGTAACGATAAATAAGTTCCACCACTCTTTTAGAGTTTACGGGATGAATCTTTGGCTGGATGGACCAGATAAGTCCATCTAGTTTTATATTTTTTTTCACCTTCAACAGGGACGGACTGGTGCATGTAAAGACAACACCTTCCATGTTAGTCCTTTCAACATTTCCATCGTATAGACTCGGACAAACAATTCTACTAATGCCATGGTTGTGGGTAGAAAAATTTAAGAGATGTATTTATAGAAGAGTTTTGAGTTCTTGTGGTGCACTAAATGAATAGAGGATCGATGGTGTATATATATATATATATATATATATATATATATATATATATATATAGGTGAGTGGTGTCGGTCCGATCTGGACCATTGAAAGGGTCGGTCCGATCTGGACCACTGGACCACATTGGCCACTATTTTTTATAGCACATAGTACAAAGACATCATTGTCTTCAGTCCTACACTTCTAGAACCACTACTTTATTCTGACACACGACAAAAACATCAATTCCTTTTGGCCATACTCTCCTCACATCCACAACTTTTTTCTGGCATATAAGACGACCACATCAATGTATTTGGTCCTACACTCCTCACATCCATATCTTTTTCTCACACATATAGGACATGGATGATAATTACATCCTTAACTGAATAAATAAATTAATTAATTGTGTGTCACATTTTTTATTCAATTAGACTATTAATTAAACAGTTAATTATTCAATTAGAATTTGAGTTGATAAAAATATCTATTGCTAATACAAAACATGAATTGCCGAATAAAAGTAATAATTTCAAACAGAACAACTTTTTTAATATGTATTATATATTATATTGATATAAAAAGCAAGAAAGTATTGTAAAAAGAAAAAAAGAAAGTGTAACAAATCAGCGAGAAATCTGATTGACGAAGTGCCCTTTCCCACTTGCAACTAAAAGGGTGGTATTATGGTAGACAAATATAAATATATAAGTGAGAAAGCCGGTGATTGGGCACAAGCTGCAAAACCCTTTATTACAAAACCTGTGTAGAGATGTCAATAGGTCGCTAGGGTATGGGTATGCCTCTCTCATACTTTATCTTATTTGATTCGGATCGGGTTCAAGTGTTGCCCATCGGATAATCGAGTACTCAATGGATCTTTGGGTAACGTATACTCTATATTAAGAAGATACATATTTTTAGTTTATATCATACATACATATAATGTAATTAATAAATTCAATTTAGTATGATAAATATTTAGAATATTATATTTTAAGGAGTAATACATATGATTTAATATCTATGTATAATATATAATAATATATTTATATTATGCCAATGGGTACGCGGTCGAGTAATCAGGTCGGGTAATATATTATACTCATATCTTACTCGTACCCGATTATAAAATTCTGGGTTCGAACGATACCTAATCTTATTATGGATTTATCTGATGGGTAGAATCGAGTACAGATAAAGTCGACTCCCTAAACATGTGCCTTGATTTATGTCCCGGTTGAGAATAGAGGTGTTCAACGGTTCATAACCACCGGTTTTTTGAACCGGTGGTTCGCCAATCGGGAGTTCTTGTTGGCTGAAAATCAGAACCGGAACCGAACTGCCTTATTGCGGTTCACTTACCTTAAATTAAGAATTTCAACTTTGAATATTTGGATTAAATTTCCTACGTATCCGCTTACCTTAGGAATCAAAGTCCTCGTAGTTCACTTACCTTATACTTACCTTAGGGAGCGGAGGCGAAGAGGAAATGGTTCAATCATCCAAGTCGAATGGATCATTGCTAGATCTGTATCATATGTATCGCTCTCTTCTTGTTCATTATAATTTGGTTCTTGTTGGCGTAACTCGGCTTTCACCCAATCATTTAATAATGCTTGGACTTCAAGATTTTGAGGCGTCAATCGAGATCGTTGTTCATCCAGAATGTATCCTCCTACACTGAACGCTTGTTCAACAGAAACTATTGAGGCGGATACAACTAGTATTTCCTTTGCGATAGTGGCAACTACATGAAAGATTGTAGACCTTTTCGCCCACCACTTAAGAAGATTGTTATTACCACCCGGTCCACATTCTAAAGCTCCCAAATCAAAAGTAGTTAAATAATTTCAAGTTCTTGATATGCATACTTTGGTACCTTGTGCGTTTTCGAGATAAATCTTCTTGATAGGCATTCCACTCACCAAGATCCGGAATAGCAAACCAAAAGAAGATATACTACTACTACTAGAAGAAATGTGAACAGGAGAAGAAGAACCCGTACCAAGATCAAGACTACCACTATAACTACAAGCATATTTGCGATAAAGATCAGATAAAGAATTTTTGTATTTTGAATACAGTCACTAGGATTTGGGGGATTAAAATTAGGAATAGGATTAGGAATTGGAAATAAAGCATTGCAGTAAAGTGTAAGAAATTTTAGCAGACCTTCCTCTCTAACTTGAGGATCTAAAAGTTGAGCAACTAAAAAAACTGTAGGAATGTAGGTGAAATATTTTATCCATTTGTCTCTCATTTCTTTTATACAATCAAATAAATCACGAACTTTAATTAAGGACTTGAATACAAGTACAACTATAACACAATATTTAACAATAAGTGTAGAAGTGGGATAATAACCGGATAAAGACTCAGTAGCCTCTTTAAAAATTTTTAAAAGTGCCAATAAACTAGAGCACTTATCCCATGGACTTGGCAATAAGCAAACGGGTGCTTGTTCTTCATTATAAAAATTGCACACTATACGATATTCATAACTATCTTTTAGAAAATAGTAAGTAGAATTCCAATGATTTGCCACATCTTTTGAAAAAAGAAATTGGATGGAGATTATATTTTAGGCAATATCTCTATTTTTTACCAAGAGAAGAGTATCTAATTAAATACATTATTGCTTTACTGATAGGAGCATATACTTCTTGTAAAACAGCTAAACCATCTTGAACACATAAATTAAGAACATGACAAATGACCTAATATGAAAAAATTCACCACAAATAGATGGCTCACATACTGAAATAAGTGATTTTAAACTAGTTGTATTGGAGAATCAAAAGAAATTGAAATTTTTTTGTAGTAAATTATATTCAGATAAATTGTATGAATTTTATGAGAAATATTTTGGGCTATATGTGCGGTATTAAACTCTCTAAAATCAATTAGACGTTTTTGCATAGTCCAAGAATCATCCATCCAAATACAAGTAATTCCCATATATGAATTTGCTTGTCAATGATCACTCCAAGCATCAAAGCATATACAAACTTTATGATCTAGTATTAAAAACAAATTAGCTAAAATTAATTTTGTCTCACTAGTAGTTTTTCTAACATCACGAGTTACAGTAGAGCGTGAAACTTTTTTACTAGCATGATTAAAACCTAATTGCGTAAGATTTTTATATATTTGGTCATCGACAAAGTTATAAAGAAGAGATTTACTACAAACAAACCTAGTTAATTCTTTTTTAGCGGTAAATGAATTATATCTAAATAAATAACTAGTACCTTGATTGGTGGCATTAGACGACGTCGCCGTGCCTCGGAGTTGGGCTTGATTAAATTCTATGCCAATTTTGTCTGGATGTTATCTTTGTATATGGCCATTTAGTGTCCCGTAACCTCCTCATTTTTTAAACTTGTAAGATTTCTCGCAATAGTTGCACTTAGCTAAGAAATGACCGGGACCGGAGGCAACATCGTCTAATTTTGTATAATGCACTGCAAATAATTGAGATTTGAGCTCGGACGGTTTTCTTTGTTTTGTTTTTGTTGGTTTCTCATCATCTTTATCATCTTCGATATTATGAATTGATTTTGAGGCTTCAAACATTTGGTTGATTTGTTCCTCGGTTAATGCTTCAGGAACATAATCTCCAAAATTCAGACTTGGAATAGAAGTAGAACTTGGAGTATGAGTAGGAGTACCAATACCACTAGCACCACCTCTTCCTCGTCGAGGAATGTCGGTGACCACTTGACATATTTTTTCAATTAATAGTGTAGTTCTTGAGAGAGTAGAATGTCGAAAGAAAGTAGATAGATAATTAGAGTTGGTGTGAGAAAATAGAGGGTGAGAGGGGGTTATTTATAGGTGTTAAAATGTATTAAAAAAATACCTTGTGACCATTGGGAACCGCCGGTTCCCGGTTGAACCACTGGTTCTGGTTTGAATCGGAGGTTTGGAGTAACGATTTTGAAACCCCCTGAAAATTCAAAAATTCATTTTTTTTATTTTTTAAAAAATAGCCGGTTCGCGATTCGCCAAAATGTCGAACCAGAATCGAACCGTCTTAATACGGTTGACAGATCTGGTTTTGAACCGAACTGCAGTCAACAGTTCAAAATCGACGGTTCGGTCGGTTGAACCGTAAATTTGAACACGTGTAGTTGAGAACCCATCCCACTGATGAGAAGCTGAAAATAAATTGTTCACAATTTGATATCAAAATTATGAGTTGATATTGAAGAGATAAATTTACCACTAGAAGGAGGGTTGAATAGTGGTAATGCGGAATATCGAACTTTCTTATGAATAAATGAAAGTAGTGCCGAAAATAAAAGACTCAAGGATTTAAAGAGGTTCGGCAACTTGCCTACGTCCTCTCTCCGACTTATTTTTCTATTGGCTCAAGAACAACCACAAACTTGACTCGTCTTCGATCGGTCCGAGTACACAACCGTTACAACCGCTTGTCTTCTATTGGTCCAAGCTCAACCACTCTCAAAATAAACTTTGTTTATCTAGTGTTCTATAGGAACTAGATAATCCTCACTATATGAATATTGGAGTGTAATCCTAACAATGCCGGATCAAAAGATCCTAATAACACCGGATTAGTGACTCTTGATTCGTTTCTCTAAAGCTCTCGTATGAGTGATGCAACACTCATAACCAAATGAAAGAATACAAAGTATAATAAATATTACAAGGTGTTTCACTCTTTGTATCTTTCTTCTCACAACTTAGAATGCAATAGAAGATATAAAACTGAGCTCAAGTATGCTTTGATTGCTTGTATGCTTGAATGCTTGTATGTTTGAAGTTGTGTTTTTGATACCCAAGTCCTATGGGTATTTATAGGTGTCAGCCATTCTTCAAATACTGAAATTTATATTATTAGCGTGTGCTGATAATACCTCCATAGCGTGCGCAATCGGTCTCTGACTTGGCCTTTCTGAATGGTCACAAAACTGTTCCAACGGTAAAATTATATGGCTAGCGTGCGCTAGTCATGTACTCGTAGCGTGTGCTATCGGTTGGTCAACAGGTCTTCAATCTTGACTTTGAAATGTGTTGGTTTGTCTCCCCAACGTCTCTTTATCCAAGGGATAAATTTGTACTTAGCGTGCACTAGCAATTATGCATAGCGTGCGCTAATATTATTTAATATCAGCTTTTCCAGATTTCACGGATCTTCTTTGACTCCTGTGTTCCAATGGTAGAAAATGCAACGGTAAACTTTTGACTGATTTAGCGTGCGCTAATATATATTGTGTAGCGTGCGCTAGATGCTTTCCTTAGTAACGTACGTTACCCTGTGTAGCGTACGTAAATGCCTTCTCATTTTGAGTCCAGTGGCTACTGGAGTACTAACCATGTTATCCGGTAGCATGCGCAAGACATGAAGAGTAACGTGCGCTAAGGCCTCATAGTAGCATACGTAAATGAACGTCCATAGCGTGCGCAAGTCCTTTTTCCTTTTTCTTTCCAGACCTTACTGTTCTCTGACTTGAGATGCGATAGCGTGCGTTACATAAAGATGATAGCGTGCGCTAAAACTAACAGTTTAGCGTGCGCTGATATTATGACCTTTGCGTACGCTATCCATCTGGTAACTCCACTAGACTGTAGATAACTTGACTTGGATGTATATAAGCCTCGATAGCGTGCGCTACTCTGAAGCATGTAGCGTGCGCTAAGTCCAGTTTGCTCCTTCAATATAACAGCGTGCTGAGATCTATTTTATTAAATGTTTTGAATGAAATTATCATCAAAATACTTTTGAGTCAACAATCTCCCCCTTTTTGATGATGTCAAAACATTTAATATATTCCTGCAAAAACCATTTAAAAAAGAAAAATTCGAATCAAAGTAACTTGTTCGACATGTTAGTACGTTCCGGTTTTTAGAGTATTTCTCCCCCTTTTTACTTAAACAAAAAGGAACTTCCCCTGTGTCGTTGCATATACCAACCAAATGTCATGAACCAAAACGAAAGCACATTAACAGCAAATGCCAAACTTCAACCAACCAAATGAAGAGAAATGCAAATTCCATTAAAAAGAAGTTCAAGCATTACACAAACATTCAAAGCATGAGACATAAAAATCATTCGAAAGATAAGTTTCTACAACAACTATCAAACTCCTAGACTCTAAGGGGCTTGATCAGAAGAGGAGGATGGGAATGGGAATGACGGGTGAGTGTATCGGATGAAATCAGAAATTAGCCCGCGAACTTCCCGAACTTCCGAACTAAGAGATCAAACATCCTCTCGTATTTCCATTTGAGAGGTCTCGATGCTCCGCATCCAAGCAATAAGATCACTCTCTTCTTCTTCCGTGATGGATTCTCTCATCGATTGCTTTCCTTTTGTCTTCGGGTGACGAACAAACTTTCCGGTTTGCAATTCCCGAAGTGTATGAGGTCCTTGATGTAGCACACGTTCGGCCGGAGTTGGTGTTCGCGTCCCTTTCGGCACTTGGTCGTCTTCTCGAAGATACGGGAATAGCACCCAACCTCTATTGAATGTTTCAACATAGTGCATTGCCTTGAGGGTGAGATCGCTAATCTCGTGTCCTCGAGATACCGGAACCGATGCCTCGCTTGACAAGTCGACACGGAAGTGACAGAAGATTACAGTGAGAATGGAACCGAATGGGAGCCCTGACTTCCGCATTCTCGACATATAGTGTTTTAAGTGAAAGGAGTCTCCTTTTTCCTTCATCCAATTCAACACAATTGCAGTGAAATCCACCTTGTCGTCTTTCAGCACTCGGTACACTACGTTTTTATCAATGCCGACTAGCTTGTGTTGTGTGTTCACCTTTGGCATCAAGCACTTAGTGAGTGCAGCCAACAACAAACGGATATGAATACCAAAGTCATTGTTTTCGAAAACATCATCGGTAACCTCGATGACAGTTTTAGAGCACAGGAAATCGGCAACATCTTTCTCAGATACGACTGATTCTTCATTAGTTGGCTTCCCACAACAATCAAAACTGTCTTTCGATAAACCAAATAATTCGTGAAGAATTTCTGATGAAATTTTCACCACGGTCCCTTTCACCAAACTACTGAGAACAAAACCACCAGAAGAATTATCACTGTCTCCCAAATGCAAATTAGCATAAAATTCCCGGACACAAGACGGATAAATGATCTCTTTACATTCCACGAAACGATCTATCCCTATAGCTTCAAAAAAATCATGGATATTTACCTTTACTCGTTCGAGACTGCCGAAATTGAAAAAGTACCAGTCGGTAAGATGCTCTTGAGGAAGAATTTCAGAGAACACCTTCAATGCGGTGTGTGACATGAATTGGGTCGCATCGTATTCGGTGTTGCGAGGGCGTTTTAGGTTTTTGTAAGATTTTTCCATGGCTTTGAGGCCTTTGCTTGACATGAATCTGGAAGTAATTGGAAGTTTTGAGGGAGAAATCAAATCGGATTTTGCGGCTAGGGTTCTTTGGTGAAAAGGGGTTTCTGCGTTTGCGTACGTTATGATAGAATGAAAAAGTTTCTGGGGCGTACGAAGTTTATATAGTGAACTGAGTTTTAATTAGCGTATGCTAGGAATGTGTGATTAGCGTACGTCAGGAAATGAATTGGAAGCTCACTGGACTGTCCAGTAGCTGATTTGGAATATGAAGAGTTTTAATTAGCGCACACAAAGTATAGAAGGTTAGCGTACGCTATCGAAAACGAAAGTTAGCGCGCGTTAAGAAAAATGAAGCTAGCGCGCCCTAGCGATGGAACGATTCAAGGATATTGATTTCTCGACTAGAAAACTTATTTCAAAAATTGTCTAGATGTCCCATACCAAGTTGTAAACGAATAGAATTAAATGATTCTTCGGGAAGAGGTTTTGTAAAAATATCAGCAAGTTGGTCCTTTGTCCCGACAAAAATTAAGCATATATCTTTCTTTTGCACATGATCGCGTAGAAAGTGGTGTCTAATGTCTATATGCTTTGTTCTACTATGCAACACAGGATTTTTACTCAGATTAATCGCACTAGTATTATCACATAGAATAGGGGTATTTTCAAAATATATGCCGTAGTCGCGGAGTTGATTTTTAATCCATAACACCTGAGCACAGGCGCTCCCTGCAGCAACATATTCGGCCTCAGCTGTAGAGAATGCTACACTGGTTTGCTTTTTACTTCCCCAATATATTAAACATGATCCAATAAAATGACACGTACCACTAGTACTCTTTTTATCAATTTTACATCCGCCGAAATCGGCGTCACTATATGTAATCAAGTTAAAATCCAAGCAAGAAGGATACCATAGACCTAGTCTGATAGTCCCTTTTAAGTAACAAAAAATGTGTTTACAAGCAATTAAATGTGATTCCTTAGGATTAGCTTGGAATCGAGCACACAAGCATGTAGCAAATATTATGTCTGGCCTAGATGCAGTCAAATATAACAAAGATCCGATCATACCTCGATATAGTTTTTGATCTGCGGATTTGCCATTTTCATCTTTTTCAAGCTTTAATGATGAAGACATTGGCGTTGAAATCACCTTGCTACTTTCCATTTTGAATTTCTTTAGGAGATTGTTTGAGTACTTCGTTTGATGGATAAAGATTCCATCTTCGCATTGCTTGTTTTGAAGCCCGAGGAAGAACGTTAATTCTCCCATCATACTCATCTCGAACTCTCCGTTCATAAGATTCGAGAAATCTTGGCACAAAGATTCGTTAGTAGCTACAAATACAATGTCATCAACGTAGATTTAGCAAACAAGTATATCATCATTCAATATTTTCACAAACAAGGTATTATCAACTTTGCCTCTTGTATAGTCATTTGTAATTAAAAATTGACTTAAATGATCATACCATGCTCGGGGTGCTTGCTTCAACCCGTAGAGTGCCTTGTTGAGCTTGTAGACGTGATCCGAAAATTGATGATCTTCAAAACCGGGAGGTTGCTTGACATAGACTTCTTCTTGAATGTAGCCATTCAAGAATGCACTTTTCACATCCATTTGAAATAGTTTGATCGTTTTGTGAGCAGCAAATGCACATAAAAAGTGGATGGCTTCGAGTCGAGCCATGGGAGAAAAACTTTCTTCATAATCAAGATCTTCCTCTTGATTATACCCTTGAGAGACCAAACGAGATTTATTTCGAATTGGGTAACCGTCTTCGTCACTCTTAATTTTGTGCACCCATTTAGTTCCGATAATTATTTTATCTTTAGGAGCGGGAACTAAATTCCATACATTATTGTGCATGAATTGTACAAGCTCCTCTTGCATTTCCATCACCCAACTTTCATCATCAAGAGCCTCGGATATATTCTTGGGAACTATTTCGGATACAAAAGCACAATGATCCATATATTCGGTGGTTCTCCTTCGGGTTTGAACACCGTCTTCAATATTTCCAATCACGAGATCCTTTGGATGGTCTTTGATGTTCTTCCAATCTTTCAGTAAATCAACGATTGTGTTCGTTTGGATTTCCGAAATTTTCTTCACTTCGGTTGAGGGATCCGGAAAAGTACCTGCATCATCAAAATATTCTACCTTTCTCGGGGGTGAGATCATATCATTGAATTTAACATGAATGGATTCTTCAACTTTATTCGTTCTAATGTTATAAACGCGGTATGCTTTGCTGTTTGTACAATAACCAAGAAATATTCCGGAGTCGGATTTAGCATCAAACTTGCCCAAGGTATCCTTACCATTGTTTAAAATAAATACATTGCAACCAAAAGGATGAAAATAAGCTATATTTGGCTTTTTACCCTTCCATAATTCATACGGGGTTTTAAGATAAGTTCTACGAACATGAACCTGGTTAATCACATAACATGCCGTAAAGATTGCTTCGGCCCAAAAGTATCATGGAAGAGAGTATTCATTAAGCATAGTCCTCGACATTTCTTCCAAAGATTGATTTTTCCTTTCAACAACCCCATTTTGTTGAGGCATTCTAGGAGCCGAAAAATTATGATTAGTCCCGTATTTGTCACATAAGAGTTAAAAAGTGGTGCAATCAAATTCACCTCCGTGATCGGTGCGGATAGAGATTATGGAGAGATTTTTCTCATTTGATACCAAACGACACCATTTAGAGAACTCGGAAAATGCATCATCCTTATGCGCTAAAAATCTAACCCAAGTAAATCGAGAGAACCAAAGTGTAAAGCTTCCCATTTAAAATGACATGTCTAGATGGTCCAATCAAATCCATATGCGCAAGTTCAAGAACGCGAGTAGTGGAAACCTCGAATTTTGGTTTGAAAGATTCTCGAATGTGTTTCCCTTTTATGCATGATTCACACAAATGTTTTCTATCAAACTTGAGTTTGGGCAATCCACGAACAAGGTCATGTCTAGATAAAATGGAAATAATAGGTAAAGATGTATGCCCCAATTTTCGATTCCATAAATATGCATTATCATCCAAAGTAATAAGACATTTTTCATTGAATGAACTTTTATCGTTCAGATCGACAATATAAATGTTTCCACATCTCAAACCGATGAATGCAATTTTATTATTTCTAAATGCCGTGCAATGCATTTGCTCAAAGAGAATTTTAAAAACTTCATCGCAAAGTTGTGAAACGCTAAGTAGATTATGATGCAAACCTTCAAAAAACAATACTTTGTTGATAGAGGGAGAAGGTTCCTTACCGACTTTGCCGATGCCTTTGATTTTTCCCTTTTGATTGCCCCCAAAGGTCACATGTCCTTGTTCTTGATATTCGAGGTCTTCAAATAAGTCCTCGGAGCCGCACATGTGCCTTGAGCATCCGCTATCAATGTACCACTTGCTTTTCCTTGGTGCCGGTACCTACAAAAATAGAATTTCTCGGTTGTTTCGGTACCCAATCCCGTTTGGGTCCTCCAAAGTTAACTATGCTTATAGCTGACACGTCTTTAGTGTAACTATCGTAAGTGCACGGTATCGTATCAAGTAGTAAGTGGACTTTTTGAGTCCGGTTTATTGATCTCACAAGGAAGTTAGGTTATATATTGAATTATACACTATTTAACTATTTGGTATAGAGATTTATAAGATTGAAACACACAATTTAAGAGTTTGGTTTGACGATTGCAAAGAAAGTTGCAATAATTGGTTCTAATATTCAAGGAAATGAAAGATTGCACTAGTAATAGATTAATAAAAGATAAAATGAAATAGTTGGGATTACAAACTTAGTTCATCATTAATTATAGAAGATGTATAGGAGATCATAAGATGAATTTACTTATTATGTTGTGTAGATTCGATTTTCCTTAAAAAGACGGTTTCTCTTTCGAACTATAAAACGCCCCTTATATATTGAATCAATCCACTATATTTCTATGTTGATTGGCTTCAATACATAGCATTAGGTTTTATGAAAATAACTCAAAGAGTCATCTAAGGTCTAGATGTATATTTCTATCCCCTAGAACAATAGACTGAAGATCATTTGATCTAATCAAACATATTTTCTTTCGAAACATATGAAGACCATAAATATCGTCATTTATTGGCCAAATAAATAAAGATTGGTAAAACAACGAAAATCACACACAATAATAAGTAATTCATAATATATCTTTATACAAACTTAAATAACATGACTAACCTTGTTTATAATCCCAACTTAAGTAACTTAGCCCATGAAGGGTTTAATAAACATAATACAAGCTTGAGTGGTCATTATTAGTTGAAAAAGAGAAAGAATTGATCCTAACTCCCTTAGTAGATAAAGGAGAAAGAAGCAATAAACTCCCTTAACAACATATGCTATACCACTATTACAGAAGTCACTCAAGAACACAAGTGTGTTCTTCACACAAAAAGAAAATATTACAAAAAGTGGAAAAATATATGATGAATGATGAATGATGATGGATATAAGGGGTCTATTTATACACCTAAAGTCATCTAATAGCTCCAAAACTCCAGCATTATTACATTAGATCGGATCAATGCCAGCCATCCCCTCAATAATAGACCAAAAGTATAAAAAATTAGGCAATGATCAATAATCTGCCAAGAGTTACGGCCGTAACATTGAGGAGTTACGGCCGTAACTAGGATGACTTATGGCCGTAACATTGAGAAGTTACGCCCGTAACATGGCTACAGCTTTTTGCACATTAGTTGCTTTGTGAGTTACGCCCGTAACTTTTAGATGTTACGCCCGTATAGAGTTTCAGACTTAATTTTTAGCCCAAAATTTCTGACTTTTGCGTTTTCGCCCCAAATCTTCTTCGGATGATAACTTTTGATATATAACTCTGATTTTGAATCTGGAAAGACTGCCGAACTCGTCTCGGAAAGCCCTACAACATGAATACATAAAAATTCAACAAAGAGAATATTTTATAAACATGTTATTTCCTGAGTAAATCAGTAATTCAATCTGATTAAGACTAAATTTACATCTTCATCCGATATTATTAAAAATTAATTAATTCAAAGAAAAAAACGAGTAGACTAGCTCAATTATGGGTGAAATATATCAATACAAATCACGGATAAGTATATAAAACTGACACTTATCACACCCCCAAACTTGAATTCTTGCTAGTCCCGAGCAAGACTCTTTATTATTCACGCTCAAGATTAAAATTAAAATAAGACACAAAATAAAAAATAATACACACAAATTAAGAAAAATAAATATATATAAAGAGAAAAAGAGATCAAAATGCCATTAATACACAATACCCAACTTTATACAGTAGATAGAAATGAATCAAGATTCAAAATAAATCTACTAATGATTTTGAAGTTAAAACACGGTTTTATTTTTGTAATTCCAAAATGCAAGGTTACCCCCCAAAGGTTGATTATTTCTTTCCCACTCGTGACACACACGACTCCCTTTAATGGTTTCTCTCGATCACTCATTTATTTTTCGACTCAATATGAAAAAGAATTACATCGGCGTCATCAAATATTGTGATTGTTCACGAAATTGAGTGTATTGAAATTCAGCCACCAATTAATTCAAATATGCTCATAATCTACATCCCTTTTAGTGATAGTTTTCACACCGTTATTTGCTAACGTGTAGCTCTTTTCACCAACACATTTTCCATCTTTTTTTTAGGTGATAGCTTTCACACCGTTATTTGCTAACGTGTAGCTATTTTCACCAACACAATTTCTATTTTTTTAGGTGATATCTTTCACACTATTATTTGCTAACGTGTAGCTCTTTTCACCAACACATTTTCTATCTTTTTTTGTGAGACGGCAGCTACGCACCAACAATGGTTAGTCCTTTATTTTTCGCAAAATTTTAGGACCCCCAAAATTAGGCAGCTGTTGCTGCTCAACACTTCTCCCTTTTTTTCGACTAACCTCCTTTTATCAATGACCCCTTTTTTTTAGGGAATAGAATATTTGCAGAAAATCATTTATTAGTTAAGCATGAAAAATCAAAAACTCCACAAATTAAGTAAATTTCAGTTCTATTTTTCATCAACCGACTGATTCTTCTTTTCTCAAGGTAACAAATGACTCGATTTTATATGATAACTACAAGGCTTGGAAAGAGAGATTAAGGCTCAAAAATTTTGGAATATACAATTTTTTTACTGGTTAAAATGATTTTAGAAGCTTGTATATAGCTAATTTATTGGTGTTATGGCCAGATCTAGAAATCTCACAAATCAAAATAATATATATATAAATTAAGGCAAATAACCAAAATAATCAAAACCAACACACCAAAATAATTAAAACATACCACCCCCAAACTTGAAAATAAAACTGTCCTCAGTTTAAAAAAAAATAAAAAAAAAATAAAAAAAAATAAAAGCAACAGAATACTCCCTGTTATGAAAGTCGATGCTTGAGCTAACGCCTTTTAGAATCTGCAAGAGAATAAATATACGAGACAAACAACAAAATAAAATAAAATATACTCGTAAGTATAACACATTTTTTAAGATGCGCTTCAAGAAAGTCCGAAGAGTCGCCTTACGCTGCCATCAATGCTTTTATAAAAAACAAACAATAAAAATTACAGCAATAAAATAACAATACATAATCGCGAATAGATGCGCGTCAAGAGATCACGAAGAAACTCCTTAAGCTGCCATCATTTAGCACGATTTTTACACACAACAGAAAGTAAAAATACAAGAGGTCCGACATGGGTTATCAAAGGGAGAGGAATGAATCCACTTTTCGTTTTCTCACGGTAAAATCTTCCATCCAGACAATTTTAGCTAGAGATGCATCTGGTTGAGGAACAAATTCAATGAGTTTTTTGATTAGTTCTTCTGGTGTTGTTGCAACGACTATGATTCGTTTAGCACGCTCGGAAATAAAACCCTTTTCAGCAGAGTAGTCGATGAAAGATAGTAAACCATTAAAGAAACCATTGACATTAAGCAGACCTATTGGTTTTTGATGAACATTTAGCTGGGCTCTGGTAACCACATGAAAAAGTTCCTCAAGGGTGCCAAAACCACCAGGAAGGGTGATAAAGGCACCAGAATTATTTATCATGTGAGTTATGCGATCTTGCATATTTACAGATCTAAACTCATCTCTAATAGTTACCCCGGTGATTTTACTTTCAGCCAGAGGTTTTGGAATTATTCCCAACACTCTTACTCCTTCCATATAGGCAGAAGCAGCAGCTCGTCCCATTAATCCTAGACTTCCTCCTCCGTAAACTACATGAATGCATTTTTCTCCTAAGGTACGACCCAAGTTGTGGGCTGCTTCAGTAAAGCATGCCTCTTTTCCATAACTAGCTCCACCAAAAATGCAGACTGTGCTAAATTTTTTTGTGGAAGATAATGATTCTATTTTTGAAAAGAAATTTATTAGAGAGAAAAAGGGGAAAGTAGAAGTTTGAGGGGTGAATAAAAGAAACAAGCACAATATTTATTTATAGAAGAAAAATGAGATAAAATTGTTTAACAAGTTTGTGATTGCGTTGATTGCGCTTCAACTACTAAATAGAATAATGAATGCATTTATTGCGTATCACCCCTTTTTTTATTCAGAAAATTTCACCTTACGACAAAAATAAAAGATACTCACGTGTATGAACAGTAGTTGTGATTGTGGCTCACATCTTCCTCTGATTTTACGTTCAGAAACGGCCTAAACGCCTTCTATGAGTCGGGGAGAAGCTTCCCATCCAATTTTCTTACAAATTGGCAAACAGGGTCTTTTAACGTCAGATTCCCAAGATGAGTCCACTAGGATGCGTGTCAAGAAAATTTTAGATATTATCTAAATTCTCTTTATTCAGACCATCCTTAATGAACTGAATTTTATCTTCTCTGTTTGTAGATGGAATTCCTAAATATCGACATTTTAAATTACAGTTCCATCTAGCACATTTATAGCAAACGGCTATTATCTTTGCTCGTCGTTTGTTGGCATATGAACTTTTTCCAAGCCCTGGTAAAAATCTAGTAGGTATTTCTGTGAATTCACCTGCTATTCTCACTTTAGCTTCAATAATGAATCTTTTGTCAAAAGGTATGCTTTTATTCATAAGCAACCTCATTCTTTCAAGTCTTGTCTTATAAATGTTTAAAATGACATTTTTACTGAGAAAGGGAAATCTCTTTTCAATTTTATTCAATGTTTCTTCCATGATAAAAAAAATAAAAATAAAAGAAAAAATATCTACAAATATCAGTTGTTGTGGAAAACTGAAGAATCCGACTTTAATAGTCACGGAGTACCGTTATCCGCCACTTGACCGGACAAACACAATTGAGTACTAAGTTACAACGTCGATAAAATATATCCTATAACAATAGTTCACAATGTAAGATTTCAAATATAACACTTATACTTCCCCCGGCAATGGCGCCAAAAACTTGACACGTCTTTAGTGTAACTATCGCAAGTGCACGATATCGTATCAAGTAGTAAGTGGATTTTTTGAGTCCGGTTTATCGATCCCACGAAGAAGTTAGGTTATATATTGAATTATACACTATTTAACTATTTGTTATAGAGATTTATAAGATTGAAACACACAATTTAAGAGTTTGGTTTGAGGATTGCAAAGAAAGTTGCAATAATTGGTTCTAATATTCAAGGAAATGAAAGATTGCACTAATAATAGATTAATAAAAGATAAAATGAAATAGTTGGGATTACAAACTTAGTTCATCATTAGTTATAGAAGATGTATAGGAGATCATAAGATGAATTTACATATTATGTTGTGTAGATTCGATTTTCCTTAAAAAGACGGTTTCTCTTTCGAACTATAAAACACCCCTTATATATTGAATCAATCCACTATATTTCTATGTTGATTGGCTTCAATACATAGCATTAAGTTTTATGAAAATAACTCAAAGAATCATCTAAGGTCTAGAGGTATATTTCTATCCCCTAGAACAATAGAGTGAAGATCATTTGATCTAATCAAACATATTTTCTTTCGAAACTTATGAAGACCAAAAATATCGTCATTTATTGGCCAAATAAATAAAGATTGGTAAAACAATGAAAATCACACAAAATAATAAGTAATTCATAATAGATCTTTATATAAACTTAAATAACATAACTAACCTTGTTTATAATCCCAACTTAAGTAACTTAGCCCATGAAGGGTTTAATAAACATAATACAAGCTTGAGAGGGTTTAATAAACATAATACAAGCTTGAGTGGTAATTATTAGTTGAAAAAGAGAAAGAATTGATCCTAACTCCCTTAGTAGATAAAGGAGAAAGAAGCAATAAACTCCCTTAACAACATGCTATACCACTATTACACAAGTCACTCAAGAACACAAGTGTGTTCTTCACACAAAAAGAAAATATTACAAAAAGTGGAAAAATATATGATGAATGATGAATGATGATGGATCTAAGGGGTCTATTTATACACCTAAAGTCATCTAATAGCTCCAAAACTCCAGCGTTATTACATTAGATCGGATCAATGTCATCCATCCCCTCAATAATAGACCAAAAGTATAAAAAAATTAGGCAATGATCAATAATCTGCCAAGAGTTACGGCCGTAACATTGAGGAGTTACGGTCGTAACTAGGATGACTTACGGCCGTAACATTGAGAAGTTACGGCCGTAATATGGCTACGGCTTTTTGTACATTAGTTGCTTTGTGAGTTACGCCCGTAACTTTTAGATTTTACACCCGTATCGAGTTTCAGACTTCATTTTTAGCCCAGAATTTCTGACTTTTGCGTTTTTGCCCCAAATCTTCTTCGGATGATAACTTTTGATATAGAACTCTGATTTTAAATCCGGAAAGACTGCCGAACTCGTCTCAAAAAGCCCTACAACATGTATACATAAAAATTCAACAAATAGAATATTTTAGAAACATGTTCTTTCTTGAGTAAATCAGTAATTGAATCCGATTAAGACTAAATTTACATCTTCATCCAATATTATTAAAAATTAATTAATTCAAAGCAAAAAACGAGTAGACTAGCTCAATTATGGGTGAAATATATCAATACAAATCACGGATAAGTGTATAAAACTGACACTTATCAATAGCATTTGGAACAATTGTCCCTTTAGGAACCCATATTTGTTTAACCTTGATGGTTCTCAACTTTGAACGAACATTAACATCATGAACTCGATGTTTGAAAGGGGCTTTTGAGTTCTCAGTTTCGGCTTTCTTTATTTTGTCTAGGTTGATAAGAGATTGTTCCCTTTTAAACGGATCGAAACCAAGACCGTGTTTTAGCAATGGGGATTTTTGAATAGCTAGAAGCTTTTCGAATTTCTCGTTTCCGAGAGTAAATTTGTTCAAAATATATTTTATCTCCTTTTGAGTTTTTGTCAACTCGATTTTCAAAACATTTTCCTTTTCAAGGCATAAGGTATGGTCGAGCTCAATAGTTTTGCCTTTGTTTTGAAGAGAGGAATTTTCGAGTTCTAGAGATTTTATTTTTCTCTTTAAAGATATATTTAATTTAAACATCTCGTCATACTCCGTGTTCAAGGATTCAAACGCACTTAATAGCTCATCGTCATGATGAACTTCTTGTGAATCGCAAAAATCAAAAGAATCATATTCGTCATCATTGAGTTTAGAACTTACCTCGATATTGCTTTCGGAGTCGAGTGCCATGAATGCGAGATTCGCGTCTAGAGATCTTTCAATCTCCTCCTCGCCATCACTCCAAGAAGCTATTAGTACCTCCTTCTTTTTGAATCTTTCCATTTGAGGTTTTGAAGAGGATCATCGGCATTCTTTGGCATAGTGACCGGCTTGACCGCATTTCCGACAATTATTGTCGAACTTCTTTATAGGAGCATAGCCACTCTTCTTTTGCTCCGGCTTGCCATCCCGACCAAGAAAACTTTGCCTCTTTTGAATTAGGCTTTTATACCTTCTAAAGTTCTTGGCGTAAAGAGCAAGTTCCTCGTCGTCTTCATCTTCGGGAACATCTTCCTCAACATCGCTATCAACATTGAATGTGACTACCTTTTCACGAGGCTTTAGTTTGGTGCCTCTAGACTTGAGAACGATCTCATAATTGATGAGTGACCCGATGAGGGCACTAAACTCGAGCTTATTGAGATCTTTGGACTCCATGATCGCGGTGACCGTGGCATCCCATTCACGTGGCAACGAGCGAAGAATTTTCTTAGCTTTGTCGCTACTAGATATAGGCTTTCCGAATAATGCAAGGCCATTGGTTATATCCGAGAACCGATCCAACATATTGGTGATCGTTTCCTCGTCTTTCATGGAGAAGAGTTCGTAGTCATGAAGTAGCATGTTGATTTTGGTCTCCTTGACTTGGGTGGTTCCCTCATGAGTTACTTCGAGGATTTCCCAAATTTCCTTTGTGCTTTCGTAGGAAGATATCCTATTGAGTTCTTCGGGATTAAGGGCGTAATAGAGAAGTTGAGTAGCACAGGAATTGATGTGAGTGTTCCTCTAATCCTCGTCATTGAATTCGTCGAACTTTTTCAACGATCCATCCTCTTTCTTTGCAAGCTTCGGACCATGAGCAATAACTTTCCAAATTTCAATATCGTAGGCTTGAACGAAGATAGCCATTTTCTTTTTCCATGTCATGAAATTGGAACCGTCGAAGAAGGGAGGACGGTTGAGAGCATTTCCTTCGATTTGGCCAAGAAGTGCCATTTGCGGATCTTTTTCCCTTAGGTGGTTAAACCTTTAAAAAGAGACCCACTCTGATACCAACTGAAGAGATAAATTTACCACTAGAAGGGGGGTTAAATAGTGGTAATGCGGATTATCAAACTTTCTTACGAATAAATGAAACTAGTGCCGAAAATAAAAGACTGAAGGATTTATAGAGGTTCGGCAACTTGCCTATGTCCTCTCTCCGACTTCTTTTTCTATTGGCTCAAGAACAACCACAAACTTGACTCGTCTTCGATCGGTCCGAGTACACAACCGTTACAACCACTTGTCTTCTATTGGTCCAAGCTCAACCACTCTCAAAATAAACTTTGTTTATCTAGTGGCTACTAGACTACCAACCATGTTATCCGGTAGCGTGCGCAAGACATGAAGAGTAACGTGCGCTAAGGCCTCATAGTAGCGTATGTAAATGAACGTCCGTAGTGTGCACAAGTCCTTTTTCCTTTTTCTTTCCAGACCTTACTGTCCTCTGACTTGAGATGCGATAGCGTGCGTTACATAAAGATGATAGCGTGCGCTAAATCTAACAGTTTAGCGTGCGCTGATGTTGGGATAACAATATCTGGTATCGAAACAGTCAGGATAATCAATCCCTGTATCGAATAGTGATGATAAGAGGTTTTGACAATATGCCAATCCTCAATACAGTAAGGAAACTGTATCGAAAAGTTGAAGTGTCAACCTGTATTGAAGACCTGTCACATATCCAGCATATAGTGGAACCTTTCAGTACAGCAAAGAAATCTTATAAAGACTAAGTATGGAAGCTGTCTCGAATTGTCAATACAGTGATCTTCCATACAGCTCTCAACAGGACAAGAAGGAATCTTCAGTTCCCACTAGAAGTCAAGTCCCGTTGATATAAAAGTATTTAAATACTCAAAGATAAAGTATTTAAATACTGTAAGTCAACAGATCTTCAAATCCCGTAAAATCCGGATCATGCTTTTCATCCCGTTGGAATAGAATCTTGCTCAACGGATTTATCTCAACGGATATATTTCAGAAGACTATATATATATCTCTCATCAAGGCGTTGAAGATCAGTTACCAAGCGACAAAGTTATTATTATATACATCAGAGCAAAACATATCTCAAGAAGATTACTGCAACTCAGATCTAAGAGATATACAATGCTCAACAACTTGAACAACACTTCATCAGCTAGAAGCTCAGAAAATCAAAGCTGTTGTTCATACCCTGTTCTATCCTTTGAACAAACCCAGATCAGCCCTGTGTGGACTGATTAATCATTGCTACTCCAGAACTGTGTGTGAAGGAATTGCATTGAAGAAGACGAAGCTTCAGAACTGTGTTTGAAGAAGCCAGTCAAGCATTAGCTCAAACCAATCTGTGTGAACGGTTGAAGCTAAGATCTTTATATCAATCTGTGTGAATGATATATTGATTGTATGTTGTTATAATTACGTAGTTGTGTACGCAGTAATTATAATAAACTTTTTACTCTTGTGTGGAGGACCAGTGGACGTAGAGGGGTTTACCTCGAACCACTTTAAATACTGCGTTATTTACCTTCTACCTTACTTGTTTTAATTACTGTGATTATTTAAGTATACACTGCACATCGAGTTGCTGTATCCACAGCAACTTACTGTATTTAAGACTTCCGCTACGCACTCAGATTTAAAATCAGTACAGCTTGTTGTTTAAACTACTTTCCAAGCTGTATCCAGTATACTTAGTGGCCAACAAGTGGTATCGGAGCAGTTGATTGTAAAAAGAATCAGTCGTATTTTTAACCGAATCAGATCCAAAATCACTTACTCTTTAAAACAGTCTTTTCATTTCTTTATTCTCACATGGATACATCTATGATCAACAAAGTGCCTATGTTCTCTATTAACGAATTTGATGATTGGAGAATCAGGATGGAGGCTCATCTTGTAGCAATGCACGAAGAGATGATTTTTGTTATACAGGATGGCCCCATCAAGATCATGAAGGTAAACACGGCCGCAAGGATTGAAGGCCAAGCCCATGCTGAGATGCTCGAGAAGGAACGCGAGCAATGGACCACAGATGAAAGAAAGCGAGCCAACCTCGACAATGTGGCTAAGAACGCGTTATTTGTCACTCTTGACAAAGGCACGTTCTCAAAGGTAAAGAGTCAGAAAATGACCAAGGAAATCAGGATAAACTCAAGTTGATTTGTCAGGCCAGCTCTCAAAAGAAAACAAAATTTCAAAAATGACTCAGCAATTTGAATCTTTTGAAATGAAACCAACTGAGACACTTGAGGAACTTGACCTCAGATTCACTGGTATTGTTGGTGAACTTGAAGTTTGGGCAAAATTTATACCCAAAAGGAGAAGAATTTAAAAATTTTCAGATCTCTTCCTGCCCGATGGGACATTAAGACCACAGCTATGCGTGTATCTTGCAATCTTAATGAAATATCTACTTTTGATCTCTTCTCTGACCTCAAAGCTTTTGAGTATGATATTGAAAGAAGAGAGAAAGCTGAAGAATCTCCTTCAAAGGTCACAGCACTAGCCGCTGTATCGAATCGTCGACACATCATGCCCAGCTCGTCGAAGCCTAGTCACAAGAATGCCTTGTGATGTGATGACATCTGTCTCAAGATGAAATGGCGCTTCTCATGCACAAGTTCAAAAGTTCATCAAGCGATCTGGAAAGACTCCTACAGCCCAAAGTCATCCACAAGGTAAGTACCGAAACTTCATCCGGTGATGCTAACTTTGTCTATAATTACGAAACCAGGGCATTATGCAAATAAATGTCCTCATCCCAAAGTTCAAAGGTTGCCGGAAGCCGAGCAATAAGAGAGAGATGAAAGAAGACGTGCTTGGAAAAACAAGCTCAAGGCCCTGATTGGAGAATCAGAAGCCTCCCCCACACCATCTAAATCAGAAGAATGTCTTCAGGTGGTCACTGTCTGACGATGAGTTCGATGATAAAGCATATATGTGCTTTATGGCCAAGGACATTCCGGAAGGTGAAGATAACGATGATGAGGTAAGCTCAACCTCAGCTATTCCACTAAATGCATCTCATACTTTTGAAAACATGATGAATGAGTTTAAAAACATTCAAAAGGCCCATGAGACATTGAAAAATGAGAATATACAGCTCCAACTATCTAACCTAGAGCTGAAAGATGAAAATGACTTGCTGAAAATAAATTATGAAAATATGTCTATTGATTGTGAAACCAGCAAAGTCGATTTTGAAAAACTCATGGAGAGCAATCATCAACTTGCTCATGAACTAAGTGAGATTAAAACTCACAACGAAAGCAAGACAAATGATTTGGTTCTACTTCAAGCCAAAGTCAAAACTCTCGAAAAACGAGAAGATGAACTTGAGACTATTCTGAAATCGTTTGAGAAATCGTCCAAAAGAATGGAAGAAATTTTAAGCACCGGGCAACATGCTCATGATAAAAGTGGCTTACGATACATTCCTGTACAAACAAAGGGAAAACGACTCCTGTGAAAACTAGTACAATGTTTGTCAAGAGTGTGGAACCCATTCCTGTATCGAAAGAAACTTCGAGTCCTGTGAAGGAACCTGTTGCACAGCGAACAGCAAAGGCTGCCATTCTTCCACCTCAATCATACTCCAGACAGGTGAATCACTAGCCATTCAGACCTGAAAGGCGCACTCAACAGCATGCTCCTCGAGCATATCAACAGCATCAACAGCCGTTCAGAAGGAAGGCTGTATCCAAATACCAAAGGCCCGCACGGCAGTACTATCAGTACAACACACCGAGGTATTGGATACAGGAGCCCCGTTATTCCTCGAGACAGCAGGTGCCCGCTCAGTATCAACAACAGCGTTGGGAATCCAACTGGAGACCCAGAAGGCAAGCTGTTAGGCTAAAGAAAATGGCTCCACCTCCAAGACGGCACTCGTACTGAATTAATAATAATAACCCGGAATTTTACATGCATAATAATTATCATGGTTATAGCGACTACGGATATGCCCCACGTAGATATCGCAACACTGTACCGAATGTGACCTACAGTAAACCTATTGATGTCAGGAAAATTTGGGTACCTAAAGGAACTAACATACATGGACCCAACAATCAAAGGGGACCTAAATCTACTTAATCTCTTTGCATACAGGACATCCTAGAGGAGGACACCTGGTACTTTGATAGTGGATGCTCTCGGCACATGACCGGAGATAGAAGCAAGCTATCAGATTTCGTAGAAGGTCACGGTCCAAAAGTTCGTTTCGGTGATAAATCTAAAGGAAGAACAAGAGGGAAAGGAAACCTACTTGTAGGAAAATTCAAAGTCACCGATGTTGCATATGTTGAAGGCTTACAGTACAATCTACTTAGTATTATCCAGTTCTGTGATAAACAGTTCTCAGTGAAATTCTATATAGATCGCTGTAGAGTCAAGAACATCCAGACCAAAGAAGTTGTGCTTATAGGAAGCAGATCAGGTAACATGTATATTGCTGACTGGAAGCCTATGAGCTCCTCAATTCCATGCTTTGTTGCCAAAGGCACTGCAGATCTTAGCTGGTTATGGCACAAGAGGATGTCTCACGTCAACTTCAAGACGATCAACAAGATCTCAAGACAGGGAATGGTAAGAGGATTGCCAAATGTGTCATTCAAAAAGGACAGCGTCTGCAGACCATGTCAGAAAGGCAAGCAAATCAAGTCAACCCTGAAGAGCAAATCCTACCTTTCAACCCAAAGAGTGTTGGAGATGCTACATATGGATCTCTAAGGTCCTGTAGACCTAGTAAACTTGGGAGGTAAGAAATACTGTCTTATTGTTGTTGATGATTACTCCAGGTATGCTTGGACAATTTTCCTAAGCAAGAAGAAGGAAACAACATCAAAGCTGCCCGAGCTCCTGAGAAAGCTTTAAAATGAAAAGGCATTGAGTATCGTGTCCATAAGTTCCGACAGAGGTACAGAATTTACTAACCGCTTTACAGAGCAATACTGTTTGGAAAATGGGATACATCACGAATACTCAGCTGCCCGTACACCTCAACAAAATGGCATTGTCGAGCGAAAGAATAGGACGCTGAAAGAAGCAACAAGGACAATGATTGCTGCAAGCAAGTTGCCGCAACGTTTCTGGGGTGAAGCAACAAATACAGCATGCTACACTCAAAACCACTATATCATCAACAAGCACCACAACAAAACAGCATACGAGGTATGGAACAACAAAACTCCGTTAGTTTCATATTTTCACATTTTTGGATGCAGGTGTTATGTGTTGAATAATGGGAAGGATCAACTTAGAACCTTTGATGAGAAATCAGATGAAGGAATATTTGTAGGATACTCCTCCGTCAGCAAAGTTTACAGGATCTTTAATAAAAGGAAGCTGACGATCGAGGAATCAGTTCATGTAGTGTTCGACGAATCTCATCATGACCATACAGGAGTAGATGATATTACTCAAAACACCCAACATCTTTCTATCTTAGATCCTCCAACTCCCATAGAACCTGTTGTTGACCTAGAAATCAACCCCACAGCTGTAAGAATCGACATAGATGAAGCCGACGCTATACAAGATGAAGTTGTATCTACAGAAACTCTCGATACAGTACGGGACCCTGAATTAGAACCCGACCGAAGATGGTTGAGAGATCACCCGCAAGAGCTGATCATTGGAAACATAGATGCTGGTGTTTCTACTCGTAGGAGAATACAGAGTACACAAGGAAATGTACTTTGTGCACAAGAAGAACTAGATACTGAGATATCACCGTTTCCTGAATGGAAATCTCAATCCGAGCTTTGAAGACTCAACATGTGCACTATTATTGTATTCTTAGCCCAGTCCGAACCTGTTTCGACCATAGACGCTCTTAATAATTCTCATTGGATAACATCTATGGAAGAAGAGCTTAACGGTTTCGAAAGAAACAATGTATGGTATCTTGTACCCAGACCCACACATCAATTGGTTATAGGAACCAAATGGGTATTTCGAAACAAGAAGGATCGAAATGGACTTATTATAAGGAATAAATCCAGACTAGTCGCACAAGGCTATAGACAGGAAGAAGGCATAGACTATGATGAAATGTTTGCCCCTGTAGCCAGACTAGAAGCCATTAGGATATTTTTAGCCTTTGCCGCCCATAAGAGCTTTATTGTATACCAAATGGATGTCAAAAGTATATTCCTAAATGGAGACCTTGCCGAAGAAGTTTATGTTGAACAACCACCAGGGTTTGCCAACACAGATGGCATCGCCCTAGTATACAGGCTAAGAAAGGCACTGTATGGACTTAAGCAAGCCCCTAGAGCATGGTATGAGACCCTGTCCCAGTATCTAACCGACAATGGATTTGAGAAAGGTGCTGTGGACAAGACCTTGTTCAAAATACAAGAAGGTGATGACCTTGTAATGGTGCAAATGTATGTAGATGATATAATTTTTGGTTCAACTAACCTTGCTTTGTGTCAAAGGTTCTCTCATCTCATGCAAAGTAAATTTGAAATGAGTATGATGGGAGAACTTAGTTATTTCCTAGGTTTGCAGGTAAAGTAGTTGCCTACATGTATTTTCATCAACCAGGAATAATACAGCAAGGAGCTTCTCAACAAATTTGGAATGAATACTTCCAAATCATCGTCAACCCCCATGAGCACTTCTGTGCAAATTAGTGCTGATGAAGCCGGAAATCCGGTTGACCAATCACTCTACATGAAGCTTATTGGCTCCCTCCTGTACCTAACGGCTAGCAGGCCCGATATCCAGTTTGCTGTTGGAGTGTGTGCAAGATATCAAGTAGCACCTAAGGAATCACACTTCAATACATCTAAATGAATCCTGAAGTACATTAAAGGAACAGTCTATGTAGGACTGTGGTATCCTAAAGAAGGCGGATTCGATTTAGTTAGATACAGCGACTCGGATCTTGGAGGCTGCAAGCTAGATAGGAAGAGTACAAGTGGAACTTGTCACTTTCTTGGACCTAGACTCGTTTCTTGGTTCAGTAAGAAGCAATTGGCTAACTCACTTTCCACGGCTGAATCAGAATACTATCTTCTTTGGTAGTTCTTTGTATGCAGATCCTTTGGATGCAACAGCAGTTGTCAGATTATGGAATTGAAGCCAGAGAGACGCCAATCATGTGTGATTGCACGAGTGCAATTGCAATCACGCACAATCCTGTATTGCACTAGCGCACTAAGCATATCAACATGAAGCATCATTTCATAAGGAATCATGTCGAGAACAAGGACGTTCGGCTCGAAAAGGTTGTTAGGAATACTTGTTAGATTTTGATGATGTCATCAGTATAAATTCAAATGTTTATTACTTGGCAAAAATGTAAGGAAGAACCAAATGAGTATCTTCCATAGGCCAAATAATGTTAAGTATAAAAACTTGGCAAAATATAAAGAAGAACCAAATGAGTATCTTCTATAGGCCAAAAATAAGTTAGGCTGAAAAACGGCTAAGTACTAAAGATCAGCTGAGTTCATCAGAGAGGTACAGCCGAGTCAAGTCAGAGTAGTTCTGGTCAACAAAAATCATCAGGGATGTTTGACCAGACTGCAGTCAAGATACCTCAGACAAGTCATCTGATCAGACAAGTTCTAAACAGTGAACATCAGAGAGGTCCAGACTGCAGAAAAGTTAACTGCTCATCAGCCTAGTCAAGATCAGCCAAGTACTCCAAAGTCCACGTCAGCATGCGTTGAAAAGTCAAGTATTACGGAAAGTCACATGCAACGTGAAGAGACAAATTGGAGAGATTCCCGCTAAAGATATGAATTAAATAATTCATCCAGACCCACCTTGAAGACTTTAAACGTATTATATTCAAAAGATTCGGCGCATCACATGCAGAAGTCTTCACAACAGTCGGAAGATAGATTAAAATTTGGGAATCCATCCTTGCAACGTTCAGAAAGAAAACAATGAGGTCTACCTCTCCAACGGAAGGATTTGTTGAAAAGATTTGCAACGGCTATGAAGGAAAAGCTCAGAGATCGTGAACTATATATATCTAAAGATTTGAAGCTGAGCAAAAAACAACAATTAACCGGTGCGAACATACTTTCAAGCGATCAAAGCATTCAAGCTATCTAAAAGCGAAATATAGCATCGTGAAAAGAGCGGTTCTAAAAAGTTCATACTTGAAGAAGCTCTTAGTTGGCGAAGACAAAAACTCTTGTCTATAATCCTGAGTTCGGGGTACTTCACTGGTTGAAGTTTCGAGACTGTAAAGGCATCCAAGGATCGAGGATCAAGAGGTGCAAGGCAGTCAAGTGTGTTACAATGGCACGAATTTCCACTGGTTGGAAGCTGTTGTAGTTTGGTTGAATCACTGTAATATTTATCACTGGTTGAGAATTATAGTGAATTCTTCTCCAACTGGTTAGGAGAAAAGTGGATTAGTAGAGGATTACCCCACCTCTGAGACCACTATAATTGCCTGCGTACTTTACTGCTTTATAGCATCATATCTTAACTGCTGCATTCATCGTTAAGTGTTTCATTAGTTATTTTGTATTCGTCATCAGCTGACTTCCGCACGTATTAAGAACAAACGACTCCAAGTCATTTGTTTACCTATCAGCTGAAGAAACTTACTCTTTGAGAAAAAGAGTTTAAGAGTTTCAATAAGTCTATTCACCCCCCTAGACTTATTCCTGGACGACTTGTGACCTACAAGTGGTATCGGAGAGGTTGGTTCATTTATTTCACGAACCAGATCTATATCTGAGATATATCTTTACTCTCACTTTATAATGGAACACATGCATTCTAGACTCCCTGTGTTTTCAGTTGACGAGTATGATCTTTGGAAGATAAGGATGCAGGCACACTTATCTTCAATCCATGATGACATGTGGTGCATCATAGAGGATGGTCCATTCATCTTCGAGAAGGACAACACTGCAGAGGAGATCGCAGCAGGGAAGCCGGAGAAGATCCCAAAGAAGAGGACAAAGCTGACTCCTGAAGAAAGAAAGCTGACCAATCTTGATAACCGGGCCAGAGATGTGCTATATCAAACTCTTGACAAATCCACCATGGTCAAGATCAAGAAATCTGGGACACATTAGCTTTAATGTGTGAGGGAACGGAGCTAATCAAAGAGAATAAATTGTCAATCACTATTCAAAAGTTTGACAATTTCAAAATGAAGAATGGAGAATCCATAGACCAAGTGGACACAAGGTTCACTGAGATTATCAATGAAATCAACTCCCTTGGCAAATCGTATGGCAACAGGGAGATGGCGCTAAAGGTACTAAGATATCTCAATCCTGAATGGAGCATGAAGGCAGTGGCCATGAGAGAGTCCAAGGATCTTAATAAAATAAAGATCCAAGAGCTGTTCTCTGATCTAAAGGCTTATGAGTTCGAGTTTCCAAGTTCATCCTCAACTGAGCCTGTAGAGAAGGGAATAGCCTTTGCAGCCGAGTCCCCCGCCAAGAGCTTATCTGATGTAAAGCCTCCAAATCCATTATATTTTGAGTAAGAAATGGCGTTCATTATGCAAAGGTTCAGCAACTTCCGGAAAAACTACTCCAAATACAAGAAAAATTATAAGGAGAATCCAAGAAGGAATCAGAAAGCTGGAAGCTGGAAGGTGGAGTGCTACAATTGTCACAAGACAGGACACATCCAAATCGACTGTCCTGATCTCAAGAAGGACGAGAGCAAGAAGGAGGTGGGCAGAAAAGAAGATAGAAGGAAGGCCCTCATCGGAGAAGATCAGGAGCATGTAGAATCAAGCAGCGGATTCTTTTCTGATGATGATGAAGAGTATGACTGCCTGATGGCCAACCTAGCTAATGAAGAGGTAACATCTAAACCCTCTGGTTCAAATAATAGTTCAGCCATGTCATAAGATATGGATCTGCACGAATCTGTAAATCAGCTATTTAAAGATTTTGAGACACTTAAATCTACACACCTGGCTGTATCAGCCGAGAAGACTCAGCTGCAAGATGAGAATAGGCAGCTGAAAAATGATTTCAAAAAACTCAGCCTAGAACTGAATAAGGTTGAGATAACTGCAGCTGACTTGAAAAACCAGGCTGATGTTAATACAGCTGAGATAAACCGATTAACTATCTTACTTAAAGAAAAATCAGCTGCTCTTGCTCATGTCAAAGCTGAATTTACTAAGCTGACTCAGGCAAATAAGACTCAGGCGCAGGAAATAACCTCCCTGAAGGCGTCTTCAACCTTGGAAGAATTGTGTACCAATAAAAGGCCACTATATTCCAGATCAGGCCTTGGATATGATCCTCACACTCCCTCTAGTTCTAAAACTACCTTTATCAAGGGAGAAACAATTGTCTCGACTGCTGAGCCTACATATAAACCGATATTTAAAAATAGGCAATAGCCAAGTCACAAGTCTAGGCTACAGCCAGGTTACACAAGGCAGCCACCTAGACAAGCGACGAGGCAATGGCCCAGGCAGAAGCAGCAGCCCAGACAACATGCCCACTATTATCAACAACTCCCCAAAAACAGATTTCAAAATGGGAGGGGCAGATGGAAACCTCAAGGTTATCCTAATTTCCAAAATGAACAAGTGTGGAGACCTCAAAGATTTAATAAATGATCTCAACCAAGATTTAGAAATGGCCCACACTATCAATATTTTGAGGAATATCCGGTATACAATCCCAACAGGAGATTCAGACCTCGACCTTACACACCTTATAAGGGTAATAATAAGAATAATTTTTATAATCCAAGGAGAAATCAATTCTCCAGGAAACCAGCTAACCCGAGAGGACCCACACAGATTTGGGTACCTAAATCTCTGCTTGTTTGATTGCAGAAAAGGTGGAAGGACTACATCCACATCTCCACAAGCTCAAACTTTGGAAGTGAAGAATGGTTTGTAGATTCTGGATGCTCGAGGCACATGACTGGGAACAAAAAGATGCTGTCCAAATACACCAAAGAAAGAGGTCCTGATGTAACATTTGGAGATAGCTCTAGAGGACAAACAAAGGGCTTTGGAGAGCTGCACCGAGGAAATATTGTGATATCCAAAGTTCACTATGTCAAAGAGCTCAAATACAATCTCCTGAGCATAAGCTAGTTTTGCGATGAAAAGAATCTAGTAGTCTTCACCATTTGGAAATGTATGGTGATAGATATCTTATCTGGAGAAGTGAAGCTACAAGGTTTCAGAAGGAGAGATGTCTACATGATAGATTGGAACACAGGAACACCTAACTCCTATTTTCTATCCAAGACAGTAGCTGAGAACGGATGGCTGTGGCACAAAAGATTATGTCACCTGAACTTCAAAGCCATCAACAAGATTAGTTCTCAGAAGCTGGTCAAAGGACTTCCACACTACCAAAAAAAGTACTTTAGCCGACGACCCGAAAAAAAACGGCCGACGACTATAAAGTGTCGTCGGCTAAACTTCGCACTTTAGCCGACGACTCGAAATACCGTCGGCTAAAGGGTTTTAGCCGACGACTTGGTGGAGGTCATCGGCTAAAGTGCGAAATAGTCGTCGGCTATATTAAAGAGGTTTAGCCGACGACCGAGATAACGTTTAGCCGACCGAAAAAAAAAATAATATACTTTAGCCGACGACCTAGATCTAGGTCGGCTAAACTCCTTCCGAAAAAAATAATATTGTAATGGTTTAGCCGATGACCTAGATCGAGGTCGGCGGCTAAACACTTTTCTAAGAAAAAAATAATATACTTTAGCCGACGACCTAGATCTAGGTCGGCTAAACATCTTCCGAAAAAAATATTGTAATGGTTTAACCGGCACCGTGGTCGAGGTCGTCGGCTAAACACTTTTTAAAAAAAAAAAAAATATACTTTAGCTGACGACCTAGATCTAGGTCGTCGGCTAAACTCCTTCTGAAAAAAAAAATTGTAATGGTTTAGCCGACGACCTAGATCGAGGTCGGCGGCTAAACACTTTTTCGGAAGAAAAAAAAATAATATACTTTAGCTGACGACCTAGATCTAGGTCATTCGGCTAAACCTATTCCGAAAAAATAATATTGTAATGGTTTAGCCGACGACCTTGGTCGAGGTCGTCGGCTAAACACTTTTAAAAAAAAATTAATATACTTTAGCCGACGACCTAGATCTAGGTCGTCGGCTAAACCTCCAAGTGAAAATTATTTATAGTTCAGGGAACACCAACCCAATCTTGCCCCTCTTCCCGCTAAAGAGCACATTTCTATTCCCGATTCTGTCAGTTATTCCCGAAAAAAGCTTGTGAGTTGCCACTTTGAGTTGTGCTAGCTGGAGTGACGAAGGTTTCTACCGGTTGTTATAATCACCATTTCGATTAAGGTATGTATTTTATTGTATTTTTTATTGTGCTTTCGAAACTTTGTATTATTCATGTTACATTCGGTAGCTTTTATGTAAAACGATTAAGTTTTATGATGATAATCATTATGATTAATTGTTTGTTGTGATTTCATTTATAATTTGAACAATATTTGTTAGTTGGATTAATATTGGAAAATGTATACATTTTCAGGATGGACAAGAGTTGGATTGGGTTACGAAAATGGGATCCAAGTGTAATGGATGGGATGAAGCAGTTTATGAGATTTGTAAAAGAGCACGACAGTGGTAATACGTTGCACTACTGTCCATGTAATAAATGTAGATGTCACAGTGATATGTTTCGTTTTCCATTTGATGAGGTCTGGGAACACCTAAAGAAGAATGGTTTTTGGAGTAAATATACATGTTGGATATACCACGGTGAAGCACCGAATTCTGTTATTCCGTATGATCACGGACAATTTAGTGGTAACGACGGGTTCACCGATCCGAAGAGGAGGTTGATTGATGATGTGTTTGGTTTTTATGAGACGTTTGTACCAACTGAGCAAATCCCACGACCCCGTAGACCGTTGCCTTGCAATACTGCTGGGCTTGATAGGTACAATAAGCTACTTCAACTCCAACAGACCCCTGTATACCCAGGGTGTAACATGACTGTTCTTGATTGTGTCATAGAAACGATGAGATTAAAGGTGGAAAACAAATCATCCATCAAGTCTGTAGATGATTACTTGGAGCTTACGAGTAATATGCTTCCACAGGGTCATCATCTTCCTAATACATATTCAAAAATGAGACGAATTTTGAAAGATCTTGGTCTTTCCTACATTAAGATCCACGTCTGCATGTATGATTGTGTTCTATTGCAGGGCATCCTAATGAAGACCTCACGAGATGTCCTGTATGTGATACGAGAGAGATATAGGATCACTCCTTACGGAAAAGAGAAACCGGTGAAGGTACTTTGGTATTTTCCACTGAATGACAGGTTGGAACGGCTTTTTATGTCTCCTCACACGGCAAAAGCAATGAGATGGCATGCCGAGCCGCGCACTAATGACAGGGATACTATGATACACCCTTCAGATGGAGAAGTGTGGAAGCATATAGATAGGGAGTATCCGAATTTTTCTTCAGATATCCGAAATGTGAGGCTCGGGATTGCATCTGATGGTTTCAACCCTTTTGGTAACATGAGTCTTTCATATACCATATGGCCTGTTGTAGTGATTCCTTACAATCTTCCTCCGTGGATGTGTATGCGGAAGGAGTATAATATGTTGACCTTGTATCGATGTGTATATGAGACCTTTGATAGAGGAGCTGAAATTGTTGTGGGAGCAAGGTCATCCCACGTACGACAGTTATTCGTCCGAGACGTTCTACTTGCACGCCATGTGTATCGGCACTATTAGTGATTTTCCTGCATATGGAATGCTGTCTGGATCTGTTATTAGCGGATATAGAGGTTGTCCAGTGTGTTTGAATGCAGATTGTGCTAGGTACCACTGTAGGAAAGTTATCCGAATGCGTCATCGGATATGGCTTGAGAGGGAACATGAGTGGCGTATGGATGCTGCAGCATTTGATGGCACTGTAGAAATGGGCGAGCCACCACCACAGTGGACAGGTGATGAAATACTATCAATTCTTAATGAGTACGATTTTTGTCAGCTTAGCAACCATCCTGATGTGATTGCAGAACCCCACGAAAGGCCCGAAGGTATAAGAATTGGTCGCACAAAAGTATATTACGCAATTGCCTTCTTGGTCCAAGTTCGATAAGGAACTTCTTGGATGTTATGCACATTGAAAAGAATGTTTGCGAAAGTGTGGTTGGGACAACCTTAGGTTGGGATGGAAAGACCAAAGACGGGCCAAAAGCACGCAAAGGTTTGGAAGAAATGAGCATAAGAAAACATTTGTGGTTGAAAACTGTCAAGGGAAAACAAAAATGCCTAAGGCGACTTACACCATCACTGAAAGCGAGAACCGAGATATTTTCTTTGGATAAAGGCTGCTAGGTATCCTAGGGTATCTTTGGAAATATAGGAAGATGTGTTAATTTCAGGGAGAACAAGTTAACTGGTTTGAAGAGTCATGATTGTCATATCCTACTCCAATGCCTATTTTCGGTATTTATTCGACCGTACTTACCAAAACAGGTGGTCGAGCCGTGTGTTGCATTGTCAAGATTTTTCCAGAAACTATGTACGAGAGAAGTCAAGAGATCTGATTTGCGTAAAATGCAAGATGAGATCATCTATATCTTGTGCAATTTTGAGCGAATATTTCCTCCAAACTTTTTTGACCTCATGCCTCACCTCATGATCCACCTTCCCAGGCAGTTATTGGTCACTGGTCCAGTGCACTACACGTGGATGTACCCGGTTGAAAGGTAACATAATTTTGTATGATATATATATATATATATATATATTGTCAAATTAAGTTTGATTTTTAACACAATGACAATATTACAGGCAACTCGGTGATTACAAAGACTCCGTGGCCAATAAGTCTGCACCAGAAGGATGCATTGCAGAATCTTACCTTGCGTCGGAGTGTATTACGCATATCAAGTTGTATTTGGGCAACTTCGAGCCCCCTTCTCGCTCTATTCCAGCAGATAAAATACAATTCAATCTTTCTATCATATCCACTGAGGTTGACGTCTATGGGAGGTTGCCAGGAAGACAATTAAACCCGTACGAGTCACGAATTGCACATTGGTGGATATTGCTCAATTGTCCAGAAGTTCAGTACTAGAAAGACATCCACTTGTCATGCGATATGGTGCGAGGTGACACTATATTCCACAATGACACTTTTGCCGACTATTTTGGATAATGGGTACGTATACATTCAGTTGCTATTGCATTTTGGACTTAAGATATTTTTTTACATAAAAAGTTTATTTACGACAGATGACACACATACAAGATGACGGGCACCCTAACTGGTCGCGTGAACTTATGCTTCTTTCTATGAAGCCGGTTATGTCAAGAATTTATTCGATGGCCAAAGTCAATGGTGTCACATTCGTATGCCTTGGGAGAGACCAAAAAAGAAGATGTCAAAATTTTGGGGTTATGATAGATGGTGGATATTACGGTGTTCTTTTGGAAGTGGTAGAACTAATTTACGGGGAAGGCATGACAATTTACTTGTTTAAGTGTCGATGGTACGACACCAGTCTTGGAACCGATATGCAAGACGACTACGGGTTGTTATCTGTTGACACTTCCACTTCATGGTATGAAAGTGATCCTTTTGTATTTGCTACATCAGTAAAGTCGGTGTATTATTTGGACGACTTGGTGAAGAAAGGCACATGGAAGGTAGTGAATGTTGTGACAACGAGGAATATTTTTAGTGCTGCTACATTGGGAGAAACAATGTGCGATGACGATGATGCTTATCAAGAGCCAAATGCAGCAAATATTCCACCATCAACGACAATTACAATGAATAATGTTCCTGAAGGACGAGTCGTCCGACTCCGTGGTGATGCTCGCGGGTACGTTGACGTTGATACAAACGAATTACTTGAAAATTCTGATGGCGATAATGTGGACGACTTGAGGCATATGTTGCCGGATATCAACTCAGATAATGAGACAGACTGTAGTGATGACTCAAACTATGAGCCATAAATTTAGTAGATGTATATTTTCATTCGTTAAATATAATTAAAAAAATAGTAATAATAATAATCATAATCATAACATTAATATAATATCAATAATATTATTAAAAAAAACCTGGGGGTTTAGCCGACGACAAGATATACGTCGTCGGCTAAAGTTTTTTTAAAACAAAATTTATACTTTAGCCGACGACATATAAACGGTCGTCGGCTAAACCCCAGCAATGAACCGACCGTGTTAGACAACACGGTCGGGTCAGTCATACAGTGTGTTTTCCCATTTTGGGCAGGTGCGACACGGCCCGTGTCCCCTGACACGATCGACTAATGTTTTTTTAAAAAAAAAATTAAACTTTAGCCGACGACTTGCAAGAAGGTCGTCGGCTAAACCCCCGACCGTGTCCCACCCGCCCAGAAATTGAAAACACACTGTTTGTCTGCCCGACCATGTTGTCTAACACGGTCGGGTCACTGCTGGGTTTAGCCGACGACCGTCTTATATGTCGTCGGCTAAAGTATAATTTTTTTTTAAAAACTTTAGCCAACGACGTAGATCTTGTCGTCGGCTAAACCCCGACCTTTTATACGTTTCTCGTACCTCGCTTTTGTTATTTTCTTCTTCTGGTTTACTCGTCGCTTGTCGCCCGTCGCCCGCCGATCATCACCCAGCCACAACCGCCCGTCACCTAGCCGCCCGTCACCTAGCCCCCGGCACGCCGATCGTCCCGTCGCCCCGTCTTCTGGTTTAGCCGATCGTCCGCCCGCCCGCCCACTTGACCCCGGCCGGTCCCATCGCCTTGCGCCCGACGCCCTCGCCGTCGCCCGGCCGCGGTAACCCTTGTCCTTTTTTTTTTATTTTGTTTGTTGAATTTATTGTATTTGTTTGATGAATTTGTTTAGATTATGTGATGAATTAGATAAAATGTTTAATGAGTTGTGATGTAATATTTGATGAATTTAGTATTTTCAATATTTTGTGTTTAATGAGTTGTGAATTTGATGAATTTGTTTGAGGAGGAAGGGATTGTATAGCCGGCGTTAATCGAAAGATTAACGTGGTATGGCATTGATAATTACTGTTGTGTTGAATTGTTTAGTTGATGAATTTGTTTAGATTATTTGATGAATTTGTTTAGAAATATTTAATGAATTTGTTTGAGGAGGAAGGAATTTTATAGCCGGCGTTAATCGAAAGATTAACGTGGTATGGCATTGATAATTACTGTTGTGTTGAGTTGTGAATTTGATTTATTTGTTTAGATTATGGATAAAATAAAGAAAGCGTTGGGGAAGAAGTCGACAAAGTCGACCACTCTCGATTCGGGGGGAGTTCCGCAGCCTCTAGTAAGGCGGATCCCGGTACACTATACATATCTCAGAGCAGCGTTCGTGCCCGCCAGATACTAGAAGCTACCGGCATGAACGCTGACGATTTTTATAGGGCGACAGATGAGCCCGCTACACTAGCGCGGCGTTTATCCTTTCAGATACCACGGCCGACCCCCTCGCAGCCGGAGACTCGTATGCCTCCCATCCATTGACCCACGTCTAGCCCTCACACATCAGGAGATGTACGGAGTTCCTCGTCCGCGGTGCCCCACGGTCCACCGCCGACTCTATTCATGCCTCCGATGGTTCCGACTATTCCAGAGGTCGATGAGTCGGGAGCCCGAGTTCCCGTTCGATTGATTAGCCCTGACGAGGCGTACGTCTACGATTCTTGGCCAGACAACATGTTTTGGCGGAGTTGTCGGGTTTCGAAGACGAAACTGTACGAGGAGATAGAGAGGGAGAAGGAGAAGGGGAAAAATGTAGTCGAGGAGGAGAAGAAAAAGAAGAAGACTCGTGGCCCAGCAAAGGGTCTGGCGCTCGACTCGTACGTAAGTAAGCATGGCCGTTATGAGATTCCTCTAGACAGACAAGGCCGGCCGGTGATGTCTTCTGACGCTGCGGCGTCATATAGCCGTAATGTTGGCTTTGTCATTCGGGACCGAGTCCCCGTTTTGTGGCCCGATTGGGGGACGTGCAGCGGGCGTGAAGGATGCTTTGAATAATGCTATGTCGGTAAGTTAATAAATATTTAATAAGTGTTTTTCAATCAACACGTAGTTCTTGAAAATGCAATATGTGATGTTTTTAAATTATTGCGTATTTATCTTTGTTCATAGGTGTGGTTTGTCATTCCCGACTCTCTACTACGTACTTGGTGTGACGAGGTGCAGTCTACCAAGTAAGTCATTTTAATTCATTTTGTATCTACATTGTTTGCGTAATTTTTTTTCTTACGAATGATATATGTTGTGCAACGTGTGTTGTAGGTACAAATCTTAGAAAAATGAGATGCACATGTTCTGGACAGCCTGGGGTGATACCCGAGAGGCTACCCCGGAAGAATTCAAGTTCCGGGAGTACGAGTGGAAGTGGCTACGCGCCCATTTTCGCGACCCAGAGTTCATGGTATGACTAAAATACCCTCATTTCATTCTTCCTCTTTCAGATTTTATTTTTTTCAATTCTAAATATAAAGTCCATTTTTTTAAATTAATGTTTCAGAATATAAAAAATACTTGAAGTTCCGGGTTTTTTAAATTAGAAAAAATCGGAACTTCATGTATTTTTTTAAAATTCTGGAATATTATTAATATTAAAAAATCGGAATTTTTCATTCAAAAGTGGAAATAAATTGTTTTAATAAAAATAAAAACTAGAATATTATTTTCCATAAAAAATAAAAATCTGAATATTGTATTTTATTTATTAAAAAATGCTAGTATTTAATAAAAAATAATAATATTTCAGTTTTTATTTTTTTTGAATTCTAAATATAAACTCGATTCTAAATAATATTTTTTTGAAGGCGACTAGCTTGACCAACACGACCAATCGTCTTGATCCGACCGACCATCACAGTCAGGTTCCCGGTCATTAGCGAGTTGCGCACGAGGCCATTTCTTGATTCGTTGGGACGCATTTGCCTCGTGACTCGAAAGCATTTCCGAACCGTCGAGGAGCATTTAAGTCTTTTTTATTTTATTTTAGTAATAAAATTTATGCCTTTGTATCATACTTTTATTGTTATTCAAATTTTTATTTTCATATTAACTTAGGAGCGTGTGCGGGAGGAGTCTCGAGAGGATGCTTGCCGAGATTGCTCGGGAGCGAGATCCGGACTTAGCGGAGACCCGGCCTCGATTACGCCATTAGACGGTCGATCGTGCCGATCCTTATGTTCGCGCTAGGGTGTGGGGTACCGTCTACCCTCCTAGAGGTAGTCGGTACCGCACTAAGATGATGGGAGCCGAGGGTCACCATGTATTGAAAGATACCCCGGCTTCCAGCGCCCTGTGACGGATGCACGGATCGCCTATCTCGAGGAGCAGCGATTGATGGCGGAGAGGAGCTCCGAGCCGAGAATGAAAGGAAGACTCGACGCGATTACATGAGAGCGAGCGAGAGGACCGAGTCGCGGTTAGAGAGTTTCCAGAGGACAGAAGAGCCATGATAGACTATATGATGACGCTGACTCAGACCATTACTCAGGATGGACTGCAGGCACCTGCTCCACCGCCTTCTCTCTTCGGACAGACCCCATCTTCACAGCATCGTGACGAGGATCTAGGGGATGGTGGTAATCCTTCTACTACTACATTTCGACATTTAGATGATTTTGGCAGTGGATTCTAGTTGTGTTGTTGTAGTACTCTTGTATATTTATATTTGTGTTACAATTGTGTAAGTGATTTTATTGACGCTATTAGAATGTTGATGAAATTAATGTTCTTGAATATGTTGTGCGTTGATTGTTGTTGATAATGAGAGCTGGTGTATAAAAATTGCAGGTGCAAAAAATACTGGTTTTGGAATCCCAAAATCTGAATTAATTTTTTTTTTTTAAAAAAGGGTTTTAGCTGACGACATATAAGACGGTCGTCGGCTAAAGTAATTTATTTATTTTTTTTAAAAAGGGTTTTAGCCGACGACATATAAAACGGTCGTCGGCTAAAATAATTTAATTTTTTTTTAAAAACGGTTTTAGCTGACGACATATAAGACGGTCGTCGGCTAAACAATATTTTTTTTTTTAAAAAAACGCTTTTAGCCGACCGTCTCGTTAAGGTCGTCGGCTAATTTTTTTTTTCCCAACAGGTTTAGCCGAAGACCGTGTAGTAGTGGTCGGCTAATGGTTGAACTTTAGTCGACGACTGCACAAAGGTCGTCGGCTAAACCTTGGCCGACGAATAACGGCCGACGGTTTTTTAGCCGACGACTGGCATGATTAGCCGACGACTTTGGGGTTTAGCCGACCACTTTAAGTCGTCGGCTAAAGTCTGATTTTTGGTAGTGCCAGATGAAGCATTCAAGAAGAAAGCTCTTTGTGATGCGTGTCAAAAATAAAAGCAGACCAGAGCATCATTCAAGCCAGTCCAGCCTACAACTCTCACAACAAGAATATTAGATCTACTCCACATGGATCTATTTAGTCCTATCAAACTAAGGACCCTGATCGGCCGAAAGCATGCACTAGTTGTAGTAGATGATTAGTCAAGGTACACTTGGATTATCTTCTTGTATAAGAAGAGTGAAATCTTGACCAAGCTACCTGAGCTGCTCAGAAGGATCCAGAATGAGAAATATCCATCATCAAGATCAGATCAGATAGAGGAGGAGAGTTTCTCAACAAGGCGATCACTGATTACAGCGATCAGAATGGGATCGAGCATGAGCTCTTTGCAGCCAGGACTCCCCAGCAGAATGGCGTTGCTGAAAGAAGAAACAGAACCCTGAAGGAAGCAGCCAGGTCTATGATTGCAGAAGCGGACCTGCCCAAGAGGTTACGGTGAAGTCACACACGACTTGCCATACTCAGAACAGGAGTATGATAGTAGGGAGACATGGCAAAACTCCTTATGAGGTTTGGAATAATAGAACTCCTACTGTTGCTTACTTTCATGTTTTTGGTTGCAAGTGTTTCATCCACAACAATGGTAAAACACAACTAAATGCCTTTGATACAAAAACTGATGACGGTCTCTTTATGGTATACTCACAAAGAAGCAAGGCATACAGAGCATTTAACAAAAGAACCTTAGTTGTGGAGGAAACACCCCATGTTGTTTTTGATGAATCTACTGTTGAGTATAGGAAGCAAGTTGAGCTAATTGAGAACAAGCTCAAATCAGCAACCCTTGAAGAAGTCATTATACATGACACTGGAATGGTGGACTCACCTGCAGACCAGCCTGAAGATCCAGCTGTAGCTGCTGAAGACCCAACTGCAGATCAGACAGGATCACCAAACCTATCTGATCCAGTTGCCGCTGATGAAGACCCAGCTGTAGCTGATAAAGACTCATCTGCAGATCAGACCCAAGCTGCAGACCAAGGAAACCAGAACCCAGCTGATGCCGAAATCCACCAGAGCAATTCAACAGGGGGAACAAACCCAGAAGAAGACGATATCCCCAAGTGGATGAAAGACCATCTAATCCAGCAAATTATCGGGAAGCTGACTGATGGAGTTAAGACAAGACAGTCAACTCTACCCGCGGGAATGGCTATGTTCTCATGTTTCATGTCACAGATAGAACCTAAAACAACAGAAGAAGCCCTGGAAGATTACTCATGGATCAATGCCATGCAAGAAGAACTGGAGCAGATGGAAAGAAACAAAGTTTGGGAACTAACCGACAGACCAGATCACAAGAAGGTTATTGGCACCAAATGGGTGTACAAAAACAAGAGTGATGAAGACGGAGCTGTTGTTAGGAATAAGTCCAGACTTGAAGCAAAAGGCTATGCACAGTGTGAAGGAATAGATTTTGATGAAACCTATGCACCAGTTGCAAGATTAGAGGCCATCAGACTATTCCTCGCATATGCTGCATTCAAAGATTTTGAAGTCTATCAGATGGATGTAAAGAGTGCATTTCTTAATGGCATTCTAGAAGAAGAAGTCTATGTAGAGCAACCCCCAGGTTTTGTCAAAGGAGACAAAGTCTACAAGCTGTTGAAGTCTCTCTATGGACTTAAGCAAGCACCAAGAGCGTGGTATAAAACACTGTCTGTGTTTCTTGAGAAGAATGGTTTTTGCAAAGGGACAGTGGACAAGACTTTATTCAGAGTGGAGTACGAAGGCCACATATTAATAGTTCAGATATATGTGGATGACATCATATTCGGCTCAACCAATCCAGAGCTATGTGAGAAATTCTCCAACCTCATGCAAGGAGAATTTGAGATGAGTATGATGGGAAAGCTTAACTTCTTCCTCGGACTACAAGTTAAGCAGATGGAAAATGGAATTTTCATCAACCAAGCTAAGTATACCAAAGATCTAATCAAGAGATTTGGAATGGAATCAGCCAAGCCAGCAAGAATTCCTATGAGCACAAGTACTCACCTGGATGCAGACGAGGTAGGCATATCAGTGGATTCAACCCACTTCAGATGACTTATTGGATCACTTCTGTACCTCACTGCAAGCAGACCAGACATATCCTATGCCGTAGGAGTTTGTGCGCGATTCCAATCTAAGCCGAAACAGTCACATCTAGATGCAGCAAAAAGGATAATTAAGTACCTTAAGTCTACAGTCAACATTGGACTATGGTATCCTAAGGATGATAATTTCGAGCTGTCAGGATATTCAGATGCAGATTTCGCAGGATGCAAAATCAATAGGAAAAGCACTAGTGGAACGTGCCAATTCCTAGGAACCAGACTGATATCCTGGTTTAGCAAGAAGCAGGTTTCTAACTCTATCTCCACCACAGAGTAAGAATACCTAGCTGTAGGTAGCTGTTGTGCCCAAATCTTATGGATCAGACAACAGCTGAGGGATTATAATATCATTGCCAATGAAGCCCCTATCTGGTGTGACAACAATAGTGCTATTGCAATAACCAACAATCCGGTTTTGCATTCGAGGACCAAGCATATTGATGTTAAGCACCACTTCATTAGAGACCACGTGCTTAACAAAAGAGTTAGGGTTGAAAGAGTCAGCACAGACTACCAAATAGCTGACATCTTTACCAAACCTCTGCCAGAAGAAATGTTTTTGGAGCTGAGCAGAGATCTTAGTCTACTAGATTGGGAATCTAGTACAGAAGCAAGCTGAAGCAGATTAGAGGAAGGACGGACCCAGCTGATTAAAGGAATCAGATCCTAGCTGATGCAGGCAAGAGGACGAAGGACGGACAAAGGAACCTAGCTGATCAGAATCTCAGGCAAGAAGTCCATGAAGTCAACTCACCTGATACAGAGCAGTCAACAGTCAACAGTCAAACCAGCTAAGTTTTCTAAACTCAACCGACCTCTGAATATTTAATTATTATCTGCCATATATATAATAATATTATATTAATTTTGGTTCACAAGTGGCATTTAAATATATTAACTTTTGGTTCGCAAGTGGCATTTAAATACACGTGGCGATCACTTAATAAATCGACCTGCACGGTGGCCAATTAAAACCAACCGTCAAATTTTAAAAAACTACACCTGGACCACCGTTTCAAATTTGAAATTTAAATAGAATCTCAAAAGGCGTACCACCATTTCAAAATAAATAATATTTTAATCTAACGTCTTTTCATCTTCTTTATAAGGAAAGAAAATCTTCACTTTACCTTTTACGCTTACCAGAAACCCTAGATTTACAGAGCAAAAGTTCTTGAACTCCAAATACACTAAAAATCCTTTGTTTGCAGAAATGGAATCGTACTTCGAAGGCGTTAACATGAAGGCGGTCAAGGATCAGATTATCTTCTCCCTGGTCGATGATTTCGAAGGCCTGTTGGAAGCAAATTTGGAGAATTACAACGTGCTTGACCTAATCCGATCGATGAAGCTAAATGGGATCTACCCATTCCTGGACATCAGCCCTCAACATTTGTACAAGGAGGATGTTATCGCGTTCTACCGCGAAGCCTATTTGATTCAGGATGGAATTCGGAGCACAGTTGGCGGAAGACAAGTCGACATATCGCGGGAGTCGATTCATACAGTTTTTGGTATGAAACACCGCGGCATATCTGTCGAAGCCCTCAAGCAGTCAGCAGCCAAAACCTGGAAGAAAATCAAGGCGATTGACCAACCGATGAAGCTGAAACTTATTGCTAAAAGGAGCGAGATTAAGAAGGTCTATCGATATGCGTTGGATATTACCAACAAAATCATCATGGGTATGGCCGGCAGTTACGACCAACTGTCATCGGCGAAGTTCACAGTGCTGGGAGCACTGATTCAAGACGAGGAGATTGATTGGGCTGACTATATCTTTAGGCAGCTTGTTCGAGAAGTCAACAAAGCCGAATGGCTTGTTGACGAGAAGAAATTTAAAACCAAGCTGGCGTTTGGAACGCAGCTGAGTTGGTTGTTGGAAAAGATGGGTGTGGCAAAGGGTACTACTGATCCCTTTCACACCAACAAGAGACTTGGTCATCTGGACCAAGAGACTTTGAGGAAGTTAGGGAACAATAGAAGAGCAGCTCAGATGTTGAAGGAGCTGCCTGCCACAAGGACTTACCCTAGATATTATTCATCAGGCGAGTCGGACCGACCTGCAGCCGACAACCCAACTGCAGTTGAGTCAGACTCCGAGTCAGATAACACTCCAATAGCTGTCCGATTCAAGAGAAGGGGACCAGCCCCTGGAGAACCATCCATCATACAGTCATCACCAGAACCCTCTCCCAAGAGGCCCAGGCGACTGCAGTTTAGTCAGGAGGAGCAGTCAGTGTAATATCCGCAATTTTCGATTTTCGGTAAATTTCTTTTTTCGGCCGGAGTCCGTTTTGACGACTCGCTCATGACCGTTTCGTCATTATGAGAATGATTAATTCTACACTTTTTGTCATCCGAGTTCGTTTCGGTGTTGTTTTGTTGAGTTCCGTGCTTTTTAGCGACTTTTCCGCACTTGAGTTCGATTCTTGCGAATCTCGTCCAAGCTATTGTTTGAGTTTCCCGCAAGTCCGTTTAACTTTGTTAGACGTGTTGTGAACTTCGGTTTGGTTATTCGATCACGTATCGTGATTTCCGGGCGTTTTGGGCCATTTTGTAATTTCTTGAAAGTTACGGGTATCCGTATCTGTAATTGTTATCTCGACCCGTTTCTTGGTCGCGTATGATTAATTATGGTATTACGTTTTCATTTCGAGTCATTGATGTCGTCCGCGAACTTTTCGTCGTGTCCGTTCCGTGCGTTTTCGGAATCGAGGCGTCGGGTCGTGGCGGTGGCTTGGTGGCCGGACAGTGCGGCACTGCCGGAAGTGAAATCTTGGCAGCGGCGAGCACGGCAGAACCGGCGTAGCGCACGCTTCTGGCCGGGATCTTGCGCTTCAGCGATGTAAGCTGTCAAGTCGGCCAGACGCTTATCGGGCACAGGCGAGAGGATTACGAGGTTACGGACTCGGCCAGATCGGCGAGTAGCGCACGCCATCAGCCGGTCGTGGCGCACGCTAACCGGCGAGGTAGCGCCGCCGTCGGCCGACTAGCGTACGCACGGGATGAGTTTGTTAGTCTAGTAGCTCTTTGGGCCAGTCGGCTAGCGCGCTTGAGCTTCCTAGCGCACGCTAGCGGGAGTCGGGCGGTCGAGTCATGGTTGGCGGTAATTGTCGGTGGTGCCGGGTCATGCGGGCCATGGCCGAGAGTGCTTGACCGTCTTGGCGATAGCGCACGCTGGCCGGGAAAAGGCTAGCGCACGCTAGTTCCGGCCCAGTATATAAATGACAGACCAGCGACGTTTTCAGTCATTTTTCATTTCATTTCCCTTCGGTCCGAGGCTGGGGTTTTGGAGGAGACGAAACCATGTTGTTGGACAACAAATCCATGAAGTTTCTGAATTTATATCACCGATCAATCATCCTATAACATCCTTCGATCCAGCGAATCAAGGTTAGATCTTTAGAACCCTACTTTTGGGTAGATTTGGGGGTTTTTGCGTTTTTGTCCGATTCGTTCCGTTTTGTCGATTAATTCATGATGAATATGATTAATCTTGTTGGTATTCTTAGTTTCCCTACGGATTCATGGTATATTTCGTGATTTTTACGGAATCGAGAGGGTTTGGTTGTGGTCCGCCCTCGTTGTTGTTTATATGCGAATATATATGAATCGTAGGCGGGTTTTCGGGTGTATTCCGATTCCGTATTCATTTAGAAATGATTGTGATTGTATTCTTCGAATCGTTAGGTTCGGTTTCGTTGGTTCCTAGCGTTCGTCGGTGACTTTCCTTTCCGTTCGTTGCGTCGTCAATAATTCAAGGCAAGTATCTTATTATACGACTTGTATCTTGTGAATAGTAATTACGTATGACATGTATGACGATTTTGCTTGCCTCCGTAAATATGTTCCGTTTGAGTTGGTTGTGTTTTCCGAAATTTGAAGGCTTTGTGATAATAGTGATATATTGGTATACGTGTTAGGCGTTGTGCCATTTGTGCAGGATTACGATGTACATATGAGATGGTTGTACACGTGTTTGTTCAATGTATTGTGTACCGAATGTGTGTTGTGTTGGTTAAGAGTCGTTGTGATGATCATGATGTTTGTGTTGTTTTGGTTTACATGCTTGATTGTACATTTCGGCGTAATGTGGAATGACTTGACATTTAATGATTACGAATTGTGTCGAGTCGATGTGTGTGTGATCCAGGTAGGGTCTGACGAGGCCTCTGGAGTTCGGTACATGATGTGTACGAACAAAGTGTGTGAACAGTAGGGTCCGACGAGGCCTGCAGGTCGGTACATTACGTGTACGGACAAGGTGTGTGATCCAGGTAGGGTCTGACGAGGCCTCTGGAGTTCGGTACATGATGTGTACGAACGATGTTGTAGCCGGGTAGGGTCCGTTGAGGCCTCCGGAGTTCGGTACATGATGTGTACGAACATTGTGTGTGGTCCGGGTAAGGTCCGTCGAGGCCTCCGGAGTTCGGTACATGATGTGTGCGAACAATGATCGTGTAGCAGTGATTGTTCGGGTAACATTTTAAATATGGATCTCGGACTCATAACGATATATTATTTAGTATGCTTTGAAACGAGAATCGGGCTAAGGCCCTATTGTTTACGAAAAGGTTTTGTAAATTGGGACTCGAGGTCCAAAAGATTTTACGCTTTAAAAATCCCGAGATGATGTGTTCCTTTTCAAATATCTTAAACTTCAGATCGAAATTCTAAAACTTCTCTTGAACATTTTGATAATGGATTTCCGTATTAAATTCGTAGTTGCTTTTTGCTTGTTACATTTCGTATGGTTTGATACTTGCACTAGTAAAACAGTGGAGTTTTACTAACCCCCGAGTATTCGGGGGGTGGATGTCTATTTTGCGTCCAGGTACATGCAGATTCAGGGGAGCAGTCACAGGATTGGCACAAGAGGATGACGAGTTGCGATACTAATCATGAGTCGAGAGTTGTTTTATTTTCGTTGTGTTGTCAGAGTTGATTTCAGTCTTCGGATGTATTGTATTTCGACCCCTGCGTGGGTAATGTTGTTAGTCAGTCTTGTTGATAGAGTTGTGTGACCTCATCGGTCTGTGTGTTTATGTGTAAGTGACCTTAACGGTCTGTATTATTATATTGTTTGACCCTGGCCGGGCAAGCATTTGGTTGTTTATGGACGTTTAGCCTGGTAGATCCTTGCGGAAAGGGTTTACGGCGTGTAATATTCCCATACGGTTTTGGGGATGTTACAGTCAGATCACTATGCCAGTCCTGCAGCCAGGTCACCTACTCAGCTGGAAGACCAGCCTGCTCCAGGTAGCCTGGAAACTCAGATCGTGGCTGTCCTCACTCCAGCATACATTCCAGAGGAAGAAGAAGCATGTTTAATCATCTCAATCCCTGAAGCCAATTATACATTTAACCTGCTGGAAAATAATGTTTTCAACCTGTCCATTGAACAATTACAGCTTGTTAAACCACAAGCCTTAAAACACTCTTTTGTCAATATTTTTGAAGAGTGGAAGTTTTTCAAATCTCTGTCATTTACAGAATTTCAGTCTTATATTGAAACTAGTGGTTGGGGATATCCCCAATCCACAGAGGATGTACTGATTCAGTTTTGTAAAGAATCAGACATAGTGTTGATCCTCTAGGATAATTAGTTCATGTCTCATTTTAAAACCAACATGGACCAATTCATCCATTCCATTATGTATAGTATTTTTGATGGCTCATTTGGGAAAAAAGATGAGGAGGAAGAAGAAAGAGAAATTAGAATTGAAGAAGTAAATGGAGTAGGAGATGAGGAAGTCATTGTCATAAATGACGAAGAAGAAGAGCAGGAAGAGAAAAGAGAAGGAGAAAATAGTTTAGTTGAAAAACAATCTGAGGAAATAGAGAAAACAGAGGAGTTGATTGTTGAGGAAGAAGAAGAAGAAGAAGGGGAAGAAGTAGAACAACAGGATGATGAAGGAGAGAAGGATGATGATGAAGGAGAAAAAGATGATGAGAATGAAGGAGAAGATAAAAAGGATGAGAAAAAGAATGATGATAATAATGATGATGATGAGGATGATGATAAGGATGAGGGAGGAGATCAAGGAGCTGAGAAAGGAAAAGAAAAAGATGAAGAAGAAGAAGAAAAAGAAAAAGAAAAAGAAGAAGAGGAGAAGGAAAAGGAGCCAGAGAAAGAGCCAGAAGTAGAAGCTGCAGACAGGGCTGGGGCGCCTGCCCGGTATACCAGCCTGGACGCCGAGTTGGCTGAGGACTCCAGATCAGGGACCCCAGAAAAGACCCCATCTGGAGTACCAGCTGCAGATAGGAGCCTGCAGTCCAGTGGTTCAATTGCAGAAGGCTCAGGCGAGCACTCTCCACCAGCTCAGATCTCACATGCGGTGACTGAGCTGATAAGGCGAATAGTGAAGGATACCATTGGAGAGCTGCTGGCATCTCAGGTCACTCCTGACCTCCAATCCATCAAGGCAAAGATTGACACTTTGCTGCAGAGGGAAGTACCTCCGCCTCCTCCCCCTACAAACAACAGAATGCCATTTGACATGTCTGATTGGATGTGCAGAATAGAGCAGCAGTTGACTACTTTAGTTGATGTTGGCAAAAAGGGGGAAGATAGAATACAGGGGGAAAGAAGTACTCAAGGAGAAATAAGGGAAGAGCTAAGATCAAAGAAGAGGCAAGATATTCTCCAAATTGAAGGAGGACCATCAAGTCTGAAAAAAGGAGATATACGCTGACCAACCTGAAGAGCGATGCATGGAGAAGAAGAGAAGAACAAGAGAGAAAGAAGAACAAAGATTCGAATGGGAAGGCAAACAGTTGTGGTATGTTGAAGAATTCTTACCACCAGAATTCATGAACAATTGGGCGGATGCCAAGAAACAATTCACAGAACAGTTCTACCTCTTGGAGATTCTCCAAGATAAAGAATGCTCGCCCCAGCAGTCATTCATCAACTACATGGATGCTAGATGGCCTACTCTGTGGAAGATCATGCTTAAATATGCAGCCAAATGGAATGCCTATCCTATGATTCCTCCATTCAGAGCAGTGGAAGCGCCGACCCGTTTGGATAATGAGCTTGACGAGCTAGAGCTTCAAGAAGAAATTAGAAAGCTATGTGAAGAGCACAAGTTCTCTTCAAAAGAAGACCAAGACTTTGCTGCCCTAGTCATAAGGAGGAAATATGGTCTTGCACCCATCAAAAGTAGACCAATCGGTGCAAAACTATTTAGACCTCCCAAGCAAACTGTTCGCAGAGGAATGGGCAGATAGATTTTGGATGTAATTGTAATTTTTGTAATTGATTAAATTTTCTGTATTTATTCTATTCAAGCCATGTACTTGTAATCAACAGAAAATTAATATATACAGTCATTTGAATGACAATTCCTAGTTGTCTCAAAACAAGACTGATTTTGAGTTTGTGTCTTGCACCTAAGTGCAGACCTGTACATTTGATTACTTGTTTAAAGTTTTGCCATCATCAAAATAAGGGGAATTTGTTAGGAATACTTGTTAGATTTTGATGATGTCATTCGTATAAATTCAAATGTTTATTACTTGGCAAAAATGTAAGGAAGAACCAAATGAGTATCTTCCATAGGCCAAATAATGTTAAGTATAAAAACTTGGCAAAATGTAAAGAAGAACCAAATGAGTATCTTCTATAGGCCAAAAATAAGTTAGGCTGAAAAACGGCTAAGTACTAAAGATCAGCTGAGTTCATCAAAGAGGTACAGCCGAGTCAAGTCAGAGTAGTTCTGGTCAACAAAAATCATCAGGGATGTTTGACCAGACTGCAGTCAAGATATCTCAGACAAGTTCTAAACAGTGAACATCAGAGAGGTCCAAACTGCAGAGAAGTTAACTGCTCATCAGCCTAGTCAAGATCAGCCAAGTACTCCAAAGTCCACGTCAGCATGCGTTGAAAAGTCAAGTATTACGGATAACAACGAAAATGAATTCCAAAGTACGACCCAAAGCCGCTGAATTCAAAGAACAAATGACGAAAGTTCAAGGATTTCCCCCAAAACGGCCAAGAACACGATTCGTCCCGTCAAAACACGAAAACGGAATTCCAAGTTGAAATATGGATCCATTTCCGATAACTCTTTCGGCAATGAAACTCCTCCATCTCCGGTAGCTATTCCGACGAGGCCATCTTCGCTCGCAACTAGGGCTAAGCTCGTGTTGACGGAGCTCCATCGTGATTGATTGAATCGATTTACCTCGGGGTCGCCGCAATTCACACATCCTCAATATTGAAAGTCATAAACTATTTTGATTGTCTTCATTAAATTGCTTAAAATTTTATTTTACATTATCCATGCATATTCAATAAATACACAAAGAAAAGTATAGTGGTTTGACGTCCGACGTGCGGAAGAGGGAGGTGCGGAAGACGGGAGAAGACATAAGTGGAGTTTGATAGAAGAGAATCGATCGCAGGGAGAGATAGAGAGAAGAGATAGAGAGAAGAGATGGAACGACGGGACTCTGTTAAGCCCTAGGTAAAACAGATTTTTTTCTATTAGAGTTCAAAAATTAATAACATAAAAAAGGCTGAAAAGCCCAGTCTACCAGACTCGGCCGCCTCTTGCGAGTCGACTCGTCTCGAGTTGACTCGTCCGCCTCAGTTAACACACTCGGGGTTTTTACGAAATACGGTCGACTCGCACGCCCTGACTCGCCGGGCATCCGCCTCGAGTCGACTCGCGAGTCGACTCGTACGAGTCGACCGTTTTTAAAACATTGCTCCGTGTATGAACTACATGTATGATTAAACTATTTCTGATAAATATGAATGGTAAATTCCTTCATTTATAAGGTTTTTGTAGAATTTTACATACGAGTAACTTGTTTGACAAATATTTAGATTCGACGCATCCAGAAAAGTATACAAGTCGCATGGCACCATAGCCAAGCACGAGCTCAACCTGAAAGGTCACAATTTTTGGTTGAAGAAGGTGATGTTTGTGCTAAAAAGTCTGCACAGAATAGATTGTTTATATGAGAGGCAGTCTAAAATGAAATGCGACGCATGCTCACTATATCTTTTTGTGCAAGTGTGACAGACTTGGTAAAATCTAATGAGGGCCCATCATTATTGGAAGTCTATATATGCATAAAAAAACAGGGGTTGCAACAAGTCGCGACGCGAGCAATGAAGACACATAGATGGTTATGGGAATTCATCTGTGGCATCTGTCTCTAATCAGTTTTAGATGGGGGTGGTATAATAGCTAGTAGGAGTACGGTATTAAATAGGCAGTTTTCGTTTTTGGGACAGAATTTTGTCTGTATGGGAGGACGTTTGTTCTGGATGTTTCATTTTACTTAATCTATTAATATCAGTTCTCTTGAAGTTCTTTTTCAGTTTACAAATTCTGCAAACAAAATTCACTCCTGTAATTCTTCACTTGAATTTGATAACGAAGTGTCTATGTATGTAAATGTGACAATGTTGCACATTTTTTTTCTTCCTAGGAGCTTTTCAGAGGCAAACTATTGTCATCATACAGAGCTATGGTATGCACACTCAGCTGTCGTCCTTATTCTGGTAAAAAGAATGTGATCTGTAGTATTGCTTGTTATCCAGGTCTATTCTGCTTCGGTCTGTTTGGGAAATACTACAAGACAGATTTAGATTCAATCATGAAATTTTGCTAGGTATCTTGTTTCAACTGAAGTGAGTTCATTGGTTGCAAACTTGCGAGTTGATGTCTCTTTGTGAAGGAAGTTTATTCATTTTAAACTAACGAGTATTTCTCCCTTGTGTTGCACGATTTGTATTTTTTTTGGTAATATATAACTAAATTACTAGTTACAGTGCTATGTTTATATATTTATGTGTTCCAGTGTTTTAAAAACGGTTGACTCATACGAGTCTACTCGCGGGTCGAGGCGAGGCGGAAGGTCCGTGAGTCGAGGCTTACGAGCCAAGTGTTTTTTTAATTCTTGCGAGTTTTTTGTGTGAGGCGTACGACTCGAATCGCTAACGAGTCGACTCGCAAGAGGCGGACGAGTCTGTTGGGTGGGTATTTTTTAGATTTTTTTTAAATTTTTAATGGCTTAATAGAAGCCCTAGTTCTAAACCGACAACTCTGTTCTTTTTTCCCAAACCGACTCATTTCTCTCTCTCTCTCTCCCCCCCCCCCCCCCTCCCCCTCCATCTCTCTCTCACTCTCAATCTCAGCTGCAATCGCCATCGTCTCTCTCACCAGGTATATTTTTTATTTTTTTGTGTTTACTTTTCTCCATGTTTACTTTTTCATCTTAGGGGTTTCTCTCACTAGCTGATCTTTTTTTTTCCTACCCTCCTCTTCTTTTCATTTCCGTAAACATCTTTATAAGGTGTAAATTAAAAACTTTGTTATCAAAGTAGTAATTGTACTAATAATTTTTTCAATTGTACAGCTCTCCAGCCCCATAGGCTATATGTATTTTTTTTAACATATTTTTAAATATGACATATAATTACTCTGCAACATATATTTTTAATTATTGTTGTTGAATTTTGTGTTAGAAATTTTTTTACATTTTTTTTTATTTTAGTTTCACAAAGTTGAGGCATACGCCTCGTTCCGCCTCGGGGTGTACGCCTCACCTCATTTGCGCAAATTATCCATGTCGTGCACTTTCGTGTTTCGTGTACCAAAAATCCAAATCCATACACGACACGAAATGAATTCGTGTCATGTCGTGTACCACGCAAATTCATGTCGTTTCGTGTCGTTTTTTCGTGTCAGGCACATAATATAAAATAAATATTAGAATATTATAAAAAATGACAATTTTAATATTTTAATATTATTTTTATAGGTTTTAATAGACGAAACGAAACGAATGGCAACGAAAACACGAATGTTTACACGAAATTTATGAAAATTCATATTATATTTTCGAATTTTAAAGTTTAGTACAAACAGAATTCATAAAATGTATGTTTTTATAAAATTAAATATAAAATTTAAATTATGTTATAAAATATTATATATATTTATTTATTTATTTCATGTACCTCGTGTTGTGTCGTGTACCCAAAGGGTAAACACAAAACTGACACTAAATCTCGGTCGTGTACTTTCGTGTTTGTATATTTTCGTGTCGTGTACTCAAAATTCAAACACAAACACTACATTTTCGTGTCGTGTGGTAAATTGCTGGGTCTATGCAAAACGCCTCGAATACGAGTCACGAATTTTAAAACATTGATAGCCGTAGTAACTTTGTTTTTGTCAATATTTGTTGTTTAAAATGATGATAGAGATGCACAATTTGCAATAACATCTATTGATTTTGCTCCTACAATTCCATATCTACACTTGTGCATTATATTTGGTTTGGTATGTTGTATACTGGATAACTGTTTTTTTTTTTTTTTTTTTGGCCAAGTAGTTTTGTGCCTTCTTGGTATGAAGGGAAAGAAATGAGCTATATTCAAATTCAGAGTGTCAAAAACATACAATTTGTCCGTGCTTTAATTAACTTGATGCAACTTAGACTTTTGTCCTTATGTTAGTATAGTTTTGTTTTGTTCTCATTATGGAAAAAAGCGAGCCTTCATTTGTCCTTGAGTAGTTGAGTGGTTAAAGAGCAGTGGAAGCGGACCGAAAAACCACTGGTGCACCGACCGTCCCACGAAAAACAATGTCGAACGATAAAATATATATTAAAATTACATTAAAGATAACAAATAATACATAAAGAAAGTCAGTAATAACAAAGCGGGGGACAATGAGGCGAACATGTCATGCTGGAAAACTTACCTCTAGATCGGGGTGAGGTCGAGCCTCTTGGAGGGTACTCAGGACAGGGGACGATCCCCTCGTGTGCGTGTGTGGGGAAAAAAACAAAAAAAAAAAACAAAGAATCCGTACATTTACAAAGTAAATCGCGTACATTTACTGTCCATTTCCTGAAAATGTCTTTAAAATAGCATCATTACTAATAGTTTTAAGTACATATCTATAAATGTTACAAGACGATTATTTAACCATCGATCACCCATCTTACTACATAACTCACTCTTCACATACTTCATACCGAGAAGACTCGTTCAACACTTGCTACGGGCAAAATCAACATTTATTTCAAAAGTAATTTCTAATATTTGGTTAATCAAATCCTTCACTAATTTTGTATTAAGGGTGCATCTTAATTTTTCATCATATTACATAAATATTCTTCAAAAGAAGCAAGTGTTTGCGAAATACTTCAAGGTTGAATAAACAATTTTAAACACTTTAATTAATATCGTCTTAATCAAAACAGATTACGTCAAATCAAAAAATATATTTAATAGGTATATATGACTTTACCTATTAAATTTCGAGATTAAAAAATAATTAAACTTCTCGATAATTCAACTATTGCCAAAATAAAATAACGGAAAAGATAATACTAGATATTATCGGGGAAGGGGGTCTTATTCTCAAAAAAATTTGGTGGTGCACGTGCACCACCAGGTTAGGCATGGATCCGCCTATGAGTGGAAGTGTAACTGTTGATGTTGCTGTTAGTAAAAATCATCACAAAATGTGTCATCTTTAGTACACTTGGGTAAATTAAAGGGCTATTTCATATTTGGCTTTAAAAACCGAAATCGCAATTATTTAGATCGAACCACATGAATAGTGTTTGGTTCGATTTTGGTTCCGAATTTTAGAAACCCCCTATTATTGGTTTTAGAAATCGAATTTATGAAGAATTCGATAGAATTATGAAGTTCAGCTAAAATAAATCAAATAGAGGGAAGAATTTGGAAATTAAAAGGGAGGTCAACTGAAAAATAGAACCCGGGGATGTTCGGAGACATTACTTATTATGCTACTGTACATGTTTAAAATCTATAAATTATTGAGATTGGCTTACGTTGTAATAGGTAGCAGGAGGGTATCCTTGCTAGTGTAAGTGGTTAGAACAACAGGAGGGTATCCTTGCTAGTGTAAGTGGTTAGAACAACAACAATTTTGAGAAGTCATAGCTGAGGAGAAAGAGAACTACGACAGGGAGCAGAAAAAAAAAAAATAAGAGGAAGTGGGGGGTGGATGATGAAGGAATTGTAGTGAGCTATCTGCCTTTTATATACTGTTTAAAGTCAGTAGAAATAGCTTGTTTTGCCCTTTGACATATAGTAATATTCTTTTCTATCCCAAGTTTAGTAACAACTCTTTTGATACCCAAATTGTCGAAATTGACCTTTACTCGAATAAAATTCGAGTCATATATTATAATTTCGAGTAATATAATTTCGAGTCAACTTCAAAAAAAACAATATCGAGGAAGGTTGAAAATATGGGTTACCGGAGTCCGAAATTTCGGGTTACACGAGTCCAATTCGTGTTACCCGAATACAATTCGGGACATGTAAATAAAAAAAAAGTCTCCCGAATGAATTCGGGAGATGTAAAAAAAAAAAAATCGGGTTACACGAGTCCAATTCGTGTCACCCGAATACCATTCGTGTCACACGAATTTTTTTTTATACATCTCCCGAATAAATTCGGGAGACATATCTTTTTTTTTTTTTCTTTCATCTCCGTTCAGTCGGGAGACCACTTGTTTCTTTCTTTCTTTTTTTTTTTTTGTTTTTTCATACATCCCGAATGAATTCGGGAGACATATCTTTTTTTTTTTTCATCTCCCGTTCATTCGGGAGACCACTTTTTTTTTTTTTTTTTCATCTCCCGAATGAATCGGGAGACATATCTTTTTCTTTTTTTTTTTTTCTTTTTTTTTAATTCGAGTAACACGAATTGACTCGTGTAACCCGTTTTTTTTTTTTTTTTTTTTTTACATCTCCCGAATGAATCGGGAGACATATCTTTTTCTTTTTTTTTTTCTTTCCTTTTTTTTTTTTAATTCGGGTGACACGAATTGGACTCGTGTAACCCGATTTTTTTTTTGTTTTACATCTCCCGAATGAATTCGGGAGACTTTTTTTATTTACATGTCCCGAATTGTATTCGGGTGACACGAATTGGACTCGTGTAACCCGAAATTTCGGACTCCGGTAACCCATATTTTCAACCTTCCTCGATATTGTTTTTTTTTTAAGTTGACTCGAAATTATGTTACTCGAAATTACAATATATGACTCGAATTTTATTCGAGTAAAGGTCAATTTCGACAATTTGGGTATCAAAAAGTTATTCTTAAACTTGAGACAAAAAAATATTCTTATATATAAAAGAAAAGTTTCTCCTTAAAAGTTAATACCGTACTTTGTTTTTCTTAGTTTAGATAAGCCTATAGGTGCGGCCTCCCATATTTGGTATCTATGTAACTATAATAAGAATAAGCTTATAGTCTTATAGAGTTAATCAGATTTAAAAATTTTTGTTATTATCTTATGTTCTCCACCTCATTTATAAGTGTTAAGTATTTCTAATTTATTTAAAACAAACTGTTAGACAAAAGAAAGCATACCTTTTGAGATTGCTACTCGGGTAAAGCACGATTACTGGTTTCGATATACTTTCCACTCCCCATGTTACTATTTTACATAGAGGGGAAAAAGTCTAATTTTAAAATTTTACAAAAGTACATTAACTGCAATAATTTAAAGTATTACAACTAATACTAAACTTTGTTAAGAATACATTAGAATAAATTAATGTAATATAACTTACCCAAAAGATTCTCTAACTTCTTGATGTTTCTTTTCTTGGCCTTTTCTTCATGCACCTTCTTTTCTTTTATTCGCCGCATTTTATCTTCAATTTCTTTTTTTAGCTTCTCCTCGCTATCAATTAGCTCTTGTGCTCGTTTTCCTTCAAAATTAAAAGTATTCATTAAAAGGGCAATATAATCTAGTTTTTTAATTAGGGAAATTTTAGTTATTTATTCAGAATACTTTTCGCTAATTCATCAGCTTTTTAATCTCCTTGTATGTGAATAATAAAAGCATGAAATGTTTCTCTCAATTCTGGTTCAAGATCATTTCGACTAAGAGCTTGATCAAAGGCAATACGAGCAGTGTGTAGCTTTCCGTTCCTATAGAGCCCACAGCCCTACAAATGCAAATGTGTTAACATTATTCTCTCTAATATATTTTTGGTAAAATAAATTATTACTTGGGGGATTGAGAAGGTCAAAAAATAGAAATTTACCCTAATATATAAATAGATGTTGAAGATTCCAATTTGTAGTCACCTCTTCCGTGCAATTCCATGCAGTCACATAGAGCTGTAAACGCCTCTACAAAAAAAAATTAATGTGATTAAATCTATGAACACGTTTTGAGAAGAAAAAAAAGGGATAGCGAGACTTACTATTGTGATCTTTGTTCCCATCATAGCTATAGCAATGGGAGAGGTGCTCAAGTAAAACACATTTTTCAGCTCTGCTTACCCCTTTTCCAACAGCGCGAACTTCTTTTTCTATTACATCAACTAGTATAACACACGTGTAATTACACGGGAACACAAAAAAAAACTCTAATGTAAATATATAATATGTAAATCGTACATTATAAATTTCATAATACTTCTTTATAAACTACATTATTTGTCTGTTTATAATTACACCATTCTCATCGCAACAAAAGATTTCTAGTATTTTCTGATCTTCACTCTTAATATGGCTACATAAAGCTAACCATGACCGAGTACGGGTCTTGGAAGATACATACCGACATGAGAGAACCTTGACTCTTAAATATAGTCATGGTAAAACTCATAATAAGTGGGAACTGGCGTATTTGAAATTTAATGGTAATCTGCTATCTAACGGGCTTAATATCAATTGTGGAATAAGTACTTTACTCTCAAAATTGTTCCCCGGATTTTTTGTTCAATAATATGGTTACGGATTTGGATAATTATTAATGATGTGATATTTCATAATCCTGATGATTGCTCCATATTTTGAATTAGCATAATTGAGACTCTAACTTACGATTTCAAGATGTGATTTGGAATTCTAGAACAGTTGATGCTATTCAAAAAAATCCATTGAATATACTTGATTTTGACTTTAGAGATCGCAGAGATTTTGCATATACTGTGAGAACTGAGATATATCGGTTTGTCTTTTGAAATTATAGTCATCACGTAATCGTTTATTCTCTCCACAATGTCGTTTGTTGGCCTCACGGTTGCTCTTTCTTCAGAAAATTACTTTATGGAAAGTTACTTATAAATGAATGATAGTGCTTTCAGCAATGGCTGCAATATGACCTTCGGCATTCCAGATTAGTAAATATCAAGAATATCAATCAAGATTTCTCCATCGACTTCTTCACCCAGCTCACACCTACAATTTTGAGGATTCATTCGAAAAAGTCCTTAATTTCTTATAGATGGTGAGATGACATTGTCTATTCAATAATTAATCTCATATTCTTGGTGAGTCTTATGAGTTTGCAATGATGCCAAAGTGAAGAAGAACTTATACTTGAATAAACGATATATGTATTGTCCTTTAATACAACTCCATATGTAGAATTATATTAAATAATTGTGGCTAGTTTTAGTAATATTTTTGTAATTTAAAAAACTTTTGGAAATACATAATAGATCTTAACTTATAGCTTAAAATAAAGCACTTCTCAATCCTTATATTTGAAAAAAAAAATACATAATATAATCAATTCCTATTTATTCATAATTCATATTCCTTAATTCGTAGAAATTAATAAGGTAGGTAGGAGTTATTTGAGGTATAATTATAATGTAATTAATGCAATGATGATTAGGCGAGTAATTGATTATGTGTCAGTTGAAGCATGAAAGGGTGACACATAAGCACACGAAGCACCAGCAGAAGACATGTGGCAGCCGAAGCATGAGAAGCTGCCATTTAGGCTCAACGTATTCTGCATTGGTATATAGGGGAGATTTATAACTATACATGTTGAGAATCTCAATAAATATGTAAATTTTGTAACATACTGCTATTTGAGTTTACTTGTAAATGAAATTAATTTGAAGGGATTAAGTAAAATTAACAAAAAGAAAATATTAAGAATTATCTAAAAAGTAAATATTAAGAAATCTGAAGGCGAAAAAGACAAAATCGATTATGTGTTTTCAAAAGAAAAGACTTAACAAAGAACAAACTCTGTCCGAGTGTTTTTTCTCTGTTTTTCTTGCTTTTATTTTACTGGAGGAATTGATTATATTTATAGAAATATTTCATATTTTCATTAATTAACAACATAAATCCCAATCAAAGACAAATTTAATATATCAGTTTGCACTATATATTAAAAACTTAAACCTAAAATCTCGCGGAAATATTATATATTCCACTAATTAATTAGTTTATATTAGTTAGTCACTATAATTAGATATATTAATAAAATAAATATCAATTGAAATGAAAAATGCTTGGGAGTATTGCAAAAGAAGTATTGAATATATATAAATAAGAAGATACTTGAAGTCCTAATCAATTAAATAAATCTCTTATTAAAAATATTATTGAAAGTATAGAAATAATGGTTTTAATCATTATTTATAAATAAATCAAAGAACTTATGGAATAAATCAATTAGTCTATTTTAGTTTTAATCTTATTTAATTAATATAAAATAATAAAATAAACGAAAAAACTTATATTTACGAAATTATATAATTACTGATTTTATGAATTTTTAAAGAGATATTTCAAATATATAAGAAATTAAATTGTCCGTCTGGTTTTTTCCTCCGTTTTTCTTACTTTTATTTTACATGAACTAATTGAATATCATTTTTATTGTGTTTTTCTAGCTTTTCAATTTTCATTTCATAATTTCTAGCTTTCCTCTGGAGACCTATTTTTTAAGCGGCAGGAAATGATATGCTTGCTTCTTGTGCAGATTTTTTTAAGCGGCAGCCAATAATTTAGGTAACATTATTTACTACTTATTAATTGAGATAATTAATTTAGGTAATTAACAAATAGGTTAGGAAATGATGATGTGTTAACCAAAGCATGAGAATATGACACATGAGCAACCGAAGCATCAGAAGATGACATGTGGCAGCCGAAGCATGGGAAGCTGCCATGTAGGCTCAGCATATTCTGTATTAATATATAGGGGGGATTGCCTCACTAAACGATTCTTTTATCAAAAAATTATCGATAAGGCCTTTGATGACGGTCATTCTCGACGAATCCCCCGTGTTTAGTCTGGATATCCAACACCAATGCATATCATAATCACAACTTTGTGAAACTGTTGTGTTCATTAAAAAATATATTCAAAGGCTTCCTAATATATAGTATTAACCCATCATAGAGGTGTAAACGCCTCTACAAATTTCTTTTGATGTGATTAAATCTATGAACACGTTTTGAGAAGAATAAAAAAGGGATAGCGCGCCTTACTATTGTGATCTTTGTCCTTCCCATCATAGCTATAGCAATGAGAGAGGTGCTCAAGTAAAACACATTTTCGAGCTCTACTTACCCCTTTTCCAACCGCACGAACTTCTTTTTCTATTACATCAATTGCCTCACTAAACGATTCCTTTATCAAAAAATTATCGATAAGGCCTTTGATGATGGTCATTCTCGACGAATTCCCCGTGTTTAGTCTGGATATCCAACACCAATGCATATCATAATCACAACTTTGTGAAACTGTTGTGTTCATTAAAAAATATATTCAAAGGCTTCCTAGTATATAGTATTAACCCATAAACATACCTAGGACACAATGAAGATGGGATGAGTTTAGCAGTAAAGAAAAAGGAGCAAAGTCGGCAAATTGGTCTATGATGATTCATAGAGATACAGTTCTCGACACAATAAACATCGATTGGAGCATAATCTTAATCTCATATTAAAAGGCAGAGCGGAAAAATAGACATAAAATAATGATCTAACTTGCTAACTGGTAGTAGGCATAGTGATTACTTCCTCTCATTTTACTATTTTGTTTCTTACTTTTCTCGTCAACTATAGCTTCTCAAAATTGATGATGTTCTAACCTCTTCCAATATGAGGGATACTTGACTAATCATATATCAGCTCAAGTTGTTACAACAGAAAGCCAATCTCAATAATGTATTGATTTTAGACCAGTACGGTAGCTAATTAAGTAATGTCCTCCGAACATCCCCAAATTCAATTATTCAGCTGCCCTCTTTTGATTTCCAAATTCTTCCCTCTGATTCACTTTAATTGGACTCCATAGTTCAACTGAATTTCTTAAATTCGACCTAATTTAGTTTAATTGGACTCTTAATTCAACTAGTCAGGTTCCAATCAACAACCGTGTGCATGATAATTAAACGCTTCCAATATGAGAAAAACATTCCTACGTTATCACACTCGGAGTACACAAGAGGTCAAACGAGTGATCCAACCAGATGAGATAGCGACACCAAGAACAAAAGGCTCCTAAATAAACAAAATTTAACAAATGATATTGGTTAGAATAAAAGAGAATGTGACTTTAGGAATATGATTTAGCTCCCTATTAGGTATATCAAATTATACTAGACTTGGGCTATGCTAATCCCCCCCCCCCTATTTTGCTAATCCCCCCCCTCTCTTGACAAAAAAGACTAAAATGTCTTTTTTGTCCCTCCCATTTTTTTAACACACACACACACACACATATATATATAGTACTTTAATTTTTTTCAATTTTTACGATATTTTTCGATAATTTTTTACGAATTTATAAATTTATTTCTATAAAATATATTTATATTTAAAAAATATTTAGAAAATATGTTCGACAGATCTAGATTCAACCGATCTAAGAATTTCAATAAAATTTAGAGAAAATTTCAATTCAGTGAACGTCTGAACTAATGGTCTTACACGCATATATATATATATATATATATATATATATATATATATATATATATATATATATATATATATATATACCCTATGGAAGCTAGAGTTAAAATCACGGCAATTAATAACCACACAAACTTTTAGAAAATTACAATTAAGTCCTAAAAAGCAGAAAAAGCAACCTCGAAGGCCTAAACGTCGTTTTTTGGCCAAAAAGCGACGGACCTCACCGCGAAGCTGTGAGTCTTATTCAGTGGGTCGATTCCGATAAAAAAAGACCGAGTTTATCCCAAAATTCACCAACAAATATTTTCCATATATTTAAAAAACAACCCTTTTCCATATTATTTTGATATATATTATTATTATTATTAGCTACCAATTGAGTTGTCATTTCAAAGTCTTTCAACAAAATAGTTCCCTAACCTATATCTACCTATTGAGTTGTCATTTCTTGGGGATGGTAACTGCGGATACAGAGCGATAGCTACACAAGTCGGGTATAATTCAGAAGATGGTTGGAAGCAGGTTCGGGCAGATCTTTACTTTGAAATTCAACAAAATATGGAGTTCTACGATCATGTTTATCTTGAACGAGGTGCTGCCGATAATATGATGCGAGCACTAAATTTCTTCGAATCTCCGGCACCACAGTGGAGTTGGATGGACATTATGTGTGGGAAATCATTCTGTGCACGATATAATGTTGTCTGCATGCATTTACTCCTCTTAGTGGAAGTTGTTATACACACTTGCCATTAAGGTCACTCAATTCCGTTTCAACAACGTCAACATATAGCAATTCGTTAGTTAATGGTAATCACTTTGTACAAGTTTTTGAACTCCGATTATCCTGTACCACCAATTCCACTTTTATGGTGGAATAATGTAGTGAAGATTGTAAAGGATGGGGTGATCCATATGGAGAAAGGATACAATCTTGGTTCGATTTGATGACCGATAATGTAATTGAATAATTTATTTATCAATGTTGATCGTATTTTCCGCATTTATTATTTATTATATAGTGTCGTAGTTATTCTTAATCATAAATAATATAAATAAAAATAAATAAATAAATAAATAATAGAAATTTTTAATTTTGATAATAATAAAGTAAAATAAAAATTCAAAGAAAAAGAACAAATAAATAAATAATATGAAAAAAATTAAAGTGCAAAGGAGTAAAGGATAGAAAAGGAAAAAAATAAAGTTTCTAACAATATATTTTAAAATAATATATAAAATATGAGAAACTATTAATTTTAATAATAACAAAAATAATATTAATATTAAATATATTAAGATAAGGATAGAATGGAAAAAAAAAAAAGAAGGAGGGGGGGAGACAGGCGGGTGTCGGGGGAATAGCACCTCTCAAAGAGAATGTAGAAATCGGAATATGATGTGCTTTAGTAGGCCACTTTTAAAATATTCTTATTATGGCAATAGGCTTGGGAAAATAAGTTCTACATTAATAAATGAGGTCAATACTCAGTCAAATTAATGTAGGTATATCTAGACTAATAAATGAGGTCGAGACCTTAAGATATTAAAGAAAAAATATTAAAACATGAATAACTCTATAAGATTATTCCCATTATAGTAACATGGATACCAAATATGGAGGCCCCACCTTTACCCTTATTTAAATTAAGAAAAACAAAGTACGGTATAAACTTTAAATAGCATATAAACGCAGATAGCTATTAGCTCACTAAAATTCGTTCATTTTTCTCTTCACCCTCCTCTCTCTAACTTCCTCTCATTTTTCTGTTTTTGTTTTTTTTACCCTGGTCATAGTTCTCTTTCTCCTCATCAATGGCTTCTAAAAATAGATGTTGTTCTAAGCACTTCCAATAGCAGGGATATAGGGGTGGCATTTCGGAACCGAAAATCCAAAACCAAACCGAAAAAACCCGAAAAAAGAACCGAAAAACCGAAACCGAAGAAGACCGAACCGAAAAACAAAAAAACAGAACCGAACCGAACTAATTTGGTTCGGTTCTCGGTTCGGGGTCGAGCGGAACCGAACCGGACCGAAATGGACCGAAGTCAAATTTCAACATACTAAAATGACATTGTTTTTGTGATTTTGGTGTGTTTCGAATTTTAGTATAATTCGTTTTCCTTTTGTAAGACCCTCATGGGTCCAAGAAGGACCGATAGTATGCTCATGAATTTGTGATTCAATTAATTTAGGTTGAGAGAATGAGATACTGTGATTTACGATTGTTATATATTTTGAGATATTTGGAAATTGCTATGCAACTATAGCTTTTATCTTGAACATATATATAACTCTTGTTGGCTTGTTGTTATATATAACTTATTCTATTGCATATAATATTTGAATTTATATTGTGAAGAACCGAAAAAACATCAAACCAAATCGAAACCGAACCGAATATTTATAAAACCGAACTTAACCGAACCGAACTTCAAAAAGAACCGAACCAAACCGAAACCGAATATTTGGTTCGACTCTCGATTTCGGTCAAAAACCGAACCGAATGGAACCGAGTCCACCCCTACAGGGATACCCTCATACCCTCCTTATCAAATGTCACTTGAAGCTATTGCAACACAAAAACCATTCTCAATAATTTCTTGATTTTAGATTTAGACCAGTTCTAAAAGGCGCTAGGCGGTAGGCGGGCGGACGGGGACCTTCTAGCGCCTAGACCTTGGAGGCGGCGCCTAGGCGGCTAGGCGCTAGGCGGTTTTTTTTATATATTTTATATTTTATTTATTTTTATATATGCATACAAAATACATAATAATATTCTTTTCAAAAGTAGTCTTGAAAAAAAACATTGAAAAAAAAAATATTCAAAAAGCAAAAGTCACAAACTAAAGTCAAAATTCCATGTCTTCCTCATCTCCATATCCTTCCACCAAAATAGGTTCTCCATCTACAGCAGCTTTTTTAAAAAAAAAAAATAGAAAAAGAAAACCCGAAGGTGAGCTGGAAGAACACTGACCAGAAGATGGAAGAACCGCCGGAACTCTGAAGATGATGAAACGGCCGAAATGGAAAAACTGGACTAGAAGAAGGTGAGCTGCCGATTATTTGGTGCGCGGGCAGATGGAGAATTAGATGATAGTCTCCGCAGCGAAGGTGAAAAGGAAGAAACGAATGGACCGGGAGATACAGGAGAAGGAAAACGGTACTTAGGGTTTGAGGGTCCAGCAAAGGAAAACACGTTAAAAAATAAAATAGAAAAGGAAAAAAAATCTGGACAGATGGGGTAGTCGCCTAGGACCCGTCTAGCACGCCTAGTACCCGCCTAGCCCGCCTAGGACCCGCCTAGCCCGCCTAAGACCCGCCTAGCCGCCTGGCAGAACCGATTAGGGGGTAGTCGGTGCGGAGGGCCACCTTCTAGCGCCTAGGCGGCCGCCTAGGCCGATTTTTAGAACAGTGAGACCAGTACGATAGCATAATAAGTATTATCACCCAACATCCCCGAGTTCAATTACTCAGTTGCCCTCTTTTAATTTTCGAATTCCTTCCTCAGATTCATTTTAGCTGGACTCCAAATTTAAACTGAATTTTTCCTAAATTCGACTTAATTTAGTGTAATCGGTCTCTTAATTCTAGTCAGGTTTAATTCAACAACCATGTACATAATAATTAAACGCTTGCGAAATGAGAAAAATTTTCCTACCTTATCTTAGTACTTAAGAGTACAGAAGTCAAATGAGTGATCCAACCAGATGAGATAACTACACCAAGAAAAAAAGATTCCTGAAACAAACAAAACTCAACAAATTATATTAGTTAGACTAAAAGAGAATGTGACATCAGGAATATGATTTAGCTCCTTGTCAATTATATCAATTTCTTGTAGAATAAAAGAGAATGTGGAAATGGAAAAATGATGTGCATTAGTAGGCGGCTTCTAAAATCTTCTAATTGTGGCAATAGGCTTAGGAAAATAAGTTATACATCAATAAATGGGGTAGAATATATGGACTTATTATTAGTAAAATAGTAGGAAAACTAGTTTTTAAAAGCAGCTCACTCACTACTTTCCATTTCATTAACTAATCCAAAGTAGGCAGGCGATTCCAGAGAACTAGCCAAGTGATAAATTGGCTTTTAGGAATAGCTTTATTTTGCAAGTTATATTGGAAACTTTAACGAGTTCTTTATTGTTTGGATAAAATCATAAAACATGGTTTTGGTTTCTTTTTTGGTCAAATAATGACACCGTATTGTGGATGGTAAAATTTGCAATTTAGTGCTTCATTCACCGTCTTCATAAATAGCAAATTTGGGGCGCATTGCTTTATGAGATTTCTACAAAGCGAATCAATCAAGTTGCCGAAGTCTTTTGTGGAGGCTTCCTCATTTCATATCGACAACTGTGATGAATTAGTATCTTTGGGTCGTGCACATGAATGTCTACTAAATGTTGAACATTCTATCGTACACCCTATAGACAAGTCGAAGAACCTTCTGGTCACAGAAGTAATTTATCCTGTCGACGAATTCTTCTCGCTAGAGTATCAAACCTTTAAGTGTGATCCTTCAACAAAGATGATATTGTTGGGATTCGGTGCCTAAAACGAAGGCCCAGCGGAAGCGGTTAAACGAAAATTAATTCAATCCGAATCCCTACGAGGATCGATCGAGCTACGTATATACGAATATATAAACGAAATACAAGAGATACGAGAAACATACCCTCGTAGTCCGTTGATTAAATGGTGTTGTTACCCAAAATATTATCCGGAGATAATGTTGCTGGAATGATCGAGTAACAAACAAATGTGAGAACACTTTCGTGGGAAAATAAAATTACACAAGGTTTGCCGGGGTTGTTAATCCCGGGCTTGAATGCTCTCGCGAGATGTTATTAATATAGATACTTTGGAGTACAAATATTAATGTTAATCTATTACAATGAGTGTAAAGACTTCTAGTTATCTACGCCGTAGAGCGTGTAGATTGCCGGAAGAACCAGATATGAAGATCTGTGAGTTCTTGCTTCAGATGTTCTGTAAGTGTGTATGAATATCACTATGAATGTGTAAGTAATTGTCAGATGAGTCTTTATCCTCTCTCTGTGCCTTTTTCACTATATTCACGATGATCCCTCAGGCCAATGTTGGAGGCTTGCTATTTATAGGGGACAAGGTTGCTGGGTCCTCTCCGGCGATCGCGGGCGACCGCCGTATTCTATATTAGAATAATGTGGGCGATCGTCCTATCACGTGGGGCTGTTTCCTTAAAGTCCGAGGCTGCTGCTGGCAGCCAGCTGTGCGAGCCAATGGGAAGCCTGCACGCGTCCTGAGTCGCTGTTTGGGGAGGACCCACTTTGTACCTTTCGGCGGGCCTGTCGGTAGGTGAGGTAGGTGACAGGCTGGGGTCAAAGGCCTTATCTCGCAGCGCCTTTTGTGGATCTGCACGTGGGTCTCCGTCCAAGATTCGGTCTTCGACGACTTTGATGGATGTTGGATTCATACGTGGCACGAGACGATCGTCTAGGGTCAGATATCAAAGACGATCGCCAGATACCAAAAGACGATCGCCGTGGGTGCCGACTGCTGGGTGTTTGCCCAGCGTATGTCTTATATGGTTGGCTCTCAGATCATTATGCCGATCGCCATCGAGGCGTATTAGTCGCCGCACAACAATTACCCCCCAGCTCGCTTCGATGTTGAAAACACGGGGTGAGGTGGCACTGTTGGCGATCGCCAGTGTTTAGACGATTGGCTCGTTTGTTTATGACAAGGACGATCGTCAGGACGATCTGATTTCAAATTGGGACGATCTCCTTTTGCGCTGGAACCAGCGGGAAAAGAAGGCGGGCTCTCGAAACATTGCAAGGACACGCGTCGCGCTACCATTGGGGGAGTCCGACGGTTTGTCAGTCCTGTCGCCTGGCGTGCCCTCGAAAAGACGCGTACGCGGGTTTTGAGGGCTGCATTTAATGTGTCCCCCCCGACGGTTGCACTCCAGCCCTCGGAATTTCGCCTATTTGCACAGAGACCCCTGCTCCCGCCTATAAAAGGGGTTAGAGTTACTTCATTTCCACTCTTCACGCATCCTTGCATTTTTGTCGAGACTCTGCAGAATTTTTTCGAAGATCCTTGTGCCGACCGTCCTTCTTTTTAGGTAAGAAAGCAAACCTTCTCTCCCCTTTACTTTAAGAACATGTCTGGAGGATCAAAAACATTCGAGGCCGGTAGCACCTCCGCCGCCGCGGCTTCACCCGACCGGGAGGAATTTCCCGTGGGTCTCCATATGGAAACGGCCGTCGAGGCCATTCGTGCGGGGATAGCACCCGCGGAACTCGAACAGCTCTTCAATGAGGCCGAAGTGGCGAGATCAGCGGCGGCGGTGGAGCAGGGGGACTCACCGGTGGATGAAGATGAAATGGTACGGCTGTCTTGGGAAGGGGATAGCGTATTCGGCCCCGCTTATTTAGGTTTCGCTAAGCTTATGGAGGGGATCGCCGGACCATGTCCTGAATTTGATTTCGAAGCGTATTTCGCTGCCCACCCTTATGAGCACGTGAAGCGGACGGCGTTTCGGGCCGCTGACCCTTCTCAGTAGACTCTCGGTCAGATCCGGAGTTCGGCGACCCGGAAAGACTTGAGTCGCTGGAGGGCAAAATTCCATATTCCCTCCGATGTCTCGCTGCACGTGCCCTCGGAAAACGAACGTGCCGATCAACCTCCCGAGGGTCTGGTCGCCGTTAATGAGATGATTATGGAGGCCGGCCTGCGGTTCCCCTTGCCGTTCGCCGTATCCTATTTGTTGCCTGCCTGGAATTTGGCGCCGCTCCAGCTAACGCCGAACGCCTGGCTACAGATCATCTGTACTTTGACACTTTTCGGCGGTCACCGGTTGTTCCGTCTCCTTTCTGCGATGGAAATGAACTATCTCTTCAAACTGGTTGCGCAGAAAGGGTCGGTCGGCGGTAATCACATTCAAGGTCGAATGGGAAGAGTGGTCCTCGGCGTGCCGAACAAGACCCGGGGCGACCTGGCAAAATGGTGCTGGGTCGGCGGAGCGTGGCGATCGGCGTCGAGTGATAGGACGGAGGAAGAGTTGGAGATCCCCACCAATTTTTGGGAGAGGAATCCGAGTAAGGGTTTTAACTCTCCCTTTGATCGGATACGTCTTGGACTGATTTAATTTTGTTTCCTTTTTGCAGGACTCCTTGTTCCAGCGATCAGCGATCTCCCCTTTAATTTCTTGATCGTATGGGAGCGAATTCGCGCCTTGCCGGACTCCTACATAGACGTTCGCTCACTCGGTCACGAACTTCATCGGTTGGGGGCTCGATTGTTTCGCTTCCCTCGTCATCTGAAAGCTCCAGGTATGGATTTTTACTTCCTCTTTCCTGCATGACGATCGCCTGATTGAGGTAGATGCTTAACTTGGTCTGAATTTCTTCTTTGACAGAGATTCATTTTCCCCGCTACGACGAGCCACCGCAAGAGATCGCAATGTCTAACCCTGGTCTCATCGGTCGTCTTCATCAGGGAAAGAAGATGGGTCGCGTTCCTGCGACGACGTCTCGCCCCGTCCCTGCGGTGAGGCCCGCTGTGGTGCCGGTCGCCGAGCCGGAAATTTAGGAGGAGGAACAACTCCAGCGCACCCGCAAGAGGCGGAGGCCGGAGGGGTCCCTGCCGACAACTGAGGCGGACGTATCTATCTTGGAGCCGCCGCTTGCCGCTCCACCTATCTCCGCTGTTCCGATGGCAGAGGGGTCTGGCTCCAGGCCCTCGACTGGCTTCTTGAAAACTACGGCGATCGCCGAAGCTGAAACTCCTCGGGGAAGCCCTTTTTTGACCGCGACCCCGAGTTGGTCAACAGGTAGGACCAGTATGATTTTTCTTGGTTAGGCAATTTGTGTAAGGCATATACTACCTCCTTTGTTTCTTTTGTTTGTGTTGCAGGGTCCGTCTTGCTGATCCGGACGTCTCGCCGATAGTGTTGGATTTCCTGGCGAGCAAGTCTCCGCGCCAGTCCGTCGACGTCCCTTCTTACGTCTCCAAGGCCATCGCCTCTCTGCCTAAGGCTTGGACGACCGACCTCGACGCGATTGCTCGTCGGTGGTCTGGAGATGCCATGCAGGCGACCATCGACCTGACTCTCCAGGCGGCGACGATGGCCGTCCAAGCCGCCAAGGATTACGAGGGGCGACCCTCTAATGCTCGCCACCATCAAGATCTTGAGGCCGCTCGGAACAAAAACGTCGACTTCTCCAACAGGATCTAGGCCATGGAGAAGGAATGCTCAGAGACGGCCAAACGAGCCAAGCAGGATCTCGATCGGATGAAGCAGGAGCTTAGCTGGTCCAAGGAGGTGGCCCATCGGTTCCGTGACCAGGTGACGGAAGCTCGCTGGATGCATTCGGCCTCGCAAGAGGAGGCGGCCGGACTGAAGACGATGGTGGATCGGCTCAACAGCGAGCTGGAGACGGCGAAGGGAGAGTTGGAGAAAGCAAAGGGAGAATTGGCCGCCAAGGTGGTCGAGCTATCGGATGCTGAGAAGGCGACCTCGGATTTGAAAGGGCAGATCAAGGCGATCGAGACCGATCCCTACCTTAATGTGGCACTCGTCGGTGAGTTCGCCTACTATATGGCCTACGCCGATGCTGTCCGAGCCGCCAAGAAGGTAGGGATCGAGATCGGTCCTATGATGGAGAGCTTCAAGGCCTACGCACTCGAGCACCCTTTGCATCCGGAATTTTCCCTGCCGATCTTCGACCTCACAAACTTGGGGATCGACTTGAGTTGGTATCCTTTCCCGGATAAACTCATTTATCCTGAGGCCGGTGAGGGAGCGCGTGTCGATCCGCCACCTGGGGGCGAAGACCAGTCGGGGGGAGCCTGAGCGATTTTTATCTTCCTTCGCTTTGTATTTTTCTGCTTTTTCTTTGTATTGCCTTCGGGCTTTGTATTGTACGAACTTCTTGATTTGAATAAAATACTCCTTTTTCGCATCTGATTCTTTGTAAGTACGATCACCTTTGAAAGTTTGCATGCGAATTTATACAAGTGTGTATATAATTGCTTCTGATGCCTTGTTCGCCTGATCGATTGTTTGAATGTTGAATGTATTGACATGCTTGGAAATTCTTACTTCTAAATATTGTTGAACAAAACCGATCGTCCTGCGTGTGTTTGAACGAAGCCGATCGGGTACGGTTCCTTCTTTCCGATCGTATCTAGGACTAGCACCACTTCTTTGCCCCTTGTTTTTGTTTACTTATTGTAAGTAAGGGAACAAAAATAGTATGTTTGGTGAGCTATCTTCAGTTTTGCCGATTTTGAGGAACTGTGCACGGTCGCGGAGTTCGATTGACCGACCTCCACAACCGTGTCTTTGTGTGCGAGGGACATTCCCGCGACTCACTTTATTGTGAGGGTTCTCCGTTAGGCTGCGCCCGCCTTGTATCAAAACGAAAGGTGGGCGATCTTGGTCTGGAGGGGTCCTTGCACGGGGCGTCGTCGGTTTATTCGACTCCACGTCCGTAGCTTGTTAGCACTTTTCTACCTCGGGTCGGCATGTTAGATGGTGACCCTCGACGGTATACGTTGTGATGGGGTAGGGACGCGCCGCCTTGTCTGGGTACATCATGTTAGATGATGTACTTTGAGGGCGTGCGAACGTGTCCACAGATTAGTTTGGAGGGTCCTTCGGCTACGCCGGCCTCGTATTTAAACGAAGGGCGGGGCGATCGCAGCCGGAGGAACCTTGCATGGGCGAAGCTGTCGGTTCCATCGACCTCCAGGACCATGGCTGCACTTTTTCTACCTCGGATCGCCATGTTGAACGACGATCCTTGATGGTATACGTTGTGCCTGGTGGGGCGATCGCTTGAATAAATGGGATAGAAAAAATCTCATTATATTCCTTGTACATCGGGTAACTGAAAACTGAATACAGAGTTTTCACGGGTAGTATTTCTTCAAATGTATGGCGTTCCATGGATATTGGTCCGGAGTGCCGTCAGGGTGTTCAAGTTCGTAGGCTCCCCTAGTCAGCCACCTAGATATCCTGAAGGGACCTTCCCAATTCGGGCCGAAGACACCTGTGTGGTTCTGGACTTTTTTGAGGACGAGATCGCCCACTTGGAAACGTCTTTCCTTGACTTTCGAATTGAAGAACTTCTCGGATCTCCTTTTATGGATTGTGTTCCTCATTTCTGAGGTTAGTCGTTGTTCTTCGAGCATGTCAAGATCGATCCGCCGGGCCACGTCTTTGTCCGACGTCCTCTCTTGTTCGGTTCGATGGCTGAGGACGGCGATCTCCGAGGGGATCACCGCTTCTGTTCCGAAGGCGAGGGCGAATGGGGTTTTCCCGGTTGAATTTCAGGTCGTCATTCGATAAGACCACAAAACGTCTGGGAGCTCGCTCGCCCATCGTCCTTGCCTGGACTCGACTCGTGCTTTAATCGTGTGTTTGAGGATTTTGTTTACGGATTCCACCTGCCCGTTCGTCTGAGGGTGGTAGGGGGTCGAGAACAACTTTTTGATTCCCCACTTCTCGCAGAATTGCATGACTTCTAAGCCGTCGAACTGCTTTCCGTTGTCGGAGATTATTGCCTGGGGCAGACCGAATCGGCATATGATGTTCTTCCAGATGAACTTGATTACTTGCTCTTGGCCGATCTTGTTGAGTGGTTCAGCCTCAGCCCATTTAGTGAAATAATCGACCCCTACGATGGCAAATTTACAGCCCCCTGGCGCAGTCGGCAAGGGACCTATGAGGTCGATGCCCCATTGGGCGAAAGGCCATGGGTTGTACATTGAGGTGAGCTGCTCAGGAGAGAGCTTGATGTTTGGACCCATTACTTGACACCTATGACACGATCTGGCATAGGCGATCGCATCTTTCTGAAGCGAAGGCCAGAAAAAACCTTGCCTGGTTGTTTTATGGATGAGAGCTCGTCCGCCAGCATGGTTTCCACAGATCCCGTCATGGATCTCGGCTAAAACGAGCCGACCTTCCTCCGGTGTAATGCACTTGAGGAGGGGAAGGCTGAAAGCTCGCTTGTAAAGTCGTTCGTCCAATAGGGTGTATCTGGTCGCACGGAGCTGGAGTTGGCGAGCTTTGATACGGTCGTCAGGGACCGTTCCGTCCTTTAAGTATTTGATGAACGGAGTCATCCAGTTCTCCTCGGCAATGGCAATTGTGGTAACCAGGTTTCTGTCGATCGCCGGCCTTGCTGATTTGGTGATTTGGATGTTAGAGAAATCGGCTGCCCCATCTGATGACGCTAGCTTGGATAGGGCATCGGCCTGGGAATTGTGCTCTCTCGGGACTTGTTCAATTAGCACTACATCAAATTTCGTGCAAATTTCGTCGACCAATTCTTGGTATTTGACCATCTGTTCGCCGCGCGCCTCATATTCTCCCTTGACTTGGTTCACGACCAAGAGGGAGTCCATGAAGATATGGAGGCGACGAACATCTAGGGCGAGGGCTAGATCGAGCCCGCCTATCAAGGCTTTGTACTCGGCTTCATTATTGGTCGCACGAAACCCGAAATGCACGGTATTTGTGAAACTTTGTCCATCGGGGCTGATGAGGACAATCCCTGCCCCTGCTCGCGATTTGGTCGCCGAGCCATCCACGTACAGCTTCCAGGCAGGGCGGCCGATCTGGGTCGGACTGTGAGGGAATGTTAATTCCACCACGAAGACTGCCAGAGCCTGGCCTTTGATCACCGTGCGAGGAGCGTATGTGATACCATACTGGGCGATCTCCAGTGACCACTTGAGGAGTCGCCCATTGGTGTCTGGGCGGTGTAGAACTTGCCTTAGAGGGAGAGTTGTTAGAACCTCCACTTGATGTTCGAAGAAGTAGGCTCTTAGCTTGCGAACACTCATGACTAGAGCATAGGCGATCTTCTCCAGAGGCGTGTATCGCGTTTCCGCGTCGTGGAGCGCTTGGATGACGAAGTAGATCGGCAAGTGGACTTGTCCCTCCGCTCGCACCAAAATGGCACTCAGTGCGACCTCTGAGGGCGCCAGGTAAATGAATAGTTTCTCGCCGGGGATCGGCTTTGCCAAGATCTGGGGGTTAGACAGATACTCCTTGATTTTGGCGAACGCTATCTGACTCTCCTTCGTCCATGCGAACTCCTTGTTCTTTATGGTCGCGAAGAAAGGCTTGCTTTTATCCCCGAGCCGAGATATGAAACGGTTGAGGGCAGATAGGCAACCTGTGAGGCGTTGCACCTGCTTGACATTCCGTGGCTCCTGCATGTCGAGGATCGCCTGGATCTTGGTGGGGTTCGCCTCGATCCCCCTTTGGCTCACGATGTGCCCCAGGAATTTACCGGAGCTCACCCCGAAGTTGCATTTCTTGGGGTTTAGCTTCATGTTGAACTTCTCGAGGATGGCGAATGTAATACCCGAGATTTCTGTTATGTAATTAGAACTTGTGATATTGTAATGATTGTACTTTTGTCTGAGTACTATTCTCCGTATTTCATAATCCGATGTTGTCGAGTGTATAATTTCGTGTATGTGTTTTAGAGATTGAAATTCTGTACATGTAGCGCACGCTCCAGGCCGAGTGTAGCGTACGCTAACGGGGATTCATAGCGCACGCTACAGAGGGTCATTAGCGCACGCTATGCATGGTCAAATCGATTGAGACGTGCGGTAGGTGAGATCTGGCCGGGGGACCCTTGTCGGATTGTGTCGGATGTACCTGGACGGCTTTCGGGAAAAGCCGAGTCAACGCCTTAGCGCACGCTACAGGTATATGCATAGCGCACGCTAAGTGCCGAGTACAGTTTAGACTGTGAGCCGTTAGCGCACGCTACGAAGCAGTCTAGCGCGCTAATAGCCATTTATTATAAATAGAATGACATCTATTCGAGATTTCGCTTTCTCTACTCTCATTACCCGAATTCCTACACTTAGAACATAACTTCCTTCACCCCAAACACTTCATATCAACCTCCTAGTTCGAGATTGAAGATCGTATATCATTGGAGATTGGTGTTCAAGCCTTCGGTGTTGGATCGCTTCATTTTCCTCCGTATTCTTCACTACTTTGAGGTAGGTGATTCTTCACTGATGTTAGTAATGTTCCTAAGGAAGTTTGAATCATGTTTTGATAGCAAGTATTTCGTTTATAATCGGTCATCACATGTTAGAAGGATACTTTTGACGTATCGGCACTATATATCGTATGAACCTTTGAACCATCTTATTATAAGGACTCCTAAGCATGTTCAATCGAGTTATGATCAGTAACCGGATATTTTACCCAGTTGATACGTTTTACACGATGGAATCATGTGTTTTGGAACGTAGAACAAATGGAACTTAGATTATTTCTTGGAGATCGTAGATGAATTATGATGTTGAGTTGACTATCCGTATATTCGTATTTCATAACCATAAAACTTCCACAAACCTTATTAGTATGATATGCCCGAGGATAACTTGTATTATCATGGTAGAATTCATGAGTCCTTCACCATTCAACCCAGTTTTTGGTTTGCAGCATGCAAGATTAGCGCACGCTAACATGTGTGAGTTAACGTGCGCTATCGAGGTCCAGTTAACGCATAATACGTACATAGCGTGCGTTATATATCGGCCGGTGCAAACTGCCAGTTCGTAACTAGCGCACGCTAGTCTTACCCGATAGTGTACGCTAACAGGCCTGCTTAGCGCACGTTACGTAGAGTATGTAGCGCACGCTAAGCAGTCCAGACAGATTGCTTATTTTGAGCTTTTCGGCCGTAGACCAAATTGTTAGGCCATCGTTAGACTTGAGATGATTTGTATATCGTTCCTTTTTGTTAAGGTTCGAGCCGGTTACGTTGATCGAAGGAGGCGGCCTTCGAGTGTGTTGAGATCATCGAAGTATTTCGTCTTGCCATTTTCGAGGCAAGTATCATATGTCGAGTTTGATTTATCATGCTTATGGTTTTGTTCACATTTTTGTATATGAGACGTATTTCTGGAAATTCGCGTGATATTTGTTGTTGTTTGTTCGTATTGATGAACATATTGAAATGCATATGTGTATGCATAATTGATTGATTATGGTATAAATGATCCGAGGGGGTCATGAGGATCTATGCTGAGGGCGCTGGATCGAATGTCCACCATGCGTTGGTCCGACGGGATCATCATGGGGATCTATCTTGAGGGCCCGGATCGGCTGGACGGGTTTTCCACCATGCGTTGGTCCGACGGGATCATCATGGGGATCTATCTTTGAGAAGTATTTGGATCATTTGGATTACCATGTATTGTGTAGATGGAATCGTGAGGATTCGCATCGTTGGATTCCGGTGGCGGAAGTCCGTTTGCATGTTTTATGATGCATTAATGATTTATTGCATGACGATACTTGTACTAGCATTGTTTTGCTAACCCCTTCGGGGGTGGACATTGTTTTTGATGTTCAGGTAGTCTAGGAGCGGGGAGGCAGCCACAGTACCGACAGGACGATGAGATGGCTCAGTGATGTGATTGATGTTATTGTTGTTGAGAGTTGTTTTCTTGTTTCGTTTAGTACTCGAGTACGTCTGTTTTAATAATGTCCTTTCGATATGGTTGTATAAATTAACTCTTTGATCGGTTGAATCAAATATGTCTTTAAACTTCAGTTGTACGATTGGTTTATATTTACACTCTTTTTAAAATTAGCCTTGTAAATCCTTACCTAAAGGGTTTACGGCGCTGTAATTATTCCGAATATCTCGGGGTGTTACAGCGAACGTCTCGGCAAGGTCATTGAGGTGGTCTTCCTTCTTGAGGCTTTTGACCACGATGTCGTCAATGTAGACCTCCATGGTCTTTCCGATCTGATTGGCGAACATTCCGTTGACTAGTCACTGGTAGGTTGCCCATGCGTTCTTCAAGCCGAACAACATTCGGACCCAAAAGTATATGTCTTTTTCCGTGTGGAAAGATGTGTGCTTTATGTCTTTCTCCGCCATTGGGATTTGATGGTATCCGGCGAAGGCATCCATGAACGACATCATTTTGCAACCTGCTGTACTATCGACCAAGTGATCAATATGAGGCATTGGAAAGTGATCTTTTGGGCATGCCGCGTTGAGGTCAGTGAAGTCGATGCATAACCTCCAGGAGTTGTTTGGCTTTTTGACGAGCACCGCGTTGGCGACCCACTACGGCTCGTCTGTAGCTACCCCGATTAGTTTGTTATCGAGTAGCTTTTTGACTTCTATGTCGAGCGCTGCGTACTTCTCGGGACCGAATTTCCTACGTTTCTGGTGAACAGGCTTCCTTGTCGGGTCGATCTTTAGATAGTGGCAAGTGTGTTCAGGACTTATGCCAACCATATCTTGATGCGACCAGGCAAAGACTCCGATGTTCTCACGTAGTAAATTGATCATATCCTCCTTTAATTCGAGGTCGACGCTCGTGACGATCTGTACTTCCCGCTCCGGGCGAGCCGGATCTATCGTTATACTTTCCAACTCTTCAATGGGGACGGTCGCTTCTCGTTTGGAACGATTTCCGGACTCGATCCTAGGATCGATGTCGAGACTTGGCTCGAAACCGATCCTTGGCTCGATGTCGTCCGTCAATCGATGCGAGATGGCATCCCCTGAGTCGGGTTGGTACGATGTGCTTGGCTCGTCGATCTCCATGGGTCGATTGTCGACCGTTTCGATGTTTTAAATAGCATGGGAAGTATTGAAAGAAGTTACAACATAGGAGTAATTCAAACATTTCTTTGCTATTAGCTGATCTCCTTTTATAGTACCGACCGTCCCGTAGGCAGTGGGAAATTTGATACAGTAAAAGAAAGAAGAGGCGACCGCCTCAAAGGTTTCTAGGAATGGACGACCTAGGAACCCATTATTGATGTTGGGCCTATCTATGATTACAAAATTTAGGTTCCTAGTAATCCTAACCTTGGGATCGTAGTAGCATATTAGCTCGACAGAGAGATTGATCCTTCCATAGGCTTGGACTATGCTGTCGCCGAACCCTTGGAGCACGGTGTCGAACGGCTTGATGAACTTAGTCAGGTTGCCGAGCTGGTAAAGAGCGGATTTAAATATGATATTGCAGAAGCTCCCGTTGTTGACCAGCACGCGATCGACCATTTTCCCAAGGATACACGCAGAGATCACCAATGCATCCTCTTTGGGGCACTGTACTCCCTCCCTATCCTTGTTGGAGAAAGTGATGAGCGCGTCTTTGGAGATGGTCGGCTCTGGGAGTACCACGACATGGACCCCGGCGAACGCCCTCAGTTCGGCCTTCCGCTTTCTATTCGACATGGTGGAGACCGGGGAAAGGCCTCCGAGGTTTCCACCTCCCGCCTGAAGCATATTGATCCGGCCGCCAGGGTTGATCGGAGGAATTGATTCGTCGGAATACTCTTGCTCGATCCTGGCGACCGGATTGGGAGGGATTCCATCGTTCAGTCGGCGCTCGCGCCCTCCGGTCCTCTCTGTCCGAGGTTTTGGCTTGGTGACCAAGTTGTCCAATTTGCCTTCCTCAAGCGATCGCGAGTTGTTCGAGGAGGTCGCGGCCTTGGTAGTGTTGTGGCGGGATCATTGTGGTAGGCACAAAACTTGCTGCGGTCTAGATGACCGTGATCCCTTATCGGCTTTGGTTTGTTAAGCCATTCGCGCCCCTTGATGGCGTTAAAGATGTGGGCCGGATATAAGTTGAGGTTGCGGAGGAGGTGAACCTCCACATCCTCGAAGGCTTTGAACTCACCAGGCGGCTTTGCGACCGCCTTCTTCTGGACGTGGGATGACGCCTTCCCTTCTTCGGTAGATCCCTCGCCTAAGCGGAGGGAGAGCATCCTCTGCCTGGCCAGGAAATCAGCGGCCCTGACGCGGAAGATCGAGTATGTCGGGGGGATGTCCTTTGTGAGGTGTCTGATAAGTGTCAGTTTTATACACTTATCCATGATTTGTATCGATAAAATTCACCCATAATTGAGCTAATCTACTCGTTTTTTGCTTTTAATTAATTAGTTTTTAATAATTTTATTTTTATCGGACGATGATGTAAATCTAGTCTTGATCGGATTAAATAACTGATTTACTCAAGAAATAATATGTTTATTAAATATTCTATTTGTTGAATTTTGATATATTCATGTTGTAGGGCTTTCCGAGATGAATTCGGCAGTCTTTCCGGATTCAAAATCAGAGTTATATATCAAAAGTTATCATCCGAAGAAGATTTGGGGCAAAAACGCAAAGTCTGAGAAATTCTGGGCTGAAAACGTAACTCTCAAAGCAACCAGTGAGCAAATTGACGAAGCCAAGTTACGGCCGTAACTACAGAATGTTACGGCCGTAAGTCATCCAAGTTACGGCCGTAACTCCTTAATGTTACGGCCGTAACTCTTGACAGATTGTTATGATTTGTCTAATTTTTTATACTTTTGTGTATTATTGAGGGGATGGCTGGCATTGATCCGATCTATTGTAATAATGCTGGAGTTTTGGAGCTATTAGATGAATTTAGGTATATAAATATACCCCTTAGATCCTTCATCATTCATCATATAATTTTTCACTTCTTGTAAACTTTTCTTTTTGTATGAAGAAGACACTTGTGTTCTTGAGTGATTTGCTTGAGCGTGGTATAGCATATGTTGTTCAGAGAGTTTATTGCTTCTTTCTCCTTTATCTACTAAGGGAGTGAGGATTAATTCTTTCTCTTGATTCAACTAATAATGACCACCAAAGCTTGTATTATGTATAATAAACCCTTCATGGGCTAAGTTACCTTTAGTTGGGATTATAATCAAGGTTAGTCATGTTATTTATGTTTGTATAAAAGATCTATTGTGAATTACTTATTATTGTGTGTGATTTTCATTGTTTTAACAATCTTTATTTATTTGGCCAATAAATGACGATATTTATGGTCTTCATATGTTTGATTAGATCAAATGATCTTCACTCTAAGTTGTTCTAGGGGATAAAAATATACCTCTAGACCTTAGATGATTCTTTGAGTTATTTTCATAAATCCTAATGCTATGTATTGAAGCCAATCAATATAGAAATATAGTGGATTGATTCAATATGTAAGGGGCGTTTTATAGTTCGAAAGAGAAACCGTCTTTTTAAGGAAAATCAAATCTACACAACATAATAAGTAAATTCATCTTATGATCTCCTATACATCTTCTATAACTAATGACGAACTAAGTTTGTAATCCCAACTATTTCATTTTATCGTTAATCAATCTATTATTATTGCTATCTTTTTATTTCCTTATAATATTAGAACTATTATTGCATTATCTTTGCAATTATTAAACCAAACTCTTTAATTGTGTGTTTCACTTATCTTAGTATCTATAAAAATAGACTAATAGTGTATAATTCAAATTATAACCAAACTTCCTCGTGGGATCGATAAACCGGACTCAAAAAGTCCACTTTACTACTTGATACGATATCGTGCACTTGCGATAGTTACACTAAGAACGTGTCAAGTTTTTGGCGCCGTTGCCGGGGAAGTATAAGTTATATTTGAAAAATTACATTATTAACTATTGTTATAAATACAACTTTTTCTTTGTTGTAGATTCTCTTGTCTATGCGAAGGACGTACAATCGCGATTTAGTTTCACTAGATCCCGAGATCGAAGCCACATTCAGAAGAAGGCGAAGAGAACAAAAGAAAAATATTATTTCTTCACCATCAATGGCGGACGAACTAAATCCACGTCTCCCCCAAGGAAATGATAATGAAAGAATTCCTCCGGTAGGGGGAATACCTAATGTTCAAAACATTCAACATCAACAATATCCTATTGTGCCGGAAATAGATGAAGACAACATGCTCTTTGGGGAATTCATGAACCCCCCATCTTTGAGCGTTCAATCAAGTGTAATCTATCCACCATTTGGAGTGGACAATTTTCAAATTCGCCCCGATGTCATCAATCTCTTCTCCAACAACAACTCATTCTATGGAAGAACCGACGAGAATCCATATCTCCATATTAACCATTTTGTGGAGATTTGTGGAAATTTCAAATATCCAAATGTAAATGACGAGGCGATCAAAATGAGACTTTTCGTGCACACTTTGAAGGACAGAGCAAGAGAGTGGCTAGATACTTTGCCACCACGAAGCATAACAAATTGGCCCGAATTTGTCCAAAAATTCACCACTAAATACTTTCCACCAATAAAAGTGGCGAAACTCAAATACGAAATCTCTACATTTCGTCAACAAGATTCAGAATCATTCCACGAAGCATGGGAGAGATACAAAGATATGCTACGAAAATGTCCTAACCATGGTTTCAATTTGGGAGCACAAGTCAATTACTTCTATTCTGGAATTTTATCTACATGCCAAGCCAACGTCGATTCAGCATCAAATGGCTCACTTGGCAACAAAACTATGAAAGAGGCTTATAATCTTTTTGAGGTTATAAGTGAACAAAGTGCAAGATGGCCAGACAGAAATATCCAAAAGAAACCAAATGGTGTTTTTGAAGTGGATTCTTATTCACTTATGTTGGCAAAAATTGAAGCTCTATCAAAGAAAGTCGAGGAAATGTCTTTTTCAACTCCTCAATCTGTGAAGACGGTGCAAACTCCACAAGTTTCAGCTTTTTCATGTGAAATTTGTGGAGCGACTCACAACAGCACTATTTGTCCCTTAGTGCAACAGGAGCAGTCACCACCACCACCAGAACAAGTGACGTATGCTCAGAATTTCCAAAGGCAAGCATACAATCCTTACGGGCCAACATACAATCCAGGGTACAAAAATCATCCAAATTTTTCTTATGCAAACAACAACAATGTGTTGAATCCAACGCATCAAGAAAAGAAGCCCGGGTGGGAAGAAGCAATCACGAAGCTAGCTGAACAATAATTGAAGTATCAACAACGCAATGATGCTTCAATTAAAAATCTGGAGACACAAGTTGGCCAAATGGCCAAAATACTTTCAGAAAGATCTCATGGCATGTTACCTAGCAATACTGAGGTAAATCCAAGGGAAAATGTCCAAGCTATCACAACAAGAAGTGGAGTGCAGCTGCCAGAAATTTTTATGGAAAAACAAAAAGATAAACAAAATCAAGAATCAGAAAAAGAATCTGAATCAGGACCTACATCTCAAAAAGGTCCTGTTGCTACAAAATCTTATGTTCCACCTATCCCATTTCCTCAACGGTTAAAGAATCACAAGCTCGATGCTCAATTCGGGAAATTCTTGGAAATTTTCAAAAAGCTACATATCAACATTCCTTTTGCCGATGCTCTAGCACAAATGCCAAGCTATGCCAAATTTATGAAAGATATTCTTTCCAACAAACGAAGGCTTGAAGAATACAAAACTGTCATGTTAACAGAGGAATGCAGTGCAATACTACAAAAGAAGTTGCCACCCAAGCTAAAAGATCCGGGAACTTTCACAATCCCATGTAAAATTGGTGAAGTGAATTTTGGCAAAGCTCTTTGTGATTTAGGGGAAAGTATCAACTTGATGCCCCTGTCAATTTTCAACAAACTGAACTTGGGAGAAGCAAAAGCAAGAACAATTTCACTACAATTAGCCGATCGGTCAATCAAATATCCACGTGGGATAATAGAAGATGTGCTCGTCAAGGTTGATAAATTCATATTTCCAGCAGATTTTATCATCCTTGACATGGAAGAAGATCAGGATATTCCCATTATTTTGGGACGACCATTTCTCGCAACCGGACGTGCTCTTATTGACGTCTATGAAGGAAAGCTAATTCTCAGAGTGGAAGACGAACATGTCATCTTCGATGTCCTAAAAACTTTGAATCAACCCTCCACATATGAGTATTGTCTAAGAATAGACGCAATTGAAGCCATGGTAAACAAGTCTTTGGAGAAAATTCTATCTAACGATCCTCTTGAGACATGTATAGCAAATTCTCTAACCAGCATGGAAGAAGAATATCACTTGGCCGAAACAGTTAACTATCTAGAAGCACTACCACCCTTAAGAAGGCATTCACATTTTGAAGAATTGGGGACAAGCTCCGCTAAACCCCTCCCTTCTTTACAAGAAGCTCCAATACTTGATCTCAAACCTCTACCCACACATTTGAGATACGCTTACTTGGGCATTTCCTCTACACTTCCGGTCATCATATCTAACATATTGACCGAACTTGAAGAAGGGAAATTATTAAGGGTATTGAGGAATCACAAAAGAGCAATTGGATGGACTATTGTGGACATTAGAGGAATAAGCCCCTCTATATGCACTCACAAAATTTTGATGGAAGATGACTGCAAACCTTCAATTGAGCATCAACGACGTTTGAATCCAAACATGAAGGAAATTGTGAAGGCAGAGATTCTTAAATTACTTGACGCAGGAATCATTTATCCAATCTCAGATAGTCCATGGGTGAGCCCTGTACATATGGTGTCCAAAAAGAGTGGAATCACGATCATAGAAAACGAGCACAATGAACTTATACCGACACGACCGATCACAGGATGGAGAATGTGCATTGATTACAGGAAACTAAACAAGACGACAAGAAAAGATCATTTTCCACTCCCATTTATTGATCAGATGCTCGATATATTGGCGGGACATTCTTACTACTGTTTTCTCGACGGCTATTCAGGGTACAACCAAATCGTAATAGCCCCAGAAGACCAAGAGAAAACAACATTCACATGCCCTTATGGAACATTTGCCTATAAAAGAATCCCATTCGGATTGTGCAATGCTCCAGCCACATTTCAAAGATGCATGATGTCAATATTCTCAGACATGGTTGAAAAATTCATTGAAGTTTTCATGGACGATTTCTCGGTTTTCGGAGATTCATTTGATAAATGCCTAAATCACTTAGGCATGGTCTTGGAAAGATGTGAAGACACAAATCTAGTTCTCAATTGGGAGAAATGTCACTTCATGGTCCAGGAAGGAATCGTACTTGGCCATAGAATCTCACAACATGGAATTGAAGTCGATAAGGCAAAAATTCAAGTGATTGCAAAACTTCCTCCACCAATTTCGGTGAAAGGAGTAAGGAGTTTTCTCGGGCATGTAGGATTCTATCGGAGGTTCATAAAAGATTTCTCAAAAATAGCAAAACCTCTCTGTTCTTTGCTTGAGAAAGATACACCATTCCTTTTCACAAATGAATGCCACGCGGCCTTTGCAACTTTGAAGGATAAGCTTACATCGGCTCAATCATCATTTCTCCGTTGGACTATTCCATTCATTTTGATGTGCGATGCAAGTGATTATCTTTGTGGGGCCGTGGCCGGGCCAAGAAGGACAAAATGATGCAAGTGATCCATTATGCGAGCAGGACTATGAATGATGCTCAGCTGAACTACACAACAACTGAAAAAGAGATGCTTGCAGTGGTTTATGCCTTTGAAAAATTTCGATCCTACTTATTGGGATCAAAGGTCATTGTCTACACTGATCATTCAGCTTTGAAATATTTAATGACAAAGCAAGATGCAAAGTCAAGGCTAATCCGATGGGTTCTACTTATGCAAGAATTCGACATAGAAATCAGAGACAGAAAGGGAACAGAAAACCAAGTGGCGGATTATCTCTCTAGACTAGACCAAAACAATTCTCAAGAGAAGGAAATAAATGAAGTATTTCCGGATGAACAACTGTTCCAAATCTCTAATATCCAGGAAAAACAAAATGCACCATGGTATGCTGACATCGTTAATTTCCTTGTTAGTGGAATAATTCACCCAAATTTTTCCCATCATCAAAAGAAAAAATTCTTCTTCGAGTTGAAATACTATTACTGGGAAGATCCTCTATTGTTCAGGCGAGGACCTGATCAAATCATTCGGAGATGCATACCGGAAGAAGAAATGGAGAAGGTATTAGAAAGATGTCATTCCTCTCACTATGGAGGACATTTTGGGGGTTCAAAAACAGCAGCAAAAATTCTTGAAGCAGGATTCTATTGGCCCACTCTGTTCAAAGATGCACATACACTTGTCTCGAAGTGTGACCGGTGCCAAAGACATGGAAACATGTCAAAAAGAAATGAAATGCCAATGAATTTCATCCTTGGAGTTGAAATCTTCGACGTTTGGGGAATTGATTTCATGGGACCCTTTCCATCATCGTTCTCTAATGAATACATCCTTGTAGCTATGGACTACGTATCTAAATGGGTGGAGGCTGTTGCATTACCATCAAACAAAACTAAGGTCGTGGTAAATTTTCTAAAGAAAAATATATTCACTCGCTTCGGAACTCCGAGAGTTATTATCACTGATGGCGGATCTCATTTCTGCAATCACCAGGTTAAGGCTCTATTGACCAAATTCGGAGTAAAACATCGTGTCGCTACCTCTTATCACCCACAAACCAGTGGACAAGTCGAGGTTTCCAATCGTGAACTAAAACGTATACTTGAGATGACAGTCGACTCATCTCGGAAAGATTGGTCGAAAAAGCTGGATGATGCGCTCTGGGCTTACGTAATGCCTTATAAGACACCGATAGGCATGTCTCCATTTCGTCTGGTTTTTGGAAAAGCCTCACACCGCCAAGAGAACTTGAACATCGAACCTTTTGGGCTATAAAAAAATTAAACTTTGACGAACAATGGTTGGAAAGAAAAGGTTGTCAGCTTAAATGAGTTGGATGAAATCCACTGACTCATATGAAAATGCCAAAATCTACAAAGAAAAAACAAAAAGATGGCATGACAAAGAATTCTAAGAAGAGATTTTAAAACAGGAGACCAAGTTCTGCTTTTTAATGCACGACTGCGTCTGTTTCCGGGTAAGCTGCGATCACGATGGACGGGCCCTTACACGATCAAAGAGGTGTTTTCTCATGGACCTGTGGAGATTTATAATACAACCGACGGGAGTTTCAAAGTAAACGGCCAACGGTTAAAGCCATATCTGGGAGGAGAATTCTCGACAGCAAAGTCAATCATAATGCTGGAAATACCTAATTAATCTGACGAGAAGTCAAGCTAAGGACGTTAAACAAAGCGCTTATTGGGAGGCAACCCAATCCTTATTATTTCGCAACATAAGTTTGGGGGTAACACGGAAAGATTCAACAACAAAAGCAAGGATCATATCACTCATAAAATACAGGGAGTCTTTCTTTCATTATTCTCATACATATAATAATTATAATTTTCTAAAAAAACCAAAAAAAAACTTAAAAAACTAATATATATATAAATATATATATATATAATTAATAATAATACGGCCGTAAGTTATAAAGTCTTACGACCGTATGTTGTTCTAATAAAATTTTACCGAAAGCACCTTACGACCGTAACTCCTACATGTTACGGCCATATCTTAAAACAAGGTCCGAAAAACGAATGCATCATACGACCGTAAGTCTGGAAAGATACGGCCGTAACTTAAAAACCTGTTAGAAACACGAATGCATCATACGGCCGTAACTTGGATATGTTACGGCCGTAACTACACGTCTGTATTAAAAAAAAACGGACTTTGCAACACAATCACAAACCAGACGAGACACCAAGCGACCAGCAGTATGAATTTTTTTTTTCCCCTCTCAATCCCTACTTTCTAAAACTCAAATTCCTCAATACAATTCATTATCTTATCAACATTAACACATAATCATTAGGTTTTCTTTCAATCCTTGTTTCAATTTATATATTTTTGAGTTTTAGTTTTTAGTTTTTCACTTCATATTTGTTTTTCGATTCTTATTTCCGTATGATTCGTTGATTAAATCATATTTAGTTGTTAGTATTGTTGATATTTGTGTGGTTATTTGATTCATTGATTTGTGGTGACTTTGTGGATTTGAGTTTGAATGAAAAAACTTGTTAAAAAACTATGAACTCAAGTGTTAGGAATACTTGTTAGATTTTGATGATGTCATTAATATAAAATCAAATGTTTATTACTTGGCAAAAATGTAAGGAAGAACCAAATGAGTATCTTCCATAGGCCAAATATGTTAAGTATAAAACTTGGCAAAATGTAAAGAAGAACCAAATGAGTATCTTCTATAGGCCAAAAATTAATTAGGCTAAAATCGGCTAAGTACTGAGTACAGCTAAGTCCATCAGAGAGGATCAGTCGAGTCGAGTCAGAGTAGTTCTGGTCAACACAATTTATCAGAGAAGTTTGACCATACTGCAGCTAAGGTACCTCAGACAAGTCACCTGATCAGATAAGTCACAAACAGTGAACATCAGAGAGGTCCACACTGCAGAGATGTTAACTGTTCATCAGCCTAGTCGAAGTCAGCCAAGTACTCCAAGTCCACGTCAGCATGCGTTGAAAAGTCAAGTATTACGGAAAGTCACATGCAACGTGAAGAGACAAATTGGAGTGATTCCCGCAAGAGATATGAATTAAAAAATCTATCCAGACCCACCTTGAAGACTTTAAACGTTTTATAATCAAAAGATTCGGCGCATCACATGCATAGTCTTCACAACGGTCGGAAGATAGATTAAAATAATCGGAATCTAGCCTTGCAACGTTCAGAAAGATTAAACAAAGAAGTCTCCCTCCAACGGACGGATTTGTTCAAAAGATTTGCAACGGCTACAAGGAAAAAGCTCGGAGATCGTGACTTATATATATCCGAAGATTTGAAACTGAGCAATCATCGGTGCGAACAAACTTTCAAGCGATCAAAGCATTCAAGCAATCAAAAAGCAATCTATAGCATCGTGAAAAGAGCGGTTCTAAAAGTTCATACTTAAAGAAGCTCTTAGTTGGAGAAGACAAAAACTCTTGTCTATAATCCTGAGTTCGGGGTACTTCACTGGTTGAAGTTAGAGACTGTAAAGGCATCCAAGGATCGAGGATCAAGAGGTGCAAGGCAGTCAAGTGTGGTACAACGGCACGGATTTCCACTGGTTGGAAGCTGTTGTAGTTTTGTTTGAATCACTGTAATATTTATCACTGGTTGAGAATTATAGTGAATTCATCTCCAACTGGTTTGGAGAAAAGTGGATTAGTAGAGGATTACCCCACCTCTGAGACCACTATAATCGCCTGCGTTCTTTACTGTTTTATTGCATCATACTTTAACTGCTGCATTCATTGTTAAGTGTTTCATTAGTTGCTTTCTATTCGTCATCAGCTGACTTCCGCATATATTAAAGAACAAATGACTCCAAGTCATTTGTTTACATATCAGCTGAAGAAACTCACTCTTCGTGAAAAAGAGTTTAAGAGTTTCTACAAGTCTATTCACCCCCCTCTAGACTTGTACCTGGACGACTTGTGACCTACATCAAGGTGTCCGACGAAATGCCACAACGAAAATCTTTGAATTTTTTTATGTTTTTATTGGTTTTGCTCGATGATTATAGTCGTTAGATGAAAAGGAAGTTGATTTTGTTTAATTTCAGGGATGGCACCGAAGAAATCGTCAAAAGGAAAAGAAAAGGTCGGTTCGTCGTCTCAAGGACCGGCACCACCGCAAAGAAATCAAAACACAAAGTGCATTAAGGAAAGATTGTTCAATCTTGATGATTTCATTGGCGATTTGGATAGAGACACTATCACTAGCCCGTTCATCTAAAAATTCATAGACAACGGCTGGGAAAAATTCGTTTCCGATCTCCCAAATGGTAACCCGACCTTGACCCTAAACTTTTACAATTCTTTCAAAAAGTCCATTGGGCAGGTAGGGTCGCCTACTTATCATCATACGACTGTGAATGGGAAATTGATTAATTTTTCACCAGATGTCATTAACAAGTATTTGGGGGTTAATTGTACTAACGCAATTGACATTTCTATCTTACCTAATGAAGAGGTGCCGGATGATAGGGTTTTACGCTGGGCGTTAGTGAGCGAGCTGCATGACAGTATTGGGATGATCAAACCCCGATACAACCAGGCGGACCTAATTGATGATGCTTGGTACTTATGGATGTGGGCAGCAGGGAGTATTTACCCGACCTCGACTCTGACGACGGTTTCCATTGGCCACCTGCAAGGTTTATTTGCTATCCGTCGAGGGGTAAAAATGGATTTGGGTACTCACATTTATACTACTATTTGTCACTATGCCGGTATGCTCCCGACTAGGCAGAAGATGACATACCCCTGCCTTATCACCGTTATTTGCAGGAGCCAGAGAGTAAAAATTTCGGCGGGGGGTGATATATTAACACATGAGGATCTATTGAACGGCCGGAGTATTATTTTTTGAAGTACTCAGTTGAGGAGCAAACGGGCACGTTTGGAACCGGAAGAGGATAGTAGCCACGAGGAGGAAGATGAGGAAGAGGAGGATGCCGGAGAGGACTTGACGCCTTTTGAGGCGAATTTGCTTGAAAGAGTTCGGGGATTAGAAACATCCCAGGCTGAAATTTTGAGAAATCAGAATGAAATAATAGACCGACAATTAAAAAACGGAGAAGTGCTTTGAAAAGCTTTTTCGTTTTCTAAACATCCCTGACGACGCACCTGGAGGATCAAAAAGCTAAAATTTCAGGGAGTTTTCTGTTTTCTCACTTGCTTTTAAATTCTAAAAAAAAACTCGGGACAGTTTTACTTTCAAGTTTGGGGGTGTTTTCATACTTGTGTGTTTATTTTGTTGGTTTTTGAACTATGATGTTTTGATTATGATTGTGGTTTGTTTTGATTATTGTAGTGTGTGGTGTGTTTTTTATTTGGCATTGATTTTTTTTAGGTTTAGTGTATATATATTTCTAGATATATATACATATATATAGTATTTTGATTTTTGAGATTTCTAGATCTGGCCATAACACCGATAAATTAGCTATATACAAGCTTCTAAAATCGTTTTAACCGGTCAAAATTTTTTGTTTGTATATTCCAAAATTTTTGAGCCTTAATCTCTCTTTCCATGCCTTGTAATTATCATATAAAATCGAGTCATTCGTTACCTTGAGAAAAGAAGAATCAATCGCTTGATGAAAAATAGAACTGAAATTTACTTAATTTGTGGAGTTTTTGATTTTTCATGCTTAAACTAAGAAATGGTTTTCTGCAAAAATTTTATTCCCTAAAAAAAGGAGTCATTGGTGAAAATAGCTACTCGTTAGCAAATAACGGTGTGAAATCTATCACCTAAAAAAAAATGACGAAAAGGAGAAGTGTTGAGCAGCAACAACTGCCTAATTTTGGAGGTCTTAAGTTTTGCGAAAAATAAAGGACTAACCATTGTTGGTGCGTAGCTGCCGTCTTAGAAAAATTGGTGAAAAGAGCTACACGTTAGCAAATAACGGTGTGAAAGCTATCACTTTTTAAAAAAAATGAGATAGAAATTGTGTTAGTGAAAAGAGCTACACGTTAGCAAATAACGGTGTGAAAGCTATCACTAAGGGATGTAGTTTATGAGCAGATTTGAATTAATTAGCGGCTGAATTTCAATACACTCAATTTTGTGAAAAATCACAATATTTGATGACGCCAATGAAATTCTTCTTCATATTGAGACAAAAAATAAACGAGTGATCGAGAGCAACCATTAAAGGGAGTCGTGTGTATCACGAGTGGGAAAGAAATAATCAACCTTTTGGGGAAAAAATCTTGAATTTGGAATTACAAAATAAAACCGTGTTTTAACTTCAAAATCATTAGTAGATTTATTTTGAATCTTGATTCATTTCTATCTACTGTATAAAGCTGGTTGTTGTGTATTAATGTCATTTTGATCTCCTTTTCTCTTTTTATATTTTAATTTATGTGTGTATTAATTTTTTTTATTTTTATTTTTGGAGCATGAATAATAAAGAGTCTTGCTCGGGACTAGCAAGAATTCAAGTTTGGGGGTGTGATAAGTGTCAGTTTTATTCACTTATCCATGGTTTGTATCGATAAAATTCACCCATAATTGAGCTAATCTACTCGTTTTTTGCTTTTAATTAATTAGTTTTTAATAATTTTATTTTTATCGGATGATGATGTAAATCTAGTCTTGATCGGATTAAATAACTGATTTACTCAAGAAATAACATGTTTATTAAATATTCTCTTTGTTGAATTTTGATATATTCATGTTTTAGGGCTTTCCGAGACGAATTCGGCAGTCTTTCCGGATTCAAAATCAGAGTTATATATCAAAAGTTATCATCCGAAGAAGATTTGGGGCAAAAACGCAAAGTCTGAGAAATTCTGGGCTGAAAACGTAACTCTTAAAGCAACCAGTGAACAAATTGACGAAGCCAAGTTACGCCGTAACTACAGAATGTTACGGCCGTAAGTCATCCAAGTTACGGCCGTAACTCCTTAATGTTACGGCCGTAACTCTTGACAGATTGTTATGATTCGTCTAATTTTTTATACTTTTTGTGTATTATTGAGGGGATGGCTGGCATTGATCCGATCTATTGTAATAATGCTGGAGTTTTGGAGCTATTAGATGACTTTAGGTGTATAAATAGACCCGTTAGATCCTTCATCATTCATCATATAATTTTTCACTTCTTGTAAACTTTTCTTTTTGTGTGAAGAACACACTTGTGTTCTTGAGTGATTTGCTTGAGTGTGGTATAACATATGTTGTTCAGAGAGTTTATTGTTTCTTTCTCCTTTATCTACTAAGGGAGTGAGAATTAATTCTTTCTCTTGATTCAACTAATAATGACCACCAAAGCTTGTATTATGTATAATAAACCCTTCATGGGCTAAGTTACCTTTAGTTGGGATTATAAACAAGGTTAGTCATGTTATTTATGTTTGTATAAAAGATCTATTGTGATTTACTTATTATTGTGTGTGATTTTCATTGTTTTAACAATATTTATTTATTTGGCCAATAAATGACGATATTTATGGTCTTCATATGTTTGATTAGATCAAATGATCTTCACTCTAAGTTGTTCTAGGGGATAAAAATATACCTCTAGACCTTAGATGATTCTTTGAGTTATTTTCATAAATCCTAATGCTATGTATTGAAGCCAATCAACATAGAAATATAGTGGATTGATTCAATATGTAAGGGGCGTTTTATAGTTCGAAAGAGAAACCGTCTTTTTAAGGAAAATCAAATCTACACAACGTAATAAGTAAATTCATCTTATGATCTCCTATACATCTTCTATAACTAATGACGAACTAAGTTTGTAATCCCAACTATTTCATTTTATCGTTAATCAATCTATTATTATTGCTATCTTTTTATTTCCTTATAATATTAGAACTATTATTGCATTATCTTTGCAATTATTAAACCAAACTCTTTAATTGTGTGTTTCACTTATCTTAGTATCTATAAAAATAGACTAATAGTGTATAATTCAAATTATAACCAAACTTCCTCGTGGGATCGATAAACCGGACTCAAAAAGTCCACTTTACTACTTGATACGATATCGTGCACTTGCGATAGTTACACTAAGAACGTGTCAGTGCCTGAACATGGGCGAGTGGCCGTATAATCCCCCTAGGACTGAGTAGAGAGCGAGCTCGTCGCTAATGGGCTCGCCGGTGAGGACTATTTCGTCCACCGGTCGATGTAATCTTCATCGGGCTCGTCCTTCCCCTGCCTGATTTTCATCATGCGGTGGGGGCCTTCCGGGCGAGCAACTTTGGCGGCGAAGTACGACGTGAAGTCGTTCGCCAGCTTCTCAAAGCAATTGATTGAGCGAGGTGGTAGTGATATGTACCATCTGTGGGCGAGGTCGCCCAATGTTAATGGGAACATTCGGCACTTCGTCGCATCTGATGCTCCGCATGCGGTCATGTAAATCCGGAATTTTCTCAAATGGGTCTCCGGATCTGATCTCCCCTCATACAGAGGTGTTTGTGGGGGAGCGATCTTTGGTTGAACTGGGGCGAGCTCGATCTGGATCGCGAGTGGTTCACTTGGTCCAGCGATCGATCTCCTGGCGCCTGCCCCAGTTTCTAGGAGCGCCTTCATTTCGTCGAGCTGCTGCTGCATGGCGGCCATCGCCGTAGCCTGACTTCTCGCTGATTGGCTCTCGGAGCGCGAGCCAAGGCGATCATGTACTGATCCCCTGGCCCCAGGGTAGATGATGAGTTCTCCGCCAACGGGCTCAATCCTCGGGCGAGCGGGGACCCGATGGCCGGTTTGTCTCCTGGGAGTTGGATATGCCGAACTCCTGGTAACGGACTCAGACTCCGATGTCTCCCGGCTGGGGCCCGAGTGCCCGGGTCGCCATGAGGGATCGCTCCCTAGGCGGCTGAAGACGGAATCATCCCGCCTTACGAGAGCCTTTTCTTGCGGCTCGGGGCTTTCTGTTGATTTCTCAACATATATCCCCTTGAGCTTCCGCTTGCCTGCTCGGCGGATGGTTGACGGAGTGATGGTGGGCGAGTCGCATGCCCTCCGTCGCTCCCTGAGGATGGCTATAGCCTCCTCAATCTGTTCCGCGGTCTGGAACTGATCGAGTGAGAGGCTAGGACCGTCCCTCGGGGGCGGGAGTGAGAACCTAGCGTCGCTGCGGCCACCTTCCGCCGTAGGCTAGGATTCGGTCTGCGCCGGAATGAGATTTCCGGCAGATCGCAGGGTGGCTCTTTTGGAAGTCGTGGCAGATGTCATGTTTCTGAGGGCTTTTCTTTGAAGAACAGTGAGTGTTTCTTCAAGTATATGTCCGGAGAACAGTGAGTGTTCTTCGAGACAGTAGGAATAAAAATAAAGGTTTAGACCGCCCTTCCTCTAGCGCCAATTGTTGTTACCCAAAATATTATCCAGAGATAATGTTGCTGGAATGATCGAGTAACAAACAAATGCGAGAACACTTCCGTGGGAAAATAAAATAACACAAGGTTTGCCAGGGTTGTTAATCCCGGGCTTGAATGCTCTCGCGAGATGTTATTAATAGATACTTTGGAGTATAAATATTAATGTTATAATCTATTACAATGAGTGTAAAGACTTCTAGTTATCTAAGCCGTAGAGCGTGTATATTGCCGGAAGAACCAGATATGAAGATCTGTGAGTTCTTGCTTCAGATGTTCTGTAAGTGTGTGTGAATATCACTATGAATGTGTAAGTAATTGTCAGATGAGTCTTTATCCTCTCTCTGTGCCTTTTTCACTGTATTCACGATGATCCCTCAGGCCAATGTCGGAGGCTTGCTATTTATAGGGGACAAGGTTGTTGGGTCCTCTCCGGCGATCGCGGGCGACCGCCGTATTCTATATTAGAATAATGTGGGCGATCGTCCTATCACGTGGGGCTGTTTCCTTAAAGTCCGAGGCTGCTGCTGGTAGCCAGCTGTGCGAGCCAATGGGAAGCCTGCACGCGTCCTGAGTCGCTGTCTGGGGAGGACCCACTTTGTACCTTTCGGCGGGCCTGTCGGGAGGTGAGGTAGGTGACAGGCTGGGGTCAAAGGCCTTATCTCGCAGCGCCTTTTGTGGATCTGCACGTGGGTCTCCGTCCAAGATTCGGTCTTCGACGACTTTGATGGATGTTGGATTCATACGTGGCACGAGACGATCGTCTAGGGTCAGATATCAAAGACGATCGCCAGATACCAAAAGACGATCGCCGTGGGTTCCGACTGCTGGGTGTTTGCCCAGCGTATGTCTTCTATGGTTGGCTCTCAGATCATTATGCCGATCGCCATCGAGGCGTATTAGTCGCCGCACAACAAATGGTAACCTTCTCTTGAGCTATTCCCCAAGCTTTGTTTGATCTCTACGAATCCAATCCGCTCCAAGCTCTTGAACGATCCAACGGCGAAAGCACCGCGTCTCTACTTGCCACGCATCGGAAAAACGACCGGAATGACAACACCCGATTAACCTCTAAGGTTACGGCTAGAATCAAGTGATGGAAACTTTATATTCAAGATTATAACACTCTAAGTACTTAGTCTATATCTCTCAATTAATCCTCACAATATTTCTCCAAGATATATGAAGAAGAATGATAAAGAAAGATGATACTCTCTCTCTATATGTCTCAATTCTCACGGATGGAATTGTTAAGGAGGAGGATGAGTAGTCTTCATTATATCCTTATTCAAATCTCCTACTTTAGACAATATCACTAAGGGTTGATATTTGTCCCCTTGATTGGTCACAAATGTAATATCCGCAATTTCGATTTCCGGTAATATCTTTTTTTTTCCGGTGGAAGTCCGTATTGACGACTCGATCATGACCGTATCATCATTCTGAGAATGATTAATTCTGCACTTTTTGTCATCCGAGTTCGTTTCGGTATCGTTTTGTTGAGTTCCATGTTCTTAAGCGACTTTTCTGCACTTGAGTTCGATTCTTGCGAATCTCGCCCGAAACTGTTGTTTCTAGTTTCTCGTAAGTTCATTTAATGATATTATTCATGTTGCGAGCTTTGGTTTGGTGTTTTGATCGTGTATCGTGTATTTCGGACGTTTGGGCCATTTTCGTAATTTTCCAAAGTTACGGCCGCACTTCTTGGAGCAGGACCTGGCCTGGCCGAGTTACGGCCGTAAGGTGCCGGTTACGGCCGTACGTGCTCGGCATACATGGCTGGACGATTGCCAGTTACGTCCGTAAGGGCTGTCAGTTACGGCCGTATGGGTGCCAGGCAGTGTTCGGATGAATGCCGGTACGGCCGTAAGTACCGAGTTACGGCCGTAAGGCCCTGTCGGTTACGGCCGTAAGCGATCGGTAGGCGCTGGGCGGATTTTGACGAATTCCGGTTACGGCCGTAACCCTGTCAGCCATATATAGGCCAGGGACGGGCCAGACCGCATTTTACACCATTTCTTCACCCGGGTGGCGGCTGGCGACGGGAAAAGTCTGGGAGTGAAGTTTTTGGTCGATTCCACTCGATTTCTAGGCGTTTTTGAAGATTCTTGTTGATTATATCATCATCCAATCCGTGTTCTTCGTCGAATCAAGATATATTTTTTGATTTTCCTTCAAGTTGACTTTTTGGAGAATTTGTTCTTGATTTCGATTCTAGTCCGATTTTGATACATCGGTTGGTGTAGTATGATGTTATTAATCGTGTTATATGGATTGTATATCCATATATCGAGTTTGTTTAACTCGATTGCCGATTCGAGTGTTCTTGGGAATTATTGAACATTTAGTGTTCGATTAAATGCCCCTATGAGTTTCCCTTCGATAGTTTGATGAGATTTCCGTTGTTTTCTGTTTTGATTCTCGTTGTAATTGTATCTTCGTTGTTTTTGCCGGAGGATTGTAGGTGTTCGGGGGTTTTCCGGGTTGTGCCGTATTCGTAGGAATATTCGGGCGCCGACAATCGAGGCAAGTATCTTGCTATACGAATTGTGTCTTGTGGATAGAGACTTCGTGTTAGATTTATGATGAATTGTTTTGCCTTTGTGAATATGCTTCGCGTGATTTTATAAGTGTGAACGATTAATGGTAGTGATGATGTTCTCATTTGGTTAATGTCGTGGAATTGTGTTGGTTGTGTTAATCATATGGTTCGTGTCGTGCGTGATTGGTCATAGTTGAATTATCGTGATGATTATGATATTTGTGTGTTGATTTGATTACATATTTGAATATATATTACGGCGTATTGTTGAATGGTTTGACATATTGATAATAATGTGTGTTGCTTGTGGTGATATGTTGAGTTGATCATATGGGTCGTGTAGTGATGATGCGTGTGTTCCAGGTAAGGTCTGGCGAGGCCTCTGGAGTTCGATACATGATGTGTACGAACAAGGTGTGTTCCAGGTAGGGTCCTCTGTAGTTCGGTACATGATGTGTACGAATAACGTGTATGTTCCAGGTAGGGTCCGACGAGGCCTCTGGAGTTCGGTACATGATGTGTACGTACAATGTGTGTGGTCCGGGTAGGGTCCAACGAGTCCTCCGTAGTTCGGTACATGAGGTGTACGAACGGTGATTGTATATCAGTGATTAATTGTATAACATTTTGAAGTTGGGTCACGGACTCAAAATGGTATCTGATCTAGTGCGTTTTGAAATGAGAATCGGGCTGAGGCCCTAACGTTTTTGAAAAGGTTTTGTAAATTGGGACTTGAGGTCCAAAAGAGTTTTTTTTTTAAAAATCCCCGAGCTAATGAGTTCCTTTTCAAATATTTCTTGTTCATTTCCGAAATTCTAAATCTTCTCGGGAACATTTTGATAGTTGATATCCATAGTAAATTCGTGGTTGCTATTACTTGTTGCATTTCGTATCGTATTATACTTGCACTAGCAAAATAGTGGAATTTTGCTAACCCCCGAGTAATCGGGGGGTGGATGTCTGTTTTGTGTCCAGGTGCTTGCAGGTTCAGAGGAGCAGTCACAGGATTGGCACGGGAAGTGACGAGCTACGATACTAATTAAGAGTTGAGAGTTGGTAGAGTTTGGTTATATTGTCAGATTTGATTCCAGTCTTCCGCTGTATTGTGTTTTGACCCCTGTGTGGGTAATGTTGTATGAGTCAGTTTTGTTGATTGAGTTGTGTGACCTCATCGGTCTGTGTATTCACGTGTAAGTGACCTTAACGGTCTGTATTATTTTATTGTTTGACCCTGGCCGGGCTAGCATTTGGTCGTTTTGTAAGGTATAGCCCGGTAGATCCTCGTGAAAAGGGGTCTACGACGTGTAATATTCCCATATGGTTTTGGGGGTGTTACATTTATGGTATCAGAGCTTAGGTTGCGGAAACCTAGGCTGCCGGGTCAAGTCGAGTTGTGATTTGTCGAGTATTGTGTGGTTTTGTCATTCGAGATGCCGGGTGATAAGTTGAGTTGTGCGTAGTCACAACGTGTCGGATATGTTTTCGGATGAGATTAGTATCGTGGGCGACCGTCATCTCCATGCGGCGTGTGGGCGTAAGTCTCCTCTTTTATGCGAGGTACCTGTGTGTCATGATTTTATCTAAGTGAGTTAATTGCGGTGCATAATTTATTTGCACGGTGTTGTGTAATATAGTTGTATTCAGATGTATAAAACTGGGCGTATTGTTGTTTTACTTTCTAACCACCGTCTGGGGTGGTATGGGGTGAAAATTGTAAACCTTGATGGGTTTTAAAAAGGTATCGACGATAGAGTTTGTGAGAAACTCCCATGAATTATTTTGTTGTGTGTTTAAACTTGGTGCCACTAGAGCATTTGATTGAATTGGCGACCCTGTTGCCGTTTGAGCATATGGTTTTAAGTTCGACTATTTTGGATTGTTGTAATTATGCCCGCTGTGGGTAGGTTTGAAAACGTTTTTCCTGAAAGACTCTACTGGTTTGAGCATTTTTGTGGAAATCAAAAATTTTTGAAAATATTTTGATGGTGCGGTTAAACAACGGTTTGTGTGGATTTTGAAATCGGTTGAATTATGACAAGTTGGTCATGTGTTTTCAAATAACACCATCAATCGGTATTTGGAAAATGTGTTTTAAAATAGTTCGGACATTGCAAAATACCACCGTCATTTTTCTTGCGATCGAAAGGATTTTTGGAAAATTTCTGTTTTTGCAAAACGACTCTAATTTTCAGAATTTAAATGTTATGTGTTTATGTCTTGGGACTAAGTCGTTACGACAAGTTTGTTACGTTGTTATCGAATTTAGTGAGACGACATCCTAATTTCCATTTGAATAGTTCAAATTTTTCAAGACATCGAGGTTCTATTCCAAGAACTCTATTTACTTCATTCCACTCTTACAATTGGTTTACAAGACATTACCGAATATTTGCAAGAATAGGAATTGATCAATAATATGTTAAACAATCATCTTGTATCATTTAATCCTATCAAGAACATCACAATTGATCAAAGTGAAAATCTGCATAACCTTGTTCAATCACTATGTTAAGTTTATTTAGTTATAAATCCATATTATGATCATGAAGATTAACTCATATTAACACCATCCTAATAATCTTCTTACCAACCTGGAGAATCAAATATCACACCTATGAATTCACCTAGCTTAGGTTCAAGAACATCATTCTAATCTTCCAATATTCATCAAGGTGTTCTTAAAACATTTTATGACAACAATTCCAACCATCAACCTTAACTACAAGGAAACAAGGATTATTACTATCCTAATGATGTTATTAGTCCACCAAGAAGAGTGGTTCTAGTAAACATGCTTACCACCATTTAAAACATCAAGAATACATCATTCCAAACCCTTAATTATCATATTCATCACTAAGTTGTTAAAAGCTTAACTACAAACATGTTTTACTTGATTAATTCAACATTAGTGTAGTATACTCTATCACTAACATTATAACTACGAAATTATAGAGTGAAGTCGTACGACATGTTGGGTTTTCTATGCATCGAATACAAAATAATCGGAGTAAAAACGCAGCGGAACAATAAATGTGAAAACCCAATTTAGGATCGCATGCAGTAATTTAATTGTTTAATTAAAGAGTTAATCGAATTACCTTAATCCGATTGAACAATTCTAGATCCGGACTAGAAGCAGATGAATATCTCCTTCCTCTTTTGGTGATCCACACACGAACAATTCCACAAGCCGGATTGCTAGATCTCATTTAATAATATTGATAAATAGTACAACACAAATTCCTTACTAGAAGGATTGTACTATTGATCAAGATCAACTAAGGGAAGAGGGACGACCGACTCCGTTCTCCTACAATATAATGTAGATGGCCGATTTTTCTTCTTCTTGAAGGGCCGATTTTAGGTCTTGTATTCTAGTTACAACTCCTTGTCCAAGACCTTATATTTATACTAAGTAAACCCTAGATTCAATAATCTAGTATTTGCTTAGTTGCCCTCAACTTATTAAATAATACAATATATATAATATCCAATATTATATATATTACTTTATTTAATCTCCTTATAAATATAATATCCAATATTATATTTATTATTCCCGATTGATATTTATTCCTACTTGTCTATAATTGTCGTATGTGCGACTAAAAGGCTTATATTATGTTGGTAATTATTTAATACCTTATTAAATAATAAATCATAAGCGACCTCTAGCAAGACATTATGATTACCCAAATAATATAAGTTAATAGTCCATTAAACCTTTTAACGTGTCAAATCCCTTTGTCACGCGATATCATATTTGAACTAAGTCATGGAGTCTGTCATACTTATTTATGTTCAAATGCTTTCTCGATCTTAACTAGATCGATTGAATCAAATGACTCTTCATTTGAGCATGGCCATGCATTTCCTTCATCCTACTTATCGAGGGGCCCACAGATATCTCTCTCACTTAAGAGAGGGACAAATCCCCATCTTGATTATTCATTGCCCTCTACATGACTCCCACTAATCCCGATCGCTAACCTTTATGATCACCATGTTTCGATGACGTTGGATTACGTCAAGGCATAGCGATTATCATGTTGGACTCTATGATAATCTCGGGTTCAAGGATTTATTGACATACCGTATTGAGATTCACTTATGACATTTCCATGCGGTGATCTCAATGCGGGTCGGTCCAAGATTAGTTCTCCAACCAATACCCATAAGATTGATCTCATACCATACGCATAATCATCCGATGATTATCAATCAAACTTATACTAGTATATTAATCACTTGAGTCTCTACTCAACGCGATTTTACTGTGGACATTTGAATAATCTTATTATTCGTGAATAACTATTATTCGATTATTATAATATTAAAACATGCACACATTATAATAATCAACGAGAAATAAATGATATCAAATAACTTTATTTAAATGTGACAATTACAAATCTAGGCACATCGAATGTCCTAGGGCACTATTCCCAACAATCTCCCACTTGCACTAGGACCATTCATACATGACTTTTAGTCCTATCGCTCTAGCATGCTCAACATGCTTTCCTTGTGAGAGAGGCTTGGTAAGTGGATCTCGCAACATTCTCTTCTTGCTACTTTGCATATTGTAATATCTCCTCGTCTCGACGATCTCTCCGACTAGGTGATATTTTCCGAGTATATGTTTGGAATTATGATGGGACCTAGGCTCTTTAGCTTGTGCAATAGCACCATTATTGTCACAATAAAGGCTTATGGGACTGGATGGTTGGCACCACTCCTAGTTTGGTAACGAACTTCTTGATCCATACGGCTTCCTTAGCCGCATCCGATGTCGCCAGTACTACTTCAGAATAGATCAAGAACCGTGCTTTGCTTGGAACTCTTCCAACTCACAAGACCTCCATTCAATACAAACACATAACCGGTTTGCGATTTGAAATCGTCTCTCGGTTTCGAAACTTGCATCGGCGTAACCTCTTACATCACTGCTTTCCCACCCTCCATAAACTAGGAAATCATCCTTAGTTCTTCTCAAGTACTTTAGGATGGTTTTCACTTTGTCGATGACTTTCACCTGGATTCGATTGGTATCGACTTGTCATACTAAGAGCAAACGATACATCTGGTCGAGTACAAATCATGGCATACATGATCGATCCAATAACCGAAGCGTATGGTATCTTGCTCATACGGGCTTGCTCATCAGCAGTCTTAGGACTCGAGTCTCACTCGGATGAATGCCATGTGACATTGGCAAGAGTCCTCTCTTGGAGTCTTGCATATTGAACCTCTTCAATATTTTATTAATGTATGTACTTTGACTCAGACCAATCAATCTCTTTGATCTATCTCTATAGATCTTTATCCCAAGAATGTAAGCAGCTTCTCCTAAGTCTTTCATTGAGAAACAACTTCCCAACCAAGTCTTGACTGTCTGCAAGGTGGGAATGTCATTTCCAATGAGTAATATGTCATCTACATATAAGACTAAGAAAACAACTATTCTCCCACTAACCTTCTTGTACACACAAGGTTCATCTTCATTTTGAATGAACCCAAACTCTTTGACAGTTTCATCAAAACGAAGATTCCAGCTCCGAGAAGCCTGCTTCAACCCATAAATGGATCTTTGAAGCTTGCAAACCTTTTTAGAATTTTCTAGATGAACAAAACCTTCAGGTTGTGTCATGTACACATCCTCGAGTAAGTTTCCATTAAGGAATGCTGTTTTGACATCCATTTGCCATATTTCATAATCATAGTATGCGGCAATGGCAAATAAAATTCTAATTGATTTAAACATGACTACTGGCGAAAAGGTCTCATCATAGTCAACACCATGAATCTGTCTATAACCTTTTGCAACTAGTCTAGCTTTATAGGCTTGCAGATTATCATCCATGTCTTTCTTCTTTTTATATACCCATTTGCACCCAATGGTTTTAACACCCTCATGTGGATCTATCAAGTTCCAAACTTGATTGTCATACATGGACTGTATTTCTGACTTCATGGCTTCTAGCCATTCCTCGGACTATGGTCCTGAAGCAGCTTCTGTATAGCTACTAGGCTCATCATCTATGAGCGATGCATCATCATCCTCTGTTACGAGATAACCATATCTCTCAGGTTCATGTCGCATCCTATCAGATCTGCGTGGGACTTGTGTACTTTGAATGGGCTCTTCAACTGTTTGTTTAGCTTGTTCGGTTTCCATCGGTGAAGCGATGTCTTCTTGTGGTTCTCGAGTTTCCTCGAGAATTACTCTTCTCCCACTGTCTCTTTTGGAAATAAATTCCCTTTCTAAGAATACAGCATTTCGAGCAACAAACACTTTGTTCTCTGCGGGCTTGTAAAAGTAATATCCTTTAGTTTCCTTAGGATATCCCACAAATAAACATCTTTCGTATCTGGCCGGTTGTCAAACACTTGGCGCCTTACGAACGCTTCGCAACCCAGATCTTTAGAAAAGACAAGTTTGGTCTTTTACCACCCATTTCTCAAATGGTGTCTTTTCAATCGCTTTAGATGGAACACGGTTAAGGGTGAATGTCATTGCTTTCTAAGGCGTGGCCCAAAAATGATAGTGGAAGCTCTCGACTCATCATGGATCGAACCATATCTAATAAAGTTCGATTCCTCCTCTCGGACACTCCGTTATCCGAGGTGTGCCGGAGGAGTAAGTTGCGAAACAATTCCACAACTCCTAAGATGATCATCGAATTCTTGGCTCAAGTATTCCCACCTCGATCTGATCGAAGGGCTTTAATTGTCTTGCCAAGTTGATTCTGTACTTCATTCGGAATATTTTGAACATTTCAAAAGATTCATGTTTATACTTCATAAGACAAACATATCCATATCGGCTAAAATCATCGGTGAATGTAATGAAGTATTGGTATCCGCCTCGGCATGAGTGCTAAGAGGTCCGCATACATCGCATGTATTAGGCCTAATAGATCACTAGCCCTTTCTCCATGACCGGTGAAAGGATTCTTCGTCATCTTGCCCAATAAACAAGATTCGCATGTCCCATATGATTCATAGTCAAAAGAGTCTAAAAGTCCATCATTATGGAGTTTAGAAATGCGTTTCGTTTATGTGACCAAGTCGACAATGCCATAAGTAAGTCGGATTAGAATCATTGAGCTTAGGTTTCTTGGATGCAATGTTATAGACTTCCAAAGTGTCGGACTCATCTAGATCAATATTGTAAAGGCGATATAACTTTGCGGTACCATAAAGCAAGTCATCAAAGAAAATACGAATGATCTTATTCTTAATAAGAAAAGCAGAACCTTCACAATCTAATGTAGAAATAAATAATATTCCTATTGATAGCAGGAACATAATAGCAATTGTTCAAAACTAACAAAAGCCCATTGGGCAAAACTAGATCATAAGTTCCTACGGCTAGTGCGGCAACTCTTGCTCCATTGCCGACTCTTAGATCTACTTCCCTTTCTTGATTCTCTCTGCTTCTCAACCCCCGCACATTTGTACAAATGTGAGATCCACATCCAAGATCTAATACCTGTGGAGTTAGAGGTAGATAAGTTAACTTCTATAACAAATATACCTGTGGCAGTCTCACTGCCCTTGGTACGCTTTAGCTCTTCCAAGTAAATCTTGCAATTTCTTTTCCAGTGTCCTGGTTTATTGCAATGATGGCAATTTCCATCTTTGGGAGCTTTAGCCTTGAAACCCGGCCTAGTAGGGTCTTTAGATTTGGAAACTTTTGCCTTACCCTTGCCCTTGCCTTTGTTCTTAAAGGATTTCCCTTTGCTGACCATCAACACATGGTTTGGTTTCTTCTTAATATTCTGCTCAGCCGTTTTAAGCATCCCATGCAGCTCAGCAATGGACTTCTCCATCTCATTCATATTATAGTTCATAATGAACTGACCGAACTTTCGGCAATGAGTTTAGGATCACATCCGTGGAGTGCTCCTTAGAAAGTGGAAAACCAAGCCTTTCAAGATGATCAATATATCCTTTCATCTTGAGCACGTGAGCGCTGACAGATGTCCCCTCAACCATCTTGCAAGCATACAAGGCTTGAAAGGTCTCATACCTCTCTTGCCTAGCATGCTTCGAGAAAGTTTCCTTGAGGTGAGCATTTAGCTCATAAGCTTCCATTTCCTCCAGATTCTTACAAGTTACGGACAAATGGTGGCCAACATAAGACAACCGACATCAATGGAATCATCACAATGTTTCTTCCATTTGTCTTTTGTTGCTTTATTTGCATTGTCACCGCTCATCGGAATTTCTTCCTCAAGAACATACAAACTTTCTTTCTTGCTTGAGAACTATTCTCGGGCTCAGGATCCAATCCAGATAGTTGCCGCCATTTTCTTCGACTTGTCCTTCTCAAGGACGGATCGCAGTGAAATGGTGGATGTGTTGTTTGATGCCATTCTACAAAATTCAATATGCAAAATATTTAGTCACATTATTTTATTTCTCGAAAAATACTCCCACTAAAACAAAGTACCCTCAATTTACAACATTTGTAATTTTAGTGGGCTAAGATCCCATTTCGCACAATCCTAAACTCAGCTTTGGCATGACGCCTAGAATTGAACTACTTTAGGTGAATAACTCTTTATCGATTACATCATATGTAACTCTTAGATTATATCATGGGATTTGGCATCATATGCCCAAGCATGTTATAATCCCATCTTATGCCTTAAGGTTCAAAACTATTTTGATTTCCACATTCATTAAACGTATAGGTATCACCATTACCTATCCTACCTTACTAAGATAATCCGAGTGCCCAGCTTTGGCATGACCCACTCATGATGATCGAAGTCTTGATAGGTGTTTTTCAAATGAACGGCATTAAAATTTTAACGAGGGATTTTTATCCTATGTTAATGTCTATGTTTGCTAACATACATCTAAACATACATAGCATCACATACATGCATAAATTTAAACATACATCGCATCACATGACAATAAAGCATAGGACCGTGTATAGCATGACCATAATCCTAACGTGATTTTCATGAGCCAACATGAAAATCACAAAGGTCATCTAAAGGGTTAAATATGGTCTTCATTGATCTTCCAACTCCTTGGAACGTCATACGCGATCAATTTGCTCCTCGAGTCCATCTTTCTCGTCCTTCTTGTCTTCATTACATTAATGAAATCTAATACTACACTAATAAATTAAATTACAAGAAGTACAAACGACACGCAGGCCGTAAAATAATAAACAATTTAAATAGACGACTCGCAGGCCGTAAAACCAATTATAATTAAACGACACGCAGGCCGTAAAACCAACCCATAAGAAATTAAATTATCCAATCACATTGGTCAACTTATGGTCATGCCATACACCACACACATACCATAAATAATTATCAAATAATTAATAAAGCATGTAAAATACTAAATAATCAATTTATCTGACAATCAGACAATAAATTAAAATTGTGTCAAAAGTGAACAAATCTGGACTTGGTCGAGATGGTTGTCATTCGCCCTGAACAGTCCACCCGGGTTCGAAACCCGGCTGTTGCAGTTGCAACATTTTGCAACAATTATTTCCAAGTTTACTTTTATAATAAAAGGACTTATAAAAAGAACTACTGAAAAGTTACCAAAACAAGATCCAGTCGAGATGGTAAGTGGTGCTGAAGGGTAGCCGAGTGGTGCGGGATCGAATCCCAGTTTTTGCGGAAGTATTTTTGCAATATTTAAAACAGATTTATTGCCTTTAATAAAACATCTGTGAGAAAAATTCCAAAACAAAATTGCAGCGCACTTGGTATGTAGCTAGGCGGCTGGCCTGGACCACCAGGGTTCGAACCAGTGGTGATGCAAAATCATTTTTGCTAATTAATACAACCCGCGGGTCCAGGCCCGACCCGACCCGGACCCGAATCTGCCCGACCTGCCTGCTGTACTGTTCCAGAACAGTTCTGGACAGCAGTTTTTGCGAAAAACAGTCCAGAAAATTATTTTTGACGATCCGATTTAATCAAATTAAACCAGAAAAAATATTTTATAAAATCTATATTTTATAAACATAATCAGGAACATAATTTACACATAAATATGTTCTACTCAAACAATTAAATTACATGCAAGTTGGCTCCGATACCACTGTTGGGTTTTCTATGCATCGAATACAAAATAATCGGAGTAAAAACGGCGGAACAATAAATGTGAAAACCCAATTTAGGATCGCATGCAGTAATTTAATTGTTTAATTAAAGAGTTAATCGAATTACCTTAATCCGATTGAATAATTCTAGATCCGGACTAGAAGCAGATGAATATCTCCTTCCTCTTTTGGTGATCCACACACGAACAATTCCACAAGCCGGATTGCTAGATCTCATTTAATAATATTGATAAATAGTACAACACAAATTCCTTACTAGAAGGATTGTACTATTGATCAAGATCAACTAAGGGAAGAGGGACGACCGACTCCGTTCTCCTACAATATAATGTAGATGGCCGATTTTTCTTCTTCTTGAAGGGCCGATTTTAGGTCTTGTATTCTAGTTACAACTCCTTGTCCAAGACCTTATATTTATACTAAGTAAACCCTAGATTCAATAATCTAGTATTTGCTTAGTTGCCCCTCAACTTATTAAATAATACAATATATATAATATCCAATATTATATATATTACTTATTATTTAATCTCCTTATAAATATAATATCCAATATTATATTTATTATTCCCAGTTGATATTTATTCCTACTTGTCTATAATTGTCGTAGGTGCGACCCAAAAGGCTTATATTATGTTGGCAATTATTTAATACCTTATTAAATAATAAATCATAAGCGGCCTCTAGCAAGACATTATGATTACCCAAATAATATAAGTTAATAGTCCATTAAACCTTTTAACGTGTCAAATCCCTTTGTCACGCGATATCATATTTGAACTAAGTCATGGAGTCTGTCATACTTATTTATGTTCAAATGCTTTCTCGATCTTAAGTAGATCGATTGAATCAAATGACTCTTCATTTGAGCATGGCCATGCATTTCCTTGATCCTACTTATCGAGGCCCAGCAGATATCTCTCTCACTTAAGAGAGGGACAAATCCCCATCTTGATTATTCATTGCCCTCTACATGACTCCCACTAATCCCGATCGCTAACCTTTATCATCACCATGTTTCGGATGACGTTGGATTACGTCAAGGCATAGCGATTATCATGTTGGACTCTATGATAATCTCGGGTTCAAGGATTTATTGACATCTTGTATTGAGATTCACTTATGACATTTCCATGCGGTGATCTCAATGCGGGTCGGTCCAAGATAGTTCTCCAACCAATACCCATAAGATTGATCCGTACCATACGCATAATCATCCGATGATTATCAATCAAACTTATACTAGTATATTAATCACTTGAGTCTCTACTCAACGCGATTTTACCAGGGACATTTGAATAATCTTATTATTCGTGAATAACTATTATTCGATTATTATAATATTAAAACATGCACACATTATAATAATCAACGAGAAATAAATGATATCAAATAACTTTATTTAAATGTGACAATTACAAATCTAGGCACATCGAATGTCCTAGGGCACTATTCCCAACACGACATACCTTCAGAAATGAAGAACAAAACACCAAAACTACAAGAACACACTCCAAGCTTCAAGAATGACTCTTAACTTCCAATCAACAAGCTCCAAATCAAGATGCAAAGCTCAAACACAAGTTGGAAGTAGGTAGAATTGGTCTAGGGAGGCAGGGGGATGATTATAGGGGAGAAAAATCGGAGTTTGGACGTGCAAAATGAAAGACACAAGTTGTCTTTTTATAACTGCACAGTTCGTTACATACGTTATCCTCATGTGTATAACGTACGTTAGCCACTTTACGTACGCTACACCAAAAGTGTTACGTACGTAATCTAGTACCATAGGCTACTGACTCAAAACATGAACATCATTATGTACGTTATGGCTTGGAGCATTACGTACGTAATGTAGGTCAACTAGGCTGACTGAAAAAGGTCAGATATTCGAATCACGCCCGGCCCCACATGCCGAAAGTTGAGATCGGATATGACTACAAGTATTACGTACGTAAATAGCACTTCCTTACGTACGTAAATCCAACAAGATAGCGTACGATAGGCTAAAGTCTTAGCGTACGTTAAACACAGAATTACTAACCCTAAAAATGTACCTATCTATACAACGTCAAGAAATCAACCGCAGTGCGAATGATAGTTATATTCAAGTCTATTATGATATATTCCAACATCAATAAACATTAAACAAATGCAACAAGACTACAACGGTATTTGAATTACCCGAATAATACAACAGTAGGTAAGAATTTCCGTCGGATATTACATACTCCCCCTTTAAAAGGAGTTTCGTCCCCGAAAACTAAGGGGTAAACAATTTGGGATACCTCTCTTGCATGCTACTCTCTGTCTCCCACGTGGCCTCCTCGACTCCGTATCGTGACCACTGAACCTTCAGTAGGGGAATCGTCTTGTTCCGCAAATATTTGACCCTCCTCTTAAGTATCCGTACGGGACGCTCTTCGTACGAATGATCCTTCGCTATCTCGATCTCATCGAACTGAATTATATGACTCGGATCAGCAACATATTTCCTCAACTGGGAGACATGGAACACGTTATGAATCTGACTCAGAGCTGGTGGCAACGCCAGGCGATAGGCTAGATCGCCTACTCGTTCCAAAACCTCAAACGGCCCAATATATCTCGGACTCAGCTTGCCCCTCTTCCCAAAACGAAAAACACCTCGAGTAGGAGATACCTTCATTAACACATGGTCTCCAACCTCGAACTAAAGTGGTCGTCGACGGTTGTCTGCGTAAGAATTCTATCGGCTTTGAGCCGTTAACAAACGACTCCTGATGAGAGCGATCTTCTCATGGGCTGCTAACAACATATCGGGTTCCGTACCCAAGGATTCAGATGGATCGTTCCAACACAAAGGAGATCTACAACGACGGCCATACAATGCTTCATAAGGTGTCAACTGAATCGAAGCGTGCCAGCTATTATTATAAGTGAATTCCACCAAAGGTAGTTGGGCTTTCCAACCGTCCTTCCAATCAAGAACACACGCCCTCAACATATCCTCTAGAGTCTGGATAGTCCTCTCAGTCTGACCATCAGTCTGCGGATGAAGTGCTGTGCTGAAGTTCAAATGCGTACCCATCGCACGATGAACTGCTTTCCAAAAATATGACACGAACCGCCCGTCACGATCTGATACAATACTCTTGGGGGTACCATGTAGCCTTACAATCTCTTTGATAAACATCTGAGCCAATCTCTCGGGTCCCCATGAGTCTTTAATCTCCAAGAAGTGGGCTGATTTTGTCAGACGATTCACAATCACCCAAATCATATTCATCCCTCGGCGACTTGTCGGCAAGCTAGTAATAAAATCCATTGAAATGTCTTTCCATTTCCACCCGGGAATCGGAAGCGGTTTCAGCATTCCTGTGGGTCGCTGATGCTCAATCTTAACCTGCTGACAGGTTAAACACCTCGAAACGAACTCTGCAACTTCACGTTTCATATTCCCCCACCAATAATCAATGTTTTAAAAAACGCGAGGCGAGTTTGAGGCGTTTTGGTTGGATGAGGCGAGGCGTAAGCCTCAATTAAAAAAAATACATATAAATCTCACTAAAATATTATATTATCCACGGAATTTACTAGATAAGCAATAACAAACTCAAATCATCACATAAAATATTATTACATCAACATAAAAATCGATGGTCATCACACAAACTTAACAAAGTCACCACATAAAAACAGTCAGCAAGAAATAACAAAATTACTACATAAATAAGATAATAATAATATTTTTATTTTGCTAGTAAATCAAGTGAATCCGTATTCAGTGGTCTAAAATACGGATCATATCCAGTGGCATCTCCATCATCATCATCATCATCATTTTCACTTCGAATCAAATCATTAGTAAATTGTAGATCTTCTTCTTCACCATAGTCCTCCTCATCTAACTCCTCATCAAATAATTGCAGTCCTTTTCCTTTTCCTGTGACATATTTTGGTTTTTGACAAAAGTCGCAAGTTACATACTTGTACGATTTCCCATCCATTCCTTCTGACACTTCAGTACAATACTTCCAAGCAGGATCCTTTCGAGCAGCCATAAAGCACAAATCACTATGATTAAAAACAGCATTCAGAACAATATTCAATAAATCTTGTGATAAACTAAAAAAAAGCTGAACAAAAAAAAATTGACAAACTGGACTATCTACACCAAAAAATTGAAACACTAAAAACAATAGTGAGGCAATCTGGTTCTGGTTTAGCGGCAAAAAAAAAACTAAAAAGAAAAAATCACTAAAACACTAGTTCTGCGGAAAAAAAGCTGAAAATAAAAAATGACTCAAAAACTAGTTTAGCTTACCGTCGCCGCTTCGGAACTTCTGTGCGCGTCGAAAATTCTCTGCGTGGTCGGAAATTCACCGCTATCTCTGCTGATCTTACCTGAGTAGCGGGCGGTTTATCTTTTCGGCGCTGAAGGTTAGGTTAGGTTAGGCAGGTGAGGTTTTTCTTTTCGGTTTTTTTATTCCTTGGTTGGTTTCTTAAAGGTCAGGTTAAAAAAAAAGAAAAAAAACTGCCCGCTACTTAAAGGTTTCTTAAAGGTTATTAAACAGCCCGTAAAGAAAAGAAAAAAAAAAGAAAAAGGCCGCGCCTCTTGCGCCTCAAACGCACGGTTCAAAGCGTGCGTTTCTTCCGCCGCCTCGATTGACTGAGGCGGTCGCCTCAGATTTAGGTGGAATTACAATGCCCCGAGGCATTTTTGCCGCGCCTCGCCCTGAGGCGCGCCTCGAGGCGTACGCCTCTTGCATTTTTTAAAACTTTGCCAATAATATTTTTCAAATCCTTATACATTTTGCTAGACCCTGGGTGAATGGAGTACGGGGTAGCATGAGCTTCGCTCAGGATAGAGTTCCTCAACTCTTCGTCTGCGGGTGCACAAGCTCGATTCCTGAAGCGTATCAATCCATCCTCATGGATCACAAATCCGGGGGCTTTCCCGCTAGTTACTTCATCCCGAACTCGAGTTAAGAATGGGTCCGTAGCCTGCTTTGATCTAATTATATCGTCTAGGGACGATGAAATCTCAAGGGTGCAAAGCTGTCCCTGGATAAGCTGTACCCAAACTTCAATTTCCGGCCTCACAAATTCTAACTGCAATTCCCTCTGAACTGTCAAGCGGGCCAGCATTTGCTCCTGAACTGTCTTACGACTCAAGGCATCGACAACTATATTTGCTTTGCCCGGATGATAAAAGATCTCGGAATCATAATCTTTGATTAGTTCTAGCCACCTTCTCTGCCTCATATTTAATTCATTCGGAGTAAAAATGTACTTTAGGCTCTTGTGGTCCGTAAAAATATGACAGGTAACTCCATACAGATAGTGACGCCAGATTTTTAAATCAAACACCACGGCTGCAAGCTCCAAATCATGGGTGGGGTAGTTAACCTCGTAAGGTCGTAGCTGTTTTGATGCATAGGAGATCACCTTCCCATTCTGCATTAGCACACATCCAAGGCCCTGTTTTGACGCATTACTATACACCACGAATCCTTCCGTTCCTTTTGGTAGAACCAAAATAGGTGCTGAAATCAATCGACTCTTGAGTTCATCGAAACTCCGCTGACATGCCTCATGACCACAAATACTTTTTATCCTTTCTCAACAGATTAGTCGTCGGTTGGGCAATCTTGGAAAAACCTTCCACGAACCGTCGGTAATAACCGGCTAGTCCCAAGAAACTGCGTACTTCCTTCATGTTCTTTGGTGGTAGCCAGTCTCGGATAGCTTCTGTCTTCTGTGGGTCTACTCTCACCCCATCATCTGATATCACATGGCCTAGAAAGATAACCTCGCGCATCCAGAACTCACATTTGGAAAATTTCCCATAAAGTTGTTCCCGCCTCGACGCATCGAGAACCTGATGGAGATGACGCTCATGCTCTTCATGATCGCGAGAGTAAATCAAAATGTCATCAATAAAAACGACTACGAAGCGATCCAAATAATTAATAAAGACCTAATTCATCAACTCCATGAATACTGCTGGTGCATTAGTCAGTCCAAAAAGCATCACTACGAACTCATAATGCCCATAGCGAGTACGAAAAGCGGCCGTCGAAATGTCAGACTCACGAATCCTTAGCTGATGATAACCGGACCTCAATTCGATCTTGGAAAACGCAGCAACTCCCTAGAGTTGATCTAATAAATCATCAATACGAGGCAATGGATATTTGTTCTTAAAACGATAATTAATACACAAACGCAGAGATCCATTTTTCTTTCGTACAAATAGCACTGGTGCTCCCCAAGGGGACGCACTAGGTCGAATATAGCCCTTCTCTATCAAGTCCTCAAGTTGGTTCTTCAATTCCTGCATCTCAGTCGGAGCCATACGATACGGTGCTTTCGAAAGTGGGGACGTACCTGGCTCTAATTCAATATTAAACTCTACCTCACGATGCGGAGGTAAACCCGGCAACTCATCTGGAAATACATCGGGGTAGTCTCAGACTACCGGAATGTCGGCCAGTTCAACTCGTCAACCTGCTGTTTTGGTCATGTAACACCAATAACCAATATACCCTAGATTAAGTAGTTTCACTGCTTTCATACTGCTGATGACTCTCCCGGAACGACTGGGATTATCACCCTGAAAAATGCACTCAACACCATCGTCAACTGTGACGGTCACTATCCGTTTGCGGACACTAAGTATGGCATCATGATGATCCATCCAGTCAATACCCAAGATCACATCACCTTTAGGTAAATCGACCACAATCAGATTTGACAACCACTCACGGTCGTTCATACAAATTGGACAGTTCTGCACTTCCCGATTCCCAACAATTCTTCTACCATCGGGTAGACCAATTACATAAGGTTCACAATTGATAACATGATCTAATTGCAAACGACTCAAACAAGAAACAGATAAAAAGGAGTGTGAAGCACCAGTATAAAAAAGAACACAGATGGGCTGAGATCGGATCTCGAGAGTACCTGCAATCATGTTGGCTCGGGATCGTCGGCCTTCTTCATCTCGTAGACTCTGGGTTTTGCAGCCCCGGTACCAGATGTACCAGCTTGGTTTCCACGGCCCATCCCTCTGTTTGCCCCGGTGGTCTGATAAGAAGCGGACGGAGGTACACGATCCTGGACAGAAGACTGAACTGGAGCATGAGATGCCGCTGGAGTACATCCTGGTCCATTCATACAAACGAGCACGATGTCCATTCTTCCCACAAATATGGCATGCGACGGCCGGCCTCGGGCATTTGGAATTGATGTGCCCCTGGTCTCCACATTTATAGCACACAACAGATAGGCTGACCGCTCGAGGTTGCGATCTGGCTGGCTTCGACGCCATGGGTGGCCGTTCAGAAGGATTTGGCTTGAGATGTTAAACGGGCTAGCCCTAGCGGTTCCGGGCTAGCCCTAGCGGGCTTCGGGCTAAACGGTCCGGGCCAAAAAACCCCGGATTTAAACGGGCTAGGAAATATCGGCCCTAACCCTAACCCTAACGGGTTTCGGGCTAAACGGGCTAAATATTTAAAAAATCTATTTTTTATTTTTTTATAAGTCGTAAACCAAAAAAACAGTAACAATATATTTTATATATATAGTAACAAATATACTATAATAAATATAACAAAAAATACACTTATATATATATATATATAAACACACTATATTAACAAATACAATAATAATATACATTATATATAATATTAATATATGTTATATAAATATAGTATTATTGTAAGTTGAATTAACAATACACATATATATATATATATATATATGTATATATATATAGGGCTTCGGGCTAGCCCTAGCGGGTTTCGGGCTAGCCCTAACGGGCTTCGGGCTAAACGGTCCGGGCCAAAAAAGTCCGGATTGAAACGGGCTAGGAAATATTGGCCCTAACCTGGTTTTTTAGCAGGTTAAACGGGCCAGCCCGGCGGGCCCGAGCCCATTTAACATCTCTAGATTTGGCACTGGTTGGGGCCTCTTGAACGTTCCCCGGTTGCTGTCAGTGTGGTTCTAGTTCCTGAATTTCTTGTTGTTGGACTGCGGTTGCTTCTTGGAAATCTCCTTGGCGGTAAGTTCGTATTCCAAAGCTCTCTCGATGAACTCCGGCAGGGTCGTACAGTGATGATTCAAAAGCTGCATTCTCATTCAGGGTTTAAGCCTCTTGAGGAAATATTTGATCTTATCGGCCTCCGTTCGGACAATCGTCGACGCAAAAGGATGAAGTGCCTGGAATTTCTAGGCAACAGATAGTACATCATCATCATCAGATGGGTCTGGATTCAGCAATTCTAACAGTTTGGCCTCGCGGAGAGGACCTGGATAGTAACGGTCTAACATGAGTTTCTGGAATTCCTCCCAAGTGCACAAGCCATCCGCTGGCCTCACCGAAAGCCACCAGGTGTGGGCGCCCTTGCTAAGATAGTAAGTTGCTACATAGACGCGATTCTCCACTGGGCAGTCCACCATCTCGAATAGTTTCTCAAAGCGTTCAATCCAATGCAAAATATCAGCAGGCTCACAGGAGCCTTCAAAAGATGGGGGTCGCTGGCGGGAGATGTCGCTGATGATCCGACTCACGGGTCCGCCATGTACAGGAGGTGGTGGATGCGGCCCCTGCTGCTGGACAGTAGTAGCTCTTTGCATTGTTTCCATCAACTGGCCCATCTGGGTCATCTGGGCCATCATGCCCTGCATAACAACGTAAGGATCAACACGCGCATCCTCGTGTTCGGTGTGGTGCGATTGGTCCCTAGGAGGCGAATCACTGCCTGTGGAACTCTGCTCCAAATTCGCACGCGTGTAAGCTCGAGGTCTCGGGATTTGGCCCCTTCCGCGGCCTCGTCCCCCTCTGCCACGGCCTCTCAGATTTCTATCCATACTGAAAGATCCAACAATAATAATATTCATAAGTATAGTTCAAGTCTGTCGTGGTGACCAAGTCAAATTCCATGCTAAATTAAGAGTAACAAGGAACTATATTTTCAAGGAAACAGTTCACAATGATTTATAGACACTACGGATGCCACACAAAATATCATATCGACGTTGGGTCGAACAGTTTCAATCATATAATCAATCCAGAATTTACCTCGAAATATCACTTAAATGAATCTTACCACAGATTCTCGAAACATCAAGATCAATAAAGAGATCTATTCTGATATCAATATCACGTCAGTAATTAAAGCATGGCTCATAAAGTACATACCGAATTGGTTCGTCGGGTCAGGCGCTTGCACAGGTCACACGTGACACGAAAGTCTCTTAATACTAGTTCATTTCACAACGACTCTTAAAATAAAGCGACTCTTCAATTCCATCTTCTGTAACACCCCAAAAAGGCGCTCATTACAGTGTCGTGGACCCCACCCTGGGACCCACCAGGCGATACCAAAAACAGATTAAAAACGCCATACTTGTGATACCGAACCACAATAAATAGTCTTTACTCCGATTAGGAGTTTACAATAACATGGCCAACGGCCTTATTATACACAGTATCCAGAAACGCAAGTATAAACCATATGGAGATGGAATATATCTCAAATAATAATACATTCGGTAAACAATTTAAATAAAGCGAAAAGATAAAATTACACAGTTTTGAATATAATCGGACAACAGAAAGACTTGGGCCCCCCAAACTAGTATCCTTCGAACCCTTCGCCGTCACCATGATCTTCCTGTAACACCCCCAGAAACCACCGGGAATATTACACGCCGTAGACCCTTTTTCCATAAGGATCTACCAGGTTAACCACCACGATACGAACAATGTTTGACCAGCCAAGGTCAAACAACTTACTAACACAGACCGATAAGGTCAAATATTAATTACACCGACCGATGAGGTCTCACGATTAAATCAACCCAAAAATAAACTCATTATTGTACATACCCACACAGAGGTCAAAATACAATACAGCAGAAGACTTAAAATAACTCAACAATACAACGACATCGAACTGGACTCTTAACTCTTGATTAGTATCGCGGCTCGTCTTCTTCCATGCCGTCCCTGTGGTTGCTCCAACGAACTAAGCACACCTGAAATGCATGATACGCATTTCCCCCATTTAAGGGGGTTGGCATTTGAATGGCTAGTACAAGTAATTCAGTCTATACAAAATATATCACGCCAATATCGGTTATAATACAATAACAACAGTAGTGAAAGAAGTTCTCGAGGGGTTTTCAATATTTAAGGTACAACTCAAGTCTTTGAAGATGAGATATATAAAAACTCGAGAGTTTTGGAAAACGATAGAAAGTCCTTTGGAACTTCAAGTTCAAGATTATAAAGCCTTATTCGGAAATAATGGGGTCTCGGCCCAAATCTCTTTGTGAAACAAACATTTTCATAAATAGTAAATTCTTCTGGGCCTCATGTCCTAAATTCCGAAATCATTTCGAAACAAATGGGTCTCGACCCAAAGTGATTTTCCGCAAAAGCAATCTTAACACAACCGTTGGGATTTCATCCCATGATTTCCTCAACCACAGTACACGAAAACAATAACAAGTTCGTTATCCAACACCAAAACCTCACAGTCAAGGAGTTAAACACTTACGACATAAATCCTAGTGCCATTCTAGCAGAGTACCAAGATTCAATACATAATGTACATCAACATCGAGAACCAAAACGTTGTGATATTCCGAACATATCACAAATATCGAAAAACATCACCAATATCACGAAGCCATACTTGGTAACCCGTGGCCGTACCCCTTAGCATCAACCCTCAGACGTCCCGTCGAACGCTCCGAGTGGGAAACCACTTCCGCGGCCGTACCCCTTAGTATCGGCCCCCAGACATCCCGTCGAACGCTCCGGGTGGAAGGTCAGCAACGCACGCACCCAAGTTCACTTCTTTGGCCGTACCCCTTAGTATCGACCCCCAGACATCCCGTCGAACACTCCGGGTGGAAGGAACAACACACTCATGCACACACACACACCTGCACACATATATAATATATATATATATATATATATACACACACATACAACACACACAACACACTCCTGCATACACACACCTGCACACATATAATATAGTATATATATAGTATATATATATATATACCCAACACACACAAACACGGTATCGGTATATACCGAACTTATTGAAATACCGAAAAAATCTTGATATACCGATATATACCGAAATACCGAATAAAAAATTCTAAAAATATCGATATACCGATATATATATATATATTGAAATACACACATATATATATATATAGTTCTCACACACAAACACACACAACCCACTTCGCACACACACACCTACTGCACACACACACAAACATATATACATATAGACACACACAAACGCTGCCTGGCCAGAAAACTAACTGCCGGTGTCCGACCTCCATCAGAAAAATATCACAGACGGTACCCAAAAACCTGATCCTGATGTGATATCACCAAGAATCGAGCCCGAATCTGATCTAGAAGTCAAATTTGCCGCTGAAATTGAGCCATCCGACGGTTGCCTCTTCCAACCCATCGCCCAAAAAAAACTCCTGAACCAACATCGACCAACTCCAGAAGAAAAGAGATGGAATACCGACAGCCTCCCCCGCGGTGCCGTCGGAACCCAATACGCCGGAAAACTCCGATCGTTATTCCCAGAGATTCAAATCTTCCCTTGGCATCTCGTTGTGAAGTTGTAACACTCATTCGTCGCCCTTATCTCTTCCGTCTTTCGCCGCCACCGTGAAGGACCCCCATAACAACTTCGGCCAGAATCCCCTTCAAGGTAGCCAAAACCACTGTCCGTCCATCGAAGAGGAAGAGGAATAGAGAGGCGTCCGAGAGAGAGAAAAAGAAAAAGAAACCCACCCCTCTTCTTAATAGACCGATTATAGGTTTAGTTGGGCCTGTTGGGCCCAACTCTTAAATGAGAAAAAGATAAATTTTGAAAGGCCCAAAACCACAATTAATGAAATTGTGATCCATATTATCATATTCATATCTCCTTTAATTTAAAATTCTCTGATCAAATTATCGGGTAGTATTGATCGTCAACCACTCCACAATATTTCGATAAATTACACACATGTCTTTCTGATCCGCAACTAAGAGCTATTTAAAATATTGAAAATTTTAATTCCAGCGAAATTCCAATTTTTAAATTCCTGGATATTACACTTCCCGTGCCTTGCCTTTTTCTCGACCTAAAATACAATACAAGTATTTCGCCCAACACAGGGTAAGATGTACATGATAAATGATTTCTCAAGACATTATACAATTCACATATATATTAGATCTCAAGGAAACATCCCGACTAACGAACTTACCCCTCGGGCGTATGAACTATTAGTCACAAAACGCCGAACACATCCAATTATACATGGACTATGAAAGACCAAAATAGTATGGCTCAAGATGGACATCACAGTACGCCCGATCCGGAAATGTGTCAGTGCACATGTCCACCCCGTATACGGAATCCAGGATATACGTGGGACAATATACCTAATTAGCCTCACGAACTACGTCTCGTGTGCACAGTCCAATACGGAAACATCCACGCATGACTATATATGTGCCTGGCTAAAAATCCTACACAATAACCAATCGGAATGCAGATATAATTCCAGATATGTCACGATACAACATGACAATGAATTCAATAAATCACATATCCGATTAAGGATCAAGAAACTCACCGAAATGACAATAAGGATCAATGATATCAATGGTTCAAAGTGACGAGCTTGGGAATGCAATCCCACGATGAAAAACGGAACATCATCAAGAATAATATCAAACCACGGATCACAAATTCATAAGTGTTTCATATACACGAAACGCATAACCATCACAAGAATCCAAACATCTTATATCCAAGCAAGATAACTTGCCTCAATACGGAGACGAGAATAATCCTTTCTTGTCGGACGAACGAATGGTCCTCGACTTATATCGGTTACTCGAACAATCAACCTTGAATGAAATATACTTCACTCAATAACACATTCATATAATCATCGATATCGAATTTAGTGAGACGACATCTTAATTTCCATTTGAATAGTTCAACTTTTTCAAGACATCGTAAGTTCTATTCCAAGAACTCTATTTACTTCATTCCACTCTTACAATTGGTTTACAAGACATTACCGAATATTTCCAAGCATGGTTGTCACGTCGACGACTAGTCGCCGACTAGTCGAGAATTCGCCCTGGCCGAAATAGTCGATGCCCGACTTTTGTAGTAGTCGTCCGTGGGTTGTACCCGGGGCCGACCCGCCCGGACCCGCGACCTTTAATTAATAAAAAAAAATCTACTTAACCTACCCGGCTGCGCGACTTTTCACCTGTTCTCACCCGACAATCCGCGACTTTTCCTCCTCTTCTCACCCGACGGCGGCGCGACCGACCACGACTATCTCCTCCGGCGACTTCATCTCCTTCGGTAAGTTTTCTCTCCTCTCCTGTCTTCCGACTCTTTCTCTCATCTTTTCTTCTCTTTTTCTTTTTTTTTTACTGGGTGTATAATATAATATTACACACATTTTTATTTTTATTTTTCAATTTTTTCTGTTTTATTTCTTAAAATTAATTTTTGTTTAATTTTTAAAAATTAAAAATTGAGCATTCTGCATACATTTTTAATTTTCTTGCTCGGTTTTTAAAAAATTGAGCATTACGCATACGTTTTTAATTTTTAAAAATTGTGCATACGTTTTTAATTTTCTTGCTCAGTTTTTTTCATTACGCTTTCGGTTTTTTTGCATTACGCTTTCGGTTTTTTCATTTTTTATTTCCATTCTGCACTGCATCTGGTGTTCACTGATCATGGAGGAATTAATCGGTATTCACTGATTATAGCTTGTTTTTGTGCAGAAAAATAAGCAATGGAGAATGAAAATATTGAAACCGAAAGTTCTCAGAGAGAGTTAGCTAAAGATCCTAAAAGATGGAGAGGGGGATGGAGATAATTTCGAGATGGAAGAATTTGATGCATGATTGTGTTTGTTTAGTTGATTTGACTATTTAATTATGTTTTTATTTGCTTATGGATGTTTGACTTTGGGTACTTGAACTTATTTTCTATTAGTTTTTATTTGAACTGTGAAATTGAAGTATGTTTACCTATATTATATATTATAATTACTCTAAATAGGATATTGTCGACTATTTACGACTTTTTACGGCTAGTCTGGCGACTTGTCGACTAGTCAATTCCACGATAGTCAGGCTCGACTTGTCGACTTAACAACCTTGTTTCCAAGAATAGGAATTGATCAATAATATGTTAAACAATCATATTGTATCATTTAAGCCTATCAAGAACATCACAATTGATCAAAGTGAAAATCTGCACAACCTTGTTCAATCACTATGTTAAGTTTATTTAGTTATAAATCCATATTATGATCATGAAGATTAACTCATATTAACACCATCCTTATAATCTTCTTACCAACCTGGAGAATCAAATATCACACCTATGAATTCACCTAGCTTAGGTTCAAGAACATCATTCTAATCTTCCAATATTCATCAAGGTGTTCTTAAAACATTTTATGACAATAATTCCAACGATCAACCTTAACTACAAGGAAACAAGGATTATTACTATCCTAATGATGTTATTAGTCCAGCAAGAAGAGTGTGATTCTAGTAAACATGCTTACCACCATTTAAAACATCAAGAATACATCACTCCAAACTCTTAATTATCATATTCATCACTAAGTTGTTAAAAGCTTAACTACAAACATGTTTTACTTGATTAATTCAACATTAGGTGTAGTATACTCTATCACTAACATTATAACTACGAAATTATAGAGTGAAGTCGTACAACATACCTTCAGAAATGAAGAACAAAATACCAAAACCACAAGAACACACTCCAAGCTTCAAGAATGACTCTAAACTTCCAATCAACAAGCTCCAAATCAAGATGCAAAGCTCAAACACATGTTGGAAGTAGGTAGAATCGGTCTAGGGAGGCAGGGGGATGATTATAGGGGAGAAAAATCGGAGTTTGGACGTGCAAAATGAAAGACACAAGTTGTGTTTTTACGTACGTTATCCACATGTGTATAACGTACGTTAGCCACTTTACGTATGCTACACCAATGTGTTATGTACGTAATCTAGTACCAGAGGCTACTGACTCAAAACACGAACATCATTACGTACGTTATGGCTTGGAGCATTACGTACGTAATGCAGGTCAACTAGGCTACCTAAAAAAGGTCAGATATTCGAATCACGCCCGGCCCCACACGCCGAAAGTTGAGATCGGATAAGACTGCAAGCATTACGTACGTAAATAGCACTTCCTTACGTACGTAAAGCCAACAAGATAGCGTACGCTAGGCTAAAGTCTTAGCGTACGTTAAACACAGAATTACTAACCCCAAAAATGTACCTATCTATACAACGTCAAGAAATCGATCACAGTGCAAATGATAGTTGTATTCAAGTCTATTATGATATATTCCAACATCAATAAACATTAAAAAATGCAACAAGACTACAACGGTATTTGAATTATCCGAATAATACAACACTAGGTAAGAATTTCCGTCGGACATTATACTTTCCATGTGCTCTTATCAATATTATGTGGAATGTTCCCTGCAGTTATTTTGATATCTAGGGGGTTAATTGCTCGGATTATATAAATTTCTAAAGCTTTGACTTTCTGGTTTGTTTATGTCAAACTCGTTCTATAATATCTTTATTTTTTTTTTACATTTATGCTTTCTCGATTGTTTGCTCTCTACATGCTCTACTTTTTTTGGTTTACCTCATTTATAGATGTATGTGCTTCTTTGGAGTTATTATAGATATTGCCACTATCATATGTGACCTCAATTTTCTGCTGCTATGTTCGACTAGCACAATAATGGTATTTCTTCCTCAGTTCATCTTCTTAGAGGCAACTAATTTCCATACATAGGCAGCACATGTATGAATATGAATAAGTTGTCTATATTTAGTATTTGGTGAGACCAATTAGGTAAAACTCTCCATCTATCTTATTCTAATTTTGTTGCGAACGTTTAAACCATATAATTAGATTGAATTGGAAACTAGGTTGAATTCTTACATATATTATATATGGTTAGAAATATCTCTCTCTATATATATATATGTATATATAAAGTGTGTGTGTATGTCTGTGTGTTGTGCGTATGTGCTGGTACAACTTTATTTGAACATCGGTCCGCTTTTCTTTAAAAGTTTCTGTTTAAATTGTTCCAGATTTTTTTTTGGATGTATATAAATCATTTGAAGAAACTGTATTTTTTTACTTTGTGTGACAACGATTTTCCATCCTTTTCAATATTTACGTATACAATCATTCTAAATTTTATGTTCTGCAACTTTTTCATTTTCATTTTGATTACAATTTTCCAATTCTCTCATTTTGGGTTTGTTGTGCTTTGTTGACCTCCTATTTTTACCTTTTGGTAGTTGTATGATTTGTAACTGACTATATTAAATTTTCGTGTGTTTTGCTGTTACAACATTATCCATGGGCACTCCCATACATCGCACAGTGTGCAAAACTAGTATTAAAATATATTAGAATATACGGTAAATATACCAGTAGTAGGCTGATATATTATTGAATTATTCACCCACTTGGGGCTGGCCCAATTACAGATTCTTCACCATAATTTACAGTATTTATTTTTCCAGTATCAAGTAGTTGTCTGTAGCTAATCAGGATGGTGGCAGTGGTGGGCGGTATGCTCAGCGGCATGGCCATACCGCCGGTGAATACCGCCGCCACCTCGGCGGTATGGCCAGCGGCATGGCTCCAACGGCAATCTATTCTTCCGCGGTTTGGAGGAAAAAAAGGAGACGTTGGGCTTATTTCGAACGTTATGCACAAGAAACAAAAAAAAAAACCGTTGGGGCTATTACCGTTGGTAGACCAAAAAGAAAAAAAAAACTTCTATATATACAAACTATAAATCGGATCCAAGCAAATCAAAACACAAACACCTCTATTTTCATACTTTCCATTTTAACACAAACATTTTAATTAGGGCTGGGCAAAAAAACCGCCCCGCACGTCCCGTCCCGCCCCGCACCGCAAAAATGGCGAGGGAGTGCGGTTTGATATATCAAAATTTCTCGCCCCGCATCAAACCCGCACCGCCAAAAAAAATATAAAACGAGTGCGGTTTTATTATTATTTCATCCGTCCCGCCCCGCTTCGTCCCGCCCCGCCCCGCATATAACAAGATAAAAAACAAAAAAAATAGTCAAAATCCTATTTCACTCCGCCCCGCCCCGCCCCGCTCCCTTCTTGCCCCGCGAAAAGTGTGGCGCGGTGCGGTTTTAAGTTGTAAAAATGCCCCGCCCCGCATAAAACCGCACCGCACAAAAAATACGGGGCGGGTGCGGTTACACTCTCGCCCCGCCCCAAACCGCCCCGCCCCCAGCCCTAATTTTAATCATGGATCCAAGCAAATCAAAAGGTGTTTCATCACAAAAAGGTCGTGGACGTGGCAATCGTGGTCGTGTTCGTCCGCAAGTTCCACCACCGATGCATCAACAATACCCTCAATCGGGCTATTATCCCCAACCTCCACCACCGATGCATCAACAATACCCTCAATCGTTTAACTATCCCCAACCTCCACCACCGATGAATCCAACCCAATATAACATTTCAATGACTATTGACTTCAACCCATTTTGTGACTACCGTGAAGGTCCTTCGAGGCGTGAACCAAGTGTGGAACGCGAACTACCTCTATATGATGATCCCGATGATGATGTTGAGATTGTTCCCGAAACGCAACAACACACTCAAATTGGTATACATTTTATTTTTATAAACGTTATATTTTTTTTATACGTATATTTTTTTTATAAACGTTATATTTTTTTATAAACGTTATATATTTTTTTATATACGTTATATATATTTTTTTTAAACGTTAACTTTTTTTTATATACGTTATACTTTTTTTTTAGATGAAGATGTTCAAGTCGTTAAAGGAAAAACTAAAGCGGATAAAAAGTCTTGGACGTCGATCGAAGAGGTTGTTTTGGCTAAATCGTGGATTCATATCTCGACATGTAGAAGAGTTGGGAATGAACAAGGTATAGGGCGGTTTTGGGAAAGAATTTTGGAGCATTTCGCGGCCACCATTAAAGACACTAAGCGAACTCGTCATGGTTTGAACACAAAGTGGAAAAATATGAATCAGACAATGGGTATCTTTAACGGGCTATACATCCAACAAGTAATTTTTAAACTATATACTTGTGCTAATTTATATACTTGTGTTAATTTATATACTTGTGTTCCACTTTAGTACTTGTGTTAATTTATATACTTGTGTTAATTTATAATTGTAGAATCGCATTCGTGAGAGTGGGTGTGACGATGTCAACGTCATGGGTAATGCCTTGTCCGATTATGATAAGAAACATAAGGCGCTTCTTTTACTCATATTGAAGCGTGGAAGGTTGTTAAGGATGAACCGAAATGGTTGGCACAACCATGTTTTCAAAAATTATCTTCGACATCTCATTCCGACAAACGAAGAAAGTCGTCGGAATCTAGCTACTATGAGTCCGGAAGCAATGACAATGTTGAGACTTTTATTCCGGATCTAAATGACGACACAACTCTTGTATCAAAAAGAAAAGGGAAAAAGCCCGCTAGCGAGTCGTCGACAAAGAATAGTGCTGCTGAGTTTATTGAGAACTATACGGCAAAGAAAGCACTAGCGTTGGATGAGGCGAGGCGTAAAAAGCGTACAAAGGATGAATTGTCCAACCGTTGATGTCGCAACAACTCGAAAATGCTAACGAAAAGCTATGATTCGGGCATACAAATTCTATAACGAGCATACGAACACATAACCAATCCGGTTATGCGACAATTCGCTATTGACAAAAAACGTGCGTACGCGGAGAAGTATGGATGGCCTACCGATTTTTAGATATAATTATGTATTTTTTTTAAGAATAATGTAATTTTCTTTTTTTTTTTTAAGTATTATGTAATTTTCTTTTAGTTATTAATGAAATATTATGTTTTTATTAATTTATGAAAATAAAAAATTAAAAAAATAAAATTAGTTGGTTGCCACTAAAATGGGGTTAGAGGTATGAAAAAGGTATGAATAAGGTGGAATGAGGTGGAATGATATTATTGGTGGATTTGGGAGGTATGAGATTTTTGGGAGGCATGACTTCCTCAGCAAGACAAAAAAGAGGGACGGCTGAATTTTTAGGGTTCCATACTTCGAATGTTGGATAGCGATCAGCAACAAATATTGTAAGTAATAACATAGGTGAAGACACTATAGTCCATCAATAGCCGTAGTAACTTTGTTTTGTCAATATTTGTTGTTTAAAATGATGATAGAGATGGACAATTTGTAATATCATCTATTGATTTTGCTCCTACAATTCCATATCTACACTTGTGTGTAAAATGTTGATAGAGATTGCTTTTTTTTTTTTTTTTTTGGCCAAGTAGTTTTGTGCCTGCTGGTATGAAGGGAAAGAAATGAGCTATATTTAAATTCAGAGTGTCAAAAACATACAATTTGTCCTTGTTTTAATTAACTTGATGCAACTTGGACTTTTGTCCTGATTTTAGTACTAATTATGGAAAAAAGCGAGCCTTCATTTGTCCTTGAGTAGTTGAGTGGTTAAAGAGCAGTGGAAATGTAACTGTTGATGTTGCTGTTATTAAAAATCATCACAAAATGTGTCATCTTTAGTACACTCGGGTAAATTACAGGGCTATTTCATATTTGGCTTTAAAAACCGAAATCGCAGTTATTAAAATCGAACCACATGAATAGTGTTTGGTTCGGTTTTGGTTCCGAATTTTAGAAACCGCCTATTATTGGTTTTTGAAATCGAATTTATGAAGAATTCAATAGAATTATGGAGTTCAGCTAAAATAAATCAAATCATAGGGAAGAATTTGGAAATTAAAAGGGAGGTCAAACTGAAAAGTAGAACCCGGGGATGTCGGAGACATTACTTATTATGCTACTGTACAGTTTTAAAATCTATAAATTATTGAGATTGGCTTATGTTGTAATAGGTAGCAGGAGGGTATCCTTGCTAGTGTAGGTGGTTAGAACAACAACAATTTTGAGAAGGCATAGCTGACGAGAAAGAAAACTACGACAGGGAGCAGAAAAAATAAATAACAGGAAGTGAGGGGGGGGGGGGGGGGGGGTGAAGGAATTGTAGTGAGCTATCTGCCTTTTATATACTGTTTAAAGTTAATACCGTACTTTGTTTTTCTTAGTTTAGATAAGGGTATAGGTGCGGCCTTCCATATTTGGCATCTGTGTAATTATAAAGAATAAGTTTATAGAGTTAATGCTTTGATTTAAATATTTTTGTTATTATCTTACGTTCTCGACCTCATTTATTAGTGTAGATATACCTACATTAATTTGACCGAGTATAAACCCCATTTGTTGATGTATAGCTTATTTTCCTAAGCCTATTACCACAATTAGAAGATTTTAGAGGCCGCCTACTAATGCACATCATTTTTCCATTTCCACATTCTCTTTTATTCTACAAGAAATTGATACAATTGGCAAGGAGTTAAATCATATTCCTGATGTCACATTCTCTTTTAGTCTAACTAATATCATTTGTTGAATTTTGCTTGTTTCAGGAACCTTTTTTTCTTGGTGTAGCTATCTCATTGGTTGGATCACTCATTTGATTTCTGTACTCTTAAGTACTAAGATAAGGTAGGAAATTTTTTCTCATTTCGCAAGCGTTTGATTATTATGTACATGGTTGTTGAATTAAACCCGACTAGAATTAAGAGACCGATTACACCAAATGAGGTCGAATTTAGGAAGAATTCAGTTTAATTATGGAGTCCAGCTAAAATGAATCAGAGGAAAGAATTTGAAAATTAAAAGAGGGCAACTGAGTAATTGAACTCGGGGATGTTGGGTGATAATACTTATTATGCTACCGTACTGGTCTGAAATCAAGAAATCACTGAGAATGGTTTTGTGTTGCAATTGCTTCAACTCACATTTGATAAGGATGGTATGAGGGTCTCCCTGCTATTGGAAGTGCTTAGAACATCTATTTTTAGAAGCCATTGATGAGGAGAAAGAGAACTATGACCAGAGTAAAAATACAAAAACAGAAGCCTTGGCCGACATGAGACAGAAGCTTCAAGACTGGAATAAATCTGTGTTTGGAAATATTTTCTATCGCAAGAAACGGTGTGTGGCCCGAATAGCCGGTATCCAACTCGCCTTAGCCCAACGTCCCTCTCGGTTTTTATCCAACTTAAATAGGACACTCATTGAAGAACATGAAGCTATTCTTACTCAAGAGGAACTGTACTGGCACCAAAAATCGAGATTAGATTGGATCGAAAATGGGGAACGCAACACACGTTACTTTCACTTAGCAACTAAACACAAACGTGCATGTAGTAAAATCCTCTGCCTAAAGGATGCTCAAGATAATTGGGTAAGCGATAACATCACCCTCTCTGATATGATTCGACAATATTATATTGATCTTTACACTGCTGAGATAACGACTCCCTTGCCACAAGGAATTTTCTGTCCGTTGTTGAATCATTCGGATCGTCACTTGCTTAATCGACCGGTTAGTGAAGTTGAAATAAAGGCTGCGGTATTTGGTATGGGTGCCCTCAAATCTCCAGGCCCCGATGGATTTCCACCCATTTTCTATCAACATAGTTGGGACACAGTTGGTCCTGATCTTGTGCAATGGGTCTTTAAGGCTTTTCGGGAGCGCTACTTCTCTCCCTCAATGAACCGGACGCATATTGTTTTGCTCCCTAAAGTCCTGCCTCCAGAAAAAGTCTCACAATTCCGACCTATAGCCCTTGCTAATGTCACCATGAAGATCTTGACAAAAATTATAGCGAACCGGTTTCGATTAGTCATTGAGAAAATTGTTGATCAGAGTCAGAGCGGTTTTATTCCTGGGAGACAAGCTTCGGACAATATCATCATAGCTCAAGAGGTACTCCATTCCGTGCGCCGCAAGAAAGGAAAGAAAGGCGTTATGATAATTAAAATTGATCTTGAAAAAGCATATGATCGGGTCAGTTGGGATTTTCTTCGGCAAACGCTGGAAATTGTTGGCCTTAGGAACGATATTCTTGATATTATCATGCACTCTCTAGCAAGCAAGTCGCTGGAAATTTTATGGAACGGACAACCTTTAGAGAGTTTCAAACCGACTAGAGGCCTTAAACAGGGGGATCCGCTCTCGCCACAACTGTTTGCTATAGTCATGCAAACTCTTAGTTGCCTTATACAAAGATCGATTGCTCAAGGGAAATGGAAACCAATTACTATATCTAGAGGAGGGGCTCAACTCTCACACTTATTCTTTGCGGATGACCTTCTCCTTTTTGCGGGGGCCTCGGTGGAACAAGCTAATGAGATTAAAGAAGTGCTCAATGAGTTTTGCGATTTCTCGGGACAGAAAATAAGTGTGGCTAAATCTAAATTCACCACCTCTCCCAATATGCAATCTGTGACAATTGATAATATTGCAAGGGAACTTGCCATGGAGCACACAACACACCTAGAAAAATATCTTGGGGTCCAACTACGCCACTCTCGGGTTAAAAAAGAGGATTTCCATGTGTTGTTGGATAAAGTCCGTGACAAGCTGCAAAACTGGAAATCGTGTAATTTATCTAAAGCGGGCCGAGCGATTCTCTCACAATCGGTGTTGTCCACCGTTCCCTACTACCAAATGCAAACTTTGTTGCTACCAATCTCAGTGATTGATGAGCTTGAGAAAATTATTCGGAATTTTTTTTGGGGTCACGGGAGCAATAAAAAGGGTGTGCACTTGGTGGCTTGGAAACACATTTGCCAGCCTAAGGCTCTCGGTGGCTTGGGCATTCGGGATTTGAGGAATATGAATCTAGCTTTTCTTGCAAAACTAAATTTGGGCGCTTCGAACCGGACTAACAAGGCTGGGTAGAGCTTGTGACATCAAAATATGGCTCACCTTTGGAGCAACCAAAAGCCGCTCCATTTTATGGCGTCATATATGTGCAGCAATACAAGCACTGCGGAATGCTTTTGAGCAAGATGAAGACGGGGCGTTTGTTTGGAAGGCCGATCCCTCCAACAAATTTTCTATTAAATCTGCATATGGACAACTCCACGGGCTGAACTACCCTTCAAATGACAAAACCTGGAGCACCATTTGGGCTATCAAAGGGCCACACCGAGGTAATTATATACTTTGGCAACTTTATCGCAATGCGTTACCTACTACTCAGGTGCTAGCTAGTAGGGGACTATCCATACAGGATGTTTGCATCTCTTGCAAAAATACCACAGAATCTTGCTTACATGTAATGCGACAATGCCCTTGGGCCCAAAGCGTATGGAGAACGATCATACACCCACATCAATAGGAGGACTTCATGACACCATCAAATATCGCTAGTTGGCTTGAAAAGTGCCTCAACCGTAACATGCACAAACACGATAATATCACGTATTGGCGATACCTTTTCCGGGAGGTGCTTTTGGGACTGTGGTATTACCGAAACAAAACCTATCACGAACCAAATTGGTTGCGTCCACCAAAAGATGTCTTTATAGCGGAAAGTGTTCGGAGAGCTCGCGAGCTTAAACTAGCATGGCCTTAATTTTTAGTATTTAGATTTTCGTTGCTTTTTGAAGTTTCTATCGCATGTAAATCTTGTACATTTGTTTTGACATTTTAATATAATATTCGGTTTCGACCAAAAAAAAAATACAAAAACAGAAAAATAAGAGGAAGTTAGAGAGAGGAGGGTGAAGAGAAAAATGAACGAATTTTAGTGAGCTAGTAGCTATCTGCGTTTATATACTATTTAAAGTTTATACCGTACTTTGTTTTTCTTCATTTAAATATGGGTAAACGTGGGTGGAGCCTCCATATTTGGTATCCATGTAACTATAAGGATGGTGGCAGTCATGCCTCTCAAAAATCTCATACCTCCCAAATCCACCAATAATATCATTCCATCTCATTCCACCTCATTCATACTTTTTTCGTATCTCCCAACCCCTTTTTAGTGGCAACCATGCCTTTTTCATACCTCCCAACCCACCAACTAATTTTATTTTTTTATTTTTTATTTTCATAAATTATATTAAACAATTTAATTAATTAAAAAAACATAAATTAATTAAATTTTATTAAAAAAATTTCATTTGTTGATACACGTCACTTTCCTCATATTAAAAACATAAATTAATTAAATTCATTACTTTATTAAACCATTTTATTTTTGCTAGCTGTATAAATGAAGCAACATCGCTACTTCTCTCCCCTTCTTCTTCTTTATTTATTTTCTCATCACAAAATTAGACCAGCTTCAGATCTTCAATCCACAGGTATTGTTTTCATTTATTTTTTATAACAAACCCGCCAACGGTCCAAAAATTAATACTCCAACGTCTATATTTTCCATGATGCCGCTCCATACTTCCGAAGCATAGATTGCCGCTCAACCCTTGCCGCTGGCCATACCGCCGAGGTGGCGGCGGTGTTCACCGGCGGTATGGCCATGCCGCTGGTCCATGCCGCTACCACTGCCACCATCCTAATGAGAATAATCTTTTAGAGTCAATCATATTTTAATATTTTTTCTTTAATATCTTTAGGTCTCGACCTCATTTATTAGTCTAGATATACCTACATTAATTTGACTGAGTATTGACCTCATTTATTAATGTAGAACTCATTTTCCCAAGCCTATTGCCACAATAAGATGATTTTAAAAGTGGCCTACTAAAGAATATCATATTCCGATTTCTACACTCTCTTTTAGTCTAGTATAATTTGATATATTTAAGAGGGAGCTAAATCATATTCCTAATGTCGCATTCTCTTTTAGTCTAACCAATATCATTTGTTGAATTTTGTTTATTTAGGAGCCTTTTGTTCTTGGTGTCGTTATCTCATCTGGTTGGATCACTCGTTTGGCCTTTTGTGTACTCTGAGTGTGATAACATAGGATTGTTTTTCTCATATTGGAACACGGTTGTTGATCTGAACCCGACTAGTTGAATTAAGAGTCCAATTAAACTAAATTAAGTTGAATTTAAGAAATTCAGTTGAACTATGGAGTCCAACTAAAGTGAATCAGAGGGAGGAATTTGGAAATCCGAAGAGGGCAGCTGAATAATTGAACTCGGGGATGTTCGGAGACATTACTTAATTAGCTACCGTACTGGTTTAAAATCAGTACATTATTGAGATTGGCTTTTTGTTGTAACAGCTTGAGCTGATATATCATTAGTCGAGTATCCCTGCTATTGGAAGAGGTTAGAACAACATTAATTTGGAGAAGCTATAGTTGACGAGAAACAGAAGTAAGAAACAAAAAGAGTAAAATGAGAGGAAGTAATCACTATGCCTACTACCAGTTAGCAAGTTAGATCATTATCTTATGTCTATTGTTCCGCTCTGTCTTTTAATATGAGATTAAGATTATGCTCCAATCAATGTTTATTGTGTCGATAACTGTATCTCTATGAATCATACACCAATATGCCGACTTTGCTCCTTTCTCTTTACTGCTAAACTCATTCCATCTTCATTGTGGCCTAGGTATGTTTATGGGTTAATACAGTATACTAGGAAGCCTTTGAATATATTTTTTAATGAACACACCAGTTTCACAAAGTTGTGATTATGATATGCCTTGGTGTTGGATATTCAGACTAAACATGGGGGATTCGTCGAGAATGACCGTTATCAAAGGCCTTATTGATAATTTTTTGATAAAAGAATCATTTAGTGAGACAATTGATGTGATAGAAAAAAAGTTCGCGCTGTTGGAGAAGGGGTAAGTAGAGCTAGAAAATGTGTTTTACTTGAGCACCTCTGTCATTGCTATAGCTATGATGGGAAGGACAAAGATCACAATAGTAAGTCTCGCTATCCCTTTTTTTCTTCTTCTCAAAACGTGTTCATAGATTTAATCACATCAATTTTTTTATAGAGGCATTTACACCTCTATGTGACTACATGGAATTGCACGGAAGAGGTGACTACAAATCCAAAGTAGGCAGGCGATTCCAGAGAACTAGCCAAGTGATAAATTGGCTTTTAGGAATAGCTTTATTTTGCAACAAGATGCTACCCGACTAGTCTTCTTTAAATCGTCCTTTCATCTTCTGATAGAGCTTTTAAATTGAGAATTTTCTTCCCGATCACCTGCTTTCACAACATAATCATAAGTAATGAAGAGCTTTCGGTGACCTGGACATATTTGCAGTGTATTTAACTGTCTGAGCAACCTAATCCAAAGCCACTATAGACCTTTTTAAAGGGGAATATTAAATAAATATTCCGTATTTCATTAATCACTCCCCTTGCACTGTTGGCAGTGTAAAAATCATAAAAATTAGATTCCGAAATGCTTGAGATTAGCGGTATAGTTTTTACTAGTTGCACTCTCTTGAAATCCCAACTGTAAGTATTGATGTTTATTTTAATAAGTCTTGCGCTATTCTGTTATGAAGTTCAATTGGAAACTTTAACGAGTTCTTTATTGTTTGGATAAAACATGGTTTTGGCTTCTTTTTTGGTCAAATAATGACACCGTATTGTGGGTTGTAAAATTTTCATTTTAGTGCTTCCTTCACCGTCTTCATAAATAGCAAATTTGGGGCGCGTTGCTTTATGGAAATTCTACAAAGCGAATCAATCAAGTTGTCGAAGTCTTTTGTGGAGGCTTCCTCATTTCACATCGCAACTGTGATGAATTAGTATATTTGGGTCGTGCACATGAATGTCTACTAAATGTTGAACATTCTATACAAGTCGAAGAACCTTCTGGTCACAGAAGTAATTTATCCTGTCGACGAATTCTTCTCGCTAGAGTATCAGAAGTTTAAGTCTGATCCTTCCAACAAAGATGATATGTGGTGGAATTACATCTCTGGAATCTCTGAAAAATACATAACGAATAAATTGATTAAAATACTATGTAGAATTTCTTATAATAAACGGAGAATTTTTTATTAAAAAGATACTTTAGTAGATTTCAGAGATGTGATCACGCCACATATCATCTTTGTTAGAAGGATCAGATTTAAACTTCTGATACTCTAGAGAGAAGGATTCTTCAACGGGTAAATTATTTCTGTGAGCAGAAGGTTCTTCGACTTGCTTAGGGTGTACGATAGAATGTCCAACTTTCAGTAGACATTCATGTGCACGACCTAGAGATACTAATTCATCGCAGTTGTCGATATGAAATGATGAAGCCTCCACAAAAGACTTCGGCAACTTGATTGATTCGCTTTGTGAATTCTCATAAAGCAACGCGCCCCAAATTTGCTATTTAGGACGACGGTAAAGGAAGCACTAAACCGCAAATTTTACAACAAACAATATTGTGTCATTATTTGACCAAAAAAAGCCAAAACCATGTTTTATCCAAACAATAAAGGACTCGTTAAAGTTTTCAATTGAACTTAATAACAGAATAGCGCAAGACTTATTAAAATAAATATAAATAATTACAGTTGGGATTTCAAGAGAGATTGCAACTAGTAAAAACTATACTGTTAATCCCAAACATTTTGGAGTCTGTTTTTTATATTGCCCAAGGGAAGTACAAAATATTTATTTAATATTCCGCTTAAAAAAGGTTTTTAATGGCTTTGGATTAGGCTGCTCGGACAGTTAAATACACTGCAAATATGTCCAGGTCACTGAATTATGTTGTGATTATGTTGTGAAAGCAGGTGATTGGGAGGAAAATTCTCAATTTAATGTCTCTATTAGAAGACGAGAGGACGTTCTAAAGAAGTATAGTGGGGTAGCATTTTGTTGCAGAATAAAGCTATTCTTAATAGCCAATTTATCACTTGGCTAGTTCTCTGGAATCGCGTGCCTACTTTGAATTATTAGTTAGTGAAATGGAAAGTAGTGAGTGAGCTGCTTTTAAAAACTAGTTTTCCTAGTATTTTACCAATAATAAGTCCATATAGGTATTTCTAATTTACCTAAAACAAACTGTTAGACACAAAAGAAAGCATATCATTTGAGATTGCCACTCGGGTAAAGCACGATTACTGGTTCCGACATCCTCTCCACTCCCCATGTCGCTATTTTACATAGAGGGAAAAAGTCTATTTTTAAAAGTACATTAACTAAAATAAATTAAAGTACTACAACTAATACTAAACTTTGTTAAGAATACATTAGAATAAATTAATGTAATATAACTAACCCAAAAGATTCTCTAACTTCTTGATGTTTCCTTTCTTGGCCTTTTTCATGTACCTTCTTCTTTTCTTTTATTCGCCGCATTTTATCTTCAATTTCTTTTTTATCTTCTCCTCGCTCAATTAGAAGTATTCATTAAAAGGACAATATAATCTGGGTTTTTAATTAGGGAAATTTTAGTTATTTTATTCATCTTACTTTTCGCTAATTCATCAAGTTTTTGGTCTTCTTGTATCCGAATAATAAAAGCCTGAATTGTTTCACTCAATTCTGGTTCAAGATCATTTCGACTAAGAACTTGATCAAAGGCAATACGAGCAACGTGTAGCTTCGCGTACCTATAGAGCTCATAACCCTACAGATGCAAATGTGTTAACATTATTCTCTCTAATATCTTTTTGGTAGAATAAATTATTACTCGGGGGATTGAGAAGGTGAAAAAATCGAAATGTACACTAATATAGAAATAGATGCTGAATATTCGAATTTGTAGTCACATCTTCCGTGCAATTCCGTGCAGTCACATAGAGCTTTAAACGCCTCTACATTTTTTTTTGTGATTAAATTTATGAGCACATTTTGAGAAGAAAAAAAAAAGGATAGTGACAAAATGTCTTCAGTTCGCTGCAACTACTCTAAAGAACTGGGGCATATGAAGTTCAATTGCCCAAAAAAGAAGAAGACTCAGGGACTTACTATCGTCATCTTTGTTCTTCCCATCATAGCTATAGCAATGAGAGATGTACTCAAGTAAAACACATTTTTCAGCTCTGCTTACCCCTTTTCCAACAGCGCGAACTTCTTTTTCTATCACATCAATTGCCTCACTAAGCGATTCTTCTATCATAAAATTATCAATAAGGCCTTGGATGACGGTCATCCTCGCCGAATCCCCCATGTTTAGTCTGAATATCCAACACCAATGCATATCATAATCACAATTTTGTGAAACTGTTGTGTTCATTAAAAAATATATTCAAAGGCTTCCTAGTATACTGTATTAACCCATAAACATACCTAGGACATAATTGAAGATGGAATGAGTTTAACAGTAAAGAGAAAGGAGCAAAGTCGGCAAATTGGTGTATGACATCCTAATCAATCTATTTTTAGTCTCACAAATATCATATATATACTTTCTGGTACATATGAATTATAAACATTTACTCGTTTTTTTTATTCATCGTAATAAGAGCGGCATTTCTTCCATTGTTTCAATGGAGCCAAAGACTCCTTATTCTTAGGTTCTGGATTATAATGGAATAAACCAAAATGACTCACTAAACTGGCTGCACTTCTTTTTCTCATGAAGTACTAGTCATTCCATGCAATTCTCGATGCAATTTTCATTTTGGATCATCCGGAAACAGTCTCTCTGTGTTAAGACAGAGGTAATGCTGCGTACATCCGATCCCCCCTTACCCCGCTTTTTGCGGGAGCCGTTGAGGCATTGGGGTAATGTTGTTGTTGTAATAAGAGCAGCATTATTAATACATTTAGTTCACATAACATACACTTATAAAAGCAAACAATTTAACTTAAAATGCTTATATTTCAAAGGAGTACTTTTATACTTGTCTTCTACAAAAGGAAAAATTAAACTATGGCATAGAAAATATATAACGAATAAATTGATTATAATACTATGTATATCTTCTTATAATAAACGAAGATTTTTTACCAAGGTGGATATTGTTTGAACACTATCATGATAAGAAGGAAGACTTGCATATGGTTTTTATTGATTTAGAGAAAGCTTATGATAAGGTATCAAAGGAGGTACTTTGATGGGCATTAGCCAAAAAGGGTGTGTCTAAGAAGTATATTGACATCATTAGAGACATGTCTGAAGGAGCTAGTACAAGTGTACGTACTACCGTGGGAAGGACTGGGGAATTCCCTAGTATGATTGGGGTGCATCAAGGCTCGGCTCTTAGTCCTTTCCTCTTTGCCATAGCCATGGACGAATTGACAAGGTCAATTAAAGACGATATTCCTTGGCGCATGATGTTTGCAGATGATATAGTATTGGTTGATGAAATGAAGGACGAAGTTGAAAGAAAATTGGAACTATGGAGAAATACGCTAGAAACTCGTGGTTTTAAACTGAGCAGAAGTAAGACTGAATATTTAGAGTGTAGCTTTAGTGGAAATGGAAGTAGAGAGGTGAGTACAATCACTTTTGATGGGAATGTTATACGAGGATCGGAGTTTTTTCGTTATCTTGGGGCTATTCTTCAAAAGGATGGAGAATTAGACGATGACGTGGCCATAGGATTAAGGCAGGATGGTTGAAATGGAAGAGCGCAACGGGGTTACTATGTGATCAAGGCGTACCTTGCAGATTAAAGGGCAAATTTTATCGGACAACAATTAAGCCTGCGGTACTGAATGTTGGGCTGTAAAGCATAGTCATGTGCATAAGATGAATGTGGCGGAAATATGTATGCTAAGATGGATGTGTGGCCATATGAGAAAAGATTGACTTAGAAATTAGGAAAAAAGTACGAGTGGCCCCTATAGAGGACAAGTTGTTGGAGAATCGTCTAAGATGGTTCTGGCATGTGAGACGAAGGCCGATTGATGCACCAGTGCGGAGGCTTGAAGAATGGGGAGTGCATTGGCTGGTGAGGAGGTAGTGGAAGACCTAAACAGACATGGATAAGAGTAATTGATAATGATATGAGGTTTTTTGGGATTGGAGAAGATATGGAGTTGGATAGGACGAGGTGGAGGGAGAGAATTCGGGTGATTGATTATATTTGAGACCTTTTTTTTTTTACGTACTAAACTTTTCACCTTTCACTTTTGCCTTTTCATATGACGTTTCTATTGGAAATGACTTGACGTTTTCAGAGAATGATTCATGTTAGCTGATCCAAAGCATTCTGGGACTAAGGCTCTGTTGGGGTATAAGGGTTTTTATGGAGATCCGGATTTTCCAATGGATCGTGTAAACACTTTCCGAACTGATATTTCTACCCTATGCCCGGGTTACAAGAAATTCAGCCTAGGATAATCCAATGGAACACTTACGAATCCAGCACGAACGTAAGCCAAATTGCTAGAAATTGCATGTTTATCGGAAAGATAAAGAGCTCAGAAAAGGGTGTGTCTCAGACTCATGAGGAGAGCCCTATTTATAATGTCAGATTAGGGTTACAAGTAGGTCGATTTTAGGGTTTTGATGACGGCGCCGTCATTAGTGGTCCGAAATTAGGGTTGACGGGTGGTTAATGAAATTAATCAATTTTACCACAGTCTCCCTCTAAAATTCGGAAATATCACTAAATCCCAGTCTAAATTTCCGAAGACCTTTTGGGCGCCCCCCAAACCCGCGAGGCTCGGCCCCTCGACCCCGCGAGGCTCGGCCCCGCGAGGGCTCGGCCAGGACCACCGCGAGGCCTGCCCCATGGACCCGCTAGGCGCCGCCCTAGACCGTCACGGGGCACCGCCCCGGACCCCCGACATTAGTTCGTACCGGCTTATAATTCGATCTTATACATGTGTGCACTCCGCACATACCCGATCATATATTAGAATACGAATTATAAACCCCTTAGCTCACATATTAGTTCCAATTACACAAAATGAATGGTGACACTAAAATCACCAACAATCCAACCCCATATTAGTGTAACCCATGAACCAATATAACATTAATCCAATCAAACCAAACCAGTAGATAAATGAAAATATCGCAACGATTGAATTTCCATCTTAGTATCATACACTTTCAAATACTCGAGAATTAGGGTGTTCTAAGAATTGAACCCTTCAACCCATTTGAATACCTGAAGGTAAAATACATACAAGTTTATTGAATTTCTCTAACAAAATACAACTTGACACTATTATAAAGCCGAGTGTCCTAATCCTCTCATGGTTATCAAGGCCAAGTCCTCAACCTCTTGAAATGCGGCTACACTTCACAATCACGTAGGTAATTCCTTTACTTCATGTATCTGCACATACATTTTATCAAAGGAATTATTAAGAAGTTAAACTTCAACCTAGCCAACTGCAGAACCGAACACATACCTAGGATGAATAATTTGTGTGTTCCAATCTATAAGTGTGAGCTTTCCTCATTGAATTCAACTCCTAATGTCATATTAGAAGGGAATTGGGTGTCTCACCATTACAGATTTAGATGGACTTTAATCCCATCCCAATTACAGACTTGTGCACTAAGTCTCTTGACAGACCCTTAGTCAAATGATCTGCCAAATTTTGTTGCGATTTCACAAACTCAACCGAAATAACACCATTCATGATTAGATCTCTAATCATACTGTGTCTAACACCTAAGTGTCTAGACTTGCCATTATAAACTTGGCTATATGCCTTAGCCAAGGTTGCTTCATTATCACAAAGGATAGAAATAGGTGCTATCGGCTTAGACCACAAAGGAATCTCATAGACTAAATTTCTTAGCCACTCTGCTTCTTTACCAGCAGCAGCTAACGCAACAAACTCGGATTCCATTGTTGAGTGTGTAATACAAGTTTGCTTCTTGGAAGCCCATGAAATGGCACCTCCCAAGCAAGAATACCCAACCAGAAGTCGAGGAATGGTCCTCCAAGTTGTTTATCCAACTTGCATCCGAATGTCCTTCCAAAACCGAAGGATATCCCAAGTAACTCAAGCCATAATCCATGGTTCCCTTGAGATACTTAAATACTCTATTCAAAGCTTGCCAATGTTGAGCACTAGGATTACTAGTGTATCCGCTCAATTTTCCCACAGAAAAGCAATATCGGCCTGGTACTTGTCATGGCATACATCAAGCTACCAATGGCCTTAGAGTATTCCAATTGTGAAATGGGAATGCCGGTGTTAGGCATTAATTTCACACTAGAGTCCATAAGTCTTGTGGGAGAACAATCACTGAAATTAAACCGTTTGAGAATTTTCTCAATATAATGACTTTGAGTCATTACTAAACCTTTGTTCACCCGCTTAATTCTTATTCCAAGAATTACATCAGCCTCTCCCAAATCTTTCATGGAAAATTTTGATGACAACAATTCTTTAGTTTCATCTACTTGATTTTGGTCAGTACCGAAAATCAGCATGTCATCTACATATAAGCAAATGATCACTCCAGCACTAGTAGTTTCATCAAATCTACTATAAACACATTTATCACATTGGTTTAACTTAAAACCAGAGGACAAAATAACCTCATCAAACTTTTGATGCCATTGTTTGGGTGCTTGCTTCAGCCCATACAATGATTTCACAAGTTTACATACCATATGCTCTTTACCGGGCATAACAAAACCTTCTGGTTGTTTCATGTAAACTTCCTCATCAAGTTCACCATTCAAGAAGGCTGTCTTAACATCCATTTGATGGACAATCAGATTGTGAATACTTGACAAGGCAATTAACAATCTAATAGTAGAAATACGCGCCACCGGAGCATAAGTATCAAAATAGTCAACACCGGGTTTTTGTCTAAACCCTTGAATGACCAACCGGGCTTTAAACTTGTCAATAGTATCATTGTGATCATTTTCCTTTTGAAAATCCATTTGCAACCAAGTGGTTTAGAACCCGGAGGCAAATCACATAACACCCAAGTGTCATTTTCAAGAATTGACGACATTTCGTCATCAATAGCTTCCTTCCAAAAGACAACATCTCGAGACTCCATGGCCTCTCGAAAAGTCTTAGGATCATCCTCAATCTTTGTAACAATAAGATTGAAAACCAATTCGTCCCTTGTCCCTTCTACCAAATAGAGTTGGAAGTCGGGCGAAATTTTTAGCGATTCGGCCTCTTTTGCTTTTCCGAGGCTCTTGTGTTGTTGGTATAGCAACACCATCTGAATTTCCTGGATTTTGCACTTCATTAGTGCCAAAATTCAGATCCTTAAACCTTTGAATCGACGAAAACGCATCTCATCAAAAATCGCATCCGTGACTCAATAACGGTGTTAATCGATAAGAAATCATTAGGTTCTATTACATAAAACCTATATGCCTTGGAATGTTCAGCATATCCAATGAATATACAATCTATTCCACGTTCACCCAAAGTTTTCCTTTTAGGTTCGGTAAGTTTTACAACCGCCCGACATCCCCAAACCCGAAAGTAACTCAAATTCGGCTTTTTCTTGAACCAAAGTTCATATGGGACAGTTTTGTTCTTTTTATTTGGAACCCTATTCAGCAAATAGCAGGCCGTTAACATGGCCTCTCCCCAGAATCCCTCACTCAATCCCGAGTAAGAAAGCATCGAGTTTACCATTTCTTTTAAAACTCGATTTTTGCGTTCGGCGATTCCATTTGTTAGAGGCGAGTAAGGTCTTTGTGGTTTCATGAATGATACCACGATTGGAAGTATATGGGATCCATATATTCACCTCCCGATCAGTTCTAAGACATTTAACCGGATTGCCTAATTGCAATTCCACCTCAGTTTTGTATATTTTGAATTTATCTAAGGCTTCATCCTTAGAATGCAACAAATACACATAGCAAAACCGAGTACAGTCATCAATAAATGTGACAACATACTTTTTATTACCCAAGGAAGGAGAAGAGTAAAAATCACACAAGTCATCAGGTACAAGTTCCAAAATAGCCGAATTCCTAGTGACACTTGGAAAGGGCTGTTTTGTCACTTTTGTAAGCATGCACGTTTACATTTTCAAGATTCATGTCAAAGGTGGAATCAATCCATCTTTTGACATCTCATGCATCCTTCTAAAATTGACATGACCCAATCTTACATGCCAAAGCATAGAGTCATCAATTTTAGAAGTAGAAGACACAAATGCAGAATTTTGAACAGTTATAGATTTATCAATAACATTCAAACGAAACATTCTATTATTCAAATATCCAAAGCCAATAAACGTTCCACCACGAGATAGGATAAACCTATCCGATTCAAAAACTTGTCTAAAACCATCAGAATTCAAACCACTACCACTAACGAGATTCTTTCGAATCTTAGGAACAAACAAAACATCAAAAAGTCTAATAGTCTTTCCAGAAGTAAATTCAAGACAAACGACACCGACACCACAAATAGGTATAAAAGAATCGTCTCCCATTTTCAGCACCGATCCATCTTCAAGGGGTGTTAATGTTTCAAACCACCGTTTATCCTTGCATACATGGTTCGTTGCCCCGGAGTCGATCCACCAAGCAACATCATCATCCTGCACATAGAATGATTCTGGAATCAGTGAGACATAATAGACATAATTCTGTTTAGAATTATCAAGGTTAGTCAAGTACTGACCTCCTTTAACTTGGTCCTTAGACCCATGTCCACTTCCATTGGCTCCACTGTTTCCAGTACCATTGTTGCCTAGATTCACACGACAATCACGCTTGCAATGTCCCGCCTTGTTACACCTCCAACAGGTCAGAACCTTGTTCTTTTTGTTGGAGTTATTTGGGACGCATTCTTGCTTACGTTTGCCATGTCCTTTGTTATTCGGGTTCCTCGGTTTGCTTTCAACCATATGAACTGAGGGCTGTCCAGGTTCAACTTTTCCTTTGGTTTTATCAGATCTGTCATTATCCTTTGCACGAAGAGATTCTTCAATGCGAAGATGACTAGCAAGTTGAACCAAAGACAGTTCCTCCTTTTGATGTTTTAGGTTATGTTTGAAATCTTTCCAGGATGGTGGAAGTTTGTCAATCACACTTGACACAGCAATGGATTCGTCCATATTCATGTTGTGCAGTTTGAATTGACCCAAAATACGAAGGAGTTCATTGTATTGTTCTATGACAGACCTTGAATCAACCATCTTATAAGCATTAAAATCGCTAACCAGAAACTTCTTACTCGAAGCATCCTCAGCGATGTATTTTGATTCAAGGGTGTCCCTGATTCCTTCGCACTCTTAGCATCACCATGGATATCGAATAAAGAATCAGACATACCGTTCAATATGTGGCCTCTGCAGATGTAGTCATCGTTGTCCCACTTGCTCCTCTTCCTGGTTTCCTCCAATGTCTCGTTTTCAACCACCTCCGGTCTGGGAGTACTCAGCACATACGCCGCCTTCAGAGTAGTCAGCATGAAGTGCATCTTCTTCTGCCAGCGCCTGAAATCGTTGCCTTCGAACTTGTCCAGTTTGTTGAACTTCGTAGTCATCTCGCGGATTGATTCAGCCATCTCCAGAAGACAGAAAATATCAGTTCGATTGTTGGGGTATAAGGGTTTTTATGGAGATCCGGATTTTCCAATGGATCGTGTAAACACTTTCCGAACTGATATTTCTACCCTATGCCCGGGTTACAAGAAATTCAGCCTAGGATAATCCAATGGAACACTTACGAATCCAGGCACAGAAACGTAAGCCAAATTGCTAGAGAAATTCTGTGTTTATCAGAAAGATAAAGAGCTCAGAAAAGGGTGTGTCTCAGACTCATGAGGAGAGCCCTATTTATAATGTCGGATTAGGGTTACAAGTAGGTCGATTTTAGGGTTTTGATGACGGCGCCGTCATTAGTGGTCCGAAATTAGGGTTGACGGGTGGTTAATGAAATTAATCAATTTTACCACAGTCTCCCTCTAAAATTCGGAAATATCACTAAATCCCCAGTCTAAATTTCCGAAGACCTTTTGGGGCGCTGCCCCAAACCCCGCGAGGGCTCAGCCCCTCGACCCCGCGAGCTCGGCCCCATGAGGGCTCACCCGGGACCACGCGAGCCTCTGCCCCATGGACCCAGCTAGGGCGCCGCCCCTAGACCCGTCATGGGCGCGCCCGACCCCCGACATTAGTTAAATGCTTATAATTCGATCTTATACATGTGTGCACTCCGCACATACCCGATCATATATTAGAATACGAATTATAAACCCCTTAGCTCACATATTAGTTCCAATTACACAAAATGAATGGCTCTGATGATGTTGTTGTATCTCTTATAATGGTGCATCTACTTATGGTGCTTTTTTTTTTTAATTCGGCAGAAATTGACTGCTAAGGAAATTGAAAGAGATTTGGTGGCATACTTTCCGGACTATTACATTACAATATTTGAGTGCCTTTGTAATTCTCTGCAAGATATGTAAGTGTACACAATTTCACTATTCAATTCCTTAATAGCATTAAAATACTCAAAGGACTTGCCCCTAAAGAAACTAAATAATTTTTTGTTTTGTTTTTATCAGTCAACTTAATATGGACGAATCATAGGAAGTGTCAAGCGTTTACTTCCGAGATGATCATCAGTATAAGTTTTAAAAGTTATTTGGAACCATAGCCATGACTCATGAGGTTTGTTTACTTTGACGGTTTATCTTGTAACCCCCCAAGTTTTAATTCCAATTTCATTGCTCTTATTCCAAAAGTAGAAGTCTTCAACATTTTCACCAATTCTGACCTAATTGTAAAATTTGTACGCATAAGAAGGCAAACTTGTGGATATAAGAAGGATTGTTTGGTGAACTGTAGCTTGCTAACTTTGTTATTTCTTATCAAATCTGTTTGAATCAATTTTAGTTAGTACAAGTTGTCAAATATTGCTTAGTTGTAGTTGGTGCTTGTCTATAGACTCGGTATCTAATGTTTTTATAAGGCTGCAGCTATGTTATTAAACTTAATGGTTAATTCTCGACTCCTCAGACTGTTGTATTGATGAACTTGTTGGTGATTTTAGTGTCACAATTCATTTTGTGTAATTGGAACTAATATGTGAGCTGAGGGGTTTTATAATTTGTATTCTAATATATGTTCGGGTATGTGCGGAGTGCACACATATATAAGATCGAATTATAAGCCGGTACGATTATGTCGGGGGTCCGGGGGCAGAGTCCCCGGAAATTTAGACTGGGGACTTAGTGATATTTCCGAATTTTAGAGGGAGAATATGGTAAAATTGACTAATTTCGTCAATTTTGGTATACCATCCGTCAACCCTAATTTCGGATCACTAATGACGGCGCCGCTCTTGTAAAACCTAAAAAACGACCCAGTGAAACCCTAATCGACACGTATAAATCTCCTATTGAGTCTTAGATACGCCTTTTTCTTAGCTCTCTGTTTTCTATCAAACCCAGAATTCTCTAGCAATTTGGCTTACGTTTTTGTGCCTAAATTCGTAAGTGTTCCATTGGATTATCCTAGGCTGAATTTCTTGTAACCCGGGCATAGGGTAGAAATATCAGTTCGGAAAGTGTTTACACGATCCATTGGAAAATCCGGATCTCCATAAAAACCCTTATATCCTACAATCGAACTGATATTTCTTGTCTTCTGGAGATGGCTGAATCAATCCGCGAGATGACTACGAAGTTCAACAAACTGGACAAGTTCGAAGGCAACGATTTCAGGCGCTGGCAGAAGAAGATGCACTTCATGCTGACTACTCTGAAGGCGGCGTATGTGCTGAGTACTCCTGCATCAAGGTGGTTGAAAACGAGACATTGGAGGAAACCAGGAAGAGGAGCAAGTGGGACAACGATGACTACATCTGCAGAGGCCACATATTGAACGGTATGTCTGATTCTTTATTCGATATCCATGGTGATGCTAAGAGTGCGAAGGAATTACGGGACACCCTTGAATCAAAGTACATCGCTGAGGATGCTTCGAGTAAGAAGTTTCTGGTTAGCGATTTTAATGCTTATAAGATGGTTGATTCAAGGTCTGTCATAGAACAATACAATGAACTCCTTCGTATTTTGGGTCAATTCAAACTGCACAACATGAACATGGACGAATCTATTGCTGTGTCAAGTGTGATTGACAAACTTCCACCATCCTGGAAAGATTTCAAACATAACCTAAAACATCAAAAGGAGGAACTGTCTTTGGTTCAACTTGCTAGTCATCTTCGCATTGAAGAATCTCTTCGTGCTAAGGATAATGACAAATCTGATAAAACCAAAGGAAGAGTTGAACCTGGACAGCCCTCTGTTCATATGGTTGAAAGCAAACCAAGGAACCCGAATAACAAAGGACATGGCAAACGTAAGCAAGAAACTGTCCCTAATAACTCCAACAAAAGGAATAAGGGAATTACTTGTTGGAGGTGTAACAAGGTGGGACATTGCAAGCGTGATTGTCGTGTGAATCTAGGCAACAATGGTACTGGAAACAGTGGAGCCAATGGAAGTGGACATGGGTCTAAGGACCAAGTTAAAGGAGGTCAGTACTTGACTAACCTTGATAATTCTAAACAGAATTATGTCTATTATGTCTCACTCATTCCGGAATCATTCTATGTGCAGGATGATGATGTTGCTTGGTGGATCGACTCCGGGGCAACGAACCATGTATGCAAGGATAAACGGTGGTTTGAAACATTAACACCCCTTGAAGATGGATCGGTGCTGAAAATGGGAGACGATTCTTTTATACCTATTTGTGGTGTCGGTGTCGTTTGTCTTGAATTTACTTCTGGAAAGACTATTAGACTTTTTGATGTTTTGTTTGTTCCTAAGATTCGAAAGAATCTAGTTAGTGGTAGTAGTTTGAATTCTGATGGTTTTAGACAAGTTTTTGAATCGGATAGGTTTATCCTATCTCGTGGTGGAATGTTTATTGGCTTTGGATATTTGAATAATAGAATGTTTCGTTTGAATGTTATTGATAAGTCTATAACTGTTCAAAATTCTGCATTTGTGTCTTCTACTTCTAAAATTGATGACTCTATGCTTTGGCATGTAAGATTGGGTCATGTCAATTTTAGAAGGATGCATGAGATGTCAAAAGATGGATTAATTCCAGCCTTTGACATGAATCTTGAAAAATGTAAAACATGTATGCTTACAAAAGTGACAAAACAGCCTTTTCCAAGTGTCACTAGGAATTCGGCTATTTTGGAACTTGTACACAGTGACTTGTGTGATTTTTACTCTACTCCTTCCTTGGGTAATAAAAAGTATGTTGTCACATTTATTGATGATCAGACTCGGTTTTGCTATGTGTATTTGTTGCATTCTAAGGATGAAGCCTTAGATAAATTCAAAATATACAAAATCGAGGTGGAATTGCAATTAGGCAATCCATTAAATGTCTTAGAACTGATCGGGAGGTGAATATATGGATCCCATATACTTCCAATCGGTGGGTATCATTCATGAAACCACAACACCTTACTCGCCCAACAAAATGGAATCGCCGAACGCAAAAATCGAGTTTTAAAAGAAATGGTAAACTCGATGCTTTCTTACTCGGGATTGAGTGAGGGATTCTGGGGAGAGGCCATGTTAACGGCCTGCTATTTGCTGAATAGGGTTCCAAATAAAAAGAACAAAACTGTCCCATATGAACTTTGGTTCAAGAAAAAGCCGAATTTGAGTTACTTTCGGGTTTGGGGATGTCGGGCGGTTGTAAAACTTACCGAACCTAAAAGGAAAACTTTGGGTGAACGTGGAATAGATTGTATATTCATTGGATATGCTGAACATTCCCAGGCATATAGGTTTTATGTAATAGAACCTAATGATTTCGTATCGATTAACACCGTTATTGAGTCACGGGATGCGATTTTTGATGAGATGCATTTTTCGTCGATTCAAAGGCCTAAGGATCTGAATTTGGGCACTAATGAAGTGAAAAATCCAGGAAATTCAGATGGTGTTTCTATACCAACAACACAAGAGCCTCGGAAAAGCAAAAGAGGCCGAATTGCTAAAAATTTCGGTTCCGATTTCCAACTCTATTTAATAGAAGGGACAAGGGACGAAATTGGTTTTCAATACTGTTATTGTTACAGCATTGAGGATGATCCTAAGACTTTTCAAGAGGCCATGGAGTCTCTGATACGGATCCTGACCCAGAACCCGACCCACCTGAGAGTGTGCATGGCAGAATGGGCTCAACTAAAAGTGGCTAAGTGCCGTCCGGGTTAAAAGAGAGCTGCCCAATCCAATCCTTTATTTTAGTTCATTCAATTTAGTAGTTTATTTGTTTCCTTTATTTTTGGGATATTTTCCTTATATGTCGGTTCTTTTTTTTTCAAGTTATCTTTTCCTATTTAAGTTTGTAACCAAGGATGGATTGGCAGATTTGATTTAATAAAGAAACATATTTGTTTGAACGGTTTGTTCATCACACCGCTCGGTTGGCCGACGGTATTATCCATCGTTAGGGTTTCTAACGATCCGCTTATACGAATCCGTATCAAGTGGTATCAGCAGCTTGGGTTACTCAGGATGTCTGCGATTGGGAGAGATCGTCGTCATCCCAACCGTCGATTCGCCGCCGGAGGCAACGGTTATGAACAACGTGATCCCCGCGATATTGCTGAGATTGAACGTCTTCAACGACGGGTTCGTGAATTAGAACTCAATCATGACGATCGGAGGAGCATTTCTGCTACCGAATCCGTCATCTGGACCAACGAAGACGACGGCTACAATGTCTTCGGTCGCCGTAATCGCTCACCACCAGCCCCACCACCAGTCGATCACCTCCGCGCACTAGGCGTTCGAACCGAAATTCCAGAGTTTGAAGGACGTCTCCAGCCGGACGATTTTCTGGATTGGCTCCAAACTGTGGAACGCATATTCGACCTACGGGACATACCCGAACACCTCAAGGTAAAACTCGTTGCGATTAAATTAAAAAAATATGCATCATTGTGGTGGGAAAATTTGCAGCACCAACGTTACCAGAAAGGAAAACATAAAATCGAAACGTGGGACAAGATGAGGAGACTGTTAAAGGACAAGTTCTTACCCGTGAATCATCGTCAAGATGCTTTTCTTTCGTATCAAAGCGTCAAACAAAACTCCATGTCTGTGGAGGCTTTTATTACTGAATTCGAACAAGCAAGGCTGAGATGCGGTATAGAAGAAGAAGAGGAACAGGTAATTGCACGTTTTTTAGGCGCTTTACGATCGGAAATATCAGACGTTGTACATTTACAACAGTTTTGGTCCTTCAACGATGTTTGTCGATTGGCACAACGGGTAGAAAAACAACTTGAAGCGAACAAAAAAACTACCACTCGCCCTATGGCCTATAACCGCACACCTGCTTCCTCCTCCCAACCTCGAGTCAGCCCAATCAAAGCTGACTCCACATCAGTTACAACTTCGATCACGGGTACCTCGTCAAATACCCTTCGTTGTTTTAAATGCCAAGGCCTTGGACACTTGAAACGCGACTGCCCGAATAAACAAATTCTTGCCTTCGTTGATGACACCATACCAACGTATGATGATGAGGAAGACAATACTAACGATGAACCAGGGGAGATCCTTTACCCCGATCGGGGTGAAGCACTTATTTTGCAGCGAGCCTTGAACGTCTCATTCGCCGATCCAGCGGATGACACTAAGTGGCTTCGTAATAATATTTTTCGCACCAAGTGTACCGCAAAAGGGAAAGTTTGCACCGTCATCATTGACGGGGGAAGTTGCGAGAATATGGTCTCCACTACTGCGGTGGAGAAATTGGGGTTACAAATGCAGAACCATCCCGACCCGTACCAGTTGACTTGGCTAAAAAAAGGCAACCTTGTGAAGGTAAACCATCGATGCTTGGTCCAATTTTCGATAGGCAACAAGTACACGGATGAAATATGGTGCGAGGTTATACCAATGGACGCGTGTCACATTCTTTTGGGTCGTCCTTGGCAGTATGACAGGCGTGCGAAACACGACGGATTTCGTAATACCTACACATTAAAAAAAGATGGTATTAATATTACTTTAGCTCCACTTGATCCCCGTGAGGCACCACCAGATGTAACTCTAGCTTCGAAGTCGGAATTCGTCGGCTTTACTTGAGCAAGCTCCACCCCCCTTGTGTTTGGCTTACTGGTTGTCGAAGAAAACCAAACAGCACCACCCCCACCGCCGGAAGTACAGCCCCTCCTCACCGAGTTCGCGGATCTTTTCCCCGAAGATATTCCAGCCGGGTTACCTCTCGTCCGTGAAATACAACATTGTATCGACTTCTTGCCCGGAGCGAGCATTCCAAACAAACCTGCTTATCGCATGAACCCAAAAGAGTTTAATGAACTACACCGTCAAGTCACCGAACTACTTGAGAAAGGCCTTATTCGAGAAAGCATGAGTCCCTGCGCTGTACCCGCCCTATTAGTTCCTAAACCGGGGGGAGCGTATCGAATGTGTATTGATAGCAGGGCAGTAAATAAAATCACCATAAAATACAGATTTCCGATTCCCAGGTTTGACGACTTGCTCGATCATCTACACGGCTCCAAAATATTTTCAAAGATCGACTTACGAAGTGGCTATCATCAAATTCGCATGAGACCCGGAGATGAATGGAAAACCGCGTTTAAAACGAGAGACGGCTTGTATGAATGGATGGTAATGCCGTTCGGGTTGTCTAATGCACCAAGCACTTTTATGCGCCTTATGAACCACATTTTCAAACCATTTATTGGTAAGTGCGTGGTGGTATATTTTGACGATATACTTATTTTCAGCACCAACCTGGAACAACATGTACAACATTTGCGGGACGTCTTTTCGGTTTTGAGGGAACAGAAGCTCTATGCCAACAAAAAGAAGTGTCATTTTTTGACACCAGAAGTTATATTCTTGGGCTATATTGTTTCAGCCAAGGGTGTTCGCATGGATGAGGCAAAAATTAATGCAATCACATCATGGCCGGCCCCAACATCACTCCATGATGTGCGTAGTTTCCATGGTTTAGCTTCTTTTTACCGGCGTTTTATTCGGCACTTCAGCACAATAGTAGCTCCAATCACAGAATGCTTGAAAAGTAGCAAGTTCGTTTGGTCCAAAGCCGCGCAACAAGCTTTTGAAAAGCTTAAACTCGAGGTAACACAGGCCCCAGTTCTCGCATTACCTAACTTTGACCATGTTTTTCAGGTAGAGTGCGACGCATCCGGGTTAGGCATCGGCGGCGTTTTAAGCCAACAAAACAGACCAATTGCTTTCTTTAGTGAAAAGTTATGTGACTCCCGGCGCCGGTATAGTACTTACGACAAAGAATTTTATGCCATTATCCGGAGTCTAGAGTATTGGCGACATTATCTACTACCCGGGGAATTTGTTTTATACTCGGATCATCAAGCACTAAAATTTATTCAGGGGCAAGCAAAATTAAATCCGAGGCACGCCAAGTGGGTTGAGACATTGCAAGATTTCTCGTTTGTCATCCGTCACAAAGCAGGGTCCGCTAACTCCGTCGCGGATGCTCTTAGCCGACGTCCAGCTCTCATGACTTCCATGAATTTTCAGGTTATTGGGTTTGACTCGTTGTCACATTTATACCAAGATGATCCAGATTTTCAGGCCATGTGGACAGCTACTGCCAACGGCGCTAGTGGCGATTATATTCAGAACAACGGCCTTCTTTACAAAGGCACCCGTTTATGTGTTCCTTGTTCGTCTTTTCGGGAGGCAATCATACTGGAGTATCACCAAGGGGCTTTAGCAGGGCATTTTGGCAGAGACAAAACAATAGCATTAATCAAAGACCGGTTCTTTTGGCCACGTATCGCAAAAGACGTCACTAAAGTCTTAAAAAGATGTCGCATATGCCACGTCGCAAAAACCCCTCATACGAATCAGGGGTTGTACACACCGCTACCGACGCCAGATGGACCTTGGGAAGATGTTAGTCTAGATTTTGTTTTGGGGCTACCATTAACACAACGAAAGAAAGACTCTATTATGGTGGTTGTCGATCGCTTCTCAAAGATGGCACATTTTCTTCCCTGTGCCAAATGTTTCGATGCCTCCCAGGTTGCCCGACTTTACTTCGCAGAAATCGTCCGCTTACATGGGGTCCCTCGTTCTATTACATCAGACAGAGACGTGAAATTTGTTAGTCACTTTTGGAGGACCCTCTGGAAACGCATGGGGCAAAACTACGGTTTAGTAGTTCACATCATCCTCAGACGGATGGCCGACGGAAGTGACGAATCGGAGTCTTGGTAATCTTCTTCGCACTTGGTAGGCGCAAATCCAAAACAGTGGGATCAAGTTTTACCGCAGTGAATTTGCATACAACAGTCCAATCACACTCAACGGGCCGCGATTGCTTTTTTGTCGTGTATGGGCGCAATCCTTTTACACCTCTCGATTTGGCTCCTTTTCCATCGAATAATGATTTTTGTGCTGATGGAGACCAAAGGGCTACTCAAATTAAGGCTCTGCATGAACAGGTTCGTACCCAAATTGTTAAGCATAATCTTCAATACCAGGCGCGCGCTAACAAACACCGGCGCAAAGTTGTTTTTAAGGAGGGTGATCTCGTGTGGATCCATCTGAGCCGTGACAGGTTTCCTCAAGGGCGTTTTGGAAAACTTCATCCTCGGGCTGATGGACCGTTTCGTGTGTTGAAACGAATAAATGATAATGCGTATAAAATCGATCTTCCCGGCCATTACCAGGTTTCTGCCACGTTTAATGTTGCTGATTTGGCTCCTTACACGCCGGATGATGATGACTCGAGGACGAGTCCTTTTTAGAGGGAGGATGATACGGATCGACCTGCAACCCGACCCACCCGAGAGTGTGCATGGCGAATGGGCTCAACTAAAAGTGGCTAAGTGCCGTCCGGGTTAAAAGAGAGCTGCCCAATCCAATCCTTTATTTTAGTTCATTCAATTTAGTAGTTTATTTGTTTCCTTTATTTTTGGGATATTTTCCTTATATGTCGGTTCTTTTTTTTTCCAAGTTATCTTTTCCTATTTAAGTTTGTAACCAAGGATGGATTGGCAGATTTGATTTAATAAAGAAACATATTTGTTTGAACGGTTTGTTCATCACACCGCTCGGTTGGCCGACGGTATTATCCATCGTTAGGGTTTCTAACGATCCGCTTATATGAATCCGTATCAGTCTCTAGATGTTTTTGGAAGGAAGCTATTGATGACGAAATGTCGTCAATTCTTGAAAATGACACGTGGGTGTTATGTGATTTGCCTCCGGGTTCTAAACCACTTGGTTGCAAATGGATTTTCAAAAGGAAAATGACTGTCAATGATACTATTGACAAGTTTAAAGCCCGGTTGGTCATTCAAGGGTTTAGACAAAAACCCGGTGTTGACTATTTTGATACTTATGCTCCAGTGGTGCGTATTTCTACTATTAGATTGTTAATTGCCTTGGAAAGTATTCACAATCTGATTGTCCATCAAATGGATGTTAAGACAGCCTTCTTGAATGATGAACTTGATGAAGAAGTTTACATGAAACAACCAGAAGGTTTTGTTATGCCCGATAAAGAGCATATGGTATGTAAACTTGTGAAATCATTGTATGGGTTGAAGCAAGCACCCAAACAATGGCATCAAAAGTTTGATGAGGTTATTTTGTCCTGTTTTAAGTTAAACCAATGTGACAAATGTGTTTATAGTAGATTTGATGAAACTACTAGCGCTGGAGTGATCATTTGCTTATATGTAGATGACATGCTGATTTTCGGTACTGACCAAAATCAAGTAGATGAAACTAAAGAATTGTTGTCATCTAAATTTTCCATGAAAGATTTGGGAGAGGCTGATGTAATTCTTGGAATAAGAATTAAGCGGGTGAACAAAAGTTTAGTAACTCAAAGTCATTATATTGAGAAAATTCTCCAACGGTTTAATTTCAGTGATTGTTCTCCCGTCAGCACTCCTATGGACTCTAGTGTGAAATTAATGCCTAACAGTGGCATTCCCATTTCACAATTGGAATACTCTAAGGCCATTGGTAGCTTGATGTATGCCATGACAAGTACCAGGCCTGATATTGCTTTTGTTGTGGGAAAATTGAGCAGATACACTAGTAATCCTAGTGCTCAACATTGGCAAGCTTTCAATAGAGTGTTTAAGTATCTCAAGGGAACCATGGATTATGGCTTGAGTTACTTGGGATATCCTTCGGTTTTGGAAGGACATTCGGATGCGAGTTGGATAAATAACTTGGAGGACCATTCCTCGACTTCTGGTTGGGTATTCTTGCTTGGGGGAGGTGCCATTTCATGGGCTTCCAAGAAGCAAACTTGTATTACACACTCAACAATAGAATCTGAGTTTGTTGCGTTAGCTGCTGCTGGTAAAGAAGCAGAAAGGCTAAGAAATTTAGTCTATGAGATTTCTTTGTGGTCTAAGCCGATAGCACCGATTTCTATCCTTTGTGATAATGAAGCAACCTTGGCTAAGGCATATAGCCAAGTTTATAATGGCAAGTCTAGACACTTAGGTGTTAGACACAGTATGATTAGAGATCTAATCATGAATGGTGTTATTTAGGTTGAGTTTGTGAAATCGCAACAAAATTTGGCAGATCATTTGACTAAGGGTCTGTCAAGAGACTTAGTGCACAAGTCTGTAATTGGGATGGGATTAAAGTCCATCTAATTCTGTAATGGTGAGACACCCAATTCCCTTCTAATATGACATTAGGAGTTGAATTCAATGAGGAAAGCTCACACTTATAGATTGGAACACACAAATTATTCATCCTGTATGTGTTCGGTTCTGCGATTGGCTAGGTTGAAGTTTAACTTCTTAATAATTCCTTTGATAAAATGTATGTGCAGATACATGAAGTAAAGGAATTACCTACGTGATTGTGAAGTGTAGCCGCATTTCAAGAGGTTGAGGACTTGGCCTTGATACAGTCATGAGAGGATTAGGACACTCGGCTTTATAATAGTGTCAAGTTGTATTTTGTTAGAGAAATTCAATAAACTTGTATGTATTTTACCTTCAGGTATTCAAATGGGTTGAAGGGTTCAATTCTTAGAACACCCTAATTCTCGAGTATTTGAAAGTGTATGATACTAAGATGGAAATTCAATCGTTGCAATATTTTCATTTATGTACTGGTTTGGTTTGATTGGATAAATGTTATGTTGGTTCATGGGTTACACTAAAATGGGGGAGGATTGTTGGTGATTTTAGCGTCACCATTCATTTTGTGTAATTGGAACTAATATGTGAGATGAGGAGTTTTATAATTTGTATTGTAATATATGTTCGGGTATGTGCGGAGTGCACACATATATAAGATCGAATTATAAGTCGACGATTATAATGTCGGTCAGCAGAGCCCTAAATTTAGACTGGGGACTTAGTGATATTTCCGAATTTTAGAGGGAAAATATGGTAAAATTGACTAATTTCGTCAATTTTGGTAAACCATCAGTCAACCCTAATTTCGGATCACTAATGACGGCGCCGCTCTTGTAAAACCTAAAAATCGACCCAGTGAAACCCTAATCGACATGTATAAATAAGACTCTCCTATTGAGTCTTAGATACGCCTTTTTCTTAGCTCTTTGTTTTCTATCAAACCTGCACTTTCTAAAGAATTTGGCCACGTTTTGTGCCTAAATTCGTAAGTGTTCCATTGGATTATCCTAGGCTGAATTTCTTGTAACTCGGGCATAGGGTAGAAATATCAGTTCGGAAAGTGTTTACACGATCCATTGGAAAATCCGGATCTCCATAAAAACCCTTATATCCTACAGAACTTGGTTGTATATTTAATTTGACAAATACAACTCGTCTCCAACAAGTGTTTGTGCATTTTTGTTCTTTTATTAAGAGTCGCGGCTGGTAATTTGTTATAGCGTGTGCTGCTTGTTAATATCAGTAGTTGTGGGTTTTGAACTGTCCTTATTTGTTATGCTCTGTACTCCTTAACAACCGGGAACTGTAATGCAGTTCAGCCATATGACAAGATGGTTTATAGTCCTTTTTTGGAGGCCGTTGATAGACTATTGGTGCTATGGTTAAAACTCTGGAATTGTGGAAACTAGAGGTGCCCAAAACGACCCAACCCACTGGGTCGAACTGCCGACCCGGACCCAGCTGACCCGTGCAGGACCCGGACCCGGCCGAACCGTTGGACCCGTCGACCCGGACCTGTGGTATACACGGGTGGGGTCCGGGTCTAGGTTTTGCCTACCCGGCGACCCGCCGGGTCCGACCCGTCGACCCGGAGGAAAAGTTAAAAAAAAGAAATTGTAATGTGGCCATTAGACCCGGCGGGTCGGACCTGTGACCCGGCGGGTCTAACGGCTAGTTCAGTTTTGAAAAAAAAAAATTCCTATCTATAAATACTCCACTACTCAACACATTTTTTTCACACCTTCGATATAATCTCTCTCTCAAACTCTCATTGCTAATTGCTATACTAGTTAATCTCTCTCTTTTTTTCGCATTTAATCATTATGTCGAGTTCTGACAAGAGAAATGGTATTGCTACATCTCCCAAACAATCCAAAACGTCCAAGTTCGAGCGAATGGGTCTTTGGGGCAAATCGAAGAAATCATCTGGGATAATTATTCGGGAGCCCCAAAACCAAACTCCACCCGGTTTTGAAAATGAAAGTCAAGAAGCTGAATATGATGCTATACATGAAAGTATCTATTACGGTAGTACAACAACTACCAGTGAAGAAGAAGTTGATCTCCGGAGATTTCGACGTGTCCCGAATCGTCAACAACTGCAAAACATTGACGAAGAAATGGACCATGAAATTGATGAAGCTATGTTAAATCAAACATATGCAACGTTCGAGCGCACTCTTCATGGCGTACCAACTCCGACGCAAAAATCAAAGTCGAAGCGTTCTGCAGCAAGCCAAGCTGAAGAAGAACCTCCTTTTGTTGAAGAGTTATCGTCCGAGGAGGAAGAAACTGTGAAAGGAAGAGGAAGCAAGAAAACTAAAGCGAGAAAGAAGCCTGCCTCTGTTGCAGAAAAGAAACCGGTATCCGAACTTTTTTCAAAACACTTTAAAAAGAAAAAAATGTCGGATGGTTCGATGAAGGTATCTTGCAACTACTGCTCAAAAGAGTATCCGTATAAAGCCGGGGATGGATATGGAAATTTTAAAAGTCATTTTGAGAATAACCATGCCTCGGTCCACGGAGAACAAAAGTCACAAAGGCAACTCAACTTCCAACCTTCTATGGAGCCGGGTCAGCCGGCAATCAAGGTATGTCTGAATCTCAACTTTATTAATATAATGAAAAAATTGCTCGAGAACAAATGACAAAATTATGTGCACAAGAATCTTGATATTTTAATTTTGCGGATAGTACGAGTTGGGAATACGGGATGCAAAATGCCTATAATCCTGCTATTAAAAGAATTCCACGTACCACAATGACTAGACAAGTAGTATACTTAGCCAAACAACATAAACTTGCACTACGAGCTTATTTTAGATCTATAAATCATAGAGTTTCTTTAGCTGCAGGTACTTGGGCAGATTTTAAACAAAAAAATAATTATATGGGAATAACTATACACTGGATTGATGAAAATTGGAACTTAAACAAAAGATTACTTGCGTTTAAAAAATTTAATTGTGCACATAGTGCAGATAATATAGCTAGAGCAATTATTAAAATTTTAATTTTTTATTGCTTAAAATATAAAATTTTCACATTGGTTTTGATAATGTTAGTTCTAATATCATAAGTGTACCAGCTTTAATACAAGCTTGCAATCCTGTTTTAGCGGGTCGATTATTTCATACTAGATGTATATGTCATATTCTAAATTTATGTGTACAAGATGCATTAAAATTTGTAGATGAGGCAATAGAACCAATTAGAAAATGTGTCTTGTTTTTATATAATCGTACTAAGTTAGCTAGACAATGGGTAAAAATTTTAAAGTCAAAACAAATGCAACTCAAATTTTTTACTCCAGACGTAAAACATAGATGGAGCTCAACTTATGAGATGTTAAATTCAACTAATGAATATAAAGAATTATTGTGTGAATTTTTTGATACGTATTTCTGCGTAGAAGGATTTTATTTATTGCCAACGTATTGAGATGAAACTAAAGATTTAATAAAACTATTAAGGGTTTTTGAAAATGCAACTAAAGATTTAAGTGGTTGTTATTATCCCACATCTCCTAAAGTTTTATTTCATTGTTGTTTTATTGTATCTGAAATGGATGCTTGTAGTAAATCCGAAAGATTATCGAATGCTATTTACAATGTGTTTAAAATGGATAAAATACTTTAATCGTATTCATGGTGTTTTCTTGATTAGTGATGTTTTATCTTCCGATTTGAATTTAGCTCAAGTAGAACAATTACTTGAAATATATTATAATATTCTTAAAATTTTGGGTTTTCCTAATATTGTGGATAGTGTTGAAAGTCAAATTTTATTTGAAAATATTCCTTACGTTGAACAAGTAAAAATTGATTTAAAAAATAGTTTAGAAATTGTTTTTTCTGAATATTCTTCTAAATATGGTGATAAGATTCAAACTCAAAAAACAAGAACTAGGACTACAAATACATTTAACATGGAATTGGACAGAACTCCCACTAACTCATTTCAACAACTCTATAATATAGCAAGAAATTGGGGTGGTAGTAACGTCGGTCAAAGAAATGACCTTAGTCGATATTATGCAACTAGTTTTGTGCCGGAGGATGACAATGCAGGTACATTTGATCTGTTGGATTGGTGGAAGAGAAGGGGAACCGAATTTCCCATACTTTCTATTATGGCACAAGAAATTCTTGCAGTGCCCGCATCCACAATCCCCGTTGAGAGTGCTTTTATTGAAGGAGGCTATATGTTAGACGAGCGGAGATCCCGAATGATGCCAAAAAATCTCGAGGCTCAAATGATACTTAAAGACGCAACAAAAGCCGAGTTACGAGATCAAGAAAATAAGTGGGATGACCTATTAGCGGACCAAGATGCCTATCAAGAAGGCACTACTGAAGGAGAGTCTAGTCAAATGAGTCAAACCGATGATCAAGACGATGACGACATCGACTACAGGTAAGTAAGGTAAGTCAGGTAAGTAAAGAACTACGTAGGCCTTTGATTCCTCACGAGGATACGTAGGCAATTTAATTTTAAGTGAATACTTAAAATTAAATACAAGTCCATTTTTTTTACTCTTCTCAAGTAAAAGAACTACGTAGAGCTTTGATTTCTCACGAGGATACGTAGGCAATTTAATTTTAAGTAAAAACTTAAAATTAAATACAAGCTCATTTTTTCAAATGATTTCCTTGTTCACTTATATACTTCAAAAAAAAAATTGAGACGGGTCGGACCCGTGACCAGGCGGGTCGGACCCGACAACCCGTACACTTCATATGTACGGGTGGGGTCCGGGTCCTGACCTACCGACCCGACGGGCCCGACCCGGACCCGGACCCGGCGTTGGGCACGTCTAATGGAAACTCAGTGGCTGGTTGGTAAACTCTCATATTTTCTGGTATTTAGACGCTGTTTCTGGGGTACAGGTTTAAGATGGGTACAGGTTTGAGATGGTTAAAGGTTGTAATATGGATTTGTTTCTGGATATTCATCGCATGGTTAGATTTGTTTATAGGAATCTTCATGTGAAATCGCATGTGCTTTTGAATTTGATGACATTTGAGTAGAGATGTTAAACGGCTACCACTACTTCGCTTAACCCGCTAAAACCGGACAGTGCCAATATTTCAAATCCGTTTAAACTGAAATTTTTCTGGATCAATTTGGCTCACAGCATGAAATTAACCCGCTAAAAGCCCTATATATATACATATATATATATATATATATTGTTAATTCAACTTACAATAATACTATATTTATATAACATATATTAATATTATATATAATGTATATTATTATTGTATTTGTTAATATAGTGTGTGTTTATATATATATATATATAAGTGTATTTTTTGTTATATTTATTATAGTATATTTGTTACTATATATATAAAATATATTGTTACTGTTTTTTTGGTTTACGACTTATAAAAAAATAAAAAATAGATTTTTTTAAATATTTAGCTCGTTTAGCCCGAAACCCGTTAGGGTTAGATATTTCCTAGCCCGTTTAAATCCGGGCTTTTTTTGGCCCGGACCATTTAGCCTGAAGCCCACTAGGGCTAGCCCGGAACTGCTAGGGCTAGCCCGTTTAACATCTCAAATGATTTGAGGATTATTTACTGACAATTTTTTATGATTGTTATTTTAAAACTATATTCTTTGTTATTTTTTTATTACACCGTTCTTGTTGCTGCTATGGATGTCGAACGGTTCGGTTTTGGTTAATCGGATCGAAATTTTCGGTTAACCAGAACTATAATTGCCCAAAAATGAGAACTGAAAATCGGATCATATAAAATTTCGGTTAATCGGAACCGGACCGGTTATTTTTGGTTTCGGTTCGGTTAAACCGAAAAAACCTTTTTTTTCCGAAAAAACCTGCTTGCACGTGTTTTTTAAATTTATAAAATATGAAATAATATTTAATAAATATATAATATATTATTATAAATTTTTAACAAGATATAAAGTATTTATTTAACAAATTTAGGGTTTTAAATGTGTAATTTACAAAAATTAAAATAATAAAATATATAAATATAACATATTAAAATAATATTTAATAAATATATTATAAAATCGGTTTTTGGTTCTAAACCGTTCGGTTCCGGTTCTAATCGAAAACCGAAATATTTAAAACTACGGAACCAAAAATCGGACCGTTAACCGAAAATATGGTTCCGGTTAACTCGAACTGCCTCGGTTAGGTTCGGTTCTAGTTCTAACCGAGAATTGGGAACCGTTTAGACACCCCTAGTTGCTGCAAAGAATTTTAAGTCTTTCTTACTCTTTATTCTTGATAAGCTACATAAAGCTCACCATAATTAATACAGACTTAACACACATACGTCTACATGTGAGAACGTCGACCGTGATAAAACACAATAAGAAAAATTAAAATTTAACTGCTAATCGATGTGGTTGACATCATTGGTCAAATAAATACTTTACTCCTAAATTATATAATTTAGAATAATTATATTATCGAATTATATATAAACGTTACTGTTGTTGTCCAAAATATTTATCCGAAGATTAAATACTGCTGGAATGGACGGACAACAAACAAAGTTGCGGGAGCACTTCCGAGAGAATATGAATAAACACAAGATTTGCCGGGTTTGTTAGGCCCGGGTTTGAATGCTCTCGCGAGATGTTATTAATACAAATATTCGTGGATACAAGTATTAATGTGAGAATCTAAGTACAATGAGTGTAAAAAGATCCTGTTAATCTAGCTCTTGAGCGAAGCTTGGTGTTCTTCGTCCCTGCCGATCGTCTTCTGTATGAGAGTGTAATATCCGCAATTTCGATTTCCGGTAATTTTTATTTTTCCGGCGGAGGTCCGTTTTGACGACTCGCTCATGACCGTTTCGTCATTTCGAGAATGATTAATTCTGCACTTTTTGTCATCCGAGTTCGTTTCGGTATCGTTTTGTTGAGTTCCGAGCTTTTTAGCGACTTTTCCGCACTTGAGTTCGATTCTTGCGAATTTCGTCCGAAACTGTTGTTTCGAGTTTCTCGTAAGTTCATTTAATGTTATTATTCATGTTGCGAGCTTTGGTTTGGTGTTTCGATCGCATATCATGATTTTCGGACGTTTTGGACCATTTTCGTAATTTTCCAAAGTTTTGGGTAATTACTTCCGTTGTTGAATTCCGAGCCTTCGGGTGGTCGGAATTGTGTGTTCTCTTAGCTCTTAGATTCGTCTTTGCGAGTACGTCGTAACCATATCATCGATTCGTATTCAGGTTCGGGTTTCGGTCGTCGGGCCGTTGGAGTTGGCCGAGTCATGGCCGGCAACCTGGCCCAGACCGACCGCCGAGTCACGGCCAGAGTGCTCAGCCTTCGCCGAGTCACGGCCGCGGTGCTCGGCGACTTCGGCCGAGCAGCCGCACGTGGGCCGCGGCACACCTGTGGCATTTTTCACCAAACTGATGACGGTGCTGCACACGCGGCCGGCCATGCACACTGCCGACCACTGGGAGCCATTTTTGGGCCTGTGCCGCGGCACACTCCCGCTGGGCCGCGGCACACTGTGCAGCCTATTTATGGCCCTGCACACGGGTTTTTGGCCATTTTTCTCAACCTTTCCTTTCTCTTCCGCGGAGGTGGTCGTGGGAAGATAGCGTACGCTAGGCTAGGCTAAAGTCTTAGCGTACGTTAAACACAGAATTACTAACCCCAAAAATGTACCTATCTATACAACGTCAAGAAATCAATCACAGTGCAAATGATAGTTGTATTCAAGTCTATTATGATATATTCCAACATCAATAAACATTAAACAAATGCAACAAGACTACAACGGTATTTGAATTATCCGAATAATACAACACTAGGTAAGAATTTCCGTCGGACATTACACTTTCCATGTGCTCTTATCAATATTATGTGGAATGTTCCCTGCAGTTATTTTGATATCTAGGGGATTAATTGCTCGGATTATATAAATTTCTAAAGCTTTGACTTTCTGGTTTGTTTATGTCAAACTCGTTCTATAATATCTTTATTTTTTTTACATTTATGCTCTCTCGATTGTTTGCTCTCTACATGCTCTACTTTTTTTGGTTTACCTCATTTATAGATGTATGTGCTTCTTTGGAGTTATTATAGATATTGCCACTATCATATGTGACCTCAATTTTCTGCTGCTATGTTCGACTAGCACAATAATGGTATTTCTTCCTCAGTTCATCTTCTTAGAGGCAACTAATTTCCATACATAGGCAGCACATGTATGAATATGAATAAGTTGTCTATATTTAGTATTTGGTGAGACCAATTAGGTAAAACTCTCCATCTATCTTATTCTAATTTTGTTGCGAACGTTTAAACCATATAATTAGATTGAATTGGAAACTAGGTTGAATTCTTACATATATTATATATGGTTAGAAATATCTCTCTCTATATATATATGTATATATAAAGTGTGTGTATGTCTGTGTGTTGTGTGTATGTGCTGGTACAACTTTATTTGGACATCGGTCCGCTTTTCTTTAAAAGTTTCTGTTTAAATTGTTCCAGATTTTTTTTTGGATGTATATAAATCATTTGAAGAAACTGTATTTTTTTACTTTGTGTGACAACGATTTTCCATCCTTTTCAATATTTACGTATACAATCATTCTAAATTTTATGTTCTGCAACTTTTTCATTTTCATTTTGATTACAATTTTCCAATTCTCTCATTTTGGGTTTGTTGTGCTTTGTTGACCTCCTATTTTTACCTTTTGGTAGCTGTATGATTTGTAACTGACTATATTAAATTTTCGTGTGTTTTGTTATTACAACATTATCCATGGACACTCCCATGCATCGCACAGGGTGCAAAACTAGTATTAAAATATATTAGAATATACGGTAAATATACCAGTAGTAGGCTGATATATTATTGAATTATTCACCCACTTGGGGCTGGCCCAATTACAGATTCTTCACCATAATTTACAGTATTTATTTTTCCAGTATCAAGTAGTTGTCTTTAGCTAATCAGGATGGTGGCAGTGGTGGGCGGTATGCTCAGCGGCATGGCCATACCGCCGGTGAATACCGCCGCCACCTCGGCGGTATGGCCAGCGGCATGGCTCCAACGGCAATCTATTCTTCCGCGGTTTGGAGGAAAAAAAAGAGACGTTGGGCTTATTTCGGACGTTATGCACAAGAAACAAAAAAAAAAAAAAACCGTTGGGGCTATTACCGTTGGTAGACCAAAAAGAAAAAAAAACTTCTATATATACAAATTATAAATCGGATCCAAGCAAATCAAAACACAAACACCTCTATTTTCATACTTTCCATTTTAACACAAACATTTTAATCATGGATCCAAGCAAATCAAAAGGTGTTTCATCACAAAAAGGTCGTGGACGTGGCAATCGTGGTCGTGTTCGTCCGCAAGTTCCACCACCGATGCATCAACAATACCCTCAATCGGGCTATTATCCCCAACCTCCACCACCGATGCATCAACAATACCCTCAATCGTTTAACTATCCCCAACCTCCACCACCGATGAATCCAACCCAATATAACATTTCAATGACGATTGACTTCAACCCATTTTGTGACTACCGTGAAGGTCCTTCGAGGCGTGAACCAAGTGTGGAACGCGAACTACCTCTATATGATGATCCCGATGATGATGTTGAGATTGTTCCCGAAACGCAACAACACACTCAAATTGGTATACATTTTATTTTTATAAACGTTATATTTTTTTTATACGTATATTTTTTTTATAAACGTTATATTTTTTTTATAAACGTTATATATTTTTTTATATACGTTATATATATATTTTTTAAACGTTAACTTTTTTTTATATACGTTATACTTTTTTTTTTAGATGAAGATGTTCAAGTCGTTAAAGGAAAAACTAAAGCGGATAAAAAGTCTTGGACGTCGATCGAAGAGGTTGTTTTGGCTAAATCGTGGATTCATATCTCGACATGTAGAAGAGTTGGGAATGAACAAGGTATATGGCGGTTTTGGGAAAGAATTTTGGAGCATTTCGCGGCCACCATTAAAGACACTAAGCGAACTCGTCATGGTTTGAACACAAAGTGGAAAAATATGAATCAGGCAATGGGTATCTTTAACGGGCTATACATCCAACAAGTAATTTTTAAACTATATACTTGTGTTAATTTATATACTTGTGTTAATTTATATACTTGTGTTCCACTTTAGTACTTGTGTTAATTTATATACTTGTGTTAATTTATAATTGTAGAATCGCATTCGTGAGAGTGGGTGTGACGATGTCAACGTCATGGGTAATGCCTTGTCCGATTATGATAAGAAACATAAGGGCAGTTCTTTTACTCATATTGAAGCGTGGAAGGTTGTTAAGGATGAACCGAAATGGTTGGCACAACCATGTTTTCAAAAATTATCTTCGACATCTCATTACGACAAATGAAGAAAGTCGTCGGAATCTAGCTACTATGAGTCCGGAAGCAATGACAATGTTGAGACTTTTATTCCGGATCTAAATGACGACACAACTCTTGTATCAAAAAGAAAAGGGAAAAAGCCCGCTAGCGAGTCGTCGACAAAGAATAGTGCTGCTGAGTTTATTGAGAACTATACGGCAAAGAAAGCACTAGCGTTGGATGAGGCGAGGGCAGAAAAACGTGCAAAGGATGAATTGTCCAAACAGTTGATGTCGCAACAACTCGAAAATGCTAACGAAAAAGCTATGATTCGGGCATACAAATTCTATAACGAGCCGCATGAACACATAACCAATCCGGTTATGCGACAATTCGCTATTGACAAAAAACGTGCGTACGCGGAGAAGTATGGATGGCCTACCGATTTTTAGATATAATTATGTATTTTTTTTTAAGAATAATGTAATTTTCTTTTTTTTTTTTTAAGTATTATGTAATTTTCTTTTAGTTATTAATGAAATATTATGTTTTTATTAATTTATGAAAATAAAAAATTAAAAAAATAAAATTAGTTGGTTGCCACTAAAATGGGGTTGAGAGGTATGAAAAATGTATGAATAAGGTGGAATGAGGTGGAATGATATTATTGGTGGATTTGGGAGGTATGAGATTTTTGGGAGGCATGACTGCCACCATCCTCAGCAAGACAAAAAAGAGGGACGGCTGAATTTTTAGGGTTCCATACTTCGAATGTTGGATAGCGATCAGCAACAAACATTGTAAGTAATAACATAGGTGAAGACACTATAGTCCATCAATAGCCGTAGTAACTTTGTTTTGTCAATATTTGTTGTTTAAAATGATGATAGAGATGGACAATTTGTAATATCATCTATTGATTTTGCTCCTACAATTCCATATCTACACTTGTGTGTAAAATGTTGATAGAGATTGCTTTTTTTTTTTTTTTTTTTTTGGCCAAGTAGTTTTGTGCCTGCTGGTATGAAGGGAAAGAAATGAGCTATATTTAAATTCAGAGTGTCAAAAACATACAATTTGTCCTTGTTTTAATTAACTTGATGCAACTTGGACTTTTGTCCTGATTTTAGTACTAATTATGGAAAAAAGCAAGCCTTCATTTGTCCTTGAGTAGTTGAGTGGTTAAAGAGCAGTGGAAATGTAACTGTTGATGTTGCTGTTAGTAAAAATCATCACAAAATGTGTCATCTTTAGTACACTCGGGTAAATTACAGGGCTATTTCATATTTGGCTTTAAAAACCGAAATCGCAGTTATTAAAATCGAACCACATGAATAGTGTTTGGTTCGGTTTTGGTTCCGAATTTTAGAAACCGCCTATTATTGGTTTTTGAAATCGAATTTATGAAGAATTCAATAGAATTATGGAGTTCAGCTAAAATAAATCAAATCATAGGGAAGAATTTGGAAATTAAAAGGGAGGTCAAACTGAAAAGTAGAACCCGGGGATGTTCGGAGACATTACTTATTATGCTACTGTACAGTTTTAAAATCTATAAATTAATGAGATTGGCTTATGTTGTAATAGGTAGCAGGAGGGTATCCTTGCTAGTGTAGGTGGTTAGAACAACAACAATTTTGAGAAGGCATAGCTGAGGAGAAAGAGAACTACGACAGGGAGCAGAAAAAATAAATAACAGGAAGTGAGGGGGGGGGGGGGGGGTGAAGGAATTGTAGTGAGCTATCTGCCTTTTATATACTGTTTAAAGTTAATACCGTACTTTGTTTTTCTTAGTTTAGATAAGGGTATAGGTGCGGCCTTCCATATTTGGCATCTGTGTAATTATAAAGAATAAATTTATAGAGTTAATCAAATTTAAATATTTTTGTTATTATCTTACGTTCTCGACCTCATTTATTAGTGTAGATATACCTACATTAATTTGACCGAGTATAAACCCCATTTGTTGATGTATAGCTTATTTTCCTAAGCCTATTACCACAATTAGAAGATTTTAGAGGCCGCCTACTAATGCACATCAATTTTCCATTTCCACATTCTCTTTTATTCTACAAGAAATTGATACAATTGGCAAGGAGCTAAATCATATTCCTGATGTCACATTCTCTTTTAATCTAACTAATATCATTTGTTGAATTTTGCTTGTTTCAGGAACCTTTTTTTCTTGGTGTAGCTATCTCATCTGGTTGGATCACTCATTTGATTTCTGTACTCTTAAGTACTAAGATAAGGTAGGAAAATTTTTCTCATTTCGCAAGCGTTTAATTATTATGTACATGGTTGTTGAATTAAACCCGACTAGAATTAAGAGACCGATTACACCAAATGAGGTCGAATTTAGGAAGAATTCAGTTTAATTATGGAGTCCAGCTAAAATGAATCAGAGGAAAGAATTTGAAAATTAAAAGAGGGCAACTGAGTAATTGAACTCGGGGATGTTGGGTGATAATACTTATTATGCTACCGTACTGGTCTGAAATCAAGAAATCACTGAGAATGGTTTTGTGTTGCAATTGCTTCAACTGACATTTGATAAGGATGGTATGAGGGTCTCCCTGCTATTGGAAGTGCTTAGAACATCTATTTTTAGAAGCCATTGATGAGGAGAAAGAGAACTATGACCAGAGTAAAAATACAAAAACAGAAGCCTTGGCCGACATGAGACAGAAGCTTCAAGACTGGAATAAATCTGTGTTTGGAAATATTTTCTATCGCAAGAAACGGTGTGTGGCCCGAATAGCCGGTATCCAACTCGCCTTAGCCCAACGTCCCTCTCGGTTTTTATCCAACTTAAATAGGACACTCATTGAAGAACATGAAGCTATTCTTACTCAAGAGGAATCAGACTGCACCAAAAATCGAGATTAGATGGATCGAAAATGGGGAACGCAACACACGTTACTTTCACTTAGCAACTAAACACAAACGTGCATGTAGTAAAATCCTCTGCCTAAAGGATGCTCAAGATAATTGGGTAAGCGATAACATCACCCTCTCTGATATGATTCGACAATATTATATTGATCTTTACACTGCTGAGATAACGACTCCCTTGCCACAAGGAATTTTCTGTCCGTTGTTGAATCATTCGGATCGTCACTTGCTTAATCGACCGGTTAGTGAAGTTGAAATAAAGGCTACGGTATTTGGTATGGGTGCCCTCAAATCTCCAGGCCCCGATGGCTTTCCACCCATTTTCTATCAACATAGTTGGGACACAGTTGGTCCTGATCTTGTGCAATGGGTCTTTAAGGCTTTTCGGGAGCGCTACTTCTCTCCCTCAATGAACCGGACGCATATTGTTTTGCTCCCTAAAGTCCTGCCTCTAGAAAAAGTCTCACAATTCCGACCTATAGCCCTTGCTAATGTCACCATGAAGATCTTGACAAAAATTATAGCGAACCGGTTTCGATTAGTCATTGAGAAAATTGTTGATCAGAGTCAGAGTGGTTTTATTCCTGGGAGACAAGCTTCGGACAATATCATCATAGCTCAAGAGGTACTCCATTCCGTGCGCCGCAAGAAAGGAAAGAAAGGCGTTATGATAATTAAAATTGATCTTGAAAAAGCATATGATCGGGTCGGTTGGGATTTTCTTCGGCAAACGCTGGAAATTGTTGGCCTTAGGAACGATATTCTTGATATTATCATGCACTCTCTAGCAAGCAAGTCGCTGGAAATTTTATGGAACGGACAACCTTTAGAGAGTTTCAAACCGACTAGAGGCCTTAAACAGGGGGATCCGCTCTCGCCACAACTGTTTGCTATAGTCATGCAAACTCTTAGTTGCCTTATACACAGATCGATTGCTCAAGGGAAATGGAAACCAATTACTATATCTAGAGGAAGGGCTCAACTCTCACACTTATTCTTTGCGGATGACCTTCTCCTTTTTGCGGAGGCCTCGGTGGAACAAGCTAATGAGATTAAAGAAGTGCTCAATGAGTTTTGCAATTTCTGGGATGTAAAATAAGTGTGGCTAAATCTAAATTCACCACCTCTCCCAATATGCAATCTGTGACAATTGATAATATTGCAAGGGAACTTGCCATGGAGCACACAACACACCTAGAAAAATATCTTGGGGTCCAACTACGCCACTCTCGGGTTAAAAAAGAGGATTTCCATGTGTTGTTGGATAAAGTCCGTGACAAGCTGCAAAACTGGAAATCGTGTAATTTATCTAAAGCGGGCCGAGCGATTCTCTCACAATCGGTGTTGTCCACCGTTCCCTACTACCAAATGCAAACTTTGTTGCTACCAATCTCAGTGATTGATGAGCTTGAGAAAATTATTCGGAATTTTTTTTGGGGTCACGGGAGCGATAAAAAGGGTGTGCACTTGGTGGCTTGAAAACACATTTGCCAGCCTAAGGCTCTCGGTGGCTTGGGCATTCGGGATTTGAGGAATATGAATCTAGCTTTTCTTGCAAAACTAGGCTGGACGCTTCTGAACCGGACTAACAAGCTGTGGGTAGAGCTTGTGACATCAAAATATGGCTCACCTTTGGAGCAACCAAAACCGGGCTGCTCCATTTTATGGCGTCATATATGTGCATCAATACAAGCACTGCGGAATGCTTTTGAGCAAGATGAAGACGGGGCGTTTGTTTGGAAGGCCGATCCCTCCAACAAATTTTCTATTAAATCTGCATATGGACAACTCCAGGGGTTGAACTACCCTTCAAATGACAAAACCTGGAGCACCATTTGGGCTATCAAAGGGCCACACCGAGGTAATTATATACTTTGGCAACTTTATCGCAATGCGTTACCTACGACTCAGGTGCTAGCTAGTAGGGGACTATCCATACAGGATGTTTGCATCTATTGCAAAAATACCACAAAATCTTGCTTACATGTAATGCGACAATGCCCTTGGGCCCAAAGCGTATGGAGAACGATCATACACCCACATCAATGGGAGGACTTCATGACACCATCGAATATCGCTAGTTGGCTTGAAAAGTGCCTCAACCGTAACATGCACAAACACGATAATATCACGTATTGGCGATACCTTTTCCGGGAGGTGCTTTTGGGACTGTGGTATTACCGAAACAAAACCTATCACGAACCAAATTGGTTGCGTCCACCAAAAGATGTCTTTATAGCGGAAAGTGTTCGGAGAGCTCGCGAGCTTAAACTAGCATGGCCTTAATTTTTAGTATTTAGATTTTCGTTGCTTTTTGAAGTTTATATCGCATGTAAATCTTGTACAGTTGTTTTGACATTTTAATATAATATCCAGTTTCGACCAAAAAAAAAATACAAAAACAGAAAATAAGAGGAAGTTAGAGAGAGGAGGGTGAAGAGAAAAATGAACGAATTTTAGTGAGCTAATAGCTATCTGCGTTTATATACTATTTAAAGTTTATACCGTACTTTGTTTTTCTTCATTTAAATATGGGTAAAGGTGGGTGGGGCCTCCATATTTGGTATCCATGTAACTATAAGGATGGTGGCAGTCATGCCTCTCAAAAATCCCATACCTCCCAAATCCACCAATAATATCATTCCACCTCATTCCACCTCATTCATACCTTTTTCATATCTCCCAACCCCTTTTTAGTGGCAACCATGCCTTTTTCATACCTCCCAACCCACCAACTAATTTTATTTTTTTATTTTATATTTTCATAAATTATATTAAACAATTTAATTAATTAAAAAAACATAAATTAATTAAATTTTATTAAAAAAATTTCATTTGTTGATACACGTCACTTTCCTCATATTAAAAACATAAATTAATTAAATTCATTACTTTATTAAACCATTTTATTTTTGCTAGCTGTATAAATGAAGCAACATCGCTACTTCTCTCCCCTTCTTCTTTATTTATTTTCTCATCACAAAATTAGACCAGCTTCAGATCTTCAATCCACAGGTATTGTTTTCATTTATTTTTTATAACAAACCCGCCAACGGTCCAAAAATTAATACTCCAACGTCTATATTTTCCATGATGCCGCTCCATACTTCCGAAGCATAGATTGCCGCTCAACCCTTGCCGCTGGCCATACCGCCGAGGTGGCGGCGGTGTTCACCGGCGGTATGGCCATGCCGCTGGTCCATGCCGCTACCACTGCCACCATCCTAATGAGAATAATCTTTTAGAGTCATTCATATTTTAATATTTTTTCTTTAATATCTTTAGGTCTCGACCTCATTTATTAGTCTAGATATACCTACATTAATTTGACTGAGTATTGACCTCATTTATTAATGTAGAACTCATTTTCCCAAGCCTATTGCCACAATAAGATGATTTTAAAAGTGGCCTACTAAAGAACATCATATTCCGATTTCTACACTCTCTTTTAGTCTAGTATAATTTGATATATTTAACAGGGAGCTAAATCATATTCCTAATGTCGCATTCTCTTTTAGTCTAACCAATATCATTTGTTGAATTTTGTTTATTTAGGAGCCTTTTGTTCTTGGTGTCGCTATCTCATATGGTTGGATCACTCGTTTGGCCTTTTGTGTACTCTGAGTGTGATAACATAGGATTGTTTTTCTCATATTGGAACACGGTTGTTGATCTGAACCCGACTAGTTGAATTAAGAGTCCAATTAAACTAAATTAAGTTGAATTTAAGAAATTCAGTTGAACTATGGAGTCCAACTAAAGTGAATCAGAGGGAGGAATTTGGAAATCCGAAGAGGGCAGCTGAATAATTGAACTCGAGGATGTTCGGAGACATTACTTAATTAGCTACCGTACTGGTTTAAAATCAGTACATTATTGAGATTGGCTTTCTGTTGTAATAGCTTGAGCTGATATATCATTAGTCGAGTATCCCTGCTATTGGAAGAGGTTAGAACAACATTAATTTGGAGAAGCTATAGTTGACGAGAAACAGAAGTAAGAAACAAAAAGAGTAAAATGAGAGGAAGTAATCACTATGCCTACTACCAGTTAGCAAGTTAGATCATTATCTTATGTCTATTGTTCCGCTCTGTCTTTTAATATGAGATTAAGATTATGCTCCAATCAATGTTTATTGTGTCGAGAACTGTATCTCTATGAATCATACACCAATATGCCGACTTTGCTCCTTTCTCTTTACTGCTAAACTCATTCCATCTTCATTGTGGCCTAGGTATGTTTATGGGTTAATACAGTATACTAGGAAGCCTTTGAATATATTTTTTAATGAACACACCAGTTTCACAAAGTTGTGATTATGATATGCCTTGGTGTTGGATATTCAGACTAAACATGGGGGATTCGTCGAGAATGACCGTTATCAAAGGCCTTATTGATAATTTTTTGATAAAAGAATCATTTAGTGAGACAATTGATGTGATAGAAAAAAAGTTCGCGCTGTTGGAGAAGGGGTAAGTAGAGCTAGAAAATGTGTTTTACTTGAGCACCTCTCTCATTGCTATAGCTATGATGGGAAGGACAAAGATCACAATAGTAAGTCTCGCTATCCCTTTTTTTCTTCTTCTCAAAACGTGTTCATAGATTTAATCACATCAATTTTTTTGTAGAGGCGTTTACACCTCTATGTGACTACATGGAATTGCACGGAAGAGGTGACTACAAATCCAAAGTAGGCAGGCGATTCCAGAGAACTAGCCAAGTGATAAATTGGCTTTTAGGAATAGCTTTATTTTGCAACAAGATGCTACCCGACTAGTCTTCTTTAAATCGTCCTTTCATCTTCTGATAGAGCTTTTAAATTGAGAATTTTCTTCCCGATCACCTGCTTTCACAACATAATCATAAGTAATGAAGAGCTTTCGGTGACCTGGACATATTTGCAGTGTATTTAACTGTCTGAGCAACCTAATCCAAAGCCACTATAGACCTTTTTAAAGGGGAATATTAAATAAATATTCCGTATTTCATTAATCACTCCCCTTGCACTGTTGGCAGTGTGAAAATCATAAAAATTAGATTCCGAAATGCTTTAGATTAGCGGTATAGTTTTTACTAGTTGCACTCTCTTGAAATCCCAACTGTAAGTATTGATGTTTATTTTAATAAGTCTTGCGCTATTCTGTTATGAAGTTCAATTGGAAACTTTAACGAGTTCTTTATTGTTTGGATAAAACATGGTTTTGGCTTCTTTTTTGGTCAAATAATGACACCGTATTGTGGGTTGTAAAATTTTCATTTTAGTGCTTCCTTCACCGTCTTCATAAATAGCAAATTTGGGGCGCGTTGCTTTATGGGAATTCTACAAAGCGAATCAATCAAGTTGTCGAGGTCTTTTGTGGAGGCTTCCTCATTTCACATCGCAACTGTGATGAATTAGTATATTTGGGTCGTGCACATGAATGTCTACTAAATGTTGAACATTCTATACAAGTCGAAGAACCTTCTGGTCACAGAAGTAATTTATCCTATCGACGAATTCTTCTCGCTAGAGTATCAGAAGTTTAAGTCTGATCCTTCCAACAAAGATGATATGCGGTGGAATTACATCTCTGGAATCTCTGAAAAATACATAACGAATAAATTAATTGAAATACTATGTAGAATTTCTTATAATAAACGGAGAATTTTTTATTAAAAAGATACTTTAGTAGATTTCAGAGATGTGATCACGCCACATATCATCTTTGTTAGAAGGATCAGATTTAAACTTCTGATACTCTAGAGAGAAGGATTCTTCAACGGGTAAATTATTTCTGTGAGCAGAAGGTTCTTCGACTTGCTTAGGGTGTACGATAGAATGTCCAACTTTCAGTAGACATTCATGTGCACGACCCAGAGATACTAATTCATCGCAGTTGTCGATATGAAATGATGAAGCCTCCACAAAAGACTTCGGCAACTTGATTGATTCGCTTTGTGAATTCTCATAAAGCAACGCGCCCCAAATTTGCTATTTAGGAAGACGGTAAAGGAAGCACTAAACCGCAAATTTTACAACAAACAATATTGTGTCATTATTTGACCAAAAAAAGCAAAAACAATTTATCCAAACAATAAAGGACTCGTTAAAGTTTTCAATTGAACTTAATAACAGAATAGCGCAAGACTTATTAAAATAAATATAAATAATTACAGTTGGGATTTCAAGAGAGATTGCAACTAGTAAAAACTATACTGTTAATCCCAAACATTTTGGAGTCTGTTTTTTATATTGCCCAAGGGAAGTACAAAATATTTATTTAATATTCCGCTTAAAAAAGGTTTTTAATGGCTTTGGATTAGGTTGCTCAGACAGTTAAATACACTGCAAATATGTCCAGGTCACTGAATTATGTTGTGATTATGTTGTGAAAGCAGGTGATTGGGAGGAAAATTCTCAATTTAATGTCTCTATTAGAAGACGAGAGGACGTTCTAAAGAAGTATAGTGGGGTAGCATTTTGTTGCAGAATAAAGCTATTCTTAATAGCCAATTTATCACTTGGCTAGTTCTCTGGAATCGCCTGCCTACTTTGAATTATTAGTTAGTGAAATGGAAAGTAGTGAGTGAGCTGCTTTTAAAAACTAGTTTTCCTAGTATTTTACCAATAATAAGTCCATATAGGTATTTCTAATTTACCTAAAACAAACTGTTAGACACAAAAGAAAGCATATCATTTGAGATTGCCACTCGGGTAAAGCACGATTACTGGTTCCGACATCCTCTCCACTCCCCATGTCGCTATTTTACATAGAGGGAAAAAGTCTATTTTTAAAAGTACATTAACTAAAATAAATTAAAGTACTACAACTAATACTAAACTTTGTTAAGAATACATTAGAATAAATTAATGTAATATAACTAACCCAAAAGATTCTCTAACTTCTTGATGTTTCCTTTCTTGGCCTTTTTCATGTACCTTCTTCTTTTCTTTTATTCGCCGCATTTTATCTTCAATTTCTTTTTTATCTTCTCCTCGCTCAATTAGAAGTATTCATTAAAAGGACAATATAATCTAGGTTTTTAATTAGGGAAATTTTAGTTATTTTATTCATCTTACTTTTCGCTAATTCATCAAGTTTTTGGTTTTCTTGTATCCGAATAATAAAAGCCTGAATTGTTTCACTCAATTCTGGTTCAAGATCATTTCGACTAAGAACTTGATCAAAGGCAATACGAGCAATGTGTAGCTTCGCGTACCTATAGAGCCCACAACCCTACAGATGCAAATGTGTTAACATTATTCTCTCTAATATCTTTTTGGTAAAATAAATTATTACTCGGGGGATTGAGAAGGTGAAAAAATCGAAATGTACACTAATATAGAAATAGATGCTGAATATTCGAATTTGTAGTCACATCTTCCGTGCAATTCCGTGCAGTCACATAGAGCTTTAAACGCCTCTACATTTTTTTTTTGTGATTAAATTTATGAGCACATTTTGAGAAGAAAAAAAAAAGGATAGCGACAAAATGTCTTCAGTTCGCTGCAACTACTCTAAAGAACTGGGGCATATGAAGTTCAATTGCCCAAAAAAGAAGAAGACTCAGGGACTTACTATCGTCATCTTTGTTCTTCCCATCATAGCTATAGCAATGAGAGATGTACTCAAGTAAAACACATTTTTCAGCTCTGCTTACCCCTTTTCCAACAAATGAACTTCTTTTTCTATCACATCAATTGCCTCACTAAGCGATTCTTCTATCATAAAATTATCAATAAGGCCTTGGATGACGGTCATCCTCGCCGAATCCCCCATGTTTAGTCTGAATATCCAACACCAATGCATATCATAATCACAATTTTGTGAAACAATATATTCAAAGGCTTCCTAGTATACTGTATTAACCCATAAACATACCTAGGACATAATTGAAGATGGAATGAGTTTAACAGTAAAGAGAAAGGAGCAAAGTCGGCAAATTGGTGTATGACATCCTAATCAATCTATTTTTAGTCTCACAAATATCATATATATACTTTCTGGTACATATGAATTATAAACATTTACTCGTTTTTTTTATTCATCGTAATAAGAGCGGCATTTCTTCCATTGTTTCAATGGAGCCAAAGACTCCTTATTCTTAGGTTCTGGATTATAATGGAATAAACCAAAATGACTCACTAAACTGGCTGCACTTCTTTTTCTCATGAAGTACTAGTCATTCCATGCAATTCTCGATGCAATTTTTGTAATACCCGTGTATTTTGTGAGTGTTATTTTGGATGTATTTTGTGGTATTGTGGTTATTTAGACCGTATATATTGATGATTGACCTTGGCATATTCATGGCTGATAATTGTTGGGTTTTGTGATTCTCGGATTGAGCTCGTTTTAGCCGGCCTTCTTGCGAATTTAAATTTGGAAAATAGCAGTTAGCGCACGCTAAGACTGTATGTCTAGCGCACGCTAACCAGGTTCGAGTAGCGCACGCTACTCTTGTGCAATAGCGTGCGTTAGGCCCGCTGGACAGTAAGCTTTCTGGACTCTGGAATGAGGCGTTAGCGTACGCTATGGACGGACTAACGTACGCTATTTCGATGTACTAGCGCACGTTACTTGTATGATAGCGTGCGCTAGGATGTCAGTCGGTGAGGACGAAACGTTTCGACTGCAGATACTTGCAGGTAGCGCACGCTACTGTATGGAGTTAGCGCGCGCTAGTAGCAATCGGTAGCGCACGCTAACAGATAGTTCAGCGCACGCTACCGGAGTCTGGCAGAATGTTCTGGACTGCCTTTTTCTTTAGCAGTGCACCGCCCTCAGCTCGTTAGCGCACGCTAAGCCTGTAGCCGTAGCGTGCGCTAATACCTCCCAGTATATATATGGGGGGTAGGTTCTAGAAATGTCATTTTTCACCTCTTCCTCTTCTCTTCGGCGGCTGGGCATACTTGACCATTGGAGAGTGCAGATTCTTGGTCGGATTTCTTCATCCAACGATAATTTTGGGCTCCTAACACCAAGTTATCAACATCTTATCAACTTTCACCATCCAAATCAAGGTAAAACCGTTGGAACCCTAGTTCTTCATATTTTGGGGTTTTTGTCGAGATCTTTGATTTTAATCTATCCTAGCTCCGATTTGTGCTAGATGGTGATGTTGTAATCATAATCCTCCATTTTTCTCCAAGATTCACGGATTTAACCCTAAGTTACCTTTCATAGTTTGGGTTCGAGCTACGATTCCTTCGTAATATTTGAATAAATGTCCCCAAGGGTAGAACTTAGGTTAAATCTTTCCATTTCCGTGGTGTTGTGTTTTGATTCGATATTTCGATGTGTTAGGATCGAATCGTTGAAGGAAATTCGGACCGTACATTCATCCGTTCGCCGTATCTTGTGTCGTTCAAATTGAGGCAAGTACTTTGATTGTGTTTATTGTACATCGTGTGAATATGTAAAAATGGAATTTGTGCCAATTGTTGATCGAGTGTGTGTGAGCCGAGTAAAACCAGTGAGGGTCCCCTGGGGTCCGGTAGGCTGCGTATCCCTACGGATCACTCGGTTGGGCTATACACCAAGGAGGGCCTGACGAGGTGTCTCTGGGGTGTGTATCTTGCTGAGAGGTACAGGGCCAGTATAGCTCGGGAGGTTGTTTTGTGATGATGACTGTGATGTGGTATTCCGGAATATCTGTGATGGCACTATGATTTTCTGTGGTTTTTGTTGATTATTCACTTGTTGTACATATTCTAGAATCATTGTACTTGCACCGGCTTCTTGCTGACCCCTTTTTGGGGTGGATATACTTTTGTGTATTCAGTACAGTCCAGTGGGAGGACTAGCACAGGACGGACACGAGCTTGGTGGGCTGGATTGATATCGTGCATTATTTTTGTGTTGTTGGTCATATTGTCTTGGTCAAAGTCGTGTTTTGGTTTTTTACTCTCGCGGGTTCTGTCTGGTGTTGTATGTCATGTCATTATTAATGGTTAATGATGTTGTTGTATTCCCGTGGTGAACGGTCATATTGGTTATGATTTCCTCGGGATGATATGTTGTTGGTATTGTGATGTATGATATGTTGAAATTGAAGTTGATTTTGAATGTATGAAAATTTGTGTTTGTCGTATTTAATTTGTTTTATTTGGGTCTAAGCATTGTATGTCCTCCAAAAAGGATCTACGGCGCTGTAATATCTCCGTAAATCATGGGGTGTTACGAATATGGTATCGAGCCTAGGTTTATGGATACCTAGGTCGGTGTTTTGGGTCTATTAAATTGAGTCGATGTTATCGACGAGATCATTGGCATGCGACCACCTCGTGTTGCCTGTGTTGGAAGACTCTTCGGATGTTGGTTGTTTCTTCCCTTCGGAAATAATTACCTTAATATTGTGCAATCTATTATTGTAATCATTTCCTTGTTGAATCATTCTTACTCTTCGTATGCCGAGAGGTAGAGCTATCCGTCAACGTGGTCGTGGTAGAGGCCGTGGCGAGTGGTAGTGTCTCGAGTCCGAGAGGTCCGTTTGAATCGGCATCTCGCTCTGCGACTAGGTCGGACCCGATTCCTTCAGAGGTTCGAATGGAGGCTCGGAGGCCGAGGTGCCTAACGTTCTTCAACAAGTTGTAACACAAGTGCACCAACCGCACAAATGGTGCGAGAATATTAATCTTGGCGGGACGGTTGAGGATCGATGGCTTCAAGAAGTTATGAAGATGAACCCTCCCATTCGATGGTTCGGTGATGCGAACAATTGGGATCATTGGTTAGTTGAGTGGAGAAGATCTTTGACGGTATTGGTTGTCCTGAAGCCAAGAGAGTCCCGATTGCTCAATATCGGCGATTGATGACGCTTGACCGGTGGCGGTATTAAGCCCAAGGACCGTGATGTCACTTGGGAAGAATTTAAAGAATTGATGGAAGCTCGGTATTGTCTAGCGCCGGTTCAGCTAGCAAGAGTCGGTGAGTTCTTGAGCTCAACCGAAGATGTTCCTATTTACGAAGCAATCAAGACATACAACAAGCGGTTAGTGTATGTCAAGATCGAGTTAAGGATGAGATAGACAAGATACTTCATTTCGATGCAAGGATGAAACCGGAGGTCCGAAAGTATATGGCGGGCCTTGGGTGTACTACTTTGAGAGAATATCGGGATAGAGCACTTGCTTATGAGATGGTGTCGATTCGGTTCCAAAGCTTTCGAGCTCGAAGAAACCAAAATTTTACGGTAGTTTCCGAGGCAGTGGATCGCGCAGGCCTCAATCTTCTATGCAATCTTCTGTCGGTTTCCCCCAGCCTAGTGGAGGAATGCCGAGGGTTTGTTTTAATTGTGGAAATCCGGGACATGTCAGTTCTCGCTGCACTTCTCGCCCCATTGATTGTTTTAAGTGTGGGAAGCAGGGTCATCGCGCGTTATATTGTGAGTCAAGGGCGAATAATTTCTAAACAGTCTCTACCCAGGGCACGATTCTGGTCACCCAACTCCGAGTGTCGGACGCGCGCGTGAGGTAAAACCGAGCATAAGGATGCATCTAGCATTGGATCAGCCCCACCCCGATTGTATGAGATGAGGCGGACTGATGACGTAGGGACTGCCACTACGTCAGGTATTGTTTATATTTCGATGCACCCGGTAGATGTATTGTTTGATTCGGGAGCTACTCATTCTTTTATATCATTATCTTGTGTGAATCGTTTGGGCCTAGACGGTCTCTCTACATGTGAACCTTTTATTGTTGGGTTGCCAAGTGGGGAAAGGATAGTTGGGGATCAAGAGATCGCCAATTGTCCTGTAACCATTGGCAGTAAAGATTGGTCATCCGACTTGATTGTGATCGATATGATGGGAGAGGATTTAATCCTCGGTGATGATTGGTTAAATCGGCATGGAGCGATAGTAGATTATCGTCGGAAGATAATTTCGATAGTCGCGCCGGATGGTGCGAACACGTTTTGAAGGGCAAAAACACGGTACTTCGGGAAGTTTATTCGAGCCATGAAAGCGATGAAATTATTGCGACAAGGTTGTACCGATTATTGGTGTTACGCATTAAAGTCGGAAGTTGGCGAATGAGCTTATCCTCTGTTCCAGTTGTGAATGAATTTCCAGACGTATTTCCGGATGATTTGCCGGGATTGCCACCACATCGTGAAGTAGAGTTCGTCATCGAACCAGAGCCCAATGCGGCGCCAATATCCAAGGCACCGTACAGAATGGCCCCATCGGAAATGTTAGAATTGAATAAACAATTGGGTGAATTGTTGGACAAAGGTTATATTCGGCCTAGTGTGTCTCCATGGGGTGCACCGGTATTGTTTGTACGAAAGAAAGATGGGTCCTTACGGCTATGTATTGACTATCGTGAGTTGAATAAACTCACTATTAAGAACAAGTATCCGTTGCCAAGAATCGATGATCTATTTGATCAATTACAAAGGGCTACGGTTTTCTCCAAGATTGATTTGAGGTCAGGATATTACCAACTCCGAATTCGAGATTCGGATATTCCCAGGTCAGCATTTCGGACGAGGTATGGGCATTACGAATTCGTAGTTATGCCATTCGGTTTAACAAATGCTCCGGCGGCCTTCATGAAACTTATGAACAAAACTTTTATCGAATATCTCGATAAATTTGTAGTGGTGTTTATCGACGATATATTAATCTATTCCAAAAGTGAGACGGAGCATGCCGAACACTTGAGAATCACGTTGTGTATTTTGAGGGCTGATAAGCTTTATGCTAAATTTTCTAAGTGCGAGTTCTGGCTTAAAGAAGTTTCTTTTAAGGACACATCATCTCGGTAGATGGTATTCGTGTAGACCCTCAAAAGGTTGAAGCAGTCTTAGCTTGGGAGCCTCCACGGAATGTTAAGGAAGTTCGGAGTTTTCTAGGATTAGCGGGCTATTATCGTCGATTTGTTGAAGGATTCTCGAAAATAGCTCGACCGCTCACCTTATTATTGCGAAGTCACGAAATTTGAGTGGAGTGATGAGTGTCGGAAGAGTTTTGATGAGTTGAAAAGCGGTTGACTACGTCTCCGATCCTATCCTTACCACAAGGAACGGAAGGTTTCGTTATTTATAGTGATGCTTCTAAACAAGGATTGGGATGTGTATTGATGCAAAATGAGAGAGTAGTGGCCTATGCGTCTCGACAATTAAAGCCATACGAGATGAATTATCCTACTCATGATCTTGAGTTAGCCATTGTGGTGTTTGCGTTGAAAATTTGGAGGCATTACTTGTATGGTTCTTCTTGTCGAGTGTATACGGATCATAAGAGCTTGAAGTACATATTTACGCGAAGGAACTAAATATGCGTCGGCGCGATGGTTGGAACTACTTAAAGATTATGATCTTGACATTCTTTACCATCCGTAAAGCAAACGCCGTTGCCGATGCGTTAAGCCGCAAGTCACCGTGTTGCAAAAGTTGGAACTACTTACCATTCAACCAAGCTTAGACGAGTTGATTGATATGGAAATTGAAGTTTGGCCTCACGTAACTCAAGGACGATTGCGTTTCCTTGAGATTACATCCTCCGTAATGGAAGATATTAAGTCCAAGCGGTTAGATGATCTCTCAATTGCGGCAATGGGAAGACAGTGTTAGAGGAAAAGCTCCTGGATTCTTAATCGATGAAGACGGAGTTCTTCGATTTCGAGGCGTAACTTGTGTACCTAATCGGGATGATCTTAAACAGTAATTTTGAATGAAGCACATTCTACTCCGTACTCGATTCATCCGGTATGAGTAAAATGTATAAGGACTTGAAGAAAACTTTTGGTGGCGAACATGAAGAAAGATGTAACAGAGTTCGTGATGAAATGCTTGACTTGTCAGCAGGTTAAAGCGGAACATCAGAGACCCGCCGGTAAATTGCAACCGCTACCAATTCCGGAATGGAAGTGGGAAGATATAGCGATGGATTTTATTGTGGGAATGCCAAAGACGCGAACTGGAGTGAATATGATTTGGGTAATTGTTGATCGGCTAACCAAATCCGCACACTTTCTAGGAATTAGAGATATTTGGGGACCGGAGAGGTTAGCTCGGTTATTCATTGCGGAGATTGTGAGACTCCATGGTACCCCAAAGAGTATAGTGTCTGATCGCGATGGGCGTTTTGTGTCGCATTTCTGGCAAGCAGTACATCGAGCACTCGGTACCAAATTGAATTTCAGCACCGCTTATCATCCCCAGACGGACGTACAGTCAGAGAGGACGATCCAAACGCTAGAAGACATGTTGAGGGCTTGTGCGTTGGATTGGAAAGAAGATTGGGAGACTCATTTACCATTGATTGAATTTGCGTACAATAACAGTTGGCATAGTTCGATTGGGATGGCTCCGTTTGAAGCATTATACGGAAGACGGTGTAGATCGCCAATCTGTTGGGACGAGCCATACGAGTTACTTGGAGTAGAACCGGACTTGGTGGTTCAAACACGGGAAAAAGTCGCAATTATTCGGCAAAGGTTGTTGACTGCTCAGAGTCGACAAAAGTCATATGCCGACGTTCGCCGCCGATCGTTAGAGTTCCAAAGGGAGACCATGTGTTGTTGAAAGTATCGCCGACTCGTGGAGTTCTTCGGTTTGGTAAGAAGGGGAAGCTTAGTCCTCGTTATATTGGCCCCTTCGAGATCCTGGACAAGGTAGGCGATGTAGCTTATCGACTAGCATTACCTCCGACGCTTAGTCATGTTCATAATGTGTTTCATGTTTCACAACTGCGTAAGTATGTTCCCGATCCCAGCCAGGGTATTGATTATCAAGAGATTGAGATTAGTGATGATGTTACGTATGAAGAACAACCAGAACCATACTAGAGAGACGATTGAAACAATTGCGACGGAAAGTGATTCCGTTAGTAAAGGTCAAATGGTCTAAGCATGGAATTGATGTGGCCAAGTGGGAGACCGAGGATAGTATGCGTGTCCGATACCCCGAACTTTTGTATCTTAAGTTTCGGACGAAACTTCTTTAGGGGTAAGGGTGTAATACCCGTGTATTTTGTGAGTGTTATTTTGGATGTATTTTGTGGTATTGTGGTTATTTGGACCGTATATATTGATGATTGACCTTGGCATATTCATGGTGATAATTGTTGGGTTTTGTGATTCTCGGATTGAGCTGCTTTTAGCCGGCCTTCTTGCGAATTTAAATTGGGAAAATAGCGGTTAGCGCACGCTAAGACAGTATGTCTAGCGCACGCTAACCGAGTTCGAGTAGCGCACGCTACTCTTGTGCAATAGCGTGCGTTAGGCCCGGACAGATAAGCTTTCTCGACTCGAATGAGGCGTTAGCGTACGCTATGGACGGACTAACGTCGCTATTTCGATGTACTAGCGCACGTTACTTGTATGATAGCGTGCGCTAGGATGTCGTCGGTGAGGACGAAACGCTTACGATCGCAGATACTTGCGAGTAGCGCACGCTACAGTATGGAGTTAGCGCGCGCTAGTAGCAATCGGTAGCGCACGCTAACAGATAGTTCAGCGCACGCTACCGGAGTCCGCGTAATGTTCGATCGCTTTTTCTTGAAAGTGCACCGCCTCGGCTCGTTAGCGCACGCTAAGCTGTAGCCGTAGCGTGCGCTAATACCTCCCGATATATATGGGGGGTAGGTTCTAGAAATGTCATTTTTCACCTCTTCCTCTTCTCTTCGGCGGCTGGGCATACTTGACCATTGGAGAGTGCAGATTCTTGGTCGGATTTCTTCATCCAACGATAATTTTGGGCTCCTAACACCAAGTTATCAACATCTTATCAACTTTCACCATCCAAATCAAGGTAAAACCGTTGGAACCCTAGTTCTTCATATTTTGGGGTTTTTGTCGAGATCTTTGATTTTAATCTATCCTAGCTCCGATTTGTGCTAGATGGTGATGTTGTAATCATAATCCTCCATTTTTCTCCAAGATTCACGGATTTAACCCTAAGTTACCTTTCATAGTTTGGGTTCGAGCTACGATTCCTTCGTAATATTTGAATAAATGTCCCCAAGGGTAGAACTTAGGTAAATCTTTCCATTTCCGTGGTGTTGTGTTTTGATTCGATATTTCGATGTGTTAGGATCGAATCGTTGAAGGAAATTCGGACCGTACATTCATCCGTTCGCCGTATCTTGTGTCGTTCAAATTGAGGCAAGTACTTTGATTGTGTTTATTGTACATCGTGTGAATATGTAAAAATGGAATTTGTGCCAATTGTTGATCGAGTGTGTGTGAGCCGAGTAAAACCAGTGAGGGTCCCACAGGGTCCGGTGAGTCGCGTATCCCTACGGATCACTCGGTTGGGCTATACACCGGGGAGGGCCCGACGAGGTGTCTCTGGGGTGTGTATCTTCCGAGAGGTACAGGCCGGTATAGCTCGGGAGGTTGTTTTGTGATGATGACTGTGATGTGGTATTCCGGAATATCTGTGATGGCACTATGATTTTCTCGTGGTTTTTGTTGATTATTCACTTGTTGTACATATTCTAGAATCATTGTACTTGCACCGCTTCTTCGACCCCTTTTTGGGGTGGATATACTTTTGTGTATTCAGTGCACAGTCCAGTGGGAGGACTAGCACAGGACGGACACGAGCTTGGTGGGCAGCATTGATATCGTGCATTATTTTTGAGTTGATGGTCATATGGTCATGGTCAAAGTCGTGTTTTGGTTTTGTACTCGCGCGGGTACTGTCTGGTGTTGTATGTCATGTCATTATTAATGGTTAATGATGTTGTTGTATTCCCGTGGTGAACGGTCATATTGGTTATGATTTCCTCGGGATGATATGTTGTTTGGTATTGTGATGTATGTTATGTTGAAATTGAAGTTGATTTTGAATGTATGAACATTTGTGTTTGTCGTATTTAATGTGTTTTATTTGGGTCTAAGCCTGGTAGGTCCTCCAAAAAGGATCTACGGCGCTGTAATATCTCCGTAAATCATGGGGGTGTTACAATTTTCATTTTGGATCATCCGGAAATAGTCTCTCTGTGTTAAGACAGGGGTAATGCTGCGTACATCCGATCCTCCCTTACCCCGCTTTTTGCGGGAGCCGTTGAGGCATTGGGGTAATGTTGTTGTTGTAATAAGATCAGCATTATTAATACATTTAGTTCACATAACATACACTTATAAAAGCAAACAATTTAACTTAAAATGCTTATATTTCAAAGGAGTGCTTTTATACTTGTCTTCTACAAAAGGAAAAATTAAACTATGGCATAGACAATATATAACGAATAAATTTATTATAATACTATGTATATCTTCTTATAATAAACGAAGATTTTTTTACCAAGGTGGATATTGTTTGAACACTATCATGATAAGAAGGAAGACTTGCATATGGTTTTTATTGATTTAGAGAAAGCTTATGATAAGGTATCAAAGGAGGTACTTTGATGGGCATTAGCCAAAAAGGGTGTGTCTAAGAAGTATATTGACATCCTTAGAGACATGTCTGAAGAAGCTAGTACAAGTGTACGTACTACCGTGGGAAGGACTGGGGAATTCCCTAGTATGATTTGGGTGCATCAAGGCTCGACTCTTAGTCCTTTCCTCTTTGCCATAGCCATGGACGAATTGACAAGGTCAATTAAAGACGATATTCCTTGGCGCATGATGTTTGCAGATGATATAGTATTGGTTGATGAAATGAAGGACGAAGTTGAAAGAAAATTGGAACTATGGAGAAATACGCTAGAAACTCGTGGTTTTAAACTGAGCAGAAGTAAGACTGAATATTTAGAGTGTAGCTTTAGTGGAAATGGAAGTAGAGAGGTGAGTACAATCACTTTTGATGGGAATGTTATACGAGGATCGGAGTTTTTTCGTTATCTTGGGGCTATTCTTCAAAAGGATGGAGAATTAGACGATGACGTGGCCATAGGATTAAGGCAGGATGGTTGAAATGGAAGAGCGCAACGGGGTTACTATGTGATCAAGGCGTACCTTGCAGATTAAAGGGCAAATTTTATCGGACAACAATTAAGCCTGCGGTACTGAATGTTGGGCTGTAAAGCATAGTCATGTGCATAAGATGAATGTGGCGGAAATATGTATGCTAAGATGGATGTGTGGCCATATGAGAAAAGATTGACTTAGAAATTAGGAAAAAAGTACGAGTGGCCCCTATAGAGGACAAGTTGTTGGAGAATCGTCTAAGATGGTTCTGGCATGTGAGACGAAGGCCGATTGATGCACCAGTGCGGAGGCTTGAAGAATGGGGAGTGCATTGGCTGGTGAGGAGGTAGTGGAAGACCTAAACAGACATGGATAAGAGTAATTGATAATGATATGAGGTTTTTTGGGATTGGAGAAGATATGGAGTTGGATAGGACGAGGTGGAGGGAGAGAATTCGGGTGATTGATTATATTTGAGACCTTTTTTTTTTACGTACTAAACTTTTCACCTTTCACTTTTGCCTTTTCATATGACGTTTCTATTGGAAATGACTTGACGTTTTCAGAGAATGATTCATGTTAGCTGATCCAAAGCATTCTGGGACTAAGGCTCTGATGATGTTGTTGTATCTCTTATAATGGTGCATCTACTTATGGTGCTTTTTTTTTTTTAATTGGGCAGAAATTGACTGCTAAGGAAATTGAAAGAGATTTGGTGGCATACTTTCCGGACTATTACATTACAATATTTGAGTGCCTTTGTAATTCTCTGCAAGATATGTAAGTGTACACAATTTCACTATTCAATTCCTTAATAGCATTAAAATACTCAAAGGACTTGCCCCTAAAGAAACTAAATAATTTTTTGTTTTGTTTTTATCAGTCAACTTAATATGGACGAATCATAGGAAGTGTCAAGCGTTTACTTCCGAGATGATCATCAGAATAAGTTTTAAAAGTTATTTGGAACCATAGCCATGACTCATGAGGTTTGTTTACTTTGACGGTTTATCTTGTAACGCCCCAAGTTTTAATTCCAATTTCATTGCTCTTATTCCAAAAGTAGAAGTCTTCAACATTTTCACCAATTCTGACCTAATTGTAAAATTTGTACGCATAAGAAGGCAAACTTGTGGATATAAGAAGGATTGTTTGGTGAACTGTAGCTTGCTAACTTTGTTATTTCTTATCAAATCTGTTTGAATCAATTTTAGTTAGTACAAGTTGTCAAATATTGCTTAGTTGTAGTTGGTGCTTGTCTATAGACTCGGTATCTAATGTTTTTATAAGGCTGCAGCTATGTTATTAAAGTTAATGGTTAATTCTCGACTCCTCAGACTGTTGTATTGATGAAGTTGTTGGTGATTTTAGTGTCACAATTCATTTTGTGTAATTGGAACTAATATGTGAGTTGAGGGGTTTTATAATTTGTATTCTAATATATGTTCGGGTATGTGCGGAGTGCACACATATATAAGATCGAATTATAAGCCGGTACGATTATGTCGGGTCGGGCGAGCCCTGAATTTAGACAGGGAGTTAGTGATATTTCCGAATTTTAGAGGGAGAATATGGTAAAATTGACTAATTTCGTCAATTTTGGTATACCATCCGTCAACCCTAATTTCGGATCACTAATGACGGCGCCGCTCTTGTAAAACCTAAAAAACGACCCAGTGAAACCCTAATCGACATGTATAAATAAGACTCTCCTATTGAGTCTTAGATACGCCTTTTTCTTAGCTCTCTGTTTTCTATCAAACCCAGAATTCTCTAGCAATTTGGCTTACGTTTTTGTGCCTAAATTCGTAAGTGTTCCATTGGATTATCCTAGGCTGAATTTCTTGTAACCCGGGCATAGGGTAGAAATATCAGTTCGGAAAGTGTTTACACGATCCATTGGAAAATCCGGATCTCCATAAAAACCCTTATATCCTACAATCGAACTGATATTTCTTGTCTTCTGGAGATGGCTGAATCAATCCGCGAGATGACTACGAAGTTCAACAAACTGGACAAGTTCGAAGGCAACGATTTCAGGCGCTGGCAGAAGAAGATGCACTTCATGCTGACTACTCTGAAGGCGGCGTATGTGCTGAGTACTCCCAGACCGGAGGTGGTTGAGAACGAGACATTGGAGGAAACCAGGAAGAGGAGCAAGTGGGACAACGATAACTACATCTGCAGAGGCCACATATTGAACGGTATGTCTGATTCTTTATTCGATATCCATGGTGATGCTAAGAGTGCGAAGGAATTATGGGACACCCTTGAATCAAAGTACATCGCTGAGGATGCTTCGAGTAAGAAGTTTCTGGTTAGCGATTTTAATGCTTATAAGATGGTTGATTCAAGGTCTGTCATAGAACAATACAATGAACTCCTTCGTATTTTGGGTCAATTCGAACTGCACAACATGAACATGGACGAATCTATTGCTGTGTCAAGTGTGATTGACAAACTTCCACCATCCTGGAAAGATTTCAAACATAACCTAAAACATCAAAAGGAGGAACGGTCTTTGGTTCAACTTGCTAGTCATCTTCGCATTGAAGAATCTCTTCGTGCTAAGGATAATGACAAATCTGATAAAACCAAAGGAAGAGTTGAACCTGGACAGCCCTCTGTTCATATGGTTGAAAGCAAACCAAGGAACCCGAATAACAAAGGACATGGCAAACGTAAGCAAGAAACTGTCCCTAATAACTCCAACAAAAAGAATAAGGGAATTACTTGTTGGAGGTGTAACAAGGTGGGACATTGCAAGCGTGATTGTCGTGTGAATCTAGGCAACAATGGTACTGGAAACAGTGGAGCCAATGGAAGTGGACATGGGTCTAAGGACCAAGTTAAAGGAGGTCAGTAATTGACTAACCTTGATAATTCTAAACAGAATTATGTCTATTATGTCTCACTCATTCCAGAATCATTCTATGTGCAGGATGATGATGTTGCTTGGTGGATCGACTCCGGGGCAACGAACCATGTATGCAAGGATAAACGGTGGTTTGAAACATTAACACCCCTTGATGATGGATCAGTGCTTAAAATGGGAGACGATTCTCTTATACCTATTTGTGGTGTCGGTGTCGTTTGTCTTGAATTTACTTCTGGAAAGACTATTAGACTTTTTGATGTTTTGTTTGTTCCTAAGATTCGAAAGAATCTAGTTAGTGGTAGTAGTTTGAATTCTGATGGTTTTAGACAAGTTTTTGAATCGGATAGGTTTATCCTATCTCGTGGTGGAATGTTTATTGGCTTTGGATATTTGAATAATAGAATGTTTCGTTTGAATGTTATTGATAAGTCTATAACTGTTCAAAATTCTGCATTTGTGTCTTCTACTTCTAAAATTGATGACTCTATGCTTTGGCATGTAAGATTGAGTCATGTCAATTTTAGAAGGATGCATGAGATGTCAAAAGATGGATTAATTCCAGCCTTTGACATGAATCTTGAAAAATGTAAAACATGCATGCTTACAAAAGTGACAAAACTGCCTTTTCCAAGTGTCACTAGGAATTCGGCTATTTTGGAACTTGTACACAGTGACTTGTGTGATTTTTACTCTACTCCTTCCTTGGGTAATAAAAAGTATGTTGTCACATTTATTGATGACTGTACTCGGTTTTGCTATGTGTATTTGTTGCATTCTAAGGATGAAGCCTTAGATAAATTCAAAATATACAAAACTGAGGTGGAATTGCAATTAGGCAATCCGGTTAAATGTCTTAGAACTGATCGGGGAGGTGAATATATGGATCCCATATACTTCCAATCAGTGGGTATCATTCATGAAACCACAGCACCTTACTCGCCCCAACAAAATGGAATCGCCGAACGCAAAAATCGAGTTTTAAAAGAAATGGGAAACTCGATGCTTTCTTACTCGGGATTGAGTGATGGATTCTGGGGAGAGGCCATGTTAACGGCCTGCTATTTGCTGAATAGGGTTCCAAATAAAAAGAACAAAACTGTCCCATATGAACTTTGGTTCAAGAAAAAGGCGAATTTGAGTTACTTTCGGGTTTGGGGATGTCGGGCGGTTGTAAAACTTACCGAACCTAAAAGGAAAACTTTGGGTGAACGTGGAATAGATTGTATATTCATTGGATATGCTGAACATTCCCAGGTATATAGGTTTTATGTAATAGAACCTAATGATTTCGTAACGATTAACACCGTTATTGAGTCACGGGATGCGATTTTTGATGAGATGCATTTTTCGTCGATTCAAAGGCCTAAGGATCTGAATTTGGGCACTAATGAAGTGCAAAATCCAGGAAATTCAGATGGTGTTGCTATACCAACAACACAAGAGCCTCGGAAAAGCAAAAGAGGCCGAATTGCTAAAAATTTCGGTTCCGATTTCCAACTCTATTTAATAGAAGGGACAAGGGACGAAATTGGTTTTCAATACTGTTATTGTTACAGCATTGAGGATGATCCTAAGACTTTTCAAGAGGCCATGGAGTCTCGAGATGTTGTCTTTTGGAAGGAAGCTATTGATGACGAAATGTCGTCAATTCTTGAAAATGACACGTGGATGTTATGTGATTTGCCTCCGGGTTCTAAACCACTTGGTTGCAAATGGATTTTCAAAAGGAAAATGACTGCCAATGATACTATTGACAAGTTTAAAGCCCGGTTGGTCATTCAAGGGTTTAGACAAAAACCCGGTGTTGACTATTTTGATACTTATGCTCCGGTAGTGCGTATTTCTACTATTAGATTGTTAATTGCCTTGGCAAGTATTCACAATCTGATTGTCCATCAAATGGATGTTAAGACAGCCTTCTTGAATGATGAACTTGATGAAGAAGTTTACATGAAACAACCAGAAGGTTTTGTTATGCCCGGTAAAGAGCATATGGTATGTAAACTTGTGAAATCATTGTATGGGATGAAGCAAGCACCCAAACAATGGCATCAAAAGTTTGATGAGGTTATTTTGTCCTCTGGTTTTAAGTTAAACCAATGTGACAAATGTGTTTATAGTAGATTTGATGAAACTACTAGTGCTGGAGTGATCATTTGCTTATATGTAGATGACATGCGATTTTGATCTCTGACCAAAATCAAGTAGATGAAACTAAAGAATTATTGTCATCTAAATTTTCCATGAAAGATTTGGGAGAGGCTGATGTAATTCTTGGAATAAGAATTAAGCGGGTGAACAAAAGTTTAGTAATGACTCAAAGTCATTATATTGAGAAAATTCTCAAACGGTTTAATTTCAGTGATTGTTCTCCCGTCAGCACTCCTATGGACTCTAGTGTGAAATTAATGCCTAACACTGGCATTCCCATTTCACAATTGGAATACTCTAAGGCCATTGGTAGCTTGATGTATGCCATGACAAGTACCAGGCCTGATATTTCTTTTGCTGTGGGAAAATTGAGCAGATACACTAGTAATCCTAGTGCTCAACATTGGCAAGCTTTGAATAGAGTGTTTAAGTATCTCAAGGGAACCATGGATTATGGCTTGAGTTACTTGGGATATCCTTCGGTTTTGGAAGGACATTCGGATGCGAGTTGGATAAATAACTTGGAGGACCATTCCTCGACTTCTGGTTGGGTATTCTTGCTTGGGGGAGGTGCCATTTCATGGGCTTCCAAGAAGCAAACTTGTATTACACACTCAATAATGGAATCTGAGTTTGTTGCGTTAGCTGCTGCTAGTAAAGAAGCAGAGTGGCTAAGAAATTTAGTCTATGAGATTCCTTTGTGGTCTAAGCCGATAGCACCGATTTCTATCCTTTGTGATAATGAAGCAACCTTGGCTAAGACATACAGCCAAGTTTATAATGGCAAGTCTAGACACTTAGGTGTTAGACACAGTATGATTAGAAATCTAATCATGAATGGTGTTATTTCGGTTGAGTTTGTGAAATCGCAACAAAATTTGGCAGATCATTTGACTAAGGGTCTGTCAAGAGACTTAGTGCACAAGTCTGTAATTGGGATGGGATTAAAGTCCATCTAATTCTGTAATGGTGAGACACCCAATTCCCTTCTAATATGACATTAGGAGTTGAATTCAATGAGGAAATCTCACACTTATAGATTGGAACACACAAATTATTCATCCCAGGTATGTGTTCGGTTCTGCAGTTGGCTAGGTTGAAGTTTAACTCCTTAATAATTCCGTTGATAAAATGTATGTGCAGATACATGAAGTAAAGGAATTACCTACGTGATTGTGAAGTGTAGCCGCATTTCAAGAGGTTGAGGACTTGGCCTTGATACAGTCATGAGAGGATTAGGACACTCGGCTTTATAATAGTGTCAAGTTGTATTTTGTTAGAGAAATTCAATAAACTTGTATGTATTTTACCTTCAGGTATTCAAATGGGTTGAAGGGTTCAATTCTTAGAACACCCTAATTCTCGAGTATTTGAAAGTGTATGATACTAAGATGGAAATTCAATCGCTGCGATATTTTCATTTATGTACTGGTTTGGTTTGATTGGATAAATGTTATGTTGGTTCATGGGTTACACTAAAATGGGGGAGGATTGTTGGTGATTTTAGCGTCACCATTCATTTTGTGTAATTGGAACTAATATGTGAGCTGGGGGGTTTTATAATTTGTATTCTAATATATGTTCGGGTATGTACGGAGTGCACACATATATAAGATCGAATTATAAGCCGGTACGATTATGTCGGGTCAAGGCGAGCATAATTAGATCGGGACTTAGTGATATTTCCGAATTTTAGAGGGAGAATATGGTAAAATTGACTAATTTCGTCAATTTTGGTAAACCATCCGTCAACCCTAATTTCGGATCACTAATGACGGCGCCGCTCTTGTAAAACCTAAAAATCGACCCAGTGAAACCCTAATTGACATGTATAAATAAGACTCTCCTATTGAGTCTTAGATACGCCTTTTTCTTAGCTCTCTGTTTTCTATCAAACCCAGAATTCTCTGAAGATTTGGGCACGTTTTGTCTTTAAATTCGTAAGTGTTCCATTGGATTATCCTAGGCTGAATTTCTTGTAACTCGGGCATAGGGTAGAAATATCAGTTCGGAAAGTGTTTACACGATCCATTGGAAAATCCGGATCTCCATAAAAACCCTTATATCCTATAGAACTTGGTTGTATATTTAATTTGACAAATACAACTCGTCTCCAACAAGTGTTTGTGCATTTTTGTTCTTTTATTAAGAGTCGCGGCTGGTAATTTGTTATAGCGTGTGCTGCTTGTTAATATCAGTAGTTGTGGGTTTTGAACTGTCCTTATTTGTTATGCTCTGTACTCCTTAACAACCGGGAACTGTAATGCAGTTCAGCCATATGACAAGATGGTTTATAGTCCTTTTTTGGAGGCCGTTGATAGACTATTGGTGCTATGGTTAAAACTCTGGAATTGTGGAAACTAGAGGTGCCCAAAACGACCCAACCCACTGGGTCGAACCGCCGACCCGGACCCGGCTGACCCGTGCAGGACCCGGACCCGGTCGACCCGGCCGACCCGCCGGACCCGGACCTGTGGTATACACGGGTGGGGTCCGGGTCTAGGTTTTGCCTACCCGTCGACCCGGAGGAAAAGTTAAAAAAAAGAAATTGAAATGTGGCCATTAGACCCGGCGGGTCGGACCCGTGACCCGGCGGGTCTAACGGCTAGTTCAGTTTTTAAAAAAAAAAAAATTCCTATCTATAAATACTCCACTACTCAACACATTTTTTTCACACCTTCGATATAATCTCTCTCTCAAACTCTCATTGCTAATTGCTATACTAGTTAATCTCTTTCTTTTTTTCGCATTTAATCATTATGTCGAGTTCTGACAAGAGAAATGGTATTGCTACATCTCCCAAACAATCCAAAACGTCCAAGTTCGAGCGAATGGGTCTTTGGGGCAAATCGAAAAAACCATCTGGGATAATTATTCGGGAGCCCCAAAACTAGAGGTGCCCAACCACGGTCCGGTCCGGTCCGGTCGGACCACGGTCGCCGGTCGGGCAGACAGACCGGACCCCACCCGTACATATGAAATGTACGGGTTGGCGGGTCGACGGTCGGCCACGGTGCAGGTCCGGTTCGACCACGGTCACGGGTCCGACCCGTCTCCATTTTTTTTATGTATATAAAACTTTTATTTGTTATCATTTTATACACGAAAAATAACTATAAGTGAAAAAGGAAATCATTTGAAAAAATTAGCTTGTATTTAATTTTAAGTTTTTACTTAAAATTAAATTGCCTACGTATCCCCGTGAGGAATCAAAGCTCCACGTAGTTCTTTTACTTGAGAAGAGTTAAAAAAATGGGCTTGTATTTAATTTTAAGTTTTCACTTAAAATTAAATTGCCTACGTATCCTCGTGAGGAATCAAAGCCCTACGTAGTTCTTTACTTACCTGACTTACCTTACTTACCTTTAGTTTCATCCCAATACGTTGGCAATAAATAAAATCCTTCTACGCGAAAATACGTATCAAAAAATTCACACAATAATTCTTTATATTCATTAGTTGAATTTAATATCTCATAAGTTGAGTTCCATCTATGTTTTACGTCTAGAGTAAAAAATTTGGGTTGCATTTGTTTTGACTTTAAAAATTTTACCCATTGTCTAGCTAACTTAGTGTGATTATGTAAAAACAAGACACATTTTCTAATTGATTCTATTGCCTCATCTACAAATTTTAATGCATCTTGTACACATAAATTTAGAATATGACATATACATCTAGTATGAAATAATCGACCCGCTAAAACAGGATTGCAAGCTTGTATTAAAGCTGGTACACTTGCAGTATTAGAACTAGCATTATCAAAACCAATTGTGAAAATTTTATCTTTTAAGCAATAAAAAGTTAAAATTTTAATAATTGCTCTAGCTATATTATCTGCACTATGTGTACAATTAAATTTTTTAAACGCAAGTAATCTTTTGTTTAAGTTCCAATTTTCATCAATCCAGTGTATAGTTATTTCCATATAATCATTTTTTTGTTTAAAATCTGCCCAACGGCCATTTTTTGTATTTTTATATTTCACGGTCGACGGGTTGGACGGCGGTCGCCGGTAGGAGAAGCTCGACCCGGACCCCACCCGTATATACCACGGGTCCGGTCGACGGTCGCACGGTCGGCCGGTCCGGTCTGCAGACGGTCACCGGTCCGGTCGGTGGTCGACCCGGCGGGTTGGGTCGTTTTGGGCACCTCTACCCAAAACCAAACTCCACCCGGTTTTGAAAATGAAAGTCAAGAAGCTGAATATGATGCTATACATGAAAGTATCTATTACGGTAGTACAACAACTACCAGTGAAGAAGAAGTTGATTTCCGGAGATTTCGACGTGTCCCGAATCGTCAACAACTGCAATACATTGACGAAGAAATGGACCATGAAATTGATGAAGCTATGTTAAATCAAACATATGCAACGTTCGAGCGCACTCTTCATGGCGTACCAACTCCGACGCAAAAATCAAAGTCGAAGCGTTCTGCAGCAAGCCAAGCTGAAGAAGAACCTCCTTATGTTGAAGAGTTATCGTCCGAGGAGGAAGAAACTGTGAAAGGAAGAGGAAGCAAGAAAACTAAACCGAGAAAGAAGCCTGCCTCTGTTGCAGAAAAGAAACCGGTATCCGAACTTTTTTCAAAACACTTTAAAAAGAAAAAAATGTCGGATGGTTCGATGAAGGTATCTTGCAACTACTGCTCAAAAGAGTATCCGTATAAAGCCGGGGATGGATATGGAAATTTTAAAAGTCATTTTGAGAATAATCATGCCTCGGTCCACGGAGAACAAAAGTCACAAAGGCAACTCAACTTCCAACCTTCTATGGAGCCGGGTCAGCCGGCAATCAAGGTATGTCTGAATATCAACTTTATTAATATAATGAAAAAATTGCTAGAGAACAAATGACAAAATTATGTGCACAAGAATCTTGATCTTTTAATTTTGCGGATAGTACGAGTTGGGAATACGGGATGCAAAATGCCTATAATCCTGCTATTAAAAGAATTCCACGTACCACAATGACTAGACAAGTAGTATACTTAGCCAAACAACATAAACTTGCACTACGAGCTTATTTTAGATCTATAAATTATAGAGTTTCTTTAGCTGCAGGTACTTGGGCAGATTTTAAACAAAAAAATAATTATATGGGAATAACTATACACTGGATTGATGAAAATTGGAACTTAAAGAAAAGATTACTTGCGTTTAAAAAATTTAATTGTGCATATAGTGCAGATAATATAGCTAGAGCAATTATTAAAATTTTAATTTTTTATTGCTTAAAAGATAAAATTTTCACAGTTGGTTTTGATAATGTTAGTTCTAATACTGCAAGTGTACCAGCTTTAATACAAACTTGCAATCCTGTTTTAGCGGGTCGATTATTTCATACTAGATGTATATGTCATATTCTAAATTTATGTGTACAAGATGCATTAAAATTTGTAGATGAGGCAATAGAACCAATTAGAAAATGTGTCTTGTTTTTATATAATCGTACTAAGTTAGCTAGACAATAGGTAAAAATTTTAAAGTCAAAACAAATGCAACTCAAATTTTTTTCTCCAGACGTAAAACATAGATGGAGCTCAACTTATGAGATGTTAAATTCAACTAATGAATATAAAGAATTATTGTGTGAATTTTTTGATACGTATTTCTGCGTAGAAGGATTTTATTTATTGCCAACGTATTGAGATGAAACTAAAGATTTAATAAAACTATTAAGGGTTTTTGAAAATGCAACTAAAGATTTAAGTGGTTGTTATTATCCCACATCTCCTAAAGTTTTATTTCATTGTTGTTTTATTGTATTGAAATGGATGCTTGTAGTAAATCCGAAAGATTATCGAATGCTATTTACAATGTGTTTAAAATGGATAAAATACTTTAATCGTATTCATGGTGTTTTCTTGATTAGTGCTGTTTTATCTTCCGATTTGAATTTAGCTCAAGTAGAACAATTACTTGAAATATATTATAATATTCTTAAAATTTTGGGTTTTCCTAATATTGTGGATAGTGTTGAAAGTCAAATTTTATTTGAAAATATTCCTTACGTTGAACAAGTAAAAATTGATTTAAAAAATAGTTTAGAAATTGTTTTTTCTGAATATTCTTCTAAATATGGTGATAAGATTCAAACTCGAAAAACAAGAACTAGGACTACAAATACATTTAACATGGAATTGGACAGAACTCCCTCTAACTCATTTCAACAACTCTATAATATAGCAAGAAATTGGGGTGGTAGTAACGTCGGTCAAAGAAATGACCTTAGTCGATATTATGCAACTAGTTTTGTGCCGGAGGATGACAATGCAGGTACATTTGATCTGTTGGATTGGTGGAAGAGAAGGGGAACCGAATTTCCCATACTTTCTATTATGGCACAAGAAATTCTTGCAGTGCCCGCATCCACAATCCCCGTTGAGAGTGCTTTTAGTGAAGGAGGCTATATGTTGGACGAGCGGAGATCCCGAATGATGCCAAAAAATCTCGAGGCTCAAATGATACTTAAAGACGCAACAAAAGCCGAGTTACGAGATCAAGAAAATAAGTGGGATGACCTATTAGCGGACCAAGATGCCTATCAAGAAGGCACTACTGAAGGAGAGTCTAGTCAAATGAGTCAAACCGATGATCAAGACGATGACGACATCGACTACAGGTAAGTAAGGTAAGTCAGGTAAGTAAAGAACTACGTAGGCCTTTGATTCCTCACGAGGATACGTAGGCAATTTAATTTTAAGTGAATACTTAAAATTAAATACAAGCCCATTTTTTTTTACTCTTCTCAAGTAAAAGAACTACGTAGAGCTTTGATTCCTCACGAGGATACGTAGGCAATTTAATTTTAAGTAAAAACTTAAAATTAAATACAAGCTCATTTTTTCAAATGATTTCCTTGTTCACTTATAGTTATTTTTCGTGTATAAAATGATAACAAATAAAAGTTTTATATACTTCAAAAAAAAAAAAAAATTGAGACGGGTCGGACCCGTGACCAGGCGGGTCGGACCCGACAACCCGTACACTTCATATGTACGGGTGGGGTCCGGGTCCTGACCTACCGACCCGGCGGGTCCGACCCGGACCCGGACCCGGCGTTGGGCACGTCTAATGGAAACTCAGTGGCTGGTTGGTAAACTCTCATATTTTCTGGTATTTAGACGCTGTTTCTGGGGTACAGGTTTAAGATGGGTACAGGTTTGAGATGGTTAAAGGTTGTAATATGGATTTGTTTCTGGATATTCATCGCATGGTTAGATTTGTTTATAGGAATCTTCATGTGAAATCGCATGTGCTTTTGAATTTGATGACATTTGAGTAAAGATGTTAAACGGGCTCGGGCTCGCCGGGTTCTTAACCCGCTAAAACCTAAGCAGGCCTATTTCTATCCGTTTAAACTGAAATTTTTCTGGACCAGAATTTGCTCAGGCTAAATTTAACCCGCTTGCATGAGAAGCCCTATATATATATAATATATATATATATATATTGTTAATTCAACTTACAATAATATTATATTTATATAACATATATTAATATTATATATAATGTATATTATTATTGTATTTGTTAATATAGTGTGTGTTTATATATATATATATATATATATAAAAGTGTATTTTTTGTTATATTTATTATAGTATATTTGTTACTATATATATAAAATATATTGTTACTGTTTTTTTGGTTTACGACTTATAAAAAAATAAAAAATAGATTTTTTTTAATATTCATATGGTTTAGCCCGAAAACCGTTAGTGTTAGGGTTAAGCCGATATTTCTAGCCGTTTAAATCAGGGCTTTTTTCCTGACTGCTCAAATTGAAGCCCGCTAGGGCTAGCCCGGAACCGCTAGGGCTAGCCCGTTTAACATCTCAAATGATTTGAGGATTATTTACTGACAATTTTTTATGATTGTTATTTTAAAACTATATTCTTTGTTATTTTTTTATTACACCGTTCTTGTTGCTGCTATGGATGTCGAACGGTTCGGTTTTGGTTAATCGGATCGAAATTTTCGGTTAACCAGAACTATAATTGCCCAAAAATGAGAACTGAAAATCGGATCATATAAAATTTCGGTTAATCAGAATCGGACCGGTTATTTTTGGTTTCGGTTCGGTTAAACCGAAAAAACCTTTTTTTCCGAAAAAATCTGCTTGCACGTGTTTTTTAAATTTATAAAATATGAAATAATATTTAATAAATATATAATATATTATTATAAATTTTTAACAAGATATAAAGTATTTATTTAACAAATTTAGGGTTTTAAATGTGTAATTTACAAAAATTAAAATAATAAAATATATAAATATAACATATTAAAATAATATTTAATAAATATATTATAAAATCGGTTTTTGGTTCTAAACCGTTCGGTTCCGGTTCTAATCGAAAACCGAAATATTTAAAACTACGGAACCAAAAATCGGACCGTTAACCGAAAATATGGTTCCGGTTAACTCGAACCGGCTCGGTTCCGGTTCGGTTCTGGTTCTAACCGAGAATTGGGAACCGTTTAGACACCCCTAGTTGCTGCAAAGAATTTTAAGTCTTTCTTACTCTTTATTCTTGATAAGCTACATAAAGCTCACCATAATTAATACAAGACTTAACACACATACGTCTACATGTGAGAACGTCTCGACCGTGATAAAACACAATAAGAAAAATTAAAATTTAACTGCTAATCGATGTGGTTGACATCATTGGTCAAATAAATACTTTACTCCTAAATTATATAATTTAGAATAATTATATTATCGAATTATATATAAACGTTACTGTTGTTGCCCAAAATATTTATCCGAAGATTAAATACTGCTGGAATGGACGGACAACAAACAAAGTTGCGGGAGCACTTCCGAGAGAATATGAATAAACACAAGATTTGCCGGGTTTGTTAGGCCCGGGTTTGAATGCTCTCGCGAGATGTTATTAATACAAATATTCGTGGATACAAGTATTAATGTGAGAATCTAAGTACAATGAGTGTAAAAAGATCCTGTTAATCCAGCTCTTGAGCGAAGCTTGGTGTTCTTCGTCCCTGCCGATCGTCTTCTGTATGAGAGTGTAATATCCGCAATTTCGATTTCCGGTAATTTTTATTTTTCCGGCGGAGGTCCGTTTTGACGACTCGCTCATGACCGTTTCGTCATTTCGAGAATGATTAATTCTGCACTTTTTGTCATCCGAGTTCGTTTCGGTATCGTTTTGTTGAGTTCCGAGCTTTTTAGCGACTTTTCCGCACTTGAGTTCGATTCTTGCGAATTTCGTCCGAAACTGTTGTTTCGAGTTTCTCGTAAGTTCATTTAATGTTATTATTCATGTTGCGAGCTTTGGTTTGGTGTTTCGATCGCGTATCGTGATTTTCGGACGTTTTGGGCCATTTTCGTAATTTCCCAAAGTTTTGGGTAATTACTTCCGTTGTTGAATTCCGAGCCTTCGGGTGGTCGGAATTGTGTTCTCTTAGCTCTTAGATTCGTCTTTGCGAGTACGTCAGAACCGTATCATCGATTCGTATTCGTGTTCGGGTTTCGGGTCGTCGGGCCGTCGGAGTTGGCCACGGCCGAGTCATGGCCGGCAACCTGGCCTGTGACCGACCGGCCGATTCAGGGCCGGTAGTGCTCGGCGCCTTCCGGCCGAGTCACGGCCGGTGCTCGGCCTTCTGCCGAGCGAGCCGCACCACATGCCGGGGTGGCGCGGCACACTGTGGCATTTTTCGGCCAAACCGATCAGACTGGTGCCGCGGCACACGCCGGCCGGGCTGCACACCGCGACCACCGGGAGCCATTTTTGGGCTCGTGCCGCGGCACACTCCCGCTGGGCCGCAGACACTGCGGCTTATTTATGGCCCCGCACACGGGTTTTGGCCATTTTTCTCAACCTTTCCTTTCTCTTAGCGGAGGTGGTCGTGGGAAGCTTGAAGCCATGTTGTTTAACAACAAATCCATGAAGTTCTTTAGGTTATATCATCAATCAATCATCCGTTATCATCCTTTGATCCAGTGAATCAAGGTAATCTTCCTTAGAACCCTAATTTCGGAATTTGGGGGTTTTCGCGTTCGTCCGATTCATTCCGTTTTGTTGATTAATTCATGATGAATATGATTAATCTTGTTGGTATTCTTAGTTTCCCTATGGATTCATGGTATATTTCGTGATTTTTACGGAATCGAGAGGGTTTGGTTGTGGTCCGCCCTCGTTGTCGTTTTTATACGAATATACATGAATCGTAGGTGGGTTTCCGGGTGTATTCCAATTCCGTATTCGTTTAGAATTGGTTGTGATTGTATTCTTCGAATCGTTAGGTTCGGTTTCGATGGTTCCTAGCATTCGTCGGTGACTTTCCTTTCCGTTCCTTGCGTCGTCGACTATTCAAGGCAAGTATATATTTATGAATGTGCGTTCTCGACTTTGAAAGTAAGAAATATAATGGCATGATTATTTATATCCACTCCGGGACGGGCCGACGGGTCCTCTGAGGGTTTCGTAGCCTCTGGTGCGATTCCATGGATAATATGAATTAACCACTCCGGGACGGACCGACGGGACCTCTGAGGGTTCCGTAGCCTCTGGTGCGGTTCCACGGTATTCATATATGTATTGATGTGATGCTATGAGATTTAGTTATTCCGGAATACTAGTCTTGAATTGATGAATTGACGGTTACATTTACTTTATTGTCGAGGAGTATTGTGTTTCATACTTGATATACTTGCACTAGCTATTCGACGGCTAACCCCTTTATGGGGGAAATACTTTTATGTATTTCGAGTTCCAGGAGAGCGGTTATCGGGTCGGCATGAAGATGATGGGCAAGTGTGATACTGTGTCTTGTCTCCGGTTATCTTTTTGGATTCCTCCATTCGGTGTTGTTGTTCTGGAATGGATTTTAAATACTCGAGTATTGTATTTCAGTTTCCTTGATGTCCCGGCCTGTGTTTCCGAGGTATTGATTTGTGTAGTGATGTATATGGTTTCATTGGTTATGGTTTTGAATACCATTTGTATCGTCTTTCTTTTCATTGTATCTAGACCTTCTCGTTCGAGTTTTACAGTGCTGCGCATGAATAGCCTTGTGGATCCCACGGCGGGGCTCACGACGCTGTAATATACCCTGAATAACTTGGGGGCGTTACAGAATATGGTATCAGAGCTTAGGTTTATGGATACCTAGGCTGTCGGTCTTTTGGGTCGATTGAGTCGTCATTTGCCCACAGTATCACTACTCTGCCATCATCACAGTGCGACCGGTACTTGTAAGTCCTCTCACTCTTCTTGTATTTTTCTTAATCGTTTCGTTTATAGCTTGGTATTCTTGGGAATTGGTCACTTCGAGAATGTGCGATTTGGATTATACTTACGCACGTGTGTGCCCTTCAGAAGGTTGGCTGAAAGTAGGAAGAATCGTGGCCGTGGTCACGGACGTGAACTCTTCCTTGAGATTTTGTTAAGTTGCTAATTGCGATATTGGTGTGTATCGGTATTATGTCGAGACTTTGTTTAGAAGTCGAATGCTAGTATCACGTGAGATCTTCGAATTCACAGACTTGTAAGTATGTTGTTCGGATTATTCGATAATTCTTGGTGAATTTGAATTTCCGTTGAAATGTTGTTTGTGCGAGTGATTGCAAGTTTCGAGGACGAAACTTATTTTTAAGGGGGTAGAGTGTAATACCCTGATTTTTCGGATATATTTTTTTTCGTTTATTTGTTGGATGTCGTTGATGGATAATTGTGCTTGAGGATGATGTGAACGTATGACAATGTTGATGAATGCGTATATGTATTCATTGTGCCGTATGATCGTTTGGTATGTCGAGATGTTGGTAGAGAATAGCGAAGTACAGCTACGTTAGCGCACGCTACAGGGTATGCCTAGTGCGCGCTAAGATATATACTTAGCGTACGCTACGGTGCATACTTAGCGCACGCTAAGAGGTTCGGTTACGTACGCTAAGGAGGACCCCTAACGTACGTAACGACTTGCTGGGTTAATTCCGGAAGGTGACCGACAGATAGGCCCAGATTGACTTTTATATTCAGTTAGCGCACGCTGACGCATGTTGGTTAGCGCACGCTAACATCAGATCGCCAATAATGGAATCTTAGCTTTCGGCGGGTGGACCCGGCCATGTTCGACGCGTGTCCAGATAAGGTCAGCGAGTGCTTGTCGTGTAGAGCTAGCGCACGCTAAAACCGTATGATTTGCGCACGCTAATTCCATATCGGTCAAAGGAATCCCGGTAATCGCGGATGCTTTCAGCATGTGGGGGCACGATACTGTAGCAAGTCAACGACGATTAGCGCGCGTTAAGGTCGAGGAATAGCGCACGCTACTGAGCATTTCACTGTAGCAAGTCGATGCCTGTTAGCGTACGCTTATGCATGGGCATTACGTACGTTAGATGAATTTCGAAGCAATGTAGTAGCTTCTGAACTGCCCGATAGCGCACGCTATCAAGGAAGGATAGCGCACGCTAGCCCTGTAGCGCACGCTAAATATAAGGTCTAGCGCGCGCTAGTGATGTGTTTTATAGAGAGGATAGACGAGTGCTGAGAGGCATTTTGTCCATTCTCCTTCCGTCAGTCAATAGAGAGAACCTTGGGAAGTACTTGAAGTTCCTAAACATTGAGAGATGATTCTCTTAAACAAGATTAAGATGGAGAGCTCGGATTTAAGTATTGTTCTTGAAGTTTTTGATGATTCTTGGAATGAAGTTCAAATTATTCTTCTTCGTGGTTAGTCCATACAAGGTAATCCTCGTATCCCTTTGATAGTAGTTCATTTTTTTTAAGGATTACTACTTGGGAGGGAGTATGTTGGGAATCGTGTATTTTGATGTTCGTCTTATTTCAATGAAAGTGCATAAATTGGACTGTACTTTTATCCGCTGCGTGAGTATTTTGAAATGGCTTTTGGTATTTTGCCAACTGAATTTTATTTTGTAAAACCGATTCCCTAAACCGAGTTTTTGGCATTTTGGCCTTGATCGTTTTGACGGTATTTGGAAAATAATTTTTTTTAGTATTTGAAAAATATTACCGTCATCGGTCTTTTTGGCATTTTTGAAATGACGTGGAAAATTGGGCTTAGCCTGGTAAATCCTTGTGAGAAGGGTTTACGGCGTGTAATATTCCCTGTGAGGATGCAGGGTGTTACAATTATGGTATCATGTGATAATGTTACACGAGATTTATTGGAATTGTAATAAGAGATTTCGGATGTTGATATGATTATTGAGATCTTCTTCATATGATGATAACGGTATTGTTGCGATTCTTAAGGTTGTATGAATGGCATGATGAAGAAAATGGTAACATGGAGATATATACCTCGGATATGTTGTTCTGAACGGGATTTCGGATATTTCGTGTTCTTGAAGAACTCTTGAATTATACGAGGTGATGAAACTTTTTTTAAGAAGTGTTGATGTTTTGAAAATGAATATGGAATATTCATATCTAGAGCTAAACTATGTGTTTGAAATAATATTCGTATAGGAATACGAATGTGATTATGAGTTTGATGAGACTATTATTCATCTCTGAATTTGGAAGCCTATACGTATGGAGCAAATGTTCAAGTCGAATGATTGGACTATTTGATAACCTTTTTAATAGGATTATCTATTGTTTTGAACCAGTCGGATGATTCGAATTGATGACGGTCATAAGTAAAATTTTAACGATGGATTTACGAGAAGGGAACCTTATCAATTCGTATTCAAGAATTGAGTTTGGAACATTTAGACCCTTATTATTGGTCCTAATTGGTTGCTGATATGATCATCATATTTCGACTCGTATTGTGGACAGGATTTGTAAGTGTCTGAGTTGGATTGTTCAGACTGTGATTAGTCGAGATATGGTGAAACGATTGAGTTTGTGGTTTGGTGGTATTGATATTGGTCGTCATCGAACCTGTTGATTATTAATCCTTCATTTTACAATAAGATATGATGTTTGATCGTGAATTATGACTGTTGTGTTACGGTTAAGGTTGAAGGGTTCGTAGATTAACTTGGTCGAGACTGAGAAATTCGTAAGACGAAATCAACTGAATTGGTAACAGTTCGTTGTATTGATATCGAGGCAAGTTTTATACTCGTACTAATCAATGAGACTAATGTTATCGTGTAGGTGTACGAATGTGTGTATCATTTCGAGACTTGGCCTCCTTATGATTGTATTAATATCAGGGGATTGTTTGATACGACACCCGTCGGCAAATTATGCCAAATGTTATTGTTGTTCGTAAACGGCCGATTGAAGGCATTGATGTATTCGAATTTCATCTTCATTATCGGTAACTGATTTAAGTGTGCCGAGACATCCGTTGTACCGTTGATCGGTCCAAAAACTTATCCTAAAAATAGGAGTTCTTGAATCGCTCGCAAATATATACGAGGTAGAAGTAGTTTGTGGTAAGTTCTACCAAGGTCTTTTCTCTCGAGGATTGTCCAACAGGGCTTCGTATAATATTTTGTATAGATTGCAAGAAGTAAAAAAAATATTCTAAAATAGATTATTGGGTTTTTAAATATTAACTTAATTAAAATGCACTATATTTAATTTAAACTATTTTTAATAAGACTTTTTAATAAGACTATTTTTAAGTAAGACTATTTTTAATACTACTATTTTTAAGAAGACTATTTTTTTTTTACTAGTGGAAATGAAATAGGATTGAAATGAGTTGGGAGTTTATAAAATCTAGGGGATTACGGGTTCATTAAATTAGGTTTTTAATTAAGTATAGGAATTGATTTACACGGATATAAAAGAAAAACGAATGTTTATCGAGTAATCAACTTTTCACCTCTGTACTTTCGTAATCAAAGATGTCTTAACCACTTTCGCAATCTTAAGATGTTGATAACAAGATTTACACTTGATAGATTGAAGAGATATGTTTCCAATTCACTCAACAATCAATCAAGGAGATTTCATTAGTAGAAATAGGATATGATCAATCTCTATTTAAACCAATTAGTCCTTTTTAATCAAAATAGTGTAAATCAATCAAATACTCAATATATAACCTAATAGAAATCCCCCTTCCCCTAGGAAGAAAGATTAGCTACTCATTGGTTTATACAAACTAAAATTATAATAGAAATAATTGATATACATAATATATATATATATATATATATATATATATAAACTTTTAATTACTAGAACTTAATGACAATAGATAAAACTTATTTGAATATGATGAATCAAAGTGCAAGAAACAAACTTCAAAATATAACTTCAAACTTGTTTAAAGGTTACAAGCTTACCAAAATTGAAAGTAAAATACTAAGTGCTTATTGATCAAGCACTTTTCAATTACAAACTAAATGAAAGAAAAACTTTAAACTAAAAATGAAATACAAAGTAAACTGAGAGTTCAAAGGAGAAAATATCTTGCTAAAAGAAATGGGAGTTTCTTGGCAAGAAGAGGAGTAATTTTGCAATGGATGAACATGTCCTTTTATAGGTGATTTTCAAGAATACAATTGATTATTTAATTTGTGGCATCTTTGACAAGTCTTTGGTGTTTGATTCACACTTGATCTTCCTTGCATGTCTTGATTTTCAGATCATTGACTTCATACATAGTTTTTGAGCTCACAAGATGCTAAATGTGGAAAATTCCACAAATATCAGTCTAAAAAACGGCTATGAAAAACGGCCCATTTTTCGCCGTGTTGTGCGCCGTTTTGTGGTGACTCGGTCTCTTCCGGAATACGCGTGAGGACACGGCGCTAAATGCCGGCCGTGTGTGAAACGGCCCAAGACACGGCCTTTTTTGCGCCGTATGTGAAACGGCCGACAGAACACGGTCCATTTTGCGCCGTTTAGTATGGTCGTTTTTCATGGAAAAATTCCCGTCGTTTCGGATTTGATCTTGTTTTCCGTCCTTTTTTTTGCTTCATGTCGATGTCAGAAATAACCATTTTTAGCTCATGTTTGGACATATCGTAATATATATTTTTAATCACAAATCGATTTATTATGCCCGTAAAAGGAATATTTTGTATATGAATTTTTAGATCAATTATGCACTAATCAAATACCCCACACTTAATTATTTGCTTGTCCTCAAGTAAACCTCAGATATGGTATGATTGAACGTACCAATAATAATTTTTTACCACATCTCAAGGGGTAAATTAGACCAAGTTTTTATAATTTTGTCAAATCTCAAGAAAGTTTCCTTTTTAAACAAAAAGCATGAATTCATAGAACTCGCTGGATAAGTGTATCGCTCACTCTCAAGTGTATATGGGACATATTTTCGCTCAAGCTTATTTAATAAAGTGAAAATTTCCATAGGCGTGCAAATCGTCTTTTATCTCTACCACTTGTGTGTGTAACGTTGTGAATCAAAAAGGACTTTAAGGTTGTAATGTCGGCTCTTTGGTTGGGGTAGGGAAATATGGATAAAGTGACTTGAAACCGAACATTAGAAAATATTCTGAATCGAGTTTTATCAACTGGTAAGCACTTTAGAAGCTATTTAATTAAGCTTTCTATCAATCCCCTTACTTATGCTTCGATTTATCTGAGCTCTTTTTCTTGCTTTTCAATCAACCTTTTTTTTTTGGGTTGTTTATTATCTGTTTTACGCGAATGTAAACGATGGGTCACATGAATACACCCGGTTACTAGGATAAAAAACATACACAAGCTGCTTTTATGCATACTCATATCTAAGGTAACTGTTTTACGCGAATGTAAACATGGGTCACATGAATACACCCGGTTACTAAGTTCCCAAAAACAGCGGAGTAAATATTTTCTCCATTTTTCAACACTACCAACAATATATATCACCCAATGTCACCACACAATATCTTCATCCTTGTCAAAAATAATTTCTAACTGTTCAAGTATGGGTCAAAGGATTCATAGTGATGGAAAGCTCAGTATGTGGTTGACAATAAAATAGGCAATAAGCTCAATTGGGTTAACGAGGGAATTAGTAATTTTTTTTTTTTGGGGTAGGAAAAAAAAAGATTGAAAAGCTAAAAAAAAATCGCCTAAAATCACTTTCACTATTTTGCACACACTTCGTAGTTTTGAGTAAGATACCAATGCACTTTCTAGAGTTTCACAACACAAATAGTGCACTCAATCAAAGGAGATTTTTTTTGCATGATAGCAAGTAAACAACGGCTCAAAAGCTCACAAGGTTTTAAAAATATATGTTTCATGAATTCACACAAAATATTTTTTTGGAACAATTGAGTTTGACCTTTCATCGAAAAATTCAAGTTTTAACACATGGTCATTTTACCGTACCAAAATTTTTATAAACAAGTCTCCCGAGGTGAGTAGTAAGACATATTACAAATTGATCATTGGAGGTAATTATTTTTTTATATTAAAAATTCATATATTTCCGATATCACCCCACACTTTAAAAATAAGCATTGTCCTCAATGTATTGAAAAGATAGAAGAAAAAGGACTCCCCTGTCGTGTGGTACGGTTGATCCTCATAGCAATCCCTAATAAGAACTTTCAAACAAAAGCGAAATCCATGTTGAAATAAGTTAAATAAAAACAAAATCCATAATTGCAAGAAAAAAATACAAAAAATAAACAAGCCACAAAGAAAAAGAAGTCAAGAATAACACAAATAAAATAAAATAAAAAGTAGCACTAAGCCGATGTCCCGGGCGGTGGTGATGGTGGTCCGATGCCGAAGTCTTCTTGAATGCGTGCCATCTCGCTCGTCTGCTCGGTCGAGACGATCGTTTACCTTTTAAGCTCACTTTTGATAACCTCCCGATCGTCTCGATGCAGCAAATCGCCTCCCAAATACGACGGAGGAGGGACTGGACCAGGGTTGACGGCTCGGATGGCGGGATTCGATCGTTTCTCTTGTAGGGCTCTCGCCGTCACCTCCGTCGCCGGAGAATGTTCCTCGTCGTCGCGCAGGCGGCCTCCTCGAATTCGATACCCATTCGGTTACAAGTAGCCCGCCTCAATTTGTCCCGGTCATTAATTAATGTGCGGTCGGCATATGAGAAGTCCACATCCGCCTCCTTGAGTATCAATGTGATCAATCGGGATAAGGGATGGAGTGCTTGGGGCTTTGTTCCTTATGAAATCTCTCATGTGATTGTATATAATACTCCCATAATTCAATCCCTGTATACCACTTAGACCATGCACCATTTTATCCAAAAAGTATAAATCCCCAATTCGTACCTCATTTTTACCACTCGAACGCGGAAGAACATTTGTGCCGAGAAGATATAAAATTAGGCGAAGTCCGGGCCTGAGAAGGATAAGGTCCCGATCTTCACTCCATCCTTTCGGGAAGGAGTGTACTGGATGTCAAACCGCGCCATCGCACTACTAGTGTTCCACACGTGTCCCTCTGGGGATTGAAGGATTTTCTGAAATTTACTTTCTCCCCCTCGTCCGGAGTGTGGAGCGAGTGATTTATCGAGCTCTCGGTGATTACCACTGGTGTCCCTCTAACCGTGCTTCGTATAGCGTAGTCATCTTTGCGTTTTGCCTCTACGTTGGCGTAGAATTCACGGACCAAATCTCCGTAGTAATGATCGGGAGCTTTAACGCATTCTCCCAATGTAGGTGATCAAGAATTGAGATAGGTTGAATTTTTCTTCAACCTCCCGTGCGATATCTTTCTCGACTCGTAAGTTTGGAATGTGCTCATTGCTCGAACCATTCTCGCATTTTCAAGACTTGTAAAGCGTATAGCATCAAAGGTCCCGTGGTATGCTCTGGTTGAGAATTGTCGCTCTCGGTGGCGTAAGATGATGCTAAAGGGTCGGTGCCGCGCTATAGTCCTGGTTGTCCTGCACAATCATCACAAGAAAAAATTCATTTAAGCATTTCATCGGACACCTTGTAATCGTGATTTAACAAGCTTCCAATTTCATCAATTTATGGACAAAATCTAACCCCCTGGTACATGAAAGCTTCAAAACTATAAGATTTGCAATAGAACAAAACTAATCTATGCAAAACACCACGAATTTACAAACTTTCATCATTTAAAATTTTATAAACTAAAACCATCAAAATTTTGACATAATTTCATTTCAATTTATGAAAAAGTGTTAAATCCTCACATATAATCCAACAAAAGTGTTCATTCACGTGAACAAACGTAGCCACATATCTATAAACACGATGAGAATCGAATTCGCAGCAAATATTGAAGAATTTTGAAGTAAACTTACATTGTCGCTTCACTACGCCATATATGGGTTTCAGTCACACCTAAAAAAGTGTGTTCACAGCCCAAAAAGTGTTGGTAAAAGAAAAAAAACAGGCTACAGCTACACTTTGACCAAATTTGAGGGTGTTACAAAAATGGCCGCTACCATAGGGGTCTACGCTAACACTTTTATAGTTTCTCGTAACACTGCGGAAAGGTGTGGCTGTAGACCCCTATGCCAACACTTTTTGGTTCTGTTCCTACACCTTGAGAGGTGTTATTGTAGACCTATGCCAACACCGTTATCTATGTGGTGACACCATTAAAAGTATAGCCGTAGACCTATGGCTACACCTGTTTAGTACTACTGTAACATAAAATTGTGAAACACTTCGATATTGTTGGCAACACCCTTTATCATTATGGCTACACTTGTTTCTTAAACAATTTAATATCTTTGGCTACACTATGTTATTATTTCGCCAACACGTAAAGAGTATATTTTTGGGGTCAATGGCTACATTTTCGCAGGTCTTTTACCAACACTCTAAATGCTAAAAATCAACATATGGTAATTAAAAATAGAGTTACCCATTAAAAATAAATTCAAACATCTCAATACATAAAAGGTTATCAAACAACCATCCAAATAGATAAACCATCCGAAATAACTACATAAATCCAAAATGAATATAAGGATGCTAAGGATCCTATCGCAATGATTCGAATCACCCGTTACAAAAAAATAGTGATACTCATCACAGTATGCATCCATGCTAATCTCAACAACACATTCAAAACCTGCAGTAGAAAAAAATTGCCGCTTAGGGTTTGTTTATCAAACAGAATCTAAAACACATGAAAATGCACGTGATGATATTGGCAAAATAAGCGCTGAGCCCCATGGTGCAGCAGAAATAGTACCCAACGGTCGAGAGTTATCAGGCGCTGGTATACCTCCAGTGGGTGCCTGCAATATCAAAAAAAAAATTGAGCTTAAAAATAATATATAAATTAATCAATTTAATTGAAAATAATAATATTACACAGTATACACGTCTACAAATGATTATTGTTAATGTGTTTTACGTACCATGGCCCAAGGATATTATTTGTAATTTTGAGTGTTTTTTTTTTGTAATTAGGTCGTACCTCAAGGCCCAAGGATACTCTTCGTAGTTAACCCATTTATAATATTTGCGGATCTTAAAAAAAAATTGAGCATAAAAATAATATATAAATTAATCAATTTAACTGAAAATAATAATATTACACAATATACGCGTCTACAAATGATTATTGTTAATTTGTTTTACGTACCATGTGATGGTAGAAATGGTGCTAGGTGTTTTTTCACCCCAATGGGCCCCATATCGGGTTCACCACCACCGTGAGGAATACAGAATGTTTTGGGGAGAGTGAGATGGCAAACATCAGCACCAATAAAGCCAGGGCTCGTTAGACCAACCTGTAGGCACAAATAGTTGGTTATCATTAAAAGAAAATCTGTCATTTGGAAACAAGATACTAGCCAACTTATTGCAACATCGGATAAATAGGCTAATACATAGTTACTTCGTGTGACTAACAGTAATCTTAAAACTGAGAAGTATCTGATAAAGTAAGTAATCAAACGAATATAACGTTATGGTCGGACCATGAAATCCAGTCGGTGCGATCATGAGCGTACCAGGAACGGGCCATGACATGGTCGGACCATGAAATCTATAGTCCATGAGACGTTTAACAACATCTTCAGGCTCGATTCCAGCCGTATTCTACAGCAATTTACACTCACAGTAAGAAAATGCTTATTCTCGGAAAGATTTAAAGAAAAAAGGTGCATGAATGACATTTAAGTCATACCCCACCCTAAAACCTCTCAAATCCATAAAGAACTTGTGGTCCACAGTCCCATTGACACCACGGAAAAGAACAGGACAATGCTTCATTTTATAGTGTTAACTATTTTTGACCATTAATTGACGCTGTAATCTTTATGTCACCATCCCAACATAGTTGAGATTAAGGTTCAGATGAGATTATGACCAAAAAATCCTTAGGTTTGGTTCAATTACCAAAAACAAAACAGATGTCTTTTGAAATTACAATACCCTTGGTATTTACTTATATTTTACAAATTGCCCAGCGAGATATTTGTTAAATATGCAAATTTCTTGTGTAAATACTTTCTATGGAAGATTTATAATTTTAGAAGTAAATGGGATTTTTTCTTGTGATTTGGTTCCTATCAAGGGTAGTTTTTGTAATTTCCTGTTGCCTTTTCTGCTAATTTGAGGTATGTACTCATGATGATCCGCTGTATTAAATATACCAGGTACTGGTAAAACAACACTATCTACGGACCACAACAGGTACCTGATAGGTGATGATGAGCATTGCTGGAGTGAAAATGGTGTTTCGAACATTGAGGGTGGCTGCTATGCAAAGTGCATAGACTTGTCAAGAGAGAAGGAGCCCGACATATGGAATGCAATTAAGTTTGGTGCTGGTATATACCCCAGAGCCTTGCTTTCCTGAATTTTGCTTTATATATTTTTCTCGTCGTGATTTAGCTTTTACTGAACGAGATCAACTCTTCTCCTTGTTCCGAGACAGTTGTGGAAAATGTGGTGTTTGATGAACACACCCGGGAAGTGGACTACTCGGATAAATCTGTGACAGGTAAAAAACTCTTGAACTACATTACGAATATTGGTATGTTAATAAAAAATACTTCGGGATGATAAAAATTAACCTCTACAACGTTATCAACTGCATATATGGTTGCTAATATTTATCACGTCATATAATCCTTGAATGCCATTTCAAGATATACTCATGCAGATTGGAAAAAAAAAACATGATGAAGTATACATACTCATGCAGTTTTTTTTATTTATATTGGAAAGTTTCACTCCCAATTCATTTTTTTTTCAGAGAACACTCGGGCTGCATATCCAATAGAATTCATTCCAAATGCTAAGATACCTTGTGTCGGCCCGCATCCCAAAAACGTCATCCTTTTGGCCTGTGACGCCTTTGGTGTGCTACCCCCTGTCAGCAAACTCAGCTTGGCCCAAACCATGTATCACTTCATAAGCGGCTATACTGCTCTGGTAAACCCTAAAGACGCTTGACTTTCCCGTGCTTAACATTGACAATCGTCCACGTTATGGAAATATCTTTTGGGGTTAATTACAAACGGTACCGTCAGGTTGGAGCTAGAAAAAGAATTGCAAAAAAAATGCCACCTGGTATTTTATTGTCTTACAGTTTACTCCTTCATAATCAAAAAACATTTCACATAAAAAGAAATCCTTAACACTTACCCACTTGGCCCCTTAATGAACGTTGAACCAAACCTAAAGTGTATTTTTGTAAATATGGAAGCTGGCTGGGCTAGGTCGAGCCTTAGGGGCACCTTTTGTAATTAACTCTATATTTTATCTAGATATAAAGATGCTAATTATGCTCCTACTTATACATGTCTTTCCTGAAATCCAGGTAGCTGGAACAGAGGACGGTATAAAGGAGCCTACGGCTACATTCTCTGCATGTTTTGGTGCGGCATTTATTATGCTTCATCCGACGAAATATGCAGCCATGCTAGCTGAGAAAATGCAGAAACACGGGGCAACTGGATGGCTCGTGAACACTGGCTGGTCTGGCGGAAGGTGAACAGTTACTGATAAAGACAATGATTATATTATATATATATATATATACATATATAACCCTCACAGCAATTTAATCGATCTCCTCTATCTACCAGATACGGATCAGGAAGTCGAATCAAGTTAGCCTACACTAGGAAGATAATTGATGCCATACACTCTGGGGCCCTACTTAATGCAAATTACACCAAGACAGAAGTCTTTGGGCTTGAGATCCCGAGTAAGCTTGAAGGGGTGCCTTCTGAAATACTCGATCCTGCTAATACTGTAAGTTGCATCGTATAGAAAGAATGTTTTATTCATTACTCTTTTAGAAAAACTACGAATTGCAAATCCTTTGGTTTTAGCTTTTGTAGTATTCCCAACTGCATCAAGGACATCAGTAATCTCACGCACACTTTCAGGCTGCAAATTGGTATGTCTCACGTGCAAGTCTTTAATATAAAATATATTTACACAAAATAACACAAGCTTACAAGGTAACATCAGAGCAAGTTAAACATCTCAGGATTATCCAAATTACCTGCTGACTCATTTCAACAATTCCACCTGCATTATCAGCTATTGGACCAAACATATCCATCGTGATTACATAAGCTGCTGTGCTGAGCATTCCCATAGTGGCAACAGCTGTCCCAAACAACCCACCAGTTGGGCTTCCAGACTCATCAACAAGTCCTGAAGTGTGGCCCAGCCAGTATGCTGAAATAATAGATATGCTGATAACAATAACAGGAAGAGCTGTTGATTCCAGACCCAAACTAATTCCAGCAATTATATTGGTTCCATGTCCAGTGGAGCTAGAAAGTGCCAATGCACGAACCGGCTCATGCTTGTAATAGTGTAATACTTTGTGATCCAGACAAAGATATAAGCCGTCATAATCCCAACCAAACCACATAGGGCAAAGTTCAACCAAGCAGAAGGTGCTTGTTCAGTATACAGCATCCAGCGTGTGGACTGCAAATTTAATGGCAGCCATAACCACAGTGAGAAAAAGATGCACCAACATCAGGGTTTTCCAGAGTCTAGAGACTAAAATTGATAATTCAAGAGAAGTAGAATTTCTTACCAAACCAAATGTAATAACAGCCAAAATTACTGTCACGGAATATCCTTTCTGAAGAATTGCCATTGGATCCTCAAAAGCACCAATCTTTCCCGAGTCACGGGTATTCCGAATAGAAAAGATTCCCAGTGGTGATGTTATCAGGTCAAATGAGTGGACAACAAGAGGAAACAAAATGAAACCTGATGGATCTGCATGTAGATGATAATGTAAGAGTTAATATTTTAAGCAACTAAAGAGCAAACATCAAGTAAAATATTTCCCACCATCATCACTCAGACACATCATCAAAGATAGCAAGCAAATATGGAAAGCAAATATTATGGAAATCTATAGGTGATATAATGGCCAACAATCCAGGCTTTATCATCTTCCTTAAAGACGCAGATGCAACGATAGATACACAACGACCATAATCAGGTTTCTCCTTATAATCCTGAAACACATGAGCAAATATTATGCACCTTGGTGATGGAAGATCCAAGACATGCCACTAAACCTTAAAACACATGATTGCGATACTGACCATGATTCCTGGCCTCTCAATGAACTGTCTTCTTACTTCCTTAACAACCTCATGAGCACTTCGACTGACAGCAGCACAGACCCATGCACTAAATAAGCATAGATCCCAAAGACCACCAACAAACACTTCGGGGATGGCAATGTCAACCTAAAAACGAGGTTCGAGAGAAATAAAACATACATGCCAAAATAACCAAGGCAATAATTTATTGAGAGCGAACTAAATAAATATATAGCTCCGAAGAAGCAAAAGGTACAAAGAAATAGAGATTAATATTGCAAGTTTAACATTGTCCGCAATGTTAACACCTTATTCACTTATTTATGATATCTTACAACTCACTTTAGCACTGTGTTTATACCCTGGTGAAGATAATGATTCAGTATGGCCTTATACCATGAAATCCATTGTCCACCTGAAAATATCTACTCAAAAGCACTTAGATTCAATACATCAGGATAAACTGCAATCCGAAATTGGCCTGAACCATAAACCCGAAACCTCAAGGCTAACCAAAAAATTCCACCAAACTCAGTGACGATAAGAACCCATCAAAAAAAAAACATGAACTCACCAGCTTGAATCAAGTCGGAGCTATTTCTGTTCTTGTCCGCCTTAAAACCATATCTCAAAACTCAACATTCCAAACCTGAACCGGAAATATTCCCCGCCCTGTAGCCACTAACCCGCCATCGGTCCTGATAACAAATCCAGTCACCACCATTACTCACCAAGGCCTGATCTCAATTCGTTTTGAATTTAATTCCGACCTAGAATCTACTTGATGCCACCGCTCTTGGCTTTGCCTCGTCAATCTGGTCGGTGTGGAAGGAGAAGAATGTCATTCGGGAGTCTTCAACCTTGTCAATAAATTTATGCACGGAAGGAATATTTGATTTTGGGGGAAAGAAAAGGGAGGGGGGAAGAAATAGAGAGATGGAGCAGAGAATAAACCGGCGGGGCTGAGTTTGCAATATCTGATGAAGAAGATACAATGAAGCCACGTTTCTGAAGCACACATATGAAGCAAGCCTGTTGATAATAATAAAAACGAGAACACGCTTTCACCTCAGAATGTAATTTGGCAACACGTTTTGGACCATCACACTTTTAGAGTAGGTTATATATATATATATATATATATATGTATATATAAGATATACGATACGAAATGTATTTGCCGGTTGGCTGGTCAACGGTTGAGCTGTGAGAGAGTTGAGAGTTGAGAGTGAATAATTGAAATTTGACCCGCTTAATTGAAATATTTGGACAAAGATTGAGCCTGCCTATTTAATTGACTAATATTCGGACAATCATTGAGCTCACCTATTTTTTATTGATTTTTAAAGGCCAACGGCTACACATTTTTTAAAGACCAATGGCTACACCGACTTCAACGTTACCGTAGAGACTGAATAACGTCTACCGTAACAGTGATTTATAGCAATGCTAACACCGAAAAAAAGTGTAGGCCTAGATCACTTTCAAGGTATATATGGTTACACTTTTGCTTGTAACATTGAAAAAAGCGTTGTTAAAGCCCATATATGGCGTAGTGCTTGATGACGAATTTCTGGAAAATTCCTAACAAATTTGATGAAAGTAGGTTGATTGAGGTGTTTATGTATTGAAATAAACTAATCTAAGAAAAAGAAATTAAAAAGTTGGGATTTTTAGGGGAGGAGGTCGGAGGTTAGGGTGAGAAGGAAATAAGAACGAAAGGCCGATTTATGTTTATAACCCGTCTGCCAGAACACGGCGCTGAAAAACGGTCCAGTTTTCGCCGTGTTGTGCGCCGTGTCGTACAGTGATGTTTTGATGGAAAATAGATACGGCGATAGAAACGGTCCATATTATCGCCGTGTTTGTTCGCCGTGTCATACAACCTTTTTTTTTTTTTTTTTTTTGGCTTTTTTTGATTTTTTTGATTTTTTTGAAAATAAATAATAAGAAAAACAATAAATAAATTGGGTTCCCTCCCAATAAGGGCTCGTTTAATGTCATTAGCTTGACAACTTCCTGTTTTTAGTCGTGCGGCGGATCTTCAAGGGTTATGCTCTCTCCGTGAGGAATTTTCTGATTTTCAAAATAAGGCTTTACCCTGTGTCCGTTCACCTGAAATGACTCTTTGGTTTGAGGATTTATCAGTCTAATTACTCCGTATGGAAATACTTCCTCAATCTCGAAGGGTCCCGTCCAGCGTGATTTTAGCTTACCTGGAAATAATCGCAAACGAGAATTAAATAAAAGTACTTTCGTACCTGGTTCAAGGTGCTTGAGGGTAAGTTTCCGGTCATGAAGTCTCTTGACTTTGTCTTTGTAAATCAGAGAGTTCTCGTATGCTTCGTTTCTTAACTCGTCTAGTTCAGATATTTGTAGCAGTCTTTCCTGTCCAGCTTTTTTCAATTCCATTGAAACGACCTTAATTGCCCAATAAGCTTTATGTTCGATTTCAACTGGAAGGTGACAAGTTTTTCCATAGACTAGACGGTAAGGGCTCATTCCCAATGGACTCTTGTATGCTGTTCGGTATGCCCAAAGTGCATCGACCAATTTTTCAGCCCAATCTTTTCGAGTTGGGCGCACAGTTTTTTCCAGGATCCCTTTTATTTGTCGGTTGCTTGTTTATTTGACCCGACGTTTGTGGATGGTAGGGAGTTGCAATTTTGTGATTTATGCCATTTTTGGCCATAAGCTTGTCAAATAACTTGTTGCAGAAGTGGGATCCCCCATCACTGATTATTGCCTTGGGAAATCCGAAACGGCTGATTATGTATTCCTGTACAAACTTAACAACAATATTAGCATCATTAGTCCTTGTGGGGATTGCCTCAACCCACTTGGATACATAATAGATCGCTAAAAGAATGTACTCAAAATTTCCATTTAGTGAATGGTCCCATAAAATCAATTCCCCATACATCAAAAATTTCTACGACCAAATTGATTGTGAGGGCATCTCATTTCTTTTTCCGATATTACCGGTTCGTTGACACCTATCATCGCACCGAACACAAAAATGATATGCGTCTTTAAATAAGGATGGCCAATACAAACCAGATTGGAGAATTTTTGTGCGGTCTTTTGTCCGCCAAAATGTCCTCCGCAATGAAGTTCGTGGCAAAAGGTTAGTACACTTTGTTGCTCATCTTCCAGGACACATCGCCTCATGATTTCATCTTTGCATAATCGAAAAAGGCATGGTTCGTCCCAGAAGTAGTTTTTGCATGATGATAGAAACCTTTTCTTTTCTTGGTAAGAAATGTTAGGTGGGAGCATTTCACAAACCAAATAATTCACAATATCTGCAAACCAAGGTACCGAAGAAATTTTAAATAGATTTTCATGTGGAAAAGAGTCCACAATTTGTTCATGTTTGTTATCTATTTCTTCTGTTATTTTTAAACGAGACAAATGGTCTGCGACCACATTTTCACTTCCTTTCCGATCCTTTATTTCCACATTAAATTCTTGAAGCATTAAAATCTACCGAATCAACCGAGGTTTCGCTTGTTGCTTTTTCAACAGATGTCGTAAAGCTGCATGGTCTGAATGTACAATCACTTTAGATCCTACAATATAAGATCTAAATTTATCCAAAGGAGAAAACCACGACTAATAATTCTTTCTCGGTTGTCGTATAATTAACTGCGCATCATTTAATGTTAGACTAGCGTAATAAACCACACGGAGCATTTTATCAATTCTTTGGCCCAAAGCGCACCAACAAATTTCGGTCGGATGCATCACACATAATTTCAAAGGTAAAGACCAATCGGGGCAATTACGATTGGTGCCGTGGTTAGTTTCTCTTTCAAGGTTTTAAAAGCGTCGAGACAAGCGTCATCGAAAATGAAGGTACAATCTTTGGTAAGCAAAGAGCTGAGAGGTGTACTTATATTTGAAAAATCTTTGATAAACCTTCTATAAAAACCGGCATGTCCTAAAAAGCTCCTGATTGCCTTTACATTGTTTGGTGGCGGTAATTTTTGAATGACATCAATTTTTGCTTTGTCGACTTCAATTCCATGATTTGACACCACATGGCCTAGCACAATTCCACTTTCTGTCATAAAATGACTTTTTTCCCAACTGAGAGTTAAATGGCTTTCAATACAACGTTCAAGTACTTTGGTCAATTTATTTAAGCAATCATCAAAAGATGATCCAAATACTGAAAAGTCATCCATAAATACCTCAATAGAATCGCCAATCATATCTGAGAAAATTGACAACATGCACCTTTGAAAAGTTCCTGGTGTATTGCATAATTCAAAGGGCATTCTTCGACAAGCAAAAGTTCCAAAAGGGCATGTGAATGTGGTCTTCGATTGGTCCTCGGGTGCAATCGCCACTTGATAATACCCTGAAAGGCCATCAAGAAAACAGTAGAATTTGTGTCCTGCAAGTTTATCAAGCATTTGGTCAATAAAAGGTAGAGGAAAATAATCCTTTTTGGTGGCGGCATTTAATTTTCGATAATCAATGCACATCCGCCACCCGGTTGTTACCCTCGTTGGTACTAGCTCTCCCTTATCATTTTCAATCACTGTTATGCCACTTTTCTTTGGCACCACATGTATCGGGCTTACCCATTCACTATCCGCAATCGGATAAATAATTCCCTCAGCTAGTAATTTTAAAATTTCCCTTTTTACTACCTCTAGCATATTGGGATTTAATCTTCGTTGTGCTTCTCTTCTTGGTTTTCCCCTCTTCTAGGATTATTTTGTGCATACATGTTGAAGGGCTAATTCCCTTAATATCACTCAAACCCCATCCTATTGCCTCTTTGCATTTTTTTAAAACTTCTATTAAAAGAAATTCTTCATCTTTGTTCAATCGCATTAATAATTACGGGTTTTTATTTCCCTCTTCAAGAAAAACATATTTTAAATGTTTAGGCAATTCTTTGAGCTCCGGTATTTCTTTTTCTTTACTATCCATTAACGACTCAGACTATCTATCTTAATCCCTGTAAGAGATTTTCGCACACTTCTCCTTCAACTTCCGGTTAAGCTCGAACATTCCATTACTTGTTCTGTATAATGAGAGTTTCTACGATTGTCAATAATATCAACAAAAGCACACTCCTCGTATAAATTGTAACTAGGAGCAGGCGAATTAAACACGAGAAAATGTCACGGTTTCATTTAACACACTCATGGTTAATTTTCCTCTTTTAACATCAATTATTGTTTCAGCGGTAGCCATGAAAGGTCTTCCCAATAAAATAGAATGATCTTTTCCATTTTCTAGACATTGTCCCATTTCTAAGACAACAAAATCTGCTGGAATAATAAGCCCCTCTATGTCAACCAAAATATCTTCGATAATCCCAACAGGATAACGAAGCGATCTATCGGCCAATTGTAAACATATTTTAGTTGGGCTAAGTTCACCAAGATCAAGTTGCTCAAAAATATATAATGACATCAAATTTATACCTGCTCCAAGATCAAGCATACCAGTGGTCTTCTTACCGTTTTCCATAGCGATATTTATGATGAAGCTACCTGGATCACTTTGCTTGGGAGGTAATCGTTGTTGGAGCAATGCAGACATAACCTCTGAGACAATGATTTTTTCTCTATATCCAAACTTCTTTTTATCCGTGAGTAATTCTTTGAAAGATTTTCCGTATGCTGGGACACTTTTTATTACTTCCAATAAAGGAAGGTTTACATTTACTCTGATGACATATCAAAAATTTTAGAAATTGCTTCTCAAGTTTTTCTTTTTTTTGTCGACTTGGAAAAGGTATTGGGGGTTTGTATGGATTTGTAGATTTGTGGAGTGTTGGGATGGGGACTTCTTCTTTAGAATTTTCATTTGACTCCTTATCTTCGTCCTTGTTTCCTGCAATAATTGAAATATCATCATTAGAAGGGGAATCAACTTGATTGTTATAAATCTTACCGATTCTCGGCGTGGTGATAGCTTTAGCTTGTTCGGGTTGACTTGGTAACCTCCCTTTACGGTTATTTTGCGGTTGATTTGCTAGTTGCCCGACTTGAGTTTCGACTCGTTTCTTGATGCTTCCATTGCTTCAAATCTTCGATCCGAGTTTTGGATGAATGATTGAAGTGTTTCTTCTAATGAGGGTTTTGGGTTGGTTTGAGGGAGACCCTTGGAATTGGTTCGGTCTTTGATATGGTTGTTGCAAATTTTGATGTTGAGGAGGTGGTGGTTGTTGGTGATGATTCCCACCCCAAGAGAAATTAGGGTGATTTCGCCAACCGGGATTATAGGTTTTCGAAAAAGGGTCATTTAAGGCGTTGGTAAAAATTATTTAAATCATTTACCTCTTCGGGGTTCGTCGGGGATTGATGTTGGGTGCATGACTATATTCACCACCGTGAAAAATACTTCTTGAGATGGCATGGTGTGGGTGGTTGAGAAATTCCTTGAGTTCTAAGTCGTTGGACTTGTTTGGTTAGCTCGGCAATTTGCGCGGTGAGATCACTGGTGGAATTTACTTCATTAGCTCAGACTCTCGTGCCTCGTGCACTCTTTTCTTTGGGAGGATATAGCAAGTTTTTCAAACAAATCAAAAGCGGCTTGCGCCGTTAGTGTTCCTATATCTCCCATTTGCATTGTCAACGATAAATTGGCAATTATGAGTTAGCCCATCATAAAAAGTTTGACTCAAACGATGTAAAGGATAATGATGAAGGGGGCATGCTAGTAAAAGAGTTTTGAACCGATCCCATGCTTCAAAAAATTGTTCACCCTCCGATTGCGTAAAAGCCGCAATTTTGGTCCTTAGATCCGCCGTTTTATGATGTGGATAAAATTTAGACATTAATTTGTTGCACACATCATCCCAAGTAGCCAATGAATTTGGTGGCAACGTCATAATCCATGTTTTTGCTCGATCTTTTAAAGTGTAAGGAAAACACCTCATTTTTAATTGATCCTCGGTCAATTGTTGTAATGGAAAGGTATTGACAACCGAGTAAAAATCACGAATAAAACTTAAAGGATCCTCGTTTGGCATCCCATAAAAAGATGGGAGTTGGTTGAAATGAATGGATTTCAATTCATAATTTAAATCTTTATCTGGCCAAGTTGTATGCATGACGTTGTTGTACCGATCACCGGTCTAGCAAAATCTTTCAAAGTTTGTTGGTCTGCCATATGTTCTTCGTTTAACTTTTCTTCTTGATAGGAAGATTCAGTGTTTTCTTCTGTCAAAAATTCTCCTTCACTGCTAATATCTTCCAGGTTATCTCCAACTCGATAATCGGGATGAACGTTTTCGTTGTATGGTACCAAGGTTCTTGCAAGAGACCTACGGCCCTGCATAGACTAGAAAACAGTTCAGCGCACCTTAAAAAAAAAAAAATTAAGAACAAGATGAATAAAAGATGCAAGAAATAAAAAAAAAGATTAAATCACAAGATATAAATAAAAGTATACAAAAATTATATTTGGCCTAAAACAATCCCCGGCAACGGCGCCAAAATTTGATCGGTCCAAAAACTTATCCTAAAAATAGGAGTTCTTGAATCGCTCGCAAATATATACGAGGTAGAAGTAGTTTGTGGTAAGTTCTACCAAGGTCTTTTCTCTCGAGGATTGTCCAACAGGGCTTCGTATAATATTTTGTATAAATTGCAAGAAGTAAAAAAATATTCTAAAATAGATTATTGGGTTTTTAAATATTAACTTAATTAAAATGCACTATATTTAATTTAAACTATTTTTAATAAGACTTTTTAATAAGACTATTTTTAAGTAAGACTATTTTTAATACTACTATTTTTAAGAAGACTATTTTTTTTTTTACTAGTGGAAATGAAATAGGATTGAAATGAGTTGGGAGTTTATAAAATCTAGGGGATTACGGGTTCATTAAATTAGGTTTTTAATTAAGTATAGGAATTGATTTACACGGATATAAAAGAAAAACGAATGTTTATCGAGTAATCAACTTTTCACCTCTGTACTTTCGTAATCAAAGATGTCTTAACCACTTTCGCAATCTTAAGATGTTGATAACAAGATTTACACTTGATAGATTGAAGAGATATGTTTCCAATTCACTCAACAATCAATCAAGGAGATTTCATTAGTAGAAATAGGATATGATCAATCTCTATTTAAACCAATTAGTCCTTTTTAATCAAAATAGTGTAAATCAATCAAATACTCAATATATAACCTAATAGAAATCCTCCTTCCCCTAGGAAGAAAGATTAGCTACTCATTGGTTTATACAAACTAAAATTATAATAGAAATAATTGATATACATAATATATATATATATATATATATATATATAAACTTTTAATTACTAGAACTTAATGACAATAGATAAAACTTATTTGAATATGATGAATCAAAGTGCAAGAAACAAACTTCAAAATATAACTTCAAACTTGTTTAAAGGTTACAAGCTTACCAAAATTGAAAGTAAAATACTAAGTGCTTATTGATCAAGCACTTTTCAATTACAAACTAAATGAAAGAAAAACTTTAAACTAAAAATGAAATACAAAGTAAAGTGAGAGTTCAAAGGAGAAAATATCTTGCTAAAAGAAATGGGAGTTTCTTGGCAAGAAGAGGAGTAATTTTGCAATGGATGAACATGTCCTTTTATAGGTGATTTTCAAGAATACAATTGATTATTTAATTTGTGGCATCTTTGACAAGTCTTTGGTGTTTGATTCACACTTGATCTTCCTTGCATGTCTTGATTTTCAGATCATTGACTTTATACATAGTTGTTGAGCTCACAAGATGCTAAATGTGGAAAATTCCACAAATATCAGTCTAAATAACGGCTATGAAAAACGACCCATTTTTCGCCGTGTTGTGCGCCGTTTTGTGGTGACTCGGTCTCTTCCGGAATACGCGTGAGGACACGGCGCTAAATGCCGGCCGTGTGTGAAACGGCCCAAGACACGGCCTTTTTTGCGCCGTATGTGAAACGGCCGACAGAACACGGTCCATTTTGCGCTATTTTGTATGGTCGTTTTTCATGGAAAAATTCCCGTCGTTTCGGATTTGATCTTGTTTTCCGTCCTTTTTGATGCTTCATGTCAGTAATCTGTAAAATAACCATTTTTAGCTCATGTTTGGACATATCTGTAATATATATTTTTAATCACAAATCAGTACGATTATGCCCGTAAAAGGAATATTTTGTTTATGAATTTTTAGATCAATTATGCACTAATCAACCGTTGTTATCGAGTTGCCATTCTAAGATAACCGAAGTATTGAATTGGGACTGTCGAAGATAGTTCCCATCCGTTGAGTCATTATCGATTGGTCGTTCGAAGACAATCGAGATATTGAATGGGGATCGCCGAGGATAGTGCCCATCTTTGAGTTATTATTGTCGTGTTGACCGACTCAAGGCAGCACACTATTATTCTGGTAAACTCGGTAATTTTGTGATCGTTGAGGGTGGAGGATTTCCCGAATTGTGGTGTCGTGGTTATTGCCGTGTTAATCAGTCCTTAGGGATTCTGATCCCAGGATGGTTGTTTTGAATATCGTTGGTCGTGTCGATCTTTCATTATTCGTGTGTCATCGTTCACTTGGTGAGTCGTATGATCCGTAATGGGTATTTTATCCTTTGAGTTTCGTTGTCATGTTGTATCATGGCATATCTGGAATCATGTCTGCGTGCCGATTGGTTATGTGTAGGATTTTTAGCCAGGCACTCGATGGTCATGCGTGGATGTTTCCGCATTGGACTGTGCACACGAGACGTAGTTCTTGAGGCTAATTAGGTACATTGTCACACATATATTCTGGATTCTGTATACGGGGTGGACATGTGCACGGACACATTTCCGGATCGGGCGTACTGTGATGTCCCTCTTGAGCCTTATTGTTTGGTCGTTCGTAGTCCATGTTGTATTGGATATGTCCGACGATTTGCGACTGGTTGTTCATACGCCGAGGGGTATGTCCGACAGTCAGGTTTGCTTCTTTGAGATATGTATTGTGATGATTTACAGCTTTGGGCTGTTCGGCTTTCAGGCCATCGTGATATACAACTTCGGTTGAGGGGCTTTCAAGCCATTGCGATGCATTGGTATTTCTATTGGAGCCTTCAGACATTGTGATTCGTATTTACTTCAGCGTTGGCTTGGGTTATCTTCGGGTAACGTATTGTTGTGTTGCTTGTAACGTTTCGCTGTTGGGCGTAAGTTTTCGGTTCTTGTGTATCTCGTTGAGTTTTCCTGGCGGGATGTTTCTTCTCCCTAGTTGTTTTAAGTTTCGGGACGAAACTTCTTTTAAGGAGGGTAGAATGTAATATCCGCAATTTCGATTTCCGGTAATTTTTATTTTTCCGGCGGAGGTCCGTTTTGACAACTCGCTCATGACCGTTTCGTCTAGGGATGGCAAGAAAACCCGAACCCGATGGGGAAATCCGAAACCCGATCTTAACGGGGCGGGGCGGAGCAGACATTATCGGGTTACGGAGCGGGGATCGGGGCGTTAACGGGGATTTTTTCGGGGTTCGGGGTAGTGACTGGGGTGATCGTGCCCCGCCCCGATATTATATTATATACTTTTTTATATTTTTTTTATATATATAAAATTATATTATATATATATATTATATATATATTTTTTATAGATATATAGAACGGGGCAAAATAATATATATAATATAATATATATATTTATATAATATATTATATATATATATATATTTATAATATAATATATTATATATATTATTATATATATATTTTTTATATTATATATATAATATAATTCTATATAAATATATAAAACGGGGCAAAAACGGGGAATGGGGAACGGGGCGGGGTTCGGGGTATGCTCTATCCCCAATGGGGCGTCCCGATAAGATCCCCGACGGGGAACGGGGCGGGGATGGGGCAGGATTCAGATTTCGGGTTCGGGGACGGGGATAGCCTGCCCCGCCCCGAACCCGCCCCATTGCCATTCCTAGTTTCGTCATTTCGAGAATGATTAATTCTGCACTTTTTGTCATCCGAGTTCGTTTCGGTATCGTTTTGTTGAGTTCCGAGCTTTTTAGCGACTTTTCCGCACTTGAGTTCGATTCTTGCGAATCTCGTCCGAAACTGTTGTTTCGAGTTTCTCTTAAGTTCATTTAATGTTATTATTCATGTTGCGAGCTTTGGTTTGGTGTTTCGATCGCGTATCGTGATTTTCGGACGTTTTGGGCCATTTTCGTAATTTCCCAAAGTTTTGGGTAATTACTTCCGTTGTTGAATTCGAGCCTTGGTGGTGAATTGTGTTTTCTCTTAGCTCTTAGATTCGTCTTTGCGAGTGCGTACGTCAGTATCATCGATTCGTATTCGAGTTCGGGTTCGGGGTCGTTCGGGCCGTCGGAGTTGGCCGGCCCAGGTCATGGCCGGCAACCAGGCAGGGCCAAACCTTGCCGAGTCACGGCCGGTAGTGCTCGCAGCCACTCGCCGAGTCACGGCCGGCGGTGCTCTCGCGGCTTCGGCCAAAGCCGCGCGTGGGCCGCGGCACATGCCGGCGAGGCCGCGGCACACTCTGTGGCATTTTCGGAAACCGATCAGTCTCCGGTGCCGCGGCTGCCGGCCGCGGCACACTCCGACCACCAGGAGCTATTTTGGGCACTGTGCCGCGGCACACTCCGTTGGGCGGCCACAGTATGCGGCTATTTATGGCCCCGCACGGGTTTTGGCCATTTTCTCAACCTTTCCTTTCTCTTAGCGGAGGTGGTCGTGGGAAGCTTGAAGCCATGTTGTTTAACAACAAATCCATGAAGTTCTTTAGGTTATATCATCAATCAATCATCCGTTATCATCCTTTGATCCAGCGAATCAAGGTAATCTTCCTTAGAACCCTAATTTCGGGAATTTGGGGGTTTTCGCGTTTTCGTCCGATTCATTCCGTTTTGTTGATTAATTCATGATGAATATGATTAATCTTGTTGGTATTCTTAGTTTCCCTATGGATTCATGGTATATTTCGTGATTTTTACGGAAACGAGAGGGTTTGGTTGTGGTCCGCCCTCGTTGTCGTTTTTATACGAATATACATGAATCGTAGGTGGGTTTCCGGGTGTATTCCAATTCCGTATTCATTTAGAATTGGTTGTGATTGTATTCTTCGAATCGTTAGGTTCGGTTTCGATGGTTCCTAGCATTCGTCGGTGACTTTCCTTTCCGTTCGTTGCGTCGTCGACTATTCAAGGCAAGTATATGTTTATGAATGTGCGTTCTCGACTTTGAAAGTAAGAAATATTAATGGCATGATTATTTATATCCACTCCGGGACGGGCCGACGGGTCCTCTGAGGGTTTCGTAGCCTCTGGTGCGATTCCATGGATAATATGAATTAACCACTCCGGGACGGACCGACGGGTCCTCTGAGGGTTCCGTAGCCTCTGGTGCGGTTCCACGGTATTCATATATGTATTGATGTGATGCTATGAGATTTAGTTATTCCGGAATACTAGTCTTGAATTAATGAATTGACGGTTACATTTACTTTATTGTCGAGGAGTATTGTGTTTCATACTTGATATACTTGCACTAGCTATTCGACGGCTAACCCCTTTATGGGGGAAATACTTTTTATGTATTTCAGGTTCCAGGAGAGCGGACAGGCGGGTATCGGGTCGGCATGAAGATGATGGGCAAGTGTGATACTGTGTCTTGTCTCCGGTTATCTTTTTGGATTCCTCCATTCGGTATTGTTGTTCTAGAATGGATTTTAAATACTCGAGTATTGTATTTCAGTTTCCTTGATGTCCCGGCCTGTGTTGCCGAGGTATTGATTTGTGTAGTGATGTATATGGTTTCATTGGTTATGGTTTTGAATACCATTTGTATCGTCTTTCTTTTCATTGTATCTAGACCTTCTCGGTCGAGTTTTATAGTTCTGCGCATGAATAGCCTTGTGGGTCCCACGGCGAGGCAAACGGCGCTGTAATATACCCTGAATAACTTGGGGGTGTTACAGAGAGAGGCCGAGAGAAGAACGAACCGAGAGATAGCTGTTGCCAAGAGTAGGAGAAAGCCAAGTTGTGTGTATTGCTTCTGTATTGTGTGCTGAAATCTCGGGAGAGAGAGCCATTGGACCAGTGCAGGGAGCCTCCTATATATTGGGGCTGAGGAGCCTTGTTTCCTAGCGGGCGATCGCCTTTTGGCCAATAAAATAATGGGGCGATCGTCTTCAAGTCACATGGGCAGTCTGCCTAAAGTCCAAGGCAGCTGCTGGCAGCCAACTGTGCGGTCCAATGAGGAGCCAGCACGCGTCCGGGGTTGCTGTCACGGGCGGTCCCACAGGCATCTTTCGGCGGGCCTGTCGGCTGGTGGACGGATGCTGACAGGCTGTGGTCAATGATCCGTGAAATGCGGATCTTGTCTCGGCTCTGCACATGGGGTCTGTCCTGGGCTTCGGCCTTTGCCGACTGGATGACCATCGGCTTCGAGCGGCGTGAGGCGGTCAGCATTGGTCGGTCACCAGAGGTCGGCATCAGTCGGTCACCAAGGGTCGGTCGGCAAGTGCCGAGAGATAATCATCTTCTAGTCGGCCACCAGGAGTCGATCGCCAAGTACCGAGAGACGATCGTCTTAGATGTCGATCGCTCGGCACCGGGACTTGTCCTGGGACCTTCGATCGGTCGATCTACCTCGGCTATGGCTGGTTCGCCCGATCGCTGGCCGGCAGTTCTGGTGCCGCTGCTCGGCAATGGCTAGGTCGCCCGATCTCCGCGGCGATCGTCGGTCGGAGAGTATAATTCTCGACACAACAATTGACCCCCAGCTTGCTCCGATGTTGAAGACATGGGGCGAGGTGGTTCTTGCTGGGGATCGTGTAGGATGAGGACGGGCGATCCGTTGAGCTGACTTTGGATTCGGACTTGGGCGATCTGGTCGATTGGCTAGCTATCTTTCGGTCTTGTACCTGCAAAAAACAACATTGGCCGATCCCCCTCAGAAACTTGATGGTTTCGTTGTTTTGAGGAATCATGCACAGTCGCGAAGTTCGATGGACCGACTCTATGACCGTGTTTTGTGCGCGAAGACATTGAGTGTCTCGTGACTCATTTTATTGTGAGGGTCCTCTGTTAGGCTGCGCCTCGCCTCGTATTTAAACGAAGGGCGTGCGGTCTTGGTCTAGAGGAGTCCTTGCGCGGGGCAGCGTCGGATGATTCAACTCCACGTCCGCGGCTTGTTAGTTCTGCTTCCACCTCGGCCCGCCATGAAGACGGCGAACCTCGACGGTGTACGTTGAGACGGGGATAGTGGCACGTCGCATTGTCCGGGTTCACCATGTTAGATGATGATCCTTTGAGGGAGGGCGATCGTGTCCACTGATTAGTTTTGGAGGGCCCTCAGACTACGCTGGCCTCGTATTTAAACGAAGGGCGGGCGATCTTGGCCCAAAGGGACCTTGCATGGCCGAAGCAGCCGGTTACATCGACTACCAGGACCATGGTTTTATGATGTGCGGTGGAGGCGATCTCGTGCCGTAGTCTACCGTGTTAGATGATGAACTGTCGATGGCGACCAAGTCCTCCGGTTTTGGTGATGTAGCGTGATGATGGCGATCGGGCTGGAAGACTGGCGATCGTCGCTCAGCTGCCGATCACGTTATTCATAGGTTGGTATCGGCGATCGGGCAGGAGATCGGTGATCGTCGTTCGGGCGCCGATCGCGCTGCTCATAGGCTGAGGAGAAACCTTTGCCTGGCCAGAAAGTCTGCGGGTTTGGCTCGGAAGGTCGCGTAGGTCGAGGGTTGGTCCTTCATGAGATGCCTGAACATAGGCGAAAGAGAGAGCCATTGGACCAGTGCAGGGAGCCTCCTATATATAGGGGCTGAGGAGCCTTGTTTCCTAGCGGGCGATCGCCTTTTGGCCAATAAAATAATGGGCGATCGTCTTCAAGTCACATGGGCAGTCTGCCTAAAGTCCAAGGCATTGGCCGCGTAATTGTGCGGTCAATGAGGAGCCGGCCACGCGTCCGGGTTCTTTGCCACGGCGGTCCCACGGGCATCTTTTCGGCGGGCCTGCTTGGTGGACGGATCTTGTGGTGTGGTCAATGATCCGTGAAATGCGAATCTTGTCTCGGCTCTGCACATGGGGTCTGTCCTGGGCTTCGGCCTTTGCCGACTGGATGACCATCGGCTTCGAGCGGCGTGAGGCGGTCAGCATTGGTCGGTCACCAGAGGTCGGCATCAGTCGGTCACCAAGGGTCGGTCGGCAAGTGCCGAGAGATAATCGTCTTCTAGTCGGCCACCAGGAGTCGATCGCCAAGTACCGAGAGACGATCGTCTTAGATGTCGATCGCTCGGCACCGGGACTTGTCCTGGGACCTTCGATCGGTCGATCTACCTCGGCTATGGCTGGGTCGCCCGATCGCTGGCCGGCAGTTCTGGTGCCGCTGCTCGGCAATGGCTAGGTCGCCCGATCTCCGCGGCGATCGTCGGTCGGAGAGTATAATTCTCGACACAACAGTTACAACAACAATTGTAGCAAAATAGTATAAATATACATCATCCAACGTATACTAAAAGTAAAATACACATATTAAACTGTACCATCAAATAAGTTATTACTCGTATAACACACAAATAATTTTCTTATTTTCTCACACGAATTTCTTATTTTTTGAATAGTTGAGCTTTTGAGAGACTTAAAATACTTATACAATAATATTTAAAAGAAAATACACATTAGTTTTTACGCTCTAAAATCTTTATTTCTATAACGACGAATATATAATAATATACTATTCAAATTAAATTTTTATATATTTATCGACATGAATCAATGAAGTATTAAGATAATTAAAATAATTTTAAAAATATTTTAGAAATATTTGCAATCAATTTTTAGTTTCTAAAAATAATTCTATTATTCATACGATATTACTAGAATTAACTGCTTACATATTTTAGAAACATATGTATAAAAATTTATAAAATAAGTAATTAGGTAATTTAATATAACAGCAATGTACCAATATAGCAAAGTTGTGCATCATCCAAAATATATTATAAAATAAGAAACAATGATAAACTTTCTCATAAAATCAATTATTGTCGTAACACAATCAAATAACTTTCCCCCCTTTCCATATAATTTTCCTATTTGAAAGGTCAAAAGTTTAAGATGTTTAAAATAAATATATAATACATATAACAATATTTACATATTTACTTTATATTGTCTAAAACCTTCCCTTCCATAAAAGTTCGACTCTTTTGCTTAATATGCTATTTAAAAATTGTATATATTAGGAATAAATTATGTAAAGTTCATAAAAGTAGTAATACATAATTTAATATAATAAAAAATAATATATGTAAATGCTAGGACATTGAATGTATCAATAATTTATGTAAAATTGAAATAATGATTAAATAGATATTTGAATTAATTTGGTAGATTTATGATATAATGATTTCTTTTTAATTTTATATTTTTATTATATTTTCTTTTAATATGCATGACTTAAGCATGTATATTACTACGTCTTTTCTCTTGTAATTACAACATTTGAATTTTCACATTTGCCTAGTAATATATTTAATTATGTATTTATAAAAATTATAAAAAGTTGGTCTTTTGAAAGCATATCTCGAGACAGAATGTGAACAGTGTAAAAGTTAATATGTTGCAATAATAAGAGAAAGAATGAAGTATAAAGTTGTTTCATGTCATTACCATCTAGTTGATTTGACAAAGTAATGTAAGCTAGTGTATGTTGCTTGGAAATTTTATATCAATTGCAGTTCAAATCCTCGAGTCACAATTTTTCTATTTACCATTTATTTAGTTGTGACTTATGTGTCGATCGAAGCATGCGAGGCCGACATATAAACAACTGAAGCACTATAATATGATATGTGGCAGACGAAACATGAGAAACAGAGACATAGACTCAATGTATACTGCATTAATATATATAGGAGTATTAAATTTCTTTGGTGGAAAATCTTTAAGTTTCTTTTCTAAATATAAACTCTTATAATTAGGGTAAAATACATAGAAACCTCTTGTGTTTAGTTAAAATTGTACGAAATTACCCAAAATTTTACAAATTACAAGAAATCCCCTCGTTTTAGAGTAAATTTTGCACAAAATTCGTTTTCATACAAAAATAATTTCAAAGAAATCTCTAAACTAAATATTATTCAAAAGTCATATAAAATATTTTACAAAATTCTCAAAAATAATTTGAAATCAAAGAACAAAATCATTAAAAATAGGCAAAAGTATCTATGAAATTTTGAAAGTATTTTTAGAAACTGATTTTTTTCTAAAAGATTTTAAAGGAATTAGAAAACAATATAGGAACTACTTCCTCCATCTCACATAGTGTGCTCAATTTGCCATTTTGATTTGTCCCACAAGAGTGCTCATTCTATTTTTAGAAAACACTCATTATATTTTTACTCCATTTTTTCAACTTATTTACAAACAATATCAAAGGTGACCGGCACTCTTTACCTATTAATTAATAACAATGATTAACATATATCCCTACAATAAAAAGTGGGATCATTTCTCTACTCAAAACCACCACTGGCCAACTTTAACTAAAACTCGTGTCTATAAAGAGTGAGCACAGTTTTATGAGGTGAAATGAGTATTAAAAATTCAAAAATAATTTTTTAATAAAATTTAATTTTATAGTCACGTGCCATTATGACACGGGACATCCTCAACATCGACCTGACATAATCACTCAAAAATTCAAGTAGAAATAGCTTGTTTTGCCCTTTTAGATATAGTAATATTCTTTTCTGCCCCAAGTTTAGTAACAACTCTTTTGATACCCAAATTGTCGAATTTGACCTTTACTCGAATAAAATTCGAGTCATTTATTTTAATTTCGAGTAACATAATTTCGAGTCAACTTAAAAAAAATAATATTGAGGAAGGTTGAAAATATGGGTTACCAGAGTCCGAAAATTCGGGTTACACGAGACCAATTCGTGTCACCCGAATACAATTCGTGTTACACGAAATTCATTCGTGTAACAAAAAAAAATGTCTTTCACTACATGTGCAGTGAGAGTGTAAGAGTGTCTTACACGAATTTTTTTTTTTACATGTCCCCCGAATGAATTCGGGAGACCCTTTTTTTTTTTTTTACATCTCCCGAATGAATTTGGGAGACCTTCTTCTTCTTTTTTACATGTACCCCGAATGAATTCGGGAGACCTTTTTTTTTTTTACATCTCCCGAATGAATTCGGGAGACCTCCTTCTTCTTCTTCTTTTTTTTTTACATGTCCCCCGAATGAATTCGGGAGACCCTTTTTTTTTTTACATCTCCCGAATGAATTCGAGAGACTTTATTTTTTTATTTACATGTCCCGAATTGTATTCGGGTGACACGAATTGGACTCGTGTAACCCGAATTTTCGGACTCCGGTAACCCATATTTTCAACATTCCTCAATGTTGTTTTTTTTAAGTTGACTCGAAATTATGTTACTCGAAATTACAATATATGACTCGAATTTTATTCGAGTAAAGGTCAATTTCGACAATTTGGATATCAAAAGAGTTGTTACTAAACTTGAGGCAGAAAAAAATATTGCTATATGAAGAAGGCCAAAACAAGTTTTGTCCCCATTCAATATCCATTACTCATGAGCTCTAGGATACCCGGCATAAGCACGATAACCAAAAATACTATCACCATCGCAACAACTAAATAGGAATATCATTATTACCCGACATTCCTCAATATATATCTGCTTGAAGAAATAAAGAATCTGCTTGAAAAAATAAATAATAGGAAAATTAGTGCAGCAAAAGAAAATATCTTGTACATGAATAAAGAGAAAGTAGGCAAGATGGATGGACTTTCATATTCTGCTGTCCTCATGAAGATGGTAGATTCTGATCTCTGGTGTACGAGTTAGCATGAACCAGTTATAACTTCTACCAGTCTGCACCAACAAAATTGGTCAGAGACAACTATATATACTGCAAGTGTGTGAACATCTTGAAACATCTTGTAAGTCACTTTCACCAGAGTTTTCATATATGTCACTAGATTACAGCGAAATCACAACAAAAATACCGAAGACTATCTCAAGATAGTTCGATATAACTACAATTTTTTTAAATGTTATGAGCAGTCGAAAGTGGGATGTCCCAAGGCGAAAATGATTGAAAATGACGTCATGGGGCGAAACGGATCGAAAATGACGCATTTGGTAAAATTGGTCGAAAATAATGTCTCATGACAAAAAATATTGAAAATATCGACCCGGAACGAAACTGGTCAAAAATGACGTACATGAATGAAACACATCGAAGATAACGTTTCGAGGCGAAACAGGTCGAAAATGACATCTCATAATGAGAACGACTGAAAATGACGTCTTGGGCGAGCGAAACTGGTCGAATATGACATCCAGAATGAAAACAGTTGAAAATGACGTATTGGGACAAAAAAAATGACGTACATGATTAAACGAGTCGAAAATAACTTCCCATGACGAAACAGGTAAGAAATGACGTTTTGGGGCAAAAAAGTCCAAAATGATATTTAGGTGCAGAATAGGTCGAAAATAATGTCTTGTCATGAAACTGGTCGAAAATGACGTCTCGAGGCGAAACGAGTCGAAAATATTGTCCAAGGGCGAAATAGGTGGAAAATGACACCCGAGGGCGAAATGGAGCGAAAATGATGCCCCGGGACGAAACGGGTCAGAAATAATATCTCCTGACCAAACATGTTGAGAATATAATGCCGGGACAAAACTGGTCGAAATCATGCCAGGGCGAAACGGTTAGAAAATGATGTTCTGAGGCAAAACGGGTCGAAAATATTGTTCTATAGTGAAATAGGTTGAAAATGAAGTCTCGTTGTGAATTTGGATGATAATAACGTCCATGGGCGGAACGGGTCAAGAAAGATGTCACAAATTGGGTCGAGAAAGACGGCCCGAGCAAAATGGGTCAAAAGTGATGGTCTCGGATGAAAACAGTCGAAATGAAATTTCAGGACAACGGCTCGAAGATAATGCCCACGGTGAAATAGTCGAAGATACAAGGTGAACGAGTCGAAAATAATATCCCGAAGCGAGACAGATCAACACAATGTCCCATGATGAAATGGCTAAAAATGACATCCAGGAACAAAACGGGTTGGGAAAAATGTATCGGGGTGAAAATAGTTGAAAATAATGCTTCGGGTCAAAACAAGTCGAAAGTAACATTGTGTGATGAAACAGGTCTGAAATAGTAGTAATGTTGTGTTTTTATGAGGTCTAATGATTTGTGAAATATAGGTAAGTTGGGCATAGAGATTGTTGGCCACTAAGTATATAATAAACAACTTAGAAAGTAAGAGTACAATAAGCTGTACGATTTTCGAAGTTAATTGCGTAGCGGAAGTTAATAGCTATTTATAACGTTGGAGCTATTTATAACGTTGGTGATGTATCCGTTATAAATGTAGCCGTTGTTGGTTGGTCAGATGTTGACGTCTGTCTCTTGATTGGCTGTTGCTGAATATTTGAAATAAAGCAAATCGCATTTAATGCTTCAGATATTTTTTGTCTTTGCATTAAATGCTCTTCAGAGCGTTCAAACTTATCTCTCCCCGGCTGCATTAAATGTTGTCCTATCAATAATAAATGCTGCTTTAATCATGAATACTTTATGAATAAATAATGTTTGTGTCACAACGGTTTAAAATTTTTTATGTTCAGTCCCGTTGGATGTGTTTTACTTTTTCTAAGTAAAATACCTTCAGACTGTATGCTGTATCCAACACACTAAGTTTCTTTGCTGTATGAAGTAGGCTATGTAGGATGGATTATATAAGATGTTTTCGTTGTATGGACGGATTGTATGGAGAGTCCTAACAACTTCCATACTTAATAACATTGTGACTTCTTAAGACTTCTTGCTGTATGTTTGGTAATTTATCAAAACCGGAATGTTTATCCCAACAATTTCCCCCTTTTTGATAATGCCAAAAATTTCTTTAGATGTCTTCATATGGATACAAAGAGTCTGTCTTCGAGTCTTCTGTCCGATTGATCTGATCTTCAATACTTAGTCTAGAAATGTGAACTGCTCGCAGGCAACTTCTAAAATAAAAGATCATACATGTCTAAGTGTATTACAACTGAACTTATAATTGGCGCGTAGGCACAATCTTACATAGTGTAGTCTAGTTTGAATACAACTTATTCTATGAATTGTTCGCAGACAAGTTCTTACAACTTTGCGACTTTCAAAATATAGCCAAATTTCGTAATCAACCAGTAAAAACAATAAACACAGATTACGAGCTGTAATCTCTCAAGAAAAACAAATTTTAGTTCTTGAGAAGATAGAAACACAAAACAAATACATACTGCGATGGTAAGCCTACAGAAGAAACAAATACAACGAAAAAGCAAATAGGCAAGCTCCTATGCTGAGAATGCCTCCAAGGTCTCCGGTCAGGATCATTCGCGGTCCCTTTCCACCAGTTGACTAGGGAGTCATCGCCTCGATCCTTGTAGATACTTCTTCCCTCAGGGTATGTATCGAAGGCAAGTATCCAGTCTTCATGGTGGGTGAGCCGTTTACCCTTTTGGTGCATTGACTTCATCAGCATTTGCAGAGGAAGCCTTCCTTGCGCTAACAGCCTCGAGAATTCATTTGCGGCATCCTGCAGCGTCTTGAATCGATTGAAGAGGGCAAACTCCCTGATGAGCGTACAGAAGTATCTAATCAGTTCATTTTTCTTCCAATTCTTCAGATCATCGACTCAAGGCTGACAGTCGTTGGAAGTAAACTCTCGGCGAGGTTTCGCACATTGTTCTTCCAAGGAAAGTTGGGATCCTAGAACTCAGGTCGAGAGCCAGATACCCTCTATCCTCTTGAAGCTTGACTTGACTTGGGTGAGGCAAGTCTACCAATAGCAGCGGCAACACTTTCTTCTAGTGTAACTTCCATTTCTCTCTCTCTCTCTAATCTCCATCTCCAGCCAGCCTCTCTGGCTTCTTGCCCCTTTTTGGCATCATCAATATCAGACACCTTGGAATGAATCTCCTATAGGAGCTTCATGGACTCGTCCTGTTTGATCGTTAGATTATTGACTTTCTCAACCAGAGTACCGAGCACCAGAGACATATCATCTATCTTGTGGTCATGGTTGGTGAGCCTGGTGCTGGTATGGTGAAGGACAGCAACTGCTTTAGCCTCGGTAATTCGGAGCTTTTCTTGTTCTGGCTTTAGGATTTTCTCCTGATGCTGCTTGAGTTGATTTAGCGCTTGCCACAATGCGTTAGGCATTAGGCGGAACGCGTCTTTAATGCCATTGATCGCAGATTTCAGTTTGGGGAGCTCATCCTCGGCAGTCTCTCGCATCCAATCGAGTTCGTTTCCGACGTCATATAGTTCCTTTACTGTGTCTTGCAGGAACACTGTATGTCGACCAAGGGTTGGGAGTTGTGTAATGCGGGCTTCGGTGCACGGGGAGCCCGGGTGTGTTATTTTGGAATCCTCGGGCTCTTCAAGTCAACGGAGAACCACATAATGACGAGAGCGTCGTGGTCTGTCTTCAGGTAAGAAACCATCATAGTAATCTGATTTGGAGTTGATAGAGGTGGGAGATCCAGGAGCATCTGGAGCATGATCTTCAGAAGCAGGGGCTTCGGAAGCCGGAGCTTCGGAAGTAGGTGTTGCAAAGTCAGTTTCGAATACAAGAGGGACTGATTCCTTCTAATTGGATTGTTCGTCTATAGTCGGAAGTACATGAGGGACTAAATTATCCTGCCGACTCTCGGATCCTGCCTGATCCGGAAGAGGGACTGAATCATTTTTGCGGATGGCGCGAGAGGCTTCTTCAGGTTGTGGGATAGGTTGGGCATCCTGTTTGGGAGCAACTTGCTCTTCAGTGGTGACAGGAGGGACTTATTCTGCTTGTTGTTGGTCGTGAGCAGCTTCTTGTTGCGGGGAAGGGGACTGTTGTCTGTCAGATGTCCCCTGAACCTGTTGGTTTCTGTATTTGGCCATTTCACCTTCCCTGGACTCTTCACAGCTGATCCTCAGACCGGCCTGTAGGGCATCGTCGTCTGAGTCAGGGTCGGAGTGGTGACTGTTTGATGGAGCTTTGTCACTGGACTGTGACTTCCCTTTCAGTCTAGCCTTCTCTTTGCCTTGAAGTAGTCATATATTAGCTCCTGGAGAAAGTTATCCTCCTATCGGATTAAGACTTCGACGTTCTGGGTGTCCGTGATCTCCAAAGCATATAATTCCTCAACTTTCCAGTCGGCCCAGTGGTACAGGGTGTCGTATGGGGCGACCCTGTAGGACTTCCAGATTTTAAAGCGTTCAAACGCTTGCTCAATTTGTACCTGGAGGAGAGTATTATTTATTATTTCAGAGGGGGAGGGACTCCGTACAATAGTTGGGCCTACCATCCGAATGGGATCCGCAATAGGTATGGGGGCCAATTTCGGAGAGGGATCCCGAACAAGGGATGGTACCCTGTGGGGAGAGGGACTTCGTACAGGGGTGGGTACCCTGTTAGGAGTAGCGGCTTTTGGCTCTGAAGGGGTAGCCGACTCGGCGAAACCCTCCAGCTTGGCAAATAGTTGATCGTCCGTCATAGCCGCCACAAGCTCGGGATCTGTAGTTTGTGAAACAACTATTTCTTCCATAGGGGTTGCACCCTGTGGGAGTGATTCAGCAATTGGAACGGACGGAATATCTACAGTGATCGCTGTAGTCACTGTAGCTTCGGCCTTAGAAGACTTCTTTGTCTTCTTATCCTTCTTTTCTACAGCATGAGGTGACCGGCTGTCAGAGACACTTCTCTTCCTTTTCTTTTCCTCGGTCGAGATTCTCATAGTGACATCCCTCGGGTCACTTGAGATCGGCATGCTTTGAGGTTGGGGTCTCTTGGCGATCAAGGGTGATTGTTGAACGGGGTGGCCTTCATTCCACCAATGAATTTTCCGGGGCCAATCTTCTTGGCATCGATAGATTGTTTGACTCCGTAGTGAGTAAGGATATGATTCAGGATGAGGCCGAATGATTTCTTTGCAGTGTCAGGTTTGACACCAATTAACCTTTTCTCCGGACATGATGGCGACCATCATTCTGAAGCGTAGGTTGGTGCACATTTCAAAAGCTCCTGTCCGGTTCTCAACAACCCGGCAACAGAAGTTGTGATGGTAGACATAGGGCAGACATAAATTTTTCTTGTGGCATGAGGGGTGCACATTCTTTGCATTCTCATCGCCAGTGAACAGTTTCCAGTAGGCAGATAAAAGACTCTCCGACCCAAAGGTCTCAAGCTCTTTTATTTTCAGGCCATCAGACGGCAGCCTGTATAGTTTCTCCAACAGCTCTCTGTTCACAGAGATCTTAATCCCTTGAACAGTTGCAGATATTTCAGAAATTTCTCCTCATTTTCTATGGGACGAGTATTTGAATGAGGCGTCTAAATAAAATTCTTCTACTATCTGTTCATTGTACAATTTGGCATGGTGGCTCGCAAGACGGTACAACCCTTGTTGTTTCACTCTCGAAACAACCACCTCCATTCCGATGAAGTCCTGTCCTTCGATATTGATTCTCACCATCACCACGGACCTGGCGAAGATGCATCCATCAATGATTGATTCTCTCTTGTTCATGGAAAGAGAAGAAGTCTGGGAAGTCGACATTCTTGCAGAAAAAGAGTTTGAAGGAACAGGGAAATATCACAGAAAAATGCAGAAGATATGTAAACTGTTTGCTGAAGACTTGTTTAATTTGCTGAAAGTATAAAGAGTCTAAGGGAGCAAATACAGTCCTTTTATAGGGTGCAGGGAAGATTAGGGTTACATACAGTGCGGTCAGATTTAAGGGATGGGAACCGTTTTATGAAAGAACATCCAGGATGGATTCAGAGTAACTTGTATGTCTTATCCATCTGTTTTTGAAATGATAACCGATCCCACTTCTGACAGTTCGGCTTCCCTTTTGCATGAAACAGCAGTTTTGAAATTATTAAAAATCGCTGTATTTGAGGCATTATAGTCCAGATGTCTTTAAAGCATTAAAGGATAAAATATTTGAAATGTAAACAAGACACGTGGATTTAAAACATTTTCAGTACAAATACAATTGTAATATAATATTAATTGACATCCTACAGTGTATGTGCTGTATCCGCGAATCAATACAGCATTCCCCCCTTAAAAGGTACATACAGGATTCAATTCTTTCACCAATATCTGGATTAATATTGTATTCAAGGGTCATACTGTATTCGCCCTTAATTAATGCACACGTCAACTGTAGGAAGATTTCTTCTTTGTTCTACAGTACTATCTGACTCGTTCTGAGTGTACAGTAAATTAAAGTGGATATTGTATTCTTGGGCCTTACAGCATTCCCCCTCAATTGATGAGTAAAAGCGTAAAAACTTATGCGGAGTCAGGCTGTAACATTCCCAATTCTTGACAAAGCATTCAAAATTTGGCTGTGCTGAGAGGTTTTGTAAAGATTTCGGCCAACTGAATGTCTGTATGAATTTTCTCAATCCAAACATCCTTATTCTCAACATGATTCCTGATGAAGTGATGCTTCATATCAATATGCTTAGTTCGCGAGTGCAATACAGGGTTGAGTGTTATTGCAATTGCACTCGTGCATGATTGGCATCTCTCTGGCACTGATTCCATAATCTTGTAACTGCTGTGGCATACAGAGAATCTTCACACAACAACTTCCAGCGGTATAGTATTCTGACTCAGCTGTAGAAAGCGAGTTGGTCAGTTGCTTCTTACTGAACCATGACACAAGTCTAGGTTCAAGAAAGTGACAAGTACCGCTTGTGCTCTTCCTATCCAACTTACAGCCTCCGAGATCAGAGTCTCTTTAACCAACCAAATCGAATCCTCCTTCCTTAGGATACCACAATTCTACATTGACTGTTCCTTTCACATATTTAAGGATTCATTTGCCTGTCGTGAAGTGTGACTCCTTAGGTACGACTTGATACTGAGCACACAATCCTACAACAAACTGGATATCGGGCCTGCTGGCTGTTAGGTACTGGAGTGAGCCAATAAGCTTCCTGTAGAGTTATTGATCAACCGGCTTTCCAGCTTCGTCAGCACTAATTTTCATGGAAGTGCTCATGGGGGTTGACGAGGATTTGGAGTTATTCATCCCAAACTTGTTGAGTAGTTCCTTGCTGTACTTCTCCTGGTTGATGAAGATTACTATAGGCAATTGCTCCACCTGCAATCCTAGGAAATAACTAAGTTCTCCCATCATACTCATTTCAAATTTACTTTGTATGAGATTAGAGAACCTTTGACATAAAGCAAGGTTAGTAGAACCAAATATAATATCATCGATATATATTTGTACCATTAACAGGACATCTTCTTCCTGTATTTTAAATAGGGTTTTGTCCACAACACCTTTCTCAAATCCAGTGTTTACAAGGTACATGGACAGGGTTTCATACCGAGCTCAGGTGCTTGCTTAAGTCCATACAGTGCTTTCCGTAGCCTATATACTAGGTCTCCGCCTTCAGTGTTGACAAACCCTGGTGGTTGTTCAACATAGAATTCTTTGGCGAGATTTCCATTTAGGAATGTGCTCTTAACTTCCATTTGATACACTATAAAGCTCTTATGGGCGGCAAAAGCTAGAAATATCCTGATGGCTTCTAGTCTGGCCACAGGGGCAAATGTCTCATCGTAATCTATGCCTTCTTCCTGTCTGTAGCCTTGTGCGACTAGACAGGATTTGTTCCCGATAACCAGTCAATTCTCATCCGTCTTGTTTCTAAATACCCATTTGGTTCCAATTACAGCTTAATGTTCTGGCCTGGGTACTAGAAACCATACATTGTCTTTCGAAACCATTAAGCTCTTCTTCTATAGAAGTTATCCAGTGAGAATTATTCAAAGCTTAATTGGTTGAAACAGGTTCGGATTGAGCTATGAATACAAGTAGGGTGCACATAGCTAATCTCCTAAGTTAAGCTTGAGATTTCTATACAGGAAATGGAGATTTCTCATAATCGGTCTCTTCTTGCATACACAGTACAATTCCTTGTGTACTATATATTCTTCTTTGGGTAGAAACACCAGCGTCAATGTCTCCTATAATTAACTCCTGTGGGTGATCTCTCAACCATCTCCTGTCAGGTTCTAGTTTTGAATCCCGTACTGTATCTTGGGGTGCTATAGTTTCAGCTTCAGCTTGTACAGCATCTGCTTCGACTACTTCTGATCTTACAGCTGCAGGATTAATCTCTAAGTCTACGACAGGCTCTATTGGAGTTTGGGGGTTATCAGTGGAGAGTGTTCCGATATTATGGGTTAAGTCTTCTACTCCTATAGGATCAAAGCGAGGTTCATCGAACACTACGTGAACAGATTTCTCTATTGTCAGATTCTTTTTGTTAAAGATTCCGAAGGCTTTGCTAATAGAGGAGTATCCTACAAATATCCCCTCATCCGACTTTTCGTCGAAGGTCTTGAGTTGATCTTTCCCATTATTCAAAACGTAACACCTGCATCCAAAGATATGAAAGTACGCAACTAATGGAGTTTTATTATTCCATACCTCATAGGCTATTTTGTTGTGATGCTTGTTGATGATACATCGGTTTTGTGTATAGCATGCTGTATTGGTTGCTTCGCCCCAGAACCGCTGTTGCAACTTTCTTGCGGAAATCATAGTTCTTGTTGCTTACTTGAGCGTCCTATTCTTTCGCTCGGTAATACCATTTGGTTGAGGCTTTCGGACTGCTAAGTATTCATGTTGTATTCCATTGTCCGAACAGTATTTCTTTATAAAGCGATTTGTGAATTCAGTACCTCTGTCGGAACGAATGGACATGATATTCAACCTTTTCTCATTCTGAAGCTTTCTCAGGTGCTCAAGAAACTTCGTTGTTTTTTTTCTTCTTGCTTAGAAAGATTTCCAAGCATACCTAGAAAAATCATCAACAATAACGAGACAGTATTTCTTACCTCCCAAGCTTACAGGGTCTACAGGACCGTAGAGATCCATATATAGCATATCCAGAACCCTGTGGGTGTACAGGTATGATTTGCTTTTTAGGGTGGTTTTGACTTGTTTGCCTTTCTGACAGGGCCGCAGACACTGTCTTTATGGAATGACACATCGGCCAAACCTCTAACCATTCCCTGTCTGGCGAGTTTGTTGATTGTTTTGAAGTTGATGTAAGACATCCTCTTGTGCCATAGACAATTTTGATTTGCAGTGCCTTTGGCAACAAAACAAGGAACAATGGAGCTCGTAGGCTTAGAGTAAGCTATATACATATTACATGACCTACTTCATGTGAGGACGATTTCTTTGGTCTTGATGTCTTTGACACTATTGTGCGGCAATTTATACACCTCGACGGCGATCGACATAAGGGCCGAGCGACCAAGCCAGCATCAAATGGACTAAGGCAGACTTGCCAAACGAAGATGCCGGAATCAAGATTAAGCACCGAGCGATCGGCATTCAGGGCGATCGTCTCTTGGCACCTAAAGATCGACCTAGTGCCCGACCAAGGACGACCGTCTTATGCCACGTGTAAGGCCAGCATCCGTTAAAGTCTACGAAGACCGAATCTCGGATGAAGACCCATATGCAGATCCGCAAAAGGCGCCGCCAGATAAGGTTTTCTGACTCCAGCCCATCACCAACTGTAGATGACAATGACAGCCTCACCTACCGAAAGACCCGCCGAAAGGGTCCAAGGTGGGACCTCCCAAGACAGCGACATGAGACGCGTGTTGTCTTATCATTGGTTCGCACAGCTGGCTGCCTGTGGCATCTGCGGACTTTAAGGAAACCAACCAATGTGCTAAGACGATCGCCCGTTTATTATAATACAGGAAAGACGATCGCCCGTTCGGGATTAAGACATCCCAACTTCCTCCTCTCATATAAATAGAGGACTTCCAGCATTTGGAAGAGGACTTTTTTCTCTCTCTGGACCTCGCTAGGATCTCTCTCACTTTCAGAACCTCTTATCCGAAAGACGGTCGGCAGAGACGAGAACTCCCTACATTTTAAGAACTCACAGAGCATCAACTCTGGTTCTTCCGGCAATCATCTGCACTCAAGAGCTAGATAGCTAGGGTTATTACACTCATTGTAATTGTACTTTCACATTAATATCTGTACGCCTAAGCGGAATTCTTATTAATAATATCTCGCGAGAGCATTCATGCCCGGGCCTAACAAACCCAGCAAATCTTGTGTTATTTACACTCCTCGTACGTGCTCTCGCATTTTGTTTGTTACTCACCCGTAGCCATATCCAGCAAACCGTTCCAAATAATATTTAGGGTAACAACAATTGGCGCTAGAGGAAGGGCTGAACCCTTATTTTCTCTCCGACCGTTTCGAAGAACACTCACTGTTCTCCGGAACATATACTTGAAGAAACACTAACTGTTCTTCAAAGAAAAACCTTCAAGATAATGACGTCTGCCACCACCTCGAAGAGAGCCACTTTACGGTCTGCCGGACGCCTAATTCCGGCCCAGAACGAGTCCCAACCTACGGCGGAGGGAATCCGCGGCGATGCGAGACTCTCAATCCCGCCCCCGAGGGATGGCCCCAGCCTCTCACTCGATTAATTCCAAACTGCAGAACAGATCGAGGAGGCCATGGCCATCCTAAGGGAGCGACGGAGAGCATGCGATGCGCCCGCTATTACCCCATTATCCATCCACCGCGCGGGCAAATGAAAGCTCATGGGGTTACTTATCGAGCAATCATCAGAAAGCCCCGGTTCACGAGAAAAGGCTCTCGCGAGGCGGGACAGTTCCGTCTTCAGCTGGCTTGGAAGTGACCCTTCATGGCGACCGGGGCATTCTGGCCCCAGCCATGAGATGTCGGAGCCCAAATCCGTCATCAGGAGTTCGGCATACCCAACTCCCAAAAGACAGGTCGGCCATTTGGCTCCACCTCGCTGAAAAACCGAGCTCGGCGGCGAAGACCACATCGCCTACCGTGGAGCCAGGAGATCAGTACACGAACGCCTCGGCTCCCGCTCTGAGAGCCAAACCACGAGCAGCCAGGCTACGACGATGGCCGTAATGCAACGCCAGCTCGACGATATGAAGGCGCTCCTAGAAACTGGGGCAGGCGCTAAGAGAAATGACGCCAGACCAAGTGAGCCACTCGCGGTCCAGATCGAGCTTGCCCCCATGCAACCAAAGATCGCTCCTCCTCGAACACCTTTGTATGAGGGGAGATCGGACCCCGAGACTCACTTAAGCAGGTTCCGGATCTACATGACTGGATGCGGAGCATCAGACGCGACAAAATACCAAATGTTCCCGTTGACATTGGGCAATCTTGCCCATAGGTGGTACATCTCATTGCCACCGCGCTCAATCAATTCCTTCGAAAAACTGGCGAGCGACTTCATGTCGTACTTCACCGCCAAGGTCGCTCGTCCAGAAGGTCCCCACCGCATGATAAAGATCAGGCAGGGGGAAGACGTGTCCGACGAAGATTACATCCACTGGGTGGATAAAATAATCCTCAACGGCAAGCCCATAAGCGACGAGATCGCCCTCTACTCGGTCCTAGGGGGATTCGATGGTCTTTCGCCCATGTTTAGGCACCTTACGAAGGACATCCCCCCAACTTACGTGATCTTCCGCGCCACGGCCGCAGACTTTATGGCCAGGCAAAGGTTGCTCACCCTTCGCCTAGGCGAAGGGGCAGAGAAGGCGATCGCCAAACCCGAAAAGGCGGTCGCCAAGTCACCCGGTGATTTCGAGGCCTTTGAGGATATGGAAGCCCATCTCCTTCACAACCTCAATCTATCTCCGGTCCATATTTTTTACGCCATCAAGGGGCGCGAGCGGCTAAGCAAGCCAAAAGCGATAAGGGACCACGATCATCTGGACCGCGATAAATTTTGTGCTTACCACAAGAGTCCCTGCCACAACACCAACCAATGCCGAGACCTCCTCAGACAACTCTGGAGATTGTTCGAGGAGGGCAAGCTGGATAGTTTAGTGACTTAGCCGGAGCCCCGGGCAGAAAGGACCAAGGGCCGCGATCGGCGATAGAGCGACGACCGTCAATCTCCCAATCCGATCGCCAGAATAAAACGCGATGAGCCAGAGGATTCATACGAATCAATCCTCCCGATCAACCTCAGCGACTGGATCTATATGGTTCAATCAAGAGGTGGGAACTTCGGAGGTCTTTCCCCGATTCCCACCATGTCAAACGAAAGGCTACTGCCCAAGCAACGTCTCCAAAAAGAGGATGACTCGCTCGCCCTCTAAAGTTCGTCATCTTACATGATGGACCTAGGCAAGCAATCGCCTCCCCCAGCACAATGTATACCATCGAGGATCGCCATCTAACATGACGGTCTGAGGTAGAAAAGTGCAGACATGGTTCTGGAGGTCGATGGAACTGACAGCCCATCCATGCAAGGTTCCTTTGGGAAGAGATCGCTCGCCCTTCGTTTAAATACGAGGCGGGCGTAGCCGAAGGATCCTCCAAATCAGATCTGTGGACACGCTCGCCCACCCTCAAAGGTCCATCATCTAACATGGTAGATCCGGACAATGCGACGCGTTCCAACCCCATCACAACGTATGCCCTCGAAGGTCCGTCATCTAACATGTCGGTCCCAGGCAGAAAAGTGCTAAAAATACATGGTCGCGGAGTTGATTAATCCGACGGCGCCCCATGCAAGGACTTCTCCAGGCTGAGATCGTCCGCTCCATCGCTACATTGCGACGCGAAACGTAGCCTCCGGAGGATCCTTTCAATAAAGTGAGTCGCGAGAAGTAGGCCATCAGATGGAATGTCGCTCGCGCACAAAAAATGGTTGCGGAGGTCGGTTCTATAGAACTCCACGATTGTGCATGGTTCCTCTAGGCCGAGATGGTCGACCTTCCTCGAGGAATATGCAAAATTGAAGATCGCAAGAGCTAAACCAAGGATCGGTCGCTAAACAGTTCATCTTCATTCCCTTTCACTAAACAACACTCTCAAGGGCCGCTCCTCTCAGCTACCGAATAGGTCATCCAAATTCAAAATCAAGGTCCGCTCGAGGAGATGATCGTCTGCTCCATAAAATGATGAGTCGCTCGTCTTTAATTCAAACAATCGCTAGTAGAACCACCTCACCCCACGTCTCTGACATCGGAGCGAGGTGGGGGACAATTATTGTGCGGCTATTTATATGCCTCGACGATGATCGACATAAATGCCGAGCGACCAAGCCAACATCAAATGGACCAAGGCAGACTTGCCAAATGAAGATGCCGGAATCAAGATTAAGCACCGAGTGATCGGCATTCAGGGCGATCGTCTCTTGGCACCTAGCGATCGACCCTAATGCCCGACCAAGGAAGACCGTCTTATGCCACGTGTAAGTCTAGCATCCGTCAAAGTCTACGACGAATCTCGGATGAAGACCAATATGCAGATCCGCAAAAGGCGCCGCCAGATAAGGTTTTCTGACTCCAGCCCATCACCAGCTGTAGATGACAAGGACAACCTCACCTACCGACAGACCCGCCGAAAGGGTCCAAGGTGGGACCTCCCAAGACAGCGACATGAGACGCGTGTTGTCTTCTCATTGGTTCGCACAGCTGGCTGCCAGTGGCATCTGCGGACTTTAAGGAAACCGACCCATGTTCTAAGATGATCACCCGTTTATTATAATACAGGAAAGACGATCGCCCGTTCGGGATTAAGACATCCCAACTTCCTCCTCTCATATAAATAGAGGACTTCCAGCATTTGGAAGAGGACTTTTTTCTCTCTTTGGACCTCGCTAGGATCTCTCTCACTCTTAGAACCTCTTATCCGAAAGACGGTCGGCAGAGACGAGAACTCCCTACATTTCAAGAACTCACAGAGCATCAACTCTGGTTCTTCCGGCAATCATCTGCACTCAAGAGCTAGATAGCTAGGGTCATTACACTCATTGTAATTGTACTCTCACATTAATATCTGTACTCCCAAGCGGAATTCTTATTAATAATATCTCACGAGAGCATTCAAGCCCGGCCCTAACAAACCCGGCAAATCTTGTGTTATTTACACTCCTCGTACATGCTCTCGCATTTTGTTTGTTACTCACCCGTAGCAATATCTAGCAAACCGCTCCGAATAATATTTTGGGTAACAACAGACACTACAGTGGACTATATAGAATTTCACCGAGAATTGTTTGTCACAGTACAGGCTAATACTAAGTAGATTGTACTGTAGGCCTTCAGTATAGGCTACGTCGGTGACTTTGAATTTTCCTACAAGTAGGGTTCCCTTCCCTCTTGTTCTTCCTTTATATTTGTCACCGTTGCGCACCTTTGGACCGCGACCTTCTACATAATTTGACAGTATGCTTATATCTCCTGTCATGTACCGAGAACATTCGCTGTTAAAGAGCCAGATGTCCTTTTCTTTTATATCCGGTAATAAAAGGGATTAAGCAGATGTAATATCCACATTTTTCCTTTTTTCGGTATATTTTATTTTGGTGTATTTTTTATTTTCAGTGACTCTCTTGTAACTGTATGGATATTTCGAGAATATTTAATACTGGAATTTTTGTTATCCGAGCTCGTTTCGGACTTGTTTTACTCAATTCCGCGTTTAATGTCATTTTCTTCGCTATTTGGTTCGATTCTTGTAATCGTTATTCGGGACCACCATTTTGGGATTGCCGTAAATCCATCTTATGTCATTATGGATGTTGTGAGCTTTTATTTCGTGTTTCGATCGTGTATCGTGTATTTCGGATGTTTTGGGCCGTTTTGTAGTTTTCCAAAGTTATGGGGTAATTACTATTGTTGTCGTTTTCTGAACCTTTGGGTAGTCAGAATCTTATTTTCTTTTAATGCTTTGGCTCCGACTCAAACTCGTCATGCGTGTGTCTTTTTTAGTCCGTTGTTTAGTGTCGGGAGCGCGTTGTTTTCATCCGGGGCAGAGTTCGTCGTTTTCCAACCTTGAGTGTTGTCTGCACTACTATCTGCACTCATTAGCGCATACTAAATTGCTTGTGTAGCACATGCTAATTTCGTTGAGTAGCGCGCGCTAACTTCGCCAGTTTAGCGCACGCTAAGAATGCCCTTAGTTCACGCTAATTCTGTTGAGTAGAACACGCTAACTTTGCTAGTAGCATATGCTAATAGGCTGGACAGTGAGTTCGAAATTTCTGCATGGTACCAGGTAGTGCACGCTGATACTGTCTTTAGCGCATGCTAACGCTAGTTATAGCTCGCGCTTATTCTGTAGTAGTGCACACTAGCGACATAGGTCAAGAGCTACTGGACTACTGAATGATCCCGTTAGCGTGCGCTAACCTTAAGAGTAGCGTGCGCTAATTAGACCCAGTATATAAGGGCCAGAGAAAGTCAACTCCTGTCATTTTCCTCATTTCATCTCCTTCCTCGCGGCTTGAGCGCTCCAGATGCGATTTTGAAGCGACTTCTTTTTCCAATCACCTCAACTATCATCTTCCTTGAGTTCTTGGTGTAGATTAACAACATCTACTTGTGTTCTTCATCTTCTATCCGAGGTAATCTCTTAGAACCCTATTTTTGGGAAATTTGGGGGTTTTCGATTTAATGTCCGATTTGTTTCGTGTTGTTGATTAATCCATGATGTATCTGATTAATCTTAGGGGTATTCATGCTTTCCCTACGAGTTCATGGTAAATTTCGTCGTATTTATGTAATCGAGAGGATACCGTTGCGACCCGCCCTCGTTGTTGTTTTGTACGAATTTACATGAATCGTAGGTGGTTTTCAGGTGTATTCCGTTTTCATACTCGTGTAGAACTGGTTGTGATTGTATTCTTCGAATCGTTAGGTTCGGGGTTATCGGTTCCTAGCGAGCGTGGTTAACTTTTCCATTCATCTCGTCGTCAATTTCTCAAGGCAAGTATTATTGTGAAACCCTTATGCTTAACATGGAATGATAATGTATATGTGTGTGATTTGCTCACTCCGGGAGGGTCCGACGGGGCCTCGGAGGAATCTGTGATTTTGCTCCTGATTCACGAGCTTGTTTGGATAGCCAGTCCGGGAGGGTCCATAGAGGCCTCGGATGGGACCAGTGGTTTAGTCCCAGTCCTAGGCGAGTCATGTGCGCGATTTTTAACTATGGTGAGTCCGGAAGTGTCCATAGAGGCTTCGGATGGGACCAATGGTTTAGTCCCGGTCCTAGGCAAATTGATTATTGACTGTTGGTTTTCTGGAAAAGACATGTCTTGATTTGATTTTTGAAACGATTTGATGCATGTACTATGAAATGTGTAAGTAAATGGTTTGACTTATTACTTATACTAGCGTAATTGCTAACCCCTTTGGGGGACCCATTTTTGGGGAAATTCGTGTTATGAATTTCAGGTTGTGATCATCCGGTCGATCGAGCACTGGAGTAGTACGAGAATGCTGTCCAGGGTTGTTGACGTGTGCAAATGAGTTATTTTGGTTGTTCATTTTAAATGTTTTTTTTTCAAAACTTGTAAACTGATAGTTAGTACTCGCGAGTACTTAGGCATTTTGATTTGGAAGATGGATTGTATACTAAATTTTATGTGTGATTTTCGATGATGTCTGGTTTACCGGTTATACCGGGCGTTTTAATTAATTTTCATCTTGGTGATGTGTGTTTGCTGACCGTGATGGTTAGATGAGCGGTATTAATTATTTAGCCTGATGGGTCCCACGTAGGGGTCCACGACGCTGTAATATACCCTGAATAGCTTGGGAGTATTACAGAAAATGGTATCAGAGCACTAGGTTTATGGATACCTAGGCTTGGTGGTTAATTGGGTCTAGTTGTGTTTTATTTTGCACATCGTCATCACGCTGCCATCATCTCGGTACTTCCATTGTTCGTAAGTTTTCCTTACTCGATTCTTTTTTTTCTCAGATCGTACTTTCATTTCTTGAACTGTGATTGTTTTTCTCCCGTACTTATCATCGAATTGCTTTTGCTACCTTTTATCTCTAGTATGGATGCTGGGAGAGGTCGAGGTAGAGGTCGTGGATGCGGCCGGGGACGTGGGGCAGCCAGTGGGGCGGCCACATCACACACTTCTGGAGCCAGTAGTAATGATGGTCGTCAGGACCATACTGCTACTCTAGATGACACATTCGATAATGGCGCCGACATTGGTGTTGCAGCTATTATGCAACAAATGGTGAACCAAATGGCTACGATAGCCCAGGCGGTTCAAAACCCAGCTCTGGCTCATAGTGCTCAGGTTGGAACGTATCTTTGGCTTCAGGATGTCACCAAGATGCATGCTTCTCAGTTTTCTGGGGCTTCTGACCCGATTGGCCTGGAGAGTGGATCAAAGAGATATCCAAGATCTTTGTTGCCACTAACTGTCCCGAGGATCGCAAGGTACCAATCGCCAAGTATTTTCTCACTGGGACGCAGCTGATTGGTGGGAGGCTGTCGGGCCTCGGGATTATGATGCTTCGTGGGCTGAGTTCAGAGACCTTATGGAATCTAAGTACTGTCCATGGCTAGTTCGTCAGGCATGGGTCCATGCTTTTTATGATGCTCAGCCTTGAGATATTCCGATTTCTCAGGCCATTGCAGATTTCAACCGGGAATTGGGCTTCGTGAAGGCCCAGGTTAAGGAGGAGAGTGACAATATTTTCCACTTTTCTAGGTGGATGAAACGTAGGATTAGTGATTATATGTCTGGACTCGCCTGTACCACCCTAAAGGACTATCAGAGTAGAGCTCTTGCTTATGATATGTCCTTGACGGCCAGTGAGGCGGCTCGAGAAAGTAAGAAACAGAAATCCGTCAGTAACTTTTCGGGTCACGAGGGCGGAGTTCAGCAGAAGCCTCAGTCTGCTAACGTTCTTGCAGGCATTTTGGCTCGTTTTTTGGGGGGCTTCTGAGGTACTACCAATGCCTCTACTCGATAGATCAGGTGTTTTAACTGTGGCTAGCTGGGCCATAGGAACCGGGAGTGTCCTCGTCCGCCATTGAATTGTCATACTCATGGCCAGTTGGGACACAAGGCTTCCTTTTGTGATCGTTTAGGACAGACTCTCGGTGCCCAGGCTTCTTTCCCAGCGCCTAGGGAGCTGAGTGTGAACCAGGGGTCGTTTGCTCTGCAGTCTCCGCAGAGTGCCAGCCGAGGGAGAGGTTGGGGCCAACCCGCTAGAGGGGGAGCTTCCAGTATCGGCCCCGCTCATCCGTGTGTATATGAGATGAGGAGGGCAGTTGATTCAGCGGCTACCGTGGCTACGAGTACCGTTCTTATTCATTCTCATCCTGTTAGTGTGCTTTTCAATTCTGGTGCTACGCATTCGTTCATCTCTATGGAGTGTGTGCACCATTTGAGTCTTGACTATTTGTCGTCTTGTGAGCCTTTCATCATTAAACTTCCTAGCGGTGATAGAATCATTGGTGATCGGGAGATCCGAGACTGTTCTTGTTGGGGTTTTCCATGCATCGAATACATAAATCAGCGGTAAAAATGCAGCGGAAGAATAAATATGAAAATCCAATTTAGGATCTCATGCAGTAATTTAATTGTTTGATTAAATCGAATTACCTTAATCCGACGAACAGATCTAGATCCGAACTAGAAGCATATGAATATCTCCTTCCTCTTTGGGTGATCTATACACGAACAATTCCGCAAGCCGGATTGCTAGATCCTTACAAATAATATTGATAAATAGTACAACACAAATTCCTTACTAGAAGGATTGTACTATTGATCAAGATCAACTAAGGGAAGACGAGTAGATGACCGATCCGCAACTTCTACTATAGAGAGGGATGGCCAAAATCCTTAGTCTTGAGAAAGGGGGGGAGGGAGGGAGGGGGGCGATTTTTAGGTGTAGGTTTCTTATGACAACTCATTGTCATAGACTCCCTATTTATACTAAGTAACCCTAGATTCAAGAATCTAGTATTTGCTTAGTTACCCCTTGTGTTATTAAATAATACATTATATATAATACCCAATATTATATATTACTAATTATTTAATTTTCTCATAAATATAATATATAATATTATATTTATTATTCCCAATTGATATTTATTCCTACTTGTCTATAATTGTCGTACGTGCGACCCAAAAGGCTTATATTATGTTGGCAATTATTTAATACCTTATTAAATAATAAATCATAAGCGGCCTCTAGCAAGACATTATGATTACCCAAATAATACAAGTTAATACTCCATTAAACCTTTTATGGTGTCAAATCCCTTTGTCACGCGATATCATATTTGAACTAAGTCATAGAGTGTGTCATACTTATTTATGTTCAAATGCTTTCTCGATCTTAAGTATACTGATTGAATCAAATGACTCTTCATTTAAGCATGGCCATGCATTTCCTTCAGTCCTACTTATCTAGGGGCCCAACAGATATCTCTCTCATTAAAGAGAGGGACAAGTCCCCATCTTGATATTCATTACCCTCTACATGACTCCCAGTAATCCCAATCACTAACCTTTATGATCACCATGTTTCAGATGACATTGGATTACGTCAAGGCATAGCAGTTATCATGTTGGACTCTATGATAATATCAGGTTCAAGGATTTATTAACATACTGTTATATTGAGATTCACATATGATATTTCCATGCAGTGATCTCAATGCGGGTCTGTCCAGTATTAGTTCTCCAAGCAATACCCATAAGATTGATCCGTACCATACGCATAATCATCTGATGATTATGAATCACACTTACACTAGTATATTAATCACTTGAGTCTCTACTCAACGCGATTGTACCAGGGACATTTGAATAATCTTATTATTCATGAATAACTATTATTCAATTATTATAATATTAAAACATGCACACATTATAATAATCAATGAGAAATAAATGATATCAAATAACTTTATTTAAATGTGACAATTACAAATCTAGGCATATCGAATGTCCTAGGGCACTATTCCCAATAATTTCCCACTTGCATTTGGACCATTCATTCATGACTTTTAGTTCTATCGCTCTAGCATGCTCAACATGCTTTGCTTGTGAGAGAGGCCTGGTAAGTGGATCTGCAACAGTCTCTTCCGTTGCTACTTTGCATATTGTAATATCTCCTCGTATCACGATCTCTCTGACTAGGTGATATTTTCTGAGTATATGTTTGGAATTATGATGAGACCTAGCCTCTTTAGCTTGTTCAATAGCACCATTATTGTCACAATAAAGGCTTATGGGACCATGGACGGTCGGCACCACTCCTGGTTCAGTAACGAACTTCTTGATCCATACGGATTCCTTAGCTACATCCGATACTGCCAGGTACTCAGCTTCTGTAACAGAATCAGCAACCATGCTTTGCTTGGAACTCTCCCAACTCACAGCACCTCCTTTCAATACAAACACATAACCAGTTTGCGATTTAAAATCGTCTCTGCTGGTTTCGAAACTTGCATCAGCGTAACCATTTACAACCAGCTCGTTTCCCTCCCCCCCATAAACTAGGAAATCATCCTTAGTTCTTCTCAAGTACTTTAGGATGGTTTTCACTGCTGTCCAGTGACTTTCACCTGGATTCGATTGGTATCGACTTGTCATGCTAAGGGAAAACGATACATCTGGCCGAGTAAAAATCATGGCATACATGATCGATCCAATGGCCAAAGCCTATGGTATCTTGCTCATGCGGGCCCGCTCATCAGGAGTCGAAGGACTCTGAGTCTCACTCAGATGAATGCCATGTGACATTGGAAAGAGTCATCTCTTGGAGTCTAGCATATTAAACATCTTCAATATTTTATTAATGTAGGTACATTGAATCAGACCAATCAATCTCTTTGATCTATCTCTATAGATTTTTATTCCAAGAATGTAAGCAGCTTCTCCTAAGTCTTCATTGAAAAACAACTTCCCAACCAAGTCTTGATTGTCTGCAAGGTGGGAATATTATTTCCAATGAGTAATATGTCATCTACATATAAGACTAAGAAAACAACTATGCTCCCACTAACCTTCTTGTACACACATGGTTCATCTTCATTTTGAATGAATCCAAACTCATTGACAGTTTCATCAAAACGAAGATTCCAGCTCCAAAAAGCCTGCTTCAACCCATAAATGGATCTTTGAAGCTTGCAAACCTTTTTTAGAATTTTTTGGATGAACAAAACATTCAGGTTGTGTCATGTATACATCCTCGAGTATGTTTCCATTAAGGAATGCTGTTTTGACATCCATTCGCCATATTTCATAATCATAGTATGCGGCAATGGAAAATAAAATTCTAATTGATTTAAGCATGACTATTTGCGAAAAAGTCTCATCATAGTCAACACCATGAATCTGTCTATAACCTTTTGCAACTAGTCTAGCTTTATAGTCTTGCAGATTATCATCCATGTCTTTCTTCTTTTTATATACCCATTTGCACCCAATGGTTTTAACACCCTCATGTGGATCTATCAAGTTCCAAACTTGATTGTCATACATGGACTGTATTTCTGACTTCATGGCTTCTAGCCATTCCTCGGACTATGGTCCTGAAGCAGCTTCTGTATAGCTACTAGGCTCATCATCTATGAGCGATGCGTTATCATCCTATGTTACGAGATAACCATATCTCTCAGGTTCATGTCGCATCCTATCAGATCTGCGAGGGACTTGTGTACTTTGAACGGGCTCTTCAACTGATTGTTGAGCCTGTTCGATTTCCATCGGTGAATCAATGTCTTCTGGTGGTTCTCGAGTTTCCTCGAGAATTACTCTTCTCCCACTGTCTATTTTGGAAATAAATTCACTTTCTAAGAATACAGCATTTCGAGCAACTAACACTTTGTTCTCTGCGGGCTTATAAAAGTAATATCCTTTAGTTTTCTTAGGATACCCCACAAATAAATATTTTTCAAATCTGGCTCCCAGTTTGTCAAACACTTGGCGCCTTACGAACGCTTTGCAAGCCCATATCTTTAGAAAAGACAAGTCTGGTCTCTTGCCAGTCCATTTCTCAAATGGTGTCTTTTCAAATGCTTTAGATGGAACACGGTTAAGGGTGAATACTGCTGTTTCTAAGGCGTGACCCTAAAATGATAATGGAAGCTCTGTTCGACTCATTATGGATCGAATCATATCTAATAAAGTTCGATTCCTCCTCTCGGACACTCCATTATGATGAGGTGTTCCGAGAGGAGTAAGTTGTGAAACAATTCCACAATTTCTAAGGTGATCATCGAATTCTTGGCTCAAGTATTCGCCACCTGACCCGATCAAAGGGCTTTAATTGTCTTGCCAAGTTGATTCTGTACTTCATTCTGGAATATTTTGAACATTTCAAAAGATTCATGTTTATACTTCATAAGATAAACATATCCATATTGGCTATAATCATCGGTAAATGTAATGAAGTATTGGTATCCGCCTATGGCATGAGTGATAAGAGGTCCGCATACATCAGTATGTATTAGGCCTAATAGATCACTAGCCCTTTCTCCATGACCGGTGAAAGAATTCTTCGTCATCTTGCATAATAAACAAGATTCGCATGTCCCATATGATTCATAGTCAAAAGAGTCTAAAACTCCATCATTATGGAGCTTAGAAATGCGTTTCTCATTTATGTGACCAAGTCGACAATGCCGTAAGTAAGTCGGATTAGAATCATTGAGCTTATGTTTCTTGGATGCAATGTTATAGACTTCCAAATTGTTAGACTCATCTAGATCAATATTGTGAAGGCCAATATATAACTTTGCAGTACCATAAAGCAAGTCATCAAAGAAAATACGAATAATCTTATTCTTAATAAGAAAACTGTAAGCTTCATAATCTAATGTAGAAACTGAAATAATATTCCTATTAATAGCAGGAACATAATAGCAATTGTTCAAAACTAACAAAAGCCCATTGGTCAAAACTAGATCATAAGTTCTTATGGCTAGTGCAGCAACTCTTGCTCCATTGCCGAATCTTAGATCCACTTCCCCTTTCTTTAGTTCTCTACTGCTTCTCAACCCCTACACATTTTTATAAATGTGAGATCCACATCCAGTATCCAATACCCAGGAGTTAGAAATAGATAAGTTAACGTCTATAACAAGTATACCTGTGGCAGTCTCACTACCCTTGGTACGCTTTAGCTCTTCCAAGTAAATCTTGCAATTTCTTTTCCAGTGTCCTGGTTTATTGCAATGATGGCAATTTCCATCTTTGGGAGCTTTAGCCTTGAAAACCGGCCTAGTAGGGTCTTTAGATTTGGCAACTTTTGCCTCACCCTTGCCCTTGCCTTTGTTCTTAAAGGACTTCTGTTGGGAAAACAAGAACCCTGTATCGAATCAGTCGGGATAATCAAGCCCTGTTTCGAATTGTGTTGATAAGAGGTTTTGACATATATGCCAATCCTCAATACAGCAAGGAAACTGTATCGAAGAATTAAGGCATCAACCTGTATCGAAGACCTGTCTCAAATCCAGCATATAGTGGAACCTTTCAGTACAACAAAGAAGTCTTATAAAGACCAAGTATGGAAACTGTCTCGAATCACCAATACAGTGATCTTCTATACAGCTCTCAACAGGACAAAGAAGGAATCTTCAGAAGTTAAGTCCCGTTGAATAAGAAGTATTTAAATACTCAAGGATAAAGTATTTAAATACTGTCAGTCAACAGATCTTCAAATCTCGCTAAATCCGGATCGTGCTTTTCATCCCGTTGGAACGGAATCTTGCTCAACGGATACATCTCAACGGATATATATTTCAGAGACTATATATATCTCATCAAGGCATTGAAGATCAGTTACCGAACCAAAACTAATTGACTGAAACTATCAAAGCTATCAAAGTTATTATCAGAGCAAAACATATCTCCAAAGCTTACTGCAACTCAGATAAAAGAGATACAGTGCTCATCATCTTGAACAACACTTCATCAGCTAGGGGTGAACTTGAGGAACTTGACCTCAGATTCACCGGTATTGTTGGTGAACTTGAAGCGTTGGGAAAAATTTATACCCAAAAGGAGAAGAATTTAAAATGTTTCAGATCTCTCCCAGCCCGATGAGACATTAAGACCACAGCTATGCGTGTGTCTTACAATCTTAATGAAATAACTACTTTTGATCTCTTCTCTGACCTCAAAGATTTTGAGTATGATATTGACAGAAGAGAGAAAGCTGAAGAATCTCCTTCAAAGTTCACAACACTAGCCGCTGTATCGAGTCGTCGACACAACATGCCCAACTCATCGAAGCCTAGTCACAAGAATGCTGACAGTGACGACGACATCCTGTCTCAATATGAAATGGCGCTTCTCATGCACAAATTCAAAAAGTTCATCAAGCAGACTCCCTACAGGCCCAAACCTGTCCAAAAGGTAAGTACCGAAACTTCATCCGGTAATTCTAACCTGTGCTATAATTGCAGGAAACCAGGGTATTATGCAAATAAATGTCCTCATCCAAAAGTTCAAAGGTTGCCGGAGGCCGAGCAACAAGAGAGAGATGAAAGAAGACGTGCTTGGAAAAACAAGCTCAAGGCCCTGATTGGAAAATCAGAAGCCTCCCCCACACCATCCAAATCAGAAGAATGTCTTCAGATGGTCACTGAAAGTGATTCATCTGATGATGAGTTCGATGATCAAGCATATATGTGCTTTATGGCCAAAGACATTCCGGAAGGAGAAGATAGCGATGATGAGGTAAGTTCAACCTCAGCTATTCCATCAAATGCATCTCATACCTTTGAAAACATGATGAATGAATTTAAAAACATTCAAAAGGCCCATGAGACATTGAAAAACGAGAATATACAGCTCCAACTGTCTAACCTAGAGCTGAAAGATGAAAATGACTTGCTGAAGATAAATTATGAAAATATGTCTCCTGACTGTGAAACCAGCAAAGTCGATTTTGAAAAACTCATAGAAATCAATCATCAACTTGATCATGAACTAAGTGAGATTAAAACTCACAACGAGATCAAGACAAATGATTTGGTTTTACTTCAAGCCAAAGTCACAACTCTCGAAAAACGAGAAATTGAACTTGAGACCACTCTGAAATCGTTCGAGAAATCATCCAAATGAATGGAAGAAATTCTGAGCACTGGGAAACATGCTCATGATAAAAGTGGCTTAGGATACAGATCATGTTCAAACAAAGGGAAAACTAGTACAGTGTTTGTCAAGAGTGTGGAACACATTCCAGTATCGAAAGATACCCCTAGTCCCGTGAAGGAACCTGCTGCACCGCTAAAACCGAAGGCTGCCATTCCGCCCCCGCAATCCTATTCCAGACAGCGGAATCATAAGCCGTTCCAACCTGTGAGGCGCACTCAACATCATGCTCCCCGAGCATATCAACAGCGCCAACAGCCGTTCGGAAGGAAGGTTGTATTCAACTACCAAAGGCCTGCACGGAAGTACTATCAGTATATCACACCTAGGTATTGGATACAGGAGCCCCGTTATTCCTCGAGACAGCAGATGTCCGCTCAGTATCAACAACAGCGTTGGGAATCCAACTGGAGACCCAGAAGGCAAGCTGTTAGGCCACAGAAAATGGCTCCACCTCCAAGACGGCACTCGTACTGGATTAATAATAATAACCCTGAATTTTTCATGCATAATAATTATCATGGTTATAGTGACTACGGATATGCCCCTCATAGATATCGCAACACTGTACCGAATATGACCTACAGTAAACCAATTGCTGCCAGGAAAACTTGGGTACCTAGAGGAACTAACATACATGGACCCAAAAATCAAAAGGGACCTAAATCTACTTAATTTCTTTGCTATAGGACATTCTAGAGGAGGATACCTGGTACTTTGATAGTGGATGCTCTCGGCACATGACCGGAGATAGAAGCAAGCTATCAGATTTTGTAGAAGGTTGCGGTCCAAAAGTTCATTTCGGTGATAAATCTAAAGGAAGAACAAGAGGGAAAGGAAACCTACTTATCGGAAAATTCAAAGTCACCGATGTTGCATATGTTGAAGGCTTACCGTACAATCTACTTAGTATCAGCCAGTTCTGTGATAAACAGTTCTCGGTGAAATTCTATATAGATCGCTGTAGAGTCAAGAACATCCAAACCAAGGAAGTTGTGCTTACAGGAAGCAGATCAGGTAACATGTATATTGCTGACTCGAAGCCTATGAGCTCCTCAATTCCATGCTTTGTTGCCAAAGGTACTGCAAATCTTAGCTGGTTATGGCACAAGAGGATGTCTCACGTCAACTTCAAGACGATCAACAAGCTTTCAAGATAGGGAATGGTTAGAGGATTGCCAAACGTGTCATTCAAGAAGGACAGCGTCTGCGGACCGTGTCAGAAAGGCAAGCAAATCAAGTCAACCCTGAAGAGCAAATCCAACCTTTCAACCCAAAGAGTGTTGGAAATGCTACATATGGATCTCTACGGTCCTGTAGACCCAGTAAGTTTGGGAGGTAAGAAATACTATCTTCTTGTTGTTGATGATTACTCCAGGTATGCTTGGACAATTTTCCTAAGCAAGAAGAAGGAAACAACATCAAAGCTGCCCGAGCTCCTAAGAAAGTTGCAAAATGAAAAGGCATTGAGTATTGTGTCCATTCGTTCCGACAGAGGTACAGAATTTACTAACCGCTTTATAGAGCTATACTGTTCGGAAAATAGGATACAACACGAATACTCAGCTGCCCGTACACCTCAACAAAATGGTGTTGCCGAGCGAAAGAATAGGACGTTGAAAGAAGCAACAAGGACAATGATCGCCGCAAGCAAGTTGCCACAACGTTTCTGGGGTGAAGCAACCAATACAGCATGCTACACTCAAAACCGCTGTATCGTCAACAAGCACCACAACAAAATAGCATATGAGGTATGGAACAACAAAACTCCGTTAGTTTCATATTTTCACATTTTTGGATGAAGGTGTTATATGTTGAATAATAGGAAGGATCAACTTAGAACCTTTGATGAGAAATCAGATGAAGGAATATTTGTAGGATACTCCTCCGTCAGCAAAGCTTACAAGATCTTTAATAAAAGGAAGCTGACAATCGAGGAATCAGTTCATGTATTGTTCGACGAATCTCACCATGACCATACAGGACCAACTCCCATAGAACTTGTCGTTGATCTAGAAATCAACCCCACAGCTGTAAAAATCGACGTAGATGAAGCCGACGCTGTACAAGCTGAAGCTGTATCTACAGAAACTCTCGATACAGTACGGGACCCTGAATTAGATCCCGACCGAAGATGGTTGAGAGATCACCCACAAGAGCTGATCATTAGAAACATAAATGCTGGTGTTTCTACTCGTAGGAGAATACAGAGTACACAAGGAAATGTACTTTGTGCACAAGAAGAACTTGATACTGAGATATCACAGTTTCCTGAATGGAAATCTCAATCCGAGCTTAGAAGACTCAATATGTGCACTATTGCTGTATTCTTAGCCCAGTCCGAACCTGTTTCGACCATAGACGCTCTTAATAATTATCATTGGATAACATCTATGGAAGAAGAGCTTAACGGTTTCGAAAGAAACAATGTATGGTATCTTGTACCCAGACCTACACATCAATCGGTTATAGGAACTAAATGGATATTTTGAAACAAAAAGTATCGAAATGGACTTATTATAAGAAATAAATCCAGACTAGTCGCATAAGGCTATAGTCAGGAAGAAGGCATAGACTATGATGAAACCTTCGCTCCTGTAGCCAGACTAGAAGCCATTAGGATATTTTTAGCCTTTGCCGCCCATAAGAGCTTTATTGTATACCAAATGGACGTCAAGAGTGCATTCCTGAATGGAGACCTTGCCGAAAAAGTTTATGTTGAACAACCGCCAGGGTTTGCCAACACAGATGGTATCGACCTAGTATACAGGCTAAGGAAAGCACTGTATAGACTTAAACAAGCCCCTAGAGCATGGTATGAGACCTTGTTCCAGTATCTAACCATCAATGGATTTGAGAAAGGTGCTGTGGACAAGACCTTGTTCAAAATACAGGAAGGTGATGACCTTCTTATGGTGCAAATCTATGTAGATGATATAATTTTTGGTTCAACTAACCTTGCTTTATGTCAAAGGTTCTCTCATCTCATGCAAAGTAAATTTGAAATGAGTATGATGGGGGAACTTAGTTATTTCCTAGGTTTGTAGGTAAAGCAGTTGCCTACAGGTATTTTCGTCAACCAGGAAAAATACAACAAGGAGCTTCTCAACAAATTTGGAATGAACACTTCCAAATCATCGTCAACCCCCATGAGCACTTCCGTGCAAATTAGTGCTGATGAAGCCGGAAAGCCGTTTGATCAATCACTCTACAGGAAGCTCATTGGTTCGCTCCTGTACCTAACGGCTAGCAGGCCCAATATCTAGTTTGCTGTTGGAGTGTGTGCGAGATATCAAGTAGCACCTAAGGAATCACACTTCAATACAGCTAAACGAATCCTGAAGTACATTAAAGGAACAGTCGATGTAGGACTATGGTATCCTAAAGAAGGCGGATTCGATTTAGTTGGATACAGCGACTCGGATCTTGGAGGCTTCAAGCTAGATAAGAAGAGTACAAGTGGAACTTGTCACTTTCTTGGACCTAGACTCGTTTCTTGGTTCAGTAAGAAGCAATTGGCTAACTCTCTTTCCACAGCTGAATCAGAATACTATGTCATTGGTAGTTCTTTGTATGCATATCCTTTGGATGCAGCAACAGTTGTCAGATTATGGAATTGAAGCCAGAGAGACTCCAATCATGTGTGATAGCATGAGTGCAATTGCAATAACGCACAATCCTGTCCTGCACTCGCGCACTAAGCATATCAACATGAAGCATCATTTTATAAGAAATCATGTCGAGAACAAAGATGTTCGCCTTGAAAAGGTTCATACAAACATTCAGTTGGCCGACATCTTCACCAAGCCACTCGACACAGCCAGATTCAACATGCTTAGACAAGAATTGGGAATGCTACAGCCCGACTCCCTGTAAGTAATTTACTGTTTTTACTCAACAATTGAGGGGGAATGCTGTAAGACCCAAGAATTATTTGTACATTCAGAACCGTCAATACAGCACTGTAGTGAACAAAGACATGAATAATCCTACAGCTGACGTGTGCAATAATTAAGGGGGAATACAGTAGGACCCATGAATACAGCATTAATCCAAAAGTTGCTGTATGGAATTTAAAACCTATATGTACCTTTTAAGGGGTAATGCTGTATCGTCGCGAATACATCACATACTATAGGATTTTGATTCAAGTGAATATTATATTATATAATTTCATTTTTAAAATGATTTTTGTCCACGTGCCCTGTTTTTATGTCAAACATCATTTACATTAAATGCCTTACACGATATCTGGACAACTGAATCTCAAAAGCCGTGATGTTTTAAATTGTTTAATGTTTTAAAACCGCCGTTTCAGGCATTTAGGGTGACACAAATGTCAGAAGTGGGACCCGCTCATATTTAATGGATAAGTGTACCAGTTACACTCAGTCCATCTTAACCGTTGATTTCAAAAACCGGTTCCCATACCTTAAAATCTGACCATTCGTACTCTGCAAAACCCTATTTCGCCGCCCACTATAAAAGGACTGATACTGCCATTAGAGACTCTTTACGCTTTCTGCAAAATTAAGAGTTCTCATGCAAAAACAGCCTACACAGCTTTCTGCATTTTACTGCAAATTTTGTCTATTCTCTTTCACTTTTTCTTGAAAAATCATTAATGGCTGGACAAACATCTTCTCCCGCACTCAAGAAAACCGCAAACATCATCGATGGATGGATCTTCTCAAGATCTATTGTCATTGAATGCATTCTCACTGAAACCAATGATGTCGAACCTATGGAGTTCATTATCACTCGTCTTTGTCAACAAGGCCTCTACCGCCTTGGAAGTCAAACCGCTGAGAAGTACGATGTTCATCTGGTTGAGGAATTTTACCTCAACGCTGCCGTACGCTTTTTGTCGCTGGTCCAAGGAGGTCACATTGCTGACATAACCGCTATCATTCAAGGAGTGGAGATCTGTGTTGATAGCGATCTTCTCCAGAATATTTACAGGCTACCTGCTGATGGCCTGACAATGGATCAACTTGAGATGTTTGGGTCTCAAGAACTGATAACTAAGTTTTGTGGCTGTTCACCGACTCAACTGTTGTTGACATGGTTCAAACCACATGTCACAAGAAAATTTTTTGCCTGCCATATGTGTATTTACATGATTTTTGCTGCAGGATCATCGAGAATCGAACTGGTACATTCGAAATGTGTACTAATCTGAGATTCAGGATGATGATTGCAATCGACTGCGGAAAAGGTCAACCGGTGCCGATAATCTCAAGCGCTTGCAATAGGAAGTATGCAAGCCTGCCACCCAGAAGAAGTCATTTGGTTTAATGTTAAACCATATTTTGATGAAATGCGGACTGTCGCAATCCGCTGATGCAAAGAAGAACAACTCCAGGATATACCTAGGAGGTGTCAAGCCTACAGCGTATAACCAGAGCACTATGGTCTGCAACAACCCTAAAACCAAAAGTATGCCAGTTTGTGCAGTCCCAAGGGATGTGTCTTTGAAGTCCCAGGATGTGGAGTCTTCAAAGAAGAGGAAAAGATCTCACAGCAAGAAACCATTGCTGGTGAGAAGCCGAAAAAGAAGCTAAGGAGGCTTTCTAAACCTAAATCCACCAAGACCTCCGAAGAAGTTTCCACCGTGGCACAACCCACTGAAGAACTACCCCAGGGCCCAACCCCTGTGGAAGAGGTGTCCACTACTGTATCGACAGTAGATCCTGAGCCTTTGGCGGCTAGGACAGATGATCGGACATCTGCCAATGAAGAAGACTCTAGCGAGTCAGCTGCCCCTACGGAGCCAAACGCTACTTCTCCAATGCGGGATTCCACACCCGTACAAGATCAATCTTCATTCGGGACACCATCCCCTGTAAGGAATCCCACTTCCCTACAGGATCCCACACCTATAGAGGAATACCTCGCTACAGCGGATCCATACGTTGTACGCAGTCCCTCCCCTGACACCATTCTCAACAAAACCCTTCTCTCTGTTCAGATCGACCATGCTTACGAAAGATTTCTAAAATTGAAAGGCTACAGGCTAGCTCTGTATGACACATTATACAACTGGAGCGAATGGAGCCAAGAAGAATGATTTGTATCAGAAGTGACGGACTCGACGGAAGTTGAGGCCCTGATCCGATGGGACAATCCCTTCTGCAAAGAACTAATTGAAAGCCATCTTCTGCAGAAATCTGACGCAAGGAGGAAAGGTAAAGATAAGTCAGAGAACTCTCCCCCAAATCCAAAAGATGACAATGACTCAGACGACGATGACGATGCTTTACAAGCTGGTCTGAGAATGAGTCGTGAAGAGGCTCAAGACAGAGATGCCTCTCCACCAAAGGATGACGAAGGGCCGTCAAATCGAAGTGAGCCCCCTTCGCCACAGCAAGAAAACATTCCTAACGATGAGGAATCAGTCCCTCAAGTCGAGGAAGAAGAAATAGTTTTGGAACAGGCACCCGAGCCTGCCGCCGCTCAAGAAGAAGAAGTTGTCACTGAGAGACAACAGGAGGAATCAGTCCCTCCCGTATCCATGTCTACCGACGAACCTTCGCAACAGGAGGACACAGCACCCACTGCCGCCGAACCAGAACATGCTGCTCCCGCCCCATCAACCGTGGAATCTGAGGACGGTAATGTACCTGAGGATGTCCAACTCACTTCACGCCCAACCGTGAATCTGAGGAGGTTGAACGGATCTGAAGATTTTACCCAACCAGATTCTCCAAGCACAGTTGCTAGAAAAGAGCGCCTGCGTGCTCTTGGTCTTCAAACTGTCTTCATTCAGGATGCAGTGATTGCTCTGTCTTCAGTTGAAAAAGCCTTGAATTGGATGCATACTTCTGCCGTTGAAGAGATGACTACCTTACAGCATGAAGTTTCTCGAGTAGTTGAGGCCTTCGTTATATTGCCAGAAGTATTCAAACAAGCACTGAAGATCATGCAAGACAAACAAGAGCAACTCATGGAAGAAGAGGCAACCAAAACGCGCATTGCTGAAGCCAAGACCGCATGTGCTATGATCGAAAACAGTTCTCAATTGTGAGCCCACGACAAATGTATCAAAGATATGTCGGAGGTTCTTTCCACCCTTGTCGAGAGAATAACCAACATTGAGACGAAACAAGATGCCGCACTAGAAATCCTAGGACGTCTTGATGACGCCAAAAAGGGGGAAGAAGTAAGAGAAGCTGCAAGGAGAATCAGGTTACAGCATGAAAGGGAATTTGAGGCTGCTCAAGACAGCATTACTGCTGAATTATACAAGCTAGCCCCTCCCTCTCAGAGTTTTAAGATTTCAGGCTCCCGACCTGAATTTCATGATCCAAATGTCCCGTGGCAAAACCTAATCCAAAGACATTCTGAACTTCATCTACCGACCAACCGCCATCCAACTGCCGATGAGGTGAAGCAATGGAGGAAGAATGAACTGATGAGATACTTTGTTAAACTCATCAGGGAATCCGCCATCTTCAAAAGCTATAAGACATTAGCGGAGGCTACAGACAAATTCACGATGATGCTAGAAGAAGGAAAACTCCCTCTCCAGCTAGATATGAAATCCAAACACAAAAGAGGAAATCGGATCACCCATCCAGAAGACTGGATTCTTGCCTTTGACAGATCCTATGAAGGAAGAGCTATATACCAAGATCGAGGAAACGATTCCCTACAGAACTGGTGGCGTGGAACCGAGAATGATCCAGGGAGAAAGCCATGGAGACATGCGGACTATAGGAGCTGAAATCCTTGTATATTAGTTTAGTTTTGTAATTTTTCCTTCGAAACAGCAAACCATGTACTCTAATTATTGGAATATCAATAAACGTGTTTGTTTGTCTTGAAAGATTACAACTCGTAATCTACTATGTTGATGTATGATTACATAACTTAAAATTGTTTGATAACAATCACAAGTATAGAAACTTGTTTGAAAATTAAGCTGTACGAACTTGTCTACGAACAGTTCATAACTTCAAGTGTATGCTTAGAATACATTGTAAGATTGTGCCTGCGCGCCAATCATAAGCTTAAGTTGTAAAAATTCTTAGCTATATCGAACTTGTCTGCGAGCAGCTCACTAATTAGACTAAGTTGCTGAAAGACAGACCTTTTGACAAAAGACCAAGAAATCTGCCAAAAGTCATCAAGGAAGATTATTTCATGAAGAAGGTTTTGGCATCATCAAGAAGACTTGAAAGTTAATCTTGGCAAATTGTCAAAAAGGGGGAAATTGTTGGGAAAACAAGAACCCTGTATCGAATCAGCCGGGATAATCAAGCCCTGTAAGTTGTTAGACTTTATACATTACGATAAAAGTGAATTTAATGGCATGTTAACCCGTGGGGGGAATAAGTAGTTTATTACTTTTATTGATGATTTTTCTAAATTTACATATGTGTATTTATTGAAACATAAAGATGATGCTTTTAATGCTTTTAAGGTGTATAAGGCTGAAGTTGAAAATAAATTAGGAATTAATATTAAAGTTCTTAGAAGTGATAGAGGTGGTGAATAATCCTAGTGATTTTAATGCATTTTTTGAAGAAAATGGTATTGTTCATGAATGATCCGCACCCCATACACCACAGCAAAATGGTTTAGCCAAACGTAAAAATAGGACACTTCAAGAGATGATAAATGCCATGTTAATGCATTCTAAATTACCTTTCAGTTTTTGGGGTGAAGCTTTACTTTCTGCATGTCATATTTTAAACCGTATTCCTTTAAAGAAAATCCAAATTTCTCCGTTCGAGGTATAGAAAGGGCGAAAGCCGAATATTGGGTATTTCAAAGTGTGGGGGTGCCTAGCCTACTACAAAAACATGGATCCTAAAAGGACCAAGTTGGGTCCTCAAGGGATACGAAGTGCTTTTGTTGGCTATGCTACGAATAGCAAGGCATATAGACTTCTAAATTTAGAATATAATGTCATAGTAGAATCCTGAGACATGGAATTCCTTAAGAACTCTAATTCTAGGGAAAAGGAATCTCAAAATTCCACAAATGAAGAACCTCAAGAGGAGAGTTCTTCTAGGGTTGTTATAGAACAACCAGAACCTCGATTAGCAAGAGAGTCCGTAAGACTAAGGATTTGGGACCTGACGAAATAGATTCTCAACTTATTTCTTTTTACCTAGTAGAAGGAAATAAAGAGAATTTTGCCCGAAAGGTTACGATTATTCTTCTTATTGAAGATGATCCTAAGACTTATAATGAAGCAGTGGCTTCTCGGGACTCTACTTTTTGGAAGGATGCTATCCAAGATGAAATAGATTCTATTATGGCAAACCACACTTAGGAGATTGTCGATCTACCCAAAGGGTCGAGACCCATTGGGTGTAAGTGGGTGTTTTGAAAGAAATATCACAGAGATGGTATTCTTAACACTTATAAGGCTACATTGGTAGCTAAAGGATTTCGACAACGGGAAGGAATCGATTATTTTGACACATATGCACCGGTAGCAAGAACAACAACAATTAGAGTGTTGTTTGCCTTGGCTTCTTTATATAACCTGAATGTTCATCAAATAGATGTTAAGACGGCATTTCTAAATGGAGATCTCGATGAGGTTACATGGAGCAGCCGGAAGGCTATGTGCTCCCAGGTAATGAACAAAAGGTTTGCAAGCTTGTCAATGTAATACCCAAGATCTTTATTCTGGTCTCGTTGAATTTTCTTCGGTCGAACGGACCGTTGGCATATGCGTCTTTGGAATCACATGCTTGTACTGTAGTACGTTGACTTTCGTAGCCTGCTCGTTATTGTTTTGGATCATAGCTGGTGTGTTCGCGTGATCGAGACATCGTCGAGTATCGAGCCGGGCAGTCGAAGGGCTGGTTGGGTCGGGTTACGGCCGTAAGGCCTGGCCGATTACGGCCGTAAGACGTCCGCACACCCTGGCCTGAGAGGACTTGGTTACGGCCGTAAGGTTCTTCAGGTTATGGCCGTAAGGCTTTGTTACGGCCGCTAAGCACTGGCCGGTTACGGCCGTAGTGATTCGGCATATTTCAGTCAGTTGCCATGGGAGCTCGATTACGGCCGTAAGGCTATGCCGATTACAGCCGTAAGGTACAATCATTGCGTACGCAAGGCTTCGGCCATTGCATACGCTACAGGCAGTTGACCGAGTTACGGCCGTAAGGCACTGCCGGTTACGGCCGTAACACTATCGGCCATATATAGGCCTGGTGACGGGCCAAACCTCATTTCTTGCATTTTTCTTCTTCTGGTGGCGGCTCTCGGATGGGTGCAATGGGGAGTGACGTTATTGGCCAATTCTACTCATTTTCAAGGCTTTTGGAAGGCCTTTGTCGATTAGATCAACATCCAATCCTTGTTCTTCGCCGGATCGAGGTATTTCTTCTGTGAACCCTAGTTGTGTATTTTTTTAGGGGTTTCTTCGTGATTCATTGATCTTGTCCGATCTTGATGAATTGTTCATGGTAATCTCGTTGTATTGGTCATAATCTTCGGATCTTGTAACTCGTATATCGATTTTTATCACCCGGGACTTGATTTCCAATTTCTCGAAGAAACCCTCAAATTCTTGTTATTTTTCGGGTTGATTCGGATGCCGTTTAGCGTTATTAATTCGTGGTGATATTATTTTCGTAGTTTTCATGGAGTTGACGAGTTATTGGTTGTTCTTGGAAATTCGAGGGCTACCCGACCGTATCCGTTCGTTGTCTCGTTGCTCGTGGTATCGAGGCAAGTATCTTGCCCTTACGTTTCATGTTTCGTAGACGTGATTGTTGGTGAATGATTTTATGCGCATTTCGAATGTTTAATGAACTTTAAAAAGGATCGGTATGTTCTCGATAAATGTTGTCTTTCAAAAGATAACTCGTATGCTTCGTGAATAAATGTGTTCTCGGAATACGTGTGTTAATTATGTATGTTGGAAGATGTTATAATTTCACTTAGTGAATATAGTACGTCATAATCATATGCCGAGGATTGTGTATTGATATGTGTGCTTGTTCGGCGAATATGTGACGAGTGATATTGGTTGTTAATGCTTTGAAAGGAGGTTGTGATGTTTAGTGTTTTGATGTTTTCTTATTGTTACGTGATATTTGAAAGTGATGTGCCTCCGGGTAAGATTGTTGAATCTCTGGGATCCATACTTGCTAGTATGGGTCGGGCGTGATCGTAGGGTTATCTAATCGGGTATGTCTTGCGGGGACTCCGAGGTTCGGGGCTTGATAGCCCGATGCCGGGATAACTTATGGGGTTATCCAATCCGGGTATGTCTTGCGGGGACTCCGAGGTTCGTGGCTTGTTAGCGCGATGCCGGGATAACTTATGGTTGTGGATTGATCGTGTGATGGATGTGTCATGGGTTGTCCAATCGGGTAAGTCTCATGGAGGCTCCGAGGTTCGTAGCTTGTTAGTGCGATGCCGGGATAACTATGAACGTATATATGGTTATGGTCACATGACTATTATCACGGTGACCTGTGATTTGGTGTGGATTCTCATTGGGTTATTCACTCGGGTATGTTCTATGGGAGCATCTGAGGTTCGTGGCTTGGTAGCACAGGACGCGAATGATCCTTGGGAATATGTTGTTATGGATAATTTGGGTCTTGGACCCCGTGTTTCATGATTTAGGTCTTGGACCCCATGTTTTGTGATTTGAGTTGTGGACCCATGTTTTGCTATCAGAGTTTGTATTTTGGAAAATGATTTTTGGGCCGTGTCCCCAAGTGTTTTCGAAAAACTTGAGAATTCTTAAATCCCAAATGTTTTCAAAACTCCCGAGGTCTTTAAATATTTCATAAGATGTATATTGGGTTTATTCCCACCTTTCATGATTTGAACAGTTTTGATCAAATGAATTATCTCGGGAAGTATGTTCACGATTATTATGTTCTTGGAGTATGTTGTGTATGGCTTGTATTGATATTTTATACTTGCACTAACAAAATAGTGGAGTTTTGCTAACTCCTGAGTATTCGGGGGTGGATGTCTGTATTGCGTCCAGGTACTTGCAGGTTTCTGGGGAGCGAATCACAAAATCGATACGAAGGGTGATGGAAGACGACGATACTAATCACATGAAGACTAGTCGTAGAGTATTTTGATAGAGTCTTATTGGTTATCTTTCCGATGTGTTATTTTCCTGATATATGGGAGCGTTAATGTATTCCAGCCCCTGTGTGGGTATGAGTTTCGGGAAAGAGTTATGTATGTAATGATGTGTGTGTTGTGATAAAATACCAAATCGGTCCAGTGGTTGGTTATTAGCCGTGTTGGCATGTATTGTTATGTTGTGTTTTCTGTATTTAGCCTGGTAGATCCTCGGGGAGAAGGTCCGTGGCGCTGTAATATTCCCGATCGGTTTGGGGGTGTTACAATCAAATCCTTATATGGATTAAAACAAGCACCCAAACAATGGCATCAAAAGTTTGACTCGGTCATACTTACGAATGGATTTGTTCCTAACGTTTGTGACAAGTGTTTGTACACGAAGGTGCGTGTTAACCTTGTGATCTTCCTGTATCTCTATGTTGATGATATGTTAATCATTAGCAACGAGATGAAAGGAATATTAGAAACGAAGAGGTTTCTATCTTCCACTTTCAAAATGATAGATCTTGGACAAGCTGATACTGTTTTGGGTATCAAGATTCGTAGAACCAGTGGGGGTTATGAACTTAGTCAATCGCACTATGTTGAAAAATTGTTTGACAAGTTCAAACATTTAAAATTCAAGGAGGTAAACACCCCTTTTGATTCAAGTGTAAAACTTGAAAAGAATGATGGAAGAGCGGTGGCTCAATTGGAATATGCTAGTGCTATTGGTTGTCTTATGTACTTGATGCAATGTACTCCACCAGACATAGCATTCGTCATTAGTAAAATGGGCAGATTTACTAGCAATCCAAGTGCCGAGCATTGGAAGGCCATTGGAAGAGTTTTTGGATTTCTTTTGAAAACCAAGAATCTTGGACTTAAATACGGTTAGTTTCCTGCCGTACTAGAAGGATATACTGACGCTAGTTAGATATCGAGTGTCGTAGATAACAAATCTACGACAGGATGGGTGTTTACACTTGCCGGAGGAGCAGTTTCTTGGAAATCAAAGAAACAAACGTGTATTACTCATTCGACCATGGGATCAGAGTTCGTGGCTCTGGCTTCCGCATGTTAAGAGGCTAAATGGTTAAGGGATCTTCTTTTAGAAGTTCCATTGGCTAAAGATAATATATCAACCGTGTCGATACATTGTGATAGTCAATCAACCTTAGAAAGAGCATACAGTGAAGTGTATAATGGAAAGTCCAGACATACTAGTCTTAGACATGACTATGTGAGGAAATTGATCAAAGATGGAACCATTTCGCTCACATATGTGAGATCAAGCTTTAACATTGCTAATCCGTTCACAAAATCTCTTGCAAGAGATTTGGTGAAATCGACCAGGAGAGGGATAGGTCTTAAACTCCTTGAGTAGTGATCCAAAGATGATGGCAACCCAACCTAATGTTATGATTTGACTAACATTAGGTTTAATGGGTAAGAACAAGTAATTGATTTGGACGTTCACAACCGTACACAGCAATGTTGGCTGTTACTATTGGAGGTTGAGTTTTCTTAACTCTTAATGAAGTTCAGTCATGAGGACAAGCATCTGTAAGTAACAGAGATGTTGTAAGAACTTCACCTATGTGAATTTAAGGATGGTGCCGTCCTAAAGTGAGAGGTGGGGTTTATCTCATGAAAAATTCACGAGACAGGATGAGCACATGGCCATTAACGGTGCTAAGCGTGAGATGTAGGCAAAGAACACTAAAGGCTGTGTGTTGAGTAACACCGACTTTATCACAAGGAAAATAGGTTCAAAGCCTAGCTACCTAATTTCCGATAAAGTCTTGTGTTGCTTGTACTAAGGATTAGTTCAAATCGAAATATACTTATCTGTACTAACACACTTTGTTTTTCTTCTGGATTCTGTTTTGTCTTTTCTGAACAAGTGTAGGATTGTTGGAAAAGATAAATTAAATAAGGGATTTAATTATTTAAAGTTTTTATTTGATTGTTCACTAAAAGACGAAATAGTGTGTTGTTGTTAAGAGAGTGTGTTTTGTAACGGCCGCGCCTCCTCAATTGGTGGTTATTTTTGGTTGCCGTTTGAATGAAATTTCATGTCGTTTCGAAACGAACAGTCATTTGGCCAACGGTCGTATCGTTTGAACGAAGTGGTGCTCCTATTCGTCGAAGCTTTTTGCGAATAGGTACAATTTCTTTATAAATCGAGTTCGGCTTCAGAAATCATTAACTAGGTTTTGAAACTACTATTCTCATTCTCTCTAAAACCCAATTTATCCAGAAAATCGTTCTTGCCTATTTTCGGGTTTCACTCTGTCTAGAGTGCAGTCCGGAACTAAGGCTTGTCGTATCCTGTGGTATTCTTGTACATAACCTTAAGACACATTTCGGGGTGCAAGAAATACTATAAGGAAAGTGTTTCCATGCATGATTCAAGCCTCGACGTTTTCAATTTCGAAGAATTCTCTAACAGTCTTTGCATGGACTTATCCGGTCCATCCAGTTAAAGATTCATTCCAAAAACTCCAAAAAAGTGGTGGAACTTATTAATTGTTACCCTACAACCCTTGCACAAGGCCTTGCTTGGTTTGAGTCCTCACATCTTATAGGATATGAGGAGGTCCTTATGATGTTTGACATGCTCAAGGCTTGTAGAGGCCATATCCTCATCATACGTTCACTTTGTACCCTCTTCATACCCTTTCACTGAAACACATAATTGCATCCCATCTTCAGCAGCCCATCTCACATCACAACCCATCTGGACAACCCAATTATTGTTATTCGTAGAAGTGTTATGGCTGGTGTCCATGAGGAAGTCGGTGAATTCAAGAATGAATATGACATCATTTCTCAACATGACACTGAGGATGATGAGGGTCCATCAACTACTATGTGTTACTCTAACCCTCCCTCTCACTTTCGTAGCATAACTTCCGACGACATGGAGTATGTTGGCGATGAATTTGTCCACTTTCGAGATCAATCTTTAACTGTTCAGGACTATGAAAACCTCTAAGTGGGTATGAGATTTCTCATAAAAAGAGATGGCTAAGCGATACATACAAGAATACCACCTAAATAATTCCCTAGACTTCGTGGTGGAGTAATCTGATTTAACTAGATGGGTTGTTCGTTGTTCCAATGAAACCTGCAAGTGTAGGTGTAGAATTTTTATTAGTAAGAAATCACATGTCTGGGAGATAAGAAAACTTAACGAGCCCCATACATGCACATCAACAGCGGTTTCATAAGATCACAGACAACTCTCATTAGCATTCATCTGTGCAAGCATCATCCACATGGTGAGGCAGGATCCGACAATCTCAGTCTCAGTGTTGATCGCACAAATAAGATCACAATACACATATACTATAACATACAAAAAGGCATGGATCGCAAAAAACAAAAGGCCATCGAGATGACATATGAGAATTGGGAGGAATCCTACAAGGTGCTTGCAAGGTGGATCCTTGCTTTCCAATAATATCTTCGAGGAACTGCTACTGAAATAGAAGTGAAGCCCCTCATTGAGAATAGCCAATTAGTTCCTCATAAGTCTGTCTTCCATCACCTTTTCTGGACTTCTAAACCATGCATTAAAGGGTTTGGTTACTGCATCCAGTTGTTTCAGTTGATGGAACATGGTTTTATGGGAAGTATCACGGGACATTGCTGATGGAGATTGCACAAGATGGGAGAAACAACATAATTCCAATAGCATACGCCCTTGTTGGCCATAGTATAGAGTAAAGACAACTTAGAAAGGAGGTTTGAATAAGCTGTATCTTTTTCAAAGTTTATATACGTAGCGAAAGTCTAAGGTTAAGTTGATGTAAATACAGGAACTGAATAATCTCCTGTTAGCTTGGTGCTTACAGGGTTTCTACGATATGTATACTTACATCACACAGACAAATAGAAAACAGTAAATGACAGAAAGTAAAGACACACTAATTAAAGTGGTTCGAGGTAAACCCCTCTACGTCCACTTGTCCTCCACACAAGAGTAAAATATTTATTAAAATCACAGCGTACACAACTATGTGACTTTAACTAAATGCGTTGCTATATCGTTCACATGGATTGATACAGCCGACAGTAGCTTGGGCCGTTCACATGATTGTCTTGGCTTCTTCGACTCGCTTCTTCTCACAAAGATTGGTGATTCGTCTTTGGTGTTATTCGTCCCACAAAAGTCAGAGATAGCAAAGGCTTAGTCCACACAGGGCTAAGTATACTCAACGAAAGGTTTGGTATGACAAAATCAAACATCAGCTGCATGCTTGATGAGCGTTCACTATAAGTATGCTGTTTGCGTTGAGGACTTTGTATATTTATTCTCTTGATGAAGCTGTATGCTCAAAGAGACATATTGCTCTTGTAAGCTTGGTATTCAGATTGTCAAAGTGTTAACGCATCAAGTGAGTAATGTCCTCTTGCTTGGGTCTATTTATAAATAGATCCGTTATAAATGTAGCCGTTGGCCCATTGGTGAGATTGAGACTGCTCTGATTAGCAGCTTCAGAATGTTTTGAATTAAAGGCGATTCACTTTTAATGATTCAGACATTCTTTTTGACTACCAATAAATGCTCTTCAGACTGTAGTATCTTCGGCCGCATTAAATGCTGTCCTATCAGCATTAAATGTTACTTTAACCGTGAATACTTTGTGAATAGACAATGTTGGCTTTCTCAACAGTTTAAAGTTTCTACAGTTCTGTTGGATTTCTTTTTACTTTTCCTAAGTAAAACACTTACAGTATGTTTGATGTATCCAACATCTTCGTCTTTTGTTGTATCTTCAAGACTACATGTACTCTTGACTTTGATAAAAGATCTTTGGCTGTATGGAGAGTCTGTATGATGTTCTCCTAACAGCTTCCATACATATACCAAAAAACATACTTTGAAGATCTTGCTGTATGAGGTGATTATCAAAACACAGGGAGGTTTTTTCCCAACAATTTCCCCATTTTTGATAATGCCAAAACTTTCTTAATAAGAAGGAGAGGTTGTCTTCAAGTCTTCTGTCGAAAGTTCTAATCTTCAAGACTTAGTCTAAAAATTTGAACTGCTCGCAGGCAAGTTCTAAAATGATAAATTTTATAGGACTAAGTGTATTACAACTTAACTTATGATTGGCGCAGGCATAATCTTATAGGAAATAATCCTATCTGAATACAACTTAATCTATGAACTGTTCGCAGATAAGTTCTTACGACTTTTAGACTTATTGATGTTTTATGCTTGGTAAAACATTTCCACAAAATATAATCAAAGTAATAACATTAGATCACGAGCTGTAATCTTTGAGATCAAAATGGTATTTTATTGATAATAGATTATAGTGCCGTTTCATTAAAGATTACATTGGAAGAAAACATGAGACAGTGATATGCAGAAAAATAGAAGTTTTATCCCCTATAGGACTGATGTCTCCAAGTTTTCAGGGAGGGGTCATGTTCAGTTCCGTTCCACTAGTTGACGAAGGCGTCTCTTCCTTGATCCCTGTATAAATTTCTTCCTTCTTGGGATACACCGTAAGAGAGAATCCAGTCTTCCGGGTGGGTTGGTCGTTCGCCCTTTAAGATTTTAGACTTTAGTTTGGTTTGTAGTGGGAGCTTTCCTTCTACTGATAGCCTCAAAAACCCTTTGGAGGCATCCTCTAGTGTCTTAAATTGATTGAACATGGGTGATTCCCTGATGAGAACACAGAAGTATCTCACCAGTTCATTCTGTTTCCATGCCTTCAACTCTTCGGCTGTTGGCTATCTGTCAGTTGGGAGTTTTGTCTCTGCGTCTTCTGCACACTGTTTTTCCATGCGAAGTCAGGATCCTGGAATTCGGGACGAGAACCAGATACCCTGTATCCTTTGGCTCCTTGACCTACCATGGGTCTGTCTAGTCTTCCAATGACATATGCAACACTCTCATCTAAGATGGCCTCCATCTCCTTTACTTTTTCCAGGCGCCATCTCCTTCTAGCCTCTCGCGCCTCTTCCCCCTTTTTGGTATTGTCAATATCAGAGACCTTGCCATGAATGTCCCAAAGGATGTCTATTGACTCGGCCTGCTTGTTCCTGAGATCAGTGACACAATCCACCAGGCTCGCAATTATTGCTATCAGTTCATCGATCTTCTCATCATGGGCAGTAAGTTTTGATCCCGTGAATTCAAGGGCGGCGACGGTCTTGGCCTCAGCAACTCGCAGCTTCTCTTGCTCCTGTTTCAGGATTCGCTCCTCATGCTGCTTCATCTAGTTGAAGGCTTGCCATATAACGGTGGGCATGAGGCGGAAAGCCTCTTCCACATCCTGTATGGCCCTCTGCAGCTTAGGAAGCTCATCCTGAGTAGATTCCCTCATCCAATCGAGCTCCTTATTGATATCGTAAAGGGTTTAACAACATTCTGTAAGAAGATAATTTGGCGACCGATGGCTTCCATCTATTCGATGAGGGCTTCTATCCGCGGAGAGTTGAGGTGTGCGAGCTTGGCATGAGATGTTCTCCAAGGTGTTTAAGTATAACATTGTGACAAGGCCTTTGGGGCTCGCCATCACCAAGAAAATCCTCTTCTGATCCAGATGGGGATCCTTTATAGAGAGGAGTGGGTACTTGTTATGGAGCAGGAACCTCGGATGGTTCCGCTTGTGCTGATGGAGAGACACAGGGGACTAATTCCTCTTGTCTCTAAGTGATTCTGTAGCCTGTGGTGCAGGTGTAGGTCACAAGTACAAGTCTAGAGAGGGGGATGAATAGATTTGTAAAATATTTACTAAAAAATAACCTATTTAAAAACACTCAGCTGTATATAGTGCAACTAAGACAACTTGGCTGATTGTAGTGCAGTTAAGTTCAGTTGAGATATGCGGAAGACAACTGACTTTTAATGCAACAGTTAAGATGAATGCAGCAGTTAAGTATGATGTCAAAAACAATAAATCACACGATACTTATAGTGGTTTCAGAGGTGGGGTAATCCTCTACTAATCCACTTCTCTCCAATCCACTTAGAGATAAATTCACTATAACTCTGAACCAGCAAAACTTAGTTACAATGAATCTAGTTGCACCAACTTTCAACCAGTGAAAACCCGTAGCCATTGTAACTCCTTCCCTTGGTTGCTTAATACCTCTTGATCGAAACCCTTAGATGCCTCAACAACCCGCAAGTTACTTATCACATTGCAATCAAGAACCCATGGATGTTTTACAACCATTTACTCTCAAGAACCTCGTTCAAGAAAGTACCCCATACTCAAACTTTAGGACGAGTTTATGTCTTCTACAACTTTAAAGTACTTCTAATGATTTGAATCTTTAAGATATTTGTTGCTTAGCACAAAGTGTATTGCTTGTTTGCTTTTTTTTTTTGCTTGAGAATGTTAATCGCATCGTACTTATGCTCAAGTGTTCTTCAGATATTTACAGAATGATACTTGAGCTCTTCATAGCCGTTGCATCCTTGAACAAAATAGTTCATTGGAGAGTGGACTTCATTGTTTTTCTCTTCATCTCTTCCACGACTTTTGTCTCTTTCTTCAAATCCGACCGTTTGAAGATGTATAGTAGTTTGTGCCGTTTCTTTGGATTACTATAATTGGAAAGTCTTCTGGGCGCTAATCCCAAAGAATATTTTATTCCTTAACTTCCTGAAATCAATCAGTTTATCTACTTGGCTTTCTTTATGTCTGCATGTGATTTGCCAACTTTGTTGACCTTTCAATCTTTGCTGATGTGGACATAGCTGATATCAGTTCTTGGCTAAGCCTTGGTAAAACCCGACTGATGTATCGATCAAACTCGGCTGATGTTTCGTCTTGATAAAACCCGGCTGATATTTGGCTGTTCCATACTTGGTGAAAATCCTGTCTTGGGAAAACTCAGCTGTACTTCTGACTTAGTCAAACCCGACTGATGTTTTTCTTGACGGAAAACCCGACTGATGTTCCATATGATCAAACTTAGATGATGTTTGTCTTTGACCAAAAACCCGACTGATGTTTTGTCTGGTCAAACTCAGCTGATATTTGTCTTTGACCAAGCCCGACTGATGTTTGACTGTTCTATACTTAGCCAAAATTTTATCTTATCAACATGATCAATACATAACCTAATCTAATTAAAGGCCTATAGAAGATACTCATTTGGTTCTTCTTTATAATGCCAAGTACTTAAACATACATTTGAATAAACTTGAATACAGGGAAGACATCATCAGAATCTCTAAAATGTATTCTTAACAAATTTCCCCTATTTTGATGATGGCAAAACTTAAAGTTTCAAATGTAATTAAGTCATCATACACAGAAACAAAATAAGTTATAATAAAACAAACTCAGTCCGTTTGAGACAAGTAACAATTGTTATTCAGATCGACTATATATACTTTTATACTTCTAAGGTTCAATACAATACAGTCTTTTGAAAAGTAAGAAAATAAAAAATTACAAGTAATTGACAACAAAATCAAAAATATAACTCCTTCCTCTTCATATTCCTCTTTTTCTTTCTATGAACCTTGTCGGAGGGAGTGATGTCAAGAGTTTTGCTCTAATCGGTCTTTCTACCACTGGGATCAGTTCATACTTCTTTTTTACTACATTTGATGCAAATTCTTGATCTTCAGGGGAAGTGTACTTGTTCTTGGTGCAAACTTCCTTTATTTCCTCCTAAAGTGCATCATCATCCAGCTTTCCATTCATATCTGTTGGAGGATCTTGTGGTCTGAAAGAAGGAATTCTTGGGTATGCATTGAAGTCTTCTTCAGCTATCTTCTTCAGAATTTCCCACAGATTTCTCCACTTCATCTCCATGTAGTCAAGAAAGATTTGTTGAGGGGTACAATTGGGATCTTGAAGGATTTCCCAAATGTAATATTTTCAATAAAGTCCTTCTTAACTATACCCCACTTATCTCTAGCTCATTATGGGATGAACTACTCAACATAGTACAACTCTTTCCCTTCCCAGCTAAGTGGTTGAGCTAATTTCTTCCTGGTTCTCCTTTTCTTTGCTGCAGGGGCTTACGGAGGTTCAGCTGCGCTCTTCATTTTCTGAGAACTTGAAGCTTTAGGATAGTGAATGACTTTGGGGGGTACACTTTTGGGAACCACTGCCTAGACTCTTGCTTCCATTTGATTCTCATCTCTTCCCCCTTTTCCAGCATCAATTATCTGAGTGAGCTGTTCTTCCACCTTAGTCATGAAATCCTGTATGCCAAGGGGCATTCTGGCAGATGTAGGAGGTGGGGAAGGTTCCTTCTTGTTAAGCAGAGAAACCATTTTGATGTTGAGTTCTATGAGATGTGGTTCAACCTTGGTGGCCAAAAGTTTTTCAACCGTTTCTTGCACCATATTCCAGATAAGTTCAACTAAGTTGGAGGGTAGCTGAATTTCAGGTTGTTGGCCACAGAGTATACAATTAACCACTTACAAGATAAAAATATAATAAACTGTACAAGTTTCGAAGTTAATTGCATAGCGAAAGTCTTATAGTGAGTTGTTGTAAATACAGCAACTGGGTATTCTCCTCTTTGCTTAGTGCGTATAGGATTTGCACAATGTATACATATAAATCACAGTTATATGAAAACAATAAGGACGGAAAGTAAATAACACACATAATTAAGTGGTTCGAGGTAAACCCCTCTACGTACACTGGTCCTCCACACAGGAGTAAAGTGTTTATTAAAATTACTACGTACACAACTACATGACTTTAACTAAATCTGTCTCTATATCGTTCACACAGATTGATACAAAGACTATAGCTTTGGCCGTTCACACAGATTGGCTTCAAGATCATTCGACTAGCTTATTCACTCACTTCTTCTCACACATATCGAAGCTTCATCTTCAATGCTATTCTTCCCACACAGTTTGGAATACGCAAGAAACTAGTCCACACAGGGCTAAGTTGATCTCAACGGTGAAATGTGGTACAATGATTCTAAACAACAACTTTATCTTTAATGGGTGTTCGATGTATGCTGTGTTGTTTGCGTTGAGGACTTAGTATATTTATTCGCTTGATACTACTGTATGCTTAAGAAATAAAGTGCTATTTAGTAGCTAGATTGTCAGAGCGATATGTCAGATGTATGCGTGAGAGTGAATAATCTTGGGTGAGCAATGTCCTCTTGCTTGGGGCTATTTATAACCTTGGAAATACATATGTTATAAATGTATCCGTTGCTGGTTGGTGAGATGTTGATGTTTATGATTGGAGGCTGCTGAATGTTTGAATTAAAGGCAACTCGCATATAATGCTTCAGAAATTCTTTTTGACTTCACATTAAATGCTGTTTCTTGTAATATCCTAGAATTTCGCTATTATTTTTCGCATTATTTTATCTGAGTTGTACTGTACAGAGTGGGACCGATACAGTATGGATAAATAATTTTGGGAACTGTGACAGTCGTGCCGGTATATCTATCGAGGTTATTTTTAATTCTAGGATATTACATGCTTGATATGTTTTTCGATATCGGATATACTGTATGAGTATTGTACAATTATTGTACTTGGTCGACAGTTATATTTGAGGATATCATGCATCAGATGTATCGTATGAGAATGTTATCAGAGCGAGCACATGTATTCAGTATGTCACGTGTACGTATTCAGTATATTGAGATGGCAGACAGGAGCTAAAATGGATAAGTATGAAAGCCATTACATACGCTAATAATGGAGCTTACGTACGTAACTATGCAAGCTTAACGTACATTAAGTTGTGTACACAACATACGTTAAGAAGGGAATCAGATAGGATCGAGCTGTGGTCGGTAGGTAGGCTCGGTGTCGGAAGCTTTCGGCGTGGATATGGACAGGCGAGTCAACTTCGAGCCTTATGTATGTTAAGGATGTATCATTACGTATGTTAAGAAGGTGTGTTACTGTAGCAAGTCAACTGTGTATCACGTACGCTATGGTGAGGGTATTACGTACGTAACACAAGGTGCGAAATAAGACAGTGAGCCCTGGATGCTGATTACCTACGCTATACAGGACATGTAGCGTACGTTAAATAGGCTTACGTACGTTAAGGTTGGGTCTTAACGTACGTAACAAGCTGTGCAGGTTATATATTAAGAGTTGGTCTTTCATTTCCTCACGAGAGGAAACACATCTCTTCCTCCCAAACTTCATTCCTCCTCACTCCTGACCCTAATTCCGACCCTTATACCTTGCTTAAGACCTTGATGAGTTGATTAGAATCATGAAGCTTGGAGTTCTTGATGTTTTTGGAAGTGTTTGATATTTGGGATTCTTCTTCAAGAGGTATGTTGGATAACTCCTCTCTTTGATTCGGATTTTGATATTGTTGTTGACATTCTTCTTCGTATAATGATGGTTACAGTGTTGTTGTTGTGATTCTTGAGGTTGTATGAATCGTATGTTAAGGAACATGATGATATATACCTTGGATTATGAATTAAATGATGGTTTAGATGATAGAACCCATCGAATTACGTCGTTTTGTTGGCTACAAACATGATTACGGATTAATTCATGTTCTTGAAGAACTCTTGAGTTATATATGTCGCGATTTTACGGAAATTGGAAGGATTACGGTTAATTTTGGCATATGATTATTCGTGATGATAATCGTTAATTTTATTCCAATGAATTTACAAAGATGAGCCGTGTTAATCCGTAATTAAGATTGAAGTCGGAATCAAGAATGTCGAGACACTTGTTAGAGTTATCGATTATCAAATTTCGGCTTGTATTCATATTGTTAAGAGTTGATATAGCTTGGTTTCGTATGATCGAGATATCGTTGAACCGTTGAATTTGATTGGTCGGTTATATCGGATGTTGATTGTTATTGAACGTATCATTAATGGACCATAGCATTAGGTTGCGTTAAGTGATCATTGATGATAACTATTGTGCTGCGATTGGAATTGGAGAATGCATGGATCGCCTTGGTCGGGGCTACGGAGCTTGTAGATAAAGACGACGGGATTGGTAACAAGTTCATCGTATCGGCATCGAGGCAAGTTATGCTTGCTCAGTTCATAATATTTAATAAATGATTTCGTTTTCATTTCATTTATGATTCATATGGCAATGGTATCATGGAATATGAATTGTCGGAATGATAGTATGTATATTATGCTTGGACTGAGATAAATCATAATGTATATGATTTTCAAGATGTCTAGTGGAAACGGAGACGTGAATTATATTTGGTCTATTGCATGAGAAGTTAGGTATCAAGGCTAGTTATCATGCCGATATTTAACTCAAGATGGTGGTTTGGTATTAGTAATGGACTGTACTTCATTTTGGATTATTCGGATAACCATGTATTCGTTTAGGGATGTTGGTCGTGGAAAGGTTAGCGTCTCCAGCTTGAGGTAAATTAATATTGCTAGATTATGATAATCACCCTGTTGCATTATTGCATGTGTGTGTTGATGCTTCATGTGGTGAGTGTGCATCATTGATTATTACGTTTTGTGATGTGCTATTTCTTTGAGCTGTAATCTGTTGGGCCGATGTGTTAGGGGGTAAGACCTAAATGGAACCTGTGTTCCGGGGTATTCCTATGAGATGCTTCCGTGACCCTTGGTTGCGACCTTGGGGTATTTTGTGATTGCATGAACTACATTAGTGGGTAATACCTAAATGACACCTACTTTCTGGGGTATTCCTGTGAGATGCTTCCGTGAGCCTTGGCTGCGGCCTTGGGGTTTAGGTGCTAATATTATATGCATTGTGAGCATGCTGTGAACTGTTGTCTGACGGAAATACGACATTGTTGTCGTGTCGGTCTTTCATGATCGAGTTATCATTGCTCACTTGGAAAGTTTTCTGATCCTTGTTGGATATGCGTTTCTTCGAGATCTGTTGTCATGTTGCATCGTGGCATATCTGGAGTCAGATACGTCCTGATCGGTCATGTTTAGGATTTTCAGGGCGGGCACGTGTAGCATGTGTTGGTTTTGACCTCTTATTGAACCGTGCACATGAGACGTACTTTGTAAGGCTGATTAGGTACGAGACCAGACATGTATCTGATCAATACCTGTGGTTGGCTTGTACACGGACACATTTCCGGATCGGGCGTGTCGTGACGTCCATCTTGAGTCAGATTGATTGGTTGTTCATAGTCTATATATAATCGGATCTGTTCGATAGTTGGGTTTGTCTTTGACATCCCATATATGTGATTTGTATACGGTTGACGATTTTATTCTCTCGTGTATCTGTCCCTGTCGATCCTTTATCGATCTCGTTTGGAGTTACCATATCGTTGGTAATCTCATTTGTTGTTGATTCCCTAATGATCTCGTTTGAAGTTTATCCTATCATTGGTAATCTCGTTCGTTATTAATCCTTATGGATTCCGTTTGGAGTTTGCCTTACTGTTGGTATTCTCGGTCGTTGTAGATCCTTATTTGATCTTGTTGGAGTTTACCATACCGTTGGTATTCTCGGTTTTTGATCCTTCATTGATCTTGTCGGAGTATACCATATCGTTGGTATTCTCGGTTGTTGATCCTTTATTGATCTTGCTTGAGTTTACCGTACCGTTGGTATTCTCGATTGCTGATCCTTATTGATCTTGTTGGAGTTTACCGTATCGTTGGTATTCTCGGTTGCTGATCCTTATTGATCTTGTTGGAATTACCACATCATGGTATTCTCGTTCGTAGATGATCCTTGTCGATCTTGTGTGGAGTTATCATGTCATTGATTTTATCGTTCTCATGCATTGGTTGGTTATTATTATTGTGTGAGCATTCATACTTTGTATTGATATCCGGGACTTGCCATTGTTTCGGGACAGTTGATCTCCAGATATATTGTGATATCGGTTTTATCATAATTGGGATCCGAATGTACGATCCAGCGGACAGAATCGAACATGGCCAGATTATTCCATATTGGAAATATGTTTATGTTTGAGAATCTTGGTATCATTTCGGATACAGTACAGATGGTTATTTTCAAATTCATGCCACACTTGAGAATACGAGGTGTGAATTGAGGTAAGGGTTGATTTAATATAAGTTACCACGAATTGGTAAGGTTATTACGGTGAGATTTCATTGGAAATATTTTTACCTTGTAATTACATTGATATGTAATTGTATATGATGATGTGATCGTTATCATTATTGAGTATTATGGCTGACCCCGTCGTGGGCTTTATCTTTTAGGTACTCGGAGTTCGAGCTGGTAGCGGTCGTGAAGGGATGAGCTTTTCGGTGATACTGGCTATGGCATGGTTATTGGGATTGGTGTATTTTTTTCTGGTTGTTATGATTCCACTGCAAATGTATTTAATCATCCGTCGCGTGTGAAATTTTATAATGGTTTTCAGTATTTTTCAAACTCGTGTTTACTTTCTAAATGCTCTTTTGGCGTCTTTGCCTTGTGTTTTCAAATGGTATTTTCTGACGGTAATTGGGAACTATGTTTTGAAAAATATTTGAGTATTTAAAACATTACCGTCTTCGCCTCTTTGGCATAATTGAAACGTTTGCGAAAGTGAGTTTAGCCTTGTGGGTTCCAATGTGGGGCCCACGACACTGTAATATTCTCGGTTGGCTTTGGGGGTGTTACAGAAGATGGTATCGGAGCTTGGGTTTCGTAAAACCCGGGCATGTGTGTTATGTGGCTCTACCGATGCGGTAGTAGCGTGACGTTTGAAGATAATTTTTCGACTTTCGAGTCAAACTAATTTTTGGAGGTTCCAAAATTTTTGAAATAGTTTCAAAATGCTATATTTGCGATGCCGGTGTGTTGTTATTGTGTTGAGACTTTGTATGGGAGTCGTATGCTAGTATCACGGGCGATCATCGACTTCACGGACCTGTAAGTATGTTCTTTCAGTTATTTGGTATTGATGATGATTATTTGAGTATGGTGACATGATTTTAAGATATTTCGGGATTAAGATATTGATTATGACAGGATTTTATGTTTCGAGGACGAAACTTATTTAAGTGGGAAGATATGTAATATCCTAGAATTTCACTATGATTTTTCGCATTATTTTATCTGAGTTGCACTGTACAGACTGGGACCGATACAGTATGGACAAATAATTTTGGGAACTGTGACAGTCGTGCTAGTATATCTATCGAGGTTATTTTTAATTCTAGGATATATTGTATGAGTATTGTACAATTATTGTACTTGGTCGACAGTTGTATTTGAGGATATCGTGCATCAGATGTATTGTATGAGTATGTTATTGGAACGAACACATGTATTCAGTATGCCACGTGTACGTATTCAGTATATTGAGACGGCAGACAGGAGCAAAAATGGCTAAGTATGATAGCCATTACGTACGCTAAATAATGGAGCTTACGTACGTAACTAAGCAAGCTTAACGTACGTTAAGTTGTGTACACAACGTACGTTAAGAAGGGAATCAGACAGGATCGAGCTGTGGTCGGCAGGTGGGCCCGGTGTCAGCAGCTTTCGGCGCGGATGTGGACAGGTGAGTCAACTTCGAGCCTTACGTACGTTAAGAATGTATCATTACGTACGTTAAGAAGGTGTGTTACTGTAGCAAGTCAACTGTGTATTACGTACGCTACGGCGAGGGTATTACGTACGTAACATAAGGTGCGAAATAAGATAGTGAGCCCTGGATGCCGATTACATACGCTATACAGGACATGTAGCATACGTTAAAGAGGCTTACATACGTTAAGGTTGGGTCTTAACATACGTAACAAGCTGTGCAGGTTATATATTAAGAATTGGTCTTTCATTTCCTCACGAGAGGAAACACATCTCTTCCTCCCAAACTTCATTCCTCCTCACTCCTGGCCCTAATTCCTACCCTTATCCCTTGCTTAAGACCTTGATGAGTTGATTAGAAGCATGAAGCTTGCAGTTCTTGATGTTTTTGGAAGTGTTTGATCTTTGGGATTCTTCTTCAAGAGGTATGTTGGGTAACTCCTCTCTTTGATTCGAATTTTGATATTGTTGTTGACGTTCTTCTTCGTATAATGATGGTTACGGTGTTGTTGTTGTGATTCTTGAGGTTGTATGAATCGTATGTTAAGGAACATGATGATATATGCCTTGGATTATGAATTAAATGATGGTTTAGATGATATAACCCATCGAATTATGTCGTTTTGTTGGCTAACAAGATTACGGATTAATTCATGTTCTTGATGAACTCTTGAGTTATATATGTCGTGATTTTACGGAAATTGGAAGGATTACGGTTAATTTTGGCATATGATTATTCGTGATGATAATCAGTAATTTTATTCCAATGAATTTACAAAGATGAGCCGTGTTAATCCGTAATTAAGATTGAAGTCGGAATCAAGAATGCCGAGACACTTATTAGAATTATCGATTATCGAATTTCGGCTTATATTCGTATTGTTAAGAGTTGATATGGCTTTGTTTCGTATGATCGAGATATCATTGAACCGTTGAGTTTGATTGGTCAGTTATATCGGCTGTTGAATTTTATTGAACGTATCATTAATTGATCATTGCATTAGGTTGCGTTAAGTGGTCATTGATGATAACCATTGTGCTGCGATTAGAATTGGAGAATGCATGGATCGCCTTGGTTGGGGCTGTGGAGTTTGTAGATTAAGACGGTGGGATTGGTAACAACTTCATTGTATCGGTATCGAGGAAAGTTATGCTTGCTCATTTCATAATGTTTAATAAATGATTTCGTTTTCATTTCATTTTGATTCATATAGCAATGGTATCATGGAATATGAATTGTCGGAATGAATGTATGTATATTATGCTTGGACTGAGATAAATCATAATGTATATGATTTTAAAGATGTCTAGTGGAAACATAGACATGAATTATATTTGGTCTATTGTATGAGAAGTTAGGTATCAAGGCTAGTTATCATGCCGATATTGAACTCGAGATGGTGGTTTGGTAATAGTAATGGACTGTACTTCATTTTGGATTATTCGGATAACCGTGTATTCGTTCAGGGATGTTGGTCGTGGAAAGGTTAGCGTCTGCAGCTTGAGGTAAATTAACATTGCTAGATTATGATAATCATCCTGTTGCATTATTGCATGTGTGTGTTGATGCTTCATGTGGTGAGTGTGCATCATTGATTGTTACGTTTTATGATGTGCTCTTTCTTTGAGCTGCAATCTGTTGGGCTGATGTGTTAGGGGGTAAGACCTAAATGGCACCTACGTTCTGGGGTATTCTTGTGAGATGCTTCCGTGACCCTTGGTTGCGACCTTGGGGTATTTTGTGATTGCATGAACTGTGTTAGGGGGTAAGACCGAAATGGCACCTACGTTCCGGGACATTCCTGTGAGATGCTTCTGTGACCCTTGGCTGTGGCCTTGGGGTTTTGCTAATATTATATGCATTGTGAGCATGCTGTGAACTGTTGTCTAACGTAAATACGACATTGTGGTCGTGTCAGTCTTTCATGATTGAGTTATCGTTGCTCACTTGGAAAGTTTTCTGATCCTTGTTAGATATGCATTTCTTCGAGATTTGTTGTCATGTTGCATCGTGGCATATCTGGAGTCAGATACATCCTGATCGGTCATGTGTAGGGTTTTTCGGCGGGCACGTGTAGCATGTGTTGGTTTCGACCTCTTATTGAACTATGCACATGAGACGTACTTCGTGAGGCTGATAGGTACGAGACTAGAAATGTATCTAATTAATACCTGTGGTTGGTTTGTACACGGACATATTTCCGGATCGGGCGTATCGTGACGTCCATCTTGAGTCAGGTTGATTGGTCGTTCATAGTCCATGTATAATCGGATATGTTCGACAGTCGGGTTTGTCTTTGAGATCCCATATATGTGATTTGTATACGGTTGACAATTTTATTCTCTCGTGTATCTGTCCCTGTCGATCCTTTATCGATCTCGTTTGGAGTTACCATATCATTGGTAATCTCGTTTGTTGTTGATTCCCTAATGATCTCATTTGAAGTTTATCCTATCGTTGGTAATCTCATTCATTATTGATCCTTATTGATTCCGTTTGGAGTTTGGCTTACCGTTGGTATTCTTGGTCGTTGTAGATCCTTATTTGATCTTGTTGGAGTTTACCGTACCGTTGGTATTCTCTGTTGTTGATCCTTCATTGATCTTGTCTGAGTTTACCGTATCGTTGGTATTCTCGGTTGTTGATCCTTTATTGATCTTGTTGGAGTTTACCGTACTATTGGTATTCTCGGTTGCTGATCCTTATTGATCTTGTTGGAGTTTACCGTATCATTGGTATTCTCGGTCGCTGATCCATATTGATCTTGTTGGAGTTACCACATCATGGTATTCTCGTTCGTGGATGATCCTTGTCGATCTTGTGTGGAGTTATCATATCATTGATATTCTCATTCTGATGCATTGGTTGGTTATTATTATTGTGTGAGCATTCATAATTTGTATTGATATCCGGTACTTGCCATTGTTTCGGGACAGTTGATCTCCAGATATATTATGATATCGGTTTTATCAGAGTTGGGATCCGAATGTACGATCCATCGGATAGAATCGGACATGGCCAGATTATTCCATATTGGAGATATGTTTATGTTTGAGAATCTTGATATCGTTTCGGATATAGTACAGATGGTTATTTTTGAATTCATTCGTCACTTGAGAATACGAGGTGTGAATTGAGGTATGGCTTGATTTAATATAAACTTCCACAAATTGGTAAGGTTATTACGGTGAGATTTCATTGGAAATATTCTTACCTTGTAATTACATTGATATGTAATTGTATATGATGATGTGATCGTTATCATTGTTGAGTATTATGACTGACCCCGTCGTGGGCTTTATCTTTTAGGTACTCGGAGTTTGAGCTGGTAGCGGTCGTGAAGGGATGAGCTTTCCGGTGATACTTGCTATGGCATGGTTATTGGGATTGGTGTATTCTTTTCTGGTTGTTATGATTCCGCTGCAAATGTATTTAATCATCCGTCGCGTGTGAAATTTTATAATGGTTTTCAATATTTTTCTAACTCGTGTTTACTTTCTAAATGCTCTTTTGGCGTCTTTGCCTTGTGTTTTCAAATGGTATTTTCTGACTGTAATTGGGAACTATGTTTTGAAAAATATTTGAGTATTTAGAACATTACCGTCTTCACCTCTTTGGCGTAATTGAAACATTTGCGAAAGTGATTTTAGCCTTGTGGGTTCCAATGTGGGACCCACGGCGCTGTAATATTCCCGGTTGGCTTTGGGGGTGTTACACTTCAGCGCGTTCGACTTGTCTCTCTCTGGCCACATTAAATGTTATCCTATCAGCAATAAATGCTGCTTTAACTGTGAATACTTTATGAGTAAACAATTTTTATCTCATAACGATTTAAAGCTCTTTTTCTTCAGTCCTGTTGGATTGTATTTTACTTTTCCTAAGTAAAACACCTACAGTCAGATTGCTGTATCCAACGTACTTTAACTTCTGTTATATGATGCAAGCTCTGTAGGATTGGACTCTATAGAAGATCCCTTGCTGTATGGACGGGCTGTACGGTGATTCCTAACAGCTTCCATACTTAGCGACTGATTTCTTAAGACTTCTTTGTTGTACGTTTGGCTATTATCAAAACAGGAATATTTATCCTAACAATTTCCCCCATTTTGATAATGCCAAAACTTCCTATAGATACGGAGAGGTTGTCTTCGAGTCTTCTGTTCGAATGATCTGATCTTCACAACTTAGTCTAGAAATTTGAACTTCTCGCAGGCAAGTTCTAAAATCAAAATCCTACATGACTAAGTTATTACAACTTATCTTATGATTGGCGCATAGGCACAATCTTCTAGAGTGAAATCTAGATTGCATACAACTTAATCTATGAACTGTTCGCAGGCAAATTCTTACAGCTTTGTGAGTTAACAAGTTTGTGCTTCTTGAAATGTGATAGTGCTTCATAATCAATACTGTAAAAACAGTAAGAGTAGATTACGAGCTGGAATCTTTCAAGAAATCAAATTTTATTGATGATTAGGATTATTACAAGTCTTGAAAGATAATTACAAGGATAAGTACTGCATCGGTAAGCATACAATAGAAAGAAATACAATGTAAGATTAACAGAGGCTAGTTCCTATACTGAGAATGCCTCCGCCTCTGGTCAGGATCATTTACAGTTCCTCCCCACCAGTTCACTAAGGAGTCATTACCTCGATCCCTATATACACTTCTTCCTTCAGGGGATTGATTGTAGGCAAGGATCTAGTCCTCCGGATGGGTGACCCATTCACCCTTCTGGTGCTTGGGTTTCATCCTTAGCTGTAGGGTGAGCCTTCCTTCTGCCAATAGCCTTGAGAATTCATTGGCGGCATCCTCCAAAGTCTTGAACCTCTTGATATGGCAGACTACCTGATGAGAGTACAGAAGTATCTTATCAGTTCATTTTTCTTCCAATTCTTCAAATCATCCGCTGTAGGCTGTCGGTCAGTTGGGAGCAAAATCTCAGAAGGTTTACACATATTATTCTCCCATGGGATGTTGGGATCCTGTAACTCAGGTCAAGATCCAATCATCCTGTATCCTCTTGTAGCTTGACTAGGCCCGGGTCCGGCCAGTCGTCCGATAGCAGTCACAACATTCTCTTCCAATGCAGCCTCTCTCTCTCTCTCTCTCTCTCTCTCTCTCTCTCTCTCTCTCTCTCTCTCTCTCTCTCTCTCTCTTTTTCCATCCTCCATTTCGGGCAGCCTCTCTGGACTCTTCCCCATTTTTAGCACCATCAAGATCTGACACTTTGCCGTGAATTTCCTATAGGAGCTTCATAGATTTGGCATGCTGTATCTTAAGATCGTTGACGCTGTCAACCATCTTTCCAACAAATAAAGTTAAATCATCAATCTTGTGACCGTGATCGGTTAGCTTGGAGCCAGTATACTCAAGGGCAGCCACTGTCTTAGCCTCGGTAACTCTAAGCTTCTCTTGTTCTTACCTCAGCATCCGTTCGTGATGCTGTTTGAGTTGGTTCAGCGCTTGCCACAATGCTGTTGGCATCAGGTGGAATGCGTCTTCCACATCATTAATTGCAGATTTTAGCTTTGGGAGCTCATCCAGTGCAGTCTCAGGCATCCAGTCGAGTTCTGTACCAACATCATATAGGGCCTTGACGGCGTCTTGCAGAAACATTATTTGTTGACCGATGGCGTGGAGTTGCTCTATGCGGACTTCGGTGCGCGGGGAGCCAGGGTGCGCAATTTTTGAATCTTCAGGCTCTTCAAGCTGACGAAGAACCACATGATGATGGGGTCTTCGTGGTCTGTATTAAGGCAGAAAACCATCATCATAATCTTATTTGGAGCTGATAGATATAGGAGATGCAGGGGCTTCGAGAGCAAGGGCTCCGGAAGGAAGTGCTGCATGTTCAGTCTGGGAGACAGAAGGGACTGATTCCTCCTTTATTTGTTGAGTTCCTGTAGTCGGAACTACAAGAGGGATTGAATCCTCGTACCGACTCTTAGCTTCCGCCTGATCTGGAATAGGGACTGATTCCTCTTGGTGGATGGCACGGGCGGCGTCTTCAGTTTCCTGTACAGGATGGACTTCCTATGTCGGAGCAGCTTGCTCTTCATAGATGATAACAAGAGGGATTGTTTCCTCATGTTGCTGTTCGTGAGCTGCTTGTTGCGGGGGCGGGGACTGTTGTTTGTCAGATGTCCCCTGACGCTGTCGGCTTTGAATCTTGGCCATTTCCCCTTCCCTGGTCTCTTCCCGGCTGATCCGTAGACCTGTCTGTAGGGCATCATCATCGTCGTCTAAGTCAGGATCATAGTGGTGGCTGGGCGATGGAGCTTTGTCATCGGACTGTGACTTCCCTTTCAGTCTAGCCTTCTCTTTTGCTGTGTAGTAGTCCGAGATGATCTCGCGGCAAAAGTGATCCTCCCATTGGATTAAGACTTTGACGTTTTGGGTATCCGTGACCTCCAATGTGAAAAATTCATCATCCTTCTAATCAGCCCAATGGTATAGGGTGTTGTACGGTGCGACCCTGTAGGAATTCCAGATCTCGAAGCATTCGTAAGCTTCCTCGATTTGGACCTGGAGTAGAGTATCATTAATAATGTCAGTGGGGGAGGGACTCCGTACAATAGTGGGCTCTACTATCCGGATGGGATCCGCAACAGGTACAGGAGCCTATTGTGGAGAGGGATCCTAAACAGGGGATGGTACCCTGTGGGGAGAGGGACTCCGTACAAGGGTGGGTACCCTATTAGGAGTAGCGGCTTTCGGCTCCAAAGGGGCATACGATTCATCAGAACCTTCCAATTTGGCAAACATTTGTTCATCTATCATAGCCACCACAGACTCAAGATCTGCTGTATTAGCATCAACTGTTACTTCCAGATAGGTTGGGCCTGTGGGATTGATTCTTCGACAAGAACAGGAGGAACCTCTACAGCGACCGCTGCAGTCACTGTAGGCTCAGGCTTAGAAGACTTTTTGGTCTTCTTCTTCTTCTTCTTCTTCTTATTCTTCTTCTTCTTTTTCTTCTTCTTCTTCTTCTTCTTCTTCTTCTTCTTCTTCTTCTTCTTCTTCCTCTTCTTCTTCTTCTCGACAGCTTTAGGTGAACTGTTGTCGGAAACGCTCCTCTTCCTCTTCTTCTCCTCACTCTAAATCCTCAAATTGACATCCCTCGGGTCATTTGAAATTAGCATGCTTCGAGGATGGGGCCTCTTAGCGAGAAGTGGTGATTTGTTGAAAATGGTAGGTTTGATCCCACCAATGAATTTTCCCATGCCAATCTTCTTGGCATCCGCTGACAGCTTCACTCCGCAACGAGTGAGAATGTAATTCAGGATGAGGCCAAATGACTTCTTGGCAGATTCAGGCTTAACAGCCTCTTCCTGAATTCTTTTCAGCACAATCTGGCACCAATTCACTTTCTCTCCAGTCATGATGGCCACCATCATTCTGAAGCGAAGGTTAGTGTACATCTAAAATGCACCGGTCTAGTTTTCAACAACCCGACAGTAGAAATCGTGCAGGTAGACGTACGGTAGGGTAAAGTTATTTTTGTGGCATGATGAGCGGACATTTGTGCCCATGGAGTCCCCGATGAACAGTTTCCAGTAAGCGATCAGAAGGCTTTCCGACCCGAAGTTCTCCAACTCCTCCATCTTCAAGCCATCAGATGGCATCTTGTAGATTTTCTCCAATAGATCTTTGTTCAAAGAGATCTAAATCCCTTGAACAGTCACGATAATGTCAGATATATCACCTACTCTCCCCTGAGATGAGTATCTCAAAGAGGCGTCCAGGTAGAACTCATCCACAATCTGCTCGTCGTAATTATCACCATAGTGACTTGCAAGGCGATACAGCCCTTGCTGTTTCACTCTAGAAATGACCAAGTCCATGCCTACATTATCCTCTCCTTCAAGATCAATTCTCTCCATTATCATGGATCTAGTGAAGATACGCCCATCGATGATAGTCTCATTCTTCTTCATTGAAAAGGAAGATGTATGTGAAGTCGACATTTTGCAGAAGAAAATGTGTGAAGTAACAAGGAATTACACAGAAAAATGCAGAAAATTGCAGAAAGTACATAAACTATTTGCTCAAGAATCGTTTAATTGGATGAAAGCGTAAAGAGTCTATGGGAGCAAAGTACAGTCCTTTTATAGGGTGCAGGGAAGATTAGGGTTTAAACAGTGAACAGACAGATTTAAGGGCTGAGAACCGTCTTTGAAAGAACGTAAAATATGGATTAAGAGTAACTTGTACGTCTAATCCATCAATTTTGAAATGATGACGGTCCCATTTCTGACAGTTCGTCTTCCCTTATTGCACGAAACGACAGTTTGAAATTTAAAATCACAGTATTTGAGGAAATAAAGTCCAAGTGTTTTTAAAACCATTAAATGATAAGACGGCTAAAATTTAGAACAGAGCACATGGACTTAAAACAGTTTCAGTACGAATAGAATATTATTATTATATAAATTGATATCCTACAGTGTATGTGTAGTATTCGCGAAAATACAGCATTCCCCCTTAAAAGGTACATACAGGATTCAATTCTTACAGCAATTTTTGGATTAATACTGCATTCATGGGTCGTATTATATTCCCCCTTAATTAGTGGACACGTCGGCTATAGGAAGATTTTATGCCTTCTTTTCCTACAGTAAGATCTGACTTGTTCTGAGTGTACAATCAATCAAAGTGGATATTGTATTCATGGGTCTTACAGCATCCCCCCTCAATTGATGAGTAAAATGTAAAAACTTACAGGGAGTCAGGCTGTAGCATTCCCAATTCTTGGCGAAGCATGCAGAATCTGGTTGTGCTGATAAGTTTTGTAAAGATGTCGGCTAACTGAATATCTGCATGAATCTTCTCGATCCAAACATCCTTATTCTCAACATGATTCCTGATTAAATGATGCTTCATATCAATATGCTTAATTCGTGAGTGCAATACAGGATTGTGTGTTATTGCCATTGCACTCGTGCTATCGCACATGATTGGTATCTCTCTGGCACTGATTCCATAATCTTGTAGCTGCAGTTGCATCCAGAGAATCTGCATACAACAACTTCCAGCGGCATAATATTTTGACTTAGCTGTAGAAAGCGAGTTGGCCAATTGCTTCTTACTGAACCATGACACAAGTCTAGGTCCAAGAAAGTGACAAGTACCGCTTGTACTCTTCCAATCCAACTTACAGCCTCCGAGATCCGGGTCGTTGTAGCCTACCAAATCGAATCCCCTTTCCTTAGGATACCACAATCCTACATCGGCTGTTCCTTTCACGTACTTAAGGATTTGTTTGGCTGTGGTAAAGTGAGACTCCTTAGGTGCTACCTGATACCGAGCACACACTCCTACAGCAAACTGGATATCGGGCCTGCTAGCCGTTAGGTACAGGAGTGAGCCTATAAGTTTCCTATAGAGTTATTGATCAACTGGATTTCCAGCTTTGTCATCACTAATTTGCGTGGAAGTGCTCATGAGGGTGGACGAGGATTTGTAGTTATTCATCCCAAATTTGTTGAGCAGCTCCTTGTTGTACTTGTCTTGATTGATGAAGATTCTTGTAGGCAGTTGCTTAACCTGCAAACCTAGGAAATACCTAAGTTCTCCCATTATACTCATTTAAAATTTACTTTGCATGAGATGAGAGGCCATTTGACATAAAGCATGGTTAGTTGAACCAAATATAATATCTACATATATTTGCACTATTAAAAGGTCATCACCTTCTTGTATCTTAAAGAGGGTCTTGTCCACAGCACCTTTCTCAAATCCATTGTTGATTAAGTACATGGATAGAGTTTCATACCATGCTCTAGGTGCTTGCTTAAGTCCATATAGAACTTTCCGTAGCCTGTATACTAAGTTTCTGCCTTCAGTGTTGACAAACCCTGGTGGTTGTTCAACATAGACTTCTTCGGCGAGATCTCCATTTAGGAAGGATCTCTTAACATCCATTTGATATACTATAAAGTTCTTATGGGCGGCAAATACTAGGAATATCCTAATGGCTTCTAGTCTGACTACAGGGGCAAACCTTTCATCATAGTCTATGCCTTCTTCCTGTCTGTAGCCTTGTGCGACTAGACGGGATTTTTTCCTAATTACAAGTCCCTTCTCATCTTTCTTATTTCTGAATACCTATTTTGTTCCAATTACAGCTTGATGGTCTGGACTGGGTACTAGATACCATACATGTTTCTTTCGAAACCATTCAACTTTTCTTCCATAGAAGTGATTCAGTGTGAATTATATTGAGCTTCATTGGTCAAAACAGGTTCGGATTGGGCTAATAATACAGCTAGGGTGCACATAGCTAGTCTCTTAAGTTCAGCTTGAGATTTCCATACAGGAAATGGAGATTTCTCAGAATCGGTCTCTTCTTGCGCACATAGTACAGTTCCTTGTGTACTCTGTATTCTTATACGAGTAGATACACCAGCATCATTATCACCTATAATCAAGTCTTTGGGGTGATCTCTCAGTCAATATCCTGTCAGGTTCTAGTTCGGCGTCCTGTGCCGTATCTTGTGGTGCTGTAGTTTTGGCTTCAGCTTGTACAACATCAACTTCGACTACTTCTAATCTTACAGCTGCGGGATTAATTTCTAAGTCCAGGACATGTTCTATTGAAGTTTGAGGGTCATCAATAGAAAGAGTTTTGATGGATTGGGTTATGCCTTCTACTCCTGTAGGATCATGATGGGGTTCATCGAACACTACACAGATAGATTCCTCTATTATCATCTTCCTTTTGTTAAACATCCTGAAAGCTTTGCTGACAGATGAATATCCTACGAATATCCCTTCATCCGACTTTTCGTCGAAGGTCTTGAGTTGATCCTTCCCGTTGTTCAGAACATAACACCTGCATCCAAAAATGTGAAAGTATGCAACCAATGGAGTTTTATTGTTCTGTACCTCATATGCTGTTTTGTTGTGATACTTGTTGATGATACAACGGCTATGTGTGTAGCATGCTGTATTTATTGATTCTCCCCGAACCTTTGCGACAACATGCTTGCGGATATCATGGTCCTTGTTGCTTCTTTGAGCGTCCTACTCTTTCGCTCGGCAATGCCATTTTGTTGAGGAGTCCGGGCTACAGAGTATTCGTGCTATATTCCATTATCCAAACAGTATTGCTCTATAAAGCGATTTGTGAATTCAGCACCTCTGTCAGAACGAATGGATACAATTCTCAACCCTTTCTCATTCTATAACTTCTTCAGGTCCTCTGGTAACTTTGTGATGGCTTCTTTCTTCTTGCTAAGAAATATTGTCCAAGCATACCTGGAAAAATCGTTAACAATAACGAGACAATATTCTTACCTCCCAAACATACAGGGTCTATAGGGTCGTAGAGGTCCATGTGTAGCAAATCCAGAACCCTGTGGGTGGATAGGTATAGACTTGCTTTTCAGGGTGGTTTTGACTTGTTTGCCTTTCTGACAAGGTCCACAGACGATATCTTTATGAAATGACACATCAGGCAAACCTCTGACCATTCCCAGCTAGCGAGTTTGTTGATCGTCTTGAAATTGATATGAGACATCCTCTTGTGCCATAGCCAGCTTTGATCTGCAGTGCCTTTGGTAACAAAACATGGAATAATGGAGCTTGTAGGCTTCCAGTCAGCAATATACATATTACCTGATCTGCTTCCTGTGAGGACTATTTCCTTGGTTTTGATGTCCTTCACTCTACAATGATCTATATAGAATTTGACTGAAAACTGTTTGTTATAGAACTGGCTAATACTAAGTAGATTGTACTGTAGGTCTTTAACATGCGCAACGTCAGTGACTTTGAACTTTCCTACAAGCAGGCTCCCTTCCCTCTTGTTCTTCCTTTGGACTTGTCACCAAAGCGCACCTTTGGACCGCGACCTTCTACATAATCTGACAGCTTGCTGATATCTCCTATCATGTGCCGAGAACATCCGCTGTCAAAATACCAGATGTCTTTTTCTTTGATATCCTGTAAGCAAAAAATTTAAGTAGATTTAGGTCCCTGTTGATTGTTGGGTCCTTGTATGTTAGTGGCTTTAGGTACCCAAAGCCTGACAGCAATTGGTTTGCTGTAGGTTACTTTGGGTCCATTCTTGCAATGTCTACATGGGGCAGGCCCATAGTCGCTGTAACCTTGATTATTATGCATGTAAAATCTCGGGTTATTATTCCAGTACGATTACCATCTAGGAGGGGGAATCATTTTCCTTGGTCTTACAGCTTGCCTTCTGGGTCTCCAGTTGGATTCCCAGAGTTGTTGTTGATACTGCGCGGCGGCCTGCTTTCTAGTTGGATACTGGGGCTCTTGTATCCAATATCTAGGCGCACTGTACTATTGACAATACTGTGGTGCGTGCCTTTGATATTTAGATACATCCTTCTTTTTGAATGGCTGCTAGCGTTGTTGATATGCTCAGGGAGAATACTGTTGATCACGTCTTATAGGTCTAGGAGGCTGAGGTTTCCGCTGTCTGTGATATGAATTTGGAGGATGAATTTTTAGCCTTCTTTGTACGAGGAGGGACAGCTGTGACCTTTGCGGGGCTTGGGGTCTCTTCGGGTACAAGAATGGGTTCCACTCCCCTGACAAATACCATACTAGTCTTTCTATTATGGGAGAACGAGTCATATCCTAAGCCATGTTTATCATTGGCATGCTGCCCAGTGCTTAGAATTTATTCCATCCGTCTTGAAGATTTCTCAAATAATTTGAGGATGGTCTCTTGTTCTCCTTCTCATTTCTCGAGAGTTTTTACTTTAGCTTTGAGTAAAGCAAAATCATTTGTGTTGCTCTCATTATGAGACTTTGCCTCATTTAGATCTTTGGCAAGTTGATGATTGCTTTCCATGAGTTTTTCAAATGTGATTTTGCTGTTTTCGCAATCAATAGACATATTTTCATAGTTATTTTTCAGCAAGTCATTTTCATCTTTCAGCTCTAAGTTTGAAATTTCGAGTTTTACGTTTTCTCGTTTTAGTGTCTCATGGGCTTCTTGAATGTTTTTGAATTCATTCATCATATTTTCAAAAGTATGCGATGCATTTACAAGAATAGTTGAATTTGAACTTACTTCATCATAGCTATCCTCATCATCCTGTACTTTAGCCATAAAGCACATATATGCTTTATCCTCGATCTCATTGTCGGAGGAGTCACTGTCAGTGATTGCATGAAGGCACTTCTCGGTCTTGTTCGACGTCGGCGAGGCTTCTGATTCACCAATCAGGGCCTTGAGCTTGTTTTTCTAGACACGTCTTCTTTCATCTTTTTCTTGTTGCTCAGCTTCTGGCAACTTTTGCACTTTCGGATGTGGACACTTATTTGCATAGTGTCATGGTTTCCTACATTTATAGCATAAGTTATAATCACTGGTTGAAGGAGATTCATAGCTTACCTTGTGAAAAGGCTTGGGCCTGTAGGGAGTCTTTCCAGACGGTTTGATGAACTTTTTGAATTTGTGCATAAGCAGGGCCATTTCATCTTGCGACAGGGTGTCATCGTCGTGCTGATTTGGATGTGCTGGGTGCAGAATTGTGTCTTTTGCAAGATACAGCAGCCAGTGATGTAGTCTTGGCAAGTTACTCTTTTGCCTTCTCTCTTCTGTCAATGTCATACTTAAAAGCTTTGAGGTCAGAGAAGAGATTAAAAGTAGAAATATCATTTAGATTACAGGATACATGCATAGATGTAGTCTTAATGTCCCATCGGGCAGGGAGTGATCTAAAGATTTTTAAATTTTTCTCCTTTTGGTTGTACATTTTACTCAATGCTTCAGGTTCACCGATAATGCCAGTGAATTTGAGGTCAAGATCCTCAAGCATTTCAGAAGATTTCATTTCGAAAGATTCAAACTGCTGAGTAAGTTTAGAAATCTTTTTTTTTTCTTTCGATAACTCAGTTCCCTTGCAAATAAGCTTGAGTTTCTCCTAGATTTGCTTGGTTGTCTGACAACTCTTTACCTTAGAGAACGTGTCTTTGTCGAGAGTGACAAATAGCGCATTCTTGGCGATGTTGTCCAGGTTGGCTCGCTTGGTCAAATCAATCGTCTATTGATCGTGCTCTTTCTCGATCATCTCGGCATAAGGTTGCCCTTCCATCCTTGGGGCTGTGTTGACCTTCAAAATCTTGATAGGTCCTTCCTGGATGACATAAATCATTTCCTTGTACATGGCCGCAAGATGGGCTTCCATCCTGACTCTCTAGTCATTAAATTCGTTAATAGAAAACATAGGAACCTTGTTTATCATAGATGAGTCCATCTTATACATAGAGTGATGAAAGTATAAAAACAAAGTTTTCAAAATCTAGTGATTTGTGGATCTGATTCAGTTATAAATCGACTGATTCTTTTTAGAATCAACCGCTACGATACCACTTGTTGTCCACAGAGTGTACAGTTCATAGCTTAGAAGATAAAAATACAATAAGCTATATGATTTTTGAAGTTAATTGCGTAACGGAAGTCTGATAGTGAGTTGATGCAAATACAACAACTGGGTATTTTCCTGTTTGCTTAGTGTGTATAGGGTTTTCACAATGTATACATATAAATCATAGTTAAATGAAAACAATAAGGACAGAGTGTAAATAACACATTGAATTAAGTGGTTCGAGGTAAACCCCTCTACGTCACTGGTCCTCCACACAGAAGTAAGGCATTTATTAAAATCACTACATACACAACTACGTGACTTTAACTAAACATGTCTGTGTATCGTTCACATAGATTGATACAAAGACTTTAGCTTTGTCCATTCACACAGATAGGCTTCAAGATCTTTCGAGTCACTTCTTCTCACACAGATCGAAGCTTCGTCTTCAATGCTATTCGTCCCACATAGGTCGGAATACGCAAGGAACTTAGTCCACATAATGCTAGGTTGATCTCAACGGTAAAAGATGATACAATGATTCCAAACAGCAGCGATATCTTTAATGAGTGTTCGCTGTATGCTGTGCTATTTGCGTTGAGGACTTAATATATTTATTCACTTGATACTGATGTATGCTTAAGAAATATAGTGCTCTTTAGTAGCTAGATTGTCAGAGCTATCTGTCAGATGTATGCGCGAGAGTGAATAATATTGGTTGAGCAATGTCCTCTTGCCTGGGGCTATTTATAACCTTGGAAATAGATCCGTTATAAATGTAGCCATTGCTGGTTGGTGAGATGTTGACGCTTCTGATTGGTGGCTGCTGAATATTTGAATTAAAGGCAGCTCGTATTTAATGCTTCAGACATTCTTTTTGACTTTGAATTAAATGCTCTTCAGCGTGTTCAGACCTGTGTCACTCCGGCCGCATTAAATGCTGTCCCATCAGCATCAGCAATAAATGTTGCTTTAATCGTGAATACTTTATGAATAAACAATGTTTATCTCACAACAGTTAAAAGCTCTTTTTCTTCAGTCCTGTTGGATTGTGTTTTACTTTTCCTAAGTAAAACACCTGCAGTCAGATTGCTGTACCGAACGTACTTTAACTTCTGTTGTATGATGCAAGCTCTGTAGGATTGGACTCTGTATAAGATCTCTTGCTGTATGGATGGGTTGTACGGAGATTCCTAACATCTTTCATACTTAGCGATATTCTGACTTTTTAAGACTTCTTTGCTGTATGTTTGGCTATTAACAAAACATGAATATTTATCCTAACACTGGTGCATGTGCTGTTGTGAGTTTTCAGCTGTGTTTTCAGGTGCAACTCATTTTTCTGCAGGAGGGGACTTATCCGATGTATGTTCCCCCTGTCTCTCAGTCTCTTCAGCTTCCGATTGTTCCTTGATGAGGTCCATCCTGATCCTCATCATGATCATAGTTAGCCTGATCATCTTTCTTTTCTTCTTCTTCTTCTTCTTCTTCTTCTTCTTCTTCTTCTTCTTCAGCCACTTCTTCAACTCCATCATTTTCTACTTCAACTTTTTCTTTTTCAACCCTAACAATATTTTCATTTTCAACTTCTTCATCGAAAATTTTACCTTGATCTACCCCTTACATAATGTATAGAATGAATTGGTCCATATTTGTTTTGAAGTTGTTGATGAACCGATTTTCATTTAATAACAGACTCATTTCAGTTTCTTACAGAAAACTTGAATGAGCTGCTCAGTTGTAAGGGGGTAGTCCCAACCACTCCTCTCAACTAATTCTTCAGAGCATTGAAACCAAGTGTCTTCAATCTCTTTCAGTCTTTATAGGCAGAAACAATAGAAAGCTTAATGATGTGCTTTCTTACCATATTGAGTTGTTCTTTACTGAGGTGAAATGGGTTGTTGTCATTGAGATTGAATCTATATTGTGTGTTTGGTTCCTCAAGAAATTTTTCAGCTTCTTCTTTCTCATCAGGGATACTGGTGAGTTCAGGAAGTGGTGCTTCAGGAATGAGTTCTTCATGTTCTTGAAGAATGATCAGCTCTGTTGACTGATCTGTGGGTGCTGCAGATGTAGTGATTGGTGTTGCAGCTTGGGTGGAGGAGACTCCAGGAATCTCAGCTGAGTGGCCTTCAGTCATATTCTTGGCTGATAACTCGTTTGAGTAATCGACCAGTCTCTTGTGTTTCTTGAAGGAAGATTCAGGTGATGAGACTTGAATGATATCTTTCTTTTCAGGAGACTTTCTCTTCCTGAAGATTGTAGATACGGGGAGATGGTCACTGTCTTCATTCTCCTCATTTGTAGGTGGTGTAGCTGGGATTTGTTCTGGTGCAGCTAACTTTTCAAATAAAATGTTAGTTCTTTGTAATCTCACTGGGTCATTTCAGTATGGAAATTTATTGCGGGTTTAATGGTGGCCAGTTCCACTTCATTCTCATCCTCTGATTATATTTCTTCTTTGTAATATGATGTTCCTGATTTCATCTTCGCAAGCATTTCTACGGCTCTTGGTTGCTGAGTTGAATATTGAGCCAGTGTAGTTAGGTCCAGATGGCCAAGTCGTTTGCTGTTGTGGAAGGCCTCTGCTTTGCCTTTGGCTTTTCCCAAAAGTTCAAGGATCTAGCTAATATGCGTGCTGAAGGCTAGTTTCTGGCTGAATTTCTCGTTAGTGGAATCCCAGCTGGCTTTATTCACTTCTCTGACTAACTGACTGAAGACGTAATTAGGCCAGTTTATTCTTTGCTTCTGTATCATTGCCCCATCACTGTGTACTTAGATGGACATATGATCAAAACTTCCTGACATGCCCATGACGATTTTATTGGTCATGTCCATCAGGTATCTGAACTCCTTCTGAACATCAGACTTCTTGGCAGTATTCTTCATCTTCATTGGTTGATCAGGTAACTTGATCAACTGCCAGATGTCCAGAGTATTTTGTTTGAGAGCTTCAACTGCTATTTCATGGTTCTCCAGTCCAAATGCATTTGCTACGGTTTGTTGGGTTATGAGGATGGGTTCAACAAAAATCGAGCTTATGATGCCTTGTTCAGTCACCTTGGATTCTTTGTAACAGATGATGGCTTCCTTGTATAACTCGGAGGAGTTGATATTGAGATAATGGTGGATACCGTCTTTCTTCATACTGGGATTAAATCCGCCATTTTCGTGGAGTTGTTCGCCTCCAAGAGTACGAAGAAATCCACCACTATGCTGAATATTATTTGTTCCTTCACAACTCTCAGGTTGATGTTCTTGAAGTATGTTGTCGTGTCCATTTTTGCGATTTCTTTTAAGAATTGTTTTGTCTAGTGAAATTCGAGTTTTTTTACGGGAAACTAGGGTTCTTGCTTGAAAAACTTTTTAAGACAATAAGTTTTTGTCAAGTGATTTCAATCGCTTTATGTAGCAAGTTTTGAAGTCGGGTTTTAAAATAATAAATTGCAAAAGTGGAGGCTCGTGTGACATGATTGGACAACGTGATGTAGACGTGGAGTTACTAGTATCGTTCATTTTTTAATCCACATGTGATATTTAAATAAATAAATAAATATTTAAAGAGATAAGGAACTTAGCTAGTTGGCCGTTTGAATTTTGTTCTACTGTGTTTTGCTCTTAGATGTGTTTGGATCTCAGCTGACCTCTTCGATCCTGGCTGTGTTTCGATCTCAGTTGTGTTTTGGATCTCAGCTTACTTCTTCGATCCCGGCTGAGTTTTTGAGCAGCTAGGTTCCTTCCATCCCGTATGAGATTTGGATCAGCTTGGTTCTTCATTCTTGGCTGAGATTTTGATCAGCTAGGTTTCTTCCATCATGGCTGAGATTCGATCAGCTAGGTTTCTACATTAGTTAGGTACTTTATTTCCATTCTAGGAGTCCAAGTTCCTTGCTTAGTTCGAGAAACCATTCTTCTGTCAAGGGCTTTGTAAAAATATCATCTATTTGGTATTCAGTGCTGACTCTTTCCACCTTGACTCTTTTATTAATCACATGGTCTCTAATGAAATGATGCTTGATATCTATATGCTTTGTTCTTGAGTGCAGGGCCGGATTGTTTGTGATAGCAATTGCACTATTATTTTAACACCCTATTGGAACTTCATTTGCAATAATGTTGTAGTTCCTTAGTTGTTGTCTCATCCATAGTATTTGAGCACAACAGCTACCTGCAGCTAGATATTATGACTCGATTGTGGATATTGAGTTGGAGACTTGCTTCTTACTGAACCAAGATATCAGTATGGTTCCAAGGAATTGACATGTTCCACTGGTGCTGTTTTTGTTGATTTTATAGCCTGCAAAATCAGCATAAGAATATCCCGATAGTTCGAAGTTGTCATCTTTTGAATACCATAATCTAACATTCGGTTTGATCCAATTAATCCTCTGTAGTGAGATAGATCCACTGGTATGCCTCAATCTCCCTAGTCAATGTGGAGAGATGTGCTCATTGGTACTCTCAAGGGCTTGGATAACTCCATGACAAATCTTTTGATCAGCTCCCTTGTATATTTTGCTTGGTTGATGAAGATACCAATTTCAACCTGCTTGACTTGTAAACCAAGAAAGAAGTTTAGTTTACCCATCATGCTCATTTCAAATTCTCCTTGCATGAGGTTTGAGAATTTTTACACAGTTCAGGATTTGTTGAGCCAAAGATGATAACATCCACATATACTTGAACTAGTAATATGTGGTCTTCATGTTCTATTCTGAATAAGGTTTTGTCCACATTTCCCTTGCAGAATCCATTTTTCTCAAGGAATATGGATAGTGTCTCATACCAGGCTCTTGGTGCCTGTTTGAGTCCTAGAGCTTTCAATAGCATCTTCTCCTTTGACAAATCGAGGAGGTTGTTCAACATATACTCCCTCTTCCAGTACTCCATTGAGGAAGGCACTTTTCACGTCCATTTGATACACCTCAAATTTCTTGAAGGCTGCATAAGCAAGAAATAACCTGATTGCTTCTAATATTGCTACTGGTACGTAGGTTTCATCAAAATCTAGTCCTTCACATTGAGCATATCCTTTAGCTACTAATCTGGCTTTATTCCTAACAACAGCTACATCTGCATCATATTTGTTCTTGTAAACCCATTTGGTGCCAATAACCTTCTTGTGATTCGGTCTATCAATCAGCTCCCACACATTGTTCCTTTCCATTTGATTCAGTTCTTCTTGCATTGTAATTACTCTTGTGTAGTCATCTAGAGATTGTTCTGTTGTTTTGGGCTCCATTTGAGACATGAAACAGGAGAGCATTGCTATTCCTATTGGTTCTCTTGCTTTCTGGTCTTGACCCATTCAGATAGGTTCCCAATTATATGTTGAATGGGGTGATCTTTTAACCATTTAGGAGTATCATATTCAGCTTCTGCTTTTGGTTGTTGATTGTCATTGCTTGTTCCTTCTGGTGGATTGAGCTGAGGATTTGTGGAGTTTGATTGTCCTTCAACTAAGTCTTGTTGGATTTCAGCTGTGTCTGGTTCAGCTGTGATTAGATCATCTTCAGTTGTGGTAGGATCAGCTAAGATATGTGAACCTAGTTGATCTGCAGTTGGGTCTTCAACAGCTTGGTCCATCAACCTTGTGTCTAGAGGTGCCCAAAACGACCCAACCCGCCGGGTCGACCCGCCGACCCGGACCCGGCTGACCCGTGCAGGACCCGGACCCGGCTGACCCGTGCGACCCGTCGACCCGGACCCGTGGTATACACGGGTGGGGTCCGGGTCGAGCTTCTCCCTACCCGGCGACCCGCCGGGTCCGACCCGTCGACCCGGCGGAAATATAAAAAAAAAAAATCCTATCTATAAATACCCCCCTCCCCAACACAATTTTTTCACACCTTCAATACTATCTATCTCTCAAACTCTCATTGCTAATTGCTATACTACTTAATCTCTCTCTCTTTTTTCGCATTTAATCATTATGTCGAGTTCTGACAAGGGAAAGGGTATTGCTACATCTCCCAAAAAATCCAAAATGTCCAAGTTCGAGCGAATGGGTCTTTGGGGAAAATTGAAGAAACCATCTGGAATAATTATTCGGGAGCCCCGAAACCAAACTCCACCCGGTTTTGAAAATGAAAGTCAAGAAGCTGAATATGATGCTATACATGAAAATATCTATTACGGTAGTACAACAACTACGAGTGAAGAAGAAGTTGATCTCCGGGGATTTCGACGTGTCCCGAATCGTCAACAACTGCAAAACATCGACGAAGAAATGGACCATGAAATCGATGAAGCTATGTTAAATCAAACATATGCAACATTCGAGCGCACTCTTCATGGCGTACCAACTCCGATGCAAAAATCAAAGTCGAAGCATCCTGCGGCAAGCCAAGCTGAAGAAGAACCTCCTTATGTTGAGGAGTTATCGTCCGAGGAGGAAGAAAATGTGAAAGGCAGAGGAAGCAAGAAAACTAAAGCAAGAAACAAGGCTGCCCCTGTTGTAGAAAGGAAACTGGTATCCGTACTTTTTTCAAAACACTTTAACAAGAAAAAAATGTCGGATGGTTCGATGAAGGTATCTTGCAACTACTGCTCGAAAGAGTATTCGTATAAAGCCGGGGATGGATATGGAAATTTTAAAAGGCATTTTGAGAATAACCATGCCTCGGTCCACGGAGAACAAAAGTCACAAAGTCAACTCAACTTCCAACCTTCTACTGGAGCCGTGATTCCTCACGGGGATACGTAGGAAATTTAATTTTAAGTAAAAACGTAAAATTAAATACAAGCTAATTTTTTCAAATGATTTCCTTTTTCACTTATAGTTATTTTTCGTGTATAAAATGATAACAAATAAAAGTTTTATATACATAAATAAAAAAAATGGAAAGCATTCGGACCGTGACCGTGGTCGAACCGGACCCGGACCCGTGGCCGACCCATCGACCCGCCAACCCGTACATTTCATATGTACGGGTGGGGTCCGGGTCCTATCCTGCCGACCCGGCGACCCGGCGGGTCCGACCCGGACCCGGACCCGTGGTTGGGCACCTCTACTTGTGTCATTAATGATGACTTCTTCTAGAGAGGTGGTTTTGAGTTTTTCTCAATTTGTTCCACCTGTTTCCTGTACTCAGCAGTAGATTCATCAAATACAACATGAGGTGTTTCTTCCACACCTAATGTTGTTTTATTAAAGACTCTATATACCTTGCTTATCTATGAGTATCCCATGAAGAGACCATCATCAATTTTTGCATCAAAGGCATTCAATTGGGTTTTACCATTGTTATGGATAAAACACTTACAACAAAAAATATGAAAATATGAAACAGTTGGTAATCTGCCATTTCAAACCTCATAAGGAGTTTTACATTGTCTCCCTACTATCATACTTCTGTTATGAGTATGGTGTAACACTCCCAATCTGCTCAGGGATATTACACGCCGTAGAACCTTTCCTCAAGGTTCTACCAGGCTGGTAACAAAACCGAACAACTCAACAACGCCTTTAAGTCTAAAATGACTCAGTAGACTGATTTGGTCTTTCAATAAATACACACAACTCAATTACAATACATGCCCACGCAGGGGTCGAATACAACACACTCCCGTACAACAGGGAAAGAATACTGCTGCGGAAATATAATACAACTAAACCAATATGACATCAAATGGGTCCTCGTGTGATTAGTATCGTTCATCTTTCATCATCCTTCATGCCGACCCTGTGCTATGCTCCAAAACCTGAATGCAATACAGACATCCACCCCCCGAATACTCGAGGGTTAGCAAAACTCCACTGTTTTGCTAGTGCAAGTACAAGTGCAAAAATACGAGTCATACAATTTACATTCCACGAATAACAATAATTAGGAATCCCCAAAGATCCAAACGAAACGAAAAGTACTTCCCGAGGCAAGAGTTTGAGAAAACATTCCAAAACCGAAAGATCACAAATCAATGGAAATAATTTATAAAATAGTTTAAAATGCCATCGATAGTTTTAATAGAAAACAATTTAGGATTATCAAATCCTACTTTTCAAAACCCAAAATACGAAAGGGGTCACCGCACCAAAGGTTTACTTTCCGTAAAATGACATTTACCAAACCGTTGGGATTTGAGCCCCAAATATCATCAACTCACAGTACAAGAGAACGACAACAAGGTTCGTCTTCCAACATCAAAATTCACAACCCAAGGTTTAAGCACAGACGACAAATACTCTAGTGCCATCCTAGCCAAGTAAGCCAAACGAACAACTTACCTCTTACACACTTAGTCAATGCATGCAAACATGAAAACATAGTTCCAAAGCACTCATTTCCGGAAATGCCATAATCAAATCACATTTGTAAAATGCACCACAATTAACCGTGGATCCACCCCTCCGTGGACCCCTACCGAGACCCCGTCGGATCTAACCCATAGTGGTTAAAAGCAAGCTCGCGGATCCACCCCTCCGTGGACCCCTACCGAGACCCCGTCGGATCTAACCCATAGTGAGCATACACACACACACAAGTTACTCATGCAATACTAATATGCTAAGAATGTAAGTTCATTAAGAATACTCACTAGAGATGGCCACTAATCCGACACCATTATCAAACTCTTCAAAAAAAAACACAATAACAAGATTAATTACGGAATACACGATTCCATAACTTTAAACAACAGGAGTATCATCATCAAAGCCTTAAACGTTCAAAATAATCAAATCATAACCAATTCCCAAAACACACCGTTCACAAAACACACACGCATTGTGAAAGAGAGCCTTTAACGAGGCCAAAACAAATCTTTTGAAAATTCATTTGCAAATAACCATACAAACACACCAAGACGACCACCGATCATCATATTCACAAGACGAGAAGCGTATGAACAAGGTACTTGCCTCAAAATAACGATCGCAATGAGACGACGGATGGAATGCGGTCGAATAGCCCCGAACCCCCGAACAATATCAAGAACGCGATAGCACCACGAGTACTACGAGAACAACACCACACGAATCATCAATCACCAAACGGAATTCAACATCGGAAGTCCTAGAGCACCTATAATCCTCCGGAATGAGCAATAAAAGATGATTACGACGAGAATCAAGGCGAAAACAATGGAAATCCCAACAAACTATCGAAATGAACTCATTGGGGCATTTAATCGAACATAAATGTTCGATAATTCCCAAGAACACTCGAATCGTCAATCGAGTTAAACAAACTCGATATATGGATATACAATCCGTGAAACACGATTAATAACATCATACTATGCCAACCGATGTATCAAAATCGGACTAGAATCGAAATCAAGAACAATTCCCCAAAAAGTCAACTTGAAGGAAAATCAAGAAATATACCTTGATTCGACGAAGAACACGGATTGGACGATGATATAATCAACAAGAATCTTCCAAAACGTCTTGGAATTGAGTAGAATCCACCAAGAACCCTATTTCCCGTCGCACCCGTCCGATAGCCGCAAGAAAAGTGAAGAAATGAGTAAAAAAGGGCTGCCATGCCTTATATAGTCGGACACTGCCGGACGCTACGGTCATAACCGGTAGTGCCTTACGGCCGTAACTCGGCCCTTACGGCCGTACTCGGCAGGGCTTACGGCCGTAACCGGCATTCGTCAAAAAATCTGCCCAGCACCTGCCGGACACTTACGGCCGTAACTGGCACACATTACGGCCGTAACCGGCCTTCGTCTGGAAGATGCCCAGCGCTCGTACGGCCGTACCCAATTACGCCTTACGGCCGTAACTGGCATTCGTCAGGACATGCCTGCCGAGCACGTACGGCCGTAACCGGTACCTTACGGCCGTAACTCGGCCAGGCCAGGCCCTGCTCCGGCCGATTAGGCCGTGGCCACTCCGACGGCCCGGACGACCCCGAAACCCGAACCTGAGTATGAATCGAAGATATGGTTACGAAGTACTCGCAAAGACGAATCCAAGCGCTAAGAGAACACATGATTCCGACCACCCGAAGGCTCAAAATTCGACAACGGAAAGAAATTACCCCAGACTTTGGGAAATTACGAAAATGGCCCAAAACGCCCGAAAATCACGATATGTGATCGAGTAACCAAACTGAAGTTCACAACACGTCTAACAAAGTTAAACGGACTTACGGAAAACTCGAAACAGCAGTTTCGATCGGTATTCGCAAGAATCGAACTCAAGTGCGGAAAAGTCGTTAAAAAGCACGGAACTCAACAAAACGACACCGAAACGAACTCGGATGTCAAAAAGTGTAGAATTAATCATTCTCAGAATGACGAAACGGGCATGAGTGAGTTGTCAAAATGGACTTCCGCAGAAAAAAAAAAGAAATTACCGGAAATCGAAATTACGGGTATTACATATGGCATGTTGTGTTGACAGCTTCAGCTTAGAATGTTTTAGGAAGATCAATCTCAGCAATCATTGCCCTAGCTGCTTCCTTGAGGGTTCTATTTCTTCTTTCAGCTACACAATTTTGTTGTGGTGTTTTTATAGCTGACACTTCATGTTGAATCGCATTTTGATCAGAATATTCAGTTATTACTTTGTTGAGAAATTCTCCTCCTTTGTCTGATCTGATGATGGACAGGGATTTCTAATTTTGAAGTTTTCACATAAGCTTATGCAGTTTGATTAGGGTTTCACTCTTCTTGCATAGGAAAACTATCCAAGTATATCTTCAGTAATCATCCACAACTACCAATGCATGCTTTCTTCCACTTAGTGTTCTTGGCTTGATAGGACCAAAAAGATCCATGTGAAGTAGATCTACTACCCTGTTGGTTAGTTTGGTAGGTTGAACAGACTTGAATGAGGCCATGGGTTGATTTCCTTTCTGGCATGCACCACAGAGAGTCTCCTTCTTGAAAATTCCTTCTGGAATACCTCTCACTAATTTTTGTGAGCTTAATTTGTTGAGAGCCTTGAAGTTCAGGTGACTTAGCCTTTTATGCCAGAGCCATCCATTTTCAACTATTGTCTTTGATATGAAACAAGTATTTGGTGTGTCTGTTTTCCAATCTATCATATAGACATCCCTTTTTCTGTAGACTTGGAGTTTCACTTCTTTATATGTGAGATCAATCACCATACATTTCCATTTAGTGAAAACTACTATATTGTTCTCATCACAGAACTGGCTTATGCTTAAGATATGGTACTTGAGTCCTTTGATATACTGCACCTTTTAGATGACAATGTTCCCTCTGTGCAGCTTTCCATAACCTTCGGTTTGTCAAACTGAGATATCCCCAAAGGTTATATCTAGGCCTCTTTCTTTGATATAGCTTGACAGAACTTTCTTATTTCCTCTCATATATCTTGAGCACCCAGAGTCCACAAACCATTCTTCACCTCCTACTAGTGATCTTGAGGTAAATTGATAGTAATCCTTCTATCTTTTATGCAATCATGAAGAAAGGATTTAGGTGCCCAGATTTGAGTGGGTCCTCTAGGTTTAGTGATTTTCGTGGAGAAGTGATTTCTCTTGTGTTTGTAAAACTTATTTTGATATTCATTCTTTTGCTTTATATATCCCTAGTTTGCATTGTATATATGATATGACTGATAATTTATTGGTACGAGCCATTGTTAACTCTTGGCAGAGACCTATATTTTAAATTTTATGGTCTCCATACCTGATAATTTTGAAAATATTGATTACCTTGAGGTTTCCATTTTCCTCTCCCATTTTGAAATCTACTTTGTGGGAGTTTTTGGTAACAACTAGACTAATAATGTCTTGACTGCTGATACTATTTTGGCCATTGTCTAGTCCTTTGTCGAGGCTGCTGCCTTGATAATCTTGGCTGCTTCCTAAACTTTTGACTGGACTGCTGCCTATATTTAAATACAGGTTCTTTGATAGGCTCAGCAGTGTAGACAATTGTTTCTCTCTTTATGAAAGTGGTTTTTAAACTTGAGGGAGTATTGGGATCATACGCAAGGCCTGATTTTAAATAAAGTGGCTTTTGATTTATACGTAATCCATCTAGGGTTATAGATGCTTTCAGAGATGTTATTTTCTTAGCTTGTGCATTGCTCAACTGTATCAGTTTTGAAAACTCAGTTTTAATATGACTGAGTGCAGCTGGTTTCTCATTGTTTAAAATAGTCAGCCTGTTAATCTCAAATGTCACTGTATCAATTTCAACTGATTTTTTTTTAGTTTAGAGAGTCTTTCATACAGAGCTCTGTTGTTTTTAATAGTTTCTGACTCTTGGCTGAGTTTGTTCGAGTCATTTTTCAGTTGAGTTTTCTCATTTTCAGCTGAGTATTCTCAGCTGACATAGCTGTTGGGTTTCGTAAGCAAAAACAAAGGGCACAGCGGAAGCGAAAAATACAAGTGTAATACGAATCCCTCAAGAGGATCAATTCAAGCTACGTATATACAAATATAAAACGAACAAAGAGGACAATACGAGATCATACCCTTGAAGTCCATTGATCAAATGGTTGTGAATATTGTGATCTCCACTACAAAACCGATTCTCCAAGCTTTTAGTGATCTCCGCCATGAACCCGATTCGTCAAGCCTTTGGTGATATGTGCCACGAATCCGATTCGTCAAGATTTTGGTGATCTCCGAGCCCCGAAAGCACGGTGCCTCTACTTGCCACGCGCTGGAAGTTGACCAGAATAACTCCCACCTTGTTATCCTCCAAGGTTACGGCTAGAACAAAGTGGTTGGAGCTTGCTAATATTATCTATAACACTCTAAGTGTATAGATGTGTTTCTCTCTATTTCTCTCGCAATTTTTCTCTAAGAAAAATTAAGAAGATGATCATGGTTATGGAAGGATGAAGAGGACAAGATGAACAAAGTCTCTCTCTCTCTCTCTCTCTCTCTCTCTCCCTTGGTATGAGCCGTGAGTTACATAAGAGAAGATGGATAAGACCTTTTATCAAGTCCTCAAATATTCATCACCAACCACCTTCACACGATACCATGTCCCATATGAATAAACATCTCATGATATTAAATTCATAATAGATCACGAAGCTGGATTCTTCAACTTAAACAAAATAAAAGAATCAAGACAAGCATCATGGTGGGGTGGGGCGGTCATGTTGAAGAGTTTATGGAGTTCGGTTCGTTTCGGACTCTCGTGTGTCCAAACAGATAAAACTTCATTCTGTTCTGATGTATTTATCTCAATTAATAAATCTAATTAATTAATCATATTAAATACAAAATAATATAATTAATTTCTCCAATAAATAATTATATGAGTAAATAACATGGATAGGGTTTTATTGGAATTTTACACTTAGCCCCTAAGTTTTAGAAATTACACTGATAGTCCTTGTGGTTCTTAGATAAGCACACCTTTGGTTCTTAACACTTTAAAATGACAACAATATCCTTTAGTTTTTGCCCAAACACCCTTTAACCAAAACTGTTAAAACTATGTACCAAATATCCAAACACCTCCCATCTGTAGCCTTATCTGATTTTTTCATTTTTTAAAACACTAAGAAAAATAAAATAAAAATACTAGTAGCTTAACATTTTTTCTAATACATGAACCTAAAAATATAAAATCCCTTTGAAGCGTAGTAATATAAATAATAAAATAATATAAGAAAATAAGATTCTCGTCTTGAAGAATATCGTAAGTAACAAGTACAAGTACTATAAAACCAATTATTGTGCATGTTAAAAATTAATGACACTGATTGTTTTTCTCATATATATCATTTTTTTTATCTATACCAACGATTTCATATGAACCAATACTTTAAAAAGATGATAAATATAATGTCACAAAAATTTGAATTACGCATTGAAGAATCTTAATACATATTATATAACTTCCCATTCAATTAAATATTGAGATACATATTTAAGGGTATGAAATATGAATATTATATATATTTAGTTCAAAATTAAGATACATATTTTAAGGGTATGAAACTTAATACAACAAAGGCTTTATCGAAAAATACAGAACCAGCAGTGTAAAAATGCTGCTTCTTAAACAATTGATACTACTTATTTTAATTATATTACTACCTTTCAAAGGGTTTTTATATTTTTAGGTTCTCATATTTACAATAATGTTAAGCTACTAGTATTTTTTTTCTTAGTGTTTTAAAAAGAAAAATATTAGATAAGGCTAATGATGGGAGGTATTTGGATATTTGGTAGATAGTTATAAAAGTTTTGATTAAAGGGTGTTTAGGCAAAAACTAAAGGAAATTGTTGTCATTTTAAAAGTGTTAAGGACCAAAGGTGTGCTTATCTAAGAACGACAAGGACTAACAGTGTAATTTCTAAAACTTGGGGATTAAATGTGAAATTCCGGCAAAACCACAGGGACTATCCATGTAATTTACCTTAATTATATTTATGAATTAAACTAATCACCCAGTAATTTATTTAATTCACCGGGCCATAAATTAATTTATCCAATAAATTAATTTAGACATCTAATATCCCAACATTAATTAGACATCCAATGTCCAATATATTAGATATACAATATCTAATAAATATAAAGAGAGAATAAGCTCGATTTATTCCGTCATCTATCCTAATGACCGACTCGGTAGGTCCGTCTCAGTTAGCAATGGCAGGAACCAAAGAGTAGTAGCATCACCTAGCCAGCCTGGCGGCCTACACTGTTACCTAACTGAGAACGAATGATGGGGATCATTCCAAAACCTTTCTGTCGTGAAACCAGTATACATATAAACCCTTCTTTCAAATGTCCCGATCAAGTTATAGGGTCACAGCCAGTCAAACCCTATCTGTACTTGATGTTATGCATGAGTTAATGCAAATCGAGATCACTGAGCTCTCGTGTTTCCAATACAACTGTAACACCCCCGAGATATTCGAAGTATATTACAGCGCCGTGGACCCCTACATGGGACCCACCAGGCTACAACTAGGAAACACCCCTCGACTAACCATCTCGGTTAGCGAGAACACACATTTAAATAATATAACACGTAAAGGTACGCCCGGAGTAACCGGCGAAATAAGCAACAGTCGACAATGTAGCAATTTAAAATAATACAACACGGGGTTTGAATTGAAAAGCCTAAGTACTCGCGAGTACGGTCTATCAGTTCATAAATATAGTAAACAACCATGTCGAAGTGGGCAAGTGAAATAAGTAGACTCGAGTGCACATGTCAACGACCCCGGCCAACATCCTCGTACTGTCCCAGTGCTCGTTCGTCCGGATGATCATAACCTGAAATTCATAACAAGAATTTCCCCGAAACGGGTCCCCAGAGGGGTTAGCAATTACGCTAGTACAAGTAATCAAGGCAAACCAATCGCTTACACATTTCATAGTACATGCACCAATATCATTTCAAAAACCAAAACTAGACATGTCTTTTCCGGAAACAAACAGCCAAACAATTTGCCTAGGACCGGGACGAAGCCACGAATCCCACCCGAGGCCTCTAAGGACCCTCCCGAGCTGGCCATTTCATAAAACAAATCACGCACAGGCATCGCCTAGGACCGGGATGAAGCCACGAATCCCACCCGAGGCCTCTAAGGACCCTCCCGAGCCGGCTAGCGAAACAAACTCATGAATCCAGAGTGAAGTCATAGATTCCCCCGAGGCCCCGTCGGACCCTCCCAGGGTGAGCAAAGCACACACAATATACATTACCATTTCATGTTAAGCATAAAGGTTTCCAAAAGAGTACTTGCCTTGAATAATAAGCAGCCTTGCGAACGGAAGGAAAAACACCGGTGGCCGATAGGATCCGATAATCACGAACCTAACGATACGAAGAACACAATCACGACCAATCCTAAATGAATACGGAATTGGAATACACTGAAAACCCCCTACGATTCATGTATATTCGTATAGAAACAACGACGAGGGCGGACCACAACCAAACCCTCTCGATTACAAAATTACTATGAAATATACCATGAATCCGTAGGGTAACCAACGAAATCGACAAGATTAATCATGTACATCATGAATTAATCTAACATACGGAACGAATCGGACGAAACATGAAAACCCCTTCAATTACCCAAAACAATGTTTTAGGAGTTTACCTTGAATAATGACGAAGAACACGATTAGAGGTTGATACTATGCTCCAATAACTCGAAGAAGATGATGGCTCGGAGTTATCAAGCTTCAAATCGCCGGAAATACCAAGGAAATCGCCTAGGAGTCGGGTGGGGAGGAGAAGGAGTGAAAATGGCCGAAATCGGTCAACCCCTGGGTTTATAAACCCAGGGCTCGTTACGTACGTTAGCCACCACATGCTAACATACGTAAGCCGTATTACGTACGTAAGCCATAAGGGCCTTACGTACGTAACCAAAAAGGCAGAATCGCCTGAACTAATATACACTGGGGCGTTACGTACGTAACCCAAAAGGGTGTTACGTACGTAACCAAAAAGGCAGAATCGCCTGAACTGAATACACTAGGACGTTACGTACGTAACCAAAAAGGGTGTTACGTACGTAACATTCCTTTCTGTGGAGCACAGGCCAGAAATGAAAGAGGGGGGGGGGTACCGAAAAAGAATCGAAATACAACGGTGAACAATTCACGATGGTACAAACGTAAGGGGCCTGAAATGACGAACTTAAGTGCCGAAGGAAAACATATTCCCGACTACTCAAAGGTTCAGAAAAACAACATCAAGCGTAAATTTCCCAAAAGTCTGGGAAATTTACAAAACGGTTCAAACATGCGAAATGTAAGAAACATGGTCGAAACACCAACAAAAGCTCACAAACGCCCACAATAACATGAGATCGATCTTCGGCAACCCCGGCAGCGGTTCGAGCAGCGATTACGATAATATGCGAAATAACAACATAAAACATCAAATCGAGTAAAGCGAGTCCGAATCAAGCTCGAGCGACAAAAGTTCAATATCAAATGTCCTCAAAATGACAATACGATTACAAGCGGTACATTAAAAGCGAAAATGCACTAAAATGAGAATAATAAGAGAAGGAAAAATGCGGATATTACATTCTACCCCTCTAAAAACAAGTTTCGTCCGAAACTTAAGAAATAAACAACTCGGGATACTTAGCACGCATGCTATCCTCGGTTTCCCAAGTCGCCTCCTCGACACCATGTCTCGACCACTTGCACTTTGACCAAGGGAATGGTCTTATGCCTCGATCGCTTCTCACGGTGTTCCAAAATCTTTAAGGCGCTCCTCGAAGGTAAAATCTTGGCAATCTCGACCTCGCCTAAGTCGATGATGTGACTAGGATCCGAACATATTTCCTCGGTGGGAAACATGAAAACGCTATGAACATGACTCAAGGCCGGGGGTGCGCCAAGCGGTATGCCAACTCACCGACTCGCTCGAGAATCTCAAAGGGTCGATAAATCTCGGACTCAACTTCCCTTTCTTCCCGAAACGAAAAACTCCCTTCGTCGGCGACACCTTTAGCAAAAGCGTGGTCTCCACCTCGAATTCCAAAGGTCGACGACGGACGTCGGCATATGACTTACGCCGAATGCAGGCGATCGACATCCGTTCGAATCAAATTCACCTTCCGCCTCGTCTCTAGGACAATATCCGGTTCGGTCGACCAAATCGGACGCTTCATTCCAACAAATCGGCGATCGGCCAGTCGCCGTAGAGCGCCTCATACGGTGCCATCCGGATCGACGCGTGCCAACTATTGTTGTACGTGAATTCGATCAATGGCAAATGCTCCTCCCAGTCACTACTCCAGTCGAGAGCACAAGCACGCAACATGTCCTCGAATGTCTGGTTAGTGCGTTCCATCCCATCGGTGGGGATGAAAAGAGGTACTCAACTGCAAACGGGTACCCAACGCCTTATGCACCGCCTGCCAAAAGTGCGATACAAAACGGCCATCGCGATCCGAAACAATAGACTTCGGAGTACCGTGAAGTCTCACAATCTGCGCGATAAACACACGAGCCAACTTCTCCGGGCCCCAAGTGTCCTTGATGCCCAGAAAATGTGCCGACATGGTCAGACGATCAACAACCACCCACACCATATTCATGCCCGACCTCGATCTCGGCAAATTTGTAACAAAATCCATCGATATATCTTCCCATTTCCATTCCGGAACGGGAAGTGGCTGCAATAACCCAGCCGGTCGCTGATGCTCAATTTTGACCTGCTGACAAGTCAAACATTTTGCTACAAATTGCGCGACCTCCTCCTTCATATCATTCCACCAGAAGTTCCTCCTCAGGTCCTTGTACATCTTACTCGAACCAGGATGAACAGAATAGGGTGTAGAATGGGCCTCATGCAAAATACTCTGTCGCAATTCTGGATCGTTCGGCACACAAAGCCGACTCTGGAATCTCAAAACACCATCCTCGTGAATCACAAACCCAGGAGACTTTCCCTTAAGAACGTTCTCTCGGATTTGAATAATCATCGGATCCTCTAAGCGCTTGAGTTAATTTCATCGATCAAAGGCAGCGAAATCTCTAAAGCACGAAGTTGCCCGTGACTCGAGCAACAAAACTTCAACATCTAACTCGATCAAAGCCCGCCGAAGCTCAGACTGAGACGTAAGGATCTCAAGCGTTCGCAACACAACCGGTTTCCGACTCAAGGCGTCGGCCACGACGTTCGCCTTGCCCGGATGATAAAGGATTTCGAGGTCATAATCCTTAATCAACTCTAACCACCTCCTCTGCCTCATATTCAACTCCCGCTGAGTAAATATGTATTTCAGACTTTTATGATCGGTAAAAATCTGACATGCAGAGCCGAAAAGATAGTGACGCCAAATCTTTAGCGCAAAAACAACTGCCGCTAACTCCAAATCATGAGTAGGGTAGTTCAGCTCATACGGCCTCAACTGTCTCGATGCATAGGCAATGGCCTTGTCGTGCTGCATCAATACACACCCAAGACCCTGACCCGAAGCATCGCTATAAACGGCAAAACCCTCGTTGCCACATGGCAACGCCAAAACCGGGGCTGAAGTCAAACGCTTCTTCAGTTCCTCAAAACTCAACTGCCTCTCGTCATTCCATACGAACTTCTCTGATTTCTGGAGCAACTGCGTAAGTGGCCGAGCTAGTTTCGAGAAACCCTCGACGAACCTACGGTAGTAGCCAGCCAAACCCAAGAAACTACGGAGCTCCTTCACATTCATGGGCGGTGCCCAATCCAACACTGCCTCAATCTTCTACGGATCCACACGAACCCCCTCGGCTGAAATCACGTAACCTAAAAACATCACTTCCTTCAGCCAGAATTCACATTTCGAGAACTTTGCATAGAGTTGCTCGGTCCTCAAAATGTCTAATACTACCCGCAAATGATGGGCATGCTCTTCTTCATTCCTTGAATAAATAAGAATATCGTCAATAAAGACGACGACACACTTATCCAAATACTCGATAAAAACTTTATTCATCAACTGCATGAACACCGCCGGCGCATTCGTTAACCCGAAAGGCATAACCACGAACTCATAATGTCCGTATCTCGTCCGAAAAGCCGTTTTCGGCACATCGGATTCTCTCACCCGGAGCTGATAGTACCTCGATTTCAAATCAATCTTCGAGAATACCGTGGCTCCCTGCAACTGGTCGAACAAGTCATCAATTCTCGGCAAAGGATACTTGTTCTTGATGGTCACCTTGTTTAGTTCGCGATAGTCGATACACAAACGTAGTGAGCCATCCTTCTTCCGCACGAATAGGACCGGTGCGCCCCAAGGCGAGGCGCTCGGTCGAACATACCCCGACTCAAGAAGCTCACTCAACTGCTTCTTCAACTCGGACATCTCTGAAGGTGCCATGCGATATGGCGCCTTCGAAATAGAAGCCGCGCCCGGCTCTAACTCTATAGCAAACTCGACCTCACGATCCGGTGGCAATCCCGGTAACTCGTCAGGAAATACATCAGGAAACTCGCTAACGATTGGAATCGACGAAATCTCGACTCCACCACTCTCACTTTGCAAGGCGTAGCACAATAGCGTACACCCCTTACGCAGAGTCTCATCGCCTTCAAGGCGTTAATAACGAACTGGTTTCCCCTCTTTCGCCGCGAAAGAGTGCTGATCGTCCTCGGCTAACATAGTGATGATTCTCGTGCGGTAGTTCATGATCGCACCATGCCGCTCGAGCCAATCATCCCCAAGAATCAAATCCTCACCCTTGATACTCACAACAATAAGATTAGAGGGCCAAGTCCTCTCACAAATAAGTCTGAGCAGTCTCGAACCTCCACGATCACCAACGATCCTATCACCGCTAGGAAGCTTAACGATGAAGGGTTCACAAGGCATCAAACAATCGAGACTCAAGCGGCGCACACAATCCAAAGATATGAGCGAATGCGTAGCACCGAATCGAAAAGCACACCGACAGGTGAGAAAGAATATAAACGGTACACTGCCGCCACGGTAGCGGCCGGGTCATCGGCTCTCCGCATCTCATAAACACGCGGGCAGGCGGAGCCGACATGGAAGCTCCTCCCCTAGCGGGCTGACCCCGACCCCTACCTCGACCGGCACTCGGAGGTGGCGGCGGAGCAAATGAGACCTGGTTCACACTCGGCTCCAAAGGTGCTGGAAAAGAAGCCTGAGCACCAAGAAGCTTTCTTACCCGCTCACAAAAGAAGGCCTTGTGGCCCGACCACAAGTGTGACAAGTTAGGGCGGACGAGGACACTCCGGTTCGATGGCGGCTCGCCGCGCGATTAAAGCATTTGGCATCCCGAGCGGAGGCACCGGCACCCGATAGCCCCGAGAAGCAGCCGAATTACCTCCGGGAATATTCACGGTGAGACCTGTGACCTCCACCTTTGTGACCGAAAAATTTAGGTGGATTTACGCTTCTTACTCTCCCGAACATTGCCTTTGGTCACCGACATGTCATAGGCAAGGGCTCGACTCTGATAATCCTTCGAGGGTAGTACGACGAGTCGGACATATAGTCCCGAATGGACAGTTTCATCCTCCTGGAAAAATGGAAAATTTTGTCGCTCTCAGCGACAACTTGAGTTTTCACATAACCCAACTCCTTGTTAAATTCGGAAATAGCTTGGGATACGGGAATATCCCGTGGTTGAGCATCATAGAAAGCATGCACTCGAGCACATCGGCCGGCCACGGACAATATTCGGTTTCCATCAATTCTTGAAATTCGGCCCATGAAGCAACATGATCTTTGGGACCAACGGCCTCCCACCAATCCGTAGCATCTCCCGTGAGAAAGTATTGAGCAATAGGGACCTTACGGTCCTCGGGGCAGTTAGTAGCAGTGAAGACTTTGGATATCTCCTTGATCCACCCTTCCCAGCCGATCGGGTCGAAGCTCCCGAAAGCGAGGAGGATGCATCTTGATGACATCCACGAAGCGGCCGATCCGCTCGCCCCGATTAGCATGGGCACGATCGAGGTTACGGACCACTGAGCTATAGCCGCCATCAGTTAACCATTTCTTTGCTGCATAACAGCCGCAATACCAAGATCGGCGCGCTCCTGGGAAGAAGCATGACTGTGACGGTCACCGGTACTGCCGGCTCCCGAAGAATGCGACGTGGCCGCCCCACCGGCTGCCCCACGTCCTCGGCCGTGTCCACGACCACGTCCACGACCACGACCATGGTTTCCTCCGGCATCCATACTGGTGTTAAGAGATAACAGAAGTATATTGATGATGAGTAAGGGAGGAAAAGGTAATCACGATTCGGAAAGCGGAAATACTATGCAAGAAAACAAAAGACCGAATAAGAAAACTTACGAGCGCTGGAAGTACCGAGATGCTGGCAGCGGTGTGACAATATGCAAAACAAAACACGACTAGACCCAAATAACCAACAAGCCTAGGTATCCATAAACCTAGGGCTCTGATACCATTTCTGTAACACCCCCGAGATATTCGAAGTATATTACAGCGCTGTGGACCCCTACATGGGACCCACCAGGCTACAACTAGGAAACACCCCTCGACTAACCATCTCGGTTAGTGAGAACACACATTTAAATAATATAACACGTAAAGGTATGCCCGGAGTAACCGGCGAAATAAGCAACAGTCGACAATGTAGCAATTTAAAATAATACAACACGAGGTTTGAATTGAAAAGCCTAAGTACTCGCGAGTACGGTCTATCAGTTCATAAATATAGTAAACAACCATGTCGAAGTGGGCAAGTGAAATAAGTAGACTCGAGTGCACATGTCAACGACCCCGGCCAACATCCTCGTACTGACTCCCAGCGCTCGTTCGTCCGGATGATCATAACCTGAAATTCATAACAAGAATTTCCCCGAAACGGGTCCCCAGAGGGGTTAGCAATTACGCTAGTACAAGTAATCAAGGCAAACCAATCGCTTACACATTTCATAGTACATGCACCAATATCATTTCAAAAACCAAAACTAGACATGTCTTTTCTGGAAACAAACAGCCAAACAATTTGCCTACGACCGGGACGAAGCCACGAATCCCACCCGAGGCCTCTAAGGACCCTCCCGAGCTGGCCATTTCATAAAACAAATCACGCACAGGCATCGCCTAGGACCGGGATGAAGCCACGAATCCCACCCGAGGCCTCTAAGGACCCTCCCGAGCTGGCTAGCGAAACAAACTCATGAATCCAGAGTGAAGTCATAGATTCCCCCGAGGCCCCGTCGGACCCTCCCAGGGTGAGCAAAGCACACACAATATACATTACCATTTCATGTTAAGCATAAAGGTTTCCAAAAGAGTACTTGCCTTGAATAATAAACGACGCAACGAACGGAAGGAAAAACACCGGTGACCGATAGGATCCGATAATCACGAACCTAACGATACGAAGAACACAATCACGACCAATCCTAAATGAATACGGAATTGGAATACACCCGAAAACCCGCCTACGATTCATGTATATTCGTATAGAAACAACGACGAGGGCGGACCACAACCAAACCCTCTCGATTACAAAATTACTATGAAATATACCATGAATCCGTAGGGTAACCAACGAAATCGACAAGATTAATCATGTACATCATGAATTAATCTAACATATGGAACGAATCGGACGAAACATGAAAACCCCTTCAATTACCCAAAACAAGGTTTTAGGAGTTTACCTTGAATAATGACGAAGAACACGATTAGAGGTTGATACTATGCTCCAATAACTCGAAGAAGATGATGGCTCGGAGTTATCAAGCTTCAAATCGCCGGAAATACCAAGGAAATCGCCTAGGAGTCGGGTGGGGAGGAGAAGGAGTGAAAATGGCCGAAATCGGTCAACCCCTGGGTTTATAAACCCAGGGCTCGTTACGTACGTTAGCCACCACATGCTAACGTACGTAAGCCGTATTACGTACGTAAGCCATAAGGGCAGTACGTACGTAACCAAAAAGCGTAATCGCTGGTGATATACCTTTGGGCGTTACGTACGTAACCCAAAAGGGTGTTACGTACGTAACCAAAAAGGCAGAATCGCCTGAACTGAATACACTAGGACGTTACGTACGTAACCAAAAAGGGTGTTACGTATGTAACATTCCTTTCTGTGGAGCACAAGCCAGAAATGAAAGAGGGGGGGGGGGGTACTGAAAAAGAATCGAAATACAACGGTGAACAATTCACGATGGTACAAAAGTAAGGGCACAAGCGACGAACTTAAGTGCGAAGGAAAACATATTCCCGACTACTCAAAGGTTCGGAAAAACAACATCAGCGTAAATTTCCCAAAAGTGGGAAATTTACAAAGCAATCAAACATGCGAAATGTAGGAAACATGGTGAAACACCAACAAAAGCTCACAACGCCCACAATAACATGAGATCGATCTTGGCAACCCCGAAGCAGCGGTTCGAGCAGCGATTACGATAATATGCGAAATAACAACATAAAACATCAAATTGAGTAAAACGAGTCCGAATCAAGCTCGAACGACAAAAAGTTCAATATCAAATGTCCTCAAAATGACAATACGATTACAAGCGAGCTGTTAAAAACGAAAATGCACTAAAATGAGAATAATAAGAGAAGGGAAAAATTGTTGATATTACAACAACTAGCTCCAATGCTTTGGCCAAAGACTTATGATCTCATCTGCCAATAACCGCATAGGACATATATCTGTTCACTAACAGGAGAAAAAATCCTATCTTGGTATTTAGTAGAACCTGCTACTTGCCCGTCAAGATGCACGTCGAGGTTGACCCCCACCTTCCGGTTTTCTGGGTTGAACTACTCTAATGAAAATCTTAACGTCACAAGCACATCCATAATAAATCCTCAAGTCAAAGGTTCACGAATACCTATGATAACCTATCGATTCCGTCAATGACTGTCCCAGAGTAAAATTCGTGTGACGAATAGAGGGTGAGTCGGTTCGAGTATACTAATCTCATTAGCATACCTATAACGTGTGATCCCAGTAACCATTAGCATTCGACAGGCACTCTCCAAGTCAAAGAACACGTCATTCAAGTCTTCACATTTCTACTTGCGAATGATTAAGTACTTGAGCCATAAACTTTTTCAGTGCCGATCCCCTTATTCAATAAGGAGTGGAATGTTTTGCTCTTAAATACAAGGACTAGTTTCTATGTATATATTTACTAGTCGGGAATGCCAGTGACTACCTGTAAATAAAGAAACATACAATTGCCTTCTTATAAAGATTTACATAATAACAAGTATAATTCCCTCTCTCAAACATCCTCTGAGTGGCATTCGAGGGCATACTTCTAACAATCTCCCACTTGCACTCAATGCCACACACTAGGGTATATAATACCCATTATCTCCAGATGATGCTCCAAGCTTATCTGAGAAAGTGGCTTGGTCAGTGGATCAACGAATATGTCTACTGAGTCTACCTTACGCAACATAATGTATCCTTTGCGAACAAATTCTCTCATGAGATGATAATTGTACCATTGTGAAACCTCGGCTCCTAGGCCTGTGCTACCTCTCCCTTATTATTGTATAAAAATGAAAAATAGGCAGCGCAGCACATGGTGTCCCTTGAAGTTCACCCAATATCTTCTTAATCCAAAACCCTTCCTTTGGAGGCTTCCGAAGCCAGTTTGATACTCAGCCTAACAGGTGGAATCAGCAGTCGCGCTATGCTTGGCACTATGCCAATATACTTCTCCTCCATTAAGAGTAAAATGTAGCCAGAAGTGGACACAGAGTCGTCTTTCTGTCCTTGGAAGTCTGAATCAGTGAAGCCCACCGCATTCAGTTCTCCACCACCATACATAAGAACCAAATCTCTAGCCCTCCTAAAGTACTTGAGAATGTTCTTTACGTCAATCCAATGTTCCCTACCTGGGTTTGCCTGAAACTTACTTACCATGCTCCCAGCACGCGTAATGTCAGGTCTCGTACACAACAAAGCATATAAAGAGCTACCCATGGCCGAAGCATATGGTATATTACTCATTTCCTTTAGTTGTTCCTCACTATGAGGACACATCTTCAAGGTGAGTTTTATTTCATGTCGCATCGGTAGGAACCCTCTCTCAGAATAATCCATATAAAATTGCTTTAAAATTTTATCGATATAGAGGGCTTGGGAAAGACCTACCATTCTTTTCGCTCTATCCCAGTAGAGTCGAATCCCAAGAATATAGGTTCTTCTCCCAAGTCTTTCATGGAGAACCTACTCAAAAGCCAAGCTTTCACAGAACTGAGCATTTCCACGTCATTTTCCTATTAGTAGAATGTCATCTACATATGGTACTAAGAATGCGATCTTGCTCCCACTAACCCTCTTGTATACACAACGTTCCTCTTCATTTTGCACGAAGTCAAACTCTTTGACTGCCTCATCAAAATGAAGGTCCCAACTATGTGAAGACTGCTACAATCCAATTCATGGAGTCTACATCCACCATTGCTAGGTTATAGGCCGCAGGTCGGTTTCTTGGTTATCACCTGGAACCTCGTAGAGACCTAGTTCCCCCAAGTGCATAAAACCATACCTCTCAGGTAATTGAGACACCCTACTAGACCTACATGGTGGTTGTACTTGTATTTCAGAAGGTTTGGTTCCATCTTTTTGTACAGATGTCTCCTGGAGAGTTTCATTGTATTCTTCTAAAGAAATACTTCTACATGCTCCACCTTCCTGAATTTAGTCATCTTCCAGGAAGTGTGCTTGCAAAGCAACAATAATTTTTCAATCTTCGAGCATGTAGAATAGATAAACCATTGTCCCAGATGGGAATCTAATGAAAACATCCCTTCATGGACCTAGCTTCCAATTTCTCCGCCGTAGTCTTCTTGACATAGGCGGGACATCCCCCAATCCTAATATGATTAAGACTTGGTTTCTTGCCCTCCCACATCTCATGCGGAGTTTTAGGAACGGACTTGGAAGGACATCTGTTCAAGATATAAGCAGTAGTGAGGAGCGCATAACCCCACAGGTAAATCGGTAAGTCAGTGTAGCTAAGCATGGAACGAACTATGTCCAACAAGGTGAGGTTCCTTCTTTCCGACACACCATTTAACTGAGGAGTTTCTCGAGGCGTAAGTTGTGAAACTATTCTGTGCTCCTTTAGGAACCCGTCAAACTCAGTGCTCATATACTTGTCACCTCGATCTGCCTGAAGTGCTTGATATGATTTACCAGTTTGTTTTTCAACTAGGGCCTTAAATTCTTGGAATTTCTCAAAGGCCTTGGATTTATGTTTCATTAAGTATACATAACCATACCTAGTATGATCATCCGTAAACATAATGAAATACTGATATCCGTCATGTGCTGCTTCCAAAGCACCACATACGTCTGTATGGACTAATCCAAGTTTATCAGCGGCTCTTTCAAACGTCCCTGTGAAGGGGGACTTAGTCATTTTGCCTTTAAGGCAAGATTCAGAAGATGGAAAGGGATCTGATCCCAATGGACCCATAAGTCCATCCTTTTTCATTTTGTAAACCTTGGTCTGACCATTATGACCAAGTCTAAGATGCCATTCAAAACTTGATTAGTTTCATCCCTACCATACTTCCTAGTTATTGTATTCACAACCACTTTGTTGTTTAGGTTTAGATGATACAATCCATTTAACAATGTAGCACTGCCCACTAGTTCATTTATAAAATGAATTTTGTAGGAACCATTACCAATGAAAAATGAAAAGCCTTTCCGATCCATGATCGGAATGGATACAACATTTTATGCCCTTTGGGTAACACTTGTACATCATCTAAAGTTAAAATAAAGCCGGATTCCAAATCCAAAAGAAGTGATCCTATATCGGTTGTTGCCTCGCTATGCCCGCTTCCGACAGTAATCATCACTTCCCTAGCTCCAAGCTTTCTACTTTGTTCCAGATCCTGATTCAAGGTATAAATGTGAGAACTAGCACCTGAATCCAGTATCCCATAAGTAGAAAATATGGTAGGAGAACAATTAGTTTCCAAAACTAAAAGTTCCGTGCCTGAAACTCCATGAAGGATCGGACAGTCTCTTGTCCAGTGGCCCAGCTCACCGCATTTGAGACATGTGTCTGTCTACTGCTTCTCGCTCTTGGGAACCATTGGGGCCTTGCCCTTACCTTTAAAGTCCTTGTTTTATGGGACCGCCTGCTTCATGATCCTTTTCTTGTTATTCTTATACCTCTTAGATCCAGAAAAAATCACGAGGACAGACTCCTTCACCCACGTAGTCTTCATCTGAGACTGAGCGGTTACAAGTTTATTCATCAACCCTGCTAAATTGCAAGCAATCTCATTGCAGTTGAAGTTCATAACAAATTATGAGAAGGAATCATGAAGATATTGCAGGATAAGGTCGGTTTATAGAGAAGCATGCATCCTAAAATCAAGAGCCTCCAATCTCTCGATCATAGAGATCATTATGAGGACATGGTCCCCGACATTCTCTCTTTCCTTCATCCTGGCAGCGAAAAGCTCTTTAGATATCTCATATCTAGCAGTTCGACTGTGCTCACCATAAAGCTCGGTTAAGTGAGATAAAATCTGCCTAGCAGAAGTCATTTTCTCATGAGCTCTCTGAAGCTCATTACTCATAGAGGTCATCAAATTGTTGGAAAGTAAAACGCAGCAGAAGCGAAGTTTGGGAAAGATGATAATAGCGTTTCACGCATCTACGAGCATTATATCTATTTAGGCATGCTAATTAATTAATTACTAAGACTAACAAGCAATTTAAATATTATTTATTATTTATTAATTAAATATGTTGATTATTAAAATATCCTAATATAGATACAAGATCATAGGATATTACATTTTGAAGAGTATTGGTTACTTCCGTCTTGACCACCTTGTATTTCTACCTTTAGATCTTCTAGAGTATGATCCGCCTTGAACCGGACGTTGTGTGAGCAACGAGCTACCGGATCTTGTTTGGACTTCTATTGGGATCGGCCGAAACTCCTTCACTTGGGATCACTCGATTTATTTTTCTTTGCTTTCTAGTATTATATGAACACTCTTAGCAAATTGATTGTGTTATCTAAATTTGTAGAATCAAAGACACAAGTCTAGATCTACAATTAAACACAAGAAGAAGAAATATCGATCTCTGAAGCTTGGACAATGAATAATTTCGGCCAACCTCCCCATAAGTCCTATTTATCGACTCTTGGGCTACTACTAGGGATCTTAAGGAGGATTATGGAAGGACTCCCTAATAAATTCATCTTACCTTATTAGGATTCTTCCTAATATATAATGAATCTATTAATATCAACTTAGTCCACTAAAAAGTTGATATTGCACTTCCTACCAAAATCCCAAATTACGAAATTGGGCTCCTTATTAAATATATTATTTCCCGTGTTTAAGATATCGAATGTCCATTAATTAATTATAAGCTCTTGTGACTTTAATTAATTAATATCTTATCCAAGAGTAGTACCACTCGAACCTTATTATTATATCGGAATTAAATCCACCTGCAGGGTTTAATATAATAATCATTATCGAGCTCCTCAAGGGGACATCATCAACCCGCACGAGTCGGGACACGATTTCTAGTAATAATAATAACTACCGTATAAATAATATTATTGCCCAAGATACGAGGCTTATTGAGTCGATCATTTTGACTCTTACCTATGATAAATCAAAGCAATAATTATTATAAATACATAATTAAATATTATATACTTAGAATTAAGAAATAATAATTTTCTGAGATTTACGTTCTTCTTACAGTCAGTACAGAAGACACTATCTCACCTCGATCCAGTTCAACATATGCAAATACGCTAATGTATGCTAATAGTCAAGACCAACTATTCTCAAGCATACACTACAACCTTTTATATAATTTGTCTAATAATTATATAGGTTGTGAACTATTATATTATTTTATAAGGCACCGATAATGTGATATTTCGTGTGACACCAACACACCATATTATCTACAATATAAAATAATTAGACATTTTATTTGCATAACCATAACGTGAATAAATATGCAAAACATGTGATTAAATGTAATTAATATCCTCATAGGTAGTAACAGGGAAATTAGGTAATACAAGCATAAAGTATGCTTTGCAGTATACAATCCTAACAATCTCCCACTTATACTCAAAGCATGCTTTTAAGTATACTACTCTATTACATAGTCTCTCATTTCTCCCACTTATACTCAAAGCAATGCTGCCATATACCGTAATCCCATTCCTTCCACATGCCTTTCAAAAACTTTTGAAGGTAGGCCTTTCGTGAAAAGGTCAGCAAGATTATCTTCCGATGTAATCCTGGCTACAACTACGTCTCCTTCCTTTACGAAGTGTCGTATGATGTGGTACTTGCGGTTGATATGTTTACTTGCCTGATGGGCTCATGGTTCCCTTGAATTTGCGACTGCACCAGTATTATCACAGTAAAGTGTAATACCCTCTGGCAAATCAGGAATCACATCTAAGTCCTGCAGGAAGTACTTGAGCCACACTGCCTCCTTGGCTGCCTCAGAGGCTGCCACATACTCGGATTCCATGGTAGAGTCCTAGATGCATTTCTGCTTCACACTCCTAAAACTAATGGCTCCACCTCCCAGGTTAAACACATAACCCGAAGTAGACTTGGACTTTTCTTTGTCCGATGAAAAATCTGAGTCAGTGTAACCCACCGGAAACAGATCGTCTGATTGATATACAAGCATGTACTCTCTAGTCCTTCTCAGGTACTTGAGTATGTGTTTGACAGCAATCCAGTGTCCTGGTCCTGGGTTTGACTGATATCTAGCAGCCATGCCCACGACATGACAGATATCTGGTCTAGTGCAAAGCATAGCATACATGAGACTTCCCACAGCAGATGCATAAGGGACCATCTTCATGTCATCTATCTCCTTTTGTGTCTTAGGAAACATGTTCTTAGTAGTTGAATTCCATGCCTGTAAGGTAGAAAACCTTTCTTGAAATTCTCCATGCTAAACCGCTTCAGCACTGTATCGATATAGGATGTCTGGGATAAGCACAACATCCTTTTCTTCCGATCACGAAAGATCCTGATTCCAAGGATGTGTACTGCTTCTCCTAGATCCTTCATATCGAACTGCTCAGATAGCCATACTTGTACGTCCGACAATTCCTTCACGTTGTTTCCAATCAGAAGGATATCGTCTACATACAGTACAAGAAACACCAACACGTTTCCATCACATTTCTTATACACAACTCTCACTCGGACATTGGACGAATCCATATGACTGGACAACTTCGTCAAAAAGAGTGTTCCAAGATCTAGATGCTTGCTTAAGTCCATAAATGGATTTCTTAAGTTTGCACACCAAGTGCTCTTCTCCTTCAGCAATGAATCCCTCTGCTTGACGCATATAAATTTCCTTGTATAGACTCCCATTCAAGAATGCAGTCTTGACATCCATCTGCCAAATCTCCAGATCCAAATGCGCAGCTATAGCTAAAAGAATCCGGATTGACTTAAGCATGGCTACCGGCAAAAAGGTTTCATCATAATCGATACCCTCTTCTGAGTGTAACCTTTTGCAACAAGCCTCGCTTTGAAGGTTTCAACCTTCCCGTCACGTCCTTTCTTTCGCTAGTAGACCCATTTACTCTCAATGGCTTGTACACCATCAGGTAGTTCTACTAGCTCCCACACTTGATTGGAATCCATAGATCCCATTTCTGATTCCATTGCTACTTGCCAGAAGTCAGTATCTTTATCTTGGATTGCCTCCTTATAGGTCCAGGGATCTGAGTCATGTTCGCCTGGGATTGATTCCGAAGACTTTACCATGCCTATGAATCGTTCGGGCTGACGAACAACCCTCCCACTATGACGAGGCAAATCCTGAGTTGGTGTAAAAGTATCAGAATCGATATGTGGTGCAGTGTTAGTTGGCGCTTGTACGATTGGTATAGACAGAGTCTCGCCCCTCAGCTCTTCCAGAATTATCTCGCTCATGGGCTTGTGACTAATCATATAATCCTCTTCCAGAAATCGGGCACTGGTGCTAACAATGACCTTCTGATCCTGGGGACTATAGAACAAGCCACCCTTCGTTCCCTTAGGATATCCCACAAACACTTGTACTTCTGTACGAGATGCCAACTTATCAGCTTCCTTATTCAGCACATATGCTGGAGTACCCCAAATCCGAACATGTCCTAGACTGGGCTTACGCCCACTCCATAGTTCTGTGGGTGTTTTTGGAACTGACTTCGAAGGCACCAAGTTTAGAATGTACGCCGTTGTTTCTAAGGTGTATCCCCAAAACGAAATAGGTAAATCTGAATAACTCATCATTGATCTAACCATTTCTAAAAGAGTCTTATTCCTTCTTTCAGCCACACCATTTTGTTGTGGAGTTCCCGGCGCAGTGAGCTGGGACGAAATCCCCTCATTCGCCAAGAAATCCAAAAACTCTCCACTAAGGTATTCGCCACCACGATCAGATCGTAGTGACTTGATACTCTTCCCATGACGCTTCTCCGTTTCAGCCTTGAAGTCTCTGAACTTGTCAAAGGCTTCATACTTACGTCGCATCAAATAGATGTATCCATATCTCGAATAATCATCTATAAATGTGATGAAGTATTCGAAACCACCCCTAGCCTCTATATTCATTGGACCACATACATCCACATGAACCAATTCTAAAACATTCTGAGCATGGTTTCCCTTGGTTTTAAAAACCCTTTTGGTCATTTTACCTTCCAGACAGGATTCACAAATTGGAAATGACTCAACTTGGAGGACATCCGATGGGCCATCATCTACCAATCTTTGAATCCTTCCAAGGTTTACATGCCCTAACCGTAAATGCCACAGATATGTTTGGTTTATGCTTGAAGGTTCTTTTCTCTTTTTAGGTTTAGACAAAGAGTTAAGTGATTTATGCAAAGGAGTTTGTGCAGAATTAACGACATATAGTCTATCACTAAAAATACCTTTGCAAATATATTCACCGCTTCTTTTCTTAATAATGGCATCATCATCAAAAGAAACTGAATAACCATCGCTTTTTAATTTAGAAACCGAAATTCAATTCATTATAAAATCCGGTACTAATAATACATTATTGAGGATTAATAATTTATCATTAATCTTCAACTGCACGACTCCCCTTTAATGACCATAAGCACGGAATAATCGCTTGATTGATGGTAATCTCGCCGTACTAAATTTGCTTGGTTACGAAATGTAACATCCCCGGATCGAGCCGGAATATTACACGCCGAGACCCTCTCGCGAGGATCCACCAGCTAGACATCAAAACAACACATTACATTACATACCGAGCGAATCAAAATATCGAACCAATACACCGATTTGGTCTTTCGACACAGACTTACAAATAAAAATACATAAACTCATCCAGGACTCATACCCACGCAAGGTAAAATACTTGCAACAACGAACAATAAGGCAGTGGAAAAGACAATACAATGGACTTGACTAAGCGAACCCAGCGGCCTTCGTGTGATTAGTATCATTCGTCTTTCATCATCCCTCGTACCGATCCTGTGTCTTGCTCCCGAAAACACGCATGTACACGGACACAATCTGAGATATCCACCCCGATTACTCGGGGTTAGCAAAACTCCACTGTTTCGCTAGTGCAAGTATAAAGTGCAAATACGAGCCATACACAACACATTCCGAGAATACAACGAAAGACTTCCCGAGATATATTTAGTTAAAAAAAATGGTTCAAGTCTTGAAAGCAGAAACAAGGCAAGTAAGCACTTTGAAAACATTTCGAAATCTCGGAAGTTTTGAAAGCATTTGAAATCGAAAAGTTCTTAATTCCTCAAAACTCATTTAGGGTTACAGCCCCAAAGTTCATTTTCCAAAATACAAATCCGTTAACAAAACACGGGGTCCACGACCCAACCATTACAGTCACAAAACACAGGGTCCACGACCCGATCATCCACTTCAATTCACTTACAAGTGCACATTACACATAACACATTAATCTTATGCCATTCTAGCCAAGCACCAAGACTCGATATATAATGTCTCTCGACCCCGAGCGCAAAGCATTGTGATACTCCGGACAATATCACAATTAATCATCAAAACATCAACATCAATATCACAGAAACCACACTTGGTAACCCGTGGCCGTACCCATTAGTATCGGCCCCCAGAGGCCCCGTCGGACCGTCCCCAGGTGGGAAACCACTTCCGCGGCCATACCCATTAGTATCGGCCCCCAGAGGTCCCGTCGAACCGTCCCCAGGTGGAAGAACATCAACACACGCACCCAAGTCCACTTCCGTGGCCGTACCCATTAGTATCGGCCCCCAGAGGCCACATGCCATCCCCAGGTGGAAGAGTAACAACTCACAGATTATAAAACCACAACTCTCAAAGGTCAAACACACAAAATATATATAGTCGAGGTACCTTGCTAGAATGGCCACATTATCCAACACGTTCTCACGACCCAGAACTATAACAATTCACAAGGGAGTACAAGATCTCAACAACATCGAACGACACAACCAATATCACACGAAATCTCATATTCATCCATAACCACGTGACTCCAAGCACATAATTTCACAAGAGAGTTACACTGTACATTTACCGACGCCATAATCATACATAATGACGTCACACGAAAGTAAGGTGATCCTATACTCGTCACTAACACACATATCCAACTAAACATATTAATTCCCGACACACACGGTTCACCTTTACGAAAAGCATGATGGTAAATATACCGATTCTTTTGAAAAATGGTTATAAATATTTATTTAGCACATATCGACACCTAGCAACCATTATATCCACTAAACACGTAATGTATGGGCAAGATACTTGCCTCAAAACCACGATCGCAACAAGACGACGGATGAAATACGGTCGAATAGCCCCGAACCCCCGAACAATATCAAGAACGCAACAGCACCACGAGTACTACGAGAATAACACCACACGAATCATCAATCACCAAACGGGATTCAACATCGGAAATCCTCGAGCACCTATAATCCTCCGGAAGGAACAACAAAAGATGATTACGACAAGAATCAAGGCAAAAACGACGGAAATCCCAACAAACTATCGAAAGGAACTCATTGGGACATTTAATCGAACACTAAATGTTCAATAATTCCCAAGAACACTCGAATCGTCAATCGAGTTAAACAAACTTGATATATGTATGTACAACCCATAGAACACGATTAATAACATCATACTACACCAATCGATGTATCAAAATTGGATTAGAAACGAAATCAAGAACAATTTCTCCAAAAAGTCAACTTGAAGGATAATCAAGAAATATACCTTGATTCGACGAAATACACGGATTAGATGTTGATATAATCAACAAGGATCTTCCAAAATGCCTTGGAAATGATTAGAATCGGCCAATAACTCCATTTCCCATCGCACCCGTCGCCAGTCGCCGAAAGAAGGAAAAAATCGGGTGAAAATGAAGTCTGGCCGAGCCCAGGCTATATATAGCTGGCAGGGTTACGGCCGTAACCGGCAGTGCCTTATGGCCGTAACTCGGTCCCTTACGGCCGTACTCGGCAGGCCTTACGGCCGTAACCGGCATTCGTCAAAAATCGCCAAGACCAAATGGTACTTACGGCCGTAACTGCACACATTACGGCCAGAATCGCCTTCGTCGAAGTCGCCCGGGCGCCATACGGCCGTAACCGATCACGCCTAACGGCCATAACACGCACACGTAACGGCCGTAATCGCACCTTACGGCCGTAACTCGGCGAGCAGCCCCTCGCCGTGTGACTCGGCCGTAGTAGCCACTCCGACGACCCCGAAACCCGAACCTGAGTAAAAATCGAAGATACGGTTACGAAGTACTCGCAAAGACGAATCCAAGCGCTAAGAGAACACACGATTCCCACCACCCGAAGTGTCGGAATTCGACAACGGAAGTAATTACCCCAAACTTTGGGAAATTACAAAAATGGCCCAAAATGTCCGAAAATCACGATACGTGATCGAAACACTGAACCAAAGCTCGCAACACGAATAATTACATTAAATGAACTTACGAGAAACTCGAAACAACAGTTTCGGACGAGATTCGCAAGAATCGAGCTCAAGTGCGGAAAAGTCGCTAAAAAGCTCGGAACTCAACAAAACGATACCGAAACGAACTCGGATGACAAAAAGTGCAGAATTAATCATTCTCGGAATGACGAAACGGTCATGAGCGAGTCGTCAAAACGGACTTCCGCCGAAAAAAGAAAATTTACCGGAAATCGAAAATTGCGGATATTACATTCTACCCTCCTTAAAAGAAGTTTCGTCCCGAAACTTAAAACAAGTAGGGAGAAGCAATATCCCCGCCAGGAAAACTCAACGAGATACACAAGAAATGCGTAACTTACGCCCATCGGCGAAACGTTACAAGCAACGCAAAGGAATATACGGCGTGAAAACACGCTCCAGGACGACCAACACAATGCCACCGGTAGAGTCATAATAAAATCAACAAGTGACAAGTGTCATCAAACAGATAATACAATCAAGTCGATTATCCGGACAATCACAAAACACAACCAACGAAAATCAATACGATCGACCAACCCAACGGTATATCAATCAAAACATGAGCCACAAGCTGAACAAATACGGAATTCCACCGCCCAAGGGTTGGAAGATCGAAAACGAGACTAATTTTCCGAACTTGGAAAGGTCACAACGATATATAGATCAATTTGGGACAATATTAGAACTCGTTCGAATGACAAAGGTGAGAAACAACACCAGGTCAGAAGCATCAACGAACACAGTCGAGTCGTTACGGTTGGACGAAACAGAAGAGAAAGAAAGAAAAATGTGGGTATTACATCATATCACCTTTAAAAGAGGTTTCGTCCCGAAACCTAAACAACGAGAACGAAGTGCTGGAATAGCAACCTTCCCGACTATACCCTCTTGGTTCACATCCGATCTTCATGGCCATTAGTATCGTGGTCACGACTGCGTCCTCTGCCCATCAGCATACTAAGCGGATCCCCACTCAATACGATTGCACGACTTCGCAAAATATTATACTAAAGTACCAACTCAGCACGACATATCACATAAGGTAACCAATAACAACTCGAAAAGAAAATCCACGAGGTATCCTTTTAAAGGAAATCTTTTGATAATCCTTGGATTTGTATGCTATTTAAAATAAACTTTAAAAGTACTTTTGGTACCTCGGGTTATTTCATCAAAACTTGTAAACAACGTACTTTAACCGTCTCGTTTGAAATCATTTGAAGTCATCATGCCTCTACGTATCATCATCACCGTTAACAACTAACAAGTTAACCATGCAAGATCATCAAATCATTCTTACATACTCTAACATTTCCCAATCCGAGTTTGAACTTTACATCGAGTGAGATTTTTCATCTTTCACTATATATTTTTGAAAATAAAAATCGCATTGGTTTTTGAAATAAAATATTTTTATGGTGTGAAAGATTTTTGAAAATCATTCACTCGAATTATTTGAAAATACAACAATACGTTAAAAATCATTTTCGAAAGTTCTCCCAACACTTCACAAACATCAACGACGGTAATATTTTACAAAATGTCTACATGTACTTTAAAACAACTCTTTCAAATACCATCGAGGTTTTATTTGAGAATCCAAGGCCGGCTTGCCAATTCCAAATAATTTTCAAAAGTATACACGGAGCCGCCGATTAATCGAACCGTCAAAACTTTGTGAAGTTTCCAGGAAAGTGTTTTTGAACACACACGGCAGACATAATCTATCAATTCATCAAACACAATCAAGTATCACCTAGCAATGTGAAAAGTCTTAACACACATTCACGCACAACAGTTGTTATCACTAGACACCACGTAGAGAATACAACTACAGGTGATTGGCCGTAAAAGTTAGACCTAACGGCTATAATGCGGTTCCATAGTCTCTGCCCAGGTTGATTAGCGCGCGTTACAACAAAGATTAACGTGCGCTAAACACGCCACGTTAGCGCGCGTTAGGCTCGTATTAAGCCTGTGCTAACTGCTCTAATCACCAACACGATTGCAACATATATGAGATAATACTAGACTCGAAGGTTACAAATAAGCAACAACATATGAGTCTAAATGTCATCGATTCACATAATTATAACATCTCACAAGCAACCATCAAAAGAAGATCATCCTACAAAAACAAAAATTTTACTTCTCAATAAAGAGGACTATCTCAACACATACGTACCGATGGACTCAACATTCACGTTACTATTTTAATCATAAAACTGGCACCACTGCTCAACAACGAGAGCATCATCAATACGCATCTTCTGACCAACATTCATGAAACCGAAAAGTTACAAACGAGAGTCACGTCTTGAGTATATTTTGAAGACCTTATTTGAGTTAAAAACTCGAGTTTTGAAAACTTATAGTATGAGATGAGAATGAAATATCGGTAGTTTGAAGTCTAAAAATTTTCGACCTTGAGGTCATCCTACAAAAATCGAAATTTTTTTCTCCCTTGGAGAACATTTTAAAAATTTACGTGGCTCCCCGGAAGCCGTCGAAACTAAAAATTTCAAGGTTGTTGCTCTTGCAAGAAAAACGGTTCATACAAGGATACATTTGGCCATAACATTCTTCATTCTAGCACAAAACGGGAATTAACAAATATATGTCACTTACTCACGATGCACCTACAAATACTACTACATAACACAGAATCATACAGACTCGTATAGCTCGTGGTACAACATGTAGTAGGGAGACTTACATCCACAGATCGCACGAAGATACACCTTGATACTAATCACGGCCGAAATCCCATACGACGCGTCGCGACACGACTCAGTCAGACAAAATCTGACAATACAAGACTCCACAACACATAACTCAACCCGACAGCCTAGGTTTCCTCAACCTAAGTTCCGATACCATAAATGTAACATCCCCAGATCGAGCCGGGAATATTACACGCCGCAGACCCTCTCCGCGAGGATCCACCAGGCTAGACATCAAAACAACACATTACATTACATACCGACGAATCAAAATATCGAACCAATACACCGATTTGGTCTTTCGACACAGACTTACAAATAAAAATACATAAACTCATCCAGACTCATACCCACGCAAGGGTAAAATACTTGCAACAACGAACAATAAGACAGCGGAAAAGACAATACAATGGACTCCGACTAACTGAACCCAAAACTGGCCTTCGTGTGATTAGTATCATTCATCTTTCATCATCCCTCGTACCGATCCTGTGTCTTGCTCCCGAAAACCAGCATGTGCACGGACACAATCTGAGATATCCACCCCCCGATTACTCGGGGGTTAGCAAAACTCCACTGTTTCGCTAGTGCAAGTATAAAGTGCAAATACGAGCCATACACAACACATTCCGAGAATACAACGAAAGACTTCCCGAGATATATTTAGTTAAAAAAAATGGTTCAAGTCTTGAAAGCCGAAACAAGGCAAGTAAGCACTTTGAAAACATTTCGAAATCTCGGAAGTTTTGAGCATTTGAAATCGAAAAGTTCTTAATTCCTCAAAAGTCATTTAGGGTTACAGCCCCAAAGTTCATTTTCCAAAATACAAATCCGTTAACAAAACACGGGATCCACGACCCAACCATTATAGTCACAAAACACAGGGTCCACGACCCGATCATCCACTTTAATTCACTTACAAGTGCACATTACACATAACACATTAATCTTATGCCATTCTAGCCAAGCACCAAGACTCGATATATAATGTCTATCGACCCCGAGCGCAAAGCACTGTGATACTCCGGACAATATCACAATTAATCATAAAAACATCAACATCAATATCACAGAAACCACACTTGGTAACCCGTGGCCGTACCCATTACTATCGGCCCCCAGAGGCCCCGTCGGACCGTCCCCAGGTGGGAAACCACTTCCGCGGCCGTACCCATTAGTATCGGCCCCCAGAGGTCCCGTCGAACCGTCCCCAGGTGGAAGAACATCAACACACGCACCCAAGTCCACTTCCGTGGCCGTACCCATTAGTATCGGCCCCCAGAGGCCACATGCCATCCCCAGGTGGAAGAATAACAACTCACAGATTATAAAACCATAACTCTCAAAGGTCAAACACACAAAATATATATAGTCGAGGTACCTTGCTAGAATGGCCACATTATCCAACACGTTCTCACGACCCAGAACTATAACAATTCACAAGGGAGTACAAGATCTCAACAGCACCGAACGACACAACCAATATCACACGAACTCTCATATTCATCCATAACCACGTGACTCCAAGCACATAATTTCACAAGAGAGTTACACTGTACATTTACTGACGCCATAATCATACATAATGACGTCACACGAAAGTAAGGTGATCCTATACTCGTCACTAACACACATATCCAACTAAACATATTAATTCCCGACACACACGGTTCACCTTTACGAAAAGCATGATGGTAAATATACCGATTCTTTTGAAAAATGGTTATAAATATTTATTTAGCACATATCGACACCTAGCAACCATTATATCCACAAAACACGTAATGTATGGGCAATATACTTGCCTCAAAACCACGATCTCAACAAGACAACGGATGAAATACGGTCGAATAGCCCCGAACCCCCGAACAATATCAAGAACGCAACAGCACCACGAGTACTACGATAATAACACCACACGAATCATCAATCACCAAACGGGATTCAACATCGGAAATCCTCGAGCACCTATAATCCTCCGGAAGGAACAACAAAAGATGATTACGACAAGAATCAAGGCAAAAACGACGGAAATCCCAACAAACTATCGAAAGGAACTCATTGGGACATTTAATCGAACACTAAATGTTCAATAATTCCCAAGAACACTCGAATCGTCAATCGAGTTAAACAAACTTGATATATGGATGTACAACCCATAGAACACGATTAATAACATCATACTACACCAATCGATGTATTAAAATCGGATTAGAAGCGAAATCAAGAACAATTTCTCCAAAAAGTCAACTTGAAGGATAATCAAGAAATATACCTTGATTCGATGAAATACACGGATTATATGTTGATATAATCAACAAGGATCTTCCAAAATGCCTTGGAAATGATTAGAATCGGCCAAGAACTCCATTTCCCGTCGCACCGTCCGCCATCGCGAAAGAAGGAAAAATCGGGTGAAAATGAAGTCGCGAGCCGTGCTATATATAGCCGCGGGTTCTGCCGTAAGCAGCGGTGCCTTACGGCCGTAACTCGGTCCCCTTACGGCCGTACTCGGCGAGCCTTACGGCCGTATCGCATTCGTCAAAATACGCGGCCTGTAGGACACTTACGGCCGTAACTCGCACACATTACGGCCGTAATCGCCTTCGTCGAGAAGCGCCCGGGCGCCATACGGCCGTACCGATCACGCCTTACGGCCATAATCGCTGCACGTTACGTAACCGGCACCTTACGGCCGTAACTCGGCGAGCCGAGCCTGCTCCGTAGTGACTCGGCCGTGGCCACTCCGACGGCCTAGACGACCCCGAAACCCGAACCTGAGTAAAAATCGAAGATACGGTTACGAAGTATTCGCAAAGACGAATCCAAGCGCTAAGAGAACACACGATTCCGACCACCCGAAGTTTCGAAATTCGACAACGGAAGTAATTACCCCAAACTTTGGGAAATTACAAAAATGGCCCAAAATGTCCCAAAATCACGATACGTGATCGAAACACTGAACCAAAGCTCGCAACACGAATAATTACATTAAATGAACTTACGAGAAACTCGAAACAACAGTTTCGGATGAGATTCGCAAGAATCGAGCTCAAGTGCGGAAAAGTCGCTAAAAATCTCGGAACTCAACAAAACGATACCGAAACGAACTCGGATGACAAAAAGTGAAGAATTAATCATTCTCGGAATAACGAAACGGTCATGAGCGAGTCGTCAAAACGGACTTCCGCCGAAAAAAGAAAATTTACCGGAAATCGAAAATTGCGGATATTACATGAAAACCATGCGAGTCAAAGCAAACATGATCAGTGGAGCCTGAATCAACTATCCACGAAGTGGAAGAACATGCTGCCCGATGAGTCGATTCTTGGTCGACTCATTCTGTTCTCTCTAGTCATGTTTTTGTTTGCTTTTTAGTATTTTTGTCCTCTTTTATGCGTGGTATGTTGTGTTTTTAATTTATAGGTAACCAAGCGAAGATTGTGGTGAAATATGCATTCTCATAGCTAATATTGGAGTTTATGATGATCAAGAGCTAAAACGGGGCCTAAAACGACGAAAGATTGAAGCAGTATTGGTCGAATCGTCTAAATTCCAGAATCTCCACTTCGAAATTCCTCGTGAAATTGGCTTCGAAATTGTATATCATATGCTACATTCCGAGGTGTATTGATACAAGAATGATGGATCAAGCCGAAGAAGACCAAAAACCGGACTCGGCTACACCAGGCAACTCGGCCGTATCACAGGACACGGCCGGGTCTCGTTCCAGTAAAAAACTCTAATTCCGGATGAGTACAACACGACCGTGTCTTTTATGACACGGCCGAGCCCGATACAGCCTATTTCGCATTTTCAGCATAGTACAACACGGCCGTGTCATGGGACACGGCCGAGTCCGTGGACAGAAGGCTTTTCCTCCTTTTTAGAGTAGTACGACACGGCCGTGTCCCAAGACACGGGCCGTGTCACTTTTCGGTGCAAGTCATTTTCCTTGACATTTTTGCACAACTTTTAGCCTTTTCTTGATATTTTTGGCTATAAAAAAAGGAGGTGGAGACCATTTGGAGATATTCTTATCTTGTGGAAGATATTTTGGAGGTGGAAAAACACAAGATCAAGGGAGAAAACACCAAAAAGTGAGGAAAAAGTGAGATTGTTTCATCATCTTCCTTGTATGTTCTTGGAGTGAAAAATACATTTGTGAGATATAATAATTCCTTGTATCATTTTGTTGTGAGTTCTTGAAAGAAGATCATCAAACCTTCATCGGGAGTTCGATTTCGGCATTTACAAGGGAAGTTTCTACCATGTTTTGTTTTACAATTTCCATTATTGTTGTTGAAATAATCATGTGTAGCTAATCTTTTCATATGGGTTTTTAGATATAGCCACTCACATGTTATCGATTGTTAGTTCCTTTTGATTTTTCGGGTAAAGTTTGGGATTGTTCCTCTTGTTCGTTCTTCGCATAAGAACTTTTGATTTAGATCATCAAACCTATTTCATAGTTGTTATTATTATTCAAAACGAGGGTTTTTATCGGTCTTCGCCATCAAACGGTCCGGTAGAAGTGATTGTAAATGTTCTCGAGCTTTTTCGCGCGATCTTTTAACGATTTACCTCATCAAAAGTAGTCGGTTAATTGATTGTTAGTTAGGGATTCATCCCCATCAAAGGAGGTTACCTTATTTTCGTTGAGAACAAATCGTGATTTTTGGAATTACCGCCATCAAATGGATTTCTTTTAATCGTGAGCAATCGATAATTCCAAACCTTACTTATTTGAGTATTGGAACTAATAATTGATTACGTGTGTGTCGGTGACTCTAAATTCCCATATCAATCTCATTATTGTTATCTCTCATTTATCCGACAATCAAATTGGTGTTGTTATCACTTAGTTTATTTTAATTTTATGTGTTAGTATTGTAATCCAATCGAACCAATGATGTATTTTAATTTATTATACTTTTGTTCATTCAACTATTTGCCGAACAATATCGAACATTAAACCATTTCCACTTCCGCGAGAGATCGACCTCGGAGTTACTTGCCGCTTCCAACAAAAGAGATTCGTACACTTGCGAATATTTAATTTGTCCATCAAGTTTTTGGCGCCGTTGCCGGGGAATTGGCGTTTTATTTTTAATCTTGTTTTAATAATAGTTGAATTGTTATTCTTGATCAATTTTATTTCGATCAAAAAATTCGCTCTTACTTCCTTTGTTTATGCTTGGTAGGAGATCGTTGGGTAACCCGATTCTTCCGCCGATAGACGAAGTTCAAAGGATTAGAGCACCAAAAAAATGGCCACAACATCAATGGCAAACGACGAGGTGAATACGGATCTTGAAGAGCGACTTTTGCTCCAAGAAGATAACCCTCGTCAATCGAGGGTTGAGAATGTTGCACAAAATATAGATGAGGAAGAAATTCGTCAACCAAGGTTTCCGAGATATGAGAATGTTGGGCGCAATCAAGGGATATCCGAAGCTCAACAAGGGAGATACTTCTATCCGAGACAACCACCCGTTGGAGTGCAATATGGAGTGAATTATTTTCCCGGACCTCAATATGGGATGGAAGCAAACTATAACATGCCACAACAACCTCCAGTCGAACATCTAATGCGGGACTATGCAAAGCCCGTAGTGAACACCGCCATTTCATGCATCCAATTAGCACCGGCCGCAAGGAACTACCACATAAGCGGATTTCACATCGATCAATTGCCCTCATTTCACGGATTAGCATGTGAGGACCCGTTATCATTCATCCGAGACTTCTATGTGGTGATTGACAACTTCCCATTAAATGGGTTGAGCGAGGATCAACTAAGGATGAAGTGCTTCCCTTATACACTCAAGGATGGGGCGAAACAATGGTTGATGACTTTGGCGCCTGGCTCACTAAGAACATGGGATGAAGTTTATGATAAATTCATTACCAAGTACTTCTCTCATTCAAAGACTACGCAATTGAGAACTCAAATCTCAACTTTCGGACAACAAGACGGAGAGGCATTTCACGAAGCATGGGACCGATTCAAAATGCTCCTCATTCAATGCCCACACCATCACTATCCGCTTCAACTACTTAATCAATTCTTCTATGACGGATTGACTCAATATTGCCAAGAAGCGGTAGATAATGCAGCTGGTGGTTCGTTTTGGGGTTTGACGGAGAGACAAGCGTATGATGTGTATGAAACATTGGGAGCCAATTCTCAACAAAAAAGTGTACGTATTCGTAGGGGAGCCGTGCACCAAGTAGGCGAGAAGGACGAGATGCAATCTAAAATCGATGAGTTGACAAATGAACTAAGACAACTCAAGACTCAAAATAAATCTTCTAGCTCACGAGTTTGCGAGATTTGCGGAGCACCCGGACATGATGCCAATTCATGCCCTCATACTTTTCCGGGAGAACAAACTGAACAAGTTAATTGGGCTATGGGACAAAGCATGGGAAGGCCCAAATGGGAAGAGAGGAGAAATAATTATGGCGGAAACGCAAGAAATGCACCTCTCCCAAATACTTATCATCCTGGGCTAAGAAACCATCCGAATTTCTCATGGAGAAACAACAACCCGATGCCATGCGACACAAGCGCCCAAGCTCAATACAACGAAGGAAACCGAGCCCAACAACCAACGCAAAGTGGACCACCTCCACAACAAAGGAACTCTCTTGAGGAGAGTATTGCGGCATTCATTAAGGAGAGCAAGGAAAACCGAGAGGAGAACAATAAGAGGTTCGAATCTTTAGAAGCTTCGATGAAGAAAATGGAGATACAAATTGGGCAACTTGCTACCGAGGCACGTAGACAAGAAAGGGGTAAACTACCGAGTCAACCCGAGCAAGCTCAAGCTATTACCACTCTCCGAAGTGGTAAAGTGATTAATAAAGAAGTTAATTCCGAAGTAAAAGAAAGAGGCGATGAGAAAGAAGACGAGTCGGGAAATCAAGAGGAGAAAATAGACGAAGCAACTTCAACTTCCAAGCTTCACAAATACGCTCAACCATATAAGCCACCAATTCCTTTTCCGAGCCGACTTAGAAAAGCAAAGCAAGATGAGCAATTTTCCGAAATATACGACATGCTTTCGAAGGTTCATGTCAACTTACCTCTTTTGGATGTTGTGAAGAACATTCCCGCTTATACAAAATTTTTCAAAGAGTTGACCTCCAACAAAAGAAGATACAATAGGAACGAGAAAGTGGTGCTCTACGAGGTAGAAGCAAGGGGTCAAAAGAAAGGCGATCCCGGAAGTTTTATGATCGACATCACTATGGGAGATAAGAAAGTTGCTTGTGGGATGTTAGATTTGGGGGCAAGTGTGAATCTCATGCCATACTCGACCTATTTGAGGCTTGGACTCGGGGGAATCAAAACAATAAGAATGACTCTTCAAACGGCGGATAGGTCGGTGAAATACCCCAAGGGAGTCATTGAAGACCTATTAGTGCAAGTGGACAAGTTGGTGATTCCGGCCGATTTTGTTATCTTGGAGATGAGCGATTTCGGAACAAGCGAAAATGAAGGGACAATACTTCTAGGACGGCCATTCATGCGTACGACAAAAACAATCATCGATGTTGATGAAGGAAAGGTCACCATGACCGTCTTGGGCGAAACCGTGGAAATCAACGTGTTCGGTTCATTTCCTATCCCTTCTCATATTTATGCTGCCCATGATGTGAATTTTATTGATTGCATTGATTCTTTGGTTAATGATACATATTTTCATGATGATGTAGGGGACACGTTGCATGATGATATAACCGTTGAGCATGATATGGGGCTGAATAATCTAGAAATTGAACAATATGTTGCATTGTTAGATAATTCCGAAACAATTGATGAAGTTGACAGTTTTAAGATACCATTGGAATTAAAATTTGAGGAGCCCGTTGAAATCACCCCACCCCAACTTGAATTGAAAGAACTTCCGGCACATCTTAAATATGTTTTTCTAGGCAAAAGTGACACTTACCCTGTAATTGTCTCTTCCGAATTAACTCCCTTACAAGAAAACAAATTAGTAGAAGTTCTAACTAAGTTAAAGGAAGCGATTGGGTGGAGTATTTCCGATACCAAGGGAATAAGTCCTGTTAGGTGCATGCATAAAATAATTCTTTAGGATAATGTTAAATTGGTTAGGCAACCTCAAAGGCGTTTGAATCCGAACATGCAGAAAGTTGTGAAAAAAGAAGTTTTGAAATTGCTAGATGTCGGAGTCATCTACCCGATATCCGACAGTAAGTGGGTGAGTCATGTGCATGTAGTGCCTAAGAAATATGGAATAACGGTGGTTTGTAATGATAAAAATGAATTGGTGCCCACTAGAACGGTAACCGGTTGGAGGATGTGCATTGATTATCGGAAATTAAATGCCGTAATAAAAAAGGATCATTTTCCCCTTCCTTTCATTGATCAAATGTTGGAACGTTTAGCTGGGCATGATTATTACTGTTTTCTAGATGGTCTTTCAGGTTTCTATCAAATTCCCATTGCTCCGGAGGATCAAGAGAAGACCACTTTCACTTGCCCTTTTGGCACTTTTGCCTTTAGGAGGATGCCGTTTGGTCTTTGCAATGCTCCCACTACTTTTCAAAGGTGCATGCTATCCATATTCTCCGACTTATTAGAAAAATCCATTGAGGTATTCATGGATGACTTTTCTGTGTTTGGAACCACTTTCGATGATTGTTTAAAAAATTTGACTATTATGCTAGAACGATGTATTGAGTGTAATCTTACACTTAGTTGGGAAAAGAGTCATTTTATGGTAAAACAAGGTCTTGTTCTAGGTCATGTGGTCTCTAATAAAGGAATGGAGGTTGACAAGGCTAAAGTTGATTTAATTGTTAAATTACCTCCGCCTTCATGTGTCAAAGACGTTCGAAGCTTTTTAGGGCATGCCGGGTTTTATAGGCGTTTCATTAAAGATTTTTCGAAAATTGCCCGCCCTTTGAGTAATCTTTTGTGCAAAGATGCTAAATTTGATTTTACCGAGGAATGTTTAGTCGGTTTCAACGCTTTGAAAGAAAAGTTAACTTCCACACCTATTGTTGTTGCTCCCGATTGGTCTCTCCCATTTGAAATTATGTGCGATGCGTCCGACTTTGCTATAGGTGCTGTTTTGGGGCAAAGAGTGAATAAATTTTTCCACGTGATTTACTATGATAGCAAAACGCTCGATGAAGCTCAGGCTAATTACACCACCACCGAAAAAGAATTTTTAGCCGTTGTGTATTCTTTAGACAAATTTCGATCCTACTTGGTTGGCTCAAAAGTAATTGTGCATACGGATCATGCCGCATTGAAATATTTATTAAAAAAATCCGATGTAAAACCAAGATTAATTCGGTGGGTTCTTCTGCTGCAAGAATTTGATTTGGAGTTTAAAGATAAAAAGGGGTCGGAAAATGTAGTTGCCAACCATCTATATAGGCTAACCGAGGGAGATAATTTTAAGCTTGATAATCCTTTGCCAATTGTTGAAACTTTCCCTGACGAGCAATTATTCGATGTAACAAGGACACCTTGGTATGCTGATATTGTCAATTACATTGTTAGTGGTGTTTTGCAGCCCGACTTAACCTATCAAGGGAAGAAGAGGTTTGTTTCCATGTGCAGGCATTACTTTTGGGACGAGCCCTACTTATTCAGGTTGGGGCCTGATCAGATATTCCGACGTTGCGTCCCGAAGGAAGAGCACGAAAGCATATTGTTATTTTGCCATGAGTTGCACTGTGGGGGACATTTTAGCACAAAGAAAACGGCGCACAAGGTCCTTCAATCGGGATTCTACTGGCCAACATTATTTAAGGATGCCTATTCCTATTGCAAGAGTTGCGATCGTTGTCAACGAACGGGGAATATAAGCAAAAGGAATGAGATGCCGTTCACAAACAATCATGTTGTGGAACTTTTTGATGTTTGGGGAGTTGATTTTATGGGTCCTTTTCCACTTTCCCATGGTTTTGAGTATATTCTAGTTGCAATAGACTACGTCTCTAAGTGGGTGGAAGCAATTCCAACCCGAACTAACGATGCTAACGTGGTTTGCAATTTTTTTAGGAATGTGATTTTCTGCAGGTTCGAGACGCCTAAAGCTGTAATCAGTGACAGAGGCAGGCATTTTTGCAATAAACAACTTGCAGGCTTGCTTAAGAAGTACAATGTGATGCATAAGGTCGCAACGGCATACCATCCACAAACTTCCGGGCAAGTAGAAGTAAGCAATCGGCAAATAAAGGCAGTGCTCGAAAAGACGGTGAAACCGACAAGAAAGGACTGGGCATTGAAGTTAAATGACGCTTTATGGGCATACCGCACGGCCTACAAAACTCCAATTGGAATGAGCCCGTATCGCCTAGTATTTAGGAAAGCATGTCACCTACCCGTTGAGTTGGAACACAAGGCGTATTGGGCAATTAAAGCGCTCAATTTAAATCAAGAAAAGGAGGGCGAGGAACGACTTTTACATTAAAATGAGCTCGATGAGATGCGACATGAGGTGTACGAAAATGCTAAACTCTACAAAGAACGGACGAAACGGTATCATGATAAGCGTATTGTTCGTAAATCTCTCGAACCCGGGATGGATGTTCTGTTACATAACTCCCGTCTTAAACTCATGCCCGGAAAATTGGTATCGCGATGGGGCGGACCGTTCAAAGTCGTTAAAGTATGGCCGCACGGAGCAGTAGAACTTCTTGATCCTCGGAAGAACGAGCACTTTAAGGTAAATGGGCATAGAGTGAAGCCGTATTTCGGATGAATCGAAGAAATCAATGCGTTTGAGTGCATAGAGGTGCACGACATTGAAGCTTGAACAAAACGGGAAGAAGTCGAGCTAATGACTATAAAAAAGCGCTACTTGGAAGGCAACCCAACGGTTTAGAAAGATTTTTTTGTCTTTTGTTTTTCGCATTTATTTTCCTTATTTGTTTTTACTCGATTCAAAACTGACCGGTTCAACTGTGGGTGTTAAAATTGCAGGAAACGAGTGCGTTTTCATAAACTAATAATCTGGGCAGGCAGGACACGACCGAGTTGCACCTGACACGGCCGAGTCTCAAAACAGGGGGAATTTCATTTTCTAGAACAGCAAGACTCGACCGTGTCACAGTACACGGCCGAGTGTCAAGACAGTCGATTTGTGCTTATATTGAATAGTAGGACACGGCCGAGTCTCAGGACACAGCCGAGTCTCAAGACAGTGAAATCTTGATTTTCCAGGATAGTATGACTCGACCGTGTCATAGGACACGACCGAGTCGGTCGACTGTGGGTTTTGGGTTATTTCGAACAGCACGACACGACCATGTCAGATGCAACACGGCCGTGTCGGTTGAACCTATATAAGGAGAGAGACGGCCGAAACGCCATTATCATCTTCTCCAGAATTAGTTTTTTTCTTCCCTGCGAACCCTAGCTTCTACAATATCGATTTTTCTATTCGTTTTTAAAGAAATTTTGTGCAAAATCAAAGGGAGATACAGGAATCTACTACGTAATCATCATTTTTCAACCAATTTCACTCTTCAAGGGGGCAAATCGGACGAATTAGGACCGGCTTTTAATTTTTTTCTCTCTTCAACATCTCCAAAATCAAGGTATGTTTCTCATGTTTTTGATGATTATTCTTGGTTATGAACATGCTATGATTATTTGAATCGCTAGTCCTTAATTATCTAGGGTTCTTGAATAAATTGAAGGTGATGAAATTTGGGGATTTTCGATAATTCTTCATGCTTGATGATTAGATTTCTCAATTGGAAATTCTTGTAATTAAGGGATGTTTTCCATGATGAAGATGATGAATTTAAACGATAGATTTTGCTTGGGAGTTGTTTTGATCAATAATGTTTATATTGGAGGAATTTCATTGTTTGCTATAAGTTTGGGGGAGGAATACGTTATCAAGTCCTTAGATAATGATAGATTGAAATTTTTGCAGAAAATGGCACGAGGAAGAGGACGAGGAAATTCACAACGCGGAAGGGGTAGGAACGGCGGGGAACAAGTGCAGCCGGAAAGAATGGCTATTCAAAGGGCTGTGGAAACTCCGGATTCTTATGGAATCAATCTCCCTGAAACACAATATGAAAGGTGGGAAATGCTGGGTCAGAAAAAGACGCTCCCTACGAGGTGGCCCGATGATGAATGCATGAACGCAATGGGGATAAGATAGGACGTGATGAAATTCCTTGAAAGAGTGAACTGGGCGTGGATGATGACTCAACAATGGCCGACTTATAGGTGTCTGACGATGGAGTTTCTCAGCACTCTCACTGTAAAAAGAGATCCGGTAACTCGAGAACCAACCGAAATGACATTCCGGCTCAACAACAATGAAGAGCGACTAACCATCGTCCAGCTGGAGGAAATTAATCATGCAAGACACAACGGCCATTACCCGATAAACCGGTTCGCTTGTGAAACTTATTGGAGAGCCATGGTGGAATACCCAGGGAGCGAGGCTCGATATTATATTGCAAGATCGGCTAAAGGATCAAACATTCGCAATACCATACTCAGATATCTACACAAGGTGATTGCGAATACTATATATGGCCGAAAAGAAACCGGGCCCATTTCACTGCGGGAGTTACACATCCTGCCTCACATGCTCGAAAACTCAATTCCGGCAACCGGGGCTATGGTAGCGGAACATTTTGAGGATATCACGACAAAGCCTAAGGGGGAGATATGGATAGGGGGTTTGATTACCCCTATCGCACTTCACTTCGGGATTTCCTTAGCTCAGAGGACTCCCCTTCCTGGAAATAAGCTACTCTAAATCTCCGTGATGAAGGTGATGAATATCCTAGACTTTGAACAGCGCATAGTCTTCCTCCAGACCGACAACGACCACTTCCTTCTCCCGAATCCGCCTTTGACAACAATAAATAATATTCGGGACATGGGAAATCTGCAAATGGCTATGGAGGCACATCGATGAGCATGGATATCCGCAGGATTAGCTCCACCCGGTCACAGCCCTCTCGACCGAAATGTTCGACCTCGGCGCATTGTGGATGAAGGTAGATCCGAGAGGATGGAAGAGGAGGAGGCTTATGAAAGAGGCCCGGATGAACAGGAAGAAGAAGAGAGCGAAGAAGAAGAAGAAAGCATGAGAGATCGGCCCGAGATGTCAAGGTGGGCCGAAATTGGACATGCCCCCTCGCGCCCAACATTAAGGTAGGAGTTCGTAGCCTTCCGAGAGGAGTTCGTAGCCTTCCGGGAGGATACTAGACAGAGGCTAGAGGAGGCTAGACAGGAGCGACACGAGATATTGTCTCTTATGAGACAAATGCACGGGTGGCATGTCCAGCAAGGCCACTTCCCTCCGCCCCACCAGTAAACCGGTCGTAAGTATTTCTTGACCAATGAAATTCTTTTGTTTAAATACTATACCCCCTTCGTTCGTATATTCTTTAATTCAAGTTTGGGGGGGGGGGGGATTGGTCAAGAAATTCTCTTGTTTTTATCTGTTTTCGGATACTATTTTGCTTGTTTGCTTATTTTTGGTTGTTTTAAACATTTTGCACTTATTTATGGTGTGTTTTTAATTGGTGTGTTTTGAGCATTTTTGCACTTATTTGTGGTGTGTTTTTATTTTGCAAACTTGATAGAAACTTTGAAGTATGAATTTTTTTGGAATGCCTCGGGATTTATTTCATTGTTTTTATATACAAATCGAGGATAATTTGTTGAGGAAAAATTGTTGATAATCGAAACGGGTGTGAAATTGAATAAGTAGTTTTAATATCTTGGAGGTATGAACAAACCTACTTGTGAGCTATCGAGCCTTCGTGCATTTTCTAAAATGCAAGTTTCATTGTCGAGTGTTTCATTCTTGATTTAAGACTCTAGAACTTGCCTTGGTATCTTGTTCAAAACTACTAGTGTGTGTGTGCAATTGAGTGAAAATGATTTTTGGCGTCTTTGATCTTAACCCTTCGATTTTGGCCAACCCGACATTTGATCATTCCTTAAATAAACCCAATTGAGGTCATTGTCTATTTCATAGTTAAACCACATATCGAGCTTTCCATTACTATAATCCTTCGATCCATACTTGAGCGATTAGAAAACATTTTTGACGAGGATACTAAGATTATGGTGACACTGGGTGATATACTTATTGTTGGGAGTGTTGAATTGGTGAAAATAATTACTCCGCTATTTTTGGGAACTTAGTAACCGGGTGTATTCATGTGACCCATGTTTATATTCGCGTAAAACGGATCCCTTAGATATGAGTATGCTTGGAAACAGTTGTGTATGTTTTGATCCTAGTAACCGGGTGTATTCATGTGACCCATCGTTTACATTCGCATAAAACGGATCCTAAAGCAACCCAAGCCAAAAAAAAAATCGGAGCAATAAGGAGGGTTTGACGCTGCGTTTTTTCCACTTTCGATAGTGCTTCTTAGTGATTCATAATTAAGGGGATGAAAGAAGGAAACTTCAAAAATCTTGAGCTTCTATAGCGAAAATGGTGATATAGTTCTAAAATTGCTCAAGTTAAGTCACTTTATCCATATTTATCCCACCTCGACCCAAGCCTACATTACAAGCCGAGTAAAAGCCCTTTTTGATTCACGAAAATGTTGCATACACAAAACAGTGGTAGAGATGAAGACGATTGGCAAGCCTATGGGGTTCCTTATTTCATTGAATGAGTTCCGAGCATATACTTATCCCTATCACTTTGAGAGTGAGTGAATACACTTGACCGGTGAGGTTTATATTGCCAAGTATCGACTATAATGTTAAGGAAACACCCCGGAGGTTTGAAAACTTTGTAGAACTCGACTTATTTTACTTGTGAGTATTGATGAAATTTTCTAAGAGGTCTTTTGAGGTATTTTGACAGTTGAGTTCCCCTTTTGTGAGTGATTACTTTAAAATGCATTGCTCGGGACGATCAAAGTTCAAGTTTGGGGGGGTTTGATGAGTCGATTCTTGATCGACTCATTCTGTTCTCTCTAGTCGTGTTTTTGTTTGCTTTTTAGTATTTTTGTTTTCTTTTATGCGTGGTATGTTGTGTTTTTAATTTATAGGTAACCAAGCGAAGATTGTGGTGAAATATGCGTTCTCATAGCTATTGGAGTTTATGACGATCAAGAGCTAAAACGGGGCCTAAAACAACGAAAGATTGAAGCAGTATCAGTCGAATCGTCTAAATTCCAGAATCTCCACTCCGAATTGATATGTGTTCTCCTTTGATATAAATTCCTTGTGAAATTGGCTTCGAAACGGTATATCATATGCTAAATTCTGAGGTGTATTGATACAAGAACGAAGGATCAAGCCGAAGAAGACCAAAAACCGGACTCGGCTGCACTAGGCAACTCGGCCGTGTCACAGGACACGGCCAGGTCTCGTTCCAGTAAAAAACTCTAATTCCGGATGAGTACAACATGACTGTGTCTTTTATGAGACGGCCGAGCCCGATACAGCCTATTTCGCATTTTCAGCATAGTACAACACGACCGTGTCATGGGACATGACCGAGTCCGTGGACATAAGGCTTTTCCTCCTTTTCAGAGTAGTACGACACGGCCGTGTCCCAGGACACGGGCCGTGTAACTTTTCGGTGCAAGTCATTTTTCTTGACATTTTTGCACAACTTTAACCCTTTTCTTGATATTTTCGGCTATAAAAAAAGGAGGTGGAGACCATTTGGAGATATTTTTATCTTGTGGAAGATATTTTGGAGGTGGAAAAACACATGATCAAGGGAGAAAACACCAAAAAGTGAGGAAAAAGTGAGATTTTCATCATCTTCCTTGTATGTTCTTGGAGTGAAAAATACATTTGTGAGATATAATAATTCCTTGTATTGTTTTGTTGTGAGTTCTTGAAAGAAGATCATCAAACCTTCATCGGGAGTTCGATTTCGGCATTTACAAGGGAAGTTTCTACCATGTTTTGTTTTACAATTTCCATTATTGTTGTTGAAATAATCATGTGTAGCTAATCTTTTCATATGGGTTTTTAGATATAGCCACACACATGTTATCGATTGTTAGTTCCTTTTGATTTTCCGGGTAAAGTTTGGGATTGTTCCTCTTTTTCGTTCTTCGCATAAGAACTTTTGATTTAGATAATCAAACCTATTTCATAGTTGTTATTATTATTCAAAACGAGGGTTTTTATCGGTCTTCGCCATCAAACGGTCCAGTAGAAGTGATTGTAAATGTTCTTGAGCTTTTTCGCGCGATCTTTTAACGATTTACCTCATCAAAAGTAGTCGGTTAATTGATTGTTAGTTAGGGATTCATCCCCATCAAAGGAGGTTACCTTATTTTCTTTGAGAACAAATCGTGATTTTTAGAATTACCGCCATCAAATGGATTTCTTTTAATCGTGAGCAATCGATAATTCCAAACCTTACTTATTTGAGTATCGGAACTAATAATTGATTACGTGTGTGTCGGTGACTCTAAATTCCCATATGAATCTCATTATTGTTAACTCTCATTTATCCGACGATCAAATTGGTGTTGTTATCACTTACTTTATTTTAATTTTATGCGTTAGTATTGTAATCCAATCGAACCAATGATGTATTTTAATTTATTATACATTTGTTCATTCAACTATTTGCCGAAAAATATCGAACTTTAAACCGTTTCCAATTCCTCGAGAGATCGACCTCGGAGTTACTTGCCGCTTCCTACAAAAGCGATTCGTACACTTGCGAGTATTTAATTTGTCCATCACTGCCAAACATGTTTTGACTACTAGTGCACGAGACATACCTTTCTTAAGAGCAGGGCAGTCCGCTTTAAAGTGTCCTTTCTGACCGCACTTGTAGCACTTTCCCTTTGGCTTTTTGTTCGCCTCGGGGTGAGGAGCCTTGCTTTTCACCTTGAGGGTCGCCACTTGCTTCTGGCCAACCTGCTTCTTCTTCTTTCCCCATTTTGGTTTGGAAGAAGTAGCAACAGTTGCCGCAAGAATCTTATGATAACCTTGTTTGAAGAGACCTTCAGCAGACTGAAGCTCTGTCAGAAGTTCCGCCAAACTATATGTCCTACGGTTCATATTGTAGTTAAGGCGGAACTGCTCAAAGCTTCTAGGTAAGCTGCCTAAGATAATATCGACCTGCGTTTCCGCATCGATTGTAGCCCCCAGTATGCTCACTTCGTTCAAATGGGACATCATTTTTAGAACATGATCCCTCACTGGAGTCCCTTCAGACATTTGGGTTGTCATCTATACCCTCATTGCATTTTGTCTAGCCACCCGGTTCTGATGACCAAACATCTCGGTGAGACTTTTCATCATTTCCGCGGCCGAGCCCATCGTCTGATGCTGATGCTGCAATACACTTGTCAGTGAAGCCAAAATGTAACATCGAGCCATCTCATCAGACTTTTTCCATTTTCGGAATTCAGCCAACTCTTAGGGAGTGGCATCCGGTTCGGGTTCTAGAGGGCTCTCCTCGATTAAGATAAATTTATGTCCCTCGGCAGTCAGGACAATGTCAAGATTTCTTTTCCAATCGGCAAAGTTAGTGCCATCAAGTTTATTTTCTTTGAGAATAACAGCTAGTGGATTGAAAGACATCTGAGATAAAAATTTAAAAACATCCATCACATAATGCATAGCAAAATATATCGAAAAACCTCAAAACACAATATATATGCTAGCAACCAACACCTCGAAAATTCCGCACATGCAAGCCACGATCGTTTGGATGTTTACACACACATTTCTCAAGTAGAGTTTTACGTCTTTAATTTTACTATCTAGTCAAATTACGTTATGACAAGTAAAATTAATAGTTGGTTCCTCTTGGCCATGTATTAATTAACATAGACTCCGATGGGGAGCTTATTAATTAATACACCTAAATGAACACCATAATTTAACATCCTTAAAATATTATCTTTTAAATAATAGTTCTACAGATGGAGAGGTCCTATCATAAAAAGTAATAGTTACCTTATGTTATCATTTTGAAATTTAAAACTAGTGAACCTATAATTAACACATCCGATATAGAGGAAGACTCTAATGTCAACGCGCATGCAAATTACTTCACAATTTATATTATGGAGGCCAATATGATTTTATTTTAAAAAAATAAATCAATTTAATCACTTAGTTATTTTATCCTTAAGGTTTTTAATTTTCTCGTCCTAACATGCAAGGAAACATATAACGCATACATCCATACATGTCATACATCAAAACAATAAAAACCAAAAATAAAGCATGGATAATTAAACTATCCAATTATCATGGTCTTCTTCCTTGAGTTGAATCCGAGAAAATCTTCGACTCGATCTCTCCCACTGAATTAAGCATCTCGTCGCTCCTTCCCGGCCGGGCCGTGGATTTCCAAAATTAAAATTTTACTTTTATGCAAAATAAATTACATAAAAAAAAATTTAACTTTAAATCCCGACTCCCCAGCGGACGCAACGAAAGCGGACCGGACAAAAGCGATGACCGCCCGAACCATCGAATCGACGGACCAGCCGCGGCTGCAGCGGTACCGCCGGCGGCCGGCTTGACTTGTCGCTTGTCACCATGGCCGCCAGCGATCTGGTTCTGCTCTATTTCTTCGTGATCCCATCTTTTCCGAATTCGATTACAATTTTATACAAAATAAAATACATCGAAATTACATCAAGATTACATGAAAAAAATAACCACCTAGAACTACCCGCGGATTTCCTCACGGGAAAAACCATTACATGCCTCAAAAAACGGGTCAAACCAACAATTGCATAATTAATAAAAATAAATAAATAAATACACCATTCATATAAACCATGATAATTGGATCATATCACCTGCAAGAACACATCTAGAAAAATATTCCAACATCAAAATATATGAATATTTAAATTACTATCAACTAATCACCAAAATTAATTAAAATAGCAAAAGCCTAAAAATCCGGCTCCGATACCAATTGTTGGAAAGTAAAACGCAGCGGAAGCGAAGTTTGGGAAAGATGATAATAGCGTTTCACGCATCTACGAGCATTAGATCTATTTAGGCATGCTAATTAATTAATTACTAAGACTAACAAGCAATTTAAATATTATTTATTATTTATTAATTAAATATGTTGATTATTAAAATATCCTAATCTAGAAACAAGATCATAGGATATTACCTTTTGAAGAGTATTGGTTACTTCCGTCTTGATCACCTTGTATTTCTACCTTTAGATCTTCTAGAGTATGATCCGCCTTGAACCGGACGTTGTGTGGGCAACGAGCTACCGGATCTTGTTTGGACTTCTATGGGGATCGGCCGAAACTCCTTCACTTGGGATCACTCGATTTATTTTTCTTTGCTTTCTAGTATTATATGAACACTCTTAGCAAATTGATTGTGTTATCTAAATTGTAGAATCAAAGACACAAGTCTAGATCTACAATTAAACACAAGAAGAAGAAAAATCGATCTCTCAAGCTTGGACAATGAATAATTTCGGCCAACCTCCCCATAAGTCATATTTATCGGCTCTTGGACTACTACTAGGGATCTTAAGGAGGATTATGGAAGGACTCCCTAATAAATTCATCTTACCTTATTAGGACTCTTCCTAATATATAATGAATCTATTAATATCAACTTAGTCCACTAAAAAGTTGATATTGCACTTCCTACCAAAATCCCAAATTACGAAATTGGGCTCCTTATTAAATATATTATTTCCCGTGTTTAAGATATCGAATGTCCATTAATTAATTATAAGCTACTTGTACTTTAATTAATTAATATCTTATCCAAGAGTAGTACCACTCGAACCTTATTATTATATCGGAATTAAATCCACCTGCAGGGTTTAATATAATAATCATTATCGAGCTCCTCAAGGGAACATCATCAACCCGCACGAGTCGGGACACGATTTCTAGTAATAATAATAACTGTCGTATAAATAATATTATTGCCCAAGATACGAGGCTTACTGAGTCGATCATTTTGACTCTCACCTATGATAAATCAAAGCAATAATTATTATAAATACATAATTAAATATTATATACTTAGAATTAAGAAATAATAATTATCCGAGATTTACGTTCTTCTTACAATTAGTACACAAGACACTATCTCACCTCGATCCAGTTCAACATATGCAAATACGCTAATGTATGTTAATAGTCAAGACCAACTATTCTCAAGCATACACTACAACCTTTTATATAATTTGTCTAATAATTATATAGGTTGTGAACTATTATATTATTTTATAAGGCAACGATAATGTGATCTTCCGTGTGACACCAACACCCCACATTATCTACAATATAAAATAATTAGACATTTCATTTGCATAACCATAACGTGAATAAATATGCAAAACATGTGATTAAATGTAATTAATATCCTCATAGGTAGTAATAGGGAAATTAGGTAATACAAGCATAAAGTATGCTTTGCAGTATACAATCCTAACACAAATATCCATGGATTCTAATGTCATCCTTAACCCACTTTTCATGGTTTTCAACATCTTCCTGACTGGCTCTGGTCCGCGCCGGAGCTACCGAAATGTCCGCCACCAAGACGTATCCCAGCACCTCCATACTAAGGACTATCATCAGGTTGTGGAGCCAGTCCACAAAGTTAGGCTCAATTAAGGTGTTCTATCGAGTAGTATAGTGAGTGGGTTCATTGTCATTTTTGAGAGTTTTATGTCTACATAAAGTACACTAGATTGATTAGAGACTCGTTCAATTATGGTCTGAGTTTGGAATTAAGGACTTTTATATTCTTTTAACCCAGCTCCCACTATTTTTATCGGAATAACACACTCCATTGTGAAATCTGGAAGTATTCATTCGCATTACTTTATTGTGGTGATTGATTTCTTTATAAATTTCAATAGAGGGCAACCGAACAGGTTTATAGTTTATTAATCTTCATAAAGTGGTGTCTAACACCAACCCATCTAATGGATGATTCGATCTTCTTTTTCCCCTTGTTCACTCCCCTCAACTATATGGTTTCTATAGTTCGTGAACAAGTTCAGTTTATACCATCGACACTGATCAGTTTTACAATTGAATCTTATTCGGCAACCTAATAGGTTTTTAGGGATAAAATTTTCTCCAACCGAAGGCATCCAATGCACTCTCAGAATTTATCGACCCTCCCAGAACGACTACCCCGATACCTCTGAAGCATAGCACATCCGGTTTGTATTTCAATTTTTTGAAAGCTCGATGGGGGGAAGGAAAACCTAGAAACCTTTCAAACTTAATATTTTGTCGTGGCGGAATTTTTGCGATTAATGTTACACTTTGCACATTAATTCATTTAAGCGCGTTTGTTGCATTCATGCCATATGAATAAAATATTCAAAACCTAGTTGCTACCAACATGTAGTTCATGGACCGTTCCTAGAACAAAAATATTGTAATCTAATTACAAGTCTTCGGTCTTGAATCTTCGTCTTCTCGAACGGATCTTCCTCTGGTCTTCTTCATTACATATAAATTTTACATTGAAAAATTGCATCCTATACAAATTTTTCTAGTAAATTAAATAGGCTCAAAACGGCCTTTACAACCCAATTGAATAGAACCGAACGATTCAAAACTAGATCCATGAACTACATCCCCATTCATAAGCATTCATCCAATAAATACTAAATTAATAAATATATTGATCCAACCAATATATAAAATTATAATTAAATAGAATTTATCCAATCAATTCACACAATCAGTAATATGAAATCGTTCAAAGTAATTCGGTCAATTATGAGTATTCCAATTGATCAATTTTTCCTCATAAAATGAAATACCAGATATCATTTTAATCATATTAAATCCAATTTAAAGGCGGGAGATTAATTTTCTGGAATACACGAAGAAAACGAGTCCGGAACAGGCCCGAAACAGACCCAGATCGCGATCCAACTGCCCTGACCACTCGACAGACCTGTTGGGCCATGTTCCGGTGACGTCCAACATCACCCCAGGGCTAGATTTCTGACCGGATATCCAATATCTATATTTTTCCACTTTCATATCTTCAATATAAATCATATTTCCAAGAAAATAAAAGTTTAAATTTAGATATAGATTTACAAAAAACACAACTTCAATGAACAATCCAACATATACTACGATTATTACAATAAACGATTCCAAATCATAAACCATTCAATCAAGCATTCCAAATGCAATATATCGTATATACGATCGCAAGACCACTCTCCGATACCACTGTTGGGATTTGCAAGCAAAAACGAAGGGCGTGGCAGAAGCGAAAAATACAAATGCAATACGAATTCCTCAAGTGGATCGATCTAAGCTATATATATATACAAATATAAAACGAACAAAGAGGAAGATACGAAATCATAACCTTGAAGTTCGTTGATCAAATGGTTGTGAAGACTGCGATCTCCAGTATAAAATCGATTCTCCAAGCTTTTAGTGATCTCCGCCACAAATCCGATTCGTCAAGCTTTTGGTGATCTCTACCATGAATCCGATTCTTCAAGCTTTTGGTGATCACCCAGCCCCGAAAGCAGGGTGCCTCCACTTGCCACGCGCCGGAAGTCGACCGGAATAACTCCCACCTTGTTATCCTCTAAGGATACGGCTAGAACAAAATGGTTGGAGCTTGCTAATATTATCTATAACACTCTAAGTATATAGATGTATTTCTCTCTATTTTCTCACAATTTTTCTCTAAGAAAAATGAAGAAGATGATCATGGTGATGGAAGGATGAAGAGGATAAGATGAACAAAGTCTCTCTCTCTCTCTCTCTCTCTCTCTCTCTCTCTCTCTCTCTCTCTCCCTCTCTCTCTCTCTCTATCCCTTGGTATGAGCCGTGAGTTACATAAGAAAAGGTGGAGAAGAGCTTTTATCAAGTCCTCAAATATTCATCACCAACCACCTCACATGATACCATGTCCCATATGAATAGACATCTCATGATATTAAATTCATAATAGATCACAAAGCTTGATTCTTCGACTTAAACAAAAGAAAAGAATCAAGACAAGCATCATGGTTGGGTGGGGCGGCCATGTTGAAGAGTTTATGGAGTTCGGTTCATTTTGGACTCTCGTGTGCCCAAACAGATAAAACTCCATTCCGTTCTGATGTATTTATATCAATTAATTAATACAATTAATTAATCATATCAAATACAAAATAATATAATTAATTTGTCCAAGAAATAATTATATTTATGAATTAAACTAATCACCCAGTAATTTATTTAATTCATCAGGCCGTAAATTAATTTAGACATCCAATGTGCCAATATTAATTAGACATCATATATCCAATATATTATATATCCAATATCTAATAGATATAAATAGATAATAAGCTCGATTTATTCCGTCGTCTATCCTAATGCGCGACTCTGTAGGTCCGTATCAATTAGCAATGGGAGGAACTAAAGAGTAGTAGCACCACCTAGCCAGCCTGTCCTACACTGTACCATAACTGAGAACGAATGATGGGGATCATTCCAAAACCTTTCTATCGTGAATACCATTTTATGTATAAACCCTTCTTTCAAATGTCCCGATCAAGTTATAGGGTCACGATCAGTCAAACCCTATCTGTACTTGACGCTATGCATGAGTTAATGAAAATCGAGATTACTGAGTTCTCGTGTATCCAATACAACTAGCTCCAATGCTTTGGCCAAAGACTTATGATCTCATCTGCCAATAACCGCATAGGACATATACTTGTTCACTAACAGGAGAAGAATCCTATCTTAGTATTTAGTAGAACCTGCTTCTTGCCCGTCAAGATGCACGTCGAGGTTGACCCCCACCTTCCGGTTTTCTGGGTCGAACTACTCTAATGAAAATCATAACGTCACAAGCACGTCCCTACTAAATCCTTAAATCGAAGGTTCACGAATACCTAGCACAACCTATCGATTGCATCATTGACTGTCTCAGTGTGAAATTCGTGTGATGAATCAAGGGTGAGTCAATTCGAGTATACTAATCTCATTAGCATACCTATAACGTGCGCTCCCACTAACCATTAGCATTCAACAGGCACTCTCCAAGTCAAAGAACACGTTATACAAGTCTTCACATAAACTTAATGCCCAATCAAGCTTCACAACCTGCGAACGATTAAGTATTTGAGCCATAATCCTTTCCACTGTCGATCCCCTTATCCAATAAGGAGTGGAGCATTTTGCCCTCAAATATAAGGACAAGTTTCTATCTAGATATTTACTAGTCAGGAATGCCAGCGACTATATGTAAATAAAGAAATATATAATTGCCTTCTGATAATGATTTACATAATAACAAGTACAATGCCCTCTCTCAAACATCCTCTGAGTGGCATTCGAGGGCATACTCCTAACAACAGCTAGGTATGCTGTTTTAAGAATTTTAAAGTCTATTAAAAGTTGGTTTAGAGACTTGTGTAAATCAATATCTTCAGACATTTCTGAGCTAGAACATTATGAAGTTTGGGGTTTAGAGCATACCTCTTCATCAGCTATGTTTGCCATTAAGAAGTTGTAGTCATCTTCTTCTTTAGAGAAGAATCCACTGCTTGATTCCACAATCTCTAGCATCTGGTCTTCTCCAATCAGGGATTTACTTTTGTCTCCTCTTTTGCCCATGTCCTACTTTTCCTCATCTTTTTTGAGGTCAGGACAATCATATTTGATATGCCCTGTCTTATGACAATTGTAGCATTACACCTTCCCGTTCCCAGCTTTTTGGTTCCTTTAAGGATTATCCTTGTAGTTCTTCTTGTACTTTGAGTAATTCTTCCTGAAATTACTGAATCTTTGCATTATAAATGCCATTTCTTCCTCAAAGTTTAGAGGGTTTGGAGGGATAGCTTTAGCTAGGTTCTTTGCAGGTGACTCGACTGCAAAGGCAATTCCTTTTTCTGCTGGTTCATTTGATGATGAACAAGGAAGTTCAAACTAAAATGCCTTGGGGTCTGGGAATAGCTCTTGGATTTATATTTTTTTAAGATCCTTGGATTCCCTCATGGCAACTGCTTTTCATGCTCCATTCTAGATTAAGAGATCTCAAAACTTCGAGGGCCATTTCTCAGTTGCCATAGGTCTTTTTGAGAGAGTTGATTTCATTGATGATTTCTGTGAACCCGGTATCCATATGATCAATGGTCTCTCCCATATTTATCTTGAAGTTGTCAAATTTCTGGGTGGCAATTGACATTTTGTTCCCCTTGATCAGCTCAGTTCCTTCACACATTACTGCTAATTTGTCCCATATCTCCTCGGCATTCTTGCAATTGTTGATTTTTACCGTGATGTATTTATCAAGAGTTTGGTATAAAATATCTCTGGCCCGGTTGTCAAGGTTGACTAGCTTCATTTCCTCGGAGGTTAGCTCTGATCTTTTCTTGGGAATCTGTGATTTGTTAGGTTTTTTGGCTGTAATTTCTTCATCTATGATATCCTTCAGGTAGACGAAGAGACCTTCTTATATTATGCACCACATGTCTTCATGAATGGATGATAAATGTGCCTGCATTCTTATCTTCCAAAGGTCATATTCATCAGCAGAAAAAATAGGAAGTCTAGAGTGCATGTGTTGCATGTGTTCCATTTTAATGAGAGATTTGATTAAATATACTCAAGTACATGGACCTGGTTCGGTATCTTTCAACCAACCTCTTCGATACCACTTATAGGTCACAAGTACAAGTCTAAGGGGGTGAATAGACTTGTAAAATCTTTACTGAAAATAACTTGTTTAAAAACACTCAGCTGTAATATAGTGCAGCTAAGATAACTTGGCTGATTTTAGTGTAGTTTAGTTCAGTTGAGATATCAGCTGTAAAAATGTTTTGCGGAAGACAGCTGACTTTTAATGCAATAGTTAAGATGAATGCAACCGTTAAGTATGATTAAAAATAATAAATCACATGGTACTTATAGTGGTTTCAGAGGTGGGGTAATCCTCTACTAATCCACTTTTCTCCAATCCACTTGGAGATAAATTCACTATAACTTTCAACCAGTGAAACTTAGTTATAATGAATCTAGTTTCACCAACTTTCAACCAGTAAAAGCCCATGGCCGTTGAAACTCTTTCCCTTAGTTGCTTAACACCTCCTAATCGAAAACCCTTGGATGCCTCAATAACTCTCAAGTTGCCTATCACCTTCCAATAAAGAACCCGTGGATGTTTTACAAGATTTTACTCTCAAGAACCTCGTTCAAGAAAGTACCCCGTTGGAAGATGTATAGTAGTTTGTGCCGTTTTCTTTTGATTACTACAATTGGAAAGTCTTCTGGGAGCTAAACCCAATAAAAATTTTATTCCTTAACTTTCAGAAATCAATCAGTCTGTCTCCTTGGTTTCTTTACATCTACATGTGATTTTCCGTCCTTGTTGACTTTTCAACGTTTGCTGACATGGACATAGATGATGTCTAAACCCGGCGGATATCAATCTTGATGCTTTTCAACGTTGGTCAAACCCAGCTGATGTATCGGTAACTCGGCTGATGTTTCGTCTTGATAAAACTCGGCAAATATTTGGCTTTTTCATACTTGGTGAAAATCCTGTCTTGGAAAAATCCAGCTGTACTTCTGACTTAGTCAAACCCGACTGATGTTTTATCTTGACTGAAAACCCGACTGATGTTCCATCTAGTCAAACTTAGCTGATGTTTGTCTATGACCAAAAACCTGACTAACGTTTTATTTGGTCAAAATCTGCTGTATTTGATCAAACCAGGTTGATGTTTGACTATTCTATACTTAGATAAACTTTTATCTGATCAATATGATCAATACATAGCCTAATATAACTAAAGGCCTATAGAAAATGCTCATTTGGTTCTTCTTTACAATGCTAAGTACTTAAACATATATTTAAAATAAACTTGAATACAGGGAAGACATCATCAAAATCTTAAAAAGGAATTCCTAACAACAGGAAGGACCGGGTCCTCCTGTTGGCTCTCAGCAGTCGCTTGTTTCTTAGGAGATAATAATTCCTCCTCTTAGATGGCGCGGGTCTCATCGACTCCGCTCGGAGGGACTGATTCCTCCTGGATGAGGGCAGATGATGGTTGCTTAGTAGCAGTCCCTTGTCCATCCGCGGCCTTGGACTGAGCAAATTCTTTTTCTCGAGCCTTCTCACGGCACATCCTGAGATGTGTCTGCAGGTCATCATCGTCTCTGTTTGAGTTAGAGTGATGGCTCGGGCTCTGTGGCTTGTCAAGGACGGTGACTTCCCTTTCAGTATAGTCTTTTCTTTTGCCGCAATGTATGAAGTGATTAGTTCCTAGCAAAAGGGATCATACCATCTGATCAAGACTTTGACATTTTGGGTGTCCGTGACTTCCAAAACAAACATCTCTTCCTCTTTACAGTCTTCCCAGTTGTACAAGGAGTCATATGGGGCGACCCTGTATGACTTCCATATCTTGAAGCACTCAAATGCTTCATCAATCTGGACATGGAGGAGAGTGTAGTTTATGATATCTGTTGGGGAGAGACTCCGAACAGTAGAGGGTTCTTCTGTTAGGTTTGGATTCTCGACAAGTAAGGGAGCCTGTTGAGAAGTGGGATCCCTGATAGGGTGGGATGACCTCTTGGGAGAGGGACTCCATATAAGGGTGGGGATTCTGTTTGGGGTGGTGATGACCAGCTCCGAAGGGACAGCGGATTCACCGGTTCCTTCAAGCTTGGCAAACGTCTGGTCATCCGTCATAGCCTTCATAGGCTCAGGATCTGCTGTAGAAGCAGCCAGAGTTTCTTTCAGAAGGGTTGGGCCCTGTGGAATAACTATTGCAGTAGGTGCAGTATGTGGAACTGCCTCAGTGGACGATGTAGCAACCAGGGTTGCTGTAGGGACAACTTCTGACTTCGAAGACTTCTTGGTCTTCTGCTTCTTCTTTCCCTTCTCGACAGCTGTAGGAGGGTTGTTATCGAGAATATTTCTCTTCTTGCTGATAGCCTTCTTCTTGTTGTCAACAGATTTGGACGGAAGATCAGCGACATCCGGGGATCATTTGATGCTAGGAGGGAGAATGGGCTTGTCTTGTTTGCCAGAAGGGATGCCTTTTTGAAGACAGATGGCTTCGAGCCACCAAGGAATTTCCCGGTGAGGATTTTCTTAGCATTTGCTAACTGCTGTATGCCACAACTAGTCGGGATGTAATTCAGAATGAGGCCAAAAGATTTCCTGGCAGACTCAGGCTTCGATTCTTCCTCATGAAGCCATTTCAAGATAATATGGCACCAATTCACCTTCTCTCTGGTCATAATGGCCACCATCATCCAGAGTCGCAGACGTGCACATTTCGAATGCGCCAGTTCGTTTTTCAACCACCTTGCAGCAAAAATCATGCAAGTATCAGTAGGGCATAGTGAAGTTCTTCTTGTGGTAGGAAAGATGAACGTGTGAAGGTTTGGAAGTCCCAGTGAACAGATCCTAATAGGCCTTCAAAATCTCATCAGACCCGAATGATTCTAGCTCCTCTAATGTCAGACCATCGGAGGACGGGCGGTACAAATGCTCAAGGAGTTCCCGATTAATGGTTATCTACTTATCTTGCATGGTGCTGACGATAGAAATGACGTCAGAACCCTTCTTGTTCGACACATACTGAAACTCAGCATCAACAAAGAATTCTTCTATGATTTGTTCATTGTAGTTTTCTAGATGCAGGCTACCCAAACGATAGAGGATTGGTTGCTTCACATGAGAGACAACTAGGTTCATTGTGGCCATATCCTCATCCTCGGAAATGATGCACTCCTGCAGAACTGAGCGAGCAAATATCCTTCCATCGATGATCATATCCTTCTTCTTCACTGAAAAAGATGAAGTCTGGGAAGAAGACATTTTTGAAAAAGTGAATAGAAAATGAAGTAGAAAGCTTGAAAGTATGTAGGCTGTATGTTGTAGACTCGATAATTATGTAGAAAGCATAAAGAGTGTGTGGATCTGCACACTGACCCTTTTATAGTGTGCAGGGAAGCTAGGTTATCGTGAACTGTCAGATTTAAGGAATGGGAACCATCTTTGAATGAATGTACATGATGGATTTAGATGTAACCTGTACGTATAATCTGTCAGTTTTGAAATTAATGATCGGTCCAACTTCTGACACAGTTCATCCTCCACTATTGCACGATACGGCTGTTTGAATTTTGAAATCGCGATTTTCAAAGCATTAAAGTTTAGATGTCCCTTCAGTATTGAAAGATAAATCGTTCTAAATTCAGACAGTGCATGTGGAATGAAAACAGTTTGTATGTTCAATAAAATGAATTTAGATACGCTTAAAATATTAATTTATATCCTGCAGTGTATGTGTTGTATCTGCAACAATACAATGTTCCCCCTTAAAAGGTACATACATGATTCAATTTTTACAGCAATTTTGGATTAATACTGTATTCTTGTGTCATAGTATATTCCCCCTTAACTAATGCACACATCATCTGTAGGAAGGTTATATGCCTTCATCTTCCTATAGTAAGGATACAACTTGGAGTTCTAAGTGTACAATTAATTAAAGTGGATACTGAATTCATGGGTCATACAGCATTCACCCTTAGTTGATGAGTAAAACATAAAAACTTACAGGGAGTCGGGTTGTAGCATTCCCAATTCTTATCGAAGCATGCAGAATCTGGTGGTGCTGAGAGGTTTTGTAAGGATGTCGACTAACAGGATGTCTGTATGAATCTTCTCGATCCGTACATCTTTATTCTCAACATGATTCCTAATGAAATGATGCTTCATATTGATATGCTTAGTTCGCGAATGTAATACAGGATTGTGCGTGATTGCGATTACACTCGTGCTATCGCACGTGATTAGTGTCTCTCTTGCGTTGATGCCATAATCTTGTAACTGTTGTTGCATCCAGCAAATCTGCATACAGCAACTTCCAGTAGCATTGTATTCTGACTTAGCTGTAGAAAGCGAGTCGGTCAATCGCTTCTTACTGAACCATGACACGAGTCTTGGTCTAAGGAAGTGACAAGTTCCACTTGCACTCTTTCTATCCAACTTACATCCTCTGAGATCCGATTCGCTGCAGCCTACCAAATCGAATCCTCCTTCCTTAGGATGCCATAATTCCTGCATCAATTGTTCCTTTTACGTACTTAAGGATTCGTTTGGTTGTGGTGAATTGTGACTCTTTAGGTGCTACCTACTATCGAGCACACACTTCTACAATAAATTGGATATTAGGCATGTTTACTGTTAGGTACAGGAGTGAGCCTATAAGCTTCCTGTAGAGTGATTGATCAACCCGCTTTCCAGCTTCGTCAGCACTTATTTGTGTGGAATTGCTCAGGGGGGTGGATGATGATTTGGAGTTGTTCATCACGAATTTTTTGAGCAGCTCCTTGTTGTACTTCTCTTGCTTGATAAATATACCTGTAGGAAGTTGTTTCACCTGCAATCCTCACAAACAACTAAATTCTCCCATCATACTCATTTCAAATTTACTTTACAAGAGATGAGAGAACCTTTGACATAAAGTAAGGTTAGTTGAACCAAAAATGATATCATCTACGTATATTTGAACCATAAGGAGATCGTCACCTTCCTGGAGTTTAAAAAGGGTTTTGTCAAATGCACCTTTCTCAAATCCATTATTGATCAGATACAGTGACAAGGTTTCATACCAGGCCCTAGGTGCTTGCTTGAGTCCATACAGCGCTTTCCTTAGCCTATACACAAGATCTCCACCTTTAGTGTTGGCAAACCCTGGAGGTTGTTCAGCATAGACTTCTTCGAAGAGGTCTTCATTCAGGAATGCGCTCATAACATCCATTTGATATACTATAAAGTTCTTGTGAGTGGCAAATGCTAGGAATATCCTGATGGCTTCTACTCGAGTTACGGGGGCACAGATTTCATCATAGTCGATTCCATCTTCCTATCTGTATCCTTGGGCTACTAGTCTGGATTTGTTCCTGATCACAAGTCCATTTTCGTCCTTTGTTTCTGAATACCCATTTGGTTCATATGACTTACTGATGTTTAGGTCTAGGAACTAGGTGCCAAACATTGTTCCATTCGAAACCATTGAGCTCTTCTTCCATTGAAGTGATCGAGTGTGAATTATTTATAGCCTCATTGGTCGAAACTGGTTCGGAATGGGCTAAGAATACATCTAGGGTGCACATAGCAAGTCTCCTAAGTTTGGCTTGAGATTTCCATACAGGGAATTGAGATTCTTCATCCGACTCTTCCTGTGCACAGAGTACATTGCTTTGTGTATTATGTATTTTCCTACATGTGGTCACACCGTCATCGATATCTCTCAACCACCTCCTATCAGGTTCTAGTTCGGCATCCCGTGTTGTGACTTGTTGAAATGTAGCCTCAACTTCAGCTTATACAGCATCAGCTTTGACTGTTTCTGTTCTTACAGTGGTGGGGTTGATTTCTATGTCCACAACTGGTTCTATTGGAGTTTGGGGGTCATCAATAGAAAATATCGGGATGCTCTGGGTTAGGTCTTCCACTATTGTACGGTTATAATGAGGTTCATCAAATACAACATGGACGGATTCCTCTATTGCCAGCTTCCTTTTGTTAAACATTTTTAATGCTTTGCTGACATAGGAGTATCGAATGAAAATACCCTCATCCGACTTTTCGCCAAAAGTCTTTAGTTGATCCTTTCCATTGCTGAGCATGTAATACCTGTATCCAAAAATATGAAAGTATGCAACCATTGGAATTTTGTTATTCCATACCTCATATGATGTTTTGTTGTGATGTTTGTTGATGATACAACGATTTTGTGTATATCATGTTGTATTTGTTGCTTCTCCCCAAAAACACTGCGGCAACTTACTTGCGGCTAACATGGTCCTTGTTGCTTCTTTCAGCGTCCTGTTCTTACGCTCGACAACACCATTTTGTTGAGGAGTCCGGGCAACTGAGTATTTGTGTTGTAGGCTATTGTCTTCACAGTATTGCTCTATAAAGCGATTTGTGAATTTTGTGCCTCTGTCGGAACAAATTGATACAATACTCAACCCTTTCTTATTTTGCAGCTTTTTCAGGTGTTCTGGAAACTTTGTGATGGTTTCTTCTTCTTGTTCATGAAGATGGTCCAAGCATACCTAGAGAAGTTATCGACAATAATAAGACAGTATTTCTTACCTCCCAGACTTACAGGGTCTACAGGGTCGTAGAAGTCCTTGTGTAGCAAATCCAGGACCATGTGGGTGGAGAGATATGACTTTATCTTTAGGGTGGCCTTGACTTGCTTGCCTTTCTGACAGGGTTCACAGACACTATTTTTATGAAATGAAACATCGGGCAAGACTCTGACCATTCCCTGTCAAGTGAGCTTGGTGATAATCTTGAAGTTGAGGCATGACACCTTTTGTGCCACAACGAGCTTTGATATGCAGTGCCTTTGGCAACAAAATACGAAATTATGGAGCTTCTGGGCTTCCAGTCAGCAATATACATGTTACCTGACTGGCTTCCTGTAAGGATGATTTGCTTGGCTCTAATGTCCTTCGCCCTACAGAATCTACATAGAATTTGACCGAGAACTGTTTGTCAACTGGCTAATACAAAAGTAAATTATACTATAGTCCTTCAACATAAGCTACGTTGGTGACTTTGAACTTTCCTACAAGCAGGATTCCTTTCCCACTTGTTCTTCCTTTGGATTTGTCATCGAATCGCACCTTTGGACCGCGAGCTTCAATATATTATGATAGCTTGCTAGTATCTCCTATCATGTGGCGAGAACATCCGCTATCGAAGTACCATATGTCCTTCTCCTAGATATCATGTAATCAGAAGATTAAGTAGTTTTAGGTCCCCTTTGATTTTTGGGTCCATAGTTGTTAGTGACTTTAGGTGCCCAAATTTGCCTGACAGCAATTGGTTTGCTGTATGTTACTTTTGGTCTTGTTTTGCTATATTTATATGGGGCAGATACGTAGTCACTGTAATCCTAATTATTATGCACGTAAGGGTTTTGGCTCCAGTACGATTGACGTCTAGGAGGGAGGACCATTTTCTTTCGCCTCAATGCTTGCCTTCTAGGTTTCCAGTCGGATTCCTAGATCAGTTGATGATGGAACTGCACGGCGGCCTCCTTCTTGGCTGGATACGTAGGTTCATGTATCCAGTATCTAGGTGCACTGTACTGTTGAGCGTACTGTGGTGCATACCTTTGATGCTGAGATACAGCCTTCTTTCTGGCTGGCTGCTGATGTTGTTGGTATACTCGGGGAGCATACTGTTATTGATTAGAATTGTGTCTTACAGGTTTATGAGGCTAGGGTTTCCGCTGCTTATGATATGAGCTAGGTGGCCGAATTACAGCCTTTGCTGTCCGAGTAGGGGCAGCTGTGACCTTTACGGGACTCAGGGATTCTTCGTGTTCTGGAATGAGTTCCACTCCTTTGACAAACACCATACTAGATTTCCCCTTGTGGGAGAACGAGTCATATCCTAAGCCACGTTTATTTTGGGCGTGCTGCCAAGTGCTTGGAATGTATTCCATCCTTCTTGATGATTTTTCAAATGATTTAAGGATGGTCTCGAGTTCTCCTTATCGTTTCTAGAGAATTTGTATCTTAGATTCTAACAAAGCATAATCATTTGTCTTGCAATTGTTATGAGTTTTTACCTCATTTAGTTCTGTTACAAGTTGATGATTGCTTTCCATGAGTTTTCCTTGAGTAATTTTGCTGTTTTCACAGTCTCAAGACATGTTTTCATAATTATTCTTCAGAAAATCATTTTCATCTTTCAGTTCTAAGTTTGAAAGGGAGAGCTGTATATTTCCCGTTTGAGCATCTCATGGGCTTTCTAAAAGGTTCTAAACTCATTCATCATATTTTCAAAAGTACATGATGCATTGATAGGAATAGTGGAGGTTGAGCTTACCTCATCATCACTGTCCTCATCATCCTCTTCTTCTTTAGCCATAAAGAACATATATGACTTATTTTTTATTTCATCATTGGAGGAGTCATATCATTGATTACCTGAATGCACTCCTCAGTCTTGGTTGATGCGGGTGAGGCTTCTAGTTCTCCGATTAGGGCCTTGAGCTTGTTTTGCCAAATGCGCCTTTTCTCATCCTTATCTTGTTGCTCGCTTCGGGCAACTTCTGTACTTTGGGATGAGAACACTTATTCGCATAATGTCTTGGTTTCCGGCGATTGTAACACAGGTTATAATTAGCAGATGAAGGTGATTCAAAACTCACCCTGTTAGATGGCTTGGGCCTGTATGGGGCCTTTCCATGAACTTCCGAAATTTATGCATGAGCAGGGCCATCTCGTCTTGCAACAGGATGTCATCGTCGCTGTCTGGTGCTTTGCATGTGGATTTGGATGTGTTGGGTGTAGAAATATGTCTCCTGTCAGATACATCAATCAGTGCTATAGTCTTGGCAGGTGAATCTTCTGCCTTCAATCTCCTGTCAATGTCATACCCAAAAGCTTTAAGGTCAGAGAAGAGATCAAAAGTATATATCATTAAGATTACAAGACAGCGCATAGCTGTGGTCTTAATGTCCCATCGAGCAGGGAGTGATCTAAAGATTTTCAAAATTTTCTCCTTTTGGGTATACACTTTACCCAGTGCTTCAAGTTCACCGATAATGCCAATAAATCTGAGGTCAAGCTCCTCAAGCATCTCAGAAGATTTTATTCAAAAGATTCAAACTGCTGAGTTAATTTAGAATTTTGTTTTCTTTCAAGAGCTCAGTTCTATCGCAAATTAGGTTGAGCTTCTCCCAGATTTCTTTGGCAGTCTTATAGCTTTTTACCTAGGTTAATGTTGTTGGGAAATTGGCACCCCATTTAGAAGGGTGGATACTATTGCGGAGTAGAGTTATCAAACTCTTTTGCATTGCGGAAGCGTAATTAAATTACGGAAGATAAACAAAACAAGATTAATAGAGGTTCGGCCAAACTTTCCTACGTCCTCTCTCCGTATCTTTTTCTATAGGCTTAAGATCAACCTTTTTCGCCTTGTCTTCTATCGGTCCGAGGTAAACCGTTACAATCTCGTCTTCTATCGATCCGAGATAAACCGTTACACTCCTGTCTTTTTGTCGGTCCAAGATAAACCTTTACTCCTTTTCTATTGGACAAGGAAGCAACCTATATAGTTTTGTTTTGGTACTAGACAAACCTCTCTTAGATTTAGATATGATTCTAATAATGCCGGATCAATGATCATAATAACACCGAATCAATCTACAATCTGTATCTTTTCTATCGTGTATGTTTTCGTGTATGAACACTCAAACACTTATAACTTAAGCACAAAGACAGGAACGATAATGAGTACAGTGATATCTGATCAATATGTGATTGATTGGAGTTGTTGTTTTGAATGATACCGAATGACTTGGTTTTTATAGGCAAATTCTCTCAACTAGTCGTTAGCTGCTGTCTTCATTAGCGTGCACTATTTTTCCTGTTTAGCGTGCGCTATTCCCTGTTACGTACGTTAATGTTGCATGATTATGTACATTAACTGTTCTTTTCTTCAGTACAGTAGCCTCTGCCTCTTTCGTTAGTGTGCACTAACCTCCACTCTTAGCGTGTGCTACCTAGTCTTCATTTACAATGGTCTGATGCTTGAAAATCTTCAATCCAACGAACAAATTTTAAACCTAGCGTGCGCTAAGTGTTCTCCTGTAGTGTGCGCTATCTTGTTCAAACTTCAATTTTCAGATTCGTTGACTGACCGCGTGATCTCCGCGTTGAAATTCTTTACAACGTATATATTCCTTCATTAGCGTGCGTTAACCTCTATCTGTAGCGTGCGCTAACTCAGTCATTTAGCGTGCGTTATTCACACTGTGTTGCGTATGTAATCCATCAGGTGACTTCAGGTGAGACATCAGGTGACTTTTTTAGCGTGTGTTACACTATATAAATAGCGTAAGTTAGCTGCTCCATTTAGCGTGAATAACGTACGCTATTTATATAGTGTAACACACGCTTTTAATTTCGACTTTCTTCTCTTTTGTCTTTTCTCCCCCTTTTATGATCGGGATATTTGATTTTATTTTTCTCGTCATTCTTCCATGACGCGTATTCTCCTTCTCCCATCATTTTTCTCGATTTTCTCTCCCCTTTTTGTCATAATCAAAAATTGCATAATAAATTAAAAAATTGATACATTAAATATGACAATTAACGGGTAAAACTCCTCCTGAAAAATAGATTTCCCCATTTTTTTAAAAAATAGTAACTCCCTCTGATTTAAATGCCAATTGTTAAGAAAATATAAATTATCAAAATACCAAATGATGAAAATATATTAATTTTGATTTTTGGGGATCCAATCGAGAGTTGTTTTTTCATTTGAAACATAGAAGATATTCGGTATAATGGTTCCTTTTGGAATCTAAACTTTTTTAATTTTGATCGTCCGTCTTGGGCTTTTGCAAATCTAAGTATGATGCCCAAGTTTTAAACATTTCTCACATCGGTGTATTTTAAAATTTAAGGATTCTGTTTTATTGCACGGTTTGAATCCTAATCCCGATTATTTAATGAAAATTTTGGAACGGAAAGCATTTGTTCAAATTTCTCGTTTCCACATAAAAATTTATTTGTTAAATTCTTAAGTTCGTTTTGAACTTTTAAAAGATCATCTTTCAATTTATTCTCTTTTTCAATACATAGAGAATGATCGGTTTCAATTAATTTCGCTTTTTCATTTATTTTGGAAATTTTGATTTCCAACATTTTAATTTTTGATTTGAGGGATTTATTATCGAGTAAAGCATTTTGAAAATCGGTATGTAAAAGTTCGAATGCTTCAAATAATTCGTTGTGAAACGAGGTACTAACCTAGCTTTCGACGTCGTTTTCATCGAATGAACTCCTTGTCATGAGTGCGAGGTTATTTTGATTATATTCATCATCATCCTCTTCGTCACTCCATATAGCTATGAGCACTTAGCACTTCTTTCTTAGGATTTGAGGCTGGCAGGTTTTAGCAAAGTGGCCTGGTTTACCACAGTTTCGACAATTATTGTCGAATTTCTTTGACTCGCTCGAGTTGAATGTCTTTTCTTCGCCGGTTTAATAAGTTTTGAAACTTATTTATGTTCTTTTCATAATATGACGATTCTTCATCATCTTCATCCACCATAATTCTTTCTTTGACATCTTAGCTTTCAAAGCTATGAATCTTTCCCTCGGTTTCGGTTTGGCATTTCGAGATTTAAGAACTATCGCTAGTTTATTAGCGATCTGACGAGGGCGCTAAAATCAAGATTATTGAGATCATTTGATTCCATTATATCCGTAACCGTCCCGTCCCATTTAACAGGTCGTGATCGTAGGATTTTCTTTACTTTTTCAATACTTGTTAATGGTTTCCCAAAAGAAGCTAGTTCATTTGTGATGACCGAAAATCGGTCGAGCATGTTTGTTATGGACTCGTCACTTTTCATCATAAGTAGGTCGTACTCGTGGAGGAGGATATTTATTTTCGTCTCCTTGACTTGAGATGTACCTTCATGAGTTACCTCAAGCATTTTTCAAATTTCTTTGGCACATCCGCACGAGGATATCTGGTTATGTTTTTCCAGATTTAAAGCACAATATAATAATTACATTGCTTTGCAATTATAATGGTCGTTCTTCCAATCTTCATCATTATATTCTTCGAAGCTTTTGAGAGAGTCGTCCGGTTTTGTAGGAACTTTCGGACCTAGGAAAATAACTTTCCAAAGCTCGATGTCGTAGGCTCATATGAAAATAGACATTTTCTTCTTCCACGTCATAAAATCCGATCCATCAAAGAATGGAGGTCGATTTAAAGCAAGACCTTTGATCGGTGCAAAATGGAATGCCATTGGATCTTCTTATCTCCTTGGATGTTAAGCCAATTTTTATGGAAACCCGCTCCGATACCAATTGTTGGGAAATTGGCACCCCACTTAGAATGGTGGATATTATCGCGAAGTAGAGTTATCAAACTCTTTTGCATTACGGAAGCATAATTAAAGTGCAAAAGATAAACGACACAAGATTTATAGAGGTTCGGCCAAACGTGCCTACATCCTATCTCCGTATCTTTTACTATAGGCTTAAGATCAACCTTTTCCGCCTTGTCTTCTATCGGTCCGAGGTAAACTATTACAATCTCATCTTCTATCGATCCGAGATAAACAATTACACTCTTGTCTTTATGTCGGTCCAAGATACACCATTTTCCTTTTCTATCGGACAAGGAAACAACCTATCTAGTTTTCTATTGGTACTAGACAAACCTCTCTTGGATTTAGATATGATCCTAGCAATGCCGGATCAACGATCCTAATAACACCGAATCAATCTAGAATCCATATTTTTCCTCTCGTGTATGTTTTCGTGTATAAACACTCAAACACTTATCAATTAAGTAGAAATACAACAACGATAATGAATATAGTGATATCTGATCAATATGTGGTTTGCTTGGAGTTGTTGTGTTGAATGATACCAAATGACTTGGTATTAATAGGCAAATTCTCTCAACTAGCCATTAGTTGCTGTCTTTATTAGCGTGCTCTATTTTTCCTGTTTAGCGTGTGCTATTACTTGTTACGTACGTTAATGCTGCATGATTACGTACGTTAACTATTCTTTTCTTCAGTACAGTAGCCTCTGCCTCTTTCGTTAGCGTGCACTAACCTCCACTCTTAGCGTGTGCTACCTGGTCTTCATTTACAACGGTCTGATGCTTGAAAGTCTTCAATCCAACGAACAAATTTCAAACCTAGCGTGCGCTAAGTGTTCTTCTGTAGCGTGCGCTATCTTGTTCAAACTTCACTTTTCAGATTCGTTGACTGACCGCGTGATCTCCACGTTGAAATTCTTTACAACGTATATATTCCTTCATTAGCGTGCGTTAACCTCTATCTGTAGCATGCGCTAACTCAGTCATTTAGCGTGCGTTATTCACACCGTGTTGCGTATGTTATCCATCAGGTGACTTCAGGTGAGACATCATGTGACTTTTTTAGCGTGTGTTACACTATATAAATAGCGTAAGTTAGCTGTTCCATTTAGCGTGAATAACATACGCTATTTATATAGTGTAACACACGCTTTTAATTTCGACTTTCTTCTCTTTTGTCTTTTCTCCCCCTTTTATGATCGGGATATTTGATTTTATTTTTCTCGTCATTCTTCCATGACTCGTATTCTCCTTCTCCCATCATTTTTCTCGATTTTCTCTCCCCTTTTTGTCATAATAAGAAATTGCATAATAAATTAAAAAACTGATACATTAAATATGATAATTAATGGGTAAAACTCCTCTTGAAAAATAGATTTCCCCATTTTTTTAAAAAATAGTAACTCCCTCTGAGTTAAATACCAACTGTTAAGAAAATATAAATTATCAAAATACCAAATGATGAAAATATATTAATTTTGATTTTCGGGGATCCAATCGAGAGTTGTTTTTTCATTTGAAACATAGAAGATATTCGGTATAATGGTTCCTTTTGGAATCTAAACTTTTTTAATTTTGATCGTCCGTCTTGGGCTTTTGCAAATCTAAGTATGATGCCCAAGTTTTAAACATTTCTCACATCGGTGTATTTTAAAATTTAAGGATTCTGTTTTATTGCACGGTTTGAATCTTAATCCCGATTATTTAATGAAAATTTTTGAACGGAAAGCATTTGTTCAAATTTCTCGTTTCCACATAAAAATTTATTTGTTAAATTCTTAAGTTCGTTTTGAACTTTTAAAAGATCATCTTTCAATTTATTCTCTTTTTCAATACATAGAGAATGATCGGTTTCAATTAATTTCGCTTTTTCATTTATTTTGGAAATTTTGATTTCCAACATTTTAATTTTTGATTTGAGGGATTTATTATCGAGTAAAGCATTTTGAAAATCGGTATGTAAAAGTTCGAATGCTTCAAATAATTCGTTGTGAAACGAGGTACTAACCTAGCTTTCGACGTCGTTTTCATTGAATGAACTCCTTGTCATGAGTGCGAGGTTATTTTGATTATATTCATCATCATCCTCTTCGTCACTCCATATAGCTATGAGCACTTAGCACTTCTTTCTTAGGATTTGAGGCTGGCAGGTTTTAGCAAAGTGGCCTGGTTTACCACAGTTTCGACAATTATTGTCGAATTTCTTTGACTCGCTCGAGTTGAATGTCTTTTCTTCGCCGGTTTAATAAGTTTTGAAACTTATTTATGTTCTTTTCATTGTAACACCCCGAGATATTCGGAATATGTTACAGCGCCGTAGACCCCTACATGGGACCTACCAGGCTACAATAGAAAAACTCTACTCGACTAACCATCTTGGTTAGCGAGGATACACAATTAAATAATATGACATATAAAGATACGCCCGGAGCAACCGGCAAAATAAGCATCAACCAACAACGTGACAATTTAAAAGCAATACAATACGGAGTTTGAAACAAAAAGCCTAAGTACTCGCGAGTACAATCTATAAGTTTAAAACTGTGGGAACAACCATATCGAAATGGACAAAGGAAATAAGTAGACCCAAATGCACATGTCAACGACCCTGGCCAACATCCTCGTACTGTCCTGGTGCTCGCTCGTCCGGATAATCATAACCTGAAATCCATAACAAGAATTTCCCCGACAACGGGTCCCCAAAGGGGTTAGCAATTACGCTAGTACAAGTAATCAAGGCAAACCAATCGCTTACACATTTCATAGTACATGCAACAATATCATTTCAAAACCAAAACTAGACATGCCTTTTTCCGGAAAACATACAGTCCACAATTAGCCTTGAGAACAGGGCGGCAGCATACATTCTCACTCGAGGCCTCACAGGGACCCTCCCGAGTTGGCTACAATTACAGAAAAACAAAACCACGCACACGCTATGCCGTGAGAACAGGGCGGCAGCATACATTCTCACTCGAGGCCTCGCAGGGACCCTCCCGAGTTGGCTAGCGGTACGAAACTCGTGAAATCCAGGGCGGCAGCATAGATTTCCCTCCTTGACCCCGTCGGGCCAACACAAGGTGAGTTACAAACAAGTAATATACATCACCATTTCATGTTAAGCTTAAAGGTTTCCAAAAATACTTGCCTTGAATTATTGACGACGCAACGAACGGAAAGGAAAGTCACCGACGAACGCTAGGAACCAATGAAACCGAACATAACGATTCGAAGAATACAATCACAACCATTTCTAAATGAATACGGAATTGGAATACACCCGAAAACCCGCCTACGATTCATGTATATTCGTATATAAACAACAACGAGGGCGGACCACAACCAAACCCTCTCGATTCCGTAAAAATCACGAAATATACCATGAATCCGTAGAGAAACTAAGAATACCAACAAGATTAATCATATTCATCATGAATTAATCGACAAAACGGAACAAATCGGACAAAAACGCGAAAATCCCCAAATCTACCCAAAAGTAGGGTTCTAAAGATCTAACCTTGATTCGCTGGATCGAAGGATGTTATAGGATGATTGATCAACGATATAACCTCAAGAACTTCATGGATTTGTTGTTCAACAACATGGTTTCGTCTCCTACGAAACCCGGCCCATGAACCGAAGAGAAATGAAATGAAAAATGACGGAGAAAGTCAGTGCATCATTTATATCTTGGGCCGGAACTAGCGTGCGCTAGCCTTCCGCCTAGCGTGCGCTATCGGCCGATGTCGGCCGAGCACTCTCGGCCATGGCCCGTATGACCCGGCACCACCGACCAATCTGCCGACCGTGACTCGACCACACGTCTCCGCTAGCATGCGCTACGGCCGTAAGCTGCGCGCGCTAAGCCGGCTGTCCGGTAGCCACTGGGTGACAACTCGTCCGTGCGTCGCTAGTCGGCGGCGTCGCAACCCTGCCGGTTAGCGCGCGCTACGACCGGCGATGGCGTGCGCTACCGCCGATCTGGCCGAGTCGAACCTCGAATACCTCTGCCCGGGCCCGATAGCGTCTGGCGGCTCGGCAGCGTGCGCTACGCTGCCGAGCTAGCGCCTTGGCCTCCGGCCGTAGCGTGCGCTCTGGCCGGTTCTGCCGTGCTGCTCGGCAATGTCGGCACTCGTCCGGCGATCCATAGCCGTCCGGCCGGTGCTCGGCCATACGACCGACGCCTCGATTTCCAAACGCACGCAGGCGGACACGACGAAAAGTTCGCGGACGACGTCAACGACTCGAGATGAAAACGTAATGCAATAATTAATCATACGCGACCAAGAAAAGGGTCAAGACGACAAATACAGATATGGATACCCGTAACTTTCAAGAAATTACAAAATGGCCCAAAACGCCCGGAAATCACGATACGTGATCGAATAACCAAACCGAAGTTCACAACACGTCTAACAAAGTTAAACGGACTTGCGGGAAACTCGAAACAGTAGTTTCGGACGAGATTCGCAAGAATCGAACTCAAGGGCGGAAAAGTCGCTAAAAAGCACTGAACTCAACAAAACAACACCGAAACGAACTCGGATGACAAAAAGTGTAGAATTAATCATTCTCAGAATGACGAAACGGTCATGAGCGAGCCGTCAAAACGCACTCCGGCCGAAAAAAGAAATTCACCAAAAATCGAAAATTGCGGATATTACATTCTACCCTCCTTAAAAGAAGTTTCGTCCCGAAACTTAAAATAAGTAGGGAGAAGCAATATCCCTTGCCAGGAAAACTCGACGAGATACACAAAACCGAAGACTCGCGCCCGACGGCGAAACGCTGCAAGGAACGCAAAGAGACATACGGCGGGAAAATACGCTCTAGGGCGACTAACGCAACGTCACCGGTAGAGACATAATAAAATCAACGAGTGACAAGCGTCATCCAATAGACAATATAATCGAGTCGATTATCCGAACAATCACAAAACTCAACGAACGAAAATCAATATGATTGACCAACCCAACGGTTCATCAATCAAAATGCGAGCCAAACGCTGAACAAATACGGAATTCCACTGCCCAAGGGTTGGAAGATCGAAAACGAGACTAATTTCCCGAACTTAAGGAAATTACGAAGGAGCCTGAACGCTCAACAATCACGAAACGAGAACAAAAACTGAACAAACAAATGATTGAGACAACAAAAATCGAACAATCATGTCCGAAACACATAGGATAATAAAATTCAAACAACAACTCCCAGGATGACCTGGTGAGAACAGCAAGACGTGCATTCCCACAATATCCACAGGAAAGGGAATAGCGATTGAAAAGCCACAACGACACACGAGTTATTCCGAAACAATACCACCCTCGTTCGATCAAAAAGCAAGGGATAGGGAAAGTTCAGAAATGTTAACGAGCATAAACGAGTTGATAGAGCTAAAAATACAGAAGTTCAAAATCCGATCCACTTTGAATAAAAGAACTATTAGAACCAAAAGTTGTTACTTCCGAACAAGATTCACAATAGTCGAACCGAATTCGGAAAAGTCACAGCGATAACCAGATCGACTCAAAACCAGATTACAGCTCGTTCGAATGATGAAACCAAGGTATAGATCAAGTTCAGAAGGTATCAATGAACACGAGCGAATCGATAGACTGGAGAAAGAGAAGATATAGAAGTCAAAATAGTACGGGTATTACTTTTGACCTCGCCCCCGAAACTCACAACAACGGAACCAAGGTAACAATATAACAAGTAATCGACACAACGCGGAACAATCACCGATGCACACAATCATACCAACCCGATCTCTAACAGCTCGCATATATGCGATAACGCATAAACCGCTACGAGGCGACAACATCCAATACCAATCTCACACCCCTCGCAGAGGCTACCACGACAACTGTGTGGCAAACGACTCAACGCTCACACCACCAATTCAACAACAACTCGGGGTTAACACCCTAACGAGAGCACGGACATCACCCATATATTCCCGGACCACAAATAGGAATGATAGGTTTTGAAAACGAAAACCATCTTTTGAAAATAACTTGCAAGCACCAGTTGATCTTGAGTATCATATATCAAAAAGTAGTACAAACGTCTTCATTGAGACTTTTTAAAAAAAATCATCTTGCGTTTAATAAAAAAAATGAAGACACCTTTCGTTAAATTAAAACTTTTCAGCTATTTTCGACCTTCGGGTCTAAGCGAATGCGTTTCTAAATCATTAGAAATATCTCAAAATATTTTGATCCTCAAAGTAGAATAATTTTGAAACATAGCGTGGCACTAGTAGGCATCTTGAGAGCACTGTGAGAAAATAATTTATTTTAAAAGTACGTCTCGAGGTTTATTTTCTAAGATACTCAAGGTTTTTCAGAAGTACAATAGGCCATAATGCCCAAAATTCGCACGTATCAACATTCACTTAAACACATCATATCACACGCATCAAATCGCTCAAAATTACAACAATGATATACAATCCTCAGGATATGTTTAACAACATCGTTAAAACAACAATCGGTTTATCAAAACTGGATGGAAAACGATATCAAGAACAAAACTCCAAAAAGTCAACTCTAGGGATTCAAGAAAATACCTAGATTCGGCGAAGAACAATGGATTAGATGATGTTAAAAATCATCTAGGATACTCCAAAACACCTTTGGGTGGAAGAAAAATCAGCCCAGATGCGAAACCGAGTCGCTACGTCTCAAACTCATGGAGGAAGGAGAAGGAATGAAGAAAAATGCAACTTCTAGACTGGTGTCCAGTATTTATACTGGACACAATTAGCGTGCGCTAATCATTAAGGTTAGCGTGCGCTATCACGGCACCAAACAAAACTCCTGACCAAAAATACACTGTTAGCGTGCGCTCCCAAGTGTTAGCGTGCGCTAACGAGAACTTCAGGCCCAGTCCAGTAGCTCCTGGACTGCCCTGAACTACCAGGTAGCGTGCGCTATCCTCCCCTTAGCGTGCTACCAACGCACTCTTGCACGCGCTAGCTGCAAAGCGTAGCGTGCGCTAACGACCCACAGAGACAACAACAGAACACACCAGAAAAATTACATTCCGTAAACCTTTCTCACAAGGATTTACCAGGCTAAGCACAATTTCCCATGTCATTTCGAAAATGCTAAAAAGACCAATGACGGTAATATTTTTCCAAAGCTCACAAAATCATTTGTCAAACCATCATGAAATATTCAAGGCCAAAATGCCAAAACTTGATTCAAGGAATCGGCTTTACGAAATAAAACTCAGTTTGCAAAATACCGAAAGCCATTTGAAAGAACTCACGCAGCGGATAAAATACGGTACGAAAATACATCGGCGTGATTTACACTCCTCGTATAAACCAAATACGAGAGTCTAATAAACACATATCGTGAAATCAAAATCCACAGAAGGATTCCATCATTTAACGACTAATCATACAAATAACTCGTGTCACACGAGGCACAACACAAGGAAGGGAGTTTAACATCCATAGGTCGCACGTAAGTGACGACCACCCCTCGATACTAATCACGACCAATGATCTCAAACGACGCGTCGCGATGCGACTAAGTCAGACAAAATCCGACGAGACAAAACTCAAAAAACACAACTTGACTCGACAGCCTAGGTTTCCCCAGGCTAATCTGATTTTAAAATCGTATACTCTAGTTATTCGAAAATAAAACCGATAAGTTAAAAATCGTTTTCAAGACCCTTTCAAATACGACAAGGGCTTAACAGCGGTGGCATTTTATAAAATATCCTAAAACACTTTTAAACACGACCTTTAAATACCGACTCAAGGTTTTATTTGAAAATACAAGGCTGGCTCGCCCAAATTCATGTCACTTTCAAAAACCCACAATACGATCAAGTCTAAGAAATTTTCAAGCATGCACGCCGCATGTATTATTATTAATATAAACACATTGGTTGTAAATAACAATAATTAGCCAAGTACCAACAATTTCCGAACACACGCATATACGGCATCCAAAAATCACCAGTTCAACAAGCGCAACTCGGGAATACTAATTCCAAGCATATGTCAAACTATCTCTTCAAGTTTGACAGCGTAACCAAAGATCACCGATTTGGACGTATGTCGAAACCAGCTATGTGAGTTTCTCAACAAACTCTGCCATCAATACCTATACCGGAACATATCAATGTTCAAAACTTCTACATCATACTGCACCCTTCGGTGTCCAACCCATCAGTACATTCGGCTCAACATACATTTAGTATATCGCAATTACCAAACACAGATTCCATCATACAACAAAAGACTAGAGAGTCAAGCCCTCTCACAATATACCACGGAGCAAAATTTGGATCTTTCGATCACCAACGATCCCACCAATGCTAGGAAGTTTAGCGATGGAAGGCTCGCAAAACGACAAACGGTCAAGCCCAGAACGGCGCACATACTCCAGAGAGATAAAGGACTGCGCAATACTAGAATCAAAAGTGCACGAACCGGATGGATCGAAAAACAACTCGACAATAAGTACGAGAGAGGCAATCACAGTTCAAGAAGTGGAATTTCAATACGAGAAAACAAGAGAATCGAGTAAGGAAAACTTACGAGCACTGGATGTACTGAGATGCCGGCAGCGGTGTGACAATGTGCAAAACAAAACACAACTAGACCCAAATAACCAACAAGCCTAGGTATCCATAAACCTAGAGCTCCGATACCATTTTCTGTAACACCCCGAGATATTCGGAATATGTTACAGCGCCGTAGACCCCTACATGGGACCTACCAGGCTACAATAGAAAAACTCTACTCGACTAACCATCTTGGTTAGCGAGGATACACAATTAAATAATATGACATATAAAGATACGCCCGGAGCAACCGGCAAAATAAGCATCAACCAACAACGTGACAATTTAAAAGCAATACAATACGGAGTTTGAAACAAAAAGCCTAAGTACTCGCGAGTACAATCTATAAGTTTAAAACTGTGGGAACAACCATATCGAAATGGACAAAGGAAATAAGTAGACCCAAATGCACATGTCAACGACCCTGGCCAACATCCTCGTACTGTCCCGGTGCTCGCTCGTCCGGATAATCATAACCTGAAATCCATAACAAGAATTTCCCCGACAACGGGTCCCCAAAGGGGTTAGCAATTACGCTAGTACAAGTAATCAAGGCAAACCAATCGCTTACACATTTCATAGTACATGCAACAATATCATTTCAAAACCAAAACTAGACATGCCTTTTTCCGGAAAACATACAGTCCACAATTAGCCTTGAGAACAGGGCGGCAGCATACATTCTCACTCGAGGCCTCACAGGGACCCTCCCGAGTTGGCTACAATTACAGAAAAACAAAACCACGCACACGCTATGCCGTGAGAACAGGGCGGATACATTCTCACTCGAGGCCTCGCAGGGACCCTCCCGAGTTGGCTAGCGGTACGAAACTCGTGAAATCCAGGGCGGCAGCATAGATTTCCCTCCTTGACCCCGTCGGGCCAACACAAGGTGAGTTACAAACAAGAAATATACATCACCATTTCATGTTAAGCTTAAAGGTTTCCAAAAATACTTGCCTTGAATTATTGACGACGCAACGAACGGAAAGGAAAGTCACCGACGAACGCTAGGAACCAATGAAACCGAACCTAACGATTCGAAGAATACAATCACAACCATTTATAAATGAATACGGAATTGGAATACACCCGAAAACCCGCCTACGATTCATGTATATTCGTATATAAACAACAACGAGGGCGGACCACAACCAAACCCTCTCGATTCCGTAAAAATCACGAAATATACCATGAATCCGTAGAGAAACTAAGAATACCAACAAGATTAATCATATTCATCATGAATTAATCGACAAAACGGAACAAATCAGACAAAAACGCGAAAATCCCCAAATCTACCCAAAAGTAGGGTTCTAAAGATCTAACCTTGATTCGCTGGATCGAAGGATGTTATAGGATGATTGATCAACGATATAACCTCAAGAACTTCATGGATTTGTTGTTCAACAACATGGTTTCGTCTCCTACGAAACCCGACCATGACCAAGAGAAATGAAATGAAAAATGACGGAGAAAGTCGGCTGATGCATCATTTATATCTTGGGCGGAACTAGCGTCGCTAGCCTTCCCGACCTAGCGTGCGCTATCGGCCCGATGTCGGCCGAGCACTCTCGCCATGGCCCGCACGAGCCGGAACCACCGAACAATTATACCGTCCGTGACTCGTCCGCACGTCTCCCGCTAGCGTGCGCTACGGCCGTAAAGCTGCTGCGCTTGGCTGTCGGTAGCCACTGGATCGACAACTCGTCCGTGCGTCGCTAGTCGGCGGCGGCGTCGCAACCCCTGCCCGGTTAGCGCGCGCTACGGCCGACGATGGCGTGCGCTACCCGCCGATCTGGCCGAGTCGAGAACCTCGAATACCTCTGCCCGGGCCGATAGCGTCTGGCCGGTGACTCGGCAGCGTGCGCTACATGCCGAGCTAGCGCGCGCGTCGGCCGTGGCGTGCGTGCGCTACGCCGGTTCTGCCGTGCTGCTTTCGGCGATGTCGGCACTCGTCCGGCGATCCGCAACCGTCCGGCCGGTGCTTTCGGCCGCCACGACCCGACGCCTCGATTTCCGAAAACGCACGGAACGGACACGACGAAAAGTTCGCGGACGACGTCAACGACTCGAGATGAAAACGTAATGCAATAATTAATCATACGCGACCAAGAAAAGGGTCAAGACGACAAATACAGATATGGATACCCGTAACTTTCAAGAAATTACAAAATGGCCCAAAACGCCCGGAAATCACGATACGTGATCGAATAACCAAACCTAAGTTCACAACACGTCTAACAAAGTTAAACGGACTTGCGGGAAACTCGAAACAGCAGTTTCGGACGAGATTCGCAAGAATCGAACTCAAGGGCGGAAAAGTCGCTAAAAAGCACAGAACTCAACAAAACAACACCGAAACGAACTCGGATGACAAAAAGTGTAGAATTAATCATTCTCAGAATGATGAAACGGTCATGAGCGAGCCGTCAAAACGCACTCCGGCCGAAAAAAAGAAATTCACCAAAAATCGAAAATTGCGGATATTGCATTCATAATATGACAATTCTTCATCATCTTCATCCACCATAATTCTTTCTTTGACATCTTAGCTTTCAAAGCTATGAATCTTTCCCTCGGTTTCGGTTTGGCATTTCGAGATTTAAGAACTATCTCTAGTTTATTAGCGATCTGACGAGGGCGCTAAAATCAAGATTATTGAGATCATTTGATTCCATTATATCCGTAACCGTCCCGTCCCATTTAACAGGTTGTGATCGTTCAATACTTGTTAATGGTTTCCCAAAACAAGCTAGTTCATTTGTGATGACCGAAAATCGGTCGAGCATGTTTGTTATGGACTCGTCACTTTTCATCATAAGTAGGTCGTAATCGTGGAGGAGAATATTTATTTTCATCTCCTTGACTTGAGATGTACCTTCATGAGTTACCTCAAGCATTTTTCAAATTTCTTTGGCACATCCGCACGAGGATATCTGGTTATGTTCTTCTGGATTTAAGGCACAATATAATAATTGCATTGCTTTGCAATTATAATGGTCGGTCTTCCAATCTTCATCATTATAATCTTCCAAGCTTTTGAGAGAGCCGTCCGGTTTTGTAGGAACTTTCGGACCTAGGCAAATAACTTTCCAAAGCTCGATGTCGTAGGCTCAGATGAAAATAGACGTTTTCTTCTTCCACGTCATAAAATCCGATCCATCAAAGAATGGAGGTCGATTTAAGGCAAGACCTTTGACCGGTGCAAAATGGAATGCCATTGGATCTTCTTATCTCCTTGGATGTTAAGCCAATTTTTATGGAAACCCGCTCCGATACCAATTGTTGGGAAATTGGCATCCCACTTAGAATGGTGGATATTATCGCGAAGTACAGTTATCAAACTCTTTTGCGTTGCGGAAGCGTAATTAAAGTGCAAAAGATGCACGACACAAGATTTATAGAGGTTCGGCCAAACGTGCATACGTCCTCTCTCGGTATATTTTACTATAGGCTTAAGACCAACCTTTTCCGCCTTGTCTTCTATCGGTCCGAGGTAAATTATTACAATCTCGTCTTCTATCGATCCGAGATAAACAATTACACTCTTGTCTTTATGTCAGTCCAAGATACACCATTTTCCTTTTCTATCGGACAAGGAAACAACCTATCTATCTTTCTATTGGTACTAGACAAACCTCTCTTGGATTTAGATATGACACTAACAATGCCGGATCAACGATCCTAATAACACCGAATCAATCTAGAATCTGTATTTTTCCTCTCGTGTATGTTTTCGTGTATGAACACTCAAACAATTATCAATTAAGTAGAAATACAACAACGATAATGAATATAGTGATATTTGATCAATATGTGATTTGCTTGGAGTTGTTGTGTTGAATGATACCAAATGACTTGGTATTAATAGGCAAATTCTCTCAACTAGCCATTAGCTGCTGTCTTTATTAGCATGCTCTATTTTTCCTGTTTAGCGTGTGCTATTACTTGTTACGTACGTTAATGCTGCATGATTACGTACGTTAACTGTTCTTTTCTTCAGTCAATTAGCTTCTGCCTCTTTCGTTAGCATGCGCTAACTTCCACTCTTAGCATGTGCTACCTGGTCTACGTTTACAACAGCCTGATGCTTGAAAGTCTTCGATCCAACGGAAAAATTTCAAACTTAGCGTGCGCTAAGTGTTCTTCTGTAGCGTGCGCTATCTTGTTCAAACTTCACTTTTCAGATTCATTGACTGACCGCGTGATCTCCGCGTTGAAATTCTTTACAATGTATATATTCCTCCGTTAGCGTGCGTTAACCTCTATCTGTAGCGTGCACTAACTCAGTCATTTAGCGTGTGTTATTCACACTGTGTTGCATACGTTATCCATCAGGTGACTTCAGGTGAGACATCAGGTGACTTTCTTAGCGTGTGTTACACTATATAAATAGCGTACGTTAGCTGCTCCATTTAGCGTGCACTAGTCTTGCTTACTAGCATGCGTTATCTGCTTGATTGCCCAGCTTATACGTCTTTGACTTCTTTGTTGTTTTGCTTCAATCTATTGTTGTTTTCTTTGATCAACAGCACATCAATAACTCATCATGACAACCATTTTATAATTATATGGAATAGAATATTCCAACCATCTCTCCCTTTTTGATGATCACAAAACAACAATCTTCGATGGGATTTTATACCTGCAAAAATTAAAACAATTACAGATGAAAGTTTGTGGCTTTGCCCGTTTCGTTAGTTTTCATCTCCCCATCTTTTCTTTTCTTCTTTTCAACTTCTTCATATTTTTAACTTCTTCTTTTAATTTCGACTTTCTTCTCTTTTGTATTTTCTCCCCCTTTTATGATCGGGATATTTGATTTTATTTTTCTCGTCATTCTTCCATGACTCGTATTCTCCTTATCCCATCTTTTTTCTCGACTTTCTCTCCCCCCTTTTTGTCATAATCAAAAATTGCATAATAAATTAAAAAATTGATACATTAAAGATGACAATTAATGGGTAAAACTCCTCCTGAGAAATTGATTTCCCCATTTTTTAGAAAAATAGTAACTCCCCCTGAGTTAAATACCAATTGTTAAGAAAATATAAATTATCAAAATACCAAATGATGAAAATATATTAATTTTGATTTTTGGGGATCCAATCGAGAGTTGGTATTTCTTTTGAAACATAGACGACGTTCGGTATAATGGTTCCTTTTGGAATCCAAACTTTTTTTAATTTTGATCGTCCGTCTTGGGCTTTTGCAAATCTAAGTATGATGCCCAAGTTTTAAACATTTATCACATCGGGGTATTTTAAAATTTAAGGATTCTGTTTTATTGCACGGCTTGAATCCTAATCCCTGTTTATTTAATGAAAAGTTTTGAACGGAAAGCATTTGTTCAAATTTCTCGTTTCCAAATAAAAATTTATTTGTTAAATCCTTAAGTTCGTTTGAACTTTTAAAAGATCATCTTTCAATTTATTCTCTTTTTCAATACATAGAGAATGATCGGTTTCAATGAATTTTGCTTTTTCATTTATTTTGGAAATTTCGATTTCCAACATTTTAATTTTTGATTTGAGGGATTTATTATCAAGTAAAGCATTTTGGAAATCGGTATGTAAAAATTCGAATGCTTCAAATAATTCATCGTGAAACGAGGTACTAACCTGACTTTCGATGTCGTTTTTATCAAATGAACTCCTTGCCATGAGTGCGAGGTTATTTTGATTATATTCATCATCATCCTCTTCGTCACTCCATGCAGCTATGAGCACTTATTTCTTAGGATTTGAGGCTCGCATGTTTTAGCAAAGTGGCCTGGTTTACCACAGTTTTGACAGTTATTGTCGAACTTCTTTGACTCGCTCGAGTTGATGTCTTTTCTTCGTCGGTTTAATAAGTTTTGAAACTTATTTATGTTCTTGGCATAATATGCCAATTCTTCATCATCTTCGTCCACCGGAATTTCTTCTTTCTTTGACATCTTAGTTGTGAAAGCTATAGATCTTCCTTCGGTTTCGGTTTGGCATTTCGAGATTTAAGAACTATCTCGTAGTTTATTAGCGATGTAAAACCCCCTAAATTCGATGGCTTATCACATGTACAATGTACTAAATCATGACGTAATTTGATATTATTTATTTTATGACATGATATATCCTACATCTATTTTATTTTATTTCACTCTTTAACTTCGTAATTTATTTGGTAAACTAAATAATAAAATTAAAATAGTATATTGATTCACCTATTGGGATATTTGTCAACACCTAATTACATGTATACACACTAATGGACTCAACCCAACTTAATAAAGTCATAAGACTTGAAGTTGCAATTTAAAGCCCAACCCAACTAATTAAATCATTTACAACTATAATTATACTCTTAAATTAACAAAAAAAAAATATAACACACACACACACACACAAGGGGACGGCTACATGGGGAAGGGAGGAGTGTGTCTCTAGACCCTTCACTCATTCATGCAAGACTTAGACACATGGCATTAGTCTTCTACATGACTACACCTTCCAAAGCCCTAATTAAGTACTATAAATACATATTTTCACCTAAGCCACCACCCTCTAAAGCTACTCACCAAAAAATCTGCACTAAGAAGTTAGAGATAGAGAGAGATATATAGAGATAAGGCCGAAGTGGAAGAAGGAGGAAGAAGGAAGAAGAAAGCTCAAGCAAGAAATAGGTAATTTCTTTTCTTACATCTTCTTCCTATAAGTATAACTATGATCCTCCTAATCTAACTTTAACCTTAAACATGCAAACAAAATACCCAACATTGGTGCATGGATGTTTCGGCCGAATCTTGTAGTGGTAAAGGGGAAGATCGTCTTCAACTTCCGAGACCTATAACCGACTAATTTCGACAAGAATCGAGGTGGGTGAAACTTTTTCAAACTTTTAAATTAATAACTCTTATTTTTGCTTGGGATGCATGTTTTAAATCTGAAAGTTCTTCATATATAATGTTGAGAAATTTGTGAAAAACTTCATGTTAGAAATTATGCTATTAAATTAATATTTAAAATACATATATATCGTTTTTCTTCATGAACTATGATTCTAAAGTTATGAAAAATATAGAGCATCCACCAATATGAATTTCTTATATGAATGCATGTTTTAATGATGTATTATATGATTATTTTAACATGGAATACGATTTTAGTGAATTTAAATGACATCCGATTTGGTAGTCGGATTCCGATTATGTGAAAAGTTAAAATTTCATGACTTCTTCGTAATTTCTTGTAAACTCTATAAAAAATATGGAACTTATGTTATATGACTAAGATATGGTATGTGGATAAATTATTTGTGGCCAAAACGGGACTTGAAACGAGTAAACGGAACTTTTGGGCATAATTCGTAAATTCTTAAGGTTTGGGTACTAAACTGAAATTTATGAAAATAAAATATTCTGGACCTTGGAGAGTACATATTATTTCATGTATGGTCTGTTCGTAAATTTTCAAGTAATTTGGAGTTCGATATCTAAACTTATTAGTCATATCGCAATTTTAAAATAATTCCGGGATCAAAATGTAAGAATTCAAAACTTCTGGATCAAGTGCGAAAATTTCTAGAATTTTTACAAATCTGGAATTCCAGGTTCATCACGAGTCATCTCGTAAAATTTCGTTAGATTCCGAGCTAAATTCATAGCTCTATAAGCCTCGGAATGATTTTCTTAAGTTTTGGGCGATACCGTAATTTCTCGAAATTTCAATCCCGAAACTGGAAATTTCCGAATTTTCCCTTAAATCTGGAGTTGAAGAAGTATTTTTGGCTTCCTCATAAATTTTCATAACCATCCGATTTCGTTTCATACTCCAAACGCTTAGGCTCAAACCTAAGGGTAAAAAAAACGTCATTTCGACCTATTTCGGAAAACCCTCATTTCGTTTCGTCGAACCTACCCATATAATATATCTGACCTAAACCCAACAAACCGTTAATAAAATTTTTAGAGTAATTTCAAATTATATACAAGTCTTATCCCGTATTATCGTGCCACAAATATAAGTAACCCTATTCCGTACTTAATCAAAAGACGCTATTAACCTCACTCACCGAATGTTTACGTGATAATTGTGAAATGCGTCAATTTGAGAACTATGACTGTTCGGGAACTAAGTGCTATACAAACATTGTGCCACGGACGGGTTCGCCTCTAACTCTATCGGGACAAAGTGCCACGTCGATGGACGGGGGCCACCTCTTGAGCTCATACGAAATAGAGAGCCGACCTACAATCTGGGGGCCACCTCTTGAGTTGTAGGAGCCACTTCTAGAGTCTCAAATCAAGTCGGGACGGGTAGACCAAGTCTTGGATCGAGCAGCATGGCTGCGATTCATGAACAAGGCTATCGTTGTTTCATATTCCCATAACCGAGGAACAGAGTGTTCCGAGGGACCTGGGTTGTAGACTTGGGGTATAATCGCGATTATGGTGTGATCCGGGTATTGACCCACAGCTAAGGACATACCGAGCCTAGATAAGAGATAAGGAAGCACACGCTAAGTGTGAGAGCGAAGGCTCAGCTATTGGGGCGACGGTCCAAATCTTGGGGCGACGGCCTATATTGCTAGGAGTAATAAGGAGAGTCTAGAATCCAAAGTACACATCGGCAGGATTCGAAACTGGATTGACTAATCGACTGATTGACTGAATACTTGACTTGACATCCGTCCTCGGGGACAGGATTATAATATTACAACTACATAATGATTATTTTTTTTATAAAATTCCGATGTAATTGTAACCGTTTCCACTTTCACATAATTGATAAAATCATGCATCACTTAAAAATTTTCAAAGAAAAGAGCCACACTCGCACACGATCACCCACTCATTGAGACCTTTTGTCTCACCCCACCGTTTTTCCTTTTAAAACCAGAGCATGAGCCACCCGTCGAAGACGAAGAAGTTTTCGAGGAAGAGACTGAATAGAAGACTGCCATCAAGACTTTGAATTTCTGTTGTTATCCCAACTTGTAATAGTTAATTATGCTTCGTACTTAACTCGTTTGGTATTTTTCCGCTACAAACTTATGAAAAGTGTAATTTTCATTATCAGATTTTGTCACAACGAATCTTAGAACATCGGGTTAAGATTGTTGTTTTGAAATATTATCCAATCGTTATTTTGCTTCTGCTATTTATTGTTGCATTTTGATTGATTGATCGACCGATGCATCGCGCCCTCGTCCTTCCCGATGTTGGGGGTGTGACAGAAGTGGTATCGGAGACCGCTTTGTGAGAAGGACACTTACAACGGACTAACCAGGATAAGATTCTTCGGACTTAGGTGGGAATTCCAACTAGGACGAAGTGAACCGTAGGATTGAGACCTAAAATAGATTTCTCGAGTCAATTCTCGTTAAGATCTCTTTCGACTTGTCGCTATTCACTTGGAATATGCATAGTCAAATTCAAATTTCCTAAGTCATTGGCCAAGGTACTTCATTAAGTATCCACGGAATTTCCCCGACTGAATCAATTCTTCTATTGAACTCTTGAAACGGATATAGTTTATTTCACTTATCCATTTCTCAAAGTCATATCATTATTCATTCAAAATTGATGAAATTCCTTTAAACTCCACTAAACTTCATTGTCTTCTTAAAAATGGAGTATTATTGTTCCTTTGTTGTTAGTGTCATATAAGCATATTTGTTGAATCATTAAGTTCACTGCCTTAATGATTATTCATGCTTAATAGAGTTTTATATTGGATATTAGATTTTGCGAGATACTGACTTAGTTTTATGGACCCCACTGGCGAGAAAGATTTGACCAAGGAAAAATCAGAATACCCTTAACTCGACATGAATGCTCAGGCGGATAAGCCAAATTTAACCAGAATCAACTATTAGTGTTCAATCGTACACTTAATTCTGCATAACAACATAGAATACTAATAATTCCACATAAGACCATAAATCCTCACACATTCCCTAACTTATAATAGATGACTGGCCGAAGACGTGGACGCCCTCGCATGAATCATGACGAGTAGCATCAACGCGATGATCGCTCACGCTCTCCTCCACGAGGAGGAAATGGGAACGATGCCATGGCTCAAGCCCTCACTCAATTGACGAACTTCCTACAACAGCAGAATGCTAACAACGGGAACAACAACGAAACTCATGGTCGCACCTTTGAAAGATTATTACGCTTCAACCCGCCTACCTTTGACGGGGAACCTGACGATATCAATGCTGAACTCTGGCTGGAGAGAATTGAGGGAATTTTCAACGCCCTTCAGTATACTGATGAACAGCGAATATCACTGGCTACATTCCGACTCGAGGCCATAGCTCATGACTGGTGGAGGAGTGTCAACGAGCGTTGGACGAGAGAAAACCGTGTCAGGACATGGGATAACTTCCTGACCGACTTCAGAACTCAATATGTTTCAGCAGCAGCCAGAGAGGCTAGACGAGACGAGTTCTACCACCTGAAGCAAGGAGCCATGACAGTCGCTCAATATGAAGCCCAGTTTAACAGGTTGTCTAAATACGCACCCGGATTGGTAACGACTGAGGAAGACAAGCTGTACAAATTCACTCGAGGACTAAGACATACACTTCAACAGAGCCTTTTAACTGTTTAACTAACGACACCTGCTAAAGCCGTGGTAGCCGCCACCCGGATCGAAAGTAGAACGACAAGACTAGATCAACATCAAAGCCGTTTCTCCAACAATACCAAGAGGCCTGCTACCCGACCATCGTCAAGGCCACCACATAAGTTTAAGAGGATGGGAGCTCAGGGGAGTCAAAGCGGAGCAAAAGCGCCAGTTCTCTCCAAACCAACAGCGCCATGCACCCATTGTGGCAGGAAAGGGCATAAGTCAGATTTATGTTGGAGGAAGCTTGGGAAGTGCCTACATTGCGGTAGTTCAGATCGTCAAATTCGGGAATGCCCAGAGGTGAATCCTCCGGCGGAGAAACCAGCCGCAGTAGCTAAGCCAGGAAACAACCAAGGGAAAGCCCCAGCATGAGTATTTGCTCTAACTGGGTAGGAGGCACCGGAAAACAACGATGTGGTGGAAGGTACACTCCTGATATCTAATAAACTTGCACAAACACTCATAGATCCAGGATCATCCCACTCGTTTGTTATACCGCATTTTTCTAAGAAACTTGATAGGCCTTTAGAATCCTTACCATTATGCCTAGAAGTATCTACCCCGATGGGAGTTAGTCAGCTAGCGGATAAAGTCTATTCTGCGTGTGATGTGATCATCAGTGGTAACTGTTACTCTGCCGATTTAGTAGTGCTTCTAATATTGGAGTATGACGTCATCCTAGGAATGGATTGTCTCTCCAAACACTACGCATAATTGGATCGTCATTCTAGGATAGTTAGGTTTTGCGAACCTAACAAGACGATTGTGGAATTAATTGGAGATGCTAGAGTCAACCTAGCACCTATAATATCAGCTATCAAGGCTAGGGAGGCAGTTGCCAAAGGGGCAACCGAAATTCTTGCCTTCATTATTAACAAGCCCAAGAGTAAGTCGGGCATGGAAACCATACGTGTAGTGTCCGAATACCCTGACGTATTTCCTGAAGAATTAACCTCCCTACCACCTGACAGAGAGGTTGAATTCAATATCAAAATCATGCCTGGGAAGATACCCATTGCAAAGGCACCATATCGAATGTCACCACTGGAGCTGCAAGAGTTGAAGGTCCAACTGAAGAAGTTACTCGATGTGGGTTTCATACAACCAGTGTATCACCATGGGGAGCTCCGGTATTGTTTGTCAAAAAGAAGGACGAAACATTGAGGCTTTGCATAGATTACCATGAACTAAACAACGTTACGGTTAAGAACAAGTATCCTCTCCCGAGGATAGATGAATTGTTTGAACAACTCCAAGGAGCTATGGTGTATTCCAAGTTCGATCTTCAACAAGGATACTACCAGTTAAAGATTAGGAATGATGATGTTCCTAAAGCTGTGTTCCAAACTAGATACGGCCACTACGAGTTTGTGGTGATGCCTTTTAGACTCACGAATGCTCCTGTGGCATTTATGGATTTAATGCACATAGTATTTCAACCCTATCTCGAGCAATTCGTAGTAATTTTTATCGATGACATACTCGTGTACTCTAAGTCGGAAAGGGATCACGAGAGACATCTTAGACTAGTGTTGGATACACTAAGGCAGCACAAGTTGTACGCCAAGTATAGCAAGTGTGAATTTTGGTTGAGGGAAGTGGCATTTCTGGGCCACATTATTTATGGAGAAGGGATTGTAGTAGATCCAGCTAAAATAGAAACCATTATGGATTGGAAGAGGCCAGAAAATGTAACTGAGATCCGAAGCTTTCTTGGACTTGCGGGCTACTACCGTAAATTCATCAAAGACTTCTTGAAGATAGCGGGACCCCTCACCCGGCTAACCCAGAAACAAGTAAAATTTGAATGGACGGATAAGTGCGAGTCGAGTTTCCAGGAACTCAAGGAGAGACTTACCACCGCACCAATACTAACACTTACAGAAGGAACCCTAAGATTTGTCGTATATAGTGATGCCTCAAAGGATGGCCCCGGTGCCGTACTAATGCAAAATGGTAAAGTTATCGCATATGCTTCCAGGCAACTCAAGACGCACGAGAAGAATTATCCAACGCACGACCTCGAACTTGCTACAATAGTATTCGCCTTAAAGAAATGGCGACATCATTTATACGGCGTCGAATTCACTGTGTTTATAGACCATAAAAGCCTCAAGTACCTATTTTCTCAAAAGGAACTTAATCACCGACAGAGAAGATGGGTAGAGCTTTTGGAAGATTACCATTGTGAAATTCAACACCATCCAGAAAAAGCGAATGTCGTGGCTGATGCCCTTAGTAGAAAGGCTAGAGTGGCCCGACTCGTAGTTCGAGAATGGCAAGCTCTTGATAAACTAAGCTACCTGAAACCCATTCATGAAGGTACTCATTTAATTTGCGCCAATCTTACAGTTAGATCGAATCTATTGGATGATATTCGATTAGCTCAAGAGAGAGATCCAAAACTTCAAGAGTTTAAGGACAAGATCACTAAGGGCGAGAAAACCAAGTTTATGATTTCCAAGGATGGAATTGTAAGGTTTAAGGGACGGTTATGCATACCTCATGACGAGGAGCTCAAAAGACAGATTCTAGAAGAAGCTCATTGTTCGAGATATACGATACACCCAGGATGTAACAAGATGTACCGAGACTTGAAGAAACACTTTTGGTGGGTGAACATGAAGAACCAAGTGGCAGAATTCGTGGCGCGATGCCTCACGTGTAAGAGAGTCAAAGCTGAACATCAACGACCCTCAGGACTACTACAGCCACTAGAAGTCCCTGAATGGAAATGGTAAATGGTAAACATGGATTTTATCACGGATTTGCTGACCACAAGGAGAGGATATAACACCATTTGGGTGATCGTCGATAGATTGATGAAATCATCACATTTCGTGCCGGTTAAAAAGGATGACAGTCTGCAAAAGCTGGCTAGGATTTATATTAGAGAAATTGTTCATCTGCATGGAGTGCCCGTAGACATAGTATCGGACAGAGATCCTAGATAAACCGCTGCATTATTATTGTTCAACCTTTTCTGCCTTGTCTTCTATCGGTCCGAGGTAAACTATTATAATCTCGTCTTCTATCAATCTGAGATAAACCGCTGCACTCTTGTCTTTATGTCGGACCAAGATACACGGTTTTTCTTTTCTATCGTACAAGGAAGCAACCTATCTAGCTTTCTATTGGTACTAGACAAATCTCTCTTAGATTTAGATATGATTCTAATAATGCCGGATCAACAATCCTAATAACACCGAATCAATCTACAATCTATATCTTTCCTTTCATGTATGTTTTTGTGTATGAACACTCAAACACTTATCAATTAAGCAAAACTACAACAACGATAATGAATATAGTGATATATGATTAATATTTGATTTGCTTGGTGTTGTTGTGTTGAATGATACCAATTGACTTGGTATTTATAGGCAAATTCTCTCAACTAGCCGTTAGCTGCTGTCTTCATTAGCATGCACTATTTTTCCTGTTTAGCGTGCACTATTACCTGTTACGTACGTTAATGTTGCATGATTATGTACGTTAACTGTTCTTTTCTTCATTCCAATAGCTTCTGCCTCTTTTGTTAGCATGCTACTTGGTCTTCGTTTACAACGGTCTGATGCTTGAAAGTCTTCGATCCAATGGACATATTTCAAACTTAGCATGCGCTAAGTGTTATTCTGTAGCGTGCGCTATCTTGTTCAAACTTCACTTTTCAGATTCATTGACTGACCGCATGATCCCTGTGTTGAAATTCTTTACAACGGATACATTCCTTCATTAGCGTGCGTTAACCTCTATCTGTAGCGTGCGCTAACTCATCCATTTAGCGTGCGTTATTCACACTGTGTTGCGTACGTTATCCATCAGGTAACTTCAGGTGAGACATCAGGTGACTTTCTTAGCGTGTGTTACACTATATGAATAGCGTACGTTAGATGCTCCATTTAGCATGCGCTAGTCTTTCTTACTCGCGTGCGTTATCTGCTTGATTGCCCAGCTTATGCGTCTTCGACCTCTTTGTTGTTTTGCTTCGATCTAGTGTTTATGTGGAATAGAATATTCCAACAATATACCCATTTTTGATGATGACAAAACAACAATCTTCGATGGGATATTATACTTGCAAAAATTAAAACAATTACAGATCAAAGTTTTAGGCTTTGTCCGTTTCGTTAGTTTTCATCTCCCCATCTTTTCTTTTCTTCTTTTCAACTTCTTCATATTTTTAACTTCTTCTTTTAATTTCGACTTTCTTTTTTTTTTTTGTCTTTTCAACCCCTTTCATGATCGGGATATTTGATTTTATTTTTCTCGTCATTATTCTATGACTCATATTCTCCTTCTCCCATCATTTTTCGGCTTTCTCTCCCCCTTTTTGTCATAATCAAAAAGTGCATAATAAATTAAAAAATTGATACATTAAATATGACAATTAACGGGTAAAACTCTTCCTCAAAAATAGATTTCCCCATTTTTTTAAAAATAGTAACCCCCCTGAGTTAAATACCAATTGTTAAGAAAATATAAATTATCAAAATACCAAATGATGAAAATATATTAATTTTGATTTTTAGGCATCCAACCGAGAGTTGGTTTTTCTTTTGAAACATAGATGATATTCGGTATAATGGTTCCTTTTGGAATTCAAACTTTTTTAATTTTGATCGTCCGTCTTGGGCTTTTGCAAATCTAAGTATGATGCCCAAGTTTCAAACATTTATCACATCAGGATATTTTAAAATTTAAGGATTCTGTTTTATTGCACGGTTTGAATCCTAATCCCTGTTCATTTAATGAAAATTTTTGAACGGAAAGCATTTGTTCAAATTTCTCGTTTCCACACGAAAATTTATCTGTAAATTCTTAAGTTCGTTTTGAACTTTTAAAAGATCATCTTTCAATTTATTCTTTTTTTCAATACATAGAGAATGATCAGTTTCAATGAATTTCCCTTTTTCATTTATTTTGGAAATTTTGATTTCCAAAATTTTAATTTTTGATTTGAGGGATTTATTATCGAGTAAAGCATTTTGAAAACCGGTATGTAAAAGTTCGAATGCTTCAAATAATTCATTGTGAGATGAGGTACTAACCTGGCTTTCGACGTCGTTTTCGTCAAATGTACTTCTTGCCATGAGTGCGAGGTTATTTTGATTATATTCATCATCATCCTCTTCGTCACTCCATGTAGCTATGAACACTTCTTTCTTAGAATTTGAGGCTCGACAGGTTTTAGCAAAGTGGCCTGATTTACCACAGTTTCGACAGTTATTGTCGAATTTCTTTGACTCGCCCGAGTTGATGTCTTTTCTTCACCGGTTTAATAAGTTTTGAAACTTATTTACGTTCTTGGCATAATATGCCAATTCTTCATCATCTTCGTCCACCGGAATTTCTTCTTTCTTTGACATCTTATCTTTCAAAGCTATGGATCTTTCCTTCGATTTCGGTTTGGCATTTTGAGATTTAAGAACTATCTCGTAGTTTATTAGCGATCTGAAGAGGTCGCTAAAATCAATATTATTGAGATCCTTTGATTCCATTATAGCTGTAACCATACCGTCCCATTCAACAGGTAGTAATCGTTGGATTTTTTTTACTTTTTCACTACTTGTTAATGGTTTCCCAAAACAAGCTAGTTCATTTGTGATGATCGAAAATCGGTCGAGCATGATTGTTATGGACTCGACACTTTTCATCATAAGTAGCTCGTAGTCGTGGAGGAGCATATTCATTTTCGTCTCCTTGACTTCAGATGTACCTTCATGAGTTACCTCAAGCATTTTCCAAATTTCTTTGGCACTTCCGCATGAGGATATCCAGTTATGTTCTCTCGGATTTAAAGCACAATATAATAATTGCGTTGCTTTGCAATTATAATGGTCGTTCTTACAATGTTCATCATTATAATCTTCGAAGCTTTTTAGAGAGTCGTCTGGTTTTGTAGGAACTTTCGGACCTAGGCAAATAACTTTCCAAAGTTCGATGTCGTAGGCTTGGATGAAAATAGACATTTTCTTCTTCCACATCATAAAATTAGATCCATCAAAGAATGGAGGTCGAATTAAGGCAAGACCTTTAACCGGTGCAAATTGGAATGCCATTGGATCTTCTTATCTCCTCGGATGTTAAGCCAATTTTTATGGAAACCTGCTCCGATACTAATTGTTGGGAAATTGGCACCCCACTTAGAATGGTGGATATTATCACGGAGTAGAGTTATCAAACTCTTTTGCGTTGCGGAAGTGAAATTAAATTGCGAAAGATAAACGACACAAGATTTATAGTGTAATACCCACCTAAACTCTCGTCTTTACTATTGTATTCTTCGATTAAATTGAGCATTGTCATACCATATCCGTGTTTATTGTAATGAGTATATTGATGACTTATGTTAAATTGAATTGTTGATCTTAGTCGTTCACGCTATAGTTGATAGTTAGATGTTAAGTGGAGAATTTCATGTTTTTACTTGTTGTTGCTCTTAGCGTGCGCTAATACTTTACCTTTGCGTATTCTATGTACGTAGCATTACGTACGTAACACTCATATGTTAACGTACGTAATACGGGGTATCAATCAGTAGATCACCTTTCGGCGGATGGGACCAAGTGTGTAGGCAGTGGTCGGGAGTCGATCGTGACAGCCGAGTCAACGGCCATTACGTACGTAATGGCTATGCCTTAATGTATGTAATGTACATAGATTTACGTATATTCATTTTGGCAACGTACATACGATCATGTGTATTTTGAGTCAGTAACATCTGGGAACCTGTTATGTATGTAATGCTGATAACGTACGTACGTAATGTTTGTAACGTACGTTAATATTTAGCTATAACGTATGTAATGCTGAATTCGGGTTATAAAGGTATGGCTTGCCTTTCATTTTTATGCTCAAACCAACTCAACCATCCCTCTGAGAAACCGATTCCCCACCTTGTCAAATCGATTTCTACCCTTTCCATCTTGTGTTGGAGCTTCATCACTTGGATTGTGGCTTAGAGATTAGGAGATTGAAGTGTGTTCTTGGAAGTGTTGGTGTTGTTCTTCATTTTGAGGTTGGATTTTCTTTAACTCGTATTGAATCCATGCTTGTTCTGATATTAGTATTAAACACTTCGTATAATGTTAGATTAATCTAGTATAAACATGATAGTTATTAGAATTATGTTCAAACTAAGTGAAGAACAATATAAAGAATGTTAGTGTCATTTCTTGATGTATGATAACTTCATAGCATAGTTGTGTTGACTATGTTGGATAAAACCTGTTTAGTAACATGACAATAGGAAGTTGATTTTGATCTTGACACTTAGAACTTGTAAGTAAGGAATCCTTGATGACTAGAGGTGTTAGATTCTAATCTTGTGTTGAATGTTTAGTTAATCCTTGAGAGATAACATGGAACTATGTTTTGGCCTTACGAAATTGATACATTCGTGATGATTGATAAGTCGATGAAATGGATTGTCTAAATGTTATGTTAATCCCCTGAAAATGATTATTACAAGATTGGATGATGTTATGTTTAGAGTTCCAAACATCCTAAATGATGTAACTAGGTTTTGAGCAACTTTTTCAAGGGAAAGTAATGAATTTTGGTAGAACACAAACATAACCTTCATATATTCAAGTTAATCGAATGTGTTAATAACTTAAGAAGGTGTTAAACACTACATTAATATGTTGATAGTGTTCTTAGGACGATTATAACGATTATGGGTGATAATAATGCGGTAGAAATAATGGACGAATTCAATTACGTTGATCCTCGTGTATTAGGAGATGTAAATTAGGATGATGTTCTTATTATGCTTAAAACATAAAGTTATGATTTCATTTCTGGATTGGCTTAACGTAATCATTGGAATATGATGAAGAATGTAAATAAACATAAACTTTTAACATGTTCAATGTTAATCGGAAGTGTTGATGGATTGAGAGTACGTTTAATCATCATAGTATTACATTGATAATGTTCCTGACTTCAAATGCTTGGCATTAATGTTAGAATATGTGGGCGAATCTAATAAACTTGATATATGATAATTCGTAATTGGAGCGTTAGAATGTTCGCTAAGATAGTTGAACTATTCGAGTAAAGTTACGAATATTGTTTCTATGAATTAATACCACTATCGTACGAATGTGTTGTTGAATGAATTGCATTTCATTCAAGGTTTCTTGTTCAAGTGAGTATTGTTAGACGAAGATACCGTTCGTTTGTTCGTTCAAAGAAGGATTATTCATCTAAGGAATTGAGGCAAGTTATCTTGCTTGGTTATAATGATGGTTGATTCTTGTGATTATTATACATTTCGTGTATATGAAATATTCTGTGAATCTATGATTTATGATGTGGTGATGTCTTTGATCGTGTTACCATTTGTGGCGGGATTGTATTCCAAAGCTTCTCGCCCTTGTTACCGTTGGTCTCGTTGAGCTATGTCGTCATTTCGGTGAGTTGTTCGATTCTTTGATAAAAGTGTAATTTATTGAGTTCTGTTGTCATGTTGCGTCGTGACATATCTGGAGTCATATCTGCATGCCGACTGGTTATGTGTAGGATTTTTAGCCGGGCAATTGATGGTCATGCGTGGATGTTTCTGCATTAGATCGTGCACACGAGACGTAGTTCGTGAGGCTAATTAGATACATCGTCCCACGTATATTCAGGATTCCGTATATCGGGTGGACATGTGCACGGACACATTTCCGGATCGGGCGTACTGTGACGTCTGTCTTGAGACATATTATTTGGTCGTTCATATGTTTGGATATGTTCGACAGTTGGGACTGACTGTTTATACGCCTGCTGGGAATATTCAGTAGTCAGTTGTTTCTTTGAGATCCGTATGTATATGAATTGTATAATGCCATGAGAATTATTATCATGTATAGCTGACCTTGTGGTTTGGGCGAAATACTTGTATTTCAGGGCGAGGAAAGGGCAAGGCACAGGAAGAGAACGATGGCGGCGGAGGGTTTTGAAGGATGCTAATTCGGGGGGGCCGAGTCTTTTGATGTTCGGTTATGTCTTACTGTGATTTTTTATTTTATTTCGGATGAATGTATTATAATTTGTAAGGTATTTTCCATCTCCATATGGTCTATACCGAATTTGGATCTTGTGTACGGTTGTGTGAGTTGACATATATGAATTATACTCCATATAAGGGGTTTTGATTAATAAACGTGGTTCGGTACTGTGTCTATGGATGTTAAAGTTTATGTTGTGGTCTCACCTGGTGGGTCCCAGTGGGGATCCACGGCACTGTAATAGCCGCCGTTTTTGGGGTGTTACAGAAGATGGTATCAGAGAATCTTTTTCTTTTTAGTCATTGTAGATCGAACTAGCATCAAGAAAACCTTCGTGCCACATGTGACCTGTGCTGCGTCGGCCGTAGAATACGGTATGATTCTCATTGTAACACCCCCATGATATTCGAGGTATATTACAGCGCTGTGAATCCCTACATGGGACCCACCAGGCTAAACGACCAAACATACTCAACGACTTATGAAATCAACATAACAACCCCTCATCATAAAGACGCAAAATAAAATGATTCACCCGGTTCAACCGGTCAAACACACTCCACACATCCAACACAAACATAACGGACAAATATCACAACCTGAACAAACGAAAATTCTTAAGTACTCGAGTGCTTCTATTAGTTTACAAATGGATAAACGCATCAAAAGAAAGGACAACCATAAAAACACACTCATGCACAATCATCACGTCCGGCCATCATCCGCGTACTGGTCCAGCGCCCGTTCATCTAGACGGACCTGACGTGAAATTCATAAAACGAATTTCCACAAAACGGGTCCCCAAAAGGGTTAGTAATTACGCTAGTAAAAGTAACCAAATGAACAACTTACATCTTACAAATATAGTCAAGGCATGCAATAAAAAAAACATCGGTTGAAACACACATTTCCGGAAACGCCAATATCAAAACACATTTGAAAAATACACCACAATAACCGTGGATCCACCCCTCCGTGGACCCCTACCGAGACCCCGTCGGGTCTAATCCATAGTGGTTAAAAGCAAGCTCGCGGATCCACCCCTCCGTGGACCCCTACCGAGACCCCGTCGGGTCTAACCCATAGTGAGCATACACACACACACACAATTCTCATGCAATACTACTACGTTAAGATTGTAAGTTCATAAGGGTACTTGCCTCGGTTAATAGACGGTGACACGAATGGAAAGGAAGAATCGAACACGACCGCGAGGAACCGGCAGAAACGAACCTAACGATTCGAAGAACACAATCACAACCACAACTAAACGAATACGGAAACGGAATACACCCGAAACCCCGCCTACGATTCATGTATATCCGTTTAACAACAACAACGAGGGCGGACCACAACCAAACCCTCTGGAATACGCAACAACTACGAAATATACCATGAATCCGTAGGAAAACCAATAATACCAATAAGATTAATCATATTCATCATGAATTAATCTATCATATGGAGCGAATCGGACGAAAATGTGAAAATCCCCAATTTACCCAAAAACAAGGTTCTAGGAGTTTACCTCAAATTAATGATGAAGAACACGATTAGATGTTGATAATATACTCCAAAAACTCAAAGAAGATGATGGCTCGGAGTTACAAAGCTTCAAATCGCCGGAAGTGCCAAAAAAATCGTGTAGGAGTCGGATGGGGAGGAGGAGAAGCGAAAATGGCCGAAATCGGTCAACTCCTGGGTTTATAACCCAGGCCGCGTTACGTACGTTAGCCACAGGTAGCTAACGTACGTTAGCTTGTTAACATACGTAAGCTATCCCATGCTTACGTACGTAATGAAAATCGCAGAATTCCCTGTACTATTTTACACACACCGTTATGTACGTAACAGCAACATGCATTACGTACGTAATGCTCCTTCCTCGGGAGTACAGGCCAACCACTGACAAGGAAGGAACCGAAACAAAATCGAAATGCAACGGTGAACGACTCACGATGGTACGAACGTAAAGGATTCGAGGTGACGAACTTAAGTGTTGAAGGAAAACATATTCCCGACTACCCAAATGTTCGGAAAAACAACAACAAACGTAGTTATCCCAAAACTTTGGGAAATTACAAAACGGCCCAAAGCATCCGAAATGTACGATACATGGTCGAAACATCAAAAAAAGCTCACAACACGCGTAATAACGTGATATGGATCCTCGGCAACCCCAAAACGGAGGTTCCGAACGACGATTTACGAGAATGAATGAAATAGCGACGAAAAAGATATAAAACACTGAATCGAGTAAAACGAGTCCGAAACAAGCTCGAACGACAAAAAGTCCAATATTAAATATCCTCAAAATATCAATACGGTTACAAGCGAGTTGCCAAAGACGAAAATACACCGAAATGAGAATATCAAGAGAAAGGAAAAATGCGGATATTACATTCTACCCCTCTAAAAACAAGTTTCGTCCCGAAACATAAGAGACGAACAACTCGGGGTACCTAGCATGCATGTTATCCTCGGTTTCCCAAGTTGCTTCCTCGACACCATGTCTCGACCACTGCACTTTGACCAAAGGAATGGTCTTATGCCTCAGTCGCTTCTCACAGTGCTCCAAAATCTTCAAGGGACGCTCCTCGAAGGTAATATCCTCGGCAATATCGATCTCACCATAATCGATGTGACTAGGATCCAGGACATATTTCCTCAGTTTAGAAACATGGAAGACGTTATGAATGCGACTCAACACCGGAGGTAGCGCCAAACGATATACCAAATCACCGACTCGCTCAAGAATCTCAAATGGTCCAATAAATCTCGAACTCAACTTCCCCTTCTTCCCGAAGCGAAAAACTCCTCTCGTTTGCGACACCTTTAGCAAAATGTAGTCTCCCACCTCAAATTCCAAAGGTCGACGACGGACGTCGGCATACGACTTATGTCGGCTCTGAGCGGTCAACATCCGTTCTCGAATCAAATCCACCTTCCGCCTCGTCTCTAGAACAATATCCGGTTCGGTCCTGACCAAATTGGATGCTTCGTTCCAACAAATCGGCGATCGACAACGCCGCCCATAAAGCACCTCGTACGGTGCCATCCGAATCGACGCATGCCAACTATTGTTGTACGTGAATTCGATCATTGGCAAATGTTCCTCCCAGTCACTACTCCAGTTGAGAGCACAAGCACGCAACATATCCTCGAACGTCTGGATAGTGCGCTCAGACTGTCCATCGGACTGAGGATGAAAAGAGGTACTCAAACGCAAACGAGTACCCAACACCTTATGCACCGCCTGCAAAAAATGCGATACAAAATGGCCATCACGATCCGAAACAATAGACTTTGGAGTACCGTGAAGCCTCACAATATGCGCAATAAACACACGAGCCAGCTTCTCCGGGCCCCAAGTATCTCTGATGCCCAGAAAATGTGCCGACTTGGTCAGACGATCAACAATCACCCAGACCATATTCATGCCCGACCTCGATCTTGGCAAACTTGTGATAAAGTCCATCGATATATCTTCCCATTTCCATTCCGGGATGAGAAGCGACTGCAACAATCCTGTCGGTCACTGATGCTCGATTTTGACCTACTGACAAGTCAAACATCTCGCTACAAACTGTGCGAACTCCTCCTTCACATCATTCCACCAGAAATTCCTCCTCAGGTTCTTGTACATCTTACTCGAACCAGGATGAACGGAATAAGGCGTAGCATGGGCCTCACGCAAAATACCCTGCCTCAATTTTGAGTCATTCGGCACACACAGTCTACTCTGGAATCTCAATACTCCATCTTCATGAATCACAAATCCGGGAGACTTTCCCTTAAGAACATTCTCTAGGATTTGAATAATCATCGGATACTCCAGCTGCTTCAGTTTAATTTCATCGATCAGAGACGACGAAATCTCTAAAGCACAAAGTCGCCCTACGGCTCCAGGCAACAAAATCTCAACGCTCAACTCAATAAAATCCCACTGAAGCTCTGCTTGAGACGTAAGGATCTCAAGTGTCCGCAACGAGAGTGGTTTTCGGCTCAAGGCATCGGCCACGACGTTCACCTTGCCCAGATGATAAAGGATTTTGAGATCATAATCCTTAATCAACTCTAACCACCTCCTCTGCCTCATATTCAACTCCCGCTGAGTAAATATGTACTTCAGACTTTTATGATCGGTAAAAATCTGACATGCAGAGCCGAAAAGATAGTGATGCCAAATCTTGAGCGCAAAAACAACTGCCGCTAACTCCAAATCGTGAGTGGGGTAGTTAAGCTCATACGGCCTCAACTGCCTCGACTCAAACGCAATAATCTTGCCGTGCTGCATCAACACGCACCCAAGACCCTGACCCAAAGCATCGCTATAAACGACAAAACCCTTGTTGCCACATGGCAACGCTAAAATCGGTGCTAAAGTCAAACGCCTCTTCAGCTCCTCAAAACTCGACTGCCTCTCGTCATTCCAGACAAACTTCTCGGACTTCTGGAGCAACTGTGTAAGTGGCCGAGATAGTTTCGAGAAACCCTCGACGAACCTACGGTAGTAGCCAGCTAAACCCAAGAAACTACAGACCTCCTTTACGTTTTTAGGCGGTGCCCAATCCAACACTGCCTCAACCTTCTGCGGGTCCACACGAACACCCTCGGTTGAAATCACGTAACCTAGAAAAATCACTTCCTTCATCCAGAACTCACATTTCGAAAACTTTGCATAGAGTTTCTCGGTCCTCAAAATGTCCAACACTACTAGCAAATGATACGCGTGATCCTCCTCGTTCCTCAAATAAATAAGGATATAAATAAGGATATCGTCAATGAAGACGACGACACACTTATCCAAATATTCGATAAAGACCTTGTTCGTCAACTGCATGAACATGGCCGGTGTATTAGTTAGCCCAAAAGGCATAACTACAAACTCATAGTGTCCTTATCTCATCCGAAAAGCTGTTCTCGGAACGTCGGACTCCTTCACCCGAAGTTGATAGTACCCCGATCTCAAGTCGATCTTCGAGAATACCGCAGCCCCCTGCAACTGATCGAACAAGTCATCAATCCTCGGCAGAGGATACTTGTTCTTTATGGTCACCTTGTTTAGCTCGCGGTAGTCGATACACAAACGCAGTGAATCATCCTTTTTCCGAACAAACAAACCGGTGCGCCCCAAGGCGAAGCGCTCGGTCGAATATACCCCGACTCAAGAAGCTCACTCAACTGCTTCTTCAACTCGGCCATCTCTGAAGGTTCCATGCGATACGGCACCTTTGAAATCGGAGCCGCACCCAGCTCTAACTCGATAGCAAACTCTACTTCACGGTCCGGTGGCAAACCCAGTAACTCGTCAGGAAAGACGTCGGGAAACTCACTAACAACTGGAATCGATGAAAGCTCGACTCCACTACTCTCCGCCTTCAAGGCATAGCACCAATAACCAATACACCCCTTTCGCAGTAGTCTCATCGCCTTCAAGGCGTTAATAACAAACTTCTGGTTTCTCTTTCACCCCGCAAAAGAGTGCTCGGTGCCATCCTCGGCTAGCATGGTAATGATCCTCATGCGGTAGTTCATGATTGCACCATGCCGCTTGAGCAATCATCCCCGAGGATCAAATCCTCACCCTCAATACCCACAACAATAAGATTAGAGAGCCAAGCCCTCTCACAAATAAGCACAGAACAGTCTCGGGCCTCTCGATCACCAATGATTCTATCACCGCTAGGAAGTTTAACGATGAAAGGCTCGCAAGGCGATAAACAATCAAGACTTAAACGGCGCATACACTCCAGAGAAATGAATGAAATGCATAGCACCCGAATCAAAAAGAACACTGACAGGATGGGAATGGATATGAACGGTACCTGTCGCCATAGTGGCCGCTGGATCATCGGCCCTTCTCATCTCATAGATACGTGGAGGGGCGGATCCAACACTGGAAGCTCCCCCCCTTAGCGGGTAGACCCCGACCTATCCCTCGACTGGCACTCGGTGGGGACTGAGAAGCAAACGATCCTTGATTCACGCTTGGTTCATTGGGCGCTGGAATGGAAGCCTGAGCACCAAGAATTCTCTCTCTCTCTCGGCACAGAAAGCAGCCTTATGGCCTAGATGGCCACACCGATTACACGTCAGCAAAGGGCTCGGACAATTACGACTAATGTGGCCCGGCTGGCCACAGTTAAAACACTTCACCTCCCGAGAAGGGGCACTGGCAGCCCTGCGGGGAACCCCACTAGAACGAGCTGGGCCACCACCAGCGGAAAAGTTAGCAGACTGGAAATTCTGCTGACCCCCACCTTTGTGGCCCGAAAAATTCCCAGCGGACTTCTGCTTCTTGCTCTTGCGGGCCGCCTCACTAGCTGTCACAGACATATCATAAGCAAGGGCCCTACTCTAATAATCCTTCAAGGTAGTGCAGACGAGCCCAGATATGTAGTCGCAAATCGACAATTTCATCCGCCTCGAGAAGTGAAAAATTTTGTCGCTCTCCTCGACAACTTGGATCTTCACATAGCACAACTCCTTGTTGAAATCGGCAATAGCTTGAGAGACAGGAACATCCCGCGGTTGATCATCATAGAAGGCGTGAACTCGAGCCTGCCTGACAGGCCACGGGCAATACTCAGTCTCCATCAGATCCTTGAATTCTGCCCACGAAGCAACATGATCCTTAGGCCCAACGGCCTCCCACCAATCCATAGCGTCCCCAGTGAGAAAATACTGGGCAATAGGGACTTTACGGTCCTCGAAACAGTTGGTGGCAACAAAGACTTTGGATATCTCCTTGATCCACCCTTCCCAGCCAATCGGGTCAGAGGCTCCCGTGAACTGAGGAGGATGCATCTTGATGACATCCTGGAGCCAACGGTCAGATCCGTCCCGAGCAGCATGGGCCGGATTCTGAACCGCCTGGGCAATCGCCGCCATCTGGTTTACCATCTGTTGCATAACAGCAGCAACACCAAGGTCAGCGCCAGTGCCATCTTGAGAAGAAGCATGGCTATGTTGGTCACCGGTGCTGCGGCTCCCGAAGAATGCGACGTGGCCGCGCCACCGGCTGCCCCACGTCCCCGGTCGCGTCTACGACCACGACCATGACCACGACCTCTTCCAGCATCCATACTGGAGTTAAATAAGTAGCAAAAGCCATACGATGGTAAGTACAAGAAGAAAACAATCACAAATCGAGAATCAAAGGTGCGATACAAGGAAACAAGGAATAGAGGAAGGAAAAACTTACGGACACTGGAAGTACCAGAATCATGGCAGCGTGACGACAATGTGCAAAACGAAACACAACAAGACCCAATAAACCGACAAGCCTAGGTATCCATAAACCTAGGGCTCTGATACCATTTTCTGTAAGACCCCCATGATATTCGAGGTATATTACAGCGCCATGAATCCTTACATGGGACCCACCAGGCTAAACGACCAAACATACTCAATGACTTGTGAAATCAACATAACAACCCCTCATCATAAAGATGCAAAATAAAATGATTCACCCGGTTAAACCGGTCAAACACACCCCACACATCCAACACAAACATAACGGACAAATATCACAAACTGAACAAACAAAAATTCCTAAGTACTCGAGTACTTCTATTAGTTTACAAATGGATAAACGCATCAAAATAAAGGACAACCATAAAAACACACTCATGCATAATCATCACGCCCGGCCATGATCCGCGTACTGGTCCAGCGCCCGTTCGTCTCGATGGACCTGACCTGAAATTCATAAAACGAATTTCCCCAAAACGGGTCCCTAGAGGGGTTAGCAATTATGCTAGTACAAGTAACCAAATGAACAACTTACATCTTACACATATAGTCAAGGCATGCAATAATAAAAACATCGGTTGAAACACACATTTTCGGAAACGCCAATATCAAAACACATTTGAAAAATGCACCACAATTAACCGTGGATCCACCCCTCCGTGGACCCCTACCGAGACCCCGTCGGCTCTAACCCATAGTGGTTAAAAGCAAACTCGCAGATCCACCCCTCCGTGGACCCCTACCGAGACCCCGTCGGGTCTAACCCATAGTGAGCATACACACACACACAATTCTCATGCAATACTACTACGTTAAGATTGTAAGTTCATAAGGGTACTTGCCTCGGTTAATAGACGGTGACACGAATGGAAAGGAAGAATCGAACATGACCGCGAGGAACCGGTGGAAACGAACCTAACGATTCGAAGAACACAATCACAACCACAACTAAATGAATACAGAAACGGAATACACCCAAAACCCCGCCTACGATTCATGTGTATCTGTTTAACAACAACAACGAGGGCGGACCACAACCAAACCCTCTCGAATACGCAACAACTACGAAATATACCATGAATACGTAGGAAAACCAATAATACCAATAAGATTAATCATATTCATCATGAATTAATCTATCATACGGAACGAATCGGACGATAATGTGAAAATCTCCAATTTACCCAAAAACAAGGTTCTAGGAGTTTACCTCGAATTAATGACGAAGAACACGATTAGATGTTGATAATATACTCCAAAAACTCGAAAAAGATGATGGCTTGGAGTTACAAAGCTTCAAATCGCCGGAAGTGCCAAGAAAATCTTGTAGGAGTCGGATTGGGAGGAGGAGAAGTGAAAATGGCAGAAATCGGTCAACTCCTGGGTTTATAACCCAGGCCGCGTTACGTACGTTAGCCACAGGTAGCTAACGTACGTTAGCTTGTTAACGTACGTAAGCTATCCCATGCTTACGTACGTAACGAAAATCGCAGAATTCCCTGTACTATTTTACACACACCGTTACGTACGTAACAGCAACATGCATTACGTACGTAATGCGCCTTCCTGGGGAGTACAGGCCAACCACTGACAAGGAAGGAACCGAAACAAAATCGAAATGCAACGGTGAACGACTCATGATGGTACGAATGTAAAGGATTCTAGGCGACAAACTTAAGTGTTGAAGGAAAACATATTCCCGACTACCCAAAGGTTCGGAAAAACAACAACAAACGTAGTTATCCCAAAACTTTGGGAAATTACAAAACGACCCAAAGCATCCGAAATGTACGATACATGGTCGAAACATCAAACAAAGCTCACAACATGCGTAATAACATGAGATGGATCCTCGGCAACCCCAAAACGGCAGTTCCGAACGACGATTTAAGAGAATACACGAAATAGCGACGAAAACGACATAAAACACCGAATCGAGTAAAACGAGTCCGAAACAAGCTCGAACGACAAAAAGTCCAATATTAAATATCCTCGAAATGTCAATACGGTTACAAACGAGTTTCCAAAGATGAAAATACACCGAAATGAGAATATCAAGAGAAAGAAAAATGCGGATATTACATTCTACCCCTCTAAAAACAAGTTTCGTCCCGAAACTTAAGAGACAAACAACTCGGGGTACCTAGCACGCATGCTATCCTCGGTTTCCCAAGTTGCTTCCTCGACACCATATCTCAACCACTGCACTATGACCAAAGGAATGGTCTTATGCCTCAGTCGCTTCTCACGGTGCTCCAAAATCACGTATATTCATTTTGGCAACGTACGTAAGATCATGTGTATTTTGAGTCAGTAACATCTGGGAACCTTTTATGTATGTAATGCTGATAACGTACGTACGTAATGTTTGTAACGTACGTTAATCTTTAGCTATAACGTATGTAATGCTGAATTTGGGTTATAAAGCTATGGCTTGCCTTTCATTTTTATGCTCAAACCAACTCAACCATCCCTCTGAGAAACCGATTCCCCACCTTGTCAAATCGATTTCTACCCTTTCCATCTTGTGTTGGAGCTTCATCACTTGGATTGTGGCTTAGAGATTAGGAGATTGAAGTGTGTTCTTGGAAGTGTTGGTGTTGTTCTTCATTTTGAGGTTGGTTTTTCTTTAACTCGTATTGAATCCATCCTTGTTCTGATATTAGTATTAAACACTTCGTATAATGTTAGATTAATCTAGTATAAACATGATAGTTATTAGAATTATGTTCAAACTAAGTGAAGAACAATATAAAGAATGTTAGTGTCATTTCTTGATGTATGATAACTTCATAGCATAGTTGTGTTGACTATGTTGGATAAAACCTGTTTAGTAACATGACAATAGGAAGTTGATTTTGATCTTGACACTTAGAACTTGTAAGTAAGGAATCCTTGATGACTAGAGGTGTTAGATTCTAATCTTGTGTTGAATGTTTAGTTAATCCTTGAGAGATAACATGGAACTATGTTTTGGCCTTACGAAATTGATACATTCGTGATGATTGATAAGTCGATGAAATGGATTGTCTAAATGTTATGTTAATCCCCTGAAAATGATTATTACAAGATTGGATGATGTTATGTTTAGAGTTCCAAACATCCTAAATGATGTAACTAGGTTTTGAGCAACTTTTTCAAGGGAAAGTAATGAATTTTGGTAGAACACAAACATAACCTTCATATATTCAAGTTAATCGAATGTGTTAATAACTTAAGAAGGTGTTAAACACTACATTAATATGTTGATAGTGTTCTTAGGACGATTATAACGATTATGGGTGATAATAATGCGGTAGAAATAATAGACGAATTCAATTACGTTGATCCTCGTGTATTAGGAGATGTAAATTAGGATGATGTTCTTATTATTCTTAAAACATAAAGTTATGATTTCATTTCTGGATTGGCTTAACGTAATCATTGGAATATGATGAAGAATGTAAATAAACATAAACTTTTAACATGTTCAATGTTAATCGGAAGTGTTGATGGATTGAGAGTACGTTTAATCATCATAGTATTACATTGATAATGTTCCTGACTTCAAATGCTTGGCATTAATGTTAGAATATGTGGGCGAATCTAATAAACTTGATATATGATAATTCGTAATTGGAGCGTTAGAATGTTCGCTAAGATAGTTGAACTATTCGAGTAAAGTTACGAATATTGTTTCTATGAATTAATACCACTATCGTACGAATGTGTTGTTGAATGAATTGCATTTCATTCAAGGTTTCTTGTTCAAGTGAGTATTGTTAGACGAAGATACCGTTCGTTTGTTCGTTCAAAGAAGGATTATTCATCTAAGGAATTGAGGCAAGTTATCTTTCTTGGTTATAATGATGGTTGATTCTTGTGATTATTATACATTTCGTGTATATGAAATATTCTGTGAATCTATGATTTATGATGTGGTGATGTCTTTGATCGTGTTACCATTTGTGGCGGGATTGTATTCCAAAGCTTCTCGCCCTTGTTACCGTTGGTCTCGTTGAGCTATGTCGTCATTTCGGTGAGTTGTTCGATTCTTTGATAAAAGTGTAATTTATTGAGTTCCATTGTCATGTTGCGTCGTGACATATCTGGAGTCATATCTGCATGTCGACTGGTTATGTGTAGGATTTTTAGCCGGGCACTTGATGGTCATGCGTGGATGTTTCTGCATTAGATCGTGCACACGAGACGTAGTTCGTGAGGCTAATTAGATACATCGTCCCACGTATATTCAGGATTCCGTATATCGGGTGGACATGTGCACGGACACATTTCCGGATCAGGCGTACTGTGACGTCTGTCTTGAGACATATTATTTGGTCGTTCATATGTTTGGATATGTTCGACAGTTGGGACTGACTGTTTATACGCCTGCTGGGAATATTCAGTAGTCAGTTGTTTCTTTGAGATCCGTATGTATATGAAATGTATAATGCCATGAGAATTATTATCATGTATAGCTGACCTTGTGGTTTGGGCGAAATACTTGTATTTCATGGCGAGGAAAGGGCAAGGCACAAGGAAGAGAACGATGGCGGCGGAGGGTTTTGAAGGATGCTAATTCGGGGGGTCCGAGTCTTTTGATGTTCGGTTATGTCTTACTGTGATTTTTTATTTTATTTCGGATGAATGTATTATAATTTGTAAGGTATTTTCCATCTCCATATGGTCTATACCGAATTTGGATCTTGTGTACGGTTGTGTGAGTTGACATATATGAATTATACTCCATATAAGGGGTTTTGATTAATAAACGTGGTTCGGTACTGTGTCTATGGATGTTAAAGTTTATGTTGTGGTCTCACCTGGTGGGTCCTAGTGGGGGTCCACGGCACTGTAATAGCCGCCGTTTTTGGGGTGTTACAGAAGATGGTATCAGAGAATCTTTTTCTTTTTAGTCATTGTAGATCGAACTAGCATCAAGAAAACCTTCGTGCCACATGTGACCTGTGCAAGCGTCTGACCCGTAGAATACGGTATGATTCTCATTGTAACACCCCCATGATATTCGAGGTATATTACAGCGCTGTGAATCCCTACATGGGACCCACCAGGCTAAACGACCAAACATACTCAACGACTTGTGAAATCAACATAACAACCCCTCATCATAAAGACGCAAAATAAAATGATTCACCCGGTTCAACCGGTCAAACACACTCCACACATCCAACACAAACATAACGGACAAATATCACAACCTGAACAAATGAAAATTCTTAAGTACTCGAGTGCTTCTATTAGTTTACAAATGGATAAACGCATCAAAAGAAAGGACAACCATAAAAACACACTCATGCACAATCATCACGCCCGGCCATCATCCGCGTACTGGTCCAGCGCCCGTTCATCTAGACGGACCTGACGTGAAATTCATAAAACGAATTTCCACAAAATGGGTCCCCAAAAGGGTTAGCAATTACGCTAGTAAAAGTAACCAAATGAACAACTTACATCTTACAAATATAGTCAAGGCATGCAATAAAAAAAACATCGGTTGAAACACACATTTCCGGAAACGCCAATATCAAAACACATTTGAAAAATACACCACAATAACTGTGGATCCACCCCTCCGTGGACCCCTACCGAGACCCCGTCGGGTCTAACCCATAGTGGTTAAAAGCAAGCTCGCGGATCCACCCCTCCGTGGACCCCTACCGAGACCCCGTCGGGTCTAACCCATAGTGAGCATACACACACACACAATTCTCATGCAATACTACTACGTTAAGATTGTAAGTTCATAAGGGTACTTGCCTCGGTTAATAGACGGTGACACGAATGGAAAGGAAGAATCGAACATGACCGCGAGGAACCGGTGGAAACGAACCTAACGATTCGAAGAACACAATCACAACCACAACTAAACGAATACGGAAACGGAATACACCCGAAACCCCGCCTACGATTCATGTATATCCGTTTAACAACAACAACAACGAGGGCGGACCACAACCAAACCCTCTGGAATACGCAACAACTACGAAATATACCATGAATCCGTAGGAAAACCAATAATACCAATAAGATTAATCATATTCATCATGAATTAATCTATCATACGGAACGAATCGGACGATAATGTGAAAATCTCCAATTTACCCAAAAACAAGGTTCTAGGAGTTTACCTCGAATTAATGACGAAGAACACGATTAGATGTTGATAATATACTCCAAAAACTCGAAAAAGATGATGGCTCGGAGTTACAAAGCTTCAAATCGCCGGAAGTGCCAAGAAAATCTTATAGGAGTCGGATTGGGAGGAGGAGAAGTGAAAATGGCCGAAATCGGTCAACTCCTGGGTTTATAACCCAGGCCGCGTTACGTACGTTAGCCACAGGTAGCTAACGTACGTTAGCTTGTTAACGTACGTAAGCTATCCCATGCTTACGTACGTAACGAAAATCGCAGAATTCCCTGTACTATTTTACACACACCGTTACGTACGTAACATCAACATGCATTACGTACGTAATGCGCCTTCCTGGGGAGTACAGGCCAACCACTGACAAGGAAGGAACCGAAACAAAATCGAAATGCAACGGTGAACGAATCATGATGGTACGAACGTAAATGATTCTAGGCGACGAACTTAAGTGTTGAAGGAAAACATATTCCCGACTACCCAAAGGTTCGGAAAAACAACAACAAACGTAGTTATCCCAAAACTTTGGGAAATTACAAAACGGCCCAAAGCATCCGAAATGTACGATACATGGTCGAAACATCAAACAAAGCTCACAACATGCGTAATAACATGAGATGGATCCTCGGCAACCCCAAAACGGCAGTTCCGAACGACGATTTAAGGGAATACACGAAATAGCGACGAAAACGACATAAAACACCGAATCGAGTAAAACGAGTCCGAAACAAGCTCGAACGACAAAAAGTCCAATATTAAATATCCTCGAAATGTCAATACGGTTACAAACGGGTTTCCAAAGATGAAAATACACCGAAATGAGAATATCAAGAGAAAGAAAAATGCGGATATTACATTCTACCCCTCTAAAAACAAGTTTCGTCCCGAAACTTAAGAGACAAACAAATCGGGGTACCTAGCACGCATGCTATCCTCGGTTTCCCAAGTTGCTTCCTCGACACCATATCTCAACCACTGCACTTTGACCAAAGGAATGGTCTTATGCCTCAGTCGCTTCTCACGGTGCTCCAAAATCTTCAAGGGACGCTCCTCGAAGGTAATATCCTCGGCAATATCGATCTCACAATAATCGATGGTATGACTAATATCCGGGACATATTTCCTCAGGTGAGAAACATGGAAGATGTTATGAACACGACTCAAGGCCGGAGATAGCACCAAACGATATGCCAAATTACCGACTCGCTCAAGAATCTCAAATGGTCCAATAAATCTCGGACTCAACTTCCCCTTCTTCCCGAAGCGAAAAACTCCTCTCGTCTGCGACACCTTTAGCAAAATGTGGTCTCCTACCTCAAATTCCAAAGGTCGACGACGGACGTCGGCATACGACTTATGTCGGCTCTGAGCGGTCAACATCCATTCTCGAATCAAATCCACCTTCCGCCTCGTCTCTAGAACAATATCCGGTTCGGTCCTGACCAAATTGGATGCTTCGTTCCAACAAATTAGCGATCGACAACGCCGCCCATAAAGCGCCTCGTACGGTGCCATCCGAATCGACGCATGCCAACTATTGTTGTACGTGAATTCGATAATTGGCAAATGCTCCTCCCAGTCACTACTCCAGTTGAGAGCACAAGCACGCAACATATCCTCGAACGTCTGGATAGTGTGCTCAGACTGTCCATCGGACTGAGGATGGAAAGAGGTACTCAAACGCAAACGAGTACCCAACGCCTTATGCACCGCCTGCCAAAAATGCGATACAAAATGGCCATCACGATCCGAAATAATAGACTTTGGAGTACCGTGAAGCCTCACAATATGCGCAATAAACACACGAGCCAGCTTCTCCGGGCCCCAAGTGTCTCTGATGCCCAGAAAATGTGCCGACTTGGTCAGACGATCAACAATCACCCAGACCATATTCATGCCCGACCTCGATCTTGGCAAACTTGTGATAAAGTCCATCGATATATCTTCCCATTTCCATTCCGGGATGAGAAGCGACTGCAATAATCCTGTCGGTCGCTGATGCTCGATTTTGACCTACTGACAAGTCAAACATCTCGCTACAAACTGTGCGAACTCCTCCTTCACATCATTCCACCAGAAATTCCTCCTCAGGTTCTTGTACATCTTACTCGAACCAGGATGAACGGAGTAAGGCGTAGCATGGGCCTCACGCAAAATACCCTGCCTCAATTTTGAGTCATTTGGCACACACAGTCTACTCTGGAATCTAAATACTCCATCTTCATGAATCACAAATACAGGAGACTTTCCCTTAAGAACATTCTCTAGGATTTGAATAACCATCGGATCCTCCAGCTGCTTCAGTTTAATTTCATCGATCAGAGACGACGAAATCTCTAAAGCACAAAGTCGCCCTACGACTCCAGGCAACGAAATCTCAACGCTCAACTCAATAAAATCCCACTGAAGCTCTGCTTGAGATGTAAGGATATCAAGTGTCCGCAACGAGAGTGGTTTTCGGCTCAAGGCATCGGCCACGACGTTCGCCTTGCCCGGATGATAAAGGATTTCGAGATCATAATCCTTAATCAACTCTAACCACCTCCTCTGCCTCATATTCAACTCCCGCTTAGTAAATATGTACTTCAGACTTTTATGATCGGTAAAAATCTGACATGCAGAGCCGAAAAGATAGTGATGCCAAATCTTGAGCGCAAAAACAACTGCCGCTAACTCCAAATCGTGAGTAGGGTAGTTAAGCTCATACGGCCTCAACTGCCTCGACTCAAACGCAATAGTCTTGCCGTGCTGCATCAACACGCACCCGAGACCCTGACCCGAAGCATCGCTATAAACGAGAAAACCCTCGTTGCCACATGGCAACGTGAAAATCGGTGCTAAAGTCAAACGCCTCTTCAGCTCCTCAAAACTCGACTACCTCTCGTCATTCCAGACAAACTTCTCGGACTTCTGGAGCAACTGTGTAAGTGGCCGAGATAGTTTCGAGAAACCCTCGACGAACCTACGGTAGTATCCAGCTAAACCCAAGAAACTACAGACCTCCTTTACGTTTTTAGGCGGTGCCCAATCCAACACTGCCTCAACCTTCTGCGGGTCCACACGAACACCCTCGGCTGAAATCACGTAACCTAGAAAAATCACTTCCTTCATCCAGAACTCACATTTCGAGGACTTTGCATAGAGTTTCTCGGTCCTCAAAATGTCCAACACTACTAGCAAATGATACGCGTGATCCTCCTCGTTCCTCAAATAAATAAGGATATCGTCAATGAAGACGACGACACACTTATCCAAATATTCGATAAATACCTTGTTCGTCAACTGCATGAACATGGCCGGTGCATTAGTTAGCCCAAAAGGCATAACTACAAACTCATAGTGTCCGTATCTAATCCGAAAAGCTGTTCTCGGAACGTCGGACTCCTTCACTCGAAGCTGATAGTACCCCGATCTCAAGTCGATCTTTGAGAATACCGCAGCCCCCTGCAACTGATCGAACAAGTCATCAATCCTCGGCACAGGATACTTGTTCTTTATGGTCACCTTGTTTAGCTCGCGGTAGTCAATACACAAACGCAGTGAATCATCCTTTTTCCGAACAAACAAACTGGTGCGCCCCAAGGCGAAGCGCTCGGTCGAATATACCCCGACTCAAGAAGCTCACTCAACTTCTTCTTCAACACCATATCTCAACCACTGCACTTTGACCAAAGGAATGGTCTTATGCCTCAGTCGCTTCTCACGGTGCTCCAAAATCTTCAAGGGACGCTCCTCGAAGGTAATATCCTCGGCAATATCGATCTCACCATAATCGATGGTATGACTAATATCCGGGACATATTTTCTCAGGTGAGAAACATGGAAGATGTTATGAACACGACTCAAGGCCGGAGATAGCGCCAAACGATATGCCAAATCACCGACTCGCTCAAGAATCTCAAATGGTCCAATAAATCTCGGACTCAACTTCCCCTTCTTCCCGAAGCGAAAAACTCCTCTCGTCTGCGACACCTTTAGCAAAATGTGGTCTCCTACCTCAAATTCCAAAGGTCGACGACGGACGTCGGCATACGACTTATGTCGGCTCTGAGCGGTCAACATCCATTCTCGAATCAAATCCACCTTCCGCCTCGTCTCTAGAACAATATCCGGTTCGGTCCTGACCAAATTGGATGCTTCGTTCCAACAAATTAGCGATCGACAACGCCGCCCATAAAGCGCCTCGTACGGTGCCATCCGAATCGACGCATGCCAACTATTGTTGTACGTGAATTCGATCATTGGCAAATGCTCCTCCCAGTCACTACTCCAGTTGAGAGCACAAGCACGCAACATATCCTCGAACGTCTGGATAGTGCGCTCAGACTGTCCATCGGACTGAGGATGAAAAGAGGTACTCAAACGCAAACGAGTACCCAACGCCTTATGCACCGCCTGCCAAAAATGCGATACAAAATGGCCATCACGATCCAAAATAATAGACTTTGGAGTACCGTGAAGGCTCACAATATGCGAAATAAACACACGAGCCAGCTTCTCCGGGCCCCAAGTATCTCTGATGCCCAGAAAATGTGCCGACTTGGTCAGACGATCAACAATCACCCAGACCATATTCATGCCCGACCTCGATCTTGGCAAACTTGTGATAAAGTCCATCGATATATCTTCCCATTTCCATTCCGGGATGAGAAGCGACTGCAATAATCCTGTCGGTCGCTGATGCTCGATTTTGACCTGCTGACAAGTCAAACATCTCGCTACAAACTGTGCGAACTCCTCCTTCACATCATTCCACCAGAAATTCCTCCTCAGGTTCTTGTACATCTTACTCGAACCAGGATGAACGGAGTAAGGCGTAGCATGGGCCTCACGCAAAATACCCTGCCTCAATTTTGAGTCATTCGGCACACACAGTCTACTCTGGAATCTAAATACTCCATCTTCATGAATCACAAATCCAGGAGACTTTCCCTTAAGAACATTCTCTAGGATTTGAATAATCATCGGATCCTCCAGCTGCTTCAGTTTAATTTCATCGATCAGAGACGACGAAATCTCTAAAGCACAAAGTCGCCCTACGGCTCCAGGCAATGAAATCTCAACGCTCAACTCAATAAAATCCCACTGAAGCTCTGCTTGAGATGTAAGGATATCAAGTGTCCGCAACGAGAGTGGTTTTCGGCTCAAGGCATCGGCCACGACGTTCGCCTTGCCCGGATGATAAAGGATTTCGAGATCATAATCCTTAATCAACTCTAACCACCTCCTCTGCCTCATATTCAACTCCCGCTTAGTAAATATGTACTTCAGACTTTTATGATCGGTAAAAATCTGACATGCAGAGCCGAAAAGATAGTGATGCCAAATCTTGAGCGCAAAAACAACTGCCGCTAACTCCAAATCGTGAGTAGGGTAGTTAAGCTCATACGGCCTCAACTGCCTCGACTCAAACGAAATAGTCTTGCCGTGCTGCATCAACACGCACCCGAGACCCTGACCTGAAGCATCGCTATAAATGACAAAACCCTCGTTGCCACATGGCAACGTGAAAATCGGTGCTAAAGTCAAACGCCTCTTCAGCTCCTCAAAACTCGACTGCCTCTCGTCATTCCAGACAAACTTCTCGGACTTCTAGAGCAACTGTGTAAGTGGCCCAGATAGTTTCGAGAAACCCTCGACGAACCTACGGTAGTAGCTAGCTAAACCCAAGAAACTACAGACCTCCTTTACGTTTTTAGGCGGTGCCCAATCCAACACTGCCTCAACCTTCTGCGGGTCCACACGAACACCCTCGGCTGAAATCACGTAACCTAGAAAAATCACTTCCTTCATCCAGAACTCACATTTCGAGGACTTTGCATAGAGTTTCTCGGTCCTCAAAATGTCCAACACTACTAGCAAATGATACGCGTGATCCTCCTCGTTCCTCAAATAAATAAGGATATCGTCAATGAAGACGACGACACACTTATCCAAATATTCGATAAAGACCTTGTTCGTCAACTGCATGAACATGGCCGGTGCATTAGTTAGCCCAAAAGGCATAACTACAAACTCATAGTGTCCGTATCTAATCCGAAAAGCTGTTCTCGGAACGTCGGACTCCTTCACTCGAAGCTGATAGTACCCCGATCTCATGTCGATCTTTGAGAATACCGCAGCCCCCTGCAACTGATCGAACAAGTCATCAATCCTCGGCACAGGATACTTGTTCTTTATGGTCACCTTGTTTAGCTCGCGGTAGTCAATACACAAACGCAGTGAATCATCCTTTTTCCGAACAAACAAACTGGTGCGCCCCAAGGCGAAGCGCTCGGTCGAATATACCCCGACTCAAGAAGCTCACTCAACTGCTTCTTCAACTCGGCCATCTCTGAAGGTGCCATGCGATACGGCGCCTTAGAAATCGGAGCCGCACCCAGCTCTAACTCGATAGCAAACTCTACTTCACGGTCCGGTGGCAAACCCAGTAACTCGTCCGGAAAGACGTCGGGAAACTCACTAACAATTGGAATCGATGAAAGCTCGAGTCCACCACTCTCCGCCTTCAAGGCATAGCACCAATAACCAATACACCCCTTTCGCAGTAGTCTCATCGCCTTCAAGGCGTTAATAACAAACTTCTGGTTTCTCTTTCACCCCGCGAAAGAGTGCTCGGTGCCATCCTCGGCTAGCATGGTAATGATCCTCATGCGGTAGTTCATGATTGCACCATGCCGCTTGAGCAATCATCCCCGAGGATCAAATCCTCACCCGCAATACCCACAACAATAAGATTAGAGAGCCAAGACCTCTCACAAATAAGCACAGAACAGTCTCGGGCCTCTCGATCACCAATGATTCTATCACCGCTAGGAAGTTTAACGATGAAAGGCTCGCAAGGCGATAAACAATCAAGACTCAAACGGTGCATACACTCCAGAGAAATGAATGAATGCATATCACCCGAATCAAAAAGCACACTGTCAGGATGGGAATGGATATGAACGGTACCTGTCGCCACAGTGGCCGCTGGATCATCGGCCCTTCTCATCTCATAGATACGTGGAGGGGCGGAGCCAACACTGGAAGCTCCCCCCCTTAGCGGGTAGACCCAGACCTCTCCCTCGACTGGCACTCGGTAGGGACTGAGTAGCAAACGATCCTTGATTCACGCTTGCTTCCTTGGGCGCTGGAATGGAAGCCTGGGCACCAAGAATTCTCTCTCTCTCTCTCGGCACAGAAAGCAGCCTTATGGCCTATATGGCCACACCGATTACACGTCAGCAAAGGGCTTGGGCAATTACAACTAATGTGTCCCGGCTGGCCACAGTTAAAACACTTCACCTCCCGAGAAGGGGCAATGGCAGCCCTGCGGGGAACCCCACTAGAACGAGCTCGGCCACCACCAGCAGAAAAGTTAGCAGACTGGAATTTCTGCTGACCCCCACCTTTGTGGCCCGAAAAATTCCCAGCGGACTTCTGCTTCTTGCTCTTGTGGGCCGCCTCACTAGCTGTCACAGACATATCATAAGTAAGGGCACTACTCTGATAATCCTTCAAGGTAGTGCAGACGAGCCCAGATATATAGTCGCAAATCGACAATTTCATCCGCCTGGAGAAGTGAAAAATTTTGTCGCTCTCCTCGACAACTTGGATCTTCACATAGCACAACTCCTTGTTGAAATCGGCAATAGCTTGAGAGACAGGAACATCCCGCGGTTGAGCATCATAGAAGGCGTGAACTCGAGCCTGCCTGACCGGCCACGGGCAATACTCAGTCTCCATCAGATCCTTGAATTCTACCCACGAAGCAACATGATCCATAGGCCCAACGGCCTCCCACCAATCCATAGCGTCCCCAGTGAGAAAATACTGGGCAATAGGGACTTTACGGTCCTCGAAACAGTTGGTGGCAACAAAGACTTTGGATATCTCCTTGATCCACCCTTCCCAGCCAATCGGGTCAGAGGCTCCCGTGAACTGAGGAGGATGCATCTTGATGACATCCTGTAGCCAACGGTTAGATCCATCCCGAGCAGCATGGGCCGGATTCTGAACCGCCTGGGCAATCGCCGCCATCTGGTTTACCATCTTTTGCATAACAGCCGCAACACCAAGGTCAGTGCCAGCGCCATCTTGAGAAGAAGCATGGCTATGTTGGTCACCGGTGCTGCCGGTTCCCGAAGAATGTGACATGGCCGCGCCACCGGCTGCCCCACGTCCCTGGTCGCGTCCACAACCACGACCATGACCACGACCTCTTCCAGCATCCATACTGGAGTTAAATAAGTAGCAAAATCCATACGATGGTAAGTACAAGAAGAAAACAATCACAAATCGAGAATCAAAGGTGCGATACAAGGAAACAAGGAACAGAGGAAGGAAAAACTTACGAACACTGGAAGTACCAGAATCATGGCAGCGTGACAACAATGTGCAAAACGAAACACAACAAGACCCAATAAACCGACAAGCCTAGGTATCCATAAAATTAGGGTTCTGATACCATTTTCTGTAACACCCCCAAGATATTGAGGTATATTACAGCGCCGTGAATCCCTACATGGGACCCACCAGGCTAAACGACCAAACATACTCAATGACTTGTGAAATCAACATAACAACCCCTCATCATAAAGATGCAAAATAAAATGATTCACCCGGTTAAACCGGTCAAACACACCCCACACATCCAACACAAACATAACGGACAAATATCACAAACTGAACAAACGAAAATTCCTAAGTACTCGAGTACTTCTATTAGTTTACAAATAGATAAATGCATCAAAATAAAGGACAACCATAAAAACACACTCATGCACAATCATCACGCCCAGCCATCATCCGCGTACTGGTCCAGCGCCCGTTCGTCTCGATGGACCTGACCTGAAATTCATAAAACGAATTTCCCCAAAACAGGTCCCTAGAGGGGTTAGCAATTACGCTAGTACAAATAACCAAATGAACAACTTACACTTACACATATAGTCAAGGCATGCAATAATAAAAACATCGGTTGAAACACACATTTTCGGAAACGCCAATATCAAAACACATTTGAAAAATGCACCACAATTAACCGTGGATCCAGCCTCCGTGGACCCCTACCGAGACCCCGTCGGCTCTAACCCATAGTGGTTAAAAGCAAGCTCGCAGATCCACCCCTCCGTGGACCCCTACCGAGACTCCGTCGGGTCTAACCCATAGTGAGCATACACACACACACACAATTCTCATGCAATACTACTACGTTAAGATTGTAAGTTCATAAGGGTACTTGCCTCGGATAATAGACGGTGACACAAATGGAAAGGAAGAATCGAACATGACCGCGAGGAACTGGTGGAAACGAACCTAACGATTCGAAGAACACAATCACAACCACAACTAAATGAATACAGAAATGGAATACACCCAAAACCCCGCCTACGATTCATGTGTATCTGTTTAACAACAACAACGAGGGCGGACCACAACCAAACCCTCTAGAATACGCAACAACTACGAAATATACCATGAATCCGTAGGAAAACCAATAATACCAATAAGATTAATCATATTCATCATGAATTAATCTATCATACGGAACGAATCGGACGAAAATGTGAAAATCTCCAATTTACCCAAAAACAAAGTTCTAGGAGTTTACCTCGAATTAATGACGAAGAACATGATTAGATGTTGATAATATACTCCAAAAACTCGAAGAAGATGATGGATCGGAGTTACAAAGCTTCAAATCGCCGGAAGTGCCAACAAAATCTTGTAGGAGTCGGATTGGGAGGAGGAGAAGTGAAAATGGCCGAAATCGGTCAACTCCTGGGTTTATAACCCAGGCCGCGTTACGTACGTTAGCCACAGGTAGCTAACATATGTTAGCTTGTTAACGTACGTAAGCTATCCCATGCTTACGTACGTAACGAAAATCGCAGAATTCCCTGTACTATTTTACACACACCGTTACGTACGTAACAACAACATGCATTACGTACGTAATGCGCCTTCCTAGGGAGTACAGGCCAACCAATGACAAGGAAGGATCTGTCGGATCTGAGCGATCAACATCCATTCTCGAATCAAATCCACCTTCCGCCTCGTCTTTAAAACAATATCCGGTTCGGTCCCTACCAAATCGGACGCTTCGTTCCAACAAATCGGCGATCGACAACGCCGCCCATAAAGCCCCTCGTACGGTTCCATCCGAATCGACACGTGCCAACTAGTGTTGTACGTGAATTCGATCAATGGAAAATGCTCCTCCCAGTCACTACTCCAGTTGAGAGCACAAGCACGCAACATATCCTCGAACGTCTGGATAGTGCGCTCAAACTGTCCATCGGACTAAGTATGAAAAGAGGTACTCAAACGCAAACGAGTACCCAACGCCTTATGCACTGTCTGCCAAAAATGCGATACAAAACGGCCATCACGATCCGAAACAATAGACTTCGGAGTACCATGAAGCCTCACAATCTACGCAATAAACACACGAGCCAGCTTCTCCGGGCCCCAAGTATCTCTGATGCCCAGAAAATGTGCCGACTTGGTCAGACGATCAACAATCACCCAGACCATATTCATGCCCGACCTCGATCTTGGCAAACTCGTGATAAAGTCCATCGATATATCTTCCTATTTCCATTCCGGGATGGGAAGTGACTGCAATAATCCGGCCGGTCACTGATGCTCGATTTTGACCTGCTGACAAGTCAAACATCTCGCTACAAACTGTGCGACCTCCTCCTTCATATCATTCCACCAGAAATTCCTCCTCAGGTTCTTGTACATCTTACTCGAACCAGGATGAATAGAGTAAGGCGTAGCATGGGCCTCACGCAAAATACCCTGCCTCTATTTTGAGTCATTCGGCACACACAGTCGACTCTGGAATCTCAATACTCCATCTTCATGAATCACAAATCCAGGAGACTTTCCCTTAAGAAAATTCTCTAGGATTTGAATAATCATCGGATCCTCCAGCTGCTTCAATTTAATTTCATCGATCAGAGACGACGAAATCTCTAAAGCACAAAGTCGCCCTACGGCTCCAGGCAAAGAAATCTCAATGCTCAACTCAATCAAATCCCATTAAAGCTCTGCCTGAGACGTAAGGATCTCAAGTGTCCGCAACGAGACTGGTTTCCGACTCAAGGCATCGGCCACGACGTTCGCCTTGCTCGGATGATAAAGGATTTCGAGATCATAATCCTTAATCAACTCTAACCACCTCCTCTGTCTCATATTCAACTCCCGCTGAGTAAATATGTACTTCAGACTTTTATGATCGGTAAAAATCTGACATGCAGAGCCGAAAAGATAGTGACGCCAAATCTTGAGCGCAAAAACAACTGCCGCTAACTCCAAATCGTGAGTAGGGTAGTTAAGCTCGTACGACCTCAACTGCCTCGATGCAAACGCAATAGTCTTGCCGTGCTGCATCAACACGCACCCAAGACCCTGACCTGCAGCATCGCTATAAATGACAAAACCCTCGTTGCCACATGGCAATGCCAAAATCGGGACTGAAGTCAAACGCCTCTTTAGCTCCTCAAAACTCGACTGCCTCTCGTCATTCCAGACGAACTTCTCGGACTTCTAGATCAACTGTGTAAGTGGCCGAGCTAGTTTCGAGAAACCCTCGATGAACCTACGGTAGTAGCCAGCTAAACCAAGAAACTACGAACCTCCTTCACGTTTTTAGGTGGTGCCCAATCCAATACTGCCTCGTCCTTCTGCGGGTCCACACGAACACCCTCGGATGAAATCATGTGACCTAGAAACATCACTTCCTTCATCCAGAACTCACATTTCGATAACTTTGCATAGAGTTTCTCGGTCCTCAAAATGTCCAACACTACTCGCAAATGATACGCGTGATCCTCCTCGTTCCTCGAATAAATAAGGATATCGTCAATGAAGACGACGACACACTTATCCAAATACTCGATAAAGACATTGTTCATCAACTGCATGAATACAGCCGGTGCATTAGTTAGCCCGAAAGGCATAACTACAAACTCATAGTGTCCGTATCTCGTCTGAAAAGCTGTTCTCGTAACGTCGGACTCCTTCACCCAAAGCTGATAGTACCCCGATCTCAAGTCGATCTTCGAGAATACCGCAGCCCCCTGCAACTGATCGAACAAGTCATCAATCCTCAGCAGATGAATGCTACAAATGGACAACAGCAGGGACAGCAGCCTCCGCGTCCGGTGCACGGCGGAATTGTGAGCCGGATCATTAATAACATATCGCGACAACGACCTCTGACCTTTGAAGGCTCTTATGAGCCTACCGACATAGTATACTGGATAGAGCATTTTGAGAAGCTGTTAGAAATGGTGGAATGCCCAGAAGAGAACCGAATTGCTGTGGCGGCTTGCTACCATAGCAAGGGTGCCCATCCTTGGTGGCTTTCTATGAGGCCTGCTGATGGCGCTAGTACTTGGGAGGAATTTAAGAATCTTATGCTAGAGCATTACTATCCCGCACCCCTCCGTGAGAACAAATTATCAGAGTTGTTGAACCTCGATCCATCTGAGGACGAGGATGTGCTAGCTATTGCTGAGAAATTCCAGGCACTTCTTCCTTTTGCTACGTCAGTTGTTCGTTCGGAAGCCGATAAGATCAAATATTTCCTCAAGAGGCTTAAACCCCAAATGAGGATGCAGTTGCTTAATCACCACTGTATGACCCTACTAGAATTCATCGAGAAAGCCCTGGAATACGAACTCACTGCGAAGGATATTTCCAAGAAGCAGTCCCAGTCCTCCAACAAGAGATCCAGGAACCAGACCCAGGCAGACAGTAACCGAGGGACATTCCGAAAGCCCCAGTCAGTACCGAACCCTTCTAAACGGCTACTTGCGGCGTCGAAGCTGACCGTGTCGCACACTCGAGCGATCATCTCACCTATCATATGCTATAACTGTGGGGACCAAGGACACATCATCTCGAAATGCCCGAATCCGGTCGTCGCCTGCCACACTTGTGGGAAGAATGGACATCGTGCTCACTATTGCAGGGGTGGATCCGGGCATGCTCCAGTAGCATATCTTGCTCCAGTACAATCTTCTGTCTAGGACTGTGTACCTCCGTCCACTTCTAATCAGAATACCAAAGCAAACAAAGGGATGGGCCGAGAAAATAAAGTTGGTACACCTAGTACCGGAGTTGCAAAACCCATAGTCTATGAGATGAAGAAGGCCGACGATCCCGAAGCCAGCATGATTGCAGGTACCCTCGAGATTCACTCTAAACCCGTTTGTGTCCTTTTTTATACCGGTGCTTCACACTCCTTTTTGTCTACTTCTTGTTTGAGTCATTTGTAATTAGATCACATTACCGGTTGTGAACCTTATGTCATTGGTCTACCCTATGGTAGAAGAATTGTTGGGAATCGTGAAGTACAGAACTGTCCGATTCTCATGAACGGCCGTGAGTGGTTGTCAGACTTGATTATGGTCGATTTACCTAAAGATGATGTGATCTTGAGTATCGATTGGATGGATCGTCATGATGCAGTACTTAGCGTCCGTAAGCGAATAGTGACCGTCACAGCTGATGATGGTGTTGAGTATATTTTTCAGGGTGATAATCCCAATCATTACGGGAGAGTCATTAGCGCAATGAAGGCAGTAAAACTGCTGAATCAGGGGTGTGTTGGTTATTGGTGCTACATGACCAAGACAACCGACCGACCAGTTGAGTTGACCGATATTCCGGTAGTCCGAGACTACCCAGATGTATTTCCAGATGAGTGGCCAGGATTACCCCCATATCGGGAGGTAGAATTCATCATTGAGTTGGAGCCAGGAACGTCCCCGCTTTCGAAAGCACCGTATCATTGAGTGGACTGAGAAAGGCTATATTTGACCTAGTGCATCCCCTTGGGGAGCGCCGGTGTTGTTTGTACGGAAGAGATACGGATCTATGAATTTGTGTATTGATTACCGTGAGCTGAACAAGGTAACAATCAAGAACAAATATCTGATTAGATCGACTGTCTGGATTTTATCCTCAGACCGATGGTCAGTCTGAGAGGACTATTCAAACTCTGGAGGATATGTTGAGGGCGTGTCCTCTCGATTGGAAGTACGATTGGGAAGCCCAACTACCATTGGTGGAATACACATATAATAACAATTGGCACGCCTCGATCAAGATGGCACCTTATGAGGCATTGTATGGCCATTGTTGTAGGTCCCCTATGTGTTGGGACAACTTGTCTGAATCCATTGGTATGGATCCTGATATGTTGTTAGCAGCCCGCGAGAAGATTGCGCTAATTAAGAGTCATCTATTAACGGCTCAGAGCCGCCAGAAACCGTATGCAGATAATCGTCGTCGACCACTAGAGTTTGAGGTTGGTGATCATGTACTGGTAAAAGTGTCTCCGACTCGAGGCGTTTTCCGATTCGGGAAGAGAGGCAAGCTGAGCCTAGGGTATATTGGTCCGTTTGAGATTTTGGAACGTGTAGGCGAACTAGCCTATCATTTGGCGTTACCTCCAGCCTTGAGTCGGATTCACAACATATTTCATGTATCTCAGTTGAGGAAGTATGTTGCTGACCCGAGCCACATTATTCGATTCTACAAGGTCGAGATAGCCGATGACCATTCGTATAAAGAATGTCCTATGTGGATACTTGAGAGGAGAGTCAAACAGTTGAGGAACAAGGCGATCCCCTTACTGAAGATTCAATGGCCAAGACATGGAATCGAGGAGACTATGTGGGAAACTGAGGATAGTATGCGAGAGAGATACCCCGAGTTGTTTACCCCTTAGTTTCGGGGACAAAACTCCTTTTAAGGGGGGAGTATGTAATACCCACCTAAACTCTCATCTTTACTATTGTATTCTTCAATTAAATCAAGCATTGGCATACCATATCCATGTTTATTGTAATGAGTATATTGATGAGTTATGTTAAATTGAATTGTTGATCTTAGTCATTCACTCAATTTTGTATTGTTAGATGTTAAGTGGAGAATTTTATTTTTTTTACTTGTTGTTGTCGTTAGCGTGCGCTATCACTTTACCTTTACGTACGCTATGTACGTAGCATTACGTACGTAACACTCCTATGTTAATGTACGTAATGTGGGATATCAATCAGTAGATCACCTTTCGGCGGGTGGGACCGAGCGTGTAGGCAGTGGTCAGGAGTCGATCGTAACAGCCGAGTCAACCGCCATTACGTACGTAATGGCTATGCCTTAGCGTACATAATGTACAGAGCTCTACGTACGTTCATTTTGGCAACGTACGTAAGCACATGTGTATTTTGAGTCAGTAACATCTGGAAACCTGTTACGTACGTAATGCTCATAAGGTACGTACGTAATGTTTGTAACATACGTTAATCTTTAGCTATAGCGTACGTAATGCTGAATTCGGGTTATAAAGGTATGGCTTGCCTTTCATTTTTCTGCTCAAACCAACTCAACCATCCCTCTGAGAAACCGATTCCCTACCTTGTCAAATCGATTTCTACCCTTTCCATCTTGTGTTGGAGCTTCATCACTTGGATTGTGGCTTGGAGATTAGGAGATTGAAGTGTGTTCTTGGAAGCGTTGGTGTTGTTCTTCATTTTGAGATTGGTTTTTCTTTAACTCGTATTGAATCCATGTTTGTGCTGATATTAGTATTAAACACTTGGTATAATGTTAGATTAATATTGTATAAACATGATAGTTATTATAATTATCTTCAAACTAAGTGAAGAACAATATAAGGAATGTTAGTATCACTTCTTGATGTATGATAACTTCATAGCATAGTTGTGTTGATTATGTTGGATAAAACCTGATTAATAACATGACAATAGGAAGTTGATTTTGATCTTGACACTTAGAACTTGTAAGTAAGGAATCCTTGATGACTAGAGGTGTTAGATTCTAATCTTGTCTTGAATGTTTAGTTAATCCTTGAGAGATAACATGGAACTATGTTTTGGCCTTACGAAATTGATACATTCGTAATGAATTTGATAAGTCGATGAAATGGATTGTCTAAATGTTATGTTAGCCCCCTGAAAATGATTATTACAAGATTGGATGATGTTATGTTTAGAGTTTCAAACATCCTAAATGATGTAACTAGGTTTTGAGCAACTTCTTCAAGGGAAAGTAATGAATTTTGGTAGAACACAAACATAACCTTCATATATTCAAGTTAGTCGAATATGCTGATAACTTAAGAAGGTGTTAACCACTACATTAATATGTTGATAGTGTTCTTAGGACGATTATAACGATTATGGGTGATAATGATGCGGTAGAAATAATGGCCGAATTCAATTACGTTGATCCTCGTGTATTAGGAGACGTAAATTAGGATGATGTTCTTATTATGCTTAAAACTTAAAGTTATGATTTCATTTCTGGATTGGCTTAACGTAATCATTGGAAAGATGATGAAGAATGTAAACAAACACAAACTTTTAACATGTTCAACATTAATCGGAAGTGTTGATGGATTGAGAGTATGTTTAATCATCATAGTATTGCATTGATAATGTTCCTGACTTCAAATGCTTGGCATTAGTGTTAGAATATGTGGGCGAATCTAATAAACTTGATATATGATAATTCGTAATTGGAGCGTTAGAATGTTCGATAAGATAGTTGAACTATTCAAGTAAAGTTACGAATATCGTTTCTATGAATTAATACCATTATCGTACGAATGTGTTGTTGAATGAATTACGTTCCATTCAAGGTTGCTTGTTCAAGTGAGTATTGTTAGACGAAGATACCGTTCGTTTGTTTATTTAAAGAAGGATTATTCATCTATCGAATTGAGGCAAGTTATCTTGCTTGGTTATAATGATGGTTGAATTGTTGTGATTATTATGCGTTTTGTGTATATGAAATGTTCTGTGAATCTATGATTCATGATGTGGTGATGTCTTTGATCGTGTTACCATTTGTGGCAGGATTGTATTCCCAAGCTTATAGCCCTTGTTACCGTTGGTCTCGTTGAGCTATGTTGTCACTTTGGTGAGTTGTTCGATTCTTTGATAAAAGTGTAATTCGTTGAGTTTCGTTGTCATGTTGCATCGTGACATCTTTGGAGTCATATCTGCGTGCCGATGGGTTATGTGTAGGATTTTTAGCCGGGCACTTGATGGTCATGCGTGTATATTTCCGCATTAGATCGTGCACACGAGATGTAGTTCGTGAGGCTAGTTAGGTACATCGTCCCACGTATATTCTGGATTCCGTATACGGGGTGGGCATGTGCGTGGGCACATTTCCGGATCAGGCGTACTGTGACGTCCATCTTGAGCTATATTATTTGGTCGTTCGTATGTTTGGATATGTTCGACAGTTGGGGCTGACTGTTTATATGCCTGCTGGGTATATTCAGTAGTCTGTTGTTTCTTTGAGATCCGTATGTTTATGAATTGTATAATGCCATGAGAATTATTATCATGTATAGCGACCCTGTGGTATGGGCGAAATACTTGTATTTCAGGGCGAGGAAAGGGCAAGCCACAGGAAGAGCACGATGGCGGCGGAGGGTTTTGAAGGATGCTATTTCGGGGGGCCCGAGTCTTTTGATGTTCGGTTATGTCTTACTGTGATTTTTCATTTCATTTCGGATGAATGTATTATAATTTCTAAGGTATTTTCCATCTCCATATGGTCTATACCGAATTAGGATCCTGTGTACGGTTGTGTGAGTTGACATATATGAATTATACTCCATATCGGGGTTTTGATTAATAAACGTGGTTCGGTACCGCGTCTATAGAAGATAAAGTTTATGTTGTGGTCTCTCCTGGTGGGTCCCAGTAGGGGTCCACGACACTGTAATAGCCGCCGTTTTCGGGGTGTTACATATAGATGTTCAGCCAAATGTGCCTACGTCCTCTCTCCGTATCTTTTTCTATAGGCTTAATATCAACTTTTTTTGCCTTGTCTTTTCTCGGTCCGAGGTAAACTGTTACAATCTCATCTTCTATCGATCCGAGATAAACTGTTACACTCTCGTCTTTATGTTAGTCCAAGATACACCGTTTTTCTTTTCTATCGAATAAGGAATCAACATATCTAGCTTTCTATTGATACTAGACAAACCTCTCTTGGATTTGGATATGATCCTAACAATGCCGGATCAACGATCCTAATAACACCGAATTAATATACAATCCGTATCTTTCCTCTCGTGTATGTTTTCGTGAATGAACACTCAAACACTTATCAATTAAGTAGAAATACAACAACGATAATGAATATAGTGATATCTGATCAATATGTGATTTGCTTGGAGTTGTTGTGTTGAATGATACCAAATGACTTGGTATTTATAGGCAAATTCTCTCAACTAGCCATTAGCTGATGTCTTCATTAGCGTGCGCTATTTTTCCTGTTTAGCGTGCGCTATTACCTGTTACGTACGTTAATGTCGCATGATTACGTACGTTAACTGTTCTTTTATTCAGTCAATTAGCTTCTGCCTCTTTCGTTAGCGTGCGCTAACTTCCACTCTTAGCGTGCGCTACCTGGTCTTCGTTTACAACGGTCTGATGCTAGAAAGTCTTCGATCCAACGACATATTTCAAACTTAGCGTGCGCTAAGTGTTCTTCTATAGTGTGCACTATTTTGTTCAAACTTCACTTTTCAGATTCGTTGACTGACCGCGTGATCTCTGTCTTGAAATTCTTTACAGCGGATATATTCCTTCGTTAGCGTGCGTTAACCTCTATCTATAGCGTGCACTAACTCAGTCATTTAGCGTGCATTATTCACACTGTGTTGCGTACATTATCCATCAGGTGACTTCAGGTTAGACATCAGGTGACTTTCTTAGCGTGTGTTACACTATATAAATAGTGTACGTTAGCTGCTTCATTTAGCGTGCGCTAGTCTTGTTTACTTGCGTGCGTTATCTGCTTGATTGCCCAACTTATACATCTTCGACTTCTTTGTTGTTTTGCTTTAATCTATGGTTGTTTTCTTTGATCAACAGCACATTCATAACTCATCATGATAACCATTTTATAATTATATGGAATAGAATATTCCAACCATCTCTCCCTTTTTGATGATGACAAAACAACAATCTTCGATGGGATTTTATACCTGCAAAAAGTAAAACAATTACAGATCAAAGTTTTCGGCTTTGTCCGTTTCGTTAGTTTTCATCTCCCCATCTTTTCTTTTCTTCTTTTCAACTTCTTCATATTTTTAACTTCTTCTTTTAATTTCGACTTTCTTCTCTTTTGTCTTTTTCTCCCCTTTCATGATGTAACACCCCCAAACCACTCGGGAATATTACAGCACCGCAGACCCTCTCCGTGGGGATCTACCAAGCTAAATATAAAAATAATACATCACATTACATGTCGACATGGCTACATAATGAACCATTAGACCGATTTGGTCTTGTACACAACATACACATCAAGCATACATAACTCTTTCTCACAACTCATACCCATCCAGGGGTTAACATACATCAACATTCCCATAAAACGGGAGAATAACATAACGGAGAGACAAACAACAGAACTCTACCAAAAACTCAACACTGGTCTTCATGTGATTAGTACCTTCGTCTTCCATCATCCTTCGTAGCGATCCTGTGATTCGCTCCCCGACAACCTGCAAGTACCTGGACGCAATACAGACATACACCCCTCGAATACTCAGGGGTTAGCAAAACTACACTATTTTGCTAGTGCAAGTATAAAATACGAATACAAGCCATACACAACATACTCCAAGAACATAATAATCGTGAATATACTTCCCGAGGTAAATCACTTGATCAAGACAGTTCAAATCATAAAAGGTGGGAAATAAACCCAAGGTACATCTTACAAGACATTTACGATCCCGAGAGTTTTGAAAACATTTGGGATTTAAGAAATCTCAAGTCTTTCGAAAACAATTAGGGACGCAGCCTAAAAATTATTTTCCAAAATACAATTCCGGTAACAAGGCACGGGATCCACGATCCAAATCACGAAGCATGGGGTCCACGAGCCAATCATCTATAACAACATATTCCCAAGAATTATTCGTGTCCGGTGCTACCAAGCCACGAACCTCAGATGCTCCGGCAGAACATACCTGAGTGAATAACTCAATGGGAAACCATACCAATTCACATATCACAGTGACAATAGTCACACAATCACAACCATACATTCGTTCATAGTTGTCCCGGCATCGCACTAGCAAGCTACGAACCTCGGAGCCTCCACGAGACTTACCAGATTGGACAACCCATGACAAGTACATCACACGATCAATCCACAACCATAAGTTATCCCGACATCCCGCTAACAAGCCACGAACCTCGTAGTCCCTGCAAGACATACCTAATGGATAACCCCACAAGTTATCCCCGGCATCACGCTAACAAGCCACGAACCTCGGAGTCCCCGCAAGACATACCCGATTGGATAACCCTACGGTCACGCCCGACCCATACTAGCAAGTACGGATCCCGGAGATTCAACAATCTTACCCAGAGGCACATCACTTACAACGATCACACAATAACAAGCACGTACAATTTACAAATCACAAGGAACATCACCACCTCCTTATAAAGGAGTCACAAATCATATCACACAGTATCACATTTTCTCATAACAATTACACTTATCAATACACAATCCTCGACAATTAATACGGTCTACTATATTCACTAAATATTATTATAACATCTTCCAACATACGAAACCAACACACATATTCCGAAAACACATTTGTTTACGAAGCATACGAGTTATGTTTTGAAAGACAACATTTATCGAGAACATACCGATCCTTTTAAGGTTCATTTAAACATTCGTATAGCGCATAAAATCATTCACCAACAATTACGTCTACGAAACATGAAACGTATGGGCAAGATACTTGCCTCGATACCACGAGCAAGAAAACGACGAACGGACACGGGCGGGTAGCCCTCGAACTTCCAAAAACGACCAAGAACTCGAAAATCCCACGAAAACTACAAAAATAATATCACCACGAATCAGTAATGCTAAACGGAATCCGAATCAACCCGAAAAACAACAAGAATCCGAGGGTTTCTTCAAGGAAATCGAGAATCAAGGTCCGGGTGATAAAAATCGATAAATGAGTTACAAAATCCGAAGACCACGATCAATACAACAAGAATACCAAGAACAATTCATCAATCTCGGACAAAATCAACGAATCACGAAGAAACCCCCCAAAAAATACACAACTAGGGTTCTACGGAAGAAATACATCGATCCGGCGAAGAACAAGGATTCGGTGATGATATAATCGAAAAGGATCTTCCAAAACGCCTTGGAATTGATTAGAACCGGCCAAGAACTCCTCCCCTCGATCATTCCTGTCCGCAGCCGCCACCAGGTGAAGAAAACGCAAGAAAATGAGGTCTGGCCGAAGCCAAGGCCTATATATGGCTGACAGTGTTACGGCAGTGCCTTACGGCCGTAACTCGGTCAACTGCATTTACGGAGGTAACGGCCACTGCCTTACGTACGTAACGAGCACGCCTTACGGCCATACTTGATGCGGCCTTACGTCCGTAACCAGGTCCCCAAGGCTACTGTCCGAAATCTGCTGACGCATTACGGCCGTAACCGGCCAATGCCTTGCGGCCGTAACGAAGCCTTACGGCCGTAATAGATTAACCCTTATGGCCGTAACCGAGTCCTCCCAGGTCAGCGTCTGTGGGAGTCTTACGACCGTAATCGGCCAGGCCTTATGGCCGTAACTCGATCCCAGCAGCCAACACCCGACCATCCGACTAGATACTCACGGACGACCCGATCACGCAAACACACCGACTAAGATCCGAAACAATAACGAACAGGCTACGAAACTCAACGTACCACAGTGCAAGCACATGATTCCAAAGACGCGGACGACAAAAATCCGCTCGATCGAAGAAAAATTCAACGAAACCGGAACGAAGGTCTCGGGTATTACACATGATCGGGATATTTGATTTTATTTTTCTTGTCATTCTTCCATGACCCGTATTCTCCTTCTTCCATCATTTTTCTCGGCTTTCTCTCCCCATTTTTGTCATAATAAAAAAGTGCATAATAAATTAAAAAATTGATACACTAAATATGACAATTAATGGGTAAAACTCCCCCTAAAAAATAGATTTCCCCATTTTATTTTAAAAATAGTAACTCCCCCTTAGTTAAATATCAGTTGTTAAGAAAATATAAATTATCAAAATACCAAATGATGAAAATATATTAATTTTGATTTTTGTGGATCCAACCGAGAGTTGGTTTTTCTTTGGAAACATAGACGATATTCGGTATAATGGTTCATTTTGGAATCCAAACTTTTTAAATTTTGATCGTCCGTCTTGGGCTTTTGCAAATCGAAGTATGATGCCCAAGTTTTAAATATTTATCACATCAGGGTATTTTAAAATTTAAGGATTCTGTTTTATTGCACGGTTTGAATCCTGATCCCTTTTTATTTAATGAAAATTTTTGAACGGAAAGCATTTGTTCAAATTTCTCGTTTCCACATGAAAATTTATTTTTTAAATTCTTAAGTTCGTTTTGAACTTTCAAAAGATCATCTTTAAATTTATTCTCTTTCAATATACAGAGAATGATCGGTTTCAATAAATTTCCCTTTTTCATTTATTTTGGAAATTTGGATTTCCAACATTTTAATTTTTGATTTGAGGGATTTATTATCGAGTAAAGAATTTTGAAAATCGGTATGTAAAAGTTCGAGTGCTTCAAATAAGTCGTCGTGAGACGAGGTACTAACCTGACTTTCGACGTCGCTTTCGTCGAATGAACTCCTTGCCATGAGTGCGAGGTTATTTTGATTATATTCATTATCATCCTCTTCGTCACTCCATGTAGCTATGAGCACTTATTTCTTAAGATTTGAGGATCGATAGTTTTTAGCAAAGTGGCCTGGCTTACCACAGTTTTGACATTTATTGTCGAATTTCTTTGACTCGCTCGAGTTGATGCCTTTTCTTCGCCGGTTTAATAAGTTTTGAAACTTATTTATGTTCTTGGCATAATATGCCAATTCTTCATCATCTCCGCCCATCGGGATTTCTTCTTTCTTTGACATCTTAGCTTTCAAAGCTATGGATCTTTCCTTCGGTTTCGGTTTGGCATTTCGAGATTTAAGAACTATCCCGTAGTTTATTAGCGATCCGGCGAGGGCGCTAAAATCAAGATTATTGAGATCCTTTGGTTCCATTATAGCCGACCGTCCCATCCCATTCAATAGGTAGTGATCGTATGATTTTTTTTTACTTTTTCACTACTTGTTAATGGTTTCCCAAAATAAGCTAGTTCATTTATGATGACCGAAAATCGCTCGAGTATGTTTGTTATGGACTCGTAACTTTTCATTATAAATAGCTCGTAGTTGTGGAGGGGCATATTTATTTCCGTCTCCTTGACTTGAGATGTACCTTCATGAGTTACCTCAAGCATTTTGCAAATTTCTTTGGCACTTTTGCACGAGGATATCCGATTGTGTTCTTCCGGATTTAAAGCACAATATAATAACTGCATTGCTTTGCAATTATAATGGTCATTATTCCAATCTTCATCATTATAATCTTCGAAGCTTTTTAGAGAGCCATCCAGTTTTGTAGGAACTTTCGGACCTAGGCAAAAAACATTCCAAAGCTTGATGTCGTAGGCTCGGATGAAAATAGAAATTTTCTTCTTACACGTCATAAAATTCGATCCATCAAAGAATGGAGGTCGATTTAAGGCAAGACCTTCGACCGGTGTAAATTGGAATGCCATTGGATCTTCTTATCTCCTTGGATGTTAAGCCGATTTTTATGCAAACCCGCTCCGATACCAATTGTTGGGAAATTGGCACCCCACTTAGAATGGTAGATATTATCGCAGAGTAGAGTTATCAAACTCTTTTGCATTGTGGAAGCGTAATTAAATTGCGGAAGATAAATGACACAAGATTTATAGAGGTTCGGTCAAACGTGCCTAGGTCCTCTCTCCATATCTTTTTCTATAGGCTTAAGATCAACCTTTTCCACCTTGTCTTTTATTGGTCCGAGGTAAACCGTTACAATCTAGTCTTCCATCGATCCGAGATAAATCGTTACACTCTTGTCTTTATGTCGGTCCAAGATAAACCGTTTTCCTTTTCTATTAGACAATGAAGCAACCTATCTAGCTTTCTATTGGTACTAGACAAACCTCTCTTGGATTTAGATATGATTCTAATAATGTCGGATCAATGATCTTAATAACACTGAATCAATCTACAATCCGTATGTTTACTCTCGTGTATATTTTCGTATATGAACACTCAAACACTTATCAATTAAGCTAAAATACAACAACGATAATGAATATAGTGATATCTGATCAATATGTGATTTGCTTGGAGTTGTTGTGTTGAATGATACAAAATGACTTGGTATTTATAGGCAAATTCTTTCAACTAGCCGTTAGCTGCTGTCTTCATTAGCATGCGCTATTTTTCATGTTTAGCATGCGCTATTACCTGTTATGCACGTTAATGTTGCATGATTACGTATGTTAACTGTTCGTTTCTTCAGTCCAGTAGCTTCTACCTTTTTCGTTAGCGTGCGCTAACTTCCACTCTTAGCGTGCGCTACCTGGTCTTCGTTTACAAAGGTTCGATGCTTGAAAATCTTTGATCCAACGGACATATTTCAAACTTAGCATGCGATAAGTGTTCTTCTGTAGCGTGCGCTATCTTGTTCAAACTTCACTTTTCAGATTAGTTGACTCACCATGTGATCTCTGCGTTGAAATTCTTTACAACGGATATATTCCTTCGTTAGCGTGCATTAACCTCTATCTGTAGCGTGCGCTAACTCAGTCATTTAACGTGCGTTATTCACACTGTGTTGCGTAAGTTATCCATCAGGTGACTCATGTGAGACATCAGGTGACTTTATTAGCGTGTGTTACACTATATAATTGCGTCCGTTAGCTGCTCTATTTAGCGTGCGCTAGTCTTGCTTACTCGCGTGCGTTATCTGCTTAATTGCCAGCTTATGCGTCTTCGACTTCTTTGTTGTTTTGCTCTAATGTTGTTTTATTTGATCAACACATCAATAACTCATCATCAAAACCATTTTATAATTATGTGGAATAGAATATTCCAACAATCTCCCCCTTTTTGATGATGACAAAACAACAATCTTCGATGAGATCTTATACCTGCAAAAATTAAAACAATTACAGATCCACATTTTCGGCTTTGTCCGTTTCATTAGTTTTCATCTCCCCATCTTTTCTTTTCTTCTTTTCAACTTCTTCAAATTTTTAACTTCTTCTTTTAATTTCGACTTTCTTCTCTTTTGTCTTTTCTCCCCCTTTCATGATCGGGATATTTGATTTTATTTTTCTCGTCATTCTTCCATAACTCATATTCTCCTTCTCCCATCATTTTTCTCGGCTTTCTCTCCCCCTTTTTGTCATAATCAAAAAGTGCATACTAATTTAAAAATTGATACATTAAATATGACAATTAACGGGTAAAACTCCCCCTGAAAAATAGATTTCCCCATTTTTTTAAATAGTAACTCCCCCCTTAGTTAAATACCAATTGTTAAGAAAAGATTAATTATCAAAATACTAAATGATGAAAATATATTAATTTTGATTTTTGGGGATCCAACCGAGAGTTGATTTTTCTTTTCAAACATAGACGATATTCGGTATAATGGTTCCATTTGGAATCCAAACTTTTTTAATTTTGATCGTCCGTCTTGGGCTTTTGCAAATCAAAGTATGATGGTTACTTATGTATTAACAAGTATTTGTTAACAATATACTTATTTAAAAAATTTATGGATTGAATTAACATAATCCACTGCATATCATGTGTAGTCTATATGTTATCAATGTATTAGTTCGTATATATAGTTCATCATCTGTATGAAATATCTCATATACTAATGAATTACACGAAATAACAAATACGAGTTTGCATAAGAAGTCATGTAGTAATTAATGTTTAAACAAGCAATTTTATAATCACAAAACATCCTTCTAGATAACACATTAAATCAAATTGGCAAAAATACCAAAAGTTCGTGTACACACGGTGGGGCACACGATCGTGCCCACGATGGGACTATCCATCGTGTGCACAAGAATATCAACATTTCTAACTAATTTCTATAATTACTCATCAATTTATGTGTTGTTACTTATATATTAACAAGTGTCTTTAACAATATACTTATTTAAAAAGTTATATATTGAATTAACATAATCTATTGCATATCATGTGTAGTCTATATGTTCTCAATGTATTAGTTCGTACATATAAGTTCATCATTTGTATGAAATATCTCATATACTAATGAATTATACGAAATAACAAATACGAGTTTGCATAAGAAGTCATGTAGTAATTAATGATTGAACAAGCAATTTTAGAATCACAAAAAATTCTTCTAGATAACACATTAAATCAAATTGGCAAAAATACCAAAAGTTCATGTGCACATGATGGGGCACACAATCGTGCCCATGATGGGACTAGCCATCATGTGCACACGGTCATGGCAGCCATTGTGGGCACATGACAACAGCAGCCTATGATCGTGGGCAGGATGCACACGATCATAACCCACAAAGGCCATAATCGTGTGCAACACAGAGCTAGTCTGGATTTACCAACTGCATCATAAACCAGTTTTTTCCAGATTTAACAACACAACACATCAATCTTGCCAAAATATATCTGAATTAAAATTAAAATACATACTCATCAGTATCAAAAATATATTATCCTACACTACGTCCAACGACAACATAAAGATTTTAGCAGCTAAACTATATCGATATTTCTTAATATATTTCTCATTCATTTCCTTGATTTGGTGCTTTCTTGCTGGGTTTGCAGAGATGAGTAGAGGTGCCCAACCACGGGTCCGGGTCCGGGTCGGACCCGCCGGGTCGTCGGGTCGGCAGGACAGGACCCGGACCCCACCCGTACATATGAAATGTACGGGTTGGCGGGTCGACGGGTCGGCCACGGGTCCGGGTCTGGGTTCGACCCGCCGGGTCACGGGTCCGACCCGTCTCCAATTTTTTTTTTATTTATGTATATAAAACTTTTATTTGTTATCATTTTATACACGAAAAATAACTATAAGTGAAAAAGGAAATCATTTGAAAAAATTAGCTTGTATTTAATTTTAAGTTTTTACTTAAAATTAAATTGCCTACGTATCCCCGTGAGGAATCACGGCTCAAGTAGAAGGTTGGAAGTTGAGTTGACTTTGTGACTTTTGTTCTCCGTGGACCGAGGCATGGTTATTCTCAAAATGCCTTTTAAAATTTCCATATCCATCCCCGGCTTTATACGAATACTCTTTCGAGCAGTAGTTGCAAGATACCTTCATCGAACCATCCGACATTTTTTCCTTGTTAAAGTGTTTTGAAAAAAGTACGGATACCAGTTTCCTTTCTACAACAGGGGCAGCCTTGTTTCTTGCTTTAGTTTTCTTGCTTCCTCTGCCTTTCACATTTTCTTCCTCCTCGGACGATAACTCCTCAACATAAGGAGGTTCTTCTTCAGCTTGGCTTGCCGCAGGACGCTTCGACTTTGATTTTTGCATCGGAGTTGGTACGCCATGAAGAGTGCGCTCGAATGTTGCATATGTTTGATTTAACATAGCTTCATAGATTTCATGGTCCATTTCTTCGTCGATGTTTTGCAGTTGTTGACGATTCGGGACACGTCGAAATCCCCGTAGATCAACTTCTTCTTCACTGGTAGTTGTTGTACTACCGTAATAGATATTTTCATGTATAGCATCATATTCAGCTTCTTGACTTTCATTTTCAAAACCGGGTGGAGTTTGGTTTCGGGGCTCCCGAATAATTATTCCAGATGGTTTCTTCGATTTGCCCCAAAGACCCATTCGCTCGAACTTGGACATTTTGGATTTTTTGGGAGATGTAGCAATACCCTTTCCCTTGTCAGAACTCGACATAATGATTAAATGCGAAAAAAAAGAGAGAGATTAAGTAGTATAGCAATTAGCAATGAGAGTTTGAGAGATAGATAGTATTGAAGGTGTGAAAAAATTGTGTTGGGGAGGGGGGTATTTATAGATAGGATTTTTTTTTTTTTATATTTCCGCCGGGTCGACGGGTCGGACCCGGCGGGTTGCCGGGTAGGGAGAACCTCGACCCGGACCCCACCCGTGTATACCACGGGTCCGGGTCGACGGGTCGCACGGGTCAGCCAGGTCCGGGTCATGCACGGGTCATCCGGGTCCGGGTCGGCGGGTCGACCCGGCGGGTTGGGTCGTTTTGGGCACCTCTAGATATGAGTCAATCCAAGTACATGCACGCAAAGGGGCCACAACTGTGATTGTCGGTTTGTATGAACTGCAGTTCTCGTGGCATAATTTTGAAACTCATCTCCGTGTCATATTTCTTCTTCGATTGGTTGTTCAGCCAGTACCCATATTGACCTAGCACACGAGGCATCAGATGAGTAATTGGTCGCAGTTGGTTGAATCGGTATCGACCATCTTGGTGTTGATGTTATAAGGAATCGTACAACTCCACGGTCCATGTTCTGATGTTAGTCTTTATAGTCACCCAGTGGCTCTGGTTGAGGCAACAAATGGCAATGATCTGTTGAAACAAATTATATAAATATATAAGATCATCACATCAAACATAGTGAATCATCTATAAATATCAATTTCAAACTTAGTTCGTCGCAGTTTGACCATGGACTGTCTTTGGTTTATCAAGACCTGTCATGAAGTCCTCGATGGATTTAGGCATTTTCCAACCCTTATAAACCAGCTTCCCTATCACCTTGGTACGAAGTGGATCATCCGGGTGGAGTTTTGCGAACTCGTTGGCTATAACTAACTACAAAAAGCCAAACCACAAAATAAAAAAAAACTTCCACATCACACTAATGATATACAGACGAGTAATTTGTAGAACTTATGTAAAATTAGGAGCCATAAAGTACAGTGCCAACTCTACCGACACCAACACCACGGACTACCATCTGAAGCCTCGCTCGAGTGGCAAGCACATAACAATCTATCACCTCGGCATCAAAGTCTTCACGGCTAGACTCTATCCGGCCAAATAATGCTTGGGTGAGAACATGCCCAGGCTCCAGACACCGCATGATAGAATCACATGGCTTCTCCCTAAACTGTAGGTACAACTTCTTCAGAGCCTCACTATTTCTTAGAGGTGCCACCACAAAAGGCTCCCAAAGAGCAGCATAGGGTCGACTCACTCGCGGTGGAAGACTACGCTCACCCAACTGCTGCTGCCCGACACTCTCACCAACTTCATCACCCTCAGCATCCCTCTCACAACTATAACGATCACAGACCTGTACAATCAATTGCTCGATCTGAAAAACTAGCTGCTCGATCTGAAATAGAGGCTGCTGCTGAGAACTACTACTCTGGACAGGTAACATCATACTATAATGATGCTCGTCCTGAAACTAATCGAACATCATACCATACTGCTGAAAGGGCTCATCAAATGGCTAGTACTGATGCTCATAGTCCATAAACCGTAGATTCGGCTGAAGGGGTTGCTCAGTCCGTTCAAAAGAATGCTAAATCTGAGAATGATAACTGTGCTGACCTCATAATGGTGACTAGGATGACTCTGAGAATGGTGACTGTGGGCTGCACCAGAGACTGAGTAACGTGGAGGGTCAGGAATCCTCCGCTGGGCACTGCTAATAGATGTAGAATGACGAGGCCGAGCGGGAAAGCTATCATGGCTCCCAACAGAGTAGTGCACCGGGCTCCTAGAATACCTATGCGTAGGTCCAAAGAAATCCACGATCCCAGAAAGCACCCAGCAATAAACTTGAGCACTAAATCCTATCTCAGACTCGTCGTACAAGATCGCCTTCAAACGGCGATCGAAGTACTCATCCCTGCTCGTGTCCTGGGTATGGTCCGGACAAGAAGTCTGTGGACACAATACACCCTCTCTGGATGCCTCTCCTAGTCAGATGTCTCTGCACCATCTAGTGGTGGGGTACTCTGTCGGCGTCGCTTTGACACTTTATGTGCCGACTCATATGTAATCAATTTCATAGCAACCTTCTTCAACCTATTCATTAAAGCATACCATTAGAGTAAAATCACATAATATAGAAGAGTTGAATGAAGTCAGAAGAAAATACTTTTATAAATTTATGTACCATTATATCGAAGAAATGAGTGAAATAACATAACATCTTCCTCGTAGTTCACATCAAACACGGGGGAACTTGGACAGATTTATCTCGAATTCCACACAACTCTCCCAATGAAGGAATCATCTCGTACGACCATATCTGTAAAGCCCAAACCGAACCATAGAATTGATAGTCCTTATGTTCATGTCCCTCTTTCATGGCAACATTATCTATGTAGTAAGGCAAAACCCCAAAGCCATAAGAACTCCAAGGAAACATATCCCACTGGTCGAAATCCTCAACTAATGCCCATGCCTATGTCTCGACCATCATGTTGTTATGGCATATGATAAAGTAGTAATATCTCAGAAAATTGGAAACCTTCACATAATCTCTTATGTCTCTACCAAAATCTCGAGCATTAAACTTCTTTTGCAGAACACTTACCTTAATATTTTTGCCATGAAGTATTCTGTGGAAAATACCATTCGACCGAAGGAGATAGTTGTCCTGTGGATGGAAGGTATAGTTTCCAAAGTGCAGTCCAGTGATCATGGCAAAATTGCGGGCTGTAAAATGAGTGGTCCTCCCGTAAACCTGGAACCACGACTCATCCGAGGGAATTTGATCACCCTCCAACTGACGGGCAATTAAGTGATTTAGGGAAGTATTTATACTCCCATTTCTCCTAACATTAATCAAACGCCCAGGAACCCCTCGGTCAAGCCCTCGATAGCTTGATCACCAACTGCAGAATTGTGGCCCATACTTCTTAGTGTCTCAATTATCTCTTTAAATACCGCCTCCCATATGTAAGACTCACTTGTCGTGTAACAAAGCGCATTGCAGGTCTCTTCCATATGTAACCAGTCTGCAATATAGACATACAAATCATAAGAACCATGACAGAATGCTTAAGAAAACAAAAAAAAATGCCACTACTTGCACACGATGGCATGCACATGATCGATGCCCATCGTGTGAATATCATCGTGTGGAAAATGACGACTCACATGATCGAAGCCCGTCGTGTGTAGAGCAAGGCAGAAGCCTTTGGTCTTCTTTCCCACGACGTCTCACACGATCGACGATCGTCGTGTATAAACCATCATGCCCATGAAAGACCATGGTGCACATGATGGTGTCATCTTCTTCAGCATCATCATGAGACGATAAACAACCATCGTGGCACGATCGTGTGCGACTAAATTGCACTAACCGGCAGCTCATTGGTGAAATCCTCTTCAGATGGAGTGTCACTAGCGTGTGAGGAGCTTCTATCGTGTTCAGATTCTCAGTTGGAGTTCGACATTTTCTTGCCAGTGATAGGGTTTGACTGGGGACCTTCGGATTTTGGGACAGAGAGAGAGTTTTTTTGGAAGAGAGAAAGACTGGATTGTGGAGCCGTTTATATTATTGTTGTTTGGTTTTATTAGTTTTCTATTTTTTATGTTTTTTTATCTTTTAGTGGTAGACTTTAAGAGTAATAATGTCTTTTAACACATTTTGGTATCAAAAACTTATACTCTTATGAATGGGGATATATAACTTGTTACTTTTATGGTTTGGTACTACAAAAGAGAGATCCCCAAATTTATAACAAAATAGCACAAATGTGCATACTCTTACACGAAATAAATAATGATGCAATAACACAGTCGAATAATTTCTTCATTTTCTTACACGAAGTTTTTTATTTTTTGAAAGATTGGAATTTTAAGATAATTTATTTTTATTTATATTTAGAAAAATTGATAACTAAGTTTGTCCACCATATTTATTCTGCTATGAAGGATCATTAGCATGTTATTACTAATAATTAATTGCTAAAAATTATTAAAAAATTAAAAATTGTTTCAGGAGAAAGTAAAAGACTAAATATGAGTCAATCAATTGTATTCATAATACTGATAGAGGGGCCTTTATATAGGCATTACAATGAGAGTCCTTCCATACATAGGATTCCTAAATAAGGTAAGACATCTAATAGGATCCTACTACCTCTAGAAGGATCTAGAACCTTCCATCTATGTATCTACAATCAGTATTAGGTAAGACACATCACGGGAATAATAATTCCTGGAACACTCCCCCTTTGTCGAGCACTAATACAATAATGGTGCAGAAGATGTTGCCTTCGTAAAAACCTATTCCAAGCCAAAAAAACCCCATGGGAAAAAATAAAGGCTTGATGAGGAAAAGATTGCAACACACCAAAATAACATGTCATGTATAATCCCCCTGATGTATACACAATGACTCCCCCTGATGAGTACCTCAAATCATAGGAGTCAGATGCCAAGTTGCCCTCACAATTATGCCAAGGAAAAACCCAGTGGGAAAAATACCTCTTGGTCTAAGTTGAACAGAAGTACAACACATCATTTGTATGGATGTTCTCATAGGTCGCCTCGTTAAAAACCTTACCAAGTGAAAACCCAATCGGAAAAAACAAACCTTGGTCTAAGGACAAAAATATCGCGACACATCCAAAGTGTAGAGTCGCTAAAGACTTATCAAGTTTTCTTAAGTCTTGACCTCCATGCACTAAATCAGTCATAACTTCTTCGATTCAATAGGTATCAACAAAACTGTAAGAACTTATAAAAACTAGACACCCATATCTTTTCATTCACATACAGTACGTAACCTAGATCGACCTTAGCAGATCACAAAGCTCTATCGAAGTTGACTCAGCAAATTACCGTACATATCATGTCCTACTTTGCAACAATAGTCATATGTCACTCAGCATGATGGATGTGATCAAATGGTTGGTTTCCTTGGAAAGTAGACACAAACCTTTCCAATTGTACCAATTTCACCATTTTACAACAAGTGAGCTGTCGTGTAGGTCATATGGTAGATAGACCACATTCTGGGTAAATTCGGCTATCGGTTTTCAAGTGTCCTTTTACTGAGATAGAGCAAGCTTCAAGCTTCATGTCAATCACAGACATTACGTGAGCGCATCCTAGGCCATCATCACAGTGGCTTTACAGGATTATTACGAATGAGTACATCGAGTCAAACATGAGTACATAATACCATACTTTTCTCTTAAGACTGCATCATCACTTAAGTGAGCCAAGTCTTATTATGACTTCGACTAGTCATTGGGAATCATATAGGCATTACTTTATCGTCTCTTAGGGAAACCATACCTTAGATTGCCTTAAACCGATTGATGAATACGCATCATCAAGTGTCCCCAAGATCCTTTCATTCTTAACTTTGGATTTAGCGGAATCTCTTAGTCTCACAAGAGTACATCACTATAAACCCTTAGTTTTACACGCAAAAGCTTCATATCTCTTCCAAATCAAGTATATACTTAGTATGCATTCCGGACAAGTTTCATGTACCAAACTCGCATACATTCTTAGCGAAAGTATTTATCGAACCAAGTGGCATCCCAATACTCGATGAGATCCACGACCTAGTAACACCGTCTACCATAATTTGTGGTATTACCATATCACCATTTATAGGTGACGGACGTCCATGACCGGACACAATCCTTGCAGACATGTTTGCAGCATGTATTTAATCTCGTCACTTTAGGAAACTTGGTGAGACACAGTAAGGACAAACTACGACAATTCCAAGTCGTTCTACTCGAACATGATCGTTCGCATCTCTCCCTAACGACGGGAAGACTGGCTCATCAAAGTGACTTACGAGATCGTCTGCCAAGGTATATTTTAAACGGACTATGAGTGAAAGCGCATGTCATATTCATCATTTATAACCCGTCATAATGCATTGTGGTGGTGCACTTTGGCACATGAACATGTGGACGATAAAGGTTTTCATTGTTAACACAATCCAGTTAACAAAATGCATACGGTTACACTTGTAACTAAGCATTTGAATGATGATAGGTATAGATGATTATGACATGTTGACCTATGCTACATAACCGTAGCTACTGGTCTTGAGAATCCAACAAAACCGCCACCATACACCACCGGGATCGAACATAAAGAAACGATTGAACCGATGATAGGCCGTTGGTTTTATCGAACCTCTAGTGCTTTCTTGAAGAGTTCACTCCCTTCACCAGCCCCAACACCTCAAAATTTCATGAGCATGTATAAAAGGGTGTTTAGGATTCCAAAACCATCAACCTTGTGGTCAAAAACCGGTCGAAATGACATCGAACTGGTCGTTCGGATGGCTGGTGGTATGTGAAAACTTCATTTAAGCGGTTCACCTCCTTCAAAGTCTCCAAATGGCACCAAAATTTGTGAGAAAGTAGCCTTAGATGTTAGGAAATACTCGTTAAAATTTCATTTTAAGACTTGGTCTATAAGTGGGTGAACCGGCCTTTACAATGACTGGTCCGCAAGTTCGACAACCATAAACTCAGGTTTCATCAACTTATCAATCATTGTAAAAGGAACAACATAACATATAAATATTATCACTTGAGTACGACCATTTGTGAACACCATCATAGCATCATAAGCCACCCAGGCTAATACTTATGATCATATATGTATAAGGACACGGTGAAAAGGGAGGACTCAACACCATACTTATGCGAGTCGCTACATTATTCTCTTTAGCATAGGTGGGTGTCATCTTCTAATCATGGCAAAGAATAGGCTTTAATCAATGAACATGGCTAAGAAGGATCATCGGGGGGTCTTGGGCATCACACATGCATATAAAAGCAAGACGCGGATGACATAAATATCAACATCGACCATGAGCTCTGCTCACGACTCCACCAACGTACTTTGGTGTCTTTGATCCAGCAGGCTTCTTTGTTCAAAGGAAAAATAATGTCCATGGCAATACCGTGGTATATGGATCATCAAATTGTCCAAACTCCGGACTATTAAAGCCTAAATATGTCAATGTCCCAATACATCTTCTGGTTACAAAAACCGATGTGAGCTGGACCATATTGATTCATGAATTCTTTTTCACATATCCGATACAAGTGATGCATAAGATTTTATTTATCACAAATCACAATGAGATGCTATGAGTGATACACTTTGGCATATATCATCGAGTCATAACATGGTTCAATTATTATGGAACTTGTGTGACTAGAAAATGCCATTTGGCATTCAACAACTTGAGCATTATACCGCTCATTGATTGTGATGACCTACTCATCATAGTCACAATGGATTTATAACACGAAATCTAAAAATATTGTGTTCCTTGGAAATAGCCTAATATGTACTCAATTTCGCTTGCAAAATTTTACAAACATGAGCATAGCGAACACTCTAACAACATAGAGATTTTATACCAGATACGATCAAAATGATCTATCATATTGAGTGCATAACATGGCAAGGTTATATGCCTAAGGGGCAAAATTACGACACAAGCGTGGTGTAAAACTACCATGCACATGCTCGATCTTCTTATAAGGGTACGTATTTTGGGCTTCCCCAATGAAACTATTTTTCAACATTTGAAAGATGATATTTTAGCGTACAATGCATACCAAAAATTGCATCATCTATGGCAAATTCGGCCAAAAAGAGGTTGAAAAACGTGTGTCATAAGACCACTTGCAAATTCAAGATTGGAACCAAGTTGGTTGGGATAAAAGTTAGCACAATCGCTGAAAATAAAATTTCGCGCAGCTTGACCTTTGTTTACTAAAGCAGCGGTAACTCCCTTGTTAGGAAGGCTATGGACGAACAGTCAGATATTCTGGAAACTAGACTTTCGTATATCCATAGGTTGTGCACCACATAGATCATTAAACTCATATCACAGTGCATGTTTTAAGTGGCTGCTTTAGTATTTCCCAAGTTTAGTGAGAAAATAAGGTTGAGACCATATCCAATGGCATAAGTGTTGATGCAAAAACATGACAATGACAGCCATAGGTGCGTTTAAACGCAGTAGGTGTTCGATTTTTTATCTCAAGTAATGATCCTTTCGGTAACTCCAACTTGGTAGACTTGCAGAAAAAGTAGGAATGTCAGTACAGCTAAGGCTGTTTAAAAACCGCTAATTCCGTTTGAACTTTCAAAGCATAAACAAATACCAAGGAGGATGCGCCTAGTCATGATCAAAGTGTAGATAAAATCCACCAAAGTGCATCAAATCAACCAAGTATTTTAATTCTCGATTTGCAAGTACGTCATAATAGCCATGTTATATGGATGCAATGCGGTGCATCAATATTAAGCATTTTGAACAATGAGACATAATGAATATACCATAACCAACTCGTCTTGACCATCCAATAAGATCGACTAAACATAGTCAAATATATAAGGCACATGCCTTTACAAATACTCGGAAAAATATTCGGACATATAGTCACACGAACTATAATCGAGGTCAACGAATTCATGTACTTAACGCAATATGCCATTGCTTTACATGTTGAAATTCATGAGAATTACTCTTACACTCTTTCATATATCATATTGCAAGGAGACGGTGCATGACTACACCTACATGCAATAATTTATTTTAATAGGATGAAAGATGGAGTTTTCCAAGTATGGGATTGGGTCAAGACCAACGTGGTGGTCGCTCAATTCAACGTGACAAATCCGTCACAATCGATTTTAACCACGACATATCCGTCGCAATCAATGTTTATCCCATTTGTACGTCACAAATTCGTGACTAATCATGAACAAGTCATAACTTTACCGTTACCAACAATGTTCATTTTTTTTCAATTGTTGGTTTAAAATCGATAAAATGGCGACGTCAAATCGCACCCAAACCGTGGTGTACCACAAATATCGACTTTCAACAATTATCCGTGACTCCCCCAGGACCGTCACACAGTTTACTTCGACATATGAGAGTGATACCACCTCTCATAGTCTCATCCACCTCAAAGTAACATGGGAGATAAAGAACCCAAATACCCAATTCCCCAAAAGAAATTCCAAAAAGAGAGGAATTGAAAAACGCGAATTTTAATAAAATCTTACGTGGGTACTCAGTTCCATATTTGCTTTGATCCTTGAATGGGATAATAAATATGGCTTCTCTCCATAGCATGCACATCATCATGAGCAACATATTTTCCTATATGCACGTAAAACATGAATATGGTAAGATTCATAAGTGGACAAATTAATTAACAAATGTATCATTAATTAAGAAAAGATGGAGAGTTAAGAAACACCCGGAGAGGGCTACTAGGCTCGATAATGGGCTGAAAAAGTACTCGAGCGCGGCGGCGCAGCCACTCGGTATTGGATGAAGTCGGATCTCCAAATTTCCTCGTAAAAATCTGCTTCTGTTCGGCGACGGATTCAGTAAGCAATATTACTCAGAATCCGATCTCCACCGTTGAATATATATAGATATTTGTGTTAGGAAGTTACTATAAAAATTTCACACCGATCTGACGGTTAACTAATCGGGAAACATGATTTTGGTACGACTGCGCTGTCCAGAAAATTTACACGCGGAAATTCTCGTTTCTCTTTTTTTTTCTGCTCCTCCTTACTTCGCGAGTTGGGTTAAAAAAAAACTGAGCGGGTACTGAAAAACCGGGTTAGGCTGCGGCTGAATCGGATCTGGGATGCGTACCGGATCCGAACTGGGTCTGCAACTGGAACCGGGTCTAAACCGGGTCGGAATATGAACAGCAAGTTAGGCTGTTGTTGCATCGATCTGGTTCAGGTTTGTGCGAGATAAGGTAGTGAAAGTTCCAATCTGCGAGGCGGTGTGTTCGGGCGACCGCACGGCGGGAGATCAGATCAGGGATGTGGGCGGCTGATCTGGTGTGGGTTGCGGCTTTAAGCGGGCGGATGAGCGATGGGTCTGTTCCGATCTGGTGCGATGGGTGATCCGGGGGGACGATGTGACTGTAGGCTGGGGTGCTGTCTGGAAGGGGGGTTTGAACTCGCGGCAGGACTGAAAGTGGACTTCGCGGCTGAGGGACGACGAGGACGACCAGTGGTAGTGGATAGGTCGGGTTTTGACCGACGGTAGCTCGGTCAGGGAAAGAGATGAGTTTTGGAGACGACCGATCTGGTTTGGTCGCGAACAAAGGCATTCACGATCGGAACTCGCGCGACTGGGGGCTAGCTTGCGTCGCGGGCGGAGGTCTGTTAGGGACGACTAGATTCTGGGGACTGGGATTGAGGTCTCCGGTGGCTGGTTGCGGGTCGAGGGTTCGGGCCAGATTTATTTTTTTCAGATTTTCTTCTTCTTTTTCGGGATTTTCAAAAAAAAAAAAATTGGGGGAGGAAAAAATTTCTTGCTCACTTGGGGACTACATGCTGATAACGTGTTTCAGGAGAAAGTAAAAAACTGTAAATATGAGTCAATCAATTGTATTCATAACACTGACAGAGGGGCCTTTATATCGGCGTTACAATGAGAGTCCTTCCATACATAGGATTCCTAAATAAGGTAAGACATCTAATAGGATCCTACTACCTCTAGAAGGATCCAGAACCTTCCATCTATGTATCTACAATCAGTATTAGGTAAGACACATCACGGAAATAATAATTTTCGAAACAAAAATAATATTTAAATTTTAATACAATTAAAAATGCGAAATGTAATGCTAGATCAATAATTGAATCAAACAGTACAAATGATCGTAAATTGAAATATAATAGAAAATAAAATAAATAAAAAAAATAACTCTCGCCCATATAAACTATTCATGTATTGACACAATTAAATACTTTCTTTATTTTCTCACATGGATTTTTTTTTTTCAATGACTGAATATAGTTAAATAATTATCCAATAGCATTTAAAAATATTTAGTTTTATTTTCTACACAACAATATTAATGATTTATATGATTTATTAAAAATAAATTACTTACATATTTTATGAGTATATCTGTGGAAATGATCAAGTATAAAAATCTTAATTTTTTATTCTCGTATATTAGATTATTTCACCATCAGAATTGCTTTACTTCTCTGATATAGCGGAATTTAACTTTTTTTAACCAGTTAAAAATTCAAATTATTCCGCCTTAATAGGAAACTTCAAAACAAAAAGAATATTGAAGAAAATTTATTAAGATTAACAAAGAAAATCATGTAATTTGTTAACAACAACTCTACGGATTGAGAAAAATAATAATATTCATTCCGAAAGATGCAGTAATGACATTAACCTCAACTGAATTAAAATAGATTTCGAGTGAGTAGAACAAATATTGAAAGATCTAGGAAACGAATGATTGTTTTAGAAAAAAGAATTATTTCTTATTTTTATTGCATTATAATTTATGCAGAACTGAAATTAAATTTCAAATAGATTTTTGAATTAATCTTGTGATATGATAATTTCTTTTTATTTTGTACTTTTGTTATCTTTTCTTTTGATATGCATGACTTAAACATGTATATTATAAAGTTGTTGCATGCTATTGCCATCTAGTTGATTCGGTCAAGTGGTGTAAGCTTGTGTATGCTGCTTGGATATTTTATATTAATTAGAGTTTAAATCCTCCATACACTATTTTTTATTTACTATTTATTTAGTTGTGGCCTATGTGTCAATCAACCAGGGAGACTTACACATAAGCAACTGAAGCACCATAACATGACATGTGGCAGACGAAGCACTATAAAATCCTCTTGTGTTGAGCTAAAACTGTATGAAATTCTCTTAAATTTTTATAAATCGCAAGAAATTCTCTTAAAAAATCTAGAGGTATTCAATCAACCAGGGGAAACTCGCACATAAGCAACTGAAGCACCATAACATGACATGTGGCAGACGAAGCACCATAAAATCCTCTTGTGTTTAGCTAAAACTGTACGAACTTCTCTTAAAAAGTCTGGAGGTATTCAATCCGGATTTTGAAAAGTCCTTAAAAATCTTGAGGTATTCAATCCAGATTTTGAAAACTCCTACCATGAGGTATTCAAAACTTCATAGACTTTTAAAGATTTTAAAATCTCATGGATTTGTAGGATTTTTATTCAAAAATACAAAGAGAAAAATCCTCCAGAAATCTTACCTCATCACACGAGATTCTGATGGACTTTTTCACCTTTCTTCTCTCTGTACGCGCGATCCTGCCCTCTCCGACAGCCACATTTGAAGCCTTCGATATTATTATTATTATTTATTATTATTATTATTATTATTATTACTACTTTTTTTTAAACATCACTTTATTAAAAAAACTCAAAGGATTTACAAGAAATTAGTGGGAAGCCGAGAAACCAACTGGACCCCCACTCCTCTAGCAATAGCGAAACTAATACGATTAAAAATATGACCCGCTGCATGAGCCCCAATGTCTTGAGTCAAGGAGAAACGTCTAATACGCTTTAGTAAGGTTACCGCCTCTTTCTCAAGTTCTCCAAAAGAAGAAAAAGAAAAGGGGAGGAACCCGTATCCGATATCTGCGCATTTAACCTCATACTTGACACGTTTACGTCGTGCAGCCTCACTAACCGCACGCCCTGGCACAAAATCAAGCAACCCCAATTGCGTCAAAGGAGACGAACCTGTAAGATCAACGCAAACGTCACGCCCGCCATCCCAAGAATAAAGCAATATATCGGCCGGCCGCAAGGTTCTATCCATATCTCCATGAAGCCCAATATCCACCTCCTTACGCACAGAAATCCCGGACCGATAGCATATATCAACAAGAACATCGCGTACAATGTTGTGCCGATGTTTAATGCCAACAATACCCGCACACGAAACTGCATGATCACAATAAATATCTCCAGTAAAAACCCTAGAACATGCCGAGCACGGCACCTGAACAGTAAAAAGGGGAACACCCAGTCGATAACACAGCACACAACGATAAGTCCTGGCGTTCATAGTTTGTCCCAATCCAGATATAGGAGCCACCCTAAGCCAATCTGAAGTGTGATCCTCCTTTAGTGAGCTCCATAGCGCCACCTGTCGAGGGGATAGATGGAACATAGATTCAACAGTTTGGGTAACCCGATCGAAGTATATATCTGCCAATTTCTTCATAAGTTTGGGCAGCGACCTCGCTAGGGTTACTCAAAAGGTCAATATCCATATTCGCATTAAAAGTACATAGAGCATCATCAAATGAGGGATCAGTAGTCACAATACCAGCACTATGGAGGAGCTTAGTCTGCAGACCAGCAGATTGAAGTCTCGAAGCAAGAAAAGCATAGTTCAAAACATCACCTGCAGAATATAAACCAAGCCCCCCAAAAGCAAAGGGTAAGGTGGCGAGTCTCCATTGCCAATCACCAAAACCGGGCCCAGAAGCAGTGACAATACGCTCCAAGGAAGAACGAAGTGCCACATCAAAAGAAACCTGAGCACACTCATGTAACACCCCCAATCCACTCAGGGATATTACACGCCGTAGACCCTCTCCTCGAGGATCTACCAGGCTGGTAACAACATTTAACATCTCGACAATGCCTTCAAGGCTAAAACGACTCAGTAGACCGATTTGGTCTTTCAATAAATTATACAACTCAATTACAAGCGCATACCCACGCAGGGGTCAAAATACAATAAACTCCCGTACAACGGGGAAAAGATACTGCAGCGGAAAGGAAAATACAACTAGACCAATACGCCATCAACGGGTCCTCGTGTGATTAGTATCGTTCATCTTTCATCATCCTTCGTGCCGACCTTGTGCTATGCTCCAAAACCTGAATGCAAAAATAGACATCCACCCCGAATACTCGGGGTTAGCAAACTCCACCTTTTTTCTAGTGCAAGTACAAGTGCAAAAATACGAGCCATACAATACAAGTTCCAAGAATAACAATAACCAGAAATCCTCAAAGATTCAAACATAACGAAAAGTACTTCCCGAGGCATGAGTTTGGGTAAAACACTCCAAAACCGATAGAGCGTAAATCAAGGGATACAATTTATAAAACCGTTTAAAATGCCATCGAGAGTTTTAATAGAAAACAATTTTAGGATTATCGAATCCTTCTCTTTCCAAAATCAACAGGTCATGACCAAAGGTTTTATTTTCGCAAATAGAAAATAGACAACAATTCACAGGCCCGAGCCCAACATCACGTGTCCTCAACGGACGTAAAATCAACGAAACATAATCACGCACGCGCATCGCCAGACCGGACGATACCACCGACATCCCACCCGTGGCCTCGAAGGACCCTCTCGAGCTGGCTAGCGAAACAAATCACACACATCTCACGGTTGGATCAATCGCTTGTTGCATCCTGGCCACATGATCGCATGACATGTGCCACCGTAGATTATCTCGAGCTCTCACGGTTGGATCAATCACTTGTTGCATCCTCGCCACATGATCACATGCCATGTGCCACCGTAGACCTTCAACCATATCCACACATTCACACAAATAACATATCACATCAAGGATATTCAAACAATTCGCCCAGAGGCATCAAACACTTAGCAAAACACCACGTCAATTCACAACGCACCGAAATGAAATAATATACGCCCACACACAATACCAAGTGCAACATGAACACCAAGCATATACATAGAATTCACATAGTTATTCACGAACCACACCAATCACAAAACACACACGGTTTTGGAAGGGGCCTTTAACGAGGCTAACCAAATCTTTTGAGAACTCATTTCAAACAAACAAACAAACCAAGACGATCACCAATCATCATATCCGCGAAACAAGAAATGTATGGACAAGGTACTTGCCTCGATACCACGAGCACTGAACCACGAACGGATACGGCTCAACCGGGAAGCTTCTAACGCCCGATGCTAACGAAAGGAAGACGACAATGAACGGAACGGAAGAATCAAGCACGGCCGTGAGGAACCGTGAAAATGAACCTAACGATTCGAATAGCACAATCACAACCACTTCTAAACGATTATGGAAATGGAATACACCCGGAACCCCGCCTACGATTCATGTATATTCATACCGAAAACAACAACGAGGGCGGACCACAACCAAACCCTCTCGATTCCGTAAAAATCCACAAAATATCCATGAATCCGTAGGGAAACTAAAGATACTAACAAGATTAATCATATTCATCATGAATCCATCAACGAAACGGAAAGAATCGGACAAAACCCCAAAATCCCCAATTATCCAAAAAGGTAGGGTTTCAAGAGATATTACCTTGAGTGATTCAAGTGTTAAGATCCGTAGAACACGCGTTAGATTGATTATCCGAGCCTCACAACCGAAAAGAAATGATGAAAATTGACCCCGGATGAAGAACTCTCCCCTCTATACTTTCTCTCTCGCGGCGCGATGGAAAATGGGGAAGGAAATGAGCTTCACGCTCAAAACAAGACATTTATAGGGTAACGCAGTGAACCTATCGCCGCCTATCGGCCGATAAAGCCCAACCGATAGCCATACGGAATGCCGTGAGGGTCTATCGACCCCCTTATCGGCCGAAAGGCTACCGGAAGTTCGAAGGTGAAGAAATTTACATATCGGCCGGCCTATCGGCCGATAGGCCCAACCGATACCCATACGGGATGCCGGCAGAGAGTCTATCGGCCCCCTATCGGCCGAAAGGCTCCTGGGAGTGCTCGGCCAAAATCAAACGACCATAACTCTCTCGTCCAGGACTCGATTGACTCACCGTTTGAACCATTGGAAAGCTAACTCGATGTTCTATAATATTGCAAAGATTTATAATTTTTGGAGTCGCCAAAAATTAATGGTGATCTAATCAAAGACGAACTCATACTTAGAAAAGTCGTTTAGAAATCCTGAATTCAACAAAACGACACCGAAACCCGAACCTGAATACGAACCGAAGATACGGTTACGAAGTACTCACAAAGACGAATCTAAGAGCTAGTAGGACACACGATTCCGACCACCCGAAGGCTCGAAATTCGACAACGGAAGGTAATTACCCCAAACTTTGGGAAATTACGAAAATGGCCCAAATGCCCGAAAATCACGATACGTGATCGAATAACCAAACCGAAGTTCACAACACGTCTAACAAAGTTAAACGGACTTGCGGGAAACTCAAAGTTAGCTGGTCGAGGTTCGCAAGAATCGAACTCAAGTGCGGAAAAGTCGCTAAAAAGCACAACTCAACGAAACGACACCAAACGAACTCGGATGTCAAAAGTGTGGAATTAATCATTCTCGAATGACGAAACGGTCATGAGCGAGTCGTCAAAACGGACTCCGACCAAAAAAGAAATTACCGGAATCGAAAATTGCGGATATTACATTCTACCCTCCTTAAAAGAAGTTTCGTCCCAAACTTAAAACAAGTAGGGAGAAGAAATATTCCGCCAGGAAAACTCAACGAGACACACAAGAATGCGTAACTAACGCCCAACGGCGAAATGTTACAAACAACGCAAAGGGGTATACGGTGTGAAAACACGCTCCACGACGACCAACACAACGTCGCCGGTAGAGACATAATAAAACCAACAAATGACAAGCGTCATCAAATGGATAATACAATCAAGTCAATGATCCAAACAATCACAAAACACAAATTACTTGTTACAAGAGAACACGCAGATCGAGAAAACAGAGAATAAACACAAACGATCCACAAGGGTAATTATAAATAATTCGGACTACGCCGAAATCCTCAAAACCACACTAGGCATCTCCGTGTCCTTTCGGAGCAGAGACGCAACCTCGATCCCCAAACCTCTCAGCTACCGTCTCGCAATGTACGGATCGGTGACCCACTTGGCCGCACTCGAAACAGCTGACTAACGGTGAACGACAATTCTTCGCAGATGGCCCGCTCGACTACGGTTATAACATATCTTGAAGTGCTCACATTACTCACTGCAGGGTACTACTCCTCCGATCACGCGATCTAGGAACCATATTGGGATGACGAGACGAAGTCCCAACCTCAAGGGGCCCACTCCGATTTCTGAAAGGTTCCCAACGGTTCTGTTTCTTCGAGTCGGACATACTCTGGCCGATAATCTGGATAGCTCATAGGCTAACGCCCTATTTTGATAATCTCTCAAGGAAGTACAAGCGAGACCTGCCATGTACTGGCGAATCTCCGGCTTCATCCGCCTACTAAAATGACAAATCTTGTCCTCCTCTGTCCTTACTTGATTTTGCACATAGCCGAGCTGTTTGCTAAAATCAATAATAGTTTGAGACAGCGGTACATCCTGCGGTTTCGCCGAAAAGAATTCATTAATCCTCTGATTTCTGATCGGTTCCGGACAAAACTCATCTCTCATGAATTTCTGGAACTCTGCCCACGTGACAACGCGATCTCGAGGCTTGGTAGCCTCCCACCAGCTAGCGGCATCTTTGTCGAAAAGATACTGAGCTACCGGAACCTTACGTTCTTCTGGACAATCAACTATCTCGAAAATCTTTTCCAACTGGAAAAGCCAACCATCCCAGCCCAACGCATCCGCAACACCGCGAATCGAGGGGATTCATACGAATCACTTCTCAAGCCACCGATTTGCACACCGGCTTGGGTCACATCTGTAACACGCTGAACTGCCTGAGTCAACTGAGTCATCTGAGTGGCTACCTGCTGCAAAATAGTAGCAACACCAATACCAATACCATCACCGGCGGCATGCTCTCGACCACGCGTCCGATCGCCACGACCACGACCTCGGCCCCTCGGCATACTAAATAAGTAACCACTCAGCACAACAAGGAATCATAATACATATCATATACAACAATTTCCATCGTAAAGCAACATGCATACTAAAATCATAGCAACGACGGTATCGTTCAGCAATCTCAACGGCCCGAACGATAACCAGCACATAATCACAAAACATCATGGAATAATCACACATATACACGAACATACCAACCCAAGCTTCACAGCTCACACTCGCGTGTCAACACGCAAATCACCACGAGGCGATAAACAGTAAACACCAGTTCACACCTCTCACAGAGGGCTAACAAAACATATGCGTGGCGAACGACTCAACATTCACACCACCAATTCAACCACAATTCGGGGTTAACACCGTAACGAAAGTTCGAAAACCATACACGCATTTCCGGTCCGCAAACAGGAATGATAGATTTTAAAAATGAAAACCACCTTTTGAAAACAGTTTGGAAACAACAGTTGATCTTGAGTATCATTTTACAAAAAGTAGCACAAACACCATTATCGAGACTTTGAAAATCATCTTGCGTTTGAACAAAAATGAGGACACCTTTCCTTTAGTGAAAAACTTTCAAAAATATTCGACCCTTGGGTCTAAGCAATCGCATTTGAAAATATCTCAAAAAAATATTTTGGTCCTCAACCGGAAAATTTTTGAAATGTATTGCGGCATTAGAAAACACCTTGAAAACACCGCAAGAAAATAATTCGCTTTAAAAGTACGTCTCGAATTTCAATTTTCTAAGATACTCAAGGTTTTCAAAAATAATTCAATGGGTTAGAATGCCCAAAAGGTCGATGACGGTAGTACTTATCAAAACTCACAAAATCATTTGAAAACACCCAACTACCGTCAAAACGGTCAAGGCCAACAACTCGGTTAAAGGAATCGATTTTGAAATAAAATTCATCGGTAAGATACCGAAAGCCATTACAAAGGAACTCACGCAATGAAAAAAAAAGAACTACAGTCCAACATGCACAATCCAGCAACTACTCCTCACATGAAAGAAATATGAGAGTCAAATAGTCGCGTATCAAGAAATCAAAATCCATAAGAGGATTCCGTCACTTAGCAAATAAATCATAAAAATAGCTCGTGTCACACGAGGCACAACACAAAGAAGGGAGACTTACAGCCACAGGTCGCACGAAGATGATGATCGCCCCACGATACTAATCACGACCAACAAACTCAGACGACGCGTCGCGACACGACTCAGTCAGATAAAAATCCAACGAAACAAGACTCAAACAACACGACTTGACCCGACAGCCTAGGTTTCCTCAACCTAAGCTCCGATACCATTTATGTAACACCCCCAATTCACTCAGGGATATTACACGCCGTAGACCCTCTCCTCGAGGATCTACCAGGCTGGTAACAACATTTAACATCTCGACAATGCCTTCAAGGCTAAAACGACTCAGTAGACCGATTTGGTCTTTCAATAAATTATACAACTCAATTACAAGCGCATACCCACGCAGGGTCAAAATCTGATAAACTCCGTCTAACGGGAAAAGATACTGCAGCGGAAAGGAAAATACAACTAGACCAATACGCCATCAACGGGTCCTCGTGTGATTAGTATCGTTCATCTTTCATCATCCTTCGTGCCGACCTTGTGCTATGCTCCAAAACCCGAATGCAAAATAGACATCCACCCCGAATACTCGGGGTTAGCAAACTCCACCGTTTTGCTAGTGCAAGTACAAGTGCAAAAATACGAGCCATACAATACAAGTTCCAAGAATAACAATAACCAGAAATCCTCAAAGATTCAAACATAACGAAAAGTACTTCCCGAGGCATGAGTTTGGGTAAAACACTCCAAAACCGATAGAGCGTAAATCAAGGGATACAATTTATAAAACCGTTTAAAATGCCATCGAGAGTTTTAATAGAAAACAATTTTAGGATTATCGAATCCTTCTCTTTCCAAAATCAACAGGTCACACCAAAGGTTTTATTTTCGCAAATAGAAAATAGACAACAATTCACAGGGCCCGAGCCCAACATCACGTGTCCTCAACGGACGTAAAATCAACGAAACATAATCACGCACGCGCATCGCCTAGGACCGGGACGATACCACCGACATCCCACCCGTGGCCTCAAAGGACCCTCTCGAGCTGGCTAGCGAAACAAATCACACACATCTCACGGTTGGATCAATCGCTTGTTGCATCCTGGCCACATGATCGCATGCCATGTGCCACCGTAGATTATCTCAGGCTCTCACGGTTGGATCAATCACTTGTTGCATCCTGGCCACATGATCACATGCCATGTGCCACCGTAGACCTTCAACCATATCCACACATTCACACAAATAACATATCACATCAAGGATATTCAAACAATTCGCCCAGAGGCATCAAACACTTAGCAAAACACCACGTCAATTCACAACGCACCAAAATGAAATAATATACGCCCACACACAATACCAAGTGCAACATGAACACCAAGCATATACATAGAATTCACATAGTTATTCACGAACCACACCAATCACAAAACACACACGGTTTTGGAAGGGGCCTTTAACGAGGCTAACCAAATCTTTTGAGAACTCATTTCAAACAAACAAACAAACCAAGACGATCACCAATCATCATATCCGCGAAACAAGAAATGTATGGACAAGGTACTTGCCTCGATACCACGAGCACTGAACCACGAACGGATACGGCTCAACCGGGAAGCTTCGGAACGCCCGATGCTAACGAAAAGGAAGACGACAATGAACGGAACGGAAGAATCAAGCACGACCGTGAGGAACCGGCGAAAATGAACCTAACGATTCGAATAGCACAATCACAACCACTTCTAAACGATTATGGAAATGGAATACACCCGGAACCCCGCCTACGATTCATGTATATTCATACCGAAAACAACAACGAGGGCGGACCACAACCAAACCCTCTCGATTCCATAAAAATCCACAAAATATCCATGAATCCGTAGGGAAACTAAAGATACTAACAAGATTAATCATATTCATCATGAATCCATCAACGAAACGGAAAGAATCGGACAAAACCCCAAAATCCCCAATTATCCAAAAAGGTAGGGTTTCAAGAGATATTACCTTGAGTGATTCAAGTGTTAAGATCCGTAGAACACGCGTTAGATTGATTATCCGAGCCTCACAACCGAAAAGAAATGATGAAAATTGACCCCCGGATGAAGAACTCTCCCCCTCTATACTTTCTCTCTCGCGGCGCAGTGGAAAATGGGGAAGGAAATGAGCTTCACGCTCAAAACAGCACATTTATAGGGTAACGCAGCAGAACCTATCGGCCGGCCTATCGCCGATAGCCCAACCGATAGCCCAACTGAATCCCCGCAGTAGGGTCTATCGACCCCCTTATCGGCCGAAAGGCTACCGGAAGTTCGAAGGTGAAGAAATTTACATATCGGCCGCCTATCGGCCGATAGGCAACCGATACCCATACGGGATGCCGTGATGAAGTCTATCGGCCCCTATCGGCCGAAAGGCTCCTGGGAGTGCTCGGCCAAAAACTGAAACGACCATAACTCTCTCGTCCGGACTCCGATTGACTCACCGTTTGAACCATTGGAAAGCTAACTCGATGTTCTATAATATTGCAAAGATTTATAATTTTTGGAGTCGCCAAAAATTAATGGTGATCTAATCAAAGACGAACTCATACTTAGAAAAGTCGTTTAGAAATCCTGAATTCAACAAAACGACACCGAAACCCGAACCTGAATACGAACCGAAGATACGGTTACGAAGTACTCACAAAGACGAATCTAAGAGCTAGTAGGACACACGATTCCGACCACCCGAAGGCTCAAAATTCGACAACGGAAGGTAATTACCCCAAACTTTGGGAAATTACGAAAATGGCCCAAATGCCCGAAAATCACGATACGTGATCGAATAACCAAACCGAAGTTCACAACACGTCTAACAAAGTTAAACGGACTTGCGGGAAACTCGAAACAGCAGTTTCGGTCGAGGTTCGCAAGAATCGAACTCAAGTGCGGAAAAGTCGCTAAAAAGCACAGAACTCAACGAAACGACACCGAAACGAACTCGGATGTCAAAAAGTGTGGAATTAATCATTCTCAGAATGACGAAACGGTCATGAGCGAGTCGTCAAAACGGACTCCGACCGAAAAAAAAGAAATTACCGGAAATCGAAAATTGCGGATATTACAACTCAAAGAACCGAGGAGAACATGTGCGCATAGAAAAATATAACTTAGAAATACCAGCACATGTACGAAGAAGCAACAACTCGCATTGAGGGTCATTGAGTTTGGCACCTGCCTCCGTAAGTTCAATGGTTTTAGCAACCCTTTTCAGGACCAACTTACTACAAAACTCAAAATCCACACTAACGGGTCCACCCAATAATTTAACACCATGTGAGGGGCGGGAAATATTGGGTGGAAAAACACCGACATACATGCAGGGTCCTCCTGTGGCCAAAAAACTTCAGTTTTATCAACATTGAGGTGTAGGCCCCGACAAGGTCCATCCGCCATAATCAACTCCAAAACCTTACCCACAACCAAGGTATCACCAATAATAGTGTCATCATCCAGATACCAAGCTTGAAAGGAAAGGTCAAAAGAATCTCTAATCTTACATGCCAAGGGATGTAACACTAAAGCAAAAAGAAGAGGCCCAAGCGGATCACCTTGTTGCACACCTTGATGAGACCAAAGAGTGTGCTCACCATAATATAATCTAGCGGGACAAGAGTAACAGAATTCAACCCACCGTGAAATAGCCTGGAAATGAAGCCGAACCTCTCGTAACATAACAGCCCGATCCACCATGTTGAAAGCGTTTTTAAAGTGAACCAACAACATAGACAGACCAACATCATCCCCCCGGTCCTCAACCAACCGATTCACAGCGTGAAGAATAGCCTTCCATCCACCAGACACACCAACACCAAATTGCAAATCATCTAAATAACTATCTGAAGAGTGGCCAATCATAGAAGCACAAACCTTGGAAACTAAACGCCTCCAAACAGTCCCAACAGCAATAGGGCGAATACCCCCTCCTGGTTTGACTAAGGGTGTGAGGGGAGCACTAGCAATGTACTCACCCAGCGCCCTCGGGCATTTACCAGCAAGGAAAAGGTTCACCACTTAGGTAATAGAAGCAACCAACTCATCAGATATAGTCACTACTATTATTACAATTCGCATAATTATTACTATTATTATTATGTTATTAGTATTTATAAATATTACTATTATTATTATTATTATTACTAATACTACTATTATTATTACTACTATTACTATTATTATTATTTATTATTATAATTATTGTTATTATTATTCTTACTATTATTATTATTACCATTAGTATTATTATTACTATTACTATTATTATTATTACTATTATTATTACTATTATTATTATTATTATTATTATTATTCTTATTATTATTACTACTACTATTATTACAATTCGCATAATTATTACTATTATTATTATTATTATGTTATTAGTATTTATAAATATTACTATTATTATTATTATTATTACTAATACTATTATTATTATTACTACTATTACTATTATTATTATTTATTATTATAATTATTGTTATTATTATTATTACTATTATTATTATTACCATTAGTATTATTATTACTATTACTATTATTATTATTACTATTATTATTACTATTATAATTATTATTATTATTACTATTACTATTATTATTATTACTACTATTATTACTATTAGTGTTTTATTACTATTATTATTATTTGTTATTATTACTATTATATTATTACTACTATTATTATTATTACTATTATTATTATTATTACTATTATTATTATTATTACGATTATTATTATTAGTTGAGGCTAGCTTGTTCTTGTTTCATGACTTGAGCTGGATTTTACATTCTTACAAAGTAGATGAAAATCTATGCAAATCAATCAAAAAAAAGTCTGGCAAACTCTGCGTGAAGTTTGTGGAATTAGAAAATCCACAAAAATCCACAGACTTTCTAAACTCCAAAAAAATCCCACGAAATCCACAACCAATACACCCCCTAAGTGTTGCACAAAATTTATTTCTAAAATAACAACAAAATAATTTCAAATTAATCTCCAAACTAATTGTTATTAAAAAATCAAATAAACATCTTATGAAATTCTCAAAAATAATTTGAAATCTGAAAAAAAAATCATTTAAAATAGGCAAAAGTATCTATGAAATGTTGAACGCATTTTAAAAATTAATTTTTCCTAAAAGATTTTAATAAATTATTAAAAAATATATAGACAGTTTGACTAATTTAATTTTATAGGCACGTGCCATTACGGCACTGGTCATCCTCAACATCATCCTGACATAATCAGAACTTCAAAAATTCAATATCCATTACTCCACAAGAGCTCCAAAATGGGGGTGGCTAAATAAACACCCCCATATACTAAAAAAACACCCCTACCTAATAACCTAGGGTTGTAGTAATGATGACCCCTTTATTTCATTATTAAAATAATGATTACTAATTTATTTTTAATCAATAAATATTAATTAATTAATATATGTATTTCTATATTATTTAATGATTAAATATTTAGGTAAATGATTACTTATTTATTTTAAATTAATAAATATTAATACCATATAGATTTTTTATATGTTATTATAAAAATATAAATGAATACATAAAAATAAAAATACAAGTGGTTAGTATTTAGATTAGAATTAATGTTAAAATTTAAAAAATAATACAATACAAGTGGTTAGTAATTAGATTAGAATTAATGTTAAAATTTAAAAAATAATACAATACAAGTGGTTAGTAATTAGATTAGAATTAATGTTAAAATTTAAAAAATAATAAAATACAAGTGGTTAGTATTTAGATTAGAATTAATGTTAAAATTTAAAAAATAATAAAATACAAGTGGTTAGTAGTTAGATTAGAATTAATGTTAAAATTTAAAAAATAATAAAATATATGTGGTTAGTAATTAGATTAGAATTAATGTTAAAATTTAAAAAATAATAAAATACAAGTTTTTAGTAGTTAGATTAGAATTAATGTTAAAATTTAAAAAATAATAAAATACAAGTGGTTAGTAGTTAGATTAGAATTAATGTTAAAATTTAAAAAATAATAAAATACAAGTGGTTAGTAGTTAGATTAGAATTAATGTTAAAATTTAAAAAATAATAAAATACAAGTGGTTAGTAGTTAGATTAGAGTTAATGTTAAAATTCAAAAAATACTCAATTTACAGATATCAGTTTTTTGTACATTTTCCTAGATTTGAATGTTGAAATGAGTTTGTTTAAAAAAAAGAAGCACTTATAAACAAAAAAGAAAGTGGAGGTATTTATGGGGGTGTTGACATTATTATTATTAAAAGAAAGTGATGAGATGGCGGTGGGGTCAGGGTGTTTATGAGGGGTGTTTATTTAGCACCACCCCTCTAAAATACTCCGACATTATAAGCACAATAACCAAAAAATACTATCACCATCACAACAACTAAATAGGCTCATTATTACAGGTTCAGTGCATGGAGAAGACCGTTGTCATCTCAATGAGTGATATGTGGCTGTCTTTTTATTTAATGAGTTATTTAGTGTAGTTTTAAATGAGTATAGTTTTAATACATATTTATCATATAAGTGTATTTTCAAATATATTTATTAAATATGTGTAGTTTTTTATTTAAGTGAGTTTTTATTGTTTTTTTTTGTTTTCTTAAATCATTATTTTTTTCTGCTTTTTGTAACTGTTTTTTTACCGTCTTTTTAACTATTTTTTTACTGTCTTTTTTAAAATTGTTTTTACTACTTTTTTCTGCTTTTTTTACTGCTTTTTTAAACTTTTTTTTATTATTTTTTTTACTTTGTATTGCTATTTTTATTACTCCTTCTGTCCGGTAGTGGTAAATAATTTACCACTACTAGTCAGTAGTGGTAATAAGTTTGCCACTACTAAGACACAATGGGTAAATAATTTACCACTACTAGGACAGAAGCGGTAAATAGTTACTACTACTGGGACAGTAGCGGTAATATTTAAAACATATTTATCAACTGAGTGTAGTTTTAAAACATATTTAACATATGGGTGTAGTTTCAAACATTTTTTCATTGTTTCCAATGGAGCCAAAAACTCCTTATTCTTTGGTTCTGGACTATAATGGAATAAAACAAAATGACGCACTAAACTGGTTGCACTTCTTCTCATGAAGTACTAGTCATTCCATGCAATTCTCGATATAATTTTCATTTTGGATCATCCGGAAACAGCCTCTCTGTGTTAAGACAGGGGTAAGGCTGCGTACATCCGATTCCCCCTTACCCCGCTTTTTGCGGGAGCCGTTGAGGCATTGGGGTAATGTTCTTGTTGTTGTGGTGGTGGTGTAGTTTCAAACATATTTATCAAATTGATGTATTTTTTTATTTAAGTGGGTTTTTATAGAAAACTACACCTATTTAGTAAATATGTTTGAAAGTACACCTATATGGTAAATATGTTTTAAAACTACAGTAAAATCTCGATAAATGAATATGATCGGGACCGGAGAAAAATATTCATTTAGCAAAATTATTCATTTATCGAAAGAAAATTTGAACATGTTATAAAGAGTTGGGACCAGAGAAAATTATTCATTTGACGAGGTTATTCGTTTATCGAATATTCATTTATCGAGGTTTAACTGAACACTTATTTGAAACTACACTCATTTGGTAAATAACTCATTAAATAAAAGAATGGCCACGTGGGGATGCACTGTAGGAGTTCTCCATGGACGCAACCTTACATTATTACCTGACATTCCTCAATATATATCTGCTTGGAGAAATAAAGAATCTGCTTGAAGAAATAAAGAATAGGAAAATTAGTGCAGGAAAAGAAAATATCTTGTACATGAATAAAGAAAGTAGGCAAGATGGATGGACTATCATGTTCTGCTGTCGTCATGAAGATGGTAAATTCTTATCTCTGGTGTACGAGTTAGCATGAACCAGTTATAACTTCTACCAGTCTGCACCAACAAAATTGGTCAGAGAGAACTACTATATAGTGTTTGTACATCTTGTAAGTCACTTTTTCACCAGGGTTTTCATTTATGTCACCAGATTACAGCGAAATCACAGCAAAAATACTGAAGACTATCTCAAGATGTTCGATATAACTACAATTTTTTCAAATGTTATGAGCAGTCGAAAGTGGGACGTCCCAAGGCGGAAATAATTGAAAATGACGGGACGAAACAGGTCGAAAATGACGCCTTAGGGCAAAATGATTCGAAAATAATGTCTTAACGAAAAATGTTGAAAATATCGTCCCGGAGAGAAACTGGTCAAAAATGACGTACCGACATGAAACAGGTCGAAGATAACGTTTCGAGGCGAAATAGGCCGAAAATGCATCTCATAATGAAAACGACCGAAAATGACGTCTAGAGCGGGCGAAACTGGTCGAGTATGACATACAGAATGAAAATAGTCGAAAATAACGTCTTGGGACAAAATTGGCCTAAAATGACGTTCATGATGAAATGAGTCGAAAATAACATCCCATGACAAAACGGGTCAAAAATGACGTTTTGGAGCGAAACGGTCCAAAATGACATTCAGGAGCAAAACAGGTCGAAAATAACGTATTGTGATGAAGCTGGCCAAAAATGTCATCCAAGACGAAATTGGTCGAAACTAACGTCCCGAGGCAAAACGGGTCGAAAATGTTGTCCAAGGGCGAAAAAGGTGGAAAGTGACATTCGAGGGAGAAATGGGGCGAAATGGCTCGGTACGAAATGGGTCGGAAATAATATCTCATGACCAAACATGTTGAGAATATCATGCCGAGGCGAAACGGGTCGAAATCATGCCGAGGCGAAATGGGTCGAAAATGGTGTTCTGAAGCAAAACGGGTCGAAAATATTGTCGTGAGGTGAAATAGGTTGAAAATATAAGTCCCGTTGAGAAATAGGTTGAAAATAACGTCCAGGGGCGAAACGGGTCGAAAAAGACGTTACGAACTGGGTCGAGAAAGACGGCCCTGGCAAAATGGGTCAAAAGTGACGGTCTCGGGCGAAAACAGGCGAAATAACATTCCAGGACAATGGGTCGAAGATAATGTCCACGGTGAAAATAGTCGAAAATACAAGGCGAACGAGTCGAAAATAATATCCCGAACCGAGACAGGTCAACACAATGTCCCGTGATGAAACGACTAAAAATGACATCCAGGAGCAAAACGGGTTGGAAAAATGTCTCGGGGTGAAAATTGTTGAAAATGACGCTTCGGGTCGAAACAAGTCGAAAATAACATTGTGTGACGCAACGGGTCAGAAATAGTAGTAATGTTGTGTTTTTGTGAGGTACAATGATTTGTGAAATATGGGTACGTTTGGAATAAAGATGAATAATATTCAAAACAAAAACTTATTTTGGGAAATAAAAAAAATAAAACATCTCATTTAAATTGGTCGGAAGGGGTAATAAACAACAACTAGAGTTTCATATTGAATACCTTCTTTCCAATAAGTCTAACCTCAGATATCATCAAACAAATTAGCAACAAGCCCTTCATTTTAATAATATATTTTTTAATTTAAGACGGAGATCATCGGGTAGTCGACCCAGACTATTACGCCTGGACGACACGGCGCCTAGGCGACGCCTGATGCCAAAAGGCAAGGCGGCCAGGCTCAGGCAGTCAACGCCTTAACAATAATGTTTCATATACGATGCTTATATAACAATGGAAATGCATTGTAAATGTAATGTGCAATGAATAAATATAACGTAACGGCTACACAAGTAGGTATATCAGATGACAGAAAAGGATCAAGTAGTACATTCCATGTAACCATAGCTTTACTTATCCCCTGATTTTTTCCCATAGCACATTTAGTGGTGCAAGATTACAATCTCGAGCCAACGTCCCTAGAAACCGAGAAAATCGATCTAAAACGATAGACAATGCGGTTCTCTATTGTTTCTTCTCTCAACTCCTCATCGGCGGCTCGAAAGGTGAAAATGTTCTTATTTGAATAGGCCCCTCAGGTAAAGATTAAGTTTGTTATTGTAATATTCTTTATTCTATTAATCTATCTCATCCTCACCTAAGGACTAAGGTCTAATTTGATATTGATGTAACTTACAAAAATAATTGCTGCCCTCTGATGTGAAAATAATAAAATGTGAATTTAAACAGATTTCTATTTGATAAATATTATTTCTTAATTGTTGGTTCTGTGAATTTCCAACAATGTAATTACAATAAAATTACAAATAGGCAACTTAGTACAATTATAGTAAATTTAAAACTGAATAAAAATCACAATTTAGCAGATCGAGTAGAACTCTTTTCGTAAGATAATTTTGCCCCCGTATAAGAGTAGACAGCTTAGGCAATATGTCCCCAAGATACAACTGCTACTTTTCTGAGTTAGGTGCTCTCCAAAATTCAAGACTCTGGCGAACGTTCAGTTGCTGGAAACTGGGCACGAAAAGTAAGAAAGAAGTACGCTGCAATATGTGGTATGCTTGTATTTGATTCTATGTTGTGGTATGCAATGAAATGCATAAGACGCCGTTTTTATAGGGTCCAAAACCACTCCATCAGGTGGGGAGTAATTGCGGTTTAAAGTGTCATTAATTCTTTTTAATTCTTCAGCTGAAAGATTACCTCCATAAATAGTCTCATTTAATTCGGACGTTACATTATGGAGTGTGAAGAGTCATATTCCAGAAACTGAGTTCTCAACTGGGCTCATTTCAACCGGGACCAAATATCATTAGGGTTTTCAACCGCGAAAAGTCAGCTAAGTTTTCATCCTGAAAAAATCAGCTGGGTTTCCAATCTCCAAAAAACCAGCTGAGTTTCCCACTTCCAAAAATCTGATGGGTTTTTCAACCTCCAAATATCCGCTAGGTTTTCAACCACTAAAAATCAGTTGAGTTTTCAACCCTGGCTGATTGTAGCCGAGTATCCAAACTTGACTGATTGCAGTTGGGTTTTCAAACTTGTCTGATTGCAGACCTTCAAAAAATTAGCTGGATTTTAAACCTGACTGATGACATTGCACTTGGCTGCAAAAAATTAATATAGTTACAGCCCAAGCTCCCAAGGACCAAGTCCAGCCCAAAGTCTAATTGCCAAGAACCAAGCCCGTGCCCGTGTCCGAGCCGAGCTTAGCTAAGCCGAGCCAGCTGGCGGGCGGCCGGCGGCGGCGCGCGTGTGGTCTTTGCATCATCGGGCCACTAGTGTATAATACTAGTTTATTGAATCACCCATGCACCTTCTTACTAATAAACTAGTCAAGAAGGCTTTATTTTTCCAATATGGAATAATTTTTCATACCCACTTTAACTCTTCACCATTTCAATTAAATGACCAACTTTAATCATTTAATTCGCACTCATCGCAAATCGATTTTGAGAAACTTAAAATCCTACGTCTATCTTCTTGAAATGTAAATTCACAATTTAATATTTAATTTCGAAGAATTAAATATTTTTTTATTATTAAATTGGTTTAAATTGAGTCAAAACTCATTTTTCTAAAATCAATTTCCAACAGTCCCCCACATGAGTGGAAATAAATACATGCATGAATGCAGACTCACATACCCAGTTTATGTGGAACACTGCTGCATGAGGAAACGTAGTTTGTGGCTTTGAACCTTTCTTAGTAAATATCTTCGGATATACCGGCGGCTTAGTGGACATGGTGCCTTGAACTAATCCTACTTGGTGTATACCGATTCAACAACACTTACACAACAATGTCTCAACACCTTCTGTTTGTATCCGTTTTGGTCATGGACAACATCTTGGTTTCCTAAATATTTATTCAAGGCGGCCCGTCTTCACACTTAGATAGGTGGTCTCCTTTTATAAAGTACCCTGCAATACTTCTCCTTTTCAAGGAAAAGAAACCATTAAAAGTCTAGAGACTTAACCTCACCACAATTACAGGACTCAGCACTTATTCTGCTCTATAAGGATGGATTTATTATAAGCGCTATTCAATAGAACTTTCAGAACTTTGTTTTCCTATTGAACCAAGCTTTTGGGATCTACAATCTTCAAGGTTGAGCTACCACTGTGATCATTCTTTCAAGATATGGATTTTAATCCCATTCCCTCTAACGGTTTATGAAATTAATCTCTATTCAGACATTTAGTGAGTGGATCCACCTAATTAATATTTGACCTCACATAGTCAATAGATATAACTCCATTTTGATCCATTGTCTCACGGTATTATGTCTCCGACGAATGTGTCGAGACTTACCATTATACATAAGGTTATGTGCTCTTCCAATTGCATCCTGGCTGTCGCAATGGATCATAACACTGGGCACAGGCTTCTTCCGGCATGGAGTATCCTCAAGAAAGTTACGAATCCATTCAACTTCTTCTACAGCTATATCTAGAGCTATAAATTCCGATCCCATGGTGGATCGGGCTTGATAGGATGACAAATGTAGACCTCTTAAAAGCCCGGTCTAAAGAATTCCAAAATAAACCGATATACCGACCTCCGGGTATAAAGGAGAGGCCCAAGCAGAGTTAGTGTGACCCGACTGGCCCCATCCTGAGGTCGGTAAACTAGAATACCCGCAAAGATTAACAAACTTGCCAACCTCTTTGACAAGAGAGGAATGTCCCGACCTAGGTCCCCCGTTTTAGAATAAGACCGACCTAAAGAACCCCAACTCAAGGTCGGGATCATCCGGGCTCATGAAGATCAAGCTCCCGAAAGGTTAGGTTTTGACCTACCTGACAAAATCCTGGAAATCCAGGGGTGGATAAGTTGCAGCCCAAATCCCAGATATCCGGGGATAGGATGCCGCAGCCTAAATCCCTGAATATCTGGGATCTTCCCTGAAATCATGAAAAGGCCTCAAAGAAAAGGCGGATCCTCCCTTCTATAAATAAGGGAGCAGTCGTTCTTCCCGGAAGCAAGCATTCCAGTATAATAGAGAGAGAAATATTCTAGAGAGAGAGAAACATATTAGAGGGAAAAAGGCATTTTATATACTTGAGTGTTGTTTCTGATGAACTTCTGAGATCAACCCAATTCTAAGTGACCGATCAATTCGGGCTCATCAAGTGGCGGCGTTTATGTGAAAGTGTGACATCGAGTCGCACCAAAGTTGAGACGTGAGATTAACAATGGCAGAGGAGCCAATCCAGAAGAAGATCGGAGATCTAATGCCCAGAAATTTAGAAGAACAACTATCGGCTGCGGGGGGGATTAATTCCAAAAAAAACACCCATCACCCCAGGAGAAGAAGCTACACCCAGCATAATCACCCTAACGAAAGAAGCATTATCCGACATAATCGCTAGTGCAATACAGAAGAGCTGGGAGGTCGAAAAGCAAAGAATGCCGCAAAAAATAATACCCATCCTCTCGGACAGACTAGATGAAACCAGTCAGCAAGAAGAGCACAGGGAAAGCCATCCAAGGACGTGGGAACGAGCTAGATAGGAGAGAGTACTAGATCCCCTTATATGCAGTATGAAAGACGAGCTAGAAGAGTTACGACAAAAGGTCGTGGGAAGAGACTCAGAAAACCATCTGGGCCATCATTTCTCCGAGGATATATTGCAGGCCGAACTTTCATATGGATTCAGGGCAGTCACCTTTACTTACAACGGACTCTCGGACTCCACCCTGTTGCTACCCAAAATATTATCCGAAGATAGATATTGCTGGAATGGATGGATAGCAAACAAATGCGAGAACACTTCCGTGAGAAAGATAAATAACACAAGATTTGCCGGGGTTGTTAGTCCTGGGCTTTAATGCTCTCGCGAGATATTATTAATACTAATATTCGGGGATACAAGTACTAATGTAAGAATACAATTACAATGAGTGTAAAGATTCTTGTTATCTTAGCTAGTGAGCGTGTAGATTGCCGGAAGAACCAAATGTGATGCTCTGTGAGTTCTTGTAACAAAGGAGATGAACAGTCGCGGCAGTGAGAGATCGACAGTCTCTCACGGCGAGTATTAGCTGGATGCTTGAGCTCCTGGGCTTATGAATCTCTTGGAATCTGCCTTGTGGAGACTTCTTGCCTCAGCCGATCATCTTCTGGATGAGAGATTCTGAGAGAGAAATCCTGAGGTAGATTCCGGCGAGAAAGCTGGGAGCTTGATGATATGTACGTTCTTCTGTATTTCCGTGAATGAATTCGGAATGTAAGTGAATCAGTTGGGAACCTTTTTCCAGTAGGAGGAGGTTCTCTATTTATAGGACTTGGATATGCCGGGCGATCGCCTTTGCTGTATTATAATAATCGGGCGATCGTCTTTTAGCACATAGGCTTGATCCCTTAAAGTCTGCGGCTGCTGCTGGCAGCCAGCTGTACGGTCCAATGGGAAGCCTGCACGCGTCCTGAGTCGCTGTCACGGGCGGTCCCACTTTGTAACTTTCTGCGGACCTGTCAGTAGGTGAGGTAGGTGACAGGCTGGGGTCAAAGGTCTTGTCTGTCAGCGCCTTTTGTGGATCTGCACGTGGGTGCTGTTCTGAGATCCAGTCTTCGATGACTTTACCGGGCGATCGTCTCTGTTCGGGGCATAGGTCGATTGTCCTTAGCCGGACACTAGAGTCGATCGCCAGATGCCAAAGGGCGATCGCCTTGGGAGTCGATCGCTAGGTACCTGATGGTGGTCTGGTATCTTCGATTAGGCGAGCTAGACATAGTTTGACTGGTGTTGACTCGGTCGCTCGGCCTTACAGTCGATCGCCTGTCGGGATGAATAAATCTTGACACAACAATTGCCCCACAGCTCGCTCCTATGTTGGAAACGTGGGGTGAGGTGGTTCTGCTGGCGATCGCTGAACTTTTGTTGAGCGACTCTGCATTTAATCAGGCGCGATCGTCTTTGGTGATTGGCCCAATTTGGGCCGGTTGGACGCTAAACTGCGCGGGAAATGGCAATGGGCGTGGAAAAGTCTCCGCGCACGTGTCGGGATTCTGTTGGAGGATATCAACGGTTATTAATGACTCCTCGACTGACGCATCCTTGAAAAGATGCGTACGCGGGTCTCGAGGGAGTCAATGAATGCGACGGCTGCACTTCCGACCCCTGAGATTCTTCTTATTTGCACATGAGTCCTTTTTGCCTCCTATAAAAGGGCGTGAGGATGCAGCGTCAAAACTCTTACGCGCTTCATCACTGGAGAAAGAAAGACTTTGCTGAAGAACGCTTCTGAGAAATTCGACTGCCGATCGTCGATTAATTTCATTTTTGGGTAAGAAAAAATCCTTTTCTCCTTTCTTTCTTTGAGAATGGCTGGAACATCATCATCACATGGAGTGGGTACCCGATTCGCCACGGGACATCGGTGTCAGGAGGATCTTCTTCGACTTCCACCGAGACGGCGGCGAGGCTATTCGGGCCGGGATTGACCCTGCTGAAATCGAGGCTTTATTTAATGAAGCCGACGTCGCTAAGGAAGCGGCTGCTGAAGACAGACGATCGCAGATGGAGAGAGATCTGGCGATTAGGGCCTACTTGGAGCAGCATAGCGCTTTCGTCCGGGCCTATCTGGCTTTTGCTGAGATTATGGAGAAGTTGGCCGGTCCGACTCCGATATTCAACTTCCGGGGTTACTCGATCGCTTATCCCTATCAGCTTGCCAAACGGTCGCAGTACCGGGCTGCGCAGCGATCTTTGTGGTCGCTTGGCTAAATTCGGAGTTCGGCGACCAGGAGAGATCTGGCCGTCTGGAGGACGAGGTTCCACGTTCCTTCAGATGTGGAAATAATAGCGCTGGCGGAGAATGAGCGTGCCGATCAACCCCCAATGGGTATGGTCGCCGTGAATGAGGCGATTATGGAGGCCGGGCTATGCTTCCCTCTATCTTTTGCTGTCTCCCACCTGCTGGCTGCTTGGAACGTGGCGCCACTTCAGCTGACGCCGAATGCTTGGCTCCAGATTATCTGCACTCTCACTCTTTTCGGCGGTCACCGCCTGTACCGCCTCCCATCGCCGTCGGAGATGAACCATTTGTTCAAGCTGACGGCTCAGAAAGGGTCGGTCGGAGGTTACCATATTCAGGGCCGATCTGGTCGGGTAATTCTCGGAGTCCCGAATAAGGCGCGGGGCAACCCGTCGAAGTGGTTCTGGGTCGCCGGCGCGTGGAGGGCTTCTGCGAGTGACAATCCTTCGGGCGAGCTGGAGATCCCTACTGAGTTTCGGGAGAGGAATCCTCGTAAGGGTTTAGACTCTCCCTTCGTTCGGATGCGTTTTGAACTGATCTAATTTGATTTCGGTTTTGCAGGTTTTCACATTCCGGCGGTCGAGGAGCTGCCCTTTGACTTCCTGGTTGTCTGGGAGCGGATACGGAGCTTGTTGGACGACGACCTTGACGCTAGCCAGATCAATAAGGAAAGTCGTTGGTTGTCGGCTCGGTTATTCCGTTTCCCGAGACATCTCTCGGTACCAGGTATGAGTTTCTGCGACCTTCATTTTCTAGGCGATCGCCTTACTTGAGGAAAATATCTAACTGTTGATCGATCGTCTTAACTGTAGAGGTTCGCTTTCCTCGCTTTTTGGAGCCCCCACTGGAGATCGACATGTCGAATCCTGGAGTTCTGGGCCGTCTCCGCCACAAGAAGTCGTCTCGGTCCCCACCTGTTGTGCTGCCAATTATTCCGGAGGCGGAGCCCCGCGTGGAGCCGATTGTGGCTGAGGAGGAAGCTCCGAAGGAGGGGCTTCGAACGAATTGCAAAAGGCCGAGGCCGGAAGAAACTCCGGTTCCTGCCCCCGCCAATGAGGTGCCGATCGCTGCGCCTCCGATCACCGTTATCCCTCCGGAGAATGATCCGCCCTCTGCGGCTTTTATGCGAGAGGTGGCGATCGCTGACGCTGAGACTCCTCGAGGGAAACCGTACTTCAGTCGCGACCCCGAGAGGGCTGAGAGGTAGATTGCATTTTTGGGTTGAAACTTGCATTTGTGTAGGAGTTGTGTTAACTTTGTTGTTTTGATGTAGGATCCGTCGCACAGATCCATCTTGCCCGCCGATGGTGTTGGATTTCTTAGCCAGCCGATCTCCTCGCCAGTCCTGTGACATCCCGCAATACGTCAGCAAGGCCGCTTCTGCTCTACCGAAGGCCTGGACGACCGATCTAGATGCGATCGCTCGTCAGCCATCGGGGAGTACGATGCAGGCTATTCTCGCCATTTCTCTCCAAACGGCGACCATGGCTGTCCAGGCTGCGCAGGAGTTTGAGGGGCGACCTTCCACTATTCGCCTGCAGGCGGATCTCGAGGCGGCTCGAAAAGAGAATGCCGAGTTCGCCTATAAGATCGTAGCAATGAGGAAGGACTCTTTGGAGGCAGCCAAGCGGGCGAGCCAAGAGCTTGAGCTGGCGAGGAAGGAAACCGAGATGTCTCGTTTGGCGGCTGACCGATTTCGGGACAAGATGATGAATGCCGTCTGGGCGCAGAAAGTTGCTGAGGAGGAGGCCGATCGTCAGAAGGTGACGATCGCTCGGTTGACTAGCGAGCTGGCGGAGTCGAGGGAGAAGGTAGCTGCGAGGGAGGCCGAGCTCCAAGGGTCACAACAGGCGATGGCAGAGCTGAAAAGAGAGGTAGAGGCGACCAAGGCTGATCCCTTTCAAAATTTGGAGTTTGTCAGCGAGTTCGCCTATTATATGGCGTTTGCCGACTCGATCCGAGCAGCTAAGAAGGGAGGTTTGGCGGTCGGGCCTCTTACTGAGAACTTCAAGGCGTATGCGTTGGAGCATCCTCTCCATTCAACCTTCTCCTTGCCGATCTTGGATCTTGCGGATATCGGCGTGGATTTGAGCTGGTATCCGACTCCGGCTAACCTTGTTCATCCTGACGATCCGGAGGACGGGGAGGCCACTCCGGAAACTGGGGAAGGGCCGCAGGTCGAGCCGACGGCTGAAGGCGAAGGACAGGCGGGGGCCTGAGGCTCTTCACTCTTGCTTGTTTGTTTTAGCTTTTTGTCTCGTAGTTTTGTAGTTTTCTCTTTGTAGCATTTTGGCCTTCGGGCGACCATGTATTTTGATCCTTCAAGCAATGAAATGAATGTTTGATTTTCTGGCTTATCACTTGAATGATTGCTATTTTTGAGTCTTTGTTTGACTTTGTACAAATGTTTGAGGAGAGATCGTTGCGAGGGTAGTTCCAAATGAATTGATAAACTCATAAAGATAACTTTTACAACAAATTCGATCACTGCACAACATCTGAAAAATGGCGTTCTCCGTATGTGGTTGGATAGATACGATCGTCGTTTAGGTAGTCCGCACTCTTCCCCCTTGTTTTTATCACTTAGTGAAAGTAAGGGGATGAAAATAATTCGTTGAGTGAGCGGTCTTCAATTTTGTCAAATCCTCGAGGACGGTCGTCCGTCTTGAGGAACCGTGCACGATCGCGGAGTTCGATGGACCGACTCCATGACCATGTCTTTTGCGCGAACGACATTGTCTGTCTCGTGACTCATTTTATTGTGAGGGTCCTCTGTTAGGCTGCGCCTCGCCTTGTATTTAAACGAAGGGCGTGCGGTCTTGGTCTAGAGGAGTCCTTGCGCGGAGCGTCGTCGGATTAATCAACTCCACTTCCGCGGCTTGATAGCTCTGCTTCCACCTCAGCCCGCCATGAAGATGGCGAACCTTGACGGTGTATGTTGAGATGGGGGTAGTGACGCGTCGCATTGTCCGGGTTCACCATATTAAATGATGAACCTTTGAGGGCGGGCGATCGTGTCCACTGATTAGTTTTGGAGGGCCCTCAGACTACGTCGGCCTCGTATTCAAACGAAGGGCGGGCGATCTTGGCCCAAAGGGACCTTGCATGGCCTAAGCAGTCGGTTCCATCGACCACCAGGACCATGGCTGCACTCTTCTACCTCGGATCGTCATGTAGATGCCGACCTTCGACGGTGTATGTTGTGCGGGGGAGGCGATCTCGTGGCTTAGTCCATCACGTTAGATGGTGACTGTAGATGGCGAACGAGTCCTCCAGTTTCTTCAATGAGGAGGGAGATCGGGGAGAGATTTCCGAGGTTCCCTTCTCTTGATTAGAGCATGTAGAAGCGATCGCCTAGGTTGATCTAGGGGTCGGCTCGTATGAACTTCCCAATCTAATTGTGTTCGACTCAGATGATCGTGTATAGAGATTGATAGGGGCTTCGGCTAAGCCAATAAGCTGTCCAACTTGCCCTCCTAGAACAATCTCCAGAGCTGTTTGAGGAGGTCGCGGCATTGGTTGGTGCTGTGGCCGGGACTCTTATGGTAGGCACAATATTGATTGTTGTCCAGGTGACCGTGGTCCCTTATTACCTTTGGATTGTTCAGTGGTTCGTGCCCCTTGATGGCATAGAAAATGTGGGCTGGAGTTCGGTTGAACGTATGGAGGCGATGGGCTTCCATGTCCTCGAAGGCCTTGAGATCTCCGGGTGGCTTGGCGACCGCCTTCTTTGTTTTGGCGGTCGCATTCTTTACTTTGGCGATTGCCATCTTCTGGACAGGAGGTGGCGTCTCCTCGCCTAGGTGGAGGGTGAGTAGCCTTTGCCTGGCCAGAAAGTTGGCAGCCTTAGCGCGGAAGATCGCGTAGGTTGGGGGAATATCCTTGGTGAGATGTCTAAACATGGGTGAATGACCGTAGAATACCCCCAGGACCGAATAGAGAGCGAGCTCGTCACTGACGGGTTCGCCGGTGAGGATGATTTCGTCTACTCGGTCGATGTAATCTGCGTCGGTTTCGTCTTTCCCCTGCCTGATTTTCATCACGCGGTGGGGGCCTTCTGGTCTGGCGACCTTGGTGGCGATGTATGACGTGAAGTCATTCGCCAGTTTCTCAAAGGAGATGATCGATCGTGGTGGTAGTGAGGCGTACCACCTATGGGCCAGCTCGACCAATGTTAACGGGAAGATCCGGCACTTGGTTGCATCAGATGCCCCACACCTAGTCATGTAGATTCGGAACTTACTCAGGTGGGTTTCGGGGTCCGATCTCCCTTCATACAGAGGTGTTTTGGGAGGAGCGATCGTTGGTTGCACGGGGGCAAGCTCGATGCGGACCGCGAGTGGCTCGGTCGGCCCGGTGATCTTTCTGCTGGCGCTTGCCCCAGTGTCCAAGAGTGCTTTCATCTCGTCGAGCTGCCGTTGTATAGCGGCCATCGCCGTGGCCTGGCTGCTCGCGTCTCGGCGCTCGGAGCGGGAGCCGAGGCGATCAATGCGATCCTGTCGATCGGGACGGAGTCGACAGGCGACTGCGTTCGGCTGTGAGTTGGGTAGGCCGAACTCCTGGTGACGGATTCGGATTCCGTCTTTTCGTGGTTGGAAACAGAATGCCCCGGTCACCAGGATGGGTCGCGCCCCAAGCGATTGAATACGAATCCGTCCGGTCGTGCGAGAGCCCTTTCTCGCGAATTGGGGCTTTCTGACGATCGCTCGCCCAGTAGCCCATTGAATTTCCGTTTTCCCATGCGGCGGACGATCGAGGGAGTTATTGTGGGCGACGCGCATGCTCTCCGTCGCTCCTCTAGGATGGCCATAGCCTCCTCGATCTGTTCTTCGGTTTGGAACTGGTCGAGTGAGAGGTTGGGGCCATCTCTCAGGTGCGGGATCGAGAGTCTCGCGTTGCCGCGGCTTCCCCCGGTCGTCGGCTGGGGTTCGGATTGAGCCGGGATACGGTGTCTGGCGGTTCGGAGAGTGGCTCTTTTCGATGTACCGGCGGATGTCATGATTCTGAAGGTTTTCTTTGAAGCGCAGTGAGTATCACTTCAAGTATATGCCCCGAGAACAATGAGTGTTCTTCGGGACGGTAGGAATGAAAAATGAAGGTATAGAAGCCCTCCCTCTAGCGCCAATTGTTGCTACCCAAACTATTATCCGGAGATAGATATTGCTGGAATGGATGGATAGCAAACAAATGCGAGAACACTTCCATGAGAAAGATAAATAACACAAGATTTGCCGGGGTTGTTAGTCCCGAGCTTGAATGCTCTCGCGAGATATTATTAATACTAATATTCGGGGATACAAGTACTAATGTAAGAATACAATTACAATGAGTGTAAAGATTCTTGTTATCTTAGCTAGTGAGCATGTAGATTGCCGGAAGAACCAGATGTGATGCTCTGTGAGTTCTTGTAACAAAGGATATGAACAGTCGCGGCGGTGAGAGATCGACAGTCTCTCACGGCGAGTATTAGCTGGATGCTTGAGCTCCTGGGCTTATGAATCTCTTGGAATCTGCCTTGTGGAGACTTCTTGCCTCAGCCGATCGTCTTCTGGATGAGAGATTCTGAGAGAGAAATCCTGAGGTAGATTCCGGCGAGAAAGCTGGGAGCTTGATGATATGTACGTTCTTATGTATTTCCGTGAATGAATTCGGAATGTAAGTCAATCAGTTGGGAACCTTTTTCCAGTAGGAGGAGGTTCTCTATTTATAGGACTTGGATATGCCGGGCGATCGCCTTTGCTGTATTATAATAATCAGGCGATCGTATTTTAGCACATGGGCTTATTCCCTTAAAGTCTGCGGCTGCTGCTGGCAGCCAGTTGTACGGTCTAATGGGGAGCCTGCACGCATCCTGAGTCGCTGTCACGGGCGGTCCCACTTTGTAACTTTCGGCGGACCTGTCAGTAGGTGAGGTAGGTGACAGGCTGGGGTCAAAGGTCTTGTCTGTCAGCGCCTTTTGTGGATCTGCACGTGGGTGCTGTTCTGAGATCCAGTCTTCGATGACTTTACCGGGCGATCGTCTCTGTTCGGGGCGTAGGTCGATTGTCCTTAGCCGGACAATAGAGTCGATCGCCAGATGCCAAAGGGCGATCGCCTTGGGAGTCGATCGCTAGGTACCTGATGGTGGTCTGGTATCTTCGATTAGGCGATCTAGACATAGTTTGACTGGTGTTGACTCGGTCGCTCGGCCTTACAGTCTATCGCCTGTCGGGATGAATAAATCTTGATACAACACACCCGACATCTATATTGATTAGAAAATATGGCGGTACTCCACCGATACTCGGACCCCGTGAGCTGCAGAGCAGTTTTGGCCACATTAATGGAATCAGCTCAGGATTGATTCCACCAGATACCACCAGGGACGATTACTAGCTTCAAGGCTTTCAGCTCGGCGTTCCTGACCCACTTCGCGAGCAACAGAGCGCATCAAAAAACATTCATGTCCTTATTCAGCATCAAGCAGTACCCTGGAGAGGCATTAAGAACTTATGTAACTCGGTTCACAAAGGCATGTCTAGAAGTACCCTCATTATCTAAGGAGCTGAAAGCAAGTGCCCTGACGTAAGGACTACAGCCAGGACTACTTTGTACGTCTCTTGCTAAAAAACCAGCCCGAAAGTATGAGAAGTCCTATCTCGATGTTCCAAATATATCAATGTCGAAGAAGCCGAAAAATACATGGAGGGATTACAGGAAAAGCCTGAGGAAGGGGAATGAGGTGTTGGGATTCGCAAGCAAAAACGAAGGGCGCAGCGGAAGTGAAAAAATCAAGTGCAATATGAATCCCTCAAGAGGATCAATACAAGCTACATATATATGAATATAAAATGAACAAAGAGGAAGATACGAAATCATACCTTTGTAGTCCGTTGATTAAATGGTTGAAGTTGATGCCGGTGACCGCAAATCCGATTTGACAAGCCCTCGATGATCCAAACGCCAAAAACACCGCGTCTTTACTAGCCACGCGCCGGGAGATGACCGGAACAACAGTCTACTCGATTATCCTCCAAGGATACGGATAGAAAAGAGTAGTAGGAACTTTACTTCTCAAGAATGAAATCACTCCAAGTGATGTATATATTGTTCTTGATATTATCTCTCAATTATGTGATCACTCCAAGTGATTATGTGTTTTGTTCTTATTTTTCTTTCTCTCTCTAAGAGTGTAAGAACACAAGATGAACTCTCTCTCTCTTTCACCAATGTGTTGGCCGATTTTTCAAGTGGATGAACTTTGTTTTATAAAAAAGTCTTCACTATCCTCCAAGGATCCCACCTCATAGTCTAAATTGATAAGATCTCATCTTATCACACCAATTTTGTCCTCTCCATATGGGACCAACATATCACCAACAATGAGGGGACAAAAGGCACCATCAAAGAAGGTGCACATGAGAGGGGGTGGTCTACACTATGATTGAGTTAATGCAAAATAAAGATCACCGAGCTCTCGTGTATCTAATACAACTAGCTCCAATGCTTTGGCCAAAGGCTTATGATCTCATTTGCCAATAACCACATATGACATATACCTGTTCACTATAGGAGAAAGAATCCTATCTTGGCACTTAGTAGAACCTGCTACTTGTCCGTCAAGACGCATGTTGAGGTTGACCCCCACCTTTTGGCTTTCTGGGTCAAACTATTCTACTGAAAATCTTAACATCACAAGCACATCCCTACTAGATCCTCAAGTCGAAGGTTCACGAATGCCTATCTCAACCTATCTATTCCGTCATTGACTGTCTCGAAGTGAAAACTGTGTGACGAATCGAGGATGAGTCAGTTCGAGTATACTAATCCCATTAACATACCTACAACTTGTGCTCCCACTAACCATTAGTGATGATATGCATTTTCAAAGTCAAAGACCATGTCATACAAGTCTTCACATAAACTTAACGCCAAGTCAAGTTTTATCAACTTGCGAATGATTAAGTATTTAAGCTATAAACCTTTCCAGTGCCGATCCCCTTATCTAATAAGGAGTGAAATGTTTTGCTCTCCCATCATGAACTAGTTTCTCTATATACATATTTACAAGTCAGGAATGCCAACGACTTTCAGTAAATAAACAAACAAACAATTGCCTTCTCATAATAGTTTACATAATAACAAGTACAATGCCCTCTCTCAAACATCCTCTGAGTGGCATTCGAGAGCATATTCCTAACAATCTCCCACTTGCACTCAATGCCACATACTGTGGTATCTAATACCCATGTTCTCCAGATGACGCTCCATGCTTATTTGAGAAAGCGGCTTGGTCAATGGACAGCGACATTGTCTTCTGAGTTTACTCTATGCGGCACAATGTATCCTTTGCGAACTTATTCTCTCACAAGATGATACTTTCTCTCAATGTGTTTTGTACTGTTATGAAACCTCGGCTCCTTAGCATGTGCTACAGCTCCGTCGTTATCGCACAAAATCATAACAGGCAGCTCAGCATTTGGTGTCACTTGAAGTTCACCCAGAAACTTCTTAATCCAAAACCCTTCCTTAGAGGCCTCCGAGGCCGCTTGATACTCGGCCTGACAGGTGGAATCAGCAGTCGCACTTTTCTTGGCGCTACGCCAAGATATTGCTCCTCCATTAAGAGTAAAAATGTAGCCATAAGTAGACATGGAGTCGTCTTTCTATCTTTGGATGTCTGAATCAGTGAATCCCGTCACATTCGGTTATCCACCATCATACATAAGAACCAGATCTCTAGTCATTCTCGAGTACTTGAGAACGTTCTTTACGGCGGTCCAATGTTCCTATCCTAGGTTACCCTGAAACCTACTTACCATGCTCACAGCATGTGCAATGTCAGGTCGCGTACACAGCATAGCATACATCAGGCTACCCACAACCGATGCATATGGTATATTACTCATTTCCTTTCGTTGTTCCTCACTTTGAGGACACATATTCGAGGTGAGTTTTATTTCATGTCGCATCAGAAGGAACCCTCTTTTAGAATTATCCATCTTAAATCGCTTTAATATATTATCTATGTAGAGGGCTTGAGAAAGACCTATCATTCTCTTCGCTCTATCCCGGTAGAGACGAATCCTAATAATATAGGTAGCTTCTCCCAAGTCTTTCATGGAGAACCTACTCGAAAGCCAAGCTTTCATAGAACTGAGCATTCCCACATCGTTTCCTATTAGTAGAAAGTCATCTATATATAGTACTAAGAATGCGATCTTGCTCCCACTAACCCTCTTGTATACAGAAGGTTCCTCTTCATTTTACATGAAGTCAAACTCTTTGACAGCCTCTTCAAAATGAAGGTTCTAACTACGCGAAGCCTGCTTCAATCCATAAATAGAATGCTGAAGCTTGCACATTTTATGAATATTGATGTCAGACACAAAGCCTTTAGGCTGTTCCATATAGATCTCCTCCTCGAGGAATCCATTTAGGAAAGCCGTCTTCACGTCCATCTGCCATATCTCATAATCGTGGTAGGCACCTATAGCAAGCATCATTCGAATAGACTTGATCATAGATACAGGCGAGAAGGTATCCTGTTAATCGATCCCTTCTTTTTGGGTAAAACCCTTTGCCACAAGCCTGGCCTTATAGGTGTCAACCTTGCCATCCCCATCAGTCTTTCTCTTGTAGATCCACTTGTTCCCAATGAGCACTATGTCCTTGGGGCGGTCTACTAGAGTCCACACCTGATTAGCATGCATCGAGTCTATCTCAACTTCTATAACTTCTCACCAATTTGCGGAGTCTACATCCACCATCGCTTGGTCATAGGTTGAGGGGTCGGTCTCTTGGCTATCACCTGGAAGCTCATGGAGACCCAATTCCTCCAAGCGCATAAAGCCATACCTCTCAGGTGTTTGAGACACCCTACTAGACCTACAAGGTGGTTGTACTTGTGTTTCACAAGGTTTGGTTCCAATTTCTTGTACAGGTGTATCCTGAGGAGTTTTATTGTATTCTTCCAAAGAAATACTTCTACCTGCTCCACCTTCCTGAATGAACTCATCTTCCAGGAAGTGTGCTTGCACAGCAACAATGATCTTTTGATCTTCGGGCATGTAGAATAGATAACCCATCATCCCAGATGGGAATCCAATGCAACGTCCCTTCATGGACCTTGCTTCCAACTTCTCCACCTTAGTCTTCTTGACATAAGCGGGACATCCCCAAATCCTAATATGATTAAGACTTGGTTTCCTACCTCCCACATCTCATGCGGAGTTTTAGGAATGGATTTGGAAGGACATCTGTTTAAGATATGAGCATCAGTCAGGAGTGCATAACCCCACAGGTAAATCGGTAAGTCGGTGTAGCTAAGCATGGAGCGAACCGTGTCCAACAGGGTTCGGTTCCTTCTTTCCGACACACCATTTAAATGAGGAGTTCCTGGATGTGTGAGTTGTGACACTATTCCATGCCCCTTAAGGAATTCATCAAACTCTGTACTCATATACTCGCCACCTCAGTCCGACCGAAGTTCTTTGATATGATTACCAGTTTGTTTTTCAACTAGGGCCTTAAATTCCTGGAATTTCTCAAAGCCCTTGGATTTATGTTTCATTAAGTATACATAACCATACCTAGTATGATCATCCATAAACGTAATGAAATACTGATATCCGTCATGTGCTGCTTCCAAAGCACCACATACGTCGGTATGGACTAATCCAAGTTTATCAATGGCTCTTTCAAAGGTCCCTGCGAAGGAGGACTTAGTCATTTTACCTTTAAGGCAAGATTCACAAGTTGGAAAGGGATCCGATCCCAATGGACCCAAAAGTCCATCCTTTTCTATTTTGTCAACCTTAGTCTGACCAATATGACACAGTCTAAGGTGCCATTGCAAAACTTGATTAGTTTCATCCCTACCTCGCTTCCTAGTCATAGTGTTTACAACAACTTTGTTATTTACGTTTATATGATACAATCCATTTAACAATGTGGCAGTGCCTACTAGTTTATTACGGAAATAAATTTTGCAGGAACCATCATCAATAAAAAATGAAAAGCCTTTCCGATCCATGACCGGAATAGATACAATATTTTTATGCCCCTTGGGCAAAACAAGTATATCATCCAATGTCAAAACAAAGTCGTATTTCAAATCCAAAAGAAGTGATCCTACGTCAGTTGCTTTGACACTATGCCCCCTTCTGACAGTAATCATCACTTCCCCAGCTCTAAGCTTCCTACTTTGTTCCAGATCCTGATTCAAGGTACAAATGTGAGAACTAGTACTGAATCCAGTATCCAAGAAGTAGAAAATATAATAGCAGAACAATTCATTTCCAAAACTAAAAGTTCTGTACCTGAAGTGCCATGAAGGATCGGACAGTCTCTTGCCCAGTGGCCCAGCTCACCGCATTTGAGACATTTGTCCTTCTTCTTGCTCTTAGGAACCATCGGGGCCTTGCCCTTATCCTTACTTTGTGAGCCTATATGCTTCTTGGTCTTTTTCTTCTTGTTCTTGGACTTCCCAGATTTAGAAAAAATCACAAGGGCAGATTCCTTCACCCGCAGATTCTTCATCTGAGACTGAGCGGTTACAAGTTTGTTCATCAACCCTGCTAAATTGCAAGTAATTTTATTGCAGTTGAAGTTCATAACAAATTGAGAGAAGGAATCAGGAAGAGATTGTAGGATAAGGTCAGTTTTGAGTGAAACATGCATTCTAAAATCAAGAGCCTCAAATCTCTCGATCATAGAGATCATTTGAAGATGTAGTCCCCAACTTTCTCACCTTCTTTCATCCTGGCACCGAAGAGTTGCTTAGATATCTCATACCTAGCAGTTGGACTGTGCTCACCATAACGCTCGATTAAGTGAGATAAGATCTGTCTAGAAGAAGTCATTTTCTCATGAGCTCTCTGAAGCTCATTAGACATAGAGCCCACCATATAGCCACGGACTTTAATGTCATCCTTAACCCACTTTTCGTGGTTTCCAACATCTTCCTGACTGGCTCTGGTCCGCACTAAAGTGCCGGAATGTCTGCCTTCAAGACGTATCCCAGTGCATCCATACTGAGGACAATCATCAGATTGCGTAGCCAGTCCACAAAGTTTGGTCCAGTTAGGTTGTTCTTCTCAAGTAGAATTGCAAGTGGGTTCATTGTCATTATGAGAGTTGTTATTTGGTTTGTCTGCATTAAGTAAAACAGATTGATAAGTGACTCGTTTGATTATGATCTGAGTTTAGAATTAAGGTATTTTCTATTCATTTATCCCAGCTCCTACTATTTTATCGGAATAACACACTCCCATGTGAAATCCGGAAGTACTTGTTCGCTTTACTTTATAGTGGTGATCGAGTTCTTTATAAATTTTAATAGAGGGCAACCAAATAGGTTTCTGGTGTATTAATCTTCATAAAGTGGTGTCCAACACCAACCCATATAATGGATGGTTCGATCTTCTTTTTCCCCTTGTTCACTCCCCTCAACCTATATGATTTCTATAGTCCGTGAACAAGTTAAGTTTATACCATCGACGCTAATCAATTTCACAATTGAATCTTATCCGGCAACCGAACATGTTTCTAGGGATAAAATTTGCTCCAACCGAAGGCATCCAATGCGCTCCAGGTAATTTATCCATCCTCCCCGAATGACTACCCCGATAACTCGAAAGCATAGCACATCCGGTTTGGACTTTAATTTCCCGAAAGCTCGATGGAGGGAAGGAAAACCTTGAAACCTGATAAACTTAATAATTTGTTGTGGGAGAATTTTTGCGATTTAAGTTACACTTTGCACATTAATTCATTTAAGCGCGTTTGTAGCATTCATACAATATGAACAACCATTCACAACCTAGTTGCTACCAACATATAGTTCATGGACCGTTCCTAGAAAACAAAAACTCCGTAATCTAATTACAAGTCTTCGTCTTGAATCTTCGTCTTCTCGAACGGATCTTCCTATGGTTTTCGTCATTACATATAAACTTTACATTGAAAAATTGCATCCTATACAAATTTTCTAGTAAAATAAATAGGCTCAAAACGGCCTTTACAACCCAATCGAATAAAACAGAACGATTCAAAACTAGGTCCATGAACCACATCCCCATTCACAAGTATTCATCCAATAAATACTAAATAAATGGAATTAATAAATATATATATATAGATCCAACCAATATATAAAATTAACTATAAATAGATTGATCCAATCAATCTACACAATCGGTAATATGAAAATGTTCAAAGTAATTCGGTCAATCAAAACCATTCCAACAAATCAAGTTTCCCCCTTTAAAATGAAATACCATATTCCATTTTAGTCAAATTATATCCAATATAAAATGCGGGAGATTATTTTTCTGAAATGGGCAGAAAAACGAGCCTGAAACATACTAGAGCAGTGCCCGGATCGCGATCCAGGCATAGTGGATCGCGATCCAACAGGCCTGATCACGACCCCAAAGGGCAGACCGCGAGGCAGATTGATTTTGGCGTAGCCAATTTCAGTTTTGTCCTCGGTTCCATCCAACGGCAATCCGGGGCTTGATATTCGACCGGATATCCAATATCAATATTTTTCGACTTTCATATCTTCAATATGAAATGAATCATATTTCTAAGAAATAAAAATATAGATCTATATTTTGATATGAATTTAGGAAAAACACAAATACAACGAACAAACAAACATATACAACGATTAAACATTTATGATTCTAAATCATAAACCATTCACTCAAGCATTCCAAATGCAATCGTATATACGATCGCAAGACCACGCTCCGATACCACTGTTGGGATTTGCAAGCAAAAACGAAGGGCGCAGCGGAAGCGAAAAACTCAAGTGCAGTATGAATCCCTCAAGAGGATCGATACAATCTACGTACATATGAATATAAAACGAACAAAGAGGAAGATGCGAAATCATACCCTTGTAGTCCGTTGATTAAATGGTTGAAGTTGATGCCGGTGACCGCAAATCCGATGCCAAAAATACCGCGTCTCTACTAGCCACGCGCTGGGAGATGACTGGAACAACAATCTACTCGATTATCCTCCAAGGATACGGCTAGAAAAGAGTAGTAGGAACTTTATTTCTCAAGAATGAAATCACTCCAAGTGATGTATATATTGTTCTTGATATTATCTCTCAACTATGTGATCACTCCAAGTGATTATATGTTTTGTTCTTGTTTTTCTTTCTCTTTCTAAGAGTGTAAGAACACAAGATGAACTCTCTCTCTTTCACCAAGGTGTTGGCCGATTTTTCTTGTCATAATGAAGTGGATGAACTTTGTTTTATAGCAAAGTCTTCACTATCCTCCAAGGATCCCACCTCATGGTCTATATTGATAAGATCTCATCTTATCACCCCAATTTTGTCCTCTCCATATGGGACCAACCTATCACCAACAATGAGGGGACAAAAGGCACCATCAAAGAAGGTGCACATGGGGGGACGACCTACATTATTATTGAGGAGGTTTGGTTCGTTTTGGTCCATGAAATGGACCGTCGTGTATCCAGTCCGACTAATACATCTTAGTTCGTCTCAAATAAAATTAATACAATTGATTAATCTAATTAATCAATTATTTCAAAATATTATTTCTCCAAGAAATAATTATTCATGAGTTAAATTAATTACCTAGTAATTTATTTAATTCACAAGACCGATTTAGTATATCCAATAAATTAAATTAGACATCTAATGTCTAAAATTCATAATAAGAGATCCAGTTCAAATTATTCCGTCGTCTCCCTAATGCGCGACTTGGTAGGTCTGTCTCAGTAAGCAATGGGAGGAACTAAGGAGTAATACCACCACCTAGCCAGTCCCGCAGCCTATACTGTAACCTTACTGGGAACGAATGATAGGTATCATTCAAGAATAATTATGTCGTGAATACCAGTAAACGTATAAACCCTTCTTTCAAATATTCTGATCAAGTTATAGGATCACGATCAGTCAAACCCTATTTGTACTTGATTCTATGTTTGAGTTAATGCAAATCAAGATCACCGAGCTCTCGTGTATCCAATACAACTAGCTCTAATGCTTTGGCCAAAGACTTATGATCTCATTTATCAATAACCACATAGGACATATACCTGTTAACTACAGGAGAAAGAATCATATCTTGGTACTTAGTAGAACCTGCTACTTGTTCGTCAAGACGCATGTCGAGGTTGACCACCACCGCTCGACTTTCTGGGTCGAACTACTCTAGTGTATATCTTAAACGTCACAAGCACATACCTACTAAATCCTCAAGTTGGAGGTTCACGAATACCTATCACAACCTATCAATTCCGTCATTGACTGTCCCAGGGTGAAAATCATGTGACGAATCGAGGATGAGTCGGTTCGAGTATATTAATCCCATTAGCATACCTACAACGTGTGCTCCCACTAACCATTAGTGACGGCAGGCACTTCCAAAGTCAAAGACCACGTCATACAATTCTACACATAAACTTAACGCCTAGTCAAGTTTCATCGACTTGTGAACGATTAAGTATTTGAGCTATAAACCTTTCCAGTGTCGATCCCCTTATCTAATAAGGAGTGAAATGTTTTGCTCTCAAATACACGGACTAGTTTCTCTATATATATTTACAAGTCAGGAATGCCAACGACTTTCAGTAAATAAAGAAACAAACAATTGCCTTCTGATAATAGTTTACATAATACAAGTACAATGCCCTCTCTTAAACAGCCTCTGAGTGGCATTCGAGGGCATATTCCTAACATGAGGAGCCAGCAGGGTGGTGCAGCACGAGGTGTATACCTTCTGAGGAAATATCCGTCGGGGAGAAATGCCCCGTGAGAAGGCAGATTGAAGCGCAGATCGGAGGAAAGGTGAGATTAACCTAAGGCGACCAAGGTTCAACCAATATAGACCACTGACAATAAGGAGAGCACAGGTTCTATAGGTGGTCGAAGGCAAGATAGGTCGGGTTATTGACTGGCCCATATCCTATTTTAGTGGACCCACCCAACCAAAGTTGGAACTTTATTTCCGATTCCATAATGATTATGGGCATAAAATGGACGAGTGTAAGCATCTCAAGGATGAGATTGAGAGGTTGGTCCGAGCAGAACATCTAATGGAGTTCATGTACCAACAAAGAAATAGAGGTCGGAAAAAGCCACTCGTACCCCCAAGAGGTACAGGGGTGAAAAGGGAAGCTCCTCGAAGGACCCCTGACCCCTCTGCTAAGAAATGAGTGATTCATATGATATCAGGAGGACCGAAGGATGGAAATTTTAATCAGGCCCGAAAGGCCCACACACAAAAAGCAAAATAGCGCCAGTTTAAAGAGGTCGCCTCTGTAAGCAGTGGACCCGTTATCCACTTTGGTCCGACGGACTATAACGGGATACACGCGCCCCATAATGACACACTTGTCATCACAGCGGAGATTGCTAGTTATGATGTGCAGAGGGTTTTCATCGACACAAGGAGCTCGGTAGATGTATTATTTTACGACTGTTTCAAGCAAATGAGCCTCGAGGTGGAATTAAGAAAGGTGGATACGGCACTTTATGGATTCTGCATGACCGAAGTGCATCCAGTAGGGGAGGTGGTACTTCCGGTGGCATTGGTTCGGGTACCTCATAGAAAGGTTAAGACAATCAGGTTCTTAGTGGTCGATACTAAATCAGCCTGTAACGCCATTTTGGGACGCCCCGGGCTCAACAAATTTGAGGCAGTAGCATCTACCTCCCACATGAAAGTAAAATTACGTGTGGGAAACGAGGCAGGAGAGGTAACTGGAGATCAATTTGTTTCCCGATCTTGCTACCAGACAACAGTAAAGCAGGGGGTGCAGAGCAATAAAAGATCGTCCGAGCTAAGAGGCCCAGGTCCAGAACAAAAAGGAGATAAGAAATTAAAAGCAGTAGAGGGAGCTCAGGGGGAGGGTGTCAAGCCTAACGAAGAACTTATGGAAATATAATTAGTCCCAGGAAAGCCTGAGACAAAAACTCGTGTAGGAAGTCGGATGGATAGCGGGCTAAGAGAGAGTCCGGTTCACTTATTAAGGAAATTTGTGGACATCTTCGCATTTGCGGCTGAGGACCTAGTAGGAATAAGCCCGACAGTTGCCGAGCACAAATTAAACATCGACCCAACTGTAAGACCGGTGAAATAGAAGAGGATGCACTTTGGATCAGAGATGGACGGAATCATTGGAGAAGAGGTCGACAAGCTTCTCCGAGCTTGGCACATAACGGAAATTCAGTTTTTGGAGTGGCTATCTAACGCTGTCATGGTAGGAAAAAGGCAAGGTAAATAGAGAATGTGCATAGATTTCTGGGACTTACACAAAGTGTGTCCCAAAGATCACTACCCATTGCCCCGCATAGATCAGCTGGTTGATTCAACTTCGGGATGCGAATTGCTCAGCATGATGGTTTCCTCCCAGGGATATCATCAAATTCCCCTGTCATTCGAGGACAGGAAGAGGGTCAGCTTCGTGGTATCAAAAGGAACCTTTTATTATGTACGCATGCCTTTTGGGTTGAAAAACACAGGGCCACGTATCAAAGGATGGTCGATAGAATTTTCAAATCTCAAATTGGTAGGAACATGGAGGTCTATGTTGACGACATGCTAGTAAAAAGTGTAAAAGTAGGGGAGCACATAAGAGATCTAGAGGAAACGTTTAAAAATCTGCGCACATATGGGATGAAGCTCAACCCATCGAAGTGCTCTTTTGGGGTGAAATTGGGGAAGTTTCTGGGATATGTGGTCACAGAGCAAGGAATTGAAGTCAACCTAGAGAAATTAAAAGCGGTATTACAAATGTGCCCTCCAAAAAATATCAAAGACATCCAGATATTAACAGGAAGGATCGTAGGGCTGAGCCGATTCATTTCTCGCTCGGCTGAGAAGGGATTTCCATTTTTTAAGCTACTAAGAAAGTGAAATAAATTCGAATGGACCCCCAAAGCACAAGTGGCCTTTGACAAATTGAAGGAGTATCTATCCGAACTACCCTTGCTCACCAAGCTGATACGAGAAGAGGAGCTAGTGCTGTACTTATATGTTGGGAAAGGGGCGGTCAGCTCGGTCTTATTAAGGGAAGAAGCAAACCAGCAAAAACCTATCTATTATACGATCTGAATTCTACAAGGAGCAGAGCAGAACTATTTTGACTTGGAAAAGGTAGCCCTGGCATTGGTAGTCACAGCTCGACGGCTGAGACCGTATTTTTTGGCCCACCGCATAAAGCTACGAACCAACTTACCCTTGAGAGAAACATTGGCTAGACCTAATGCATCAGGTTGCCTGGTAAAATGGGCGGCAGAAATGGGGGAATATAACGTAGAGTACGAGCCGAAAATAGCAATTAAATCTCAAGCTTTGGTAGATTTCATTCAAGAAGGGGCTACCCTGTCGCTACCAGGGGGACAATGGATTTTACATGTTGATGGGTCAGCCACGGCGGGTAGCTCTTGAGCTGGAATAATTCTTACTACTCCGGAAGGAGAACAGTTGGAATACGCCGTGAAGTTTGAGTTTAAAGCTTCCAACAGTGAAGCCTAGTATGAAGTCCTAGTTAAAGGAATGCGGCTAGAAATTGATTTAGGAGCGCAACGACTCGTGGCTCACTATGATTCTCAGCTGGTCACACAACAAGTAGGAGGAAAATTTGAAATAAACGAAGAGCGCATGAAGAGATACGTCGAGGAAGTAAAAGAGGCCGCTAAAAAACTAGGGGAATGGGAGTTGATCCATATTCCCAGGGCAGAAAATGTAAGAGCCGATTATTTTGCAAAAATGGGGAGTTCCTTGGTGGATTGTCTCTCACGAGCAATAATGATTTTAGGAGTAGCTCGGAGTAGTATCGCCAGGCCGGTGATGGAAATAAGTGAAATAGCAGATTGAAGAGCCCCCTATTAGCATACGTAAACAGGGCAGAGCTGCCAAAGGACAAGCAAGAAAAGGCAAAAATTGTGCGCAGGGCAGCCGGATTTTGTTGCATTTATGAAGGGCAGCCGAATTTTGTTGCATTTATGAAGAGCTATACAAAAGATAATACCTCGGACCATACCTGAGATGTGTCTCGGAGGAAGACGGTGGAAGCATACTAGAGGAAATTCATGAGGGATGATGCGGTGATCACACCAAGGGGAGAGCGTTGATTAGCAAAACATTAAGAGCTGGTTTTTTTCTGGCCGATGATGAGCAAGAAAGCGGTCGAGATGGTTAAATGTTGCCAAAAGTGTCAGGTGAACGCACCATTAATCTACATCCCAGCAGAAAACATGATTACTATAGGAGCACCCTGCCCATTTGCTAAATGGGGGATCGATATTATGGGGCAGTTCGCAGTTGGCTCGGGAGTAAGGAAGTTCTTGGTGGTAGCCATCGATTATTTCAGTAAATGGGTAGAGGCCGAGCCAGTAGCCACCATCACGAATCTAAGGATCATAAGATTTTTATTTAATAACATCTGCTGCAGATACGGGGTGCCCCAAATACTCATCTCGGACAATGGAACACAATTCAATGGAAAAAGAACTCAAGCCTGGTGTGAAGGAATGCATATCAAACAACGATTCGCTGTGGTATCCCATCCGCAGACCAACGGGCAGGTAGAGGTAACAAATAGAACAATCTTACAAGGGATAAAAACCCGATTGGACAAATCATGGGGAGGATGGTTCGACGAGCTCAGCTCGGTGCTGTGGTCTTACAGAACCACACCAAGGTCGTCAACTGGTGAGATGTCCTTTAGTATGGTGTATGGGTCTGAAGCGGTAATACCGGTAGAGGTCGAGGAAATGTCACACCGAGTTCGATGGTTCAATGAAGAAGAAAACGAAGAGTTGATGAAGGAAGCGCTGAATAAAGAAGGGAAATAGCTGCGGCACGAACTAAGAGATACAAGAATTTGAAAAAGGCAGCTCATGATAAGAAGGTAAAGAGAAGACAGTTCCAGATAGGCGACTTGGTACTCAGACGAGCTGATGCTCTCAAAAGAATGGGGAAGCTGGAGCCGAACTGGGAAGGTCCTTGTAAAGTAATCCGAATCTACGCGGGGGGAGCTTATGAGCTGGAAGATATGAAAAGGGTATCCCATTAAGAGAGCATGGAACATATGCCATTTGAAAAAATATTGTGTATGAAGAAATATTGGGAAATGCTTGTAACGTTTTAATAAAAGTCCATTACCAAGGGAATCTTAATGTGTAGTTCGAACACTCCTGTCGAAAGAGATGAAGAAGAGTGAGAAATGACGAATTAATGCTGCTGTCCAGTATTTATACTGAACAGTTATTAGCGGGCGCTAAACATACTCATTAGCGCGCGCTAACGGGGTCAACGCCTCAGAACACTCCGCCCGCAACACTGTTAGCATGCGCTAGCCAATACGCGTAGCGTGCGCTAACGAGTCATGAATCAAGTCCAGTAGCTCTTGGACAGATCTGAACCTATCAGGTAGCATGCGCTAGAAAGAGAAGTCAGCGTGCGCTAAGCAATCGATAGCGTGTGCTAGCTACTAAACTTAGCGTGCGCTAATGAGACTCCAGTCCCTGTCCAATAGCTCCTGGACTGCATCTGGACTGCCAGTTAGCGTGCGCTACACACCCGGTAGCGTGCGCTAACAACAACACAGTAGCACGCGATACACCATAAACGTTAGCGGGCGCTACACCACAATAAACCAAAAATTCACACAGTGATACGAGACGCCTCCGAACACATGTCCCAACAAGGCACACCCAAAACATGGCACAAAATTCCAACGAGGTGGATGATAAGAATCTGATAAACCCCATAAAACTCAACAAATCCGGAACAAATATCTTGGGTATTACATTCTACCACTCTTAAAAGAAGTTTCGTCCCCAAAACTTAAAACATAGAACGATCAACGCAAAACAATCTCAAATAACATACGATATCCGTCACGGACGACCTGCAACGAATCACATGCAGCATGTGGCTGCTACGATCCATATCGATACGCCAGAATGATAACAAAATGTAACGAACAAAATCAATATGGTTGACTAACCCGAACAGTACATTAATCAAAACACGAGTTAATCATTGAACAAATACGAAATTCCGACAACTCAAAGGTCTGGAAGATTGAATACGAAGATAATTTCCCGAACTTAAGGAAATTTCGAAGTAATCGAACGCTCAAAGATCTCAATAGAAACTCAAATGATAGCCATCGTATAGTAACGATCGAGCAACAATAGTCGAACGACAACGATTGAACGACATCGATCAATACGACCACAATTGAACAAAAGTTCCAAAGTTTAAGTCTCAACTCAAAACATTTAGTGACCTTGTAAGAACTACAAGATACTCATTCGCATAGGGTTCATGGGAATGGGACTGAATTTGTAAAAGGTCACAATAACAAATGGATTAATCCGAAATGATACCACAACTCGTCCACCAATGAAAAGTGAAGAATAGAACGAGTTCATAAAATATCAACGAGCACAAACGAGTCGACATGATCGAAAATACAGAAGTTCAACAATCCGATCAACTTCTAATAAAAGAGTTTATCCCCGAAATTCGAAACAACAAGGCAGGGAAAATAACATAACACACAACTGGTAGACCACACCCTTCAGGGACTCCTCGGAATCAATCTTGATATCAGTGCTCAAGTCTGTGCCTCGAAAGACTCGGTGACTAACTCACAAAATTGAACCTTGTGTCCCACGAGTCCGCACTGGTAACACGTTACTGGCAGATAAGGACAATGTACACGAACATGCCCTGGCATATTACAGTTGAAACACCTCCTGGCTTTATCAGGAGTCACAGCTGGAGACTTGGAACTCTCAGTCCCACGCATCGAGCGATGGAGCTTCACGGCAGAAAGACTACGGTGTTGCAATCTAGAAATACCAACTCCTGTACTGTCCATAAGGTCATCGGACTTCCTCCATTTCTTCGACTCGGGCACACATCCCGACGATAACGAAGCTAGTTCGTAGGCTAAGACTCGATCTTGGTAATCTCTCAGCAAAGTGCAAGTGAATCCCGCCATATACTGGCGAATCTCCAGCTTCATCCGTCTGTAAAAATGAAGGATCTTCTCTTCCTCGGTCCTCACCTGATCTCGTACAAAACTGAGTTGTTTGCTATAGTCGATGATAGCCTGCGACACCGATACATCTTGCGGTTCTGCCAAATAGAATTCATGAATTCTCTGCTCTCTAATCGGTTTCGGACAGAACTCAGCTTCCATAAATGCCTGGAACTCCACCCACGTGACATCACGATCACGAGGTTTAATAGCTTTCCACCAATTAACAGCATCTTTGTCAAGAAGGTACTGAGCGATAGGCACCTTCCGCTCTTCGGGACAATCGTCAACCTCGAATATCTTTCCCAACTGGAAAAGCCAACCGTCCCATCCCAACGCATCCGCAGCACCAGCGAATCGAGGGGGATTCGTACGAACTACCTCTCGAAGCCATTGATTTACACTGACGTTCTGAGTCGCGTCAGTGTTGCGTTGAACAGCCTAGGTCAACTGAGTCATCTGGGCTACTACTTGTTGCAATATAGTAGTAATACCATTATCATTCCCGGCAATATTCTCTCGATTCCGCATCTGATCCCCGTGGCCATCAGCACCACGGTTACGACCACGACCTTTGTCCCTCGGCATACTAACAAGCAACAACCTAATGCAACGAAAATCACATAATCACACATAGAATCCATTCACAGATGATCGACTGCAAAAATTCGGCCTGACGGCAAAATGCAGTCCCAAGACTTTTGCCCGGCTAGACAACACGCTCCACAACAAAACATGGCATGCGCTAACTGTGCAAGTTTGGCAACATATTCATACTCAACTATCAATGGTACTAGACCGGAGGTTACAATTAAACAACAACATATAAATCCAAACGCCAACGGTTCACATAATTATAACATCACACGAGTAACCCTCAAAAGTTAACTAACATTAAAAACCGAATTTCCACCTCCCGGTCAAGAAAACTATCTCAACGAGTGCATACCGAATGACTCAGCATTCACACCACCACTTAATCATAACTCCGAGCATTACAACTGAAATAATGATAACATCATTACCACGTATCTTTTTAACGAAATGCATGGAATTGAAAAGTTAAAAGCGAGAGTCACGTTTCAAGTAAATTTTTGGTAGACCTTATTTGAGTTTTAAAAATCAAATTTTTGAAAACATGCAATGCAAGATGAAATTAAAATATAAGTAGTTTGAATTCTCAGAAGTTTACGGTCTCGAGGTCATCATACAGAAATCAAGCTTTTTCTTTCTTGAAGGATGTTTTAAAATAAAATTTACGTGACTTCCCAAAACATTCAAAACTTTAAAGTATCACGTTGATAAACCTTCTTAGTGTAACCGCACCAAAACATTACTCCTGTAAAACGATTTATACAAGGATATATATATATATATATATATATATATATACACACCGGCACATTACAAAAATCAAACAAACATGGAGTACATATTCACGATTCACATTTAACTCCTCATCATAACACAAATATCACACAAGCTCGTGTAACACGAGGCACAACATATAGTGGGGAGACTTACATCCACAGATCGCACAAAGATGATGGCTGCACTTTGATACTAATCACGACCGACATCACATACGACGCGCCGCGACACGACTTAGTCAGATAAAATCTACCAAGACAAGACTCGACAACACACAACTCGACCCGACAGCCTAGGTTTCCGCAACCTAAGCTCCGATACCATATTCTGTAACACCCCCAAACCAATTGGGAATATTACAGCGCCGCAGACCCTCTCCGTGAGGATCTACCAGGCTAAAAGTAGAAAACACAACATATAGATACATGCCAACATGGCTAATAGAGAATCACTAAACCGATTTGGTCTTTTACCATGACATACACATCGAACATACATAACTCTTTCTCATAACTCATGCCCAGGCAGGGGTTGGAATACATCAACGTTCCCATAAAACGGGAGAATAACACAACATAGAGACAAACAACAAAACTCTACCGAAATACTCAACGACTGCTCTTCATGTGATTAGTATCATCGTCTTCCATCATCCTTCGTACCGATCCTGTGATTCGCTCCCCAGTAACCTACAAGTACCTGGACGCAATACAGACATCCACCCCCCGAATACTTGGGGGTTAGCAAAACTCCGCTGTTTTGCTAGTGCAAGTATAAAATATAAATACAAGCCATACACAACATAATCCGAGAACGTGAGATCGGGAATAATCATCCAGACATAAATAATAATAGACTTCCCGAGATAGTTTATTTGATCAAAACAGTTCAACCATGAAAGGTAGGGATAAACCCAAAATACATCTTACGAAACATTTTACGATCTCGGGAGTTTGAAAACATTTGGGATTTAAAGATTCTCAAGTCTTTCGAAACCACTTAGGGACAAATCACACAAGTCATTTTCCTAAAATACAATGATGATATCAACACACGGGGTCCACGACCCAATCATACCATTCCGGTCACAAAGCTCAGGGTCCACGACCCAATCATACATATCAACATATTCCCAAGGCTTATTCGCGTCCCGTGCTAACAAGCCACGGATCTCAGATGCTCCGACAGAACATACTCGAGTGAATAACCAAATGGGAAATCATATCAAATCACATGTCACCGTAACAACGGTCATGTGACCACAATCATATACATACATACGTTCATAGTTATACTGGCCTCGCAGTAGCAAGCTACGAACCTCGGAGCCTCCACGAGACATACCCGATTCGACAACCCATGACACGTACATCACACAACCAAATCACAACCATAATTTATCCCGGCATCGCACTAACAAGCTACGAACCTCGGAGTCCCCGAAAGACATACCCGGATTGGATAACCCCACAAGTTATCCCGACATCGGGATAGCAAGCCACGAACCTCGGAGTCCCCGCAAGACATACCCGGTTGGATAATCCTATGATCACGCCCGACCCGTCCTAGCAAGTACAGATCCCGGAGATTCAACAATCTTACCCGGTGGCATATCACTTACATCAATCACATAGCAACAAGCAAATACCAATGCCAAACAATACCAAGCACCACAACCTCCCTACAAAGGAGTACTAACTAATGTCACACAACTTCACATATTCACCGAACGAATACACATCTCAATACACAATCCTCGGCAATTGATTACGGTTTACCATATTCACTAAATATGATTATACCTCTTCCACCATACGACATATACTGTTACGTAATTTGGTAAACGCAAGTGCATGTTGTCGTAAGCAAGTAATAAAGTGATAAGTAAGATATCGTTCCCTCGAGGATTGACTCACTAATTACCAATTTATGTGTAATCTAATTTTATTTGAACGATCGAATTTGGAGGTGCAAGTAATATTAAAGAAAACTAATAAAAGAATGAACTAAGAACAAATAATAAAATCGATTATTCGAAGAAATAAGATCAAATAAGGAAATAATCTAGGATTGAGAATCCGCCTTGATTTATCCGAATTACTCTTGATTTAATAAATTAAGTGATTTACCAATTTATTGAAGGCGAAGATTGCTAAAATACTCTAATGCCTATCCCGAGGTCAGTAGAATTTTCTAAGGCGAATCAAACAGTCTATTCCAAGGTGAATTAATTCGACAATAGGCAAAAAATACGAAATCCTCAGACAGGCCACGTAATTCCTATAAGTATATTCCTATCTCACAAGATAAAACGTTTCTCACCAATTTTACCTTCTAACTCTCCTCTCCCGATTCGAGTTGCGTAATCAAAACAATTCAATCATAGGCCACATAATTGAACGCATTAAAAATAATTGGGGAAAACTCAATAAGAAAGGGAAATATATATTGATAATGCAAAATCAAAAGTGAATTCGTCAAAGCATCGGTTTCATCACAATCCTAGAATAGGGTTCTAGCCCGACATGCTAGAAAATAATATACAAATAATTAAAGAAAGCATGATAGAAATCAAACACAGTTGAAGAACTTGAATTCCTCCGTTCTCTAGCTTCTGCTCTCTGCTCGATCAGTGTTTTCTCCTTTTCTTCGATGCCCTCTCTTCAGACCTTTAATCCCCATTTATAACCTTCATTAGTTTCCAAAATGCGTCCAGAGTTAGGTCGAAAACAGGCTCCAAAAATGGCCCAAAAACGCGGCCGAATCAGAAATCCCGCCCCGCGGGCTGCGGCTCGGCATTAGTGTGCCACGGCCCTAAGTGTTCAGCGCCATACCTGGGCGGTATTTTTTTCATACGGGTCGCGGCTCAGATTAAGTGTGCCACGGCCCCCGGTACAGTGAGTACCGCGCCTGCTGCGCCGTGCGTGTGCCGCGGCCTGGCCTTGGTGTGCCGCGACCTCTGACCAAAAATTATAGTTTTGGCCGTTCTCCGTCGTTTAAGCTTTCAGACTCCAATTTCCTTCAAAACATAGAAGACAGTGCATTAAAAGCTCATTTATGCATATTTAGACTTAAAATGGATATATAATAATAATAAATAAGCGCATAAAAATATATCTAACAAATACCCCCAAACTCAGGCCTTTGCTTGTCCTCAAGCAAAAATTAATTTCAACTGAGATGACAAGTATCGTGAGTAAACATGCAATATCCACAGTGTTCACCTGATTAATACTCCCCTGAAAATCTCAAAGAAAAATACACGTATCGTTTTAGTGAGTCACATCACGGATAAGGATTCAACAAAGCAATCATTTTTAGTGCTGAACTATCGGTCATGAAGAAAATCGAAGCTCAAAGATTAACAAGCGTGAATTTAGCCGACCGCCAATATGAAGGGTTAGATTAAACAAGCCGACTCGCCCAGTCCCACAGTCTCGTGGCAAAAATGCAAGAGTTTCATCGCCAATAATAATCCTCGGACAGCATTCCCTTATGTATGATCATTATAATGATTCGAGTTAACCACTAGGTTCCGACTCTCGGGATGTTTCATCGGAATAACCCTAGGGTGGATTTCCATTCTCATGTATTAGGGAACCGTATGACGTAAAAGTCACTCATGGGGCACATGGATGCTTCTAGTTACTAAGTTTCCCTCTACAGCAGAGAAAAAACTCGAATAGCTATTCCCGCACGTCCGATTCAAGGTTGCTATTTTACGCGAGAGTAAACAACGGGTCACGTGAATACCCTCGGTTACTAGGCTTCCCATCATCGGCAATGTGATTTCTCTAAACCATTAGTCTATTCAGGGTTGTCATTTTACGCGAGAGTAAACAACGGGTCACGTGAATACCCCGGGTTACTGGACTTCCCATCATAGAACATGTATAATTTCTCGAATTTTTGGGAAAGACTGTCCGACTCTATTTAAATGCCAACAAGACTCATGTTACTGGACAACTATCTATGTGAAAAGTGTAACCAAACGTATAGACGGCGGTTCGAAAACACGTATGTCTCATTTCTTATATGCTAAGATTTCTACAATAACGAGAAAAAATTCAGACCTAAATGAATACTCAAAGGAAACAAATATCGCAGACTACAAACTCGACCAAAACTCAACCGTTTCTTCAAAAAGAAATCAGTTCATATCATTAGTTTTACACAAGGACGCACGAAAAATCCACGCATGCAAATAAAGTCAAGACAAGCAAGGCTAGAGTCAATAACAATGAAAAATAACAACGAATAAGTAAATAGCACTGAAAGTAACCCCCCAAACTTAAGATGTACATTGACCTCAATGGACACAGATAGTAATATGCAATATGAGAAAAGGTCAAGTACTCCCCTAATATCAGCTCAGGAACTGGTGCCGGCCTCGTCCGGTGAGGAGGGTGGTGTAGATGGCCTGACTGGTGGAATGAAGGGTCCGTCCGGATGGAGTATATGGCTCGTCCACGCAGCAAGATAATCCTGATGATAAGCATCCCTCGCCGCCAAGCGCCTCTCCGCACGTCGATTGGCCTGGCGGGCCTGCTCTCTCATCTCCTCCCGAACAGCTGCGAGGAGGCTGTCTCTCTCTCCACATCTCCTCTCTCAGGCTGTAAAACTTCGCCTGAAGGTGCTCTCTCGCTGGCGGAGGAGTGGACTCAGTCCGATCATCAGTATCCATTGTCAGCTCATGTGTCACGAGTAGTGGCTCGGGAGAGTGCTCGTGTGGCTCATCAATCAGAAATCCTCACCCCCGCTCGTGTGCCCTCGCGCCACCCCACTGGTCAAAATGAGAGATAATACGGTGGTCGATCGGACCCTGGGATGCAATAGATGGCTCGTCGCCGGACCACGTCACGCCCGACTGGCGGCATAGAGCACAAATCAGCGAGGGATGTTTTAATCCCGTCTTTCCCCTCCCTGAATACACTGAAATATAGAACGGGACAAACGTGGGGCCACGTCAAACTGGAGTCCCGTCGTAATAGCATACAGTAATCGGGCACGAGGAAGTAAGACTGAGCGGATCTGTGATGTGGGGTCGACTCGTGCACAGAGGAAGTAGAGCCAGGCTAGCCCGAGTCGACTGAGGCGAGAACTCATAAAATAGAAAGCTGTAGAGCCCGGGACGCGCGTCTCCCAGACGGAACCGGGCTGAGCGAGTGCCTCCAGCAGAGCCTCCCTCGTGAGGCTACTCATAATCCGTGTATACTCCGACTCGTTCACCTCCGGTAGATCATACAACCTCTGAATAACGGCCACCGAAAAGTCCACAGTTTGGCCTCGGATGACGATCTCAGTCCGTGTATCTGGTCGCCCCATCATCTGCCCCGCCTGAATATGTCGCAATAGAGCACTGGCATAGAACTCCTGGACAATAGAGATCACCGTCGGCTCAGGTGGCGCAGTGAAACGAGTCCATCCCATCTCGTTGATCATAGCCAAAATCTCACCATCCTTGGGGGCGGGAGTGAATCCCCGATCCGGAATTATTGGACGAGGCCGGATTCTCTCGTTGAATATTCTATGAATGTCAGGATCGGAGAATTGGTGAGATTCCATATCAGCTCGGTTTTGTGATGTCTCCCCTCTTGTGGGGGATGATAACGTCCTAGCCCTCGTACTCAACTTCCTTTTCCTAGCCATGACGAAGTTCCTGAAAAATAAATGCCGGAAATTACACAACATTAAAGATAACTACACCACTCTCGACTTAAGATGCGCAGAAAATGAATATAGAGTCGAATGAGCTCACACCATCGTAAGAGGGAAATAAGACTGAGATTTTAAGTTTAAGCACGATGTAAGGGTTGGAGGCACAATGTAATCCGATAATCGAATTCGTTGCATACAATTTGAAAATATTTGGCTCAAAAAATTTCATTGATGCATTTTATCAAACACCTTGCATGCGTTGGTTTAAATGAAGAATAAAAAGCAATAACATATTCAAATCAATCCTCAAAAACAAAATTTGAATCAAAATTCACAACAATTCATGACACAAAAACAAAACACCATCAATCAATCACATAATCTCAGCATAATCCGATATAAATTGTAATAGAAACTTAAGAACTGAACACAAGTTTATCTACGAATGAAGAAGATTACCCCATCATCAATCCATGTTGCAATGAAGTTTTAGGGATAAGAGTTGCCTTGTGTTGGATTTGAGAAGGTAAGAAGAAGAAGAAACTTGAATGGAGGTTATCCGAGCGCCACGCGAAGAAAAAGAATGAAATGTACCTTGTGTTTCGGCCGATCGAGGTTATAAGGGTGCCCTGGGCGTTCGAAATTTGCAGCAGGGGCCGCGGCACGTATCAAGTGAGCCGCGGCCCATAGTACAGTGGGTTCTGGGCACTGGGTATCTTCGGCGTGTGCCGCGGCTCATTAAATGGGTGCCGCGGCTCAGAGAGTTAGTGTGCCGCGGCTCAAAAAGTGCGTGCCGCGGCACAGAGTACAGTCTCCTGGGCAGTTATTTTGGGTCTTGGCGTGCTGCGGCTCCTTCAACGTGCCGCGGCTCAGGGGTCGAGTGTGCCGCGGCTCAGTAAGTTCGTGCCGCAGCTCAGAGTACAGGAAGGTTAGCCCAATTTCTTGACTTGTATGTGACGCGCCTCACTATCATTGTGCCGCGGCCCAAACCTGACAAATGCCCCTGGAAGGTTCCTGCACAGAAATTTCAAAGGAAAACACCTAGAACATGAGAGATAAGCATATCAAAGCAAATATGACGAAAAAAATAGACTCCTAAAATGAATGAAAACAATGAAAAAAATAAATTCTACAACTAAAACTCGGGTTGCCTCCCGAGAAGCGCTAAGTTTATAGTCTTCAGCCGGACGTTTCTAGCATTCATTTTGCGGTGGATAGGACGACGCTCGTCTTCTGCGCGTCTATTGGATTACCCATGTAGGCCTTCAACCGCTGCCCATTAACTTTAAATCTTCGGTCATCTTTTTGTACTTTCACTGCTCCGTGTGGGAATACTTGAACTACTGTAAATAGTCCCGACCATCGTGAACGCAATTTACCAGGAAACAACCTCAAGCGAGAATTAAACAATAACACCTCTTGACCCGAAACGAACTCTCGATGTTTGATGTGCTTATCATGCCAAATCTTTGTCCGCTTCTTATAAAGCTTCTCATTCTCGAACGCATCATGACGAATTTGCTCCAGCTCGTTCAACTGCAAACAGCGCTTTTCACCAGCAGATTTAAGATCAAAATTCAATTTCTTTATCGCCCAGTATGCACGATGTTCCATCTCTACTGGCAAACGAAAACTTTTCCCATAAACCAATCTGTAAGGTGACATGCTGATAAGTGTTTTGTACGCAGTACGGTACGCCCAAAGTGCATCACTGAGTTTAAAGGACCAATCTTTTCGAGACGAGCTGACTGTTTTTCCTAAGATCCACTTTAGCTCTCGATTTGATATCTCGACTTAACCGCTCATCTGGGAATGGTAGGCTGTAGCAACACGATGAGTGACTCCGTATTTTCTCAAGACCGCATCAAGGAATTTGTTGTTGAAGTGTGAACCACCATCGCTGATAATAGCACATGGAGTCCCAAAACGCGTGAAAATATATTTTTTATAAATTTAATCACGACATTAGACCCATTTCCTGGTAGTGCCACCGCTTCGACCCACTTTGAGATGTAGTCCACTACTACTAGAATATAGAGGTACTTATTTGATGGAGGAAATGGACCCATGAAGTCGGTCCCCCATACGTCGAACAATTCAACCTCAAGTATGGTGTTCAACGGCATTTCATGTCGTTTTGAGATGTTTCCCGTCCGTTAACACCGATCACACGTGGACACAAAGGAGTGAGCATCTTTGAATTACGATGGCCAATAGAAACCCGATTGTAAGACCTTAGCCGATGTTCTCTTTCCGCTAAAATGCCCATCGTAGGGTGATGCATGGCAATGATTCAGCACACTGCGGATTTCCACATCCGGAACACATCTGCGAATGATTTGATCAGGGCATCTTTTAAACAGAAAAGGATCGTCCCACAAGGAATACTTAGCATCTGAAATCAGCTTCTTCTTTTGATGACGCGAGAGATCATTCAGAATTATTTTGCTCGCCAGATAGTTCACTAGATCAACGTACCAAGGCGCGTGTTGCGAACCCAACTTGTAGAGCTGTTCATCGGGAAAGTTTTCCACAATTTGTGGATGACTTTCCCCCTTCTCAAGGGGATTCTCTAAATGTGAAAGGTGATCGGCAATAACATTCTCAGTCCCCTTTTTGTCGCGAATTTCCAAGTTGAATTCTTGGAGGAGAATCACCCACCTAATCAACCTTGGTTTAGCATCCTTCTTCTCCAAAAGGTATTTGATCGCCGAATGGTCAGTCCACACCACTACTTTCGTCCCCAATAAATACGCCCGAAATTTATCAAAAGCAAAGATCACAGCTAACAATTCTTTTTCTGTTGTGGCAAAATTTCTTTGGGCGTCGTCAAGAGTTCGGCTTGCATAATACACGACGTGGAACACTTTCCCTCGTCTCTGTCCCAAAACAGCCCCAATGGCAAAATCACTAGCATCACACATCAACTCGAATGGAAGGTCCCAGTCTGGAGCGACTATTACCGGGGTGGTGCTTAGAGCTTTCTTCAATAGGTCGAAACTTTTTTTACAAGACTCGTCAAAATTAAACGGAACGTCCTTCATGAGCAAATTGCACAACGGCTTCGAGATCTTCGAAAAATCCTTAATAAAACGGCGGTAAAAACCGGTGTGTCCCAAAAAGCTCCTTATCCCTTTTACCGAAGTAGGCGGAGGCATCTTCTCGATTGTTTCAATTTTTGCCCGGTCGACTACAATTTCATGGGATGATATGCGGTGGCCAAGTACAATGCCCTCCTGGACCATAAAATGGCACTTCTCCCAGTTCAAGACCAAATTTGTTTCTTCGCATCTTTCTAGGACTTTCTGCAAATTTTGCAAACATATATCAAACGAATCACCGAAAACAGAAAAATCATCCATACAAATTTCAATTCAATGCTCTACCATGTCAGAAAAAATAGCCATCATACACCGTTGAAAAGTGGCCGGCGCATTATATAAACCAAAAGGCATGCCCCTATAAGCGAAAATGCCGTAAGGACATGTAAACGTCGTTTTTTCTTGGTCTCTGGGGCTATATAAATCTGATTATATCAAGAATAACCATCAAGAAAGCAATAGAAATTCTGTCCGGCTAATCTATCCAACATTTGATCAATAAATGATAAAGGGAAGTGGTTTTTTCTAGTGGCTTTATTTAATTTCCTGCAATCTATGCACATACGCCACCCCGTGACAATCCTAGTGGGAATTAATTCATTATTATCATTTTGGATAACTGTTATCCCACTCTTCTTTGACACCACTTGAACCGGACTTACCCCCTTGCTATCAGAAATAGGAAAGATCATACCTGCGTCGAGGAGTTTTAAAACCTCGACTTTTACCACCTCTTTCATACTTGGATTTAAACGGCGTTGATGCTCCACAGATGGTTTGTAGTCTTCCTCCATCAAAATTTTGTGCATACAAATAGACGGACTGATTCCCTTGATATCCGCAATAGACCATCCAAGGGCAGATTTGTACTCCCTCAAAACCCTCAATAATTTCTCCTCTTGATCCCCCGCTAAAGTGGCCGAAAGAATGACTGGCAAGGAATCGTCGGGTCCCAAAAATGCATATTTTAAATGACTCGGTAGCTGTTTGAGTTCTAGCTTTGGGGGTTTCTCGATTGATGGGACGGGTCGAGTTGGTGAACTTCCGAGCTCCTCACATGGTCGACAGCTGAAAAATGGTGGGGAAGCATCCATGTGTCGTACATAGGCTACATGCTCTGAATTCAATTTGGAAGCAGACCCAACTAAAACGGACTCCAATGGATCTGATGGATAGCTCTCCCGAAAGTCTCTACTTACACATGATTTAATGACGTCAACTTGAAAACAATTCTCAGTATTACTAGGATATTGTAAGGATTGAAATATATTGAAGTAACTTGCTCCTCTTGAACTCGTAGAGTAAGCTTCCCCTTTTCCACATCAATTAAAGTTCGGCCGGTTGCCAAGAATGGTCTTCCCAAGATGATTGGGATATCATGATCCTCCTCCATATGGGAAGATGAATTTATCGACTTTTACCAAAACGTCTTCTATTACTCCCCTCTGATACTTGATAGATCTGTCAGCTAATTGCAAAGAGACTGTCGTCGGCTTGGCTTCCCCAATATCCAGCTTCTTAAAAATGGAAAGGGGCATAAGGTTTATGCTGGCTCCTAAATCACATAAGGCTCTATAAAATGATAAATTTCCAATAGTGCATGGAATAGTAAAGCTTCCCGGATCCCTCAATTTAGGTGGGAGCTTCTTCTGTAGAATAGCGCTGCACTCTTCCGTCAATGCCACTGTCTCATAATCTTCGAGCTTCCTTTTGTTCGATAAGATTTCCTTCATGAACTTCACATAACTCAGCATTTGTTCCAAGGCGTCGGCAAATGGAATGTTGATATGCAGTTTCTTGAAGACGTCAAGAAACTTGGAGAATTGTTTGTCCAATTTTTGCTTTTGCAGACGTTGTGGGAATGGAATTTGTGGAGTGGGATGAGTAGTCGACACTGCTTTTGGCTTGGGCTCCTCGTCTTTTTCTTTCTCACTGTGGTTCTTGTCCTTGCTATTCTTAGGCTGCTCTTGTAGCTCCTTTCCGCTTCGTAGCTCGATTGCTTACACATTTTCCTTGGGGTTCATTTCGGTGGCACTGGGTAATACACCTTGAGGTCGGGAGGACAATAAATTTGCGATCTGCCCCATTTGTACTTCCAATTTCCAGATGGAGGCGTAATGATTTTGTAGTGTAGTCTCAGTGTGGGTCATGAATTGGGTCATATTAGCCATCATTTGAGCAAGAGCATCTTCCAAGGATACCTTTGGTGGTTGAGGGGGCTGCGCGAATTGAGCTTGCGGAGATTTATTCAAAGCTTGCCCGTTCTTCCACGAAAAATTTGGGTGATTTCGCCACCCTTGATTGTAAGTGTTGGAATATAGGTTGTTCTGCCGATTCCCGTTCCCCACAAACTGAGCTTGTTCCATCGGAGATTGCTCGAAAGGATTTCCGACTTGGCACTCAGCACTAGGATGAGACCCGTTGCACCAATTACATAATTATGTGGTAACGGTAGAAGGAGCATGTGAAAAAGCTTGCAATTGTTGAGTCAGCGCTGCAACTTGGGCTGATAGTGTAGAGATCGGATCGTTGTCGGACACTCCCATAACTCGCTTTGGGTTCACACGTTCGGAAGGCCACTGATAAGAATTTGCAGCCATTGCTTCCAATAAAGAATGAGCTTCCGCCATCGTTTTGCCCATTAAAGCTCCTCCAGCAGCTGCATCAACAAGAGTGCGTGTAGATGCACTTAGTCCGTTATAGAAGGTCTGAATTTGTAGCCAATCCGGTAGGCCATGGTGTGGGCATCTCCTTAGTAAATCCTTGTATCGCTCCCAAGCTTCATGAAGCAATTCCATCTCAAATTACCCGAACGTTGTTATTTCGTTCCGAAGTCTCGATGTCTTTGCCGGCGGAAAGAACTTAGCCAAAAAGGCTTGTGCTAACTCCGCCCAAGTCGTGATAAAGCTCGGTGGAAGTTAATTCAACCAAAACTTGGCTTTATCCCTCAAAGAAAATGGGAAAAGCCGTAGACGAATGGCGTCATCAGAAACTCCATTGTTCTTGAACGTATCGCATATATCGAGAAAGGACGCAATATGAGCATTGGGGTCGTCATTCGCTAATCCGCAGAATTGGCTTGCTTGTACCATCTGGATTATGGCCAGCTTTATCTCGAAATTGTTTGCTTGGACAGTTGGGCGCCGAATCCCCGAAAAATTCGCGTTAATTTGAGGCAATGCATAATCTCGGAGTGCCAATGCCGGTTGAGCTTGCTGCATAGGATTGTTTACTCCGTGATTTTCTGTGTTATCAGCCATGGTGTCTTTTGTTGATAGCTCACGCTTTTCCTTCTTGTTTTTCCGCAGAGTGCGCTCGAGTTCAGTATCCAAAGGTAATAGGCCTTCGTTACCGAATTTTCTAATGCACTACACGAAACTCCTGAAAGGAAAACAAATAATAAAAAATTACACAAAAATAAAATAGTGTTCAAATTAAGACTAGAAATACTGCAATCGATATTAGTAAAACAATCAGTCCCCGGCAACGGCGCCAAAAACTTGTTACGTAATTTGGTGAACGCAAGTGCACGTTATCGTAAGCAAGTAATAAAGTGATAAGTAAGATATCATTCCCTCGAGGACTGAATCACTAATTATCAATTTATGTGTATTCTAAATTTATTTGAACGATCGAAATTGGAGGTGCAAGTAATATTAAAGAAAACTAATAAAAGAATGAACTAAGCACAAATAATAAAATCGATTATTCGAAGAAAGAAGATCAAATAGGGAAATAATCCAGGATTGAGAATCCACCTTGATTTATCCGAATTACTCTTGATTTATATAAATTAAGTGATTTCCCAATTTATTGAAGGCGAAGATTGCTAAAATACTCTAATGCCTCTCCCGAGGTCAGTAGAATTTTCTAAGGCGAATCAAACACTCTATTCCTAGGTGAATTAATTCGACAATAGGCAAAAAGTACGAAATCTTCAGACAGGCCACGTAATTCCTATGAGTATATTCCTATCTCACAAGATAAAACGTTTCTCACCAATTTTACCTTCTAACTCTCCTCTCCCGATTCAAGTTGCGTAATCAAAACAATTCAATCATAGGCCACATAATTGAACGCATTAAAAATAATTGGGGAAAACTCAATAAGAAAGGGAAATATATATTGATAATGCAAAATCCAAAGTTAATTCGTCAAAGCCTCGGTTTCATCACAATCCTAGAATAGAGTTCTAGCCCGACATGCTAGAAAATAATATACAAAGAATTAAAGAAAGCATGATAGAAATCAAACACAATTGAAGAACTTGAATTCCTCCGTTCTCTAGCTTCTGCTCTCTGCTCGGTCAGTGTTTTCTCCTTTTCTTCGATGCCCTCTCTTCAGACCTTTAATCCCTATTTACAACTTTAATTAGTTTCCAAAACGCGTCCGGGAGTTAGGTCAAAAACAGGCTCCAAAAACAGCCCAAAAATGTGGCCGACAGAAATCCCGCCCCGCGGGCCGCGGCTCGGCATTAGTGTGCCGCGACCCTAAGTGTTCAGCGCCATACCTGGGCGGTATTTTTTTCATACGGGCCGCGGCTCAGATTAAGTGTGCCGCGGCCCCCGGTACAGTGAGTACCGCACCTGCTGCGCCGTGCGTGTGCCGCGGCCTGGCCTTGGTGTGCCGCGGCCTCTGACCAAAAATTGTTGTTTTCACCCGTTTTTCGTCTTTTAAGCTTCCAGACTCCAATTTCCTTCAAAACATATAAGATAGTGCATTAAAAGCTCATTTATGCAGATATAGATTTAAAATGGATATATAATAATGATAAATAAACGCATAAAAATACATCTAACAAATACACATATTCCAAAAATTCATTCATTCACGAAACATACGAGTATCTTCGAAGAAGACCCTTTTATCGAGAATATACCGAACCTTTTTAAATTCATTAAAACATTCGGATTACCCATATAATCAATTATCAACCATTACGTCTACGAAATATGAAACGTATGGGCAAGATACTTACCTCGAAACCACTAGCAACGTAATGATGAACGGACGAGGTCGAGCAGCCTTTGAGCGTCCAAAAACAACCACGAATCTCGACAGCCCTACGGATACTATGAAAACAATACCATCACGAATCAACAAACTAATCGGAATCTGAATCGGTACCAAGAACAACAAGGATCTAAGGATTTCACAAAGAAATCAAGAACCATGTTCCGAGTGATATAAAATCATGAACAAGTTCAAAAATCCGAAGATCATAACCAAGATAACAAGAATTACATAATCGATTCATCAACCTTGGGTTAAAGCGAAGAATCAAGGAGAAACCCCCAAAATTCAAGAAATTAGGGTTCAAGAGGAAAATACCTTGATTTGGACCAAAAAGATGATTAGATGATGTTAGATATACATAAATCCACCCCAAGATGAAGCTTGAAGAAGAAGGTCGCTCAAAATCACCTCAGGAGCTCACTCCCGTCGGAAAGAGATGATGAAGGGTGAGAAATGACGAATTAATGCTGTTGTCCAGTATTTATACTGGACAGTTATTAGCGTGCGCTAAACATACTCATTAGCGCGCGCTAACAGGGACAACGCCTCAAAACACTCCGCCCGCAACACTGTTAGCGTGTGCTAACGAGTCACGAATCAAGTCCAATAGCTCCTGGACAGATCTGCACCTACCAGGTAGCGTGCACTAGAAAGAAAAGTCAGTATGCGCTAAGCAGTCGATAGCATGCGCTAGCTACCAACCTTAGCATGCGCTAATGAAACTCCACTCGGTAGCGTGCGCTAACAACAACACAGTAGCACGCGCTACACCACAAGCGTTAGCGTGCGCTACACCACAATAAACCAAAAACTCACACAGTGATCCGAGACGCCTCCGAACACATGTCCCAACAAGGCACACCCAAAACATGGCACAAAATTCCAACGAGGTGGACGATAACAATCCGATAAAACCCAGAAAACTCAACAAATCCGGAACAAAGATCTCGGGTATTACATCTGTCTCTCTCGTTGCCTCACTCTCTACCGATGTGTGCTATTGTGCCCCTGGCAGTTCTCAGACCACCACAGCCATCGCCGGAAAGCTGGTTCTCTCTCTCTCTCTCTCTCTCTCTCTCTCTCTCTCTCTCTTCTGGGTTGGTTTAATGGCCGGCGGAGGCCAGAGGCTTGAGGTCACTGGGTCTCGATCCATCTCTCAGTCTCTCTCTCTCTCTCTCTCTCTCTCTCTCTCTCTCTCTCTCTCTTTTCTGGTTTGGTTTAGTGGTCGGCGGTGGCCGCTTGAGGCCGGTGGGTCTCGATCTGTTTCTTTGTATCTCTTTTTTTTTTTCGTCTGTCTCTCCCTCTTTTGTGGGTTGGTTTGGTGACCGGTGGCCGGAGTTACTTTGATTGTAGGTCTAATGCGCACTTTAATGAGAGTAATTATAAGGTTAAGGTTAACAGAATGACTCACTTTGATTGTAGGTGTAATGCAATTTTTGACACAATTTTCATCTGTTAATATAGTAAAGAAACCTGATGTAATTTGTTATTCAACTGTAATTTAGAAAGCAGAGGTAATGAATTATGTTAACTGTAATTCTTATTTTCAATAAACTGACTGAAATATTACAAGACTAATTTTCTGGGTAAATACACATTTTAACATGAGTAATTACATATTAAGTCATAATTAAGACTAAATACACATTAATTTGTATACGTCAGCTTTAAAAAAATGAAAATAGTGTCATTCAACACATTTTTCAAGATTTTGACTTTTTAATACGGGGTGTAATAGGAGTGTATATGGGGTGTAAATTTAGAAGCACCCAAAAAAAACCTCAAGGTAGTTCACACGAATACCAAGGAAGAAAATATGGCTCGTCTGGTAAACAGTTTTTTGAGCCAAATTCGAAGTTTGACTTTATAAACTCTAATTTTAATGTTTGGTTGGGAGTTTTTGAGTTAGATGATTGAGCTCAATCCTCTAATTTCCAAAATGTCATTTTAAAAGCTTTTTGAGTTAGCTTGCGCAATAAGTAAGTTCAAAAGACATATTTATCCCCACATATTTATAAAATTATAATAATTTTTTTAATTATAAATCTCAAGTCAAAATGTTAATTAATAAACTATTACAACACGAATATGATTAAATAGTGGGGATACATTTTCATCTCAGTTTTATAAAAATATACTATTATAATAGATTATTTAATATTTTATTATTACTACATAAAAAATTAGATAAAAATAAGACAATAGGAAAAAATTTACGTCATTAAAAAAATAAAGTAAAAAATTTAGATTTTCCTAATTCAATCATATTTTGTTCAAATTGAATGAATCTTTTTCTACTTCACTGAATTTTAATTTTAAGAAACAATTTTATTTTAATAAAATATGTATCAGATTTATATAATAATTTAAGATTATTGTCTTATGTTATATAAATTAAAATATAAGTTTATTGAAATATTTTTTTAAATAAATTAGTTTATAAAAATTATTTCTTTATTGGTCAATTTATACAATTAAGTAGCTATCAACTAGTAGTTATTTACCAAACACTTTTATACAAACAGCTAGTACAAAAGGTTAATCAAACCAACTAATACAGTCAGTTAGTCAAAATAATTAATCAATCCACTAACCGATAACAACTGAGTGAAACCCATTAATTTCTTTACATGAATCTTTTTAATGTGATATATTCAATTTTATTCCAGATTTGTAATATAATCATGTAATATATATAGTCCCGTAATACAAAACTCGAGCTCTCGGGTCATATTTAAATTTTAATTGCATCAAAATCCAATCACGTGAGTGGCAAATGTTAAACTAACACTCGAGTATAAGTTGTAAATTATGCTACCTGTTGTAAAATCGAATATTTTATCACTTCACAATATATTATATATATATATATATTATGATATATAAGCATAAAAGAGGATGAAAGAAGATGAAGAGATTGAGCTTTTTAGAATGAATTGTATGTCCAAAACTCTACCAAAGAGCTCTATTTATAGCTCAAGATTACATGCTATACAACAAATTAATATTATTAATTATACAACATAATTGTCTTTATATTAGATATTTCAATCCAATAATTGATTGAATTATTGATTGTTGATCCCACATACCATTATTGGTGATATTATAACACTCCCCCTTTGAAATATCTTATATCATGATATCTCATTTGGGAGCATCACAAGCTGCCTCGTTAAAAACCTTATTAAGAAAAACCCAGTGGGATAAAAACTTAATAAGGGAAAAAGAGTACAGTTGTGATGCTCCCCCTCAATCCAGCATGGGTAGTTCTTCTTTAAAGGTCTCGAAGATGATGCATTCCAATATTCTGAATGTGTTTCTTGAAAACATTCGTAGGGAGTGATTTTGTGAATAGATCTGCCGCATTATCACAAGATCGAATATATTGGATGTCGATCTCTTTATTTCTTTCAAGTTCCTGAGTGAATGCGAAGAACTTTGGGGGGATGTGTTTGGTTTTATCGCTTTTGATGTAGCCTTCCTTCATTTGAGTAACACATGCAGAGTTGTCCTCGTATATTATTGTTGGGCCGTTATCGACTGGTAAGCCTGATGTTTCTTGAATATGTTGTGTTACCGATCTTAACCATCTACATTCTTTACTTGCTTCATGAAGAGCTATTATCTCAGCATAGTTTGAGGAAGTAGTCACGATTGTCTGTTTTTGAGATCTCCAGGATATTGCAGTTCCTCCATATGTGAATACATATCCAGTTTGTGACTTATAATTATGTGGATCAGATAGATGACCTGCATCTGCATAGCCAAGCAAAACTGGTTTTGCATTGTTAGAATAAAACAAACCAAGATCAATCGTACCTCGTAAATATCTGAATATATGTTTTATTCCGTTCCAATGCCTCTTTATAGGACATGAACTGAATCTTGCTAGTAAATTTACTGCAAAAGCTATATCCGGTCGTGTACAATTAGCAAGATACATTAGGGCTCCAATTGCGCTAAGGTATGGTATTTCAGGACCAACTTCCTCTTCATTTTCTTCCTTTGGTCTGAATGGATCCTTTTCAATATTAAGTGTTCTGCCGACCATTGGGGTACCCAAAGGTGTTGATTTGTCCATGTGGAATCTTTTTAATACCCTTTCTGTATAATTTGATTGGTATACTAATATTCCATTTTTAGTATGTTCCATTTGTAGACCAAGGCAGAATTTTGTTTTTCCCAAATCTTTCATTTCAAATTCTTTCTTTAAGTAATTCATTGCTTCCAAAATTTCTGCATTAGTTCCAATGATATTCAAATCATCAACATAGACAGCAATGATTACAAATTCGGATGTTGTTTTCCTTATAAAAACACAAGGGCAAATAGGTTTATTCACATAGCCTTCTTTAATCAAATATTCACTTAATCTTTTATACCACATGAGTCCAGATTGTTTCAACCCATATAAAGATCTCTGTAATTTAATTGTATAAATTTCTCTGGGTTTCGATGCTTCAGGTAACTTAAACCCTTCAGGAATTTTCATATATATATATATATATATATATATATATATATATATATATATATCAGCATCAAGTGATCCATATAAATATGCTGTAACAACATCCATGAGATGCATATTAAGATTATAAGATACCGATAAACTAATTAAATAACGAAAAGTAATGGCATCCATAACAGGGAATATGTTACCTCATAATCAATCCTGTGTCTTTGTGAAAAACCTTGTGCAACAAGACGAGCCTTGTATGTTACAATCTGGTTTTTCTCATTTCGTTTCCTTACAAAGACCCATTTATACCCAACAGTTTCACATTACCGGGTGTGACAACAATCGGTCCAAACACTTTTCGCTTTCTAAGAGAATTTAGTTCGGCATCTATTGCATCTTTCCATTTTGGCCAATCAGTCTATTTTGACATTCGAATATAGATATGGGTTCAGATCGTCATCTCCAATTATTATATCACACGCAATGGAGTATGCAAATATCTCATCAATGTGATTATTTCTCCTATTCCATAAATTCCCGTATTAATATAATTAATAGATATCTCGAGATCATTTGTATTTTCGTTTCATTTTCAGTGACCTCCTTATTTGCCTCAGCTTGTGTTTCAACATGATCATATTTTTCATCATTTTGTGCTTCTTTAGCACATTCATTTATATTGGCTATTTTTCTTTTCCTGGATTTTTATCTTTGGAACCAACAGCCTTACTCGCTTTAAGCGTGCTTTAGATGTACTTATATTTTCATCTTCTTTTGGAATTTCAATCCGAGCAGAGTATTAATACTGGCACATGTGACTTTGTCACTCTTTTCATATCAATAAATGATCCGCAATTCATTTGCCAAACCTTGTAAATGTACAATTTTTCTTACATTTTCTTCCCATAATTTTGTATATGGATCCAAATGTAATAATGATGGTACATACCATGTTATGTCCTTTTCCACCTGTTTATTACCTCCCTAAGGTTGGGAATCTCATCTCATCAAAATGACAATCAAGAAATCTTGCTTGAAAAACATCACCTGTTAGAGGTTCAAGATATCTAATAATAGAGGGTGAGTCATACCCAACATATATTCCCAACCTTCTTTGAGGTCCCATTTTTGTTCTTTGTGGGGTAGCTATTGGTACATATACCGCACAACCAAAAACTTTTAGATGGGAAACATCTGGTTCCCGACCAAGTGCAAGTTGATATGGAGTATATTTATGATTAGCACTTGGTCTTAACCTTATTAGTGAAGCAAAGATGTAAAATTGCATGACCCCAAACAAGAATCGTAGCTTTGTTCTCATTATTAGTGGTCTAGCAATATATTGAAGGCGTTTAATTAATGATTCACTAAACCATTTTGTGTATGCACATGCGGAACAGATGTTCGATTGTAATTCCAATTGACATACAATAATCATTAAATACTTGTGATGTGAATTCACCAAGATTGTCAAGTCTCACATTCCGTATAGTATAATCAGGAAATTGTGCCTTTAGTTTAATTATTTGTGCAAGGAATCTTGCAAATGCCATATCACGACTTGACAATAAACAAACATGTGACCATCTACTAGATGCATCAATTAGAATCATAAAATACCTGAAAGGTCCTGATGGTGGATCAATAGGTCCACATATGTCACCTTGAATTCTTTCGAGAAATGTAGGTGATTCCTTTTCAAGTTTGTCTGGTGAATGCCTTATTATAAACTTTCCAAGAGAACAAGCTTCACATAGTTTATTATTTATGAGTTTTACACCTTTCATTGGGTGACCATGTGTACTATTAATTATTTTCCTCATCATCGTGGAGCCAGGATGACCTAGGCGTTTATGCCATAATGTCAATATTTTGGGATCCTCTTTTATTATTGAATTACATTCAGTTTCATGAATATGTGTATAATGTAATCCACGAGATAATTGTGGTAGTTTTTCCAGTATTTGTTTCTTTCCCAAAATATTAGCAGAATGTACATATATTTCATATTACCTTCGCCATTCATTTGAGATCATATCCTTGACGGTATATGTCATTAAAGCTCAACAAGTTTCTCTTAGATTTTGGAGAAAATAAAGCATTATTAATGACAAATTTTGTTCCATTTGGTAATATGAATTTAGCATTACTGCTCTTTCAATCAAGTCCATGGACTGAAATTGTATTTATTATCGCTTTTGTAGATTGTACCTCAAGAAATATTTCTTATTTTTGAGGATTGTATGAGTTGTGCCACCGTCCGGATGCAAATGTCTCCAATACCTTCCATACTCAAACTCCTTAATGAATAAGAATATAAGACTAAAAGATGGTAAGTTAGCTTAATATAATAACATTTATTAAATACTTCATACAAACTTCAAATGAGATAATACATATTTCAAACAAGAGAATACAAATAAGAGAATACAAACAAGTACAATAAAGATGCAACAAACATGGAAATCACATATTTATTTATTTATTTATTTTTTATTTTATTCCATGTCCATGTCCACGTTTGCATCCTCAGTAAAATCTGCAGCTTCTAGGTAAGTTGAGTCGTCCTCAGGTTCATGTTCATGAAAATTGACTTCCTTTTCTTTATTTTTCAGAGATGCCTTATACATTTTACAAATATGGCCTGGCGTTCTACATGCCCTAGCCCAATGTCCCTTTTTCCCACATCTGAAACAAGAATTTTCAATTTTATTGGATGAACCTTCTTGGACATACTTATCTTTGTCTTGTTGGTTTTTATTAATCATTTCATTTTTGGGAGGCCTAAAGTAATTTCCATAACCACGGCCACGACCTCGACCTCGACCATGAAAGTGGCCGCGACCGCGTCCCCGACCTCGACCTCTAAACCAACCATGACCACCACGTCCTTGATTAGTAGTTGTGGCATTTGCTTCAGGAATCGCTATCACCCCTGTAGGACGAGACTGATGATTCTTTATCAACAGATCATTATTCTTTTCAGCAAGTAAGAGAGCTGCAATTAATTGAGTATTCGGTATATCCCCGCATTCTGTATTGTTGTTGCAGTATTAGATGTGACGTATGGAATGTAGCATACGTCTTTTCCAATTTTTCACCTTCTGTTATGATTTTACCACAAAACTCTAGTTGTGATACAATTCTGAACATAGCAGACTATACTCGCTCACACTTTTAAAATCTTGGAATCTTAACTTGTTCCATTCATCAACTAGTGCGGGTAATAACACTTACTTTTGATACCCAAATCTTTTCTTAAGATTGTCCCATAAAATTTTGGGATCATCCACGTTCATGTACTCTAGTTTTAATCCTTCATCAAGATGTTGCCTCATGCATTTTAATGCTTTTGCTTTATTCATAGAAAGCTCCTTTTCATCTACCTCCGTTTCTTTCGTAGCATCTGGCACATTATTTGTTAGAATATTTTCGAGTCCTTTGCACCTGAGATGTGTCTTCACATCATTTGTCCAAGACATATAATTGTCTCCATTAAGATTCAAGGGAGCGAAATCGAGCTTAAGATTGGACATGGTTATCTATTACAAAAAATAAAATTGAAATATAATTAACACATAGCTATTACATTTAATGATGTCAACAAAAGTATAATTCAAATTATTACTCAATACAAATACCATTCATGCTTAAATATTAATCACAACAAACCAACTAAAAACCAAAATAAGAATCGTGACCATCATAATGATGATCACATATGTCTCACTAAAGCAATCGACTTGAGTGTAGCAAATGATGAAATTGAAAAATATAATAAGAGTGAGGAAAGTCATAAAATATTTACCCATTTTGTAAAAAATGGTAGATATTTTGGAGATGATTAATAAGTGTGGAGTATAATATGAGTATTTATAGATTTGATTTTGAAATATGGCCGTTTATGACCGTTGGAGATTTTTTTTTTTTTTATTATTATTATTGTTAATTATCATTAAAATTGGTGAATATATTCTTATATATTTAATAAACTAACCGTTGGTAATTAGAGTTTGGGGAATGGAAATTCATATATATATATATATATATTTATATATATATATTATAATCTATATAGTTAGTTATAATAATATCACTACTCATATATATATATATATATATATATATGAATTATAATCTATATAGTTAATTATAATAATATCACTACTCGATTATAAAATCTTTCATGACTACTAAAAATAAAATATCACTACTCGATTATAAAATCTTTCGTGGTTACTAAAAATAAAAATATCACTACTCGATTATAAAATCTTTCGTGGTCATATGAATGAGAATTTTGTATTCCTCCATTAGTAATCCTCTACAAAATATAGATGAAGATTCAACTCTTCACTAATAAATGGAACTCTTCAAATAAAAATAGGTGAAGATTTTTACACTTCACACAAATTCATTATTATTTAGGTCTTACATATATAATTAGTCCATAGTCCAAGAATCATCTTAAAAATAAGATTGAGCTTAGGTCCTTACGCATATAAATTTAAATTGATGATATTTACATAATTATTATATTTGTTTAAATATATTAATTATCATCAATAATGATATTAGATTAATACCATATCTAAATATTATTATTACATAAATTAAATATAAATAAAGTTAATTACATACCTTTAGAATTTAAGGATGATGTACCAATATATCGAGTCCGACTGCGGAATGGGATTAAATCGGTAGAGCTCGTGCTGATAACGTGTTGTAAAATCGAATATTTTATCACTTCACAATATATTTTTTTTTTATATATATATATATATATATATTATGATATATAAGCATAAAAGAGGATGAAAGAAGATGAAGAGATTGAGCTTTTTAGAATGAATTGTATGTCCAAAGCTCTACCAAAGAAATTTCTATTTATAAATTTCAAGATTACATGCTATACAACAAATTAATATTATTAATTATACAACATAATTGTCTTTATATTAGATATTTCAATCCAATAATTGATTGAATTATTGATTGTTGATCCCACATACTATTATTGGTGATATTATAACACTACCTTCCTTTTTAATAAGTGGCATTTAACTTTTTAACATTTATATTCGAACTGTTTAATGTCACCTAGAAGGTTAATTAAATCAAGTCTCATTTTGTATTATCACAAACATGATTCAAACTAAGAGCGCATGTTAGTGGTCTATTGTTAACGTGTGCTGACAGAGAATGGCTCGAAAAGGACGGCCGGGGACGGTGGTGAACGGCGGTTCGAAGACAACACCATAGGGATCTGGAGTTACTACACGAAATCAACAACCGAAATCGAGTGCAAAAGTAGGAAGTGGAACACATAAAGCAGGCAATGGAACAGGAACTCAGAATGCTACGATTCCCAACACAAGCACGGTGATGATGGAATCCTCAGCCTTCCGACGGCAGGATTTGTCATCTCCGGTGCAGCCGCTAGAGAAGGTGTCTTCTCCGGTGCCTCCACCAGAGAAATTGCAGACAATTGTGCAACCTGCGAAGACAGGTATGAAACTGAAGTATATTTCTCCTACTTTGAAGCAAGAAATTCCTACTGCCTGTTTAGATTCGCTTGATATTGAGATTGAAGATGCGAAATAGAAAAAATCTGTGATATTATATGTGATTGGGGAATCTCCAACTATTTCATATCGTAATACCCATCTCATGAAACAATGCAAAATTGAGAATAAACCAGAATTTTTCTTTCATGTGGAGGGGTATTTCATGATAAGATTTAAGTTGATGGAGGAACGTGATAGAGTTTTGTTTGCTGGGCCTCATACAATTGCAAACAGACCAGTCATAGTGAAAGCTTGGGAATCTGATTTCTGCTTTGAGAAGGAAATACTGAAGGTGATCCCACTATGAGTTAAATTCCATAATTTACCTCTAAATTGTTGGGGCTTGAACTCTCTGAGCAGGATTAGAAGTATCCTTGGGACACCTTGGTATGCAGATGAGTGTACCACTGCCCAAGAACGCATATCATATGCTAGGGTATTGGTGGAAATTGATGTCACTCATCCAATTCTGCACAAGGTTATGATTGAGGGAGCTAATTGAACACAAGTTGAGCAGAAGGTGGAATATGAGTGGGTTCCACCTTTCTGCAAGAGATGTAATCAGGATGACATAATTGTGATGAAGAAGAAAGGCCAAATACATTTAAACAAGCTGTTAAACAACATAAGTGGCTACCAAAGAAACATGTCCAACCTGGAGTTATGGAGAAGAAGAATAAGGAGATTTCTCAGCAGAAAGAAGAACAAAAAACAGCAGAAAATAAGGATACTATGACAACAAAATAGTAGGTTGAGAAAAAGTGGGCTATACCTAAGAAAACAGCACATAAGGGACACACTCCACCACCACAGAAGGAAGTAGAGGTTGGGAATTCTTATCAAATGATAGATATGGTAGAGGATTTGAATGACAACACAGAAAGGGGCGGGGACCCTATTCCCTCCAGTATACAATGAAGCTCATAGTGTGGAATGTGAGGGGTTGCAACAAACCCCTCAAGCAGAAGGAGATCAGGCTCCTTCTGAAAAGAAATAAAGTGGAGATGGCTGCTTTACTGGAAACAAGAGTGAAACAAGAGAAATTTCTGAAATGTGTGCAAAAACTAAATAGAAATTGGGAATTTGCAAACAACTACTCTCATGCACTCAGTGGGAGAGTTTGATTTGGATGGGATACTAGGAAGATTGGAGTAAGAGTGCTTGAAACCCATGCACAGGGCATACATATGAGATTCTGGATAAAAGTAATGGCCAGAAGTTTCAAATGGTAGCAGTTTATGCTTATAATACTACTGAGTTAAGAAAAGACATGTGGAGATTCCTAACTTCTATTTGTCAGAATACTACTCAACCTTTTAGTGAGTGGTGACTTCAATGCAATTCTTAGTTCTGAAGCTAGATTCTAAGGAAACAATGTCACATAGATGGATATAAAAGACTTTAAAGAGTTTCTGGACAACAATGAATTACATCAACTAAGAATGGTGGGAGGCTGATTCTCTTGGTGTAACAATCAAGATGGAGAGGATAAGATTCTATCTCTTATTGATCGAAGTATTGTCAACATAGCCTGGTGTACTCAATATAGTCGAGTGATTGTTGAACTAATGGACAAAAATGTTTCTGATCACAATCCACAGCTGCTGCAGATTGAAGATGATAGAGTAATCAGAAACTCTCCATTCAGGTTTCTGAATGTGATTGCTGACCATGAAAGTGTAATATCCGAAATTTCTACTATTATTGTTTAATGTTATTTTATCCGAGTTATATTGTACAGCATGGAATCTGTATAGTATGGATAAAATAAATGAAGGACTGAGACATCTGTATTGGTATAATTACTGCATTTGGTTGACAGTTATATTTGAAGATATTGTGTGTCGGGCATAGCATATGAGAATATTGTTGGAAGGAGTATATGTATTCGGTATGCCGTATGTTCGTATTCTGTATGTTGAGACGTTGGACAAGAATAGCTAAAAATGGCTAGGTATAGCCTGATTAGCGCATGCTAATATTCAAGCTTAGTGCATGCTATCGTGCAGGTTTAGCGCACGCTAAATGCAGAAGATAGCACATGCTAGTTCAGAATAGATCAAAAGGAATTCACGTGTGGACCCGGCCACTTTCGGTGCATGTTCCGATAAGGTCAACGGATGTTTGCTACGAAGGATTAGCGCACGCTAATTCATATTGTTAGCGCACGCTAATGTCATATCGGTCCAAAGGAATCTTTACTTTGTCGGGTGCTTTCGGCATGTGGGGACACAGGGGTAGGTGCAGACTATAGCAAGTCAACTATCAATAGCGCACGCTACGGTTGAAGAGTTGCGTACGCTAAATAGAGGCATTTACGTACGCTATTGCATGGGCATTGCATACGTAAATTATTGTGCGAAGTAAGACAGCAGCCTCTGGACTGCGATAGCGCACGCTAACAAAGACAGTTAGCGCACGCTAGTAATGTATAGTTTATATATGGGCAGACGGGTGTTAAGATGCATTTCACCCATTTTCTTCATTTTCGTCCATTCCTTCCTTGCAACCGATAGAGAGAGTTCTTAGAGAGATGTTTGAAGTTCCAAATACTGGATTATGGTGGAGTTAATCATCCAAAACAATATTAAGCTTGGAATCGATTGGAAACGGATTCAAACTTGGGATTCAATCCATTCCTTCAAAAAGGTAATTACTCTTCACCTTTGGATTTCGTTTTGGATTGAATGTTGATGTCCTTGAGTTGGTGATTATTAGATAAACAAGTTGATAAGTATGATTATGATATGGATTACCGGAGTATGATGATATTAATATTATTCTTGTGGTTTGAATTGTGTTATTCGTCTTCCTGAGATAAGTTGATTAATCCTCCTCCTCATTTGCGGATGTTGATGTTATTGTTGATGATTACTCTCTGTAATGATATATTATGGAAGTGGTGTTACGGTTCTTGATGTTTCATGATGTTGATATTGAGGAATATGATATATGGATATATGACTTGGATTATGAGTTGGATGATAGTTTATATGTTAAAGGATATCGGATTTCGTTATTTTGATAGCTATGAACATGGTTTCGAATCACTTAGTGTTATTGATAATTGCCATATGTTGATCGATACCTGTAAAGCATGCAACTGTACAGCATTAGCGCGCGCTAATCTTACTGGCTAGCGCACGCTAACTGAAGCGACTTAGCGCACGCTACTTTAAGTGATTAACGTGCGCTAAGTCAACAAACAGTGTAGTATATCCTGTTTCAGTTATGAATTCATGATCGTTTAAGTTGTATTGATCAGACTTGTGGTTAATCGAGATATTATAAAACCGTTGGGTTTGTTGATTGGATTGTTGATTGTTATCGAACATGTTGTTTATTGATTATTGCAATAGGTTGTGATAATTTATCGGTGATTAGAACCGTGCTTTTCGGTCATGTTCGAGGATGTTCGTAGATTGCTTTGGTCGGGGCTGAGGAGCTCGTAGACGAAGGCAATAGAATTGGTAATGGCTTCATCATTATCGTGACGGTATCGAGGTAAGAATATTACTTGCTCAGTTCATAATATTTAATGAATGGTTTCAGTTTCAATCGTTTATAATTCGTATAGCAATGATTATTATTGTGAATTCTGGAGATTTGGATTATATGTTGTTTTTCCGATTTTGGGAGTTAAATCATAATGTATATGATTTACTTCGGCTAGTGGCATAATTGGGTATTGAGGATACATTGTGGTAAAGACGAAGATACGAGTTATCTATAGCCCGTGGTATGTTTGGATCGCCTAGCATGGAGGAAAATCGTCGGTGATAATTTGACATCGAGATTGCTCCTGAAGGACTCGGAGCAAGTATCTTAATTTGATCTCGGTTTAGGGTTGATGATGTTGATCATGCATATTGTCTTTCATGTTGTTGAACATAAGGTCGTCCTAGTTGTTTTGTCATAATGTCGTTCATGTTATTGAGTCATGTGTTGTTCATGTTGATGAACATATTGATTTGCATATGTGTATGCATAATTGTATTGTTGATGTGGTGTTGATCCGAAGGGTCTGATCTATGCTGAGGGCACTGGATCAGATGTCAACCTCGTTATGGTCCAACGGGATCATCTTAGGATCTATGCTGAGGGCGCTGGATCATTGAACGGGTTTTCCACCTCGTTTTGGTCCGACGGGATCATCTTGGGATCTATGCTGAGGTCGCTGGATCGTTGGATCACCCAGTGTTGTGTTGATGGAATCATGTGGATTCGCATTGTTGGTTTTACATGTGTTGTTGTGCATAGGTATATTGTTGTTTATCCACCTCGTGTTGATCTAGTAGGATCATCTTGGAATCTATGCTGAGGGCACTGGATCATGGGATTTCCATTGAATATACATTATTGTTATTGTTTTGAGCATATTGACGTTGTCATATGCGTATGCATTTGTAGGTCTTGTGTTAAGACCGTGTCCGTATGATGTATTGATCTGATCTCGGATTAGACTGACGTGATTGTCGTGGTATTGTGCATCTCGAGGTATGTTCGTATTTCCCTTGGTATTTGTCTTTGATGGACAATCGGTTTTCGTGTTGAGATTTGATGATGGATCAAATTGGACATAGTTAGTAGATTTCGTAACAATGAGTTATGATGATGTTTTGAGAACTTTTGGGTATTGTGTGAGAATCAGTACGAGACGTGAATTTGGTTGAGTATGGCAGTATGATTACTTTGGTAGTATTCTTACTTAGTATCTCATTGGTATGTAATTATTGATGTGATGTGATTGTTATCATTGTTGGATATTATGGTTGACCCCGTCGCGGGCTTTCTTTTTAGGTTCTTGGGATATCGAGTTTGTAGCGGTCGTGGAGAGATGAGCTTCCCGGAGGATACTGGCTAGGGCATGTACTTGTGAATTGAGTTTCTTGATCAGTTGTTGTATTCTGCTGCTAGAGTACTTTTAAATGTTGTCTATTTTTAAATGACCTTTCGTTATCTGGTAACTCAGGTTACTTTGGAAAATCATTTTCTAAACTATTGAGTTTCGGCTGTTTGGCCTTGTCCTTTCAAATGAGATTTTACGACGGTTTTGATAAACGAGTTTTATAAAGTCTTCGAATGTTTTTATTAGATAATACCGTCGTTAGACTCTTGGGCATTTATAAATATTTGCGAAAATATCTTTTAGCCTTGTGGGTTCCGTCTCGGGGCCCACGGCGCTGTAATATTCCCGGTCGGATCTGGGGGTGTTACAGAATATGGTATCGGAGCTTAGGTTGAGAAAACCTAGGCACTCAGGTCGAGTTGGGTCGTGCTTTTGTTGTGTCATTCGATTTGTCGGTTGACAAGTGTTTGAGCTCTGGGTTTTTGTTGTTCACTCGGACTTGTGCGTTATGTGATTTACCAGTGTGGTAATGGGGTTGTTGTAAACTTTTCCAAATGGTGTTAACGTGTTTCTTTGGATAGAGATGTGTTGTGCTCTCGAGTTGAACTGATTTTGCAAAATGTGTGTTTTGAAAATATATGTGTCGAGTATTTTCTTGAGTCAAGACATGTGTCAGTATCACGGGAAATCGTCGACTTCACGATCTGTAAGTATTTGGATTTTTTAATTGCATTGAGATTATTGCCATTCTAAGTTGATATGCTTTGAGATTCAGAAAGATATTATATGTCATGGTATGAGGTGACAGAGTTGGGACAGGATTGGTGATCTTGAGAAACTATGATTTTGGAAATCAATATGTCGGTTAAGTTTTTGAACGGAGCTGTGCATTTGGGAGAAATGTCGTGGATAGTTGAGAAGAACATGTAGTCATGTTAATTCATTTTGAGATATATGAACTGTTTTTGAGCATTTAAAAATATTACTTTTCAAAATGAATGTTTCACGGATGTTTTACCGGAAATGATATTTGGGCTGAGACCCAGTCGATTTTGAAATAGTTTTATAACTCAGTACTTGGGGTACAAAAGAGTTTTCTACTTTATAAACTTCTTGTGATGTGGAACGGGATTGGGCTGAGACCCTAATGTTTCTAAAAGGCTTTTCTGTTTTCAAAAGAACTCCCGAAATTTGTAAAACACTTTACCAATCGTTTATCTATTTTATTTCTGCCTTTCGAGGTTTTGGTTTACTTGTTCAAATGAAACTTCTCGGGAAGTCTTTCACTGTGTTGATTTGTTTCAATATTTTTTCATAGCATAGTTGAGGTGATCCAGAATGGGATAATGATCGACGTTGCGAGCCATATGTGGAAGAAGGAGTTTTTATCGGAGTCTATACATTGAGATTTTGGATTTTAACGTGTAGTTTTCCGACCGAAAGCCAATGGAATTTGTGACGAGCCGGACTGGTATACAGGAGTATGGATGTGGGCAATCATTTGCATAATTTCATTTATTTAATCGTGCATATTCGAAAATAATTTTCATTGAGAACTTGACACCAGTGAGCCGATTTAATTTTTCGAAAATTGATTTCGTGGTCTTACGAAAATTTATGTTTTGAGTTTTGAAATTCTTGAAAGAACTTTCGAAAATTTGTCTTCTTGACGAGACTATATGATTTCAAACTGGTTTTGAAAATGTGATTGATATACATATGCATTTAGTGCATAGTGCATATCATGGTGAAGTTCTGAATGTGACTCACAAACTGGATAATACATCAGTATGGTACGATGAAAAGAGATCCAAACTTTAGTATGGTAGTTTGGTTATCCAGGGATGATCAGTTGATTGATTGGCTAAGAGAAATATGCTGCGTATTGTAGACTCAGTGCAGAATATGATTTTGGAACAACGAGTTTTGTGAAACCGGGACATGTACTATGTGATTCCATTGGTACGGTAGTATCGCGATTTTACCATAGTGATTTTTGAATGATTCCTTTGTAAGTGTGCATTTGGGGATGGTGATCCTAGGATGGTTGTTTTAAGTAATGATTGGTCGCTCCCACTCCATGTATGATGGGGTATGTTCGTCGGTTTGTGATTGTTGTTCATACGCCAAGGGGTATGTTCAACAGTCGAGTGTGTTCCTTTGAGATCGATTGTATGTGATTGGTGTAACATTTTGAGAATTTTATTCGGCCGTATATCTGTCTCTGTGTTTCTGTATTGATCGTGTTGGAACTTACCGTGTGAGGGTATTCCCGATTATTGTTGTTCCTTCGTTGGTAATATTGGAGTTTATCATGTTGATGATATTATCGATTGTGCTTTGACCTCTGGTTGTTCATATTAGAGTTATCATGTTGATGATATTCTCGGCTGCGTTCTGACCTTTGGATTGGTCGTATTGGAGCTTATCATGTCGACGGTATTCTCGGCTAATTTGTTCGTCGATCATTGTTAATGATCGTATAAGCATTCGAATTTTGTGTCAATGTTTTGGGATTGGTTGCCATTGTTTTGGCAGTTGTTCCACATATGTATCATGTATTATTCGTTTTATCGGAATTGGGACTTGATTGTGCGATCAGGCAGACAGGATTTGACATGGATAAATTATTTCATCCGAAGATGGTATATTTTGTTGAGACTCATGGAATCGTGATTGTAAGCATATTGAGGCTTTACAGTGAAGTCACTAGCTAGTACCTTAGAAGATCGTCGACTTTGCGCATTTGTAAGTATGCTATTTTGGTTATTCGGTAATGATGATGATTGATCGTTGTCGTAATGGTTTCGGAATATTTTGGTTGAACGGTTTGTTTGTTTCTTTATGACGGATTGCAAGTTTCGAGGATGAAACTTATTTTAAGTGGTGTAGTATGTAATATCCGAAATTTCTACTACTATTGTTTAATGTTATTTTATCCGAGTTATATTGTACAGCATGGAATCTGTATAGTATGGAATTAATAAATGAAGGACTGAGACATCTGTATTGGTATAATTACTGCATTTGGTTGACAGTTGTATTTGAAGATATTGTGTGTCGGGCATAGCATATGAGAATATTGTTGGAAGGAGTATATGTATTCGGTATGCCGTATGTTCGTATTCTGTATGTTGAGACGTTGGACAAGAATAGCTAAAAATGGCTAGGTCTAGCCTGATTAGCGCATGCTAATATTCAAGCTTAGTGCACGCTATCGTGCAAGTTTAGCGCACGCTAAATGCAGAAGATGGCACATGCTAGTTCAGAATAGATCAAAAGGAATCCACGTGTGGACCCGGCCACTTTCGGCGCATGTTCCGATAAGGTCAACGGATGTTTGCTACGAAGGATTAGTGCACGCTAATTCATATTGTTAGCGCACGCTAATGTCATATCGGTCCAAAGGAATCTTTACTTTATCGGGTGCTTTCGGCATGTGGGGACACAGGGGTAGGTGCAGACTGTAGCAAGTCAACTATCAATAGCGCACGCTACGGTTGAAGAGTTGTGTACGCTAAATAGAGGCATTTACGTACGCTATTGCATGGGCATTGCATACGTAAATTATTGTGCGAAGTAAGGCAGCAACCTCTGGACTGCGATAGCGCACGCTAACAAAGACAGTTAGCGCACGCTAGTAATGTATAGTTTATACATGGGCAGACGGGTGTTAAGATGCATTTCACCCATTTTCTTCATTTTCATCCATTCCTTCCTTGCAACCGATAGAGAGAGTTCTTAGAGAGATGTATCCTCAATACCCAATTATGCCACTAGCCGAAGTAAATCATATACATTATGATTTAACTCCCAAAATCGAAAAAACAACATATAATCCAAATCTACAGAATTCACAATAATAATCATTGCTATACGAATTATAAACGAATGAAACTAAAACCATTCATTAAATATTATAAACTGAGCAAGTAATAGACTTGCCTCAATACCGTCACGACGATGATGACGCCGTTACCAATTCTATTGCCTTCATCTACGAGCTCCTCAGCCCCGACCAAAGCAATCTACGAACATCCTCGAACACAACCGCAAAGCACGGTTCTAATCACCAATCAATTATCACAACTTATTGCAATAATCAATAAACAACAAGTTCGATAACAATCAACAATCCAATAAAAAAAACCAACGGTTCTACAATATCTCGGTTAACCACAAGTCTGATCAATCCAACTTAAACTATCATGAATTCATAACCGAAAACAGGATATACTACACTGTCTGTTGACTCAGCGCACGTTAATAACTTAACGTAGTGTGCGCTAAGTCGCTTCAGTTGGCGTGCGCTAGCCAGTAAGATTAGCGTGTGCTAATGCTGTACAGTTGCATGCTTTACAGGTACCGATCAACATATGGCGATTATCAAGAACACTAAGTGAACCATGTTCATAGCTATCAAAACAACGAAATCCGATATCCTTTAACATATAAACAATCATCCAACTCATAATCCAAGTCATATATCCATATATCATCTTTCTCAATATCAACATCATGAAACATCAAGAACCGTAACAACATTTCCATAATCTATCATTACGGAGAGTAATCATCAACAATAACATCAACATCCGCAAATGAAGAGGAGGATTAATCAACTTATCTCAGGAAGATGAATAACTCAATTCAAACCACAAGAATCATATTAATATCATCATACTCCGGTAATCCATCTCATAATCATACGTATCAACTTGTTTATCTAATAATCACCAACTCAAGGACATCAACATTCAATCCAAAACGAAATCCAAAGGTGAAGAGTAATTACCTTTTTGAAGGAATGGATTGAATCTCAAGTTTGAATCCGTTTCCAATCGATTCCAAGCTTAATATTGTTTTGGATGATTAACTCCACCATAATATAGTGTTTGGAACTGGTAAAGACGAAGATACGAGTTATCTATAGCCCGTGGTACGTTTGGATCGCCTAGCCTTGAGGAAAATCGTCGGTGATGATTCGACATCGAGATTGCTCCCGAAGGACTCGGGGCAAGTATCTTAATTAGATCTCGGTTTAGGGTTGATGATGTTGATCATGCATATTGTCCTCATGTTGTTGAACATGAGGTCGTCCTAGTTGTTTTGTCACAATGTCGTTCATTTTATTGAGTCATGTGTTGTTCATGTTGATGAACATATTGATTTGCATATGTGTAGGCATAATTGTATTGTTTATGTTGATCCGATGGGATCATGTGATCTATGTTGAGGGCGCTGGATCAGATGTCCACCTCGTTATGGTCCGACGGGATCATCTTGGGATCTATGCTGAGGGTGCTGGATCATAGGACGGGTTTTCCACCTCGTTTTGGTCTGACGGGATCATCTTGGGATCTATCCTGAGGGTGCTGGATCATTGGATCACCCAGTGTTGTGTTGATGGAATCATGTGGATTCGCATCGTTGGTTTTACATGTGTTGTTGTGCATAGGTATATTGTTGGTTATCCACCTCGTGTTGATCTAGTAGGATCATCTTGGGATCTATGCTGAGGGCGCTGGATCATGGGATTTCCATTGAGTATACACTGTTGTTATTGTTTTGAGCATATTGACATTGTCATATGAGTATGCATTTGTAAGTCTTGTGTTAAGACCGTGTTTGTATGATGTATTGATCTGATCTCGAATTAGACTGACGTGATTGTTGTGGTATTATGCATCTCTTGGTATGTTCCATATTTCCCTTGGTATTTGCCTTTGATGGACAATCGGTTTTCGTGTTGAGATTTGATGATGGATCGAATTGGACATAGAGTATGGCAGTAGGATTACTTTGGTAGTATTTGTAAAGCCCCGATTTTCACACATGCATTTATAATTTATAGAAAGCGAATGAATAATTTTAAATGTCCAACAAATTATTTACGAATTTCATTTCATTTATTAAATAAGGTCAAATTTTCCTTATTTTCATATCATGATTTTAATTTATACTCCAGGCTCAAGTCCAAGCTCTCATATTATAATAGTCGAATAATATCTAATTTTTTTAAAATTGTCCAAAAATCTCTTAATGACCCAATTAATAAATATATTTTATTTTAACTCCAATTTAATAAGTTGGCCCAAGTCCTTTTTCTTGGTCCAATTAAAATTTTACCCTAAACCTAATTTTTGAATACAGTATAAATACTATATATGTACCTCTCATAAGACAAATTTATTACGGTTAGTATCCGCGAAATATTAATATTATTATGATTAGTATCATTATTAATAATATTATTGTTATTATTACTAACATTACTATAATGTTATTATTAAATTATTTATACATTTAATTAAGGTAATACTCAGAATATTTAAAATATTAAAGTCCAATCAGCCCAAACACCTTGAGAAACTAAAAGTCACGAAGAAGGCGTTTTTTTTTTCTTCTTCATTTCTCTCTGTCTGTTTTCTCTGTTTATTACCAACTTAAACACTGAATTATAATGATATTAATGGGAAGTTACAAACATTAAAATGATACAGAGCTATAAGATCCTTCATTCTTCCCAAAACACAATACACCGATCAACTTTTCTTTTCTCTCGATCGTACGCTACCTCAATCCCCAACAGATTTCTCCCTGCAAAATACTCGCTGCTTTTATTATCCTTCCGATAGTCCAAATCAGCTTTGGATGATCTCATCTTTCAGCAATAGCAGGTAAATAAAAAAAATATATCTTTATCTCTCTGTGTGATACACAGATTAAAATACGGCTCCCGTAATTCTGTAAATCATACGCTGTCATCTCGGTCAAAAATTTAATTTGCATCTCCTACACTCGCTTAAGCCCTTGAATCACCTGACACCCATCAGACAAATCTTCATCTCCGATCAGCATCACTAAACCAAAATCCAACTGCCAGACTTTGAAATACCACATGTCTGCAGTCCTCAGTCAACACCTAATCGAATCCACCTCGACCTTCAACCAGATCCTCGACCCATATTCAGATTCGGACTGAGCTCAAAACCCACGCCTAAATTCCAAAACCAATCAGTTCGACCCGAATCATAACTTTACCTGCCTGTACCGTTTCTTCCTGCCGCCGCCACCGCTTTCCACTGTGGTCGCCGCTGCTGCCTGCGGTATGGCCGTCCGATTTACAGTCCAGAACCCAGACGCCTCGCTTAACCATATTCTCAGCGGTGCGACCCTTCTCCGCCAATCACCGCTTTGCCAGTCGTCTTCCTTCGTTAATTGGTGTGCGAGATATATGTGTGTGTGTGTATTTACGTGCGTGTGTGTGTTTTTCTTTTTTTGACAAGAGGGACAACAGAGGGAGAGGGTGAGATAGGGAGAGATAGAGGAGAGATGAGAGAGTGTCGGCCGATTAGTTTAGGGCTAAGGGTTTTATATACCCAACTTCTTTTTGAGTATTTTAGTTGAATCCCTCGAATTCCAGACCTTTCGATTTGACCCCAAATCAATTTTCTAGTGTATTCAATTTCAGTCCCTCAATTTTTCCAATTCTTTTAATACGATCCCCAGCCAGTTTCTATTATTTTAATCAGATCCCTTGTACTGTAGATTTAAATTATAAACTCAATAATTTATATAATTTATTTTGGATGCTATATTAATATTAGAATTTAAATGTTATTTTAGGAGACGAGGACTTGGAGCCTAGGATTTGAACTGCATTCGCGTCTCAATTTTCAAGGATCATCATCTTATTTCGAGGTGGGAATTTACGCTTGTTTTATTTAATGCATGATGTTACTTGTATATATGCGTGTTTCTTGCCAAATATTTATATGCTCAAAGTTGCATATTATTTACGTTGTAGCCTCCAATGAGTAGTAGGCATAATGTGCTCAAAGTTTGCATGTTAATTACGTTGTAGCCTCCAATGAGTAGTAGGCAGTATGCACAAAGTTTGCATATTAATGGCCCTCGGGCAATCACCAGGTTCAGGCATGTCATATCTACTTGGCAACATGTATGTATTTTAAATTGAAAAAAGCGTTTCTTCCTCACTGAGCGAGTTGAAAGCTCACCCTATTATTTAAACCTTTAAGGTTGAGAAGTCTGGCGTGGCGAGCAAAGGCGTGGCGTGATAATAATAATTATCAGCTTTTTATCTATTTTGTTCATTTAAAGTTTTAAATTTTGGCTTCAATGTCATGTTGGATATTATGGGTGTGTGAAATGTTGAGAATTTATTTTTATTCACTTACGAAATAATTAACTCTACTTCAATTTCCGCTGCAATTATTCAAGTATTTTTTTAAGGGTATTTAAATCTCCCTTGAAATTATTTTAAAATGATATTTTGAAAAGTGGTCGCTACATAAGTTGTATCGGAGCGGGTCTACGGTTCTGTAGACTCGTTAATTTTTTTTTTTAAACTAAATTTCCTTTTTTCGCAAGTAGTTAAAAATTTAATGGTGTTGTGTCGAGAATTATACGTCTCAACAGGCGATCGCCTCAGAGACCGGGCGACCGAGCCAGAGTCCAGCAGCCGAGGTAGATTGGCCGACCGAAGGTCCCAGGACAAGTCCCGGTGCCGAGCGATCGACGTCTAAAGACGATCGTCTCTCGGTACTTGGCGATCGACTCCTGGCGGCCGACCAACTGACGACCGAAGGTCCCAGGACAAGTCCCGGTGCCGAGCGATCAACATCTAAGATGATCGTCTCTCGGTACTTGGCGATCGACTCCTGGTGACCGACCGAGTGACGACCGCCTCAGGCCACTCGAAGCCGATGATTGTCCAGTCGGTAAAGGCCGAACCTCAAAGCAGCACCCACGTGCAGATCCGGAATTGGCGCCGCAGCACATGGATCGTTGACCACAGCCTATCAGCATCTTTCCACCAACCAACAGGCCCGCCGAAAGATGTACCGTGGGACCGCCCATGACTGCAACTCAGGACGCGTGCCGGCTCCTCATTGGGCCGCACAGCTGGCTGCCAGCAGCAGCCGCAAGCTTTATACAGACAACCCATGTGACATAAAGATGATCGCCCCATTATTATATTGCACGAAAGGCGATCGCCCGCCAGGAAACAGGACATCACAGCTCCTATAAATAGAAGGCTTCCTGCACTTGGACACCCTCTTGGGATTCAGCACACAACTTGGCTTTCTCACTCTTGGCAACAGCTATCTCTCGCTTCTTTCTTCTCTCTCAGCCACTCTCACACAAAAGACGATCGGCAGAGAGCAAGAACACCAAAGCTTCGCTCAAGAGCTAGATAAATAGGATCTTTTACACTCATTGTATTTAGATTCTCACATTAATACTTGTATCCACGAATATTTGTATTAATAACATCTCGCGAGAGCATTCAAGCCCGGGTCTAACAAACCCGGCAAATCTTGTGTTTTTCCATTCCCTCGGACGTGCTCTCGCAATTTGCTGTTGCTCGACCATTCCAGCAATATCTATCTTCGGATAATATTTCGGGCAACAACAATTGGCGCTAGAGGAAGGAGATCCAACCCTCATTTTTTATTCATACCGTCTCGAAGAACACTCACTGTTCTCCGGGGCATATACCTGAAGAAACACTCACTGTTCTTCAGAGAAAGCTTTCAGAATCATGACTTCTGCCTCCTCGTCGAAGAAAGCCGCTGGCCGATCCGCCAGACACCTTCTTAAATCTCAGTCCCAGCCACAGCCGATGGCGGAGGGTAGCCGCCGCGGTCCGAGACTCTCGATCCCGCCCTGAGGGACGGCCCAAGCCTCTCGTTCGATCAGTTCCAAACCGCGAAACAGATCGAGGAGGCCATGGCCATTCTACAGGAGCGACGGAGTGCTCTTGACGCGCCGCCCGCTATCACCCCCTCGGCCATCCGCCGCATGACCAAACGGAATTTCAAGGCGTTACTGACCGAGCGATCGCCAGGAGGCTCCCATTCGCAGGAAGAGGCGCTCGCCAGCCGGGGCACCTCTGTTTTCGATCGCCTAGGCAGCGACCCTTCTTGGCGACCGGGGCAGTCCGGCCCCAGCCACGAGACGACGGAGCTCGAGTCCGTCACCAGGAGCTCGGCGTATCCAACTCCCAGAAGGCAGGCCAGCCATCTGGCTCCTCCTCGCCAAAGAGCCGAGGTCGGCAGCAACGGAGTCAGGAGATCGGTACACGATCGCCTCGGCTCCCGCTCCGAAAGCTGACCCACGATGGCCGCGATGCAATGCCAGCTCGACGACATGAAGGCGCTCCTGGAATCTGGGGCAGGCGCCAAGAGCAAGATCGCTGGGCCGAGCGAGCCGATCGCGGTCCACATCGAGCTTGCCCCCGTGCAGCATAAGATCGCTCCTCCGCATACACCTCTGTACGAGGGGAGATCAGACCCCGAAACTCACCTGAGCAAGTTCCACATCTACATGACCGGGTGTGGGGCATCAGACGCGACCAGGTGCCGAATGTTCCCTCTGACGCTGGACGATCTTGCCCACAGGTGGTACACCTCATTGCCGCCTCGATCCATCAGTTCCTTTAATCAACTGGCGAACGACTTCACAGCGTACTTCGCCACCAAGGTCGCTCGGCCAGAAGGTCCCCATCGCATGATGCAGATCAGGCAAGGGGAAGAAGAGTCCGACTCGGACTACATCGACCGGGTAGACGAGATCGTCCTCAACGGCGAGCCCGTAAGCGATGAGATCACCCTATACTTGGTCCTAGCAGGATTCCATGGTCTTTCGCCTATGTTCAGGCATCTTACGAAGGACAATCCCCCGACCTACGCAATTTTCCGCGCTAAAGCCGCATACTTTCTGGCCAGGCAAAGGTTTCTTCTCAACCTATGAGCAGCGCGGTCGGCGCCCAAACGACGATCTCCAGTCTTCCAGCCCGATCGCTGATATCAAGCAACATCACCAAAACCGGAGGACTCGTTTGCCATCTACAGTTCATCATCTAACATGGTGGACTACGGTACGAGATCGCCTCCACCGCACAACGTACACCGTCGAAGGTCGGCATTTACATGACGACCTGAGGTGGAAGAGTGCAGCCGTGGTCCTGGTAGTCGATGGAACCGACTGCTTAGGCCATGCAAGGTTCCTTTGGGCTGAGATCGCTCGCCCTTCGTTTAAATACGAGGCGGGCGTAGTCGAAGGACCCTCCAAGTCAATCAGTGGACACGATCGCTCGCCCTCAAAGGTTCGTCATCTAACATGGTGAACCCGGACAATGCGACGCGTCACTACCTCCGTCTCAACGTACACCGTCGAGGTTTGCCATCTTCATGGCAGGCCGAGATGGAAGCAGAGCTAACAAGCCGCGGAAGTGGAGTTGAGTAATCCGACGACGCCCCGCGCAAGGACTCCTCTAGACCAAGACCGCATGCCATTCGTTTAAATACGAGGCGAGGCGCAGCCTAACAGAGGACCCTCACAATAAAATGAGTCACGAGACAGACGATGTCGCTCGCGCACAATACACGGTCATGGAGTCGGTCCATCGAACTCCGCAACTGTGCACGGTTCCTCAACGACGAAACTATCAAGTTTCTAAGGGGGATCGGCAAAATTGTTTATTGCAGGTACAAGACCGAAGATAGCTAACCAATCGACCAGATCGCCCAAGTCCGAAACCAAAGTCCGCTCAACGGATCGCCCATCCTCATCCTACACGATCGCCAGCAAGAACCACCTCGCCCCATGTCTTCAACATCGGAGCAAGCTGGGGGGCAATTGTTGTGCCGAGAATTATACGTCTCAATAGGCGATCGCCTCAGAGACCGGGCGACCGAGCCAGAGTCCAGCAGCCGAGGCATATTGGCCGACCGAAGGTCCCAGGACAAGTCCCGGTGCCGAGCGATCGACGTCTAAAGGCGATCGTCTCTCGGTTCTTGGCGATCGACTCCTGGTGGCCGACCAGCTGACGACCGAAGGTCCCAGGACAAGTCCCGGTGCCGAGCGATCAACATCTAAGATGATCGTCTCTCGGTACTTGGCGATCGACTCCTGGTGACTGATCGAGTGACGATCGCCTCAGGCCACTCGAAGCCGATGATCATCCAGTCAGTAAAGGCCGAACCTCAAAGCAGCACCCACGTGCAGATCCGGAATTGGCGCCGCAGCACATGGATCGTTGACCACAGCCTGTCAGCATCTTTCCACCAACCGACAGGCCCGCCGAAAGGTGTACCGTGGGACCGCCCATGACTGCAACTCAGGACGCGTGCCGGCTCCTCATTGGGCCGGATAGCTGGCTGCCAGCAGCAGCCGCAAGCTTTATACAGACAGCCCATGTGACATAAAGACGATCGCCCCATTATTATATTGCACGAAAGGCGATCGCCCGCCAGGAAACAGGACATCCCAGCTCCTATAAATAGAAGGCTTCCTGCACTTGGACACCCCCTTGGGATTCAGCACACAACTTGGCTTTCTCACTCTTGGCAACAGCTATCTCTCGGTTCTTTCTTCTCTCTCAGCCACTCTCACACAGAAGACGATCGGCAGAGAGCAAGAACACCAAAGCTTCGCTCAAGAGCTAGATAAATAGGATCTTTTACACTCATTGTATTTAGATTCTCACATTAATACTTGTATCCACGAATATTTGTATTAATAACATCGCGCGAGAGCATTCAAGCCCGGGTCTAACAAACACGGCAAATCTTGTGTTTTTCCATTCCCTCAGACGTGCTCTCGCAATTTGCTGTTGCTCGACCATTCCAGCAATATCTATCTTCGGATAATATTTCGGGCAACAACAAATGGCATCTATGATTATTATCAGTCACCGTCGCCGCTCCATGTCAACTCCAAGGTACACATTTCAAGTTATGTTCATGTTGTAATCGTAACAAAATTTTACGGTTATGAGATTCAACTCATTTTTGAATCATGGTACAATACCATGTTTATATTTTAGAGATGATATGCTATTGACATTCATAATAAATGTCGGACATGCATGTGCTTTCTTATAAATTTATAAATACACGTAGATGCGTTAGTATAACACTGCTAGAACGTTTATTGGGAGCAGTTAACCCTTAGATGCGACGTATAGCTTTATTTCTATCCCTTATGAGGAGATTACTAAGAAGTCAATGGCTATAATGTACCTTAGGGCCATGGCAACTCGTGGACGTGGACGCTTAGCTAACCGAAATGCTGATAATCAAGATAATCGCAATAAAAACGTGCCAGCTCCTACTCAGGCACAAGTTGTGCAACAGTTCTGACGTTTCACACCACCATCATTCAATGGTCGAGAAGGGCCAGCATTTGTTGACGAATGGTTGATGTCGCTCGAGCGTACCCTTGAGCTCGTTGGTTGCACCGATGCACAAAGTATTCTTTGCGCCCAGTATCAAATGGTGGAGGATGCTGGACGCTGGTGGATGAGCTATTGGCATTTGAGACCGGCAGCCGAGCGTGCTGCATTAACTTGGGATCGGTTCAAAGAACTAGTGATGGAACAGTACTATCCACAGCACTACCGAGAGAAGATGGAGAGAGATTTCTGGAACCTTGAGCAAGGGAACTTATCGGTTGAAGAATATGAGAGAAAATTCAACCAAATCAGCTTCTTTGTGGAGCACATGGTGGATACTGACCGCAAGCGAGCCCTCAAGTTTCGTAGTGGGTTGCGTCCGAGTATTCGTCATATTGTGGCTGGTCATGGAGTGTTGCCCTATACCGATACCGTATTCAGAGCTCAAGAGGTCGAAGCTAGTCAGAACTTGAGTCCTCATCCAACGGTTAAGTCATCTTCGGGAAAGAGAGGTTGGAATGGTGATCAATCTAAGTCGGCGGCTTCAAATAAACAGAAGAAGGTAGATGAGAAATTTGGACCGGGTGCGCCGATCACTAGGCCTGCATGCCCTAAGTGTGGTAAGAATCATGGCGGAGAGTGTTTGTATGGAAAGGGTGTCTGCTATAATTGCGGGAAGCCAGGACACTCAAGCTGGCATTGTTCACAATCTAAGGGCAAAGGACAAGCATTGGGAGGTCAAGCTCGAATCTACTCGATGAGTCAAGCTGATAATAGTCCTGGCACAGTATCAGGTATGCTTATGATCTCTAATGTGCCTGCTTTCGCTTTGTTTGACACTGGTGCCACACACTCTTTTATGTTTGCAAAGTTTTATCATGCCATTGGTCATAAAAGCGTTAAAACTGTTGAGTCTCTCGAGGTTAGCTTACCGTCAGGAAATACGATCCTCACTAATACAATGGTTGACGAGAATATTGAGATAGGAGGTAAAGAATTTGATGCTAGCCTGTATTTGATTAGCTCGATGGATTTTGACGTGATCCTTGGTATGGACTGGCTCGATAGACATGATGCCGATATAAGGTGCCGTGAGAAGAAGGTGACATTGAGGTGTTCTGAAGGCGAGTCGATTACTTTTATGGTACTAAGAGTAGGACGGTACCCAGAGTAATCACAACCATGAAAGCACTAAGAAGCCTAAGGAAGGAGCAATGTCAGGGTTACTTGGTGAGTTTGGTTGACACTCGTACTAATGATGTGTCCCCTATAGACGTACCTATAGTACGGGAGTTTTTTGATGTGTTTCCAGAAGATTTGCCGGGAGTTCCACCCGACCGGCAAGTGGAGTTTAGTATTGATTTAGTCCCTGGGGCGGCCCCAACGTCCAAAGCGCCATATAGAATGGCTCCGAGGGAACTTCAAGAATTGAAGGTCCAAATTCAAGAGTTGCTGGAGCTCGAATTTGTTCATCCTAGTGTGTCACCATGGGGTGCACCAGTGCTGTTTGTAAGAAAGAAGGATGGGTCACTTCGGATGTGTATAGATTACCGAGAGTTGAATCGACTCACGGTGAAGAATAAATACCCACTACCGAGAATCGAGGATCTATTCGATTAGTTGAGAGGAGCCGGAACCTTTTCGAAGATCGATTTGCGGTCGGGATACCACCAACTGAAGATTAGGGAGTGTGACATTCTCAAGACGGCCTTCAGGACCCGTTATGGACATTTTGAATTTGTAGTGATGCCATTTGGTCTGAGTAATGCACCGGCAGTCTTTATGGATTTGATGAACAGGATGTTCCAACCTTACTTGGATAAGTTCGTGATCGTTTTCATAGATGACATTTTGGTGTATTCTAAGGACAAGGAACAACACCAAGAGCATTTGAGAATTACATTGGAGACACTTCGCAAAGAGAAGTTGTATGCCAAGTTCAAGAAATGTGAGTTTTGGTTGAACAGAGTTGGATTCCTTGGACATGTGGTGACTTCAAAAGGGATTGAGGTAGATCCCGATAAAGTTGTAGCAGTGAGTAGTTGGGGAGTACCCAAGAATACGAGCGAAGTTCGTAGCTTTCTGGGCCTAGCGGGCTATTATAGAAGATTTATCGAAGGATTTTCTAAAATCGCCACTCCTATGACCCAATTAACAAGGAAGGGCGTGAGGTTTGAATGGAGTGAGAGGTGCGAGGAAAGTTTTCAAGAGTTGAAAAGGAGACTAACCTCGTCACCAGTATTAACGATTCCTGATCCGACGGATGACTTTGTTATTTATAGTGATGCCTCAAAGCAGGGTTTGGGTTGTGTTTTGATGCAAAATGGTAAAGTAGTAGCCTATGCATCGAGGCAGCTTAAACCACATGAGTTGAACTACCCAACGCATGATCTGGAGTTGGCTGCTGTAGTACATGCGCTGAAGATTTGGCGCCACTATCTGTACGGAGGGAAGTGCGAGATATACACAGACCATAAAAGTCTGAAGTATCTTTTCACACAGAAGGATCTTAATATGAGGCAAAGGAGATGGTTAGAATTGGTGAAGGACTATGATTGTACTATTCATTACCATCCGGGTAAGGCTAATGTGGTAGCTGATGCTTTGAGTCGGAAGACTAGAGGCGAGTTAGCTTGCTTGACCGATCAGGAGAGTTTGATTAAGGAATTCTCCCAGTTGAGGATTGAGGTAGTTGAGTCTTCAAAACGTTCGAAAGCAATCTTATCATATTTGGTCTTGCAACCAAACTTGAGGGATAAGATTAAGGAGGCTCAACCACGTGATAAGTTCTTGTGTAAGATGAAAGATCGAGCACAAGATGGGAGTATTGAGAACTTTGTCATTGCCGCAGACGACGTTTTGACTTACGATGGGAGATTGTATGTTCCTAAGGACCCATCCCTTAGGAGGCAAATCCTTGAAGAAGCTCATAACGCACCATACTCCGCTCACCCGGGAGGTACAAAGATGTACCACGACCTGAAGAAATTATTTTGGTGGAGAGGAATGAAACGGGACATTGGTGTATTTGTGGAGAGGTGTATGATATGTCAGCAGGTGAAGGCAGAACACCAACAGCCGGGAGGTTTACTTCAACCGTTGGAAATCCGATAATGGAAATGGGAGCATATCACAATGGATTTCGTGGTTGGTCTGCCACGAACCGTGAGGAAGAACGATGCCATCTGGGTGATAGTAGATCGCTTGACGAAGTCATTTCATTTTCTACCTGTGAGGATGACTTACAGTATGGAACAATATGCGAAGATTTACATTCGTGAGATTTTGAGGTTACATGGTGTTCCAGTGTCGATCGTCTCGGAGAGAGATCCGCGATTTACGTCGAAATTTTGGAAGAGTCTTCAAAGTGCATTGGGCACTAAGTTGAATTTCAGTACTGCATATCATCCGCAGACCGATGGTCAATCTGAGCGGACTATCAAAACACTCGAAGATTTGTTGAGGGCATATGTTCTTGATACTGGTGAGAATTGGGAAAATATTTTGCCGTTACTAGAGTTTGCTTATAACAATAGTTACCAAGCGACTATACAAATGGCCCCGTATGAGGCTCTGTACGGAAGAAAATGTCGATCGCCTCTTTATTGGAGTGAGGTTGGAGAAGGAAAGATTTTGAGACCAGAATTGATCGAGCATACTGTAGAGAAGATAGCTGAGATCAGAAGTAGGATTAAGACTGCCCAGGATCGACAGAAGTCTTATGCTGATAAACGAAGGAAAGATATACAATTTGAGATTGGAGAAAAGGTGTTCTTAAAGGTAACGCCGATGAAAGGAGTGATCCGATTCGGTAAAAAGGGAAAGTTACAGCCACGTTATGTCGGACCATTGGAGATTTTGGATCGTGTTGGTGATCTGGCTTATAGTTTGGCATTGCCGTTGGAATTATCAGGAGTGCACAATGTCTTTCATGTCTCCATGTTGAGAAAATACATACATGATCCTGGTCATGTATGCAATTTCAAAGAGTTACATGTAGCCAAGAATTTGACTTATGAGGAGGTACCTATAGCTGTTTTGGAGCGTAAGGTACATCGGTTATGAAACAGAGAGGTTAAACTGGTGAAAGTTCAATGGAGCCATCATGGACCGAACGAAGCGACTTGAGAACGTGAAGAGGAGATTCGTTCTAAGTATCTGACGTTTGCCATTGAAGGTACATGATTTAATTTTCGAGGACAAAAATTTATTTAAGAGGGGTAGGTTGTAAAGCCCCGGTTTTCACACATGCATTTATAATTTATAGAAAGCGCATGAATAATTTTAAATGTCCAACAAATTATTTACGAATTTCATTTCATTTATTAAATAAGGTCAAATTTTCCTTATTTTCATATCATGATTTTAATTTATACTCCGGGCTCAAGTCCAAGCTCTCATATTATTATAGTGGAATAATATCTAATTTTTTTAAATTGTCCAAAAATCTCTTAATGACCCAATTAATAAATATATTTTATTTTAACTCTAATTTAATAAATTGACCCAAGTCCTTTTTCCTGGTCCAATTAAAATTTTACCCTAAACTTAATTTTTGAATACAGTATAAATACTATATATGTACCTCTCATAAGACAAATTTATTACGGTTAGTATCCGCGAAATATTAATATTATTATGATTAGTATCATTATTAATAATATTATTGTTATTATTACTAACATTACTATAATGTTATTATTAAATTATTTATACATTTAATTAAGGCAATACTCAGAATATTTAAAATATTAAAGTCCAATCAGCCCAAACACCTTGAGAAACTAAAAGTCACGAAGAAGGCGTTTTTTTTTTCTTCTTCATTTCTCTCTGTCTATTTTCTCCATTTATTACCAACTTAAACACTGAATTATAATGATATTAATGGGAAGTTACAAACATTAAAATGATACAGAGCTATAAGATCCTTCATTCTTCCCAAAACACAATACACCGATCAACTTTTCTTTTCTCTCGATCGTACGCTGCCTCAATCCCCAACAGATTTCTCCATGCAAAATACTCGCTGCTTTTATTATCCTTCCGATAGTCCAAATCAGCTTTGGACGATCTCATCTATCAGCAATAGCAGGTAAATAAAAAAAATTATCTTTATCTCTCTGCGTGATACACAGATTAAAATACGGCTCCCGTAATTCTGTAAATCATATGCTGTCATCTCGATCAAAACTTTTAATTTGCATCTCCTACACTCGCTTAAGCCCTTGAATCACCTTACACCCATCAGACAAATCTTCATCTCCGATCAGCATCACTAAACCAAAAGCCAACTGCCAGACTTTGAAATACCACATGTCTGCAGCCCTCAGTCAAGACCTAATCGAATCCACCTCGACCTTCAACCAGATCCTCGACCCACATTCAGATTCGGACTGAGCTCAAAACCCACGCCTAAATTCCAAAACCAATCAGTTCGACCCGAATCATAACTTTACCTGCTTGTACGGTTTCTTCCTGCCGCCGCCACCGCTTTCCAATGTGGTCGCCGCTGCTGCCTGCGGTATGGCCATCCGATTTACAGTCCAGAACCCAGACGCCTCGCTTAACCATATTCTCAGCGGTGCGACCCTTCTCCGCCAATCACCGCTTCGCCAGTCGTCTTCCTTCGTTAATTGGTGTGCGAGATATATATATATGTGTGTGTGTGTGTGTGTGTGTGTATTTACATGCGTGTGTGTTTTTTTCTTTTTTTGACAAGAGGGAGAACAGAGGGAGAGGGTGAGATAGGGAGAGATAGAGGAGAGATGAGAGAGTGTCGGCCGATTAGTTTAGGGCTAAGGGTTTTATATACCCAACTTCTTTTTGAGTATTTCAGTTGAATCCCTCGAATTCCAGACCTTTCAATTTGACCCCAAATCAATTTTCTAGTGTATTCAATTTCAGTCCCTCAATTTTTCCAATTCTTTTAATACGATCCCCAGCCAGTTTCTATTATTTTAATCAGATCCCTTGTACTGTAGATTTAAATTATAAACTCAATAATTTATATAATTTATTTTGGATGCTATATTAATATTAGAATTTAAATGTTATTTTAGGAGACGAGGACTTGGAGCCTAGGATTTGAACTGCATTCGCGTCTCAATTTTCAATGATCATCATCTTATTTCGAGGTGGGGATTTACGCTTGTTTTATTTAATGCATGATGTTACTTGTATATATGCGTGTTTCTTGCCAAATATTTATATGCTCAAAGTTGCATATTATTTACGTTGTAGCCTCCAATGAGTAGTAGGCATAATGTGCTCAAAGTTTGCATGTTAATTACGTTGTAGCCTCCAATGAGTAGTAGGCAGTATGCACAAAGTTTGCATATTAATGGCCCTCGGGCAATCACCAGGTTCAGGCATGTCATATCTACTTGGCAACATGTATGTATTTAAATTGAACAAAGCATCCCCTCCTCACTGAGCGAGTTGAAAACTCACCCTATTATTTAAACCTTTCAGGTTGAGAAGTCTAGCATGGCAATCAAAGGCGTGGCGTGATAATAATAATTATCAGCTTTTTATCTATTTTGTTCATTTAAAGTTTTAAATTTTGGCTTCAATGTCATGTTGGATATTATGGGTGTGTGAAATGTTGAGAATTTATTTTTATTCACTTACGAAATAATTAACTCTACTTCAATTTTCGCTGCAATTATTCAAGTATTTTTTTAAGGGTATTTAAATCTCCCTTGAAATTATTTTAAAATGATATTTTGAAAAGTGGTCGCTACAGTATTCTTACTTAGTATCTCATTAGTATGTAATTATTGATGTGATGTGATTGTTATCATTGTTGGATATTATGGCTGACCCTGTCGTGGGCTTTCTTTTTAGGTTCTTGGGATATCGAGCTTGTAGCGGTCGTGGAGAGATGAGCTTCCCGGAGGATACTGACTAGGGCATGTATTTGTGAATTGAGTTTCCTGATCAGTTGTTGTATTCTGCTGCTAGAGTACTTTTAAATGTTGTCTTTTTCGATGCGTGAGTATTTTTAAATGACCTTTCGTTATCTGGTAACTCAGGTTACTTTGGAAAATCGTTTTCTAAACTATTGAGTTTCGGCTATTTGGCCTTGTCCTTTGAAATAAGATTTTACGATGGTTTTGATAAACGAGTTTTATAAAGTCTTCGAATGTTCTTATTAGATAATACCGTTGTTAGCCTCTTGGGTGTTTGTAAATGTTTGCGAAAATATCTTTTAGCCTTGTGGGTTCCGTCTCGGGGCCCACGGCGCTGTAATATTCCCGATCGGATCTGGGGGTGTTACAGAAAGTTTCTTTGATGAAAGACAGCAGAAACACTCACCATGAAAGTTTCTTTGGGGACAACAGAAACACCAGAATCTGTTGCTGAATATATGGGCTAAATTAAAACAATTTAAGCTCCCCTTTAAGAAGTTGAATACAAGTCATTACAAGAATCTACTGGCAAAGCTGGAAGTACTGAGAGAAAAGTTGAAAACTACTTAAATGCATCTGGCAATAGATCCTGGTGCTCCAAATCTCATTGCAGAGGAAATACAATATTTGAATGGGATTGAGAGATGGAGTAAAATAGAAGAGAGTATATGGATGAAAAAGTCCAAAATTTATTGGTTGAGATTAGGAGATTCTAATACTATGTTCTTCCATGCTTATGCCACAACAAGGAAAACTAATAAGTCCATTTAATTACTGATAAAGCCTGATGGCACCTGATGCATTACACAAGATCAAATCAAGGAGGAGTTGAGACCATTTTACATGAATCTCATGTGCAGTGCTGCAGAAAGCTTACCCATGGTGGACAAAGAGATCATCAGAAGAGGTCCTGGCATAGCACATGCCCAACAACTAAGCCTGTGTGCTACTTTTACAAAAAAAGAGATCACTGAAGCTCTTTTTAGTATGGATGCAGAAAAAACTCCTGGAGTAGATGGATACAATGTGTTATTTTTCAAGAAAGCATGGACTATGATAGACAAAGAGATGGTGGATTGTGTGCAATAATTCTATTCCACATGTTTTTACCTAAATCCATCAACACTGCTTTACTTACTTTGCTACATAAGACCTCAAATGCTTGTTATGCTAAGGACTTTAGACCTATAGCTTGTTGTATTGTGCTCTATAAGATAGTGTCTAAAGGACTTGCTAACAGAATACAAGGGGTGCTAAATGATGTGATTAGTATCAGCCAATCAGGTTTTATAAAGGGCAGGGTTATTCTTGATAATATAATGCTTAGTCATGAATTGGTGAAAGGGTATGGAAGTAAAGGTATATCTCCTAGATGCATGATAAAGACTGATCTCTAAAAGGCTTATGATTCAGTTGAGTGGTCGTTTCTGAAACATCTAATGTTGGAACTTGGGCTTCCAAGTCAGTTTGTTCAATGGATAATGCAGTGTTTTACCACTGTAAGCTACTCCATCTGTGCATGTGAATAGAGAAGTGATCGAACCGTTTAGTGCAAAGAAAAGGTTAAGGCAGGAGACCCTATCTACCGTTACCTTTTTGTTATTTGCATGGAATACCTTCATAGGTGTTTACTGGAGCTGAAGGATGACAGGGCATTCCAGTTTCACCCTAGATGTAAAAAACTGAGGATTATACAGATGTGTTTTGCAGATGATCTGTTGATTTTCTCCAGAGGTGACATTGTATCATTGACAATATTAATGCAAGCTTCTCATAAGTTTTCGAGTGTGGTTGGGCTTAGAGCAAATGAGAATAAAAGTTATATTTATTTTGGAGGAGTTACAACAGGACAACAAGACTGTATTCTCAGTGAGCTTCAGACGCAAATAGGAGAGCTTCCTTTCAAATACCTTGGAGTTCCTTTGTCAACAAAGAATATTTCAGTACTTCAATGCCAGCCTTTACTCAATAAGATACTAGAAAGGATCAATTGCTGGTCAGCAAAACTTCTATCATATGCAGGCAGACTACAGTTGACACTACCAAAATTAACACTTTAGCCGACAACCCATAAAAAACATCCGACGACTCATGTTGCCGTCGGCTAAACAGTTTTAACCAATGACTTGATCTAGGTCGTCGGCTATAGTGCAACATAGTCGTCGGCTATAGTAAAGAGGTTTAGCTGACGACTTTTGAGATTGTTTAGCCGGCGAAAAAAAAAATAGGTTTTAGCCGACGACTTGATCTGGGTCGTCGGCTAAACCCTTTTCCAAAAAAAAAAAGTTTTAGCCGACGACTTGATCTAGGTCGTTGGCTAAACCCTTTCCCAAAAAAAAATAAAGTTTTAGCCGACGGCAAGATCTAGGTCGTCGGCTAAACCCTTTCGAAAAAAAAATCGGGTTTAGCCGACGACCTAGATCAAGTCGTCGGCTAAACCTCCAAGTGAAAATTATATAAAGTTCACGGAACACCAACCCAATCTTGCCCCTCTCCCCACTAAAGAGCACCTCTCTATTCCCGACCCTATCAGTTATTCCCGAAAAAAGCTTGTGAGTTGCTACTTTGAGTATTGCGACCTTGCGAAAAAGATCAACCCGGTTCTTGGAAATCCCTTTGTATATTTTTTGAGTTTGTGTTGCTACTTTGAGTTGTGCTAGCTGGAGTGACGAAGGTTTCTACCGGTTGTTATAATCACCATTTCGATTAAGGTACGTATTTTATTGTATTTTTTATTGTGATTTCGAAACTTTGTATTATTCATGTTGTACATTCGAAAGCTTTTATGTATAACGATTAAGTTTTATGATAATAATCATTATGGTTAATTGTTTGTTGTGATTTCATTTATAATTTGAACAATATTAGTTAGTTGGATTAATATTGGAAAATTTATACATTTTCAGGATGGACAATAGTTGGATTGGGTTACGAAAATGGGATCCAAGTGTAATGGATGGGATGAAGCAGTTTATGAGATTTGTAAAAGAGCACGACAGTGGTAATACGTTGCACTACTGTCCGTGTAATACATGTAGATGTCGCAGTGATATGTATCGTTTTTCATTTGATGAGGTCTGGGAACACCTAAAGAAGAATAGTTTTTGGAGTAAATATATATGTTGGATATACCACGGTGAAGCAGCGAATTCTGTTATTCCGTATGATCACGGACAATTTAGTGGTAACGATGGGTTCACCGATCCGAAGAGGAGGTTGATTGATGATGTGTTTGGTTTTTCCGAGACGTTTGTACCAACTGAGCCAATCCCATGACCCCATAGACCGATGCCTTGAAATACTGCTGGGCTTGACAGGTACAACAAGCTAATCCAACTCCAACAGACCCCTCTATACCCAGGGTGTAACATGACTGTTCTTGATTATGTCATGGAAACGATGAGATTAAAGGTGGAAAACAGATCATCCATCAAGTCTGTGGATGATTACTTGGAGCTTACGAGTAATATGCTTCCACATGGTCATCATCTTCCTAATACATATACCAAAATGAGACGAATTTTGTAAGATCTTGGTCTTTCCTACATTAAGATCCACGTCTGCATGTATGATTGTGTTCTATTCTGGGGGCATCCTAATGAATACCTCACGAGATGTCCTGTATGTGATACAAAGAGATATATGATCACTCCTTCTGGAAAAGAGAAACCGGTGAAGGTACTTTGGTATTTTCCACTGAAGGACATGTTGGAACGGCTTTTTATGTCTCCTCACACGGCAAAACCAATGAGATAGCACGCCGAGCTGCGCACTAATGACAAGGATACTATCATACACCCTTCGGATGGAGAGGCGTGGAATCATATAGATAGGGAGTATCCGAATTTTTCTTCAGATATCCGAAATGTGAGGCTCTGGATTGCATCTGATGGTTTCAACCCTTTGGGTAACATGAGTCTTTCATATACCATATGGCCTGTTGTAGTGATTCCTTACAATCTTCCTCCGTAGATGTGTATGCGGAAGGAGTTTAATATGTTGACCTTGTTAGTCCCGGGGCCGGGATATCCGGGAAAGTGTATCGATGTGTATATCAGACCTTTGATAGAGGAGCTGAAATTATTGTGGGAGCAAGGTCATCCTACGTACGACAGTTATTTGTCTGAGACGTTCTACTTGCACGCCATGTGTATCGGCACTATTACTGATTTTCCTGCATATAGAATGTTGTCTGGATCTGTTATTAGCGGATATAGAGGTTGTCCAGTGTGTTTGAATGCAGATTGTGCTAGGTACCACTGTAGGAAAGTTATCCGAATGCGTCATCGGATATGGCTTGAGAGGGAACATGAGTGGCATATGGATGCTGCAGCATTTGATGGCACTGTAGAAATGGGCGAGCCACCATGATAGTGGACAAGTGACGAAATACTATCAATTCTTAATGAGTACGATTTTGGTCAGCTTAACCACCATCCTGATGTGATTGCAGCAACCCCTGAAAGGCCCGACAGGTATAAGTATTGGTCGCACAAAAGTATATTCTGGGAATTGCCTTAATGGTCCAGGTTACTGATAAGGAACTTCTTGGATGTCATGCACATTGAAAATAATGTTTGCGAAAGTGTGGTTGGGACAATCTTAAGTTGGGATGGAAAGACCAAAGACGGGCCAAAAGCACACAAAGGTTTGGAAGAAATGAGCATAAGAAAACATTTGTGGTTGAAAACTGTCAATGGAAAACAAAAAATGCCTAAGGAAGCTTACACCATCACTGCCGAGCAGAGAACTGAGATATTTTGATGGATAAAGACTGCTAGGTATCCTACCGGGTATGCTGGAAATATAGGAAGATGCGTTAATTTCATGGAGAACAAGTTAACTGGTTTGAAGAGTCATGATTGTCATATCCTACTCCAACACCAATTTTCGGTATTTATTCGACCGTACTTACCAAAACAGGTGGTCGAGCCGTGTGTTGCATTGTCAAGATTTTTCCAAAAATTATGTACAAGAGAAGTGAAGAGATCTGATTTGCGTCAAATACAAGATGTGATCATCTATATCTTGTGCAAGTTTGAGCAAATATTTCCTCCAAACTTTTTTGACCTCATGCCTCACCTCATGATCCACCTTCCCCAGCAGTTATTGGTCACTGGTCCAGTACACTATACGTGGATGTACCCGGTTGAAAGTTAACATAATTTTGTATGATATATATATATATATATATATATATATATATTGTCAAATTAAGTATGATTTCTAACACAATGACAATATTACAGGCAACTCGGTGATTACAAAGACTCCGTGGCCAATAAGTCCGCACCGGAAGGATGCATTGCAGAATCTTACCTTGCCTCGGAGTGTATTACACATATCAAGTTGTATTTGGGCACCTTCGAGCCCCCTTCCCGCTCTATTCCAGCAGATGAAAGACAATTCAATCTTTCTATCATATCCACTGAGGTTGACGTCTATGGGAGGTTGCCACGAAGACAATTAGACCCGTACGGGTCACGAATTGCACATTGGTTGATATTGCTCAATTGTCCAGACGTTCAGTACTGGAAAGACATCCACTTGTCATGCGATATGGTGCGAGGTGACACTAGATTCCACAATGACACTTTTGCCGACTATTTTGGAGAATGGGTACGTATACATTCAGTTGCTATTGATTTTGGACTTAAGATATTTTTTTACATAAAAAGTTTATTTACGACAGATGACATACATACAAGATGACGGACACCCTAACTGGTCGCGTGAACTTATGCTTCTTTCTATGAAGCCGGTTATATCAAGAATTTATTCGATGGCCAAAGTCAACGGTATCACATTCGTATGCCTTGAGAGAGACCAAAAAAGAAGATGTCAAAATTCTGGGGTTATGATAGATGGTGGATATTACGGTGTTTTTTTGGAAGTGGTAGAACTAATTTACAGGGAAGGCATGACAATTTACTTGTTTAAGTGTCGATGGTACGACACCAGTCTTCGAACCGATATGCAAGACGACTACGGGCTGTTATCTGTTGACACTTCCACTTCATGGTATGAAAGTGATCCTTTTGTATTTGCTACATCTGCAAAGTCGGTGTATTATTTGGACGACTTGGTGAAGAAAAGCACATGAAAGATAGTGAACGTTGTGACAACGGGGAATATTTATAGTGCTGCTACAATGGGAGAAACAACAGGTACTGATGACGATGATGCTTATCAAGAGCCAAATACAGCAAATATTCCACCATCAACGACAATTACAATGAATAATGTTCCTGAAGGACGAGTCGTCCGACTACGTGGTGATGCTTGCGGGTACGTTGACGTTGATACAAACGAATTACTTGAAAATTCTGATGACGATAATGTGGACGACTTGAGGCATATGTTGCCGGATATCAACTCAGATAATGAGACAGACTGTAGTGATGACTCAAACTATGAGCCATAAATTTATTAGATGTATATTTTCATATGTTAAATATAATTAAAAAAATAGTAATAATAATAATCAAAACATTAACATAATATTAGTAATATTATTAAAAAAATCGGGGGTTTAGCCGACGACAATATCTATGTCGTTGGCTAAACTGTTTTATAAAAAAAAATAAAGTTTAGCCGACGACAATATCTAAGTCATCGGCTAAAGTATAATATTTTTTTTAAAACACTTTAACCGACGACGTAGATCTTGTCGTCGGCTAAACCCCCTACATTTTATACGTTTTCTCCTTCTTTCTTTTCTTATTTTCTCCTTCCCTCACCCGACGCCTCACCCCGTCACCCAATCGCCGTCCGACAGCCGCTCGTCTGACAGCCGCCCGTCACCTAGCCCCCATCCCGCCTCCCGTTACCCATCCCCCAACCCCCGTCACCCAATCGTCGCCCGCCCGGCCGCCGTCCCGCTGCCTGTACGACAGCCCCCGTCCCGCCGCCTGCCCGGCCGCCGTCCCGTCGCCCGTACGACAGCCCCCCATCCCGTCGCCCGCCCGACGCCCTCCGCCTGCCGTCCGACCGCCTCCCGACAGGTAACCCTTTTTTTTTGTTTGATGAATTTATTGTATTTGTTTAATGAATTTGTTTAGATTATGTGATGAATTAGGTAAATTGTTTAATGAGTTGTGATGCAATATTTGATGAATTTAGTATTTTCAATATTTTGTGTTTAATGAGTTGTGAATTTGATGAATTTGTTTAGATTATGTGATGTATTAGGTAAATTGTTTAATGAGTTGTGATGAAATATTTGATGAATTTGTTTGAGGAGGAATGGATTGTATAGCCGGCGTTAATCGAAAGATTAACATGGTATGGCATTGATAATTACTGTTGTGTTGAGTTGTGAATTTGATGAATTTGTTTAGATTATTTGATGAATTAGGTAAATTGTTTAATGAGTTTTGATGAAATATTTGATGAATTTGTTTGAGGAAGGAATTGTATAGCCGGCGTTAATCGAAAGATTAACGTGGTATGGCATTGATAATTACTGTTGTGTTGAGTTATGACTTTGATGAATTTGTTTAGATTATAGATATAATAAAGAAAGCGTTGGGGAAGAAGTCGGCAAAGTCGACCACTCCCGATTCGGGGGAAAGTTCGGCAGCCTCTAGTAAGACGGATCACGCTACACTATACATATCTCAGAGTAGCGTTCGTGCCCGCGAGATACTAGAAGCTACCGGCATGAACACTGATGATTTTTTTAGGGCGCCAGATGAGCCCGCTGCACTAGCGCGGCGTTTATCCTTTCAGACACCACGGTCGACCCCCTCGCAGACGGAGACTCGTATGCCTCCATCCACCGACCCACGTCTAGCCCTCATACATCAGGAGATGTACGGAGTTCCTCGTCGGCGGTGCCCCACGGTCCGCCGCCGACTCTATTCATGCCTCCGATGGTTCCGACTATTCCAGAGGTCGATGAGACGGGAGTCCGAGTTCCCGTTCGATTGATTAGCCCTGACGAGGCGTACGTCTACTAGTCTTGTCCAGACAACATGCGTTGGCAGAGTTGTCGGGTTTCGAAGATGAAATTGTACGAGGAGATAGAGAGGGAGAAGGAGAAGGGGAAAAATGTAGTCGAGGAGGAGAAGAAAAAGAAGAAGACTCGTGGCCCACCAAAGGGTCTGGCGCTCGACTCGTACGTAAGTAAGCATGGCCGTTACGAGATTCCTCTAGACAGACACGGCCGGCCGGTGATGTCTTCTGACGCTACGACGTCATATAGCCGTAATGTTGGCTTTGTCATTCGGGACAGAGTCCCCGTTTTGTGTCCCGATTGGGGGGACGAGTTGCAGTGCGTGAAAGATGCTTTGAACAATGCTATATCGGTAAGTTAATAAATATTTAATAAGTGTTTTTCAATCAACACTTAGTTCTTCAAAATGCAATATGTGATGTTTTTAAATTATTGCGTATTTCTGCTGTTCATAGGTGTGGTTTGTCATTCCCGACTCTCTACTACGTACTTGGTGTGACGAGGTGCAGTCTACCAAGTAAGTCATTTTAATTTATTTTGTATCTATATTGTTTGCGTAATTTTTTTTCTTCCGAATAATATATGATGCGCAACGTGTGTTGTAGGTACAAATCTTGGAAAAATGAGATGCACATGTTCTGGACAGCCTGGGGTGATACCCGAGAGGCTACCCCAGAAGAATTCAAGTTCCGGGAGTACGAGTGGAAGTGGCTATGCGCCCATTTTCGCGACCCGGAGTTCATGGTATGTTTAAAATACTCTCATTTCATTCTTTCTTTTTCAGTTTTTATTTTTTTTGAATTCTAAATATAAACTCGATTTTTTTAAATTAATATTTCAGAATTTAAAAAATACTTGAAGTTCCGATTTTTTTAAATTAGAAAAATCGAACTTCGTATTTTTTTAAAATTCGAATATTATTAATATTAAAAATCGAAATTTTTATTCAAAAGTGGAAATAAAAAATTTATAAACTCTGGATATTATTTATAAATTGTTTTAATAAAAATAAAAACTAGAATATTATTTTCTATAAAAAAATAAAAATCTGAATATTGTATTTTATTTATTAAAAAACTGCTAGTATTTAATAAAAATTAATAATATTTCAGTTTTTATTTTTTTTGAATTCTAAATATAAACTCGATTCTAAATAATATTTTTTGAAGGCGACTAGCTTGACCAACACGACCAATCGTGCTGGTCTGACTGACCATCACAGTCTGGGTTCTGGTCATTAGCCAGAGTTGCGCACGAGGCCACTTCTTCTGATTCGTTGGACGCATTTGCCTACATGACTCAGAAAGCATATCCGAACCGTCCCGAGGAGCATGTAAGTCTTTTTTTATTTTATTTTGGTAATAAAATAAATGCCTTTGTATCATACTTTTATTGATATTGAAATATTTTTTGCGTAATTTTTTTTCTTACGAATTGTATATGTTGTGCACTGTGTGTTGTAGGTAAAAATCTTGAAAAATGAGATGCACGTGTTCTGGACAACCTGAGGTGATACCCGAGAGGCTACCCCGGAAGAATTCAAGTTCCGGGAGTACGAGTGGAAGTGGCTACGCGCCCATTTTCGCGACCCGGAGTTCATGGTATGAATTTATTTTTGATATATATGTCATTTTATAATTGTCTGTAAAATCTTGTAATTGTAGTTGTGTTTTTGTAGGACTCTTGTATATTTATATTTGTGTTAGAATTGTGTAAGTGATTTTGTTGACGCTACTAGTATGTTGATGAAATTTATGTTCTTGAATGTTTTGTGCGTTGTATTGCATATAATGTTGGGCATATTATTGATGGTATTAGTTGAATGTGTTGTGCGTTGATTGTTGTTGATAATGGAAGCTGGTGTATAAAAATTGCAGGTGCAAAAAAATAGGTTTTGGGATCCCAAAATCTGATTTTTTTTTATATTAGGTTTTAGCCGACGACCTTTACAAAAGTCGTCGGCTAAAGTATATCATTTTTTTTTAAAAATACTTTAGCCGACGACTTTTGTAGAGGTCGTCGGCTAAAGTATATATATTTTTTATTTAAAAAAACTTTAGCCGACGACATTTTTCTCGGTCGTCGCCTAAAACCTTAACTATTTAGCCAGACGGATTAAAGTCGTCGGCTAAATCGAGCTTTAGCCGACGACTACCAAAAAAGTCGTCGGCTAAACCTTGGCCGATGAATATCGGTCGACAGTTTTTTAGCCGACGACTCACGTGATTAGCTGACGACTTTGGGGTTTAGCCGACGACTTAAAGTCGTCGGCTAAAGTGTGAATTTTGATAGAGTTTGTAAGTTTTTTGATTTTTTATTTCAAAATATAGCTTATACATAGAGATGTATTCTTAAATTCAAAAAGAAAATCTAGATATGTATTGTGGGAGTTTTATTCCACAACTTGCACTCATCTACCAATAAAAAATCATTCTTTTATTTTTTTAGCTTAAAATTTTATATATTAATAATTTTTTATATCAAATTTATTTTTAATGAAAAATATATCAAATTAATTTTATTTCATATTTTTCAACTAGACATCCATATGAATATAATAAATTTGATGGATTTACAATAATGACCGATTGTACAAAAAAAATATATTAGAAAAATAGGAATATTTATTTCCAGTAAAATTTGATGCAAAATAAAAATATATTAACTCATTTTTATGAAATTAGATTTCAGACTCATATTGCTTACATAAAAAATAAATTATGATATTTATTTAATTATAATAACTAAAAAAATAATAAAACATACACTACACACATACATATATTAAGACTTAATCACATACTACTTTCGTCCCCAAAATTTGTTCCTATTTTTTCCGGTATGTCTAGAAAATTTGTTCATATAATGGACACAAATTGACTTAGGACTCCGCTAATGTGGTACTCTTTCTTGAATTATATTACACTCAATAAGTCTTTTATTAATATTATGCTAATATGATACTCATGTCGAAAATCATCAAAAATAAATTTAGAGATCGAAAAACTATTTTCTAATAAGATAATATTTTATGCGGTACATCGCACCGGAAAACATCTGGTTACGTAAATGTAAAAGTTCGAACCGAACGGAGGGAGTAATGGATATTTTTAGAGGCTAACGGAGACCGTTCAATTCATGATTTTTATTCATGTTTTACAATATAGAACATAAATGATATCACGATTAACGTACCTTCCACCATAAGCTAAGCCCATACTTTCTATAAGAGACAGAAACACGCAGCTATAGAGGTGTCCATACATGCAATGGCTACCACATCCCTAACATTGATCTTCTGCACTTCCGTAATAGTTTTCTCTCTCTACTCCATCCTTCGCCGGTGCCGGAGCAGGTGCCATCCTCCGCTACCGCCGGGGCCAAGGCCTTGGCCAATCATCGGAAACCTCCCGCAGCTGGGCCCGAAGCCCCACCAGTCCATGGCTGTACTGGCCCGGGTCTACGGCCCGCTCTTGTACCTCAAGATGGGTTTCGTGCATGTGGTGGTGGCGGCCTCTGCCGGCGCCGCGGAGCAGTTCCTAAAAGTCCACGACGCGAATTTCTCGAACAGGCCGCCGAACTCCGGCGCCAGACACGTGGCGTACAACTACCAGGACATGGTTTTCGCGCCGTATGGGCCGCGGTGGCGGTTGCTGAGGAAAATATGCGCGCTGCATCTGTTCTCCGGCAAGGCCTTGGACGATTTCCGCTACATTAGAGAGGTAAGGATTGCCCATTGGTGGACTTCTATATTATTTTATAGTGTTAATTCTTTTAAAAAGAAACCGAAGGTGTCAACACCACCCGCCCTCCCCACCCCTCGTCGCCCGGGTTGCCGACCGAAACTAACGAATTAAGGGTCAATCAAAGTTAAAAATAAAATATTTTTATTTTGTTTAACTGTATTTTAATTTTCTCTTCGTTTTTAACCTTAGTATTAATTTGTCTTCGTATAATGCAATCACCGTCTAAAAAGTCTAAATCCCAATGAGTCAGAGTGGCACGCTTGTCAAAGTGCTATAATCTAGAGGTGTTGTTCGGAAACAAAAGATTACGAGTTCAACGAGTGTCTGAGTAAAAAAATGCTTTAGATATTTTTTTTCAAACCCAACACGTTAAATTGTATAAATTTTATTTCTACAACTATAAACCTCCATATCAGTAAACTTCACATGTCTAATTTTCATGAATCTCACTTGTTCCTCACTATCTTTTTCTATTTTTTAATAAAGATTCTTATATATATCTTCGTTCCTTTATTTATTATTATTTTAATATATATATAATGACTGAAATATAATTATAAAGGGACGAAAGTTTTGTTGGAAATTGGCCTCAATATTTCCAACAACCAAGACAATAAACAAATACTACGTGGAAATTTCAAAATCGGAGAAAAACCACGGGCCTCTGGAGAGAAAACACCACTATATGACAAATAATTACAGTCATATAGACTAATCTCTCAAGTCAACCCCAATTACACGCACTCTCCAAAGATTTAGCTCACACTTTTCACACTCTAAGACAAGAGAAAGAAAGAAGAATTAAATACTTAAAGTGTATTTAATTGGTGTACTTGAAAACCAAAGCATTAGACTCTTTTTATGGGCATGGAGACCACTCCACTTTTCATCTTTTACCAATGTGGGACAGAACTTCACCTTTTATTTTAGTCAAACCCAACAATCTCCACCTCAGGTAAAATAAAAGTAAAATACAACCACATCAAAAAGAACAATTGTCTTCACCCGACAATCATACTCCACCATAAAAGAGTATCACCACTTAGAAAGATCCCTTCTAAGAATTTCACCTCGACGCATGTCGAAAAAAACTTGCTGAAATGTTTATGGTATAACTTCCCCACTGGCCACTCGGAAGTTCATCAGCACTCGACATCAATCTTCACCACACATCTTGCATCAATGCCAACCCAATGCCCATGTGTAAACCGTGAACCCGCTAACAAAAGGACACTTCCCTTTCCATGGTAACGGGCATACCATGGGGATGCCAACTTCTCAAAAGAATTCTTCACCGTCAGTGACGACGGAGACATTGTTAGCAGAATTAGAGCCCTTTGCCGAATCCGCTCCACCTGGATAATTTTTTTTAACATGTCCAGATTTCCCACACTTCCAGCACGTCGAAGTCCTCAAAGGGTTTTTCTTCTTCTCGTTCCTACATATCATAATCGCACCTTCTGATGAAGTATTGCTGCTACATTCCAGTCTTTTCTCCTCGGACAGGAGTTTGCTAGTAACATCTTCATACTTCAAGGTCTCTTTTCCGTACATCAGAATATGCTTCATATGTTCATAATTAAGAAGATGGCAAAGATAGTATAAGTCTTAATGCTTTATCCTCATCTTCAACCTTCACTCCGATAGCCTCCAGTTCCGAAACAATATTAATAAGAACACTTAGATGATCTGAAATTTTTGTACCTCCATCCATACGTAATGTATGAAATTGCTCCTTGAGATACAACCGATTTGAGATGCCCTTTCCTTGGTACAACTGTTCAAGCTTCTCCCAAAGCTCCTTTGCCGTTGATAACCCATGCACATTAGCTAGCACATTCTTTGCAAGACACAAACGAATGGCACTAGTCGCTCTCAGATCTAAATCATCCCGTTCTTCCTCGCTTTTACTGGTACTGCTCGATTCACCGCTAGAAATTGGTTTTCCCTCAATGCCTTATGCAACTCGGATTGAAGCAACACATCCTTGATTTGAACTCGCCACAAGCCAAAATTGATCATTCCATCCATCAAATTTCTCTACCTCGAACCTCATTGCACGTGAATACTTTGACATCGTATCAACGCCTCAAAGACAATATTGTATACTAGAACATTGCTTGTAGCCTGAGTAGCACACCCAGAAAGGTTTCCTATTGTGCACGTACTCTTACCACACACAATTCTACCGTATACAAGTAACCAAGAAAAAATTCTTTTCTGATGTGGAAGACCAGACAAAGCTGCAACCACAGAGCATAATAAGAATTCCCTAACCGAGACCTCCTCCAACCTGGAGCTCCGATACCACTTGCTGGAAATTGGCCTCAATATTTCCAACAACCTAAGACAACGAACAAATATAGAGAAAAATAAATAACACAAGAATATACGTGGAAATTCCAAAACCGGAGAAAAAGCACGGGCCTCTAGAGAGAAAACTCCACTACATGACAAATAATTACAACCACATAGCATAATCTCTCAAGTCAACTCCCAATTACACCCACACTCTTCAAAGATTTAACTCACACCTTTCACACTCTAAGACAAGAGAAAGAAAAAAGAATTAAATACTTAAAATGTATTTAATTGGTGTACTTGAAAACCAAAGTCTTGGACTCCTTTTATAGGCATGAAGACTACTCCAACTTTTCTTCTTTTACCGATGTGGGACAAGGACTTCACCTTTTATTTTAGCCAAACCCAACAAATTTTATAGATATTAGACCTAAATATAATAAACATAAAAATATTATAAAAATAAACATAAGAAATATTAGACACAAATAAAGAAATAAAAATAAAAGAAAAATGAGACGAAAAATTACCAAAAATATTCAACTTTATTATACATTGAAATACTACAAACATAGGAAAATTGAAATGCTAGAATGCAATTAATGAATTGTCTACAGAAATTCATCATCAATGCATTAATATGAGGTAGTCGATTCATGTTCAACGAAATCATGCCGAAATTGATGATGCGTGTGATGCACGCACTGGGAAGAAAACTAATGGGGTGAGTTCAGCGCAAGCCCCGGCTCCTCCCTTTAATTTTCTTTTTTTTTTTTTTCTTTTAAACCTTTTGAATTGGGTTTCTAAATTCATATTTACAAACTCAAACCCAAATTCGACCTTTTTAATAACTAAATGAGAATATTTAGATTTACAAACAGCGGCGGATTCAGAACTTCAACTTCAACTTTCAACAGTAAACTAATAAATTTAAAGGGTTTATTATGCCACACAAAAATCAACTTCCTCTAGGGCTTCTCTAAGATCCAACCCCTTTACACCAATCAAAATATATGTGGTGGGAAAAAAAAATCAAAATATATGTGGTGGGAATTTTACACCAAATTTGGTGTTTGGTATAACTTTACCATAACCATCTCCAACCAATAATACTAAATATTTTCACCAATGATATGTTTATTCCTTCTTTGAAGAAGAAAATTGTGGTGCAACATATTCATTTCTACCAAATTGTTCATATGACCTATTATACAATACTGCTTCAGATTACATGTATCTGGCCTTCAGTATCGTTTGAACAATGATAAAATATTCTACTCAGTTTATTTTTAATAATTAATCACAATCATATCACATGTCTAACTTTTAATCCCTAGGAGAAATAATAATTAGGCTTCTCTGTAAGTTGTCCTTGGTGTATCAAAAAAGTTCGATAGTTTGATATATATCGGCATATCGATTTTTTTGGTATTCTGGTTTGTTCGGTATATATCGTATATCAAGTTTTTTTGGATATCTTGGTAGTTCTATATTTCGGAAAGTTCGGTATATATCCATACTGAAATAAAATTCAGTATGTACCGATATTTTGATACGGTATTTGTATGGATCGAAAGCCATATCGAAATTTTAGTATACGGAATTTCGGCATACCAAAAAATTGCGTTACAGTATCGATATGAATTTTACTGCATCGAAAATTTTGATAGGATATTCAGTAGAGATCAATACTTTAGATAAGGTACGGTATAAAATATTCCACCCTAACTGCAACGCCTAAAGAAACACCACTGTCCCTTTAATATTATTGATTATTCATATAATTATTTGGAGCTTAATCAAGTCTAGATAAGTTTCACTAATATAATTATAAATTAATTTTTTTTTTTTGTTATAGGGAAAACGTAAAAGACAAAGAAGTATGGCAACATATTCATTTCTGGTGACCTATACCTTTTACCATTGGGCCTTTGGTTCAGTTGGTATTTGTAATGAAGATAAGAACCTTTAGACATAGCTGTTGGGGTTCGAGTCTGAGCAGGAACGGAGTTTTTATCCGACCGTTACTCCAACAAGGTTTCTTGTGTGGAGGCGGTACGGTTTCTTCGTGAACCCGTTGAGCCTCACTTGTCACCAGCGTGAGCCCGATTAAGACAATATAGTCTGGGCAAATGGTGGTTAGGGTCTGCGTCTTAGTGGGTGGTTGAATCTAAGTTGAAATTCGCCATTAAAAAAAAAAAAGACTACATGTACCTGGCCTTGAGTGTCGTTGGAACAATAACTGAATATTACCTAAAAATACAATAATAAAATATTCTACTGAGTTTCAATATAATAGTTAATCACAATATCACTTGTCTAACTTTTAATCCCTAGGAGAAATAATTCGGCTTCTTTGTAAGTTGTCCTTGTATACCAAAAAAAGTTTTGTATTTCTATCTATATCGGTATATCGATTTTTTTTTGATATTTTGGTTTGTTCGTATTTTGGTATATATCGGTATATTAAATTTCTTTTGATATCTTGATGGTTCTGTATTTCGAAAAGTTCGGTATATGTCGATATCGAAATAAAATTCATTATATACTGAAACTTCAATATGGTATCGGTATGGGTCGAAAGCCATACCGAAATTTTACTATACCGAATTTCGATATACCAACACTTTCGATATGGTATGGTACATTATTAGGTATCGATAAATACTTTAGGCACGGTACAGTATATCACCCCTAATTACGATGACCAAAGAAACACCATTATCCCTTATATTATAGATATTGATTACTCATCATAATTATTTTTTGAGCTTAATCAAGTCTAGATAAGTTTATTAGTACTAATTATAAATTAAAATATTTTTTGTTATAGGAAAAATGTAAAAGACCAAGTATGGCAAAATGTGTTGTGATTCTCAATAATTATATTTCTATTTATACGGTCTAATATATGATTACATTAAGACCTAGTTGAGCCCATAAAGGAATACAACAACAACATCCAAGCCTTAGTCCCAAAATGATGTGGGCGAACCCGACTAACATGAATCAAACTTTAAAACCGTCAATGATCGTTACATAAATAACATAAAAGAAAAAAAGAAGGAAAAAAGTAGAGAAAAAAGGAAAAAAAAAAAGGAAAAAAAAGGAGAATGAATGTTAACAAAAGAAGAAAAAAAATGAAAAATCAGAGACCACATAAGGTGGAATTCCTTAAACATTTCTCTTTATGCTGAGGCAGTGGAATTTCTTTGTTCAAAATCTGGTCAAAGTAGAAACCCAATAGGGAACATCTTGATCATAGAAAAAAAAAGTATAACATACTCATTGCTTCAGTGGAGTACTTTTATTAAGCTAGTGTGATCCTTGCTTTGATAGTTTGATTAATGCATCTTGTACATATCAATATAATACTCTCTTTATGTCAGAGTTAAAGATATAATTGTATATGTATAGTTGTCTTAATAATACCGTCAAGTAACAAAAACCACCGCGGGAAAATAATCTTGATTGGAGGAAAAAGAATACAACCTTATGCAAATTGTATTTAAACTTATTTCTTAAAATTCATATTTATATATATGATCCTAACGTCGAACAATTCAATTACACTTTCATACGATCTTTACTTCAATCGATATGACTGTGGACCTTTTTGCTTCAAGTGTCTGCTTTATTATCTTTAATTTGACCAACAACTCAAAAATGGCCATTCTCCTTATCAGTGAGCTCGATACATCTGGTTATCTCATTAAAAACCTTTCAAAGTACTGAAAAATCCAATAGAAAAACAGTTACCGGTTAAGGAAAGAAGTACAACATGTAACGTTTATGCAGATGTAAGACTATCTTAAGTCTACATTTCTCACTAACGTTTACATCCATCAAGGTGTTTGAAAATTACACGTGATGTTGTCCCATTAAAGATTTTGCAAAAGTATAATCCAAGAGTTTCTTTATAAATCAACCTTCCTTTTGAATTTCATATCGATCCCCGAAATTGAAAAATGTACAATATGCCCTAATATCTACATTCATATATCGTTGCCTCGTTAAAAATCATAATAATAAAATTCAGTGGAAAAAATAAATATTTGTATAAAAAAGATTGCAATATATGTGAGTATGTTCCCTTGTATCTCACGTATTTTCTTCTATGGTCCTTGATCGCTTGTTTTTCGCGTAGTATGGTTTTCAAATCCGATCAATTTTAAAATTTGTAAAACCTCGGAGTATTTCCAAGGTGTCGAACCCAAGGGAATTGATGTGTCGAAAATAAAGGAATTAACTCTACTCAAAATTTGACTGCTATTTAGGAATCCGAAAAATTGTTTTGATTCTAATTATCTAACTTTAAAAATCGAAAAATAAAAATTAAATAAAAGATGAATTATCTAAAGCAAGCAAATAAAGCAAATTAGCAAGATAAAATCACAAGTCGAAAGGTAATTGATCCTAGGGTAGTATCATCTAATTGAGTTCACACAATACATTCACTTGATTCCTTTTCCCCAAATTTTAATTCAATCCTAGAAATAATCACTCAGCCGATCTAGAATTCCGATCAAGGCAACCTAGAAAGATAGTTAATTTAAACCCTTTTCCCCGCCAGGGCTCAAAGAATTGAAATCACTTAAAAAGCACCAACTTATTTATCTATGATTTATCTTTCTCCGCTAGGTCTTAAGATAAAATCATATTGTGCATCAAGTATTTCCACTAATCAATTACTCCTTCCGGACAAAATCAATTAGCTAACATGCATCGATTAAGGGCCCTTTAATCTAACATGAGATTTAACACAACTTGAACACAAGCCTAGGATGAAAGGTCAAAAGGTAATCAAAGGAACATCATGTGAACATCAATTAAAATTACTAACCCTAGAATCAATCAATGAATTTAGCCAGACATAATTGAAATTAGACAAGAAATAGATGAAGAATGCATATTATTAATATGAGAAGAGAGAATACAACCCTTACGGATGAACTCCGAGTCTTCAATCTCTGAAAACCAATAATAATTCTCCTCCAAAAAGTTCTTGCATCAAAGAAATAAATCTTGCTAAAAAGATGTGAAAATCTGCTAAAGATAATCATATATGATAAAAGAATGATGAAAGATGAAAATGGCTGGTGAAAGATGATAGAAGATAGATAAAAGATAGCAAAACTAGGTATAGGAGGAGGTTTATATAGCCTAAGGGGGTTACATTCCCGATTAGCCCTAATCTAGGAAACAAAATCTATCCAAAAGAGTCAAAATTCGTCAAAACACGAGAGTCCGCTGGGCAGCCTATCGGACTGGCCTATCGGCCGATAGGCTGGCCGATAGTTGGTTCGTCGATCTCTTCACTTGGTAGGGCAGAATCACCTTTCGGACGGGCCTATCGGCCGATAGGCTGGCCGATAGGTGTGTCTGTCTTTCGCAAAAATCTGTTTCTTCGTCCGTTTGACTCGACTCTCGGTCCTTTGTCTCGTTTTGGGTCCTTTTGGCTCTAAAAACCGGCAAACACACTAAAACCAACCCAAACGCGTAATACGGCTCGACTAATCATAAATAAGCCAAATACGAGCACATTAATCACGAAACGAGATAAAAACCTAGTATAAAATCCTAGAAATAAGTGGTAAAATTACCACTCATCAGTCCTCTATGGTCCTTACATTGACCAAGGGTCTGCAAGTTTCAATATTTTCAATGATGAAAGTAAGCTCATCAGTAATATTATTTAACCACTTTTTTGTCACGCAAAGTGATAGTTCTTAATCATATACATTCACGAGCTGACTCATGCAAAACACTCATGCAAAACAGTAATCTCATCGTGATTTGAGGAGATAGCCACAAGGATTCTCAGTCGAGATAGCCACAAGGATTCTCAGTCGACCTCTAAGATATAACAACACTCGCAATAGTGAATACATAACCATCCTGGAGTGACCTTTGTGCGGGTCAAAGACATACCCAGTATTAGCAAATCCTACCAACATGTTCTTCGGATAGTTGTTTTGGCGTCGGTATTTTCCTTCCCGTAAGTAGCTTTCTTTACCTCTTTACACGGAAATAATAATTACAAATCAATAGTTTCTTTCAAGTATTAGAAGATATTTCTAATACCATCCCACTAATGCTGTGTCGATGCTGAATTAAATCTTAAATTAATTGAGATACAGCTCCTAGAAAGTTGTGGAAGTCTTCAAGAATTTGGTATTTATTTTGAATAAAAGTACCGTAAAAATTATTTTGTGTTGGGTGTGTGGTGAGATTGAGGGAGGATAAAAAAGTGGGAGGATTGTGCATAGGACTTCTGAGTAATCGTCAAACTCCCTCTAGCCTCCACCATATATGCATGTGAAAGGTTTAAAATAGTATTGCACCTATTATCATAGTGGATCGAGGAATTGAAATTGGGTGGAACATGAATATGTTTGAGTACTCTAATATAAAACTTAAAAATATAGTCAATAATCATTTAAACGTATCACACACTAACGAGGATATATAATCATTTTATTGTCATACAAAATATAGACAAAAAGCTAATTTACCTAACTAAATTTTACTCTACATATACGTAATTTCTCAAATTTCTCTACCCAAAAATCTATTTTGTTATTGATACATCATGCATACTAGACTTGGACTCTTTTATTATAGCAAGTGTTGGACTTATTGTATTATGAATCATTACCCCATAATATATATATATATTTAAATGTATTTATATGTTTTTTGGGTGGGACTTGAGTCTCATTTTCGGAGAATGTGTATTATTTTTACTTAGTACCCTAATATTGACGGATCTCCCAGCTAGCCCATGAGCTTCACCCCTTGTACATGATAGCCACCAAACTTATAACGAATTCATATTTATCCTTGAGATACGAAATTCGACTATTGGGAAAGGACAAAAAAACTGAATTCTAGACTGAACGTAAAATCATGAGTTATGGATCAGAGATGATGTCCGTGGGCTAGTCCCAAAGACACGTCAATGACTGATGTTACTAGACTTGCAACGGCTCCTATATAGGTACGGAGTTCGAAGCTTGAGAAGGGCCAAAAAAAACATGGGTTTTAACTCAACGTAAAATCATGAGTCAAAGACCACCGGTGAAGTTAATGACTAGCCCTAAAGACCCGTCAACATCCTAGCTAGTATCAATTTCTAATGATAATTTGACTTTTCAAAAAAGAAAAATTACGATTAAGTTACATACTTCTTCCGTTCTTAAAGGATTGTCCACTTTTGACTTTTTGATAGTTGTACCTTTTAACATTTGACATTAAATATACTCCCTCCGTCCCGTAAAAATATACACACTTTTTTTAGTTCGTCCCCATAAAAACATACACATTTCTTTCTTTCCTTTTTTGCACACTAACCCACCACCTATTTTATCTCCACTCATAATACAAACAACTTTAAGTGGGACCATTTTTCCATTCACAACACAAACAACACTACACTTCTTAAAACCCGTATCCGGACAATGTTCATGTTTTTATGGGACGGAGGGAGTACTTATTTGTGTTATATAATATTTGATAAAAAATATATCAACAAATAGTATTTGAAATATATTTTCATTGCTATAGTATTCATCAAGTACTATACAATACAAACAAAAATATCTTTTTAGGAATGGAGGGAGTATTAAATTATATAGGTACTATTATTAATGCTAGCTTTCAATTTTTATTTGTTTATTCTAGGAAGAGGTGGGGATTCTCGCCCGTGCTCTACTAGATGCAGATGCAAAAAAAACTCCGGTACGTCTAGGCCAAATGCTAAATGTGTGCACCACAAACGCACTAGCACGTGTGACACTAGGGAGGCGGCTAGTTGGACATGATCGTGGTGGCGGAGATGAGAAGGCAGAGGAGTTCAAAGGGATGGTGGTTGAGTTGATGATGTTGTCGGGTGTGTTCAACATTGGCGATTTTATTCCCCCGATAGAGGGTTTGGACTTGCAAGGAGTGGTGGCAAAGATGAAGAAGCTACATAAGCGTTTTGACGCGTTCTTAAGCGCGATTCTTGATGAGCACAAGATCAATGATTCATGTGGAATGAAGGGACACAAGGACTTGCTGAGCACGTTGATTTCGTTGAAGGACATCGATGATACCAAGAAAGGCAGGCTTACCGAGACGGAAATTAAAGCATTACTTTTGGTAAGCCGACTCTCAACTATGATTACACGTAACGGTAGCAGTAGGTGTGTTTTAATATTTTCTTTTCAGAAGAAAAGTAAACAACTGGAGTTAATATGGACAATTTGACATTTGTTTTATTCTATCTTGTATCCTGACGATATTGGACAAATGTTTAATTCAACAAGACACTCAACACTAGTACTTACAGAACTTACACATCTATAATATTCAATCATTCTCCAACATACATACTTCAAATGTTGCAACTAGGCTGGGCCGGGAGGGAGGGAATCGATTTGTGATCAATAAAGGCACGCATAATCTAAGTCTTAGTTTCCGACAATGACCAGGTATAGTAAACGTGATATTAGTTAATCAATAATCATACTAAGGTTTGGAAAGTAATGTGTACTACATGCTTGTATATTAAACGCAAATTGGAGTTTGGTTATGTGTAGAAGAGGCAACCAAACACTTGAGAAGGAGAGTTGTGAGAGTCACTACTACAAAACAGACATTTAACATCGTTTTTTTGGACATTTAACATCGGTTTTGGAACCGATGTTAAATATTGCGATGTTAAAATTAACATCGGTTTCTAATAACCGATGTTAAACTTCGATTTTAACATCGGTTGTTATAACAACCGATGTTAATTTTAATATCCCGATATTTAACATTGGTTCTGGGACAACCGATGTTAAATTTCGCGATTTTAAAATTTTATCGGACCGCGGCTAACCCATCTAGCCCAACCCAACCCCAACCCAGACACTCGCCCAACCACCCGCACCAGCCCCCCGCACCAATCTCCACCAACCTACAACAAATACCATTAAATTTCGTTGTTGGTGGGTTTCGAACTCACCACCTCTTGCTTGTGGAAGTGTGATATTACCACTCCGGCAGATGAACTTCTTGTATATTTTTTGCAATGTGTTATATTTATATACTATATACATTTATAAATTTTTATAAATATAAGATAATTTAATAGTGAGAATCAATTTTTTAATACCAAACCATAAAATTGACAAGTTATATATCCCCATTCATAAGAGTGTAAGTTATTGATACCATTTTGCTTAAAAAGACTAAAATGTCCTCCAAAAAGATGTTGATGTTGACTTTCCTTTTTTACCTTTTAGTGATAGATTTAAGGGTATTAATGTCTTTTGGTATCAAAAACTTATACTCTTATGAATGAGGATATATAATTTGTTACTTTTATGGTTTGGTATTATAAAAGATAGAACCCAATAGTGAGATATATACATATATATATATATATATTAACAACTCGAAAATTAATTTTTTTAAAAAAATCTGGAATATTAATATTAAAAGTCGGATATTTTTATTTAAAGCTCGAAAATAAAAAATAATAAATTTAAAAATATGGATCTGATTTATAATTAATATTTAATCTGTTTTTTTATTTTTAGATTTTTTGTAAAAATATAAAATAGTTTTTTTATGAAAAGTAAAAAAATTACAAAAACAAAAACTAGCAGGTTTTTAAAAATATGTATAATAATTCAGTTTTTATTTATTTATGGAAAATAATATTCCAATTTTTTTTCAAAACTTTAAATAAAAACATCCGATTTTTATTTTCTATTTTCGAACTTTAAATAAAAACATCCGATTTTTATTTTTTATTTTCAAACTAATGTTTATTTTTTATTTTCGAACTTTAAATAAAAACTTCCAATTTTTACCTTTTATTTTTGAACAATAAAGATAAACATCCAATTTTTAATATTACTATTCTGGATTTTTTTTAAAAAAATAAAGTTTCGATTTTTTTAAAAAATGTTCCATATTTTAAAAAAAATTTAACATCGATTATACTAAAACCGATGTTAAGTTACAAATTAACATTGTTTAACATCGGTTTTTTTAAAAACCGATCTTAATTTGTAATTTAACGTCGGTTTTTGTATAAGCGGTGTTAAATTTTTAAAAATTCTCGAACTTTTTTAAAAAAATCGAAACTTTATTTAAAAATTAACATCGATTCTGCTAAAAACCGATGTTAAATAAACCGATGTGAAATGGATTAATTTAACATCGATTTTTTTAAAAATCGATGTTAATTGTTAATTTAACATCGATTTTTAGCAGAACCGATGTTAATTTGTTTTAAAATTTTCAATTATGCCACCGCGTTTTTTTTAACATCGGTTTTTACAAAACCGATGTTAAACGAGCGATGTTGAATGTCTTTTTTGTAGTAGTGAGTAGAGTGTTAACCATCCTCAGGGCCGTCTTAAACATTTAGAAGGCTCCGTTCTTACAAAGTGAAACACAGAAAATTGTATTGATTTTTTTGTCATAAATAAAATAAATACATATTATTATACTAACTAAAAAAAATATAGACCCTTGATTTCAAAAAAATAAAAATAAAAATAAAAATAAAAATAAAAATAATAAAAAAATGGCCCTATTTTTTGGGGGCCCATTGCAGCAGCACAGGTTGCACAGGCCAAAGACGCCCTGGTCACTGTCCATCCTCTTACACTTTATGTATAAGAATTGGGAAAGAATATTATTTTCTTTTTCTACAAATTAAGGAAACTATAAGATTTGGTAGAGAGCCACATCATCAAATTCCTCATCCGAAAGATCTTGTATAAGCTGGACCAGAAACAACCTTAGTCTATCCGTTTGTAATCCAGAGTGATCTTGTATGTGCATTTATAACCCGTGGTTCAGATGGGTAGGGGTGGACTCGGTTCCATTCGGTTCAGTTTTTGATCGAAACCGAGAGTCGAACCAAATATTCGGTTTCGGTTTGGTTCGGTTCTTTTTGAAGTTCGGTTCGGTTAAGTTCGATTTTATAAATATTCGGTTCGGTTTGGATTTGGTTTGATGTTTTTTCGGTTCTTCACAATATAAATTCAAATATTATATGCAATAGAATAAGTTATACTACCTCCGTTCTCTTATAACTGCAACATCTAGACTTTCACATTTGCCAATGCAAAGTATATTTCGAGATGAATTTAACAAGATCCCACATGACTATATTTTTTCATATGTATAAATCACAAAAGATGGTCAAAAGAGAGTATGTGAACAGTGTAATAGTCAACACGTTACAATAATAAAAGAACGGAGGAAGTATATAACAACAAGTCAACAAGAGTTATATATATATGTTCAAGATAAAAGTTAGAGTTGCATAGCAATTTCCAAATATCTCAAAATATATAACAATCGTAAATCACAGTAGCTCATTCTCTCAACCTAAATTAATTGAATCACAAATTCACGAAAGATATTATCGGCCCTTCTTGACCCATGATGGTCTTACAAAAGGAAAACAAATTATACTAAAATTCAAACACACAAAAATCACAAAAGCAAGGTCGTTTTAAGATGTTGAAATTTGACTTGGTCCATTTCGTCCGGTTCGGTTCCGCTCTACTCGACCAGAACCGAACCAAATTAGTTCGGTTCGGTTCTGTTTTTTTGTTTTTCGGTTCGGTCTTCTTCGGTTTCGGTTTTTCGATTATTTTTTCGGGTTTTTTCGGTTCGGTTTTGGATTTTCGGTTCCGAAATACCACCCCTATAGATGGGTACGTAAATGCAGTGGGGCAACATGGTATACCGTTCCCTTTTATTAATAATTATGATTGAATTTGGGTGGAACCCATACATGTCACACCTAAAGCTAATTTAAATGGATATACGTGCACGATCTGTATCTCATGTAGCACCTAAATAAATCGAGTGTTTGCCTTGCTGTATAGATATACGTTTGTCATATTTATTAGAAAATCAAAATTTCTCACACATCAAATGCAGTGTTTGCCTTGCTATATGGATTATTCCCATGTGTTTATCCAGACATTGCCAACAAGATCTCATATGAGTATATCTTTTTATACGTATAAATCACAAAAGAGGGTAAAAAGAGAGTATGTGAACAATATAATATTCGATATGTTGCAATAATAAGATAACGACAAAATTTTGTTATTGGTTGATTGGCGGGTTACTCCTGTATTTTACAAGATAGACCATTTACTAGGCTTGTGACTTTTCGGTTCCTGGGAGAAAAATACAGGAACCGGAATCGAACTGCATAGTTTTTTTGCGGTTCGGTTTTTTCAGTTTTTTTTGTCCGAACCGCACAGGAACCGAACCGAACCGGAACCGAACCGAAACCGATTTTGTATGATTTGGACGAAATATATTATATTATATTATATTTTATTAAGAATATATTATATTATTTTATATTTTATTAATTATGTTTAATAAGAATATATTATATTATATTCAGAGGGTCGGTTTCCCGGTTCGGTGCGGTTCGGACGGTTCCTTGCGGTTCAGATCGGTTCCTCTTTAAAACAGACAGGAACCGCGAACCGAACCGAACCGAATACTAACAGTACGAACCGAACCGAAAAAAAAATTTGTTGCTAGGAACTGAACTGAACCGTCGGTTCCGATGCGGTTCTGCGGTTCCCGATTCTAAAAGTCCCGGCCCTACCATTTACCCAATGTGTAAATTAAATTGTCATATTATTCCATTGTATTTCTAAAAAGTAGGTCGATTACCCACTTATGTAAATTAAATAGTCACATTATTTCCTGTATTCTTAAAATATTTTTTATCCAGACATTGCAAATCACCCCCTTGTGCATAAGATAATAGAGGTGGATGCACCTTTCTGAAGACACTGAGGGAAAATGTGTCTATTTAATTTTACACAAAGAGGTAATCTGTCCATTTTTTAGAAACATAAAGTAGTAATGTGACTATTTAATTTACACGAGATGATAAATGACTCGTTTTGTGAAATACAACCAAAAACCCTATATTATTATTTGATGGATGTAGCATGTATATACAATACAATACTGATTTCATAATTGTACACTTGACTTTCATCAAATAATGAGTTCATAAAAATTGTTTTGCTAACTTCATTAAGATCACTGTATAGAACATGTTTGTTGCTGGGACAGACACAACATCAAGCACAGTGGAATGGGCCATAGCCGAACTCCTACGAAATCCCAAAATCTTGGCTCAAGCCCAGAAAGAACTTGATTTGGTTGTCGGTAAAGATCGGATGGTGGCCGAGTCCGACCTAACTCAGTTAACTCTTCTTCAAGCCATCATAAAGGAGACCTTTCGCCTCCATCCTTCCACCCCACTCTCTTTACCGAGAATTGCGCAAGAGAGTTGTGAGGTTAATGGATACTTCATTCCTAAGGGTTCGACACTTTTGGTCAATGTTTGGGCCATAGCTCGTGATCCAAACGTATGGTCCGATCCATTAGAGTTTAAGCCTGAGCGTTTCCTAGCGGGAGGAGAGAGGCCCAATGCTGATGTTAGAGGTAATGATTTTGAAGTGATACCATTTGGGGCGGGCCGTAGGATTTGTGCTGGAATGGGCTTGGGGATAAGGATGGTCCAATTACTCACTGCAACTTTGATCCATGCATTCGATTTTGATTTAGCTAACGGGCAGTTAGCCGAAACACTGAACATGGATGAAGCCTATGGGTTGACATTGCAGCGGGCTGAGCCATTAATGGTGCATCCGAAGCCTAGGTTTGCGCCTCATCCTCGTCATCTTTATCAAGCTTAAGTGTAGCTTCCTTGAAAAACTTGTTGTCACACTAAATTTGTATGTTCAGTTTATTCCTTGTTCCATTGAAACGTTATATGTATGTGTCTACGGCTATGTAATTGTGTTCTGTCTCCATTTTATTTAAGATTCCATATATGTATTAAGCCCACCTTTTGTCATGCTTGCTCTCATGTTTAATCTGATAGTAGCTTAACAGTGAAATGAAAGTTTATATATTTCAGTGTATTAATATTTGCATGTTTTAGTTTTTTTTTTTCCTTTTTTTTTTTAAGGAACACCCCCGACGAGTGAGGGGTTAAGACCTATAATTCATGAATACGTCAAAAAAATCACATAATAGTACAAAGTAAAAAAAAAAACTGGGAGCAGGAGCGGAAGCGATAGACTCCTATACGTATCTGACTATGCCACGTGACGAGTTGGATTATTATATAAATTAAAATAAATTCAAGTAGGCATATCCGACTCGACTGGCGTAACCATAATGTCAAAGGAGAAAGGCGTATCAAAGCGACAAGGACTCCTATCACCTGAGGCGCAAGACGCAAGTCGAGGCGCGTGCGCCCAACAGAGTTGACTCACAAAAAAGAGAATAAAAAAAATAAAATAATTGAATTATAAAACTCATAAACACATAATAGAAAGAAACTATAATTATTCACAAGAAACTTAATAAATGACAAAATAAAGGGTAAAAAAAAATAAAAACAACTTCAAAATTGTGTTAAAAAAATCAAACAAAAAAAAGACCTAGTGATACAGATGCACGCCTATGCGCTAGATTGTCCACCTTTGGGATTAAGAGGTGATTTCTATTTTCGTGTGCACGTCTCTCATCTCAGGCACACCTTTAACAACTATAATTGTGATAGGGGAAGCCAAGGCGACAAGTCATGGCCTAGTGCCCGACGGCCTAAGCGACAAAAGTTGATGGTCTGGCCATGCAAGGTGACAACAACTATAAAACATGCTCTGTACTTATGTTCTTTCAATAGGTGTTTTGCTGAGGTTATTTAAAGGATTTTATAAGCTCCTATATCTTGTTAGTTGGTTTGAGAGCTGATATGATTTTAGATTGTATATTAAACAATATACTATCAAATCACAGTTAATTGAATTGCATTTTCTTTAAAACATTCTTTTCACACTATTCTCTCTAAAAGCGGTACAAAAGTTCGAGCGATCACTCTCTAGTTGATGTTGCTGCTGAGCTTTTTGAACTAGCCCATAGTTAGTAATAGCGTATCTCGCGCTCGCTATAGCAAGTAGCGATGCAAACCGAAGCTTCATCTTATGGAGCTATTGGCTATGACTATGAGGTTTCAGATAGCGGGCACTATTCTCGCTATAGGCAGAATCACGATAGCGGTGGATAGCAGCGCTATTTAGAAAGTACATTGTTACCTAAAATTGAGGGAATGAGGGCACAAATCATTGCTTTCTCTCGTTTCTCTCTTCCTCTAATTATTTGCAACCGCTGTTTCCCCGTCGTACTGCGACCAGTAAGATCGTTGAAGAGGTTTTTGCATCTATGTGATTGTGTGTGAAAGAAAGAAGTAACTAACCTGAGTGTTTTTTCTCTCCGTTTTTCATGCATCTTTTTGTGCATGTGGTTTGTTCAGCTGGTTCCTGGGTGACAGTTTGTTACAAGGCTGCAGGTTCGAATCCTTGTAGTCATAGTTGGGAGTTTTATTCCTCTATATGGAAGATAGCTCATTGTGTCCACCAGACACTGCTTTTCCCACCTAGTGGGCCGTTGAGTCACCATGATTTAATTCCTCCATCATCTATCGGATTGGTGGTGGGGTCCTGGAAGCGAGAAATTTTCTATTTTGCGACAAGAGAAATAAAAAGTGTGTCACTGCTTTTTCGATGTCTTCTATCGGGGTCGTGCACCTTTTAAGTTTCCTCCTCCTACATAACTTATTTGGATTAATTACAAAAATCTATGGGCCCATTTTAAATTGGTCTAGGCTAAGGCACATTTGCATATCTTTCAGTCGGGCTTCTCTTAAAAAATTACAACACATTATTTATCTATTTGTCTTTATTGTTGAAGGAAAAATAACTAAGACAAGAAGTAGGGCAAAAGATGTATATTCTCATTAATCATACCCCTATATATATAGGGAGAGATTACATAAAAACATATCTAATCCTACCCTAACTAGGAAAGCACATAACTTACAGACTAAGGCACACACTGTATTATTTCTTTAACACTCCCTCTTATGCCTAGTCTATTAGCACATGTCATGTTGCCTCATTAAAACCTCATCAAGCAAAAATCCAGTGGGAAAAATATCTTGATCATAGGGAAAAGAGTAGAACATTTAGACATATCAAGTTTAGACTTCGTCCTTCGAGCCTATCCTTTCATATGATCGTCACATTAATCATAGCGCTACTAAGGTGATCATTCCATTGATGCCTAAAATCAATACATCTGGTTACCTCGTCAAGAACCTTTCCAAATAATACTCTGTGGTAAAAATAATTATTGGAAGGAAAAGAGTATAACATACGATGTGGATGTAATACTCCCCCTCAGGTCTACATCTCCTCCTAATTTGTACATCAATCAAGTAGTCGTTGCCTCATTAAAAACTTCACTAAGTAACAAAACTAAATGGGAGAAAATGAACCTTGGTAAAAGAAAAGAGTACAATACATGTGATTAAGTCTCTTTATAAATCATCATTTCCTTATGATATTTACATCGATTTCGGAAGATGAAAAAAATCTACAGCTCCCACTAATCTTACATTTATATATCATTGCATTGCTAAAAACCTTGCCAAGTAACAAAACTCAGTGGAAAAAATAAATAGTAGTTTGGCAAAAAGAGTGCAACCTATGTAAGTATGTTCCCTTATATCTCACATACTTCCCGTTATGATCATTCCATCAATCAAAGGGATTTACAAGTTATATTATGTTTATAAATATAAGTATGCTCATCAGAGGCAGTACTTACCCACTAGTTCCTCAGATGTGTAGAATGATAGTTCTTAATCATGTACATTCACGAACTACTTCATGCAAGCAATAACCTTGTCGTGATTCTATGAGGTAGCCAAAAAGGTTTGCGTTGTCGATTTCCAAAACATAAGCAAATCATACTAACACATTATTTGTGGTAGTTGGTCATGCACCATCATTTACTTTAGCATTTGCCTTTTCGGAAGCAGCTTCCTTTGCCTGTTTGTAGGAAAAGAATAGTCCTAAGTCAATGGTTTCTTTTGAGTATCAAAAGATATTCTCGGTACCATTCCATTGATGTTGCGTCGATGCTGAACTAAATCTAGTCAGCGAATTAACTGAGGAGGGATAGCAGGTCGTGTACATTGTTCCAAGTACAATAATGCGCGATTGCACTCAAGTAGGGAATTTCATCTCCCAAAGCTCTTCATCACTTTTCTTTAGATGAAATGGATCTTTCCTTTGCATTCAAACATTCGACTTATCATGGGAGTGCTAGTAGGGTGTACCTTGTCCATGTTAAAGTGCCTGAGAATCTTGTGGACATAGGCAGACCAGTGGATAAGAATTCCACAAACTTGAAGTTCTATGTCAATGCCTCGACAGAACCAAGATCTTTCATCTCAAGCTCATATTTCCAATATACAATGATTTCTCTTATTTCATCAAGACCGATTATGTTCATGTCATCAACATACATTGCGATGATCGTGAATCCGGAACTTATTTTTTTATGAAGACACAGGGACAGTTCATCGTTCTTATATCCCTCCCCAATCAAGTAGTCACTTAGGCCGTTATACCACATCCTTAGGGATTGCTTCAAAACTGTAAAGTTGAGCGTTTTAATCTAATTGCAAATGCACTCCGTGATCTAGAGTCACTTGATTTAGATAATGAAACTCCATCGACCACATTCATATATATATATATATATATCCATAGCTAGATCCCCATAGAGATACGCAGTAACCACATTCATTTAGCTGCATTTCCACTCCCTCGGAAATTACTACGCTAATCAAATAACGGAACGTTTACGTGGGAGTACATTTCCCCATATAAATTCCAGGACATTGTGAGAAGCATTACTTCGTGAACCTTGTACGTTAAGACTCAATTATTCTCACTACAATTTACGATAAAGGCTCGATTATGTCCTTCGGGCTTTACACTTGGTTAGGTTAGTACAACCTGTTGGAAAGTAAAACACAGCGGAAGCGAAGTTTGGGAAAGATGATAATTGCGTTTTACGCATCTACGAGCATAAGATCTATTTAGGCATGCTAATTAATTAATTACTAAGACTAATAAGCAGTTTAAATATTATTTATTATTTATTAATTAAATATGTTGATTATTAAAATATCCTAATCTAGATCCAAGATCATAGGATATTACCTTTTGAAGAGTGTTGGTTACTTCCGTCTTGATCGCCTTGTATTTCTACCTTTAAATCTTCTAGAGTATGATCCGCCTTGAACCGGACGTTGTGTGGGCAACGAACTACCGGATCTTTCTTGGACAACCTTTGGATCGGCCGATTTGTATCCTCACAACTCTCAATTTTCTTTTCTAAGTTATTCCGATATGTAGCAAGAATAAAAATGTTCTCTCAATTGTGGAATCAAAGACACAAGTCAAGATCCACAATTAAACACTTAGAAGAAAAAATCGAAATTCCTTGTGTATGAAAGTGATGAAAATCGGCCAACACCCAAGATATCCTATTTATAGGCTCTTGGACTACTACTAGGGATCTTAAGAAGTATTATGGAAGGACTCCCTAATAAATTCATCTTACCTTATTAGGACTCTTCCTAATATAATGAATCTATTAATATCAACTTAGTCCACTAAAAAGTTGATATTGCACTTCCTACCAAAATCCCAAATTACGAAATTGGGCTCCTTATTAAATATATTATTTCTCGTGTTTAACATATCGAATGTCCATTAATTAATTATAAGCTACTGACAGCTTTAATTAATTAATATCTTATCCAAGAGTAGTACCACTCGAACCTTATTATTATATCGGAATTAAATCCACCTGCAGGGTTTAATATAATAATCATTATCGAGATCTTCAAGGGGACATCATCAACCCGCAGGAGTCGGGACACGATTTCTAGTAATAATAATAATTGTCGTATAAACAATATTATTGCCCAAGATACGAGGCTTATTGAGTCGATCATTTTGACTCTCACCTATGGTAAATCAAAGCAATAATTATTATAAGTACACAATTAAATATTATATACTTAGAATTAAGAAATAATAATTATCCGAGATTTACGTTCTTCTTACAGTCAGTACAGAAGACACTATCTCACTTCGATCCAGTTCAACATATGCAAATACGCTAATGTATGCTAATAGTCAAGACCAACTATTCTCAAGCATACACTACAACCCTTTATATAATTTGTCTAATAATTATATAGGTTGTGAACTATTATATTATTTTATAAGACACCGACAATGTGATCTTCCATGTGACACCAACACACCACATTATCTACAATATAAAATAATTAGACATTTCATTTGCATAATCATAATGTGAATAAATATGCAAAACATGTGATTAAATGTAATTAATATTCTCATAAGTAGTAACAGGGAAATTAGGTAATACAAGCATAAAGTATGCTTTGCAGTATACAATCCTAACAATCTCCCACTTATACTCAAAACATGCTTTTAAGTATACTACTCTATTACATAGTCTCTCATTTCCCCCACTTATACTCAAAGCAATGCTGCCATACACCGTAATCCCAATAATTCCACATGCTTTTCAAAAACTTTTGAAGGTAGGCCTTTCGTGAAAGGGTCTGCAAGATTATCTCCCGATGCAGTCGTGGCTACAACTACGTATCCTTACTTTACGAAGTGTCGTATGATGTGGTACTTGCGGTTGATATGTTTACTTGCCTGATGGGCTCGTGGTTCCCTTGAATTTGCGACTGCACCAGCATTATCACAATAAAGTGTAATACCCTCTGGCAAATCGGGAATCACATATAAGTCCTGTAGGAAGTACTTGAGCCACACTGCCTCCTTGGCTGCCTCAGAGGCTGCCACGTACTCGGCTTCTATGGTAGAGTCCGAGATGCATTTCTGCTTCAAACTCCTCCAACTAATGGCTCCACCTCCCAGGATAAACACATAACCCGAAGTAGACTTGGACTTTTCTTTGTCCGATGAAAAATCTGGGTCAGTGTAACCCACCGGAAATAGGTCGTCTGATTGATATACAAGCATGTACTCCATAGTCCTTCTCAGGTACTTGAGTATGTGCTTGACAGCAATCCAGTGTCCTGGTCCTGGGTTTGACTGATATCTAGCAGCCATGCCCACGGTATGACAGATATCTGGTCTAGTGCAAAGCATAGCATATATGAGACTTCCCACGGCAGATGCATAAGGGACCATCTTCATGTCATCTATCTTCTTTTGTGTCTTAGGACACCTATTCTTAGATAGTTGAATTCCATGTCTGTAAGGTAGAAAACCTTTCTTGGAATTCTCCATGCTAAACCGCTTTAGCACTGTATCGATATAGGATTTCTGGGATAAGCACAACATCCTTTTCTTCCGATCACGAAAGATCCTGATTCCAAGGATGTGTCCTGCTTCTCCTAGATCCTTCATATCGAACTGCTCAGATAGCCATACCCGTATGTCCGACAATTCCTTCACGTTGTTTCCAATCAGAAGGATATCGTCTACATACAGTACAAGAAACACCAACACATTTTCATCGCATTTCTTATACACACAACTCTCACTTGGACATTGGACGAACCCATATGACTGGACAACTTCGTCAAAATTAGTGTTCCAAGATCTAGATGCTTGCTTAAGTCCATAAATAGATTTCTTAAGTTTGCACACCAAGTGCTTTTCTCCTTCAGCAATGAATCCCTCTGCTTGGCGCATATAGATTTCCTTGTCTAGACTCCCATTCAAGAATGTAGTCTTGACATCCATCTGCCAAATCTCCAGATCCAAATGCGCAGCTATGTTAGGAATACTCGTTAGATTTTGATGATGTCATTAATATAAATTCAAATGTTTATTACTTGGCAAAATGTAAGGAAGAACCAAATGAGTATCTTCCATAGGCCAAAATATGTTAAGTGTAAAACTTGGCAATATGTAAAGAAGAACCGAATGAGTATCTTCTATAGGCCAAAATAAGTTAGGCTAAAAGTCGGCTAAGTACAAAAGAACAGCTAAGTTCATCAGAGAGGTACAAGCCGAGTCATATCAGAGAAGATCTGGTCAACAAAAATTATCAGAGATGTTTGACCAGACTGCAGTCAAGTAACCTCAGACAGGTCAGCTGATCAGGCGAGTTCCAAACAGTGAACATCACAGAGGTCCAGACTGCAGAGAAGGTAACTTCACATCAGACTACTCGAGATCAGCCAAGTACTCCAAGTCCACGTCAGCATGCATTGAAAAGTCAAGTATTACGGAAAGTCACATGCAACGTGAAGAGACAAATTAGAGAGATTCCCGCAAAGGATATGAATTAAATAATTCATCTAGACCCACCTTGAAGACTTTAAATCGTATAATATTCAAAAGATTCAGCGCCTCACATGCAGAGTCTTCACAACGGTCGAAAGATGGATTAAATTATGGGAATCCAACCTTGCAACGTTCAAAAAGAAAACAATGAAGTCTACCTCTCCAACGGACGGATTTGTTGAAAAGATTTGCAACGGCTATGAAGGAAAGCTCAGAGATCATGACCTATATATATCCGAAGATTTGAAGCTGAGCACACATAACAACAACCGGTGCGAACATACTTTCAAGCGATCAAAGCATTCTAGCAATCTAAAAACGAAACACAGCATCGTGAAAAGAGCGGTTCTAAAAAGTTCATACTTGAAGAAGCTCTTAGTTGGAGAAGACAAAAACTCGTGTCTTAAATCCTGAGTTCGGGGTACTTCACTGGTTGAAGTTCGAGACTGTAAAGGCATCCAAGGATCGAGGATCAATAGGTGCAAGATAGTCAAGTGTGTTACAACGGCAAGGATTTTCACTGGTTGGAAGCTGTTGTAATTTGGTTGAATCACTGTAATATTTATCACTGCCTGAAAATTATAGTGAATTCATCTCCAACTGGTTTGGAGAAAAGTGGATTAGTAGAGGATTACCCCACCTTTGAGACCACTATAATTGCCTACGTACTTTACTGTTTTATAGCATCATATTTTAACTGCTGCATTCATTGTTAAGTGTTTCATTAGTTGTTTTGTATTCATCATTAGCTGACTTACGCACGTATTAAGAACAAACGACTCCAAGTCATTTGTTTATCTATCAGCTGAAGAAACTCTCCCTTTGAGAAAAAGAGTTTAAGAGTTTCAATAAGTCTATTCACCCCCCCTCTAGACTTATTCCTGGACGACTTGTGACCTACAAGTGGTATCGGGGAGGTTGGTTCATTTGTTTCACGAACCAGATCTATATCAGAGATATATCTTTACTCTCATTTTATAATGGAACACATGCATTCTAGACTACCTGTGTTTTCAGTTGACGAGTATGATCTTTGGAAGATAAGGATGCAGGCACACTTATCTTCAATCCATGATGACATGTGGTGCATCATAGAGGATGGTCCATTCATCTTCGAGAAGGACAACACTCCAGAGGAGATCGCAGCAGGGAAGCCAGAGAAGATCCCAAAGAAGAGGACAGGGCTGACTCCCGAAGAAAGAAAGCTGGCCAATCTTGATAACCGGGCCAGAGACGTGCTGTATCAAACTCTTGACAAATCCACCATGGTCAAGATCAAGAATTGCAAAAATGCAAAAGAAATCTAGGACACATTAGCCCTAGTGTGTGAAGGAACGGAGCTGATCAAAGAAAATAAGTTGTCAATTTCTATTCAAAAATTTGACAACTTCAAAATGAAGAATGGCGAATCTATAGACCAAGTGGACACAAGGTTCACCGAGATTATCAATGAGATCAACTCCCTCGGCAAATCTTATGGCAACAGGGAAATGGCACTGAAGGTTCTAAGATCTCTCAATCCTGAATGGAGCATGAAGGCAGTGGCCATGAGAGAATCCAAGGACCTCAATAAGATAAAGATCCAAGAGCTGTTTTCTGATCTAAAGGCTTATGAGTTCGAGCTTCCAAGTTCATCCTCAACCGAGCCTGCAGAGAAGGGAATAGCCTTTGAAGCCGAGTCCCCCGCCAAGAGCTTATCTGATGTAAAGCCTCCAAATCCATTAGATTTTGAGGAAGAAATGGCGTTCATAATGCAAAGGTTCAGCAACTTCCGGAAAAACTACTCCAAATACAAGAAAAATTATAAGGAGAATCCCAGAAGGAACTAGAAAGCCGAAAGCTGGAAGGTGGAGTGCTACAACTGTCATAAGAGAGGACACATTCAGATCGACTGTCCTGATCTTAAGAAGGACGAGAGCAAGAAGGAGGTGGGCAGAAAAGAAGACAGAAGGATGGCCCTCATCGGAGAAGATCAAGAGCATGTAGAATCAAGCAGCGGATTCTTCTCAGATGATGATGAAGAGTATGACTGTCTGATGGCCAACCTACCTGATGAAGAGGTAACATCAAAACCCTCGTGTTCAAATAATAGTTCAGCCATGTCACAAGATATGGATCTGCACGAATCAGAATCGACTATTTAAAGATTTTGAAACACTAAAATCTGCACACCTATCTCAGATCAAGAGAGAAGACTCACTGCAAGATGAGAATAGGCAATTAAAAATGATTTTGAAAACTCACTTAGAATCGAATACGCTTGAGATAATCACACTAACTTGCAAAACCAGGCTGATGTCAATACAGCTGAGATAAATCGACTAACTGTTTTACTTAAAGAAAAATCAGATGCACTTGCTCATGTCAAAGCCGAATTTACTAAGCAGACTCAGGCAAATAAGACTCAGGCGCAAGAAATAACCTCCCTGAAGGCGTCTTCAACTCTGGATGAATTGTGTACTAATAAAAGGCCACTATATTCCAGATCAGACCTTGGATATGATCCTCACACTCCCTCTAGTTCCAAAACTACTTTCGTCAAGGGAGAAACAATTGTCTCGACTGCTGATCCTACATACAAACCGATATTTAAAAATAGGCAACAACCAAGTCACAAGTCTAGGCTGCAGCCAGGGTACACAAGGCACCACCTAGACAAGTGACTAGGCAATGGCCTGAGTGACAGAGCCTGCATAACATGCCCACTATTATCAACAACTCCCTAAAAACAGATTTCAAAATGGGAGGGGCAGATGGAAACCTCAAGGTTATCCTAATTTCCAAAATGAACAAGTGTGGAGACCCCAAAGATTTAATAAATGGTCTCAGCCAAGGTTTAGAAATGGCCCACACTATCAATATTTTGAGGAATATCCGGTATACAATCCCAACAGGAGATTCAGACCTAGACCTTACACACCTTATAAGGGTAATAATAATAACAATTTTCACAATCCAAGGAGAAATCAATTCTCCATGAAACCAGCTAACCCTAGAGGACCCACACAGATTTGGGTACCTAAATATCTGCTTGTTTGATTGCAGAAAAGGTGGAAGGACTACAACCACGTCTCCACAAATTCAAACTTTGGAGGTGAAGAATGGTTTGTAGATTCTGGATGCTCAAGGCACATGACCGGGAACAAGAAGATGCTGTCTAAATACACCAAAGAAAAAGGTCCTGATGTAACCTTTGGAGATAGTTCCAGAGAACAAACAAAGGGCTTTGGAGAGCTGCACCGAGGAAATATTGTGATATCCAAAGTTCACTATGTCAAAGGGCTCAAGTATAATCTCCTGAGCATAAGCCAGTTGTGCGATGAGAAGAATCTAGTAGTCTTCACCATCTGGAAATGCATGGTGATAGATATCCTATCTGGTGAGGTGAAGCTACAAGGATTCAGAAGAAATGATGTCTACATGATAGATTGGAACATAGGAACACCTAACTCCTGTTTTCTATCTAAGACAGTAGTCGAGAATGTATGGTTGTGGCATAAAAGATTATGTCACCTGAACTTCAAAGCCATCAACAAGATTAGTTCTCAGAAGCTGGTCAGAGGACTTCCAGATGAAGCATTCAAGAAGGAAGTGCTTTGTGATGTATGTCAGAAAGGAAAGCAGATGAGAGCATCATTCAAGCCAGTCCATCCTACAACCCTCATAACAAGGATCTTAGATCTACTCCATATGGATCTCTTTGGTCCTATCAAGCCAAGGACTCTAAGCGGCCGAAAGCATGCACTTGTTGTAGTAGATGATTATTCAAGGTACACTTGGATTATCTTCCTGTATAAGAAGAGTGAAACCTTGACCAAGCTACCTGAGCTGCTGAGAAGGATCCAGAATGAGAAATCCCTATCCATCATCAAGATCGATCGTATAGAGGAGGAGAGTTTCTCAACAAGGCGATCACCGATTACGACTGAATGGGATCCAAGATGAGCTCTCTGCGGCAGGACCCCCACAGAATGGTGTTGCCGAAAGAAGAAACAGAACCTCGAAGGAAGCAAAGAAGGTCCATGATTGCGAAGCGGACTGCCCAAGAGGTTCGGGTGAAAGTCAACACACTTGCCATACTCGTAACAGAGTATGATAGTAGGGAGACATGGCAAAACTCCCTATGAGGTTTGGAATAATAGAACTCCTACTGTTGCTTACTTTCACGTTTTTGGTTGCAAGTGTTTCATCCACAACAACGGTAAAACACAACTAAATGCCTTTGATGCTAAAACTGATGATGGTCTCTTTATGGGATACTCACAAAGAAGCAAGGCATATAGAGTATTTAACAAAAGAACCTTAGTTGTGGAGGAAACACCCCATGTTGTATTTGATAAATCTACCGTGGAGTACAGGAAGCAAGTTGAGCTAATTGAGAATAAGCTCAAATCAGCAACCCTTGAAGAAGTCATTATACATGACACTGGAATGGTGGACTCACCTGCACTCACCAAGATCCAATCAGTAGCCGCCAAGACCCAACTGCAAATCAGATAGGATCACCAAACCTATCTGATCCAGTTGCCGCTGATGAAGACCCAGCTGTAGCTGATAAAGACTCATCTGCAGATCAGACCCAACCTGCAGATGACAAGACGGTAGCTGATCCAGCTGCAGACCAAGGAGACCAGAACCCAGCTGATATAGAAATCCACCAGAGCAATTCAACAGGGGGAACAGACCCAGAAGAAGACGATATCCCCAAGTGGATCAAAGACCACCCAATCCAACAAATCATCGGGAAGCTGACTGATGGAGTTAAGACAAGACAGTCAACTCTACCCGCAGGAATGGCTATGTTCTCATGCTTCATGTCACAGATAGAACCCAAGACAACAGAGCAAGCCTTGGAGGATTATTCATGGATCAATGCCATGCAAGAGGAACTGGAGCAGATGGAAAGGAACAAAGTTTGGGAACTAACAATGCATGCACTGCATCACAAGAAGGTTATTAGCACCAAATGGGTGTACAAAAATAAGAGTGATGAAGACGGAGCTGTTGTTAGGAATAAAGCCAGACTTGTTGTAAAAGGTTATGCACAGTGTGAAGGAATAGATTTTGATGAAACCTATGCACCTGTTGCAAGATTAGAGGCCATCAGACTATTCCCCGCATATGCTGCATTCAAAGATTTTGAAGTCTATCAGATGGATGTAAAAAGTGCATTTCTAAATGGCATCCTAGAAGAAGAAGTCTATGTATAGCAACCCCCAGGTTTTGTCAAAGGAGACAAAGTCTACAAGCTGTTGAAGGCTCTCTATGGACTTAAGCAAGCACCAAGAGAATGGTATGAAACACTGTCTGTGTTTCTTGAGAAGAATGGTTTTTGCAAAGGAAAGGTGGACAAGACCCTATTCAGAGTGGAGCACGAAGGCCACATATTGATAGTTCAGATATATGTGGATGACATCATCTTTGGCTCAACCAACCCAGAGCTGTGTGAGAAATTCTCTAACCTCATGCAAGGAGAATTTGAGATGAGTATGATGGGAAAGCTTAACTTCTTTCTCGGATTACAAGTTAAGCAGATGGAAAATGAAATTTTCATCAACCAAGCTAAGTATACCAAAGATCTAATCAAGAGATTTGGAATGGAATCAGCCAAACCAGCAAGAATTCCTATGAGCACAAGTACTCACCTAGATGCAGATGAGGGAGGCATATCAGTGGACTCAACGCACTACAGAGAACTCATTGGATCATTGCTATACCTCACTGCAAGCAGGCCTGAAATATCCTATGCCGTAGGAGTTTGTGCGCGATTCCAGTCTAAGCCTAAGCAGTCGCACCTAGATGTAGCGAAGAGGATAATCAAATACCTTAAATCTACAGTCAACGTTGGACTATGGTATCCTAAGGATGATAACTTCGAGCTGTGAGGATATTCAGATGCAGATTTCGCAGGATGCAAAATTAATAGGAAAAGCACTAGTGGAACGTGCCAATTCCTAGGAACCAGACTGATATCCTGGTTTAGCAAGAAGCAGGTTTCTAACTCTATCTCCATCACAGAGTCAGAATACCTAGCTGCAGGTAGCTGTTGTGCCCAGATCTTATGGATCAGACAACAGCTGAGGGATTATAATATCATTGCCAATGAAGTCCCTATCTGATGTGACAACAATATTGCTATTGCAATAACCAACAATACGGTTTTGCATTAGAGGACCAAGCACATTGATGTTAAGCACCACTTCATCAGAGACCACGTACTTAACAAGAGAGTTAGAGTTGAAAGAGTCAGCACAGACTACCAAATAGCTGACATCTTCACCAAACCTTTCCTAGAAGAAAGATTTTGGAGCTGAGGAGAGAACTTGGTCTACTAGATTGGGAATCTAGTACTGAAGAAAAAGCAAGCTGAAGTATATCAGAGGAAGGACAGACCCAGCTGATTAGAGGAATCAGATCCTAGCTGATGTAGACAAGAGGGCGAAGGATGGACACAGGAACCTAGCTGATCAGAATCTTAGGCGAGAAGTCCAAGGAGTCAACTCATCTGATGCAGAGCAGTCAACAGTCAACAGTCAAACCAGCTAAGTTTTCTAAACTCAACCGACTTCTGAATATTTTATTATTGTCTGCTATATGTATAATAATATTATATTAATTTTTGGTTCGCAAGTGGCATTTAAATACACGTGGCAATCACTTGATAAATCGACCTCCACGGTGACCAGTTAAAATCCAACCGTCCAATTTTAAAATCAAAACCTGGACCACCGATTAGAATTTGAAATTTAAAAAGAATCTCAAAAGGCGAACCACCGATTCAAAATAAACAATAATTTAATCGCAACGTCTTTTCATCTTCTTTATAAAGACAGAAAACCCTTCACTTTACCTTTACGCTTACCAGTCTTTCAAACCCTAGATTTACAGAGCAAAAATCCTTTGAACTCCAAATACACTGAAAATCTCTCATTTGCAGAAATGGAATCGTATTTTGAAGGCGTTAACATGAAGGCGGTCAAAGACCAGATCATCTTTTCTCTGGTCGTTGATTTCGAAGGTCTTTTGGAAGCAAATTTGGATAACAACGATGTACTCTTCCTTATTCACTCGATGATGAAGAATGGGATCTACCCATTTCTGGATATCAGTCCCAAGCATCTATACAAGGAAGACGTCATCGCCTTTTACCGCGAAGCCCATGTGGTTGAAAAAGGAATCAGGAGCACAGTCGACGGAATTCAAGTCGACATCTCGCCGGAGTCGATTCGTAAAGTTTTTGGTATGAAACACCACAGCATAGCCGTCGAAGCTCTCAAGCAGACAGCAGCCGACATTTGGCTAAAGATTAAGGCGATTGACCAGCCGATGAAGCTAAAACTCACTGCTAAAAGGAGCGAGATTAAAAAGGAGTACCGATATATGTTGGATATTACCAACAAAATCATTATGGGTATGGCCGGCAGTTACGACCAACTGTCATCGGAGAAATTCACAGTACTGGGAGCACTCATTCAAGACGAGGCGATTGATTGGGCTGACTACATCTTCAGACAGTTTGTTCGCGAGGTCAACAAAGTCGAATAGCTTGCCGATGAGAAGAGATTCAGATCCAAGCTGGCATTTGGAATGCAGCTGAGTTGGATCCTTAAAAAGATGGGTGTGGCGAAGGGAAGTACTGACCCCTTCCACATCAACAAGAGACTTGGTCATCTGGACCAAGAGACCTTAAGGAAGTTGGGAGGCAACAGAAGAGCAGCTCGGATACTCAAAGATTTGTCTGATTCACAGCCCTACAAATGTCCTACATCAGACGAGTCGGATCGACCTGCAGACATCAACCCAACTGCAGCCGAGTCAGACTCAGAGTCAGACAACACACCAATTGCTGTCCGGTTTAAGAGAAGGGGACCAGCCCCTGGCGAGCCATCATTTTTACACTCCTCACCAGAACCCTCTCCCAAGAGGCCCAGCGATCATAGTCAGCCAGAGGAGCAATGAACATTATATCACCTGCAGCCTGTGTCGCCTATCCACTGAAGACCAAATGCTCCAGCAAACAAAACTCAGATCGTCCCTGTCCTCACTCCAGCATACATTCCAGAGGAGGAAGAAGCAGGTTTAATTATCTTAATCCCTGAAGCAAACTACACCTTTAACCTGCTGGACAACAATGTTTTCTACCTGTCCATAGAACAATTACAGCTTGTTAAACCACAAGCTTTAAAACACTCTTTTGTTAATATTTTTGAAGAGTGGAAATTTTTCAAATCACTTTCATTTGCTAAACTTCAAACTTATATTGAAACCAGTGGTTGGGAATATCCCCAAGCCATAGAGGATGTACTGATACACTTTTGCAAAGTGGACCAATTCATCATTTCTATAATGTACAGACATAGTTTTGATCCTCCAGGAGAATTGGTTCATGTCAAATTTCAAAACCAACATGGACCAATTCATCATTTCTATAATGTACAATATTTTTGATGGATCATTTGGGAATGAAGATGAGGAGGAAGAAGAAAAAGAAATAAGGATTGAAGAAGTGAATGGAGAAGAAGATGAGGAAGTCATTGTTATAGATGACGAAGAAGAGGAGCAGGAACAAAGAGAAGGAGGAGAAAATATTTTAGTTGAAAAACAAACAGAGGAAGGAATTGAAAAAACAGAGGAATTAGTGGATGAAGGAGAAGAAGAAGGGGAATAGGTAGATTAGGAGGATGATGAAGGAAAGGAGGATGATGAGAATAATGAAGAAGATGATAAGAATGATGGAGAAAATAAAAAGGATGAAAAAAGGGATGATGATGATGATGATGATGATGATGATGATAAGGATGAAGGAGGAGAACAAGTAGCTGAAAAGGAAAAAGATAATGTTGACCAATTGATCACTGCTGGGACATCCTCAGCCAAAAGGAAGGGAGAAGAGGCTGATGATCAGCCTCCAGGCAAGAAGAGTAGGACTAGATGAGGATTCGAGCCTACTCTAGAGTGGGAAGGAAAGGAGTTGTGGTACGTTGAAGAATTTATACCAGAGGAAGCTCTACCCATGTGGGGATCTGCAAGGAAAAAATTCATCAGAGACTACTACATTTGGGAAATACTCCAGGATGATAATCTCACCCCACAGCAGATCTTCATCAATTTCATGGAAGAAGCTCATCCACAACTCTGGACTATTCTGAAGAAACATGCTGAAGCACACAATGCTTATCCCATGATCCATACGTTCTGTGCCAAAGTACCTCCCACCTTGGTGAAAGGAAATGCTTTGGATGAACTTGCACTCCAGAGAAAAATCAAGAAGCTGTGTCTTGAGAATAAGTTTTCATCACAAGAAGAGCAAGACTTTGCAGCTCTTGTTGTAAGGAGGAAGTATGGTCTTGCACCTGTCAAGACAAGATCAATCGGAGCTAAACCTTCCAGGCCTGCCAAGCAGCCTGTTCGAAGAGGCAGAGGCAGAGGCAGATGACCTTTTATTTATTTCTGTACTTGTAAAATTTTCTTGTAAATTTCAGACATGTATTTGTAATCAATTCAGAAAATTTTATAACAGTCTTTTGAATGACAATTTCCAGTTGTCTCAATACTAGACTAATTTAGTTTGTGTCTTGCACTCAAGTGCAGACTTGTTTATTTGAATATTTGCTTAAAGTTTTGCCATCATCAAAATAGGGGGAATTTGTTAGGAATACTTGTTAGATTTTGATGATGTCATTAATATAAATTCAAATGTTTATTACTTGGCAAAATGTAAGGAAGAACCAAATGAGTATCTTCCATAGGCCAAAATATGTTAAGTGTAAAACTTGGCAATATGTAAAGAAGAACCGAATGAGTATCTTCTATAGGCCAAAATAAGTTAGGCTAAAAATCGGCTAAGTACAAAAGAACAGCTAAGTTCATCAGAGAGGTACAAGCTGAGTCATATCAGAGAAGATCTGGTCAACAAAAATTATCAGAGATGTTTGACCAGATCAAGCCAAGTAACCTCGCATGTGTCACCGATCAAAGTAGTTCCAAACAGTGAACATCAGAGAGGTCCAGACTGCAGAGAAGTTAACTTCACATCAGCCTACTCGAGATCAGCCAAGTACTCCAAGTCCACGTCAGCATGCGTTGAAAAGTCAAGTATTACGGAAAGTCACATGCAACGTGAAGAGACAAATTGGAGAGATTCCCGCAAAGGATATGTATTAAATAATTCATCCAGACCCACCTTGAAGACTTTAAATCGTATTATATTCAAAATATTCAGCGCGTCACATGCAGAGTCTTCACAACGGTCGAAAGATGGATTAAATTATGGGAATCCAGCCTTGCAACGTTCAAAAAGAAAACAATGAAGTCTACCTCTCCAACGGACGGATTTGTTTAAAAGATTTGCAACGGATATGAAGGAAAGCTCAGAGATCATGACCTATATATATCCGAAGATTTGAAGCTGAGCACACATAACAACAACCGGTGCAAACATACTTTCAAGCGATCAAAGCATTCTAGCAATCTAAAAACGAAACACAGCATCGTGAAAAGAGCGGTTCTAAAAAGTTCATACTTGAAGAAGCTCTTAGTTGGAGAAGACAAAAACTCGTGTCTTAAATCCTGAGTTCGGGGTACTTCACTGGTTGAAGTTCGAGACTGTAAAGGCATCCAATGATCGAGGATCAAGAGGTACAAGGCAGTCAAGTGTGTTACAACGGCAAGGATTTCCACTGGTTGGAAGCTGTTGTAATTTGGTTGAATCACTGTAATATTTATCACTGGTTGAAAATTATAGTGAATTCATCTCCAACTGGTTTGGAGAAAAGTGTATTAGTAGAGGATTACCCCACCTCTGAGACCACTATAATTGCCTGCGTACTTTACTGTTTTATAAAATCATACTTTAACTGCTGCATTCATTGTTAAGTGTTTTATTAGTTGTTTTGTATTCGTTATCAGCTGAGTTCCGCACGTATTAAGAACAAACGACTCCAAGTCATTTGTTTATCTATCAGCTGAAGAAACTCTCTCTTTGAGAAAAAGAGTTTAAGAGTTTCAATAAGTCTATTCACCCCCCTCTAGACTTATTCCTGGACGACTTGTGACCTACAAGCTATAGCTAAAAGAATTCGTATTGACCTAAGCATGGCTACCGGCAAAAAGGTTTCATCATAATCGATACCCTCTTTCTGAGTGTAACCTATTGCAACAAGCCTCGCTTTGAAGGTTTCAACCTTCCCATCACGTCCTTTCTTTTGCTTGTAGACCCATTTACTCCCAATGGCTTGTTGTTAGGCGTATTTTTATACGCTTATTTATCATTATTTTGTATTCTTTTCATAATTAAATCTGCATAAATGAGCTTTTAATGCCCTATTCTTTTATGTTTTGCAGGAAATTGGAGTCCGGAAGCTAAAACGATGAAAACGGGCGAAAACGGCAAATTTTGGCCCGGAGCCACGGCACAAGGATGCTGAGCCGCGGCACAAGAAGGCGACCTAAAAGGGGCCAAACCAATCAGACTCGAGCCGCGGCACAAGTATGCTGAGCCGCGGCCCAGGAGAAAAATAGAGCGCCCAGGCAATGCGCTGAAGACCGTGAGCCGCGGCACAGATTAAGTGAGTCGCAGCCCACGGGGCGGTTTTGGTGTGTTTTGCGCGGTTTTGGGCCGTTTTGGAGCCTGTTCTCGACCTAAGCACACGGACGCGTTTTTGAGGCAAAAGAGAGTTATAAATAAGCATGCAAGGTCAGAATTGGGGGCATCGCGGAAGAGGGGAATCGATCATCATCAAGGAGAAGAAGCAGAAGACATCCAGGAGCAGAGAGCGGAAGCCAGAAGAACGGAGGAATCCGAGTTCTTCATCTGCGTTTGATTTCAATGCTTTCATTCATTATTTCTGTATTTTTATTCTTCAGCATGTCAGGCTAAAACCATGTTCTAGGATTTTGATGAAACTAAAGTTTTGACGAATTTGCTTTTGATTATCTATATAATTCCCTTTTCTGTTGAGTTTTCCCAATCATTTTTAATGCTTTCAATTGTGTGGCCTATAATTGGATTGTTTTAATTACACAACTCGAATTGGGAGAGGAGAGTTGGTGAGGAACTATTGGTGAGAACCGTTTTATCTTGTGAGATAGGAATATACTCATAGGAACTACGTGGCCTTTTTAAGATTTTGTGCTTTTTGCCTGTTGTCGAAATAATTCACCTAGGGATAGAGTGTATTATTCGCCTTAGAAAAATCTACTGACCTCGGGAGAGGCGGTAGAGTATTTTTGCAATCTTCGCCTTCAATAAATTGGGGAAATCATTAACTTCATATAATCGAGAGTAAATTCGGATAAACCGAGGTGGATTCACAATCCTAGACTTATTCATCATTTGATTTTCTTTCTTCGAGCGATCGTTTTTACTGTTTGTTCTTTTATTGGTTTTCTTTAGTTATTAATTTGCATCCCAAATTTTGACAGTTCAAATAAAATTAGAATACATATAAATCGGTACTTAGTGATTCTGTTCTCGTGGGAACGATATCTCACTCATCACTTTATTACTTGTCTACGATAACGTGCACTTGCGTTAAATGAAATATCGCAACAAGTTTTTGGCGCCGTTGCCGGGGACTGATTATTTTACTGATATCGATTTCTGTATTTCTAGTCTTAGTTTGAACATTTTTTTTTACTGTTTTTGTGTAATTTTATTTATTTGATTTTCCTTTCAGGAGTTCCGGTTAGTGCATGAGAAAATTTAGTAACGAAGGCCTACTACCTTTGGATACCGAACTCGAGCGCACTCTTCGGAGAAGCAAGAAGGAGAAACGAGAGTTACCAGCAAAAGTCACTATGGCCGATAATACCGAAAATCACGGAGGAGATAATGTTGTGCAGCAAGCTCAACCGGCATTAGCACTCCGCGATTATGATATGCCTCAAATTAATGCGAACTTTTCCGGGATTCGGCGTCCAACCATTAAGGCGAACAATTTCGAAATCAAGCCAGCTATAATTGAGATGGTACAAGCGAGCCAGTTTTGTGGATTGCCGAACGATGACCCCAACGCACATATCGCGTCTTTTCTCGAGATTTGTGACACCTTAAAAAACAACGGTGTTACTGATGATGCTATTCGTCTACGGCTTTTCCCTTTTTCTTTGAAGGACAAAGCCAAATTTTGGTTAAATTCTTTACCGCCGGGCTCTATCACGACATGGGAAGAATTAGCGCAAGCCTTCCTGGCCAAGTTCTTCCCACCTTCGAAGACGGCGAGACTCAGGAACGAGATCACTACCTTTGGGCAATTTGATATGGAGTCGCTTCACGAGGCGTGGGAGCGATACAAAGATTTGCTAAGGAGATGCCCACATCACGGCCTACCGGACTAACTACAAATTCAGATGTTCTATAATGGATTGAGTGCTTCTACACGCACTCTTGTGGATGCAGCCGCTGGAGGAGCATTAATGGGAAAAACGATGGCCGAGGCACACTCTTTATTGGAATCTATGGCTGCGAATGCTTATCAATGGCCGTCCGAACGAGTAAACCCGAAACGAGTAATGGAAATCTCCAATAATGATCAGATCTCTACATTATCAGCTCAAGTCGCCGCCTTGACGCAGCAACTTCAAGCCTTTTCACAAGCTCCTTCCCCCGTTTCCATTGAATCATGCAATTGGTGTAACGGATCTCATCCTAGCGCAGAATGTCAAGTCGGAAACCCTTTCGATCAACCTCCGATGGAACAAGCTCAGTTCGTGGGGAACGGGAACCGGCAAAATAATCCGTACTCCAACACTTATAATCCAGGATGGCGAAATCATCCTAACTTCTCATGGAGAAACGGACAAAGCTCGAACCAGCCTCAGTTTGCTCAACACCAACAGCAACCTTCTCCCGCTCCAAAAATCTCTCTAGAAGAAGCAATGGTGAAATTGGCTGCGAACACGAGTCAGTTCATGGCCCGTACGGAAGCGACCTTGCAAAACCATTCCGCTTCTATACGCAACTTGGAAGTCCAACTGGGCCAAATTTCTAATGTATTAACAGCCCGCCCGGAAGGTACCTTGCCAAGTACGACCGAAACAAATCCCAGAGAGAGTGTCAATGCCATTGGGTTGAGAAGTGGGAAAGAATTAGGTGAGCTGCCCGGGCAGAACAAAAAGAGAAGTGAGGATGAGGAGAAGAAAAATTCAGCGACTAAGGAATCACAAATGTCTAGACCCTCGATACTATTTTCGGATAATCCGAAGGCATATGTGCCACCCGTCCCGTTTCCACAGAGATTACAACAGAAAAAGGTGGACAAGCAATTCTCTAGGTTTCTCGACGTCTTCAAGAAACTGCATATCAACATTCTATTTGTCGACGCCTTGGAACAAATGCCGAGTTACGTGAAATTCATGAAACAAATCTTGTCAAACAAAAGAAAGCTCGAGGAGTATGAGATAGTCGCTTTGACGGAGGAGTGCAGCGCTATTCTTCAGAAAAAGCTTCCGCCAAAATTGAAGGATCCAGGAAGCTTCAATATACCCTGCACCATAGGAAACCTCTCTTTTGATAAGGCGTTGTGCGATCTCAGGGCCAGCATTAATCTGATGCCACTTTCCATATTTAAGAAGCTAAACATTGGGGAAGCAAAGCCGACGACAATCTTGCTGCAATTAGCCAATAGATCGATTAAATATCCGAGGGGAATAATAGAGGACGTCTTAGTAAAGGTAGATAAGTTCATCTTTCCAGCTGATTTCATTGTACTCGATATGGAGGATGATCAAGACATCCCAATTATTTTGGGAAGACCATTCTTAGCTACCGGCCGAACTCACATAGATGTGGAAAAATGGAGACTCACTCTGCGGGTTCAAGATGAGCAGGTCACTTTCCAAGTATTTAAATCCTTTCCATGTCCAAGTAGTGTTGAGAAGAGTTCGCAAATTGAAAGTGTATATACCTCTGCGAAGAACACACACAGGAAGAATTATCGGTCGAAAAATTCAGAATCCGTTCCAGCTGCCCCGACGCCTAATAAGCATGAAGAGCAAGTCGCATACCTTAGGCATTTGAATATGTCATCTTCAACATCCGTTCATCCACAATCAGAAAATCCTCATTCTGTCTTAAGTTCTCCCGAGGAGTTGAAAATTAAGCCGGATGTCAAACGGGCACCAAGTCATGTGCAAAATGGGTGCTTCATAAAGTTGTTTTTGTTAAAATCTTTTCACAAAGAACATTGGGTGCCCAAACCGAAAATCGAATTGTTAAAGACCAATGGTCAAAATTTTAAAACACATATTAACGGTTCGATGGACGGGGCGGAGTTCAAATGGTCTTTGCGAAAAGCAAACTGATTTTCAATAAGTCCGGCTGAAGACTATAAACTTAGCGCTTCTCGGGAGGCAACCCGAGTATTAGTCATAGAATTTTTATGTTTCAGCATTTTCTTGCAATTTTTGGATCTTTATTTTTTGTCATTTTAGCTTGGACATGCTTATCTCTCACTCTTGTTATTTTCTGTTGAAAATTCTGTGCAGAAATTATCCTGTGGGAAAATTCGGATTGGGTCAGCACAAGGATTGTGAGCCGCGGCACACACAAGTCGAAAAAGAGTGCTAAACTTCCTGTACTCTGTGCCGCGGCACATATGTGCTGAGCCGCGGCACACTAACACTCTGAGCCGCGGCACCTGTATGCTGAGCCGCGGCACATGGCGATGGAACAAAGGAGCCTGAACAGGCTGTACTCTGGGCCGCGGCTCACTTAAGATGTGTCGCGGCCCCCTTTCGGAAGTTAAACAGCCCAGGTATCCTTTTTAACACAGATCGACCGGCACCCCAGGTATACTTCCTCCTTTTCTTTGCACAGCGATCGGCCGATACCCTTCTCCCCTTTTTCTTCTTGCATCCCTCAAATCTAATCAAGGTAATTCTCAATCCTTTGTATTAATTGCTTCATGAATTGCGAAATGAGATGTTGTTCTTCATTCAATATTGATTATGTTGTTGTTTTTCAAAGTTCTATCAAAGGTTGAGTTGGGAATATGATGTTTTTGATTGATTATTGATGATTATCTTTCAATTATGAATGAATTGATTATGTTTGTCATGATGATCGATTGAGGATGTTATTTTTGGGGATTAAATCAAGCTATTACAATGTTGGTTCCTCAATTAAAATTATGCACACAAGGTGTTTGATGAAATGCTTGAATGAAAATTTTTCTTTGTTAAGACAATGTTTTGAAACTATGTGCAACGAATTCGTTTCTGGGAATTACATCGTACCCCAACCAACTTCAAGTTTAAACGTTAAAGCTCAATTTTATTTTTCTCTCACGGTGGTGCTAGCTCGTTAAATTTTTTATTCACGTTTTGCATATCCTTAGCCGAGAAGTGTTGTTCTCATTATTGCGTAAGTAAGTAAACTCCGGTGTTTATATTTTCAGGACTCGCTATGGCTAGAAAGAGAAAGGTTAGCACAAGGGCCAGGACTCAATCGTCCCCCACACGAGGGGAAACTTCACAGAGCCGAGCCGAGTTGGAGGCGCACCAATTCTCCGACCTGGAGATTCATAAAATCTTCAATGAAAAGATTCGTCCTTGACCCGTGATACCGGAGAGGTTATTCACCCCAGCCCCCCAGGACGGGGAGCTTCTGACGATGATAGACGAGATGGAGTGGGCCCGTTTTGCTGCACCTCCCGAGCCGGCGGTGATCTCCATTGTACAGGAGTTTTAAGCGAGCGCTCTGTTGAAGCACATTCGGGCGGGGCAGATGATACCGCAGTCAGACACTCGGACGCAGGTCATCGTCCGAGGCATTACAGTAGATTTTTCGGTGGCTGCCATACGGAGATTATTCGATCTGCCTGTGGTGGATGAGACGGCATATACGCGAGCTATGAGTGGCCTCACGAGGGAGGCCCTGCTCGAGACACTACTCAACCCGGGTTCGTCGGCCTTCTACTTTAAGAGCTCGCGCCTCAGTCGGCTCGGGCGAGCCTGGTTGTATTTCATCTGCACTCGTGTTGATCCCACCTCGCAGATCCGATCTGTTTTACTCTCTCGAGCCCGTACATTATATGCTATCACTTTCGGGCTGCGATTCGATGTGGCTCATCTCCTAGTCCGATCTATTCTTCTATGCATTCAGGGAGGGGCCAAGACGGGGCTGAAGCACCCCTCGCTCATCTGCACTCTATGACGGCAGTCGGGGATGACGTGGTCGGATGACGAGCCGATGTTAGCCCCCCAGGGTCCGATTGATCATCGCATAATTTCGCACTTCGACCAGTGGGGAGGAGCACCGGCACACGCTCGGGGGCGAGGATTTCTACTTGATGAGGCATACGAGCAGTCCTCCGAGCCTCTTCTTCTGACGTAGGGGCAGATGGAGTCCAGCCCGCCGCCCGACAGAGAGCACTTGCAGGCGATGTTCGACGGATTGAGAGAGGAGATGAGGAGAGAGAGAGAGAGAGAGGAGATGAGGAGAGAGAGAGCCTTCTGGATGGCCTGAGAGAGGAGAGGCGGACGGAGAGAGAGCATCATCGTTGCCGTCCGAGATGAGATGAGAGAGCAGGCCCGCCGGGCCAACCGACGTGAGACGAGGCGCCTGGCAGCGAGAGATGCTTACCACCAGGAGCATCTTGCTGCATGGACGGCCCACATTATGCACCCGGACGGGCCATTCATTCCACCCGTTCTCCCAGCCACGCCACCCTCCTCGCCGGACGACGTCGGCACCAGTTCGTGAGCAGACTGTAGGGGAGTACTTGACCTTTTTCTTTTATTCCGTATTATTCTTTTTGTCCATTGAGGTCAATGTACATCCTAAGTTTGGGTGGGATTTACTTTCTGTTGCTATTATTATTGCTGTACTTATTCGTTTGCACTTTCGTTATCTTTTTGTTCTTAGCCTTGCTTGTCGTGATATTATTTGCAGTTGTGAATTTTTCGTGCTTCTTTTTGTGTAAAACTGATGTTACGATACTGATTTCTCTCTGAAGAAATGGTTGAGTTTTAGTTGAGTTGTAGTCAGCGATATCTGTTTCTGTTGAGTATTCATCTAGGTCCGAAATTTTTTTGTTTTTGTAGAAATCTTAGCGGATAAGAGAGGAGACATACGTGTTTTCAAATCGCCGTCTATACGTTTGGTTACACTTTTTGCGTAGCTAGTCGTCCAGTAACATAAGTCGTGTTGGCACTTGCTTTGAGTTTAGAGTCGGACAGTTTTTCCCAAAAAGTCGAGATATTATTTGTTCTATGATGGGAAATCTAGTAATCGGGAGTATTCACGTGACCCATTGTTTACTCTTGCGTAAAACGACAACCCTGATTAGACTAGTGGTTTTGAGATTTCGCATGTGCCAATGATGGGGAGCCTAGTAACCGGGGGTATTCGCGTGACCCGTTGTTTACTCTCGCGTAAAACAGCAACCTTGAATCGGATATGCGGGAATAGCTATTCGAGTTGTTTCTCCACTGTGGAGGGGAACTTAGTAACTAGAAGCATCCATGTGCCCCATGAGTGTCTTTTACGTCAAACGGTTCCCCAATACATGAGAATGGAATTCCAACCTAGGATTATCCCGATGAAACATCCCGAGATCCGAACCTAGTGGTCAACTCGAATCAATTTATTGATCATATATATAAGGGAATACTGTCCGAGGGTTATATTTGATGATGAAACTCTTGAAATTTTTGCCATTAGACTGTGGGACTGGGCGAGTTAGCTTGTTTATTTTAACCCTTCAAATTGACGGTCGGTCAAATTCACGCTTGTTAATCTTTGAGCTAGATTTTCTTCATGCACGATTGATTAGGACTGAAATTGGTTACTTCGTTGAATCAGTGTCCTGGATGTGACTCACTATTACGATACTTGTACTATTCTTTGAGAATTATAGGGTAGTATTGATTAGGTTGAGCACTATGAAATTGCACGATTATTCTTTTATTTGTAATAAATTCTTTTTGCTTGAGGACAAGCAAAGACTCAAGTTTGGGGGTATTTGTTAGGCGTATTTTTATACGCTTATTTATCATTATTTTGTATTCTTTTCATAATTAAATCTGCATAAATGAGCTTTTAATGCCCTATTCTTTTATGTTTTGCAGGAAATTGGAGTCCGGAAGCTAAAACGATGAAAACGGGCGAAAACGGTAAATTTTGGCCCAGAGCCGCGGCACAAGAAGGCGACCTAAAAGGGGTCGAACCAACTGTACCCTGAGCCGCGGCACAAGTATGCTGAGCCGCGGCCCAGGAGAAAAATAGAGTGCCCAGGCAATGCGCTGAAGACCATGAGCCGCGGCACAGATTAAGTGAGCCGCGGCCCACGGGGCGGTTTTGGTGTGTTCTGTGCGGTTTTGGGCCGTTTTGGAGCCTGTTCTCGACCTAAGCACACGGACGCATTTTTGAGGAAAAAGAGAGTTATAAATAAGCATGCAAGGTCAGAATTGGGGGCATCGCGGAAGAAGGGAATCGATCATCATCAAGGAGAAGAAGCAGAAGACATCCAGGAGCAGAGAGCGGAAGCCAGAAGAACGGAGGAATCCGAGTTCTTCATCTGCATTTGATTTCAATGCTTTCATTCATTATTTCTGTATTTTTATTCTTCAGCATGTCAGGCTAAAACCCTGTTCTAGGATTTTGATGAAACCAAAGTTTTGACGAATTTGCTTTTGATTATCTATATAATTCCCTTTTCTGTTGAGTTTTCCCAATCGTTTTTAATGCTTTCAATTGTGTGGCCTATAATTGGATTGTTTTAATTACGCAACTCGAATCGGGAGAGGAGAGTTGGTGAGGAACTATTGGTGAGAACCGTTTTATCTTGTGAGATAGGAATATACTCATAGGAACTACGTGGCCTTTTTAAGATTTTGTGCTTTTTGCCTATTGTCGAATTAATTCACCTAGGGATAGAGTGTATTATTCGCCTTAGAAAAATCTACTGATCTCGGGAGAGGCGGTAGAGTATTTTAGCAATCTTCGCCTTCAATAAATTGGGGAAATCATTAACTTCAGATAATCGAGAGTAAATTCGGATAAACCGAGGTGGATTCACAATCCTAGACTTATTCATCATTTGATTTTCTTTCTTCAAGCGATCGTTTTTACTGTTTGTTCTTTTATTGGTTTTCTTTAGTTATTAATTTGCATCCCAAATTTCGACAGTTCAAATAAAATTAGAATACATATAAATCGGTACTTAGTGATTCAGTCCTCATGGGAACGATATCTCACTCATCACTTTATTACTTGTCTACGATAACGTGCACTTGCGTTAAATGAAATATCGCAACACTTGTACACCATCAGGTAACTCTACTAGCTCCCACACTTGATTGGAATCCATAGATCCCATTTCTGATTCCATTGCTACTTGCCAGGAGTCAGCATCTTTATCTTGGATTGCCTAATTATAGGTCCAGGGATCTGATTCATCTTCGCCTAGGATTGAGTCCGAAGACTTTCCCACGCCTATGAATCATTTGGGATGACGAACAACCCTCCCACTACGACGAGGCAAATCCTGAGTTGGTGTAAAAGTATCAAAATCGATACGTGGTGCAGTGTTAGTTGGCGCTTGTACGATTGGCATAGACGGAGTCTCACCCCTCAGCTCTTCCAGAATTATCTCGCTCATGGGCTTTTGACTAATCATATAATCCTCTTCCACAAATCGGGCATTGGTGCTAACAATGACCTTCTGATCCTGGGGACTATAGAACAAGCCACCCTTCGTTCCCTTAGGATATCCCACAAACACTCGTACTTCTGTACGAGATGCCAACTTATCAGCTTCCATATTCAGCACATGTGCTGGAGTACCCCAAATCCGAACATGTCCAAGACTAGGCTTACGCCCACTCTACAGTTCTGTGGGTGTTTTTGGAACTGACTTCGAAGGTACCATGTTTAGAATGTATGTCGCTGTTTCTAAGGCGTATCCCCAAAATGAAATAGGTAAATCTGAATAACTCATCATTGATCTAACCATTTCTAAAAGAGTCTTATTCCTTCTTTCAGCCACACCATTTTGTTGTGGAGTTCCCGGCGCGGTGAGCTGGGACGAAATCCCCTCATTCGCCAAGAAATCCAAAAACTCTCCACTAAGGTATTCGCCACCACGATCAGATCGTATTGACTTGATACTCTTCCCATGACGCCTCTCCGTTTCAGCCTTGAAGTCTCTGAACTTGTCAAAGGCTTCAGACTTACGCCACATCAAATAGATGTATCCATATCTCGAATAATCATCTATAAACGTGATGAAGTATTCGAAACCACCCCTAGCCTAGATATTCATTGGACCACATACATCCGTATGAACTAATTCTAACACATTCTGAGCACGGTTTCCCTTGGTTTTAAAAACCCATTTGGTCATTTTACCTTCCAGACAGGATTCACAAATTGGAAATGACTCAACTTAGAGATCATCCAATGGGCCATCATCTACCAATATTTGAATCCTTCCAAGGTTTACATGTCCCAACCGTAAATGCCACAAATATGTTTGGTTTATGCTTGAAGGTTATTTTCTCTTTTTAGGTTTAGATAAAGAGTTAAGTGATTTATGCATAGGAGTTTGTGCAGTATTAACGACATATAGTCCATCATTAAAAGTACCTTTGCAAATATATTCACCGCTTCTTTTCTTAATAATGGCATCATCATCAAAAGAAACTGAATAACCATCGCCTTTTAATTTAGAAACCGAAATTAAATTCATTCTAAAATCCGGTACTAATAATACATTATTGAGAACTAATAATTTATCATTAATCTTCAACCTCTCCCATCGCAATGTACCATAAGCCTGGAATAATCGCCCCAGTTGATGGTAATCTTGCCTGCACTAAGCTGCTTGGTTACCTTTCTTAAGAGCAGGGTAGTCCGCTTTAAAATGTCCTTTCTGACCGCACTTGTAGCACTTTCCCTTTGGTTTTTTGTTCGCCTCGGGGTGAGAAGTCTTGCTTTTCACCTTGAGGGTTGCCACTTGCTTCTGGCCAACCTGCTTCTTCTTCTTTCCCCATTTTGGATTGGAAGAAGTAGCACCGGTTTCCGCAAGAATCTGATGATAACCTTGTTTGAAGAGACTTTCAGCAGACTGAAGCTCTGTCAGAAGTTCCGCCAAACTATATGTCCTACGGTTCATATTGTAGTTAAGGCGGAACTGCTCAAAGCTTCTAGGTAAGCTGCCTAAGTTAATATCGACCTGCGTATCCGCATCGATAGTAGCCCCCAGTATGCTCAGTTCGTTCAAATGAGACATCATTTTTAGAACATGATCCCTTACTGGAGTCCCTTCATACATTTGGGTTGTCATCAATACCCTCATTGCATTTTGTCTAGCCGCCCGGTTCTGATGACCAAACATCTTGGTGAGACTTTTCATCATTTCCGCGGCCGAGCCCATCGTCTGATGCTGATGCTGCAATACATTTGTCAGTGAAGCCAAAATGTAACAGCGAGCCATCTCATCAGACTTTTTCCATTTTCGGAATTCAGCCAACTCTTTGGGAGTGGCATCCGGTTCTGGTTCTAGAGGGCTCTCCTCGATTAAGACAAATTTATGCCCCTCAGCAGTCAGGACAATGTCAAGATTTCTTTTCCAATCGGCAAAGTTAGTGCCATCAAGTTTATTTTCTTTGAGAATAACAGCTAGTGGATTGAAAGACATCTGAGATATAAAAATTAAAAACATCCATCACATAATGCATATCAAAATATATCGAAAAACCTCAAAACACAATATATGCTAGCAACCAACACCTCGAAAAATCCACACATGCAAGCCACGATCGTGTGGACATTTACACATATTTTCCAAGTAGAGTTTTACGTCTTTAATTTTACTATCTAGTCAAATTACGTTATGAAAAGTAAAATTAATAGTTGGTTCCTCTTGACCATGTATTAATCAACATAGACTCCGATGGGGAGATTATTAATTAATACACCTAAGTGAACACCATAATTTAACATCCTTAAAATATTATCTTTTAAATAATAGTCCTACAGATGGAGAGGTCCTATCATAAAAAGTAATATTTACCTTATGTTATCATTTTGAAATTTAAAATCAGTGAACCTATAATTAGCACATCCGATATGGAGAAAGACTCTAATGTCAACGCGCATGCTAATTACTTCACAATTTAAATTAATTATGGAGGCCAATATGATTTTATTTTAAAAAAAATAAATCAACTTAATCACTTAGTTATTTTATCTTTAAGGTTTTTAATTTTCTCGTCCTAACATGCAAGGAAACATATCACGCATACATCCATACATTCCACACATCAAAACAATAAAAAAACAAAATAAAGCATGGATAATTAAATTATCCAATTATCATGGTCTTCTTCCTTGAGTTGAATCCGAGAAAATCTTCGACTCGATCTCTCCCACTTAATCAAGCATCTCGTCGCTCCTTCCCGACCGGGCCGTGGATTTCCAAAATTAAAATTTTACTTTTATGCAAAATTAATTACATAAAAAAAATTTAATTTTAAATCCCGACTCCCCAGCGGACGCAACGAACGGCGGTGAAACGGACCGGACCAAATCGATCGACCAGCCAACCAAAGAATCGACTGACCAGCCGCTCATGCAATCGGCACCGCCAAGCCTGCCAAGAAAATGTCAGCCGCTGGCACAGCCGTCATTGCTCGGCCTCGCTTCCCAGTTAGCCCCGGCGATCCTGCTTCGCTCTATTTCTTCGTGATCCCGTCTTTTCTGAATTCGATTACAATTTTATACAAAATAAAATACATCGAAATTATATCAAGATTACACGAAAAATAAACCCACCTAGAACTACCCGTAGATTTTCTCACGGGAAAAACCATTACATGCCTCAAAAAATGGGCCAAACCAACAATTGCATAATTAATAAAAATAAATAAATAAATACACCATTCATATAAACCATGATAATTGGATCATATCACCTACAAGAATACATCTAGCAAAATATTCCAACATCAAAATATATGAATATTTAAATTGCTATCAATTAATCACCAAAATTAATTAAAATAGCAAAAGCCTAAAAATCCATCTCCGATACCAATTGTTGGAAAGTAAAACGCAGCGGAAGCAAAGTTTGGGAAAGATGATAATCGCGTTTTACGCATCTACGAGCATAAGATCTATTTAGGCATGCTAATTAATTACTAAGACTAATAAGCAATTTAAATATTATTTATTATTTATTAATTAAATATGTTGATTATTAAAATATCATAATCTAGATCCAAGATCATAGGATATTACCTTTTGAAGAGTGTTGGTTACTTCCGTCTTGATCGCCTTGTATTTCTATCTTTAGATCTTCTAGAGTATGATCCGCCTTGAACCGGACGTTGTGTGGGCAACGAGCTACCGGATCTTTCTTGGACAACCTTTGGATCGGCCGATTTGTATCCCTCACAACTCTCGATTTTCTTTTCTTCAAGTTATTCCGATATGTAGCAAGAATAAAAGTGTTCTCTCAATTGTGGAATCAAAGACACAAGTCAAGATCCACAATTACACTTAGAAGAAAAAATTGAAATTCCTTGTGTATGAAAGTGATGAAAATCGGCCAACATCCCAGATGTCCTATTTATAGGCTCTTGGACTACTACTAGGGATCTTAAGGAGGATTATGGAAGGACTCCCTAATAAATTCATCTTACCTTATTAGGACTCTTCCTAATATAATGACTCTATTAATATCAACTTAGTCCACTAAAAAGTTGATATTGCACTTCCTACCAAAATCCCAAATTATGAAATTGGGCTCCTTATTAAATATATTATTTCTCGTGTTCAAGATATCGAATGTCCATTAATTAATTATAAGCTACTGACAGCTTTAATTAATTAATATCGTATCCAAGAGTAGTACCACTCGAATCTTATTATTATATCGGAATTAAATCCACCTGCAGGGTTTAATATAGTAATCATTATCGAGCTCTTCAAGGGGACATCATCAACCCACACGAGTCGGGACACGATTTCTAGTAATAATAATAATTGCCGTATAAACAATATTATTGCCCAAGATACGAGGCTTATTGAGTCGATCATTTTGACTCTCACCTACAAAGCAATAATTATTATAAATACACAATTAAATATTATATACTTAGAATTAAGAAATAATAATTATCCGAGATTTACGTTCTTCTTATAGTCAGTACAGAAGACATTATCTCACCTCGATCCAGTTCAACGTATGCAAATACGCTAATGTATGCTAATAGTCAAGACCAACTATTCTCAAGCATACACTACAACCATTTATATAATTTGTCTAATAATTATATAGGTTGTGAACTATTATATTATTTTATAAGGCACCGATAATGTGATCTTCCGTGTGACACCAACACACCACATTATCTACAATATAAAATAATTAGACATTTCATTTGCATAACCATAACGTGAATAAATATGCAAAACATGTGATTAAATGTAATTAATATTCTCATAGGTAGTAAAAGGGAAATTAGGTAATACAATCATAAAGTATGCTTTGCAGTATACAATCCTAACACTACCTACACCAAATACCTGTCTCTTTGTTAGAGAATCTAGTTCTACCTGGAATGTTTCTCTATGCCAATCGGCTCTATGTTGATTTTATCCAACTGAGCAAGGCTCGACATCATCCTACTTTACGATTCATGACATGTCATCAAAGTGGGTGGTTGATCAGGCCACACCCTCATAACTTCATCGAGGTTCTTGATTTTCTGAATCATATCTCAGGGCGTCCCCCTCTTCATGACACATGGACATAATAAAATCAAGCATAATCTCATGAAACGAGTTCATTGATGGTTAATATGTAAATTTGTGACATGCTCTACCTCTTCCTTGGATGATATTTAGTCGAACCATGAGCTTCCACCCCTTCCTTTGTGGGGAGCCACGACCTCAACCACACCTCCACCAGGTGTAGTTGCATCACCCGGTTCATTGGTGTTGTGCCCCTTACCGGGGCTTCTAACCTTACAGGCACATTTGCAGCTTTAATGTTAGATCTTGTCACTTGAACGATATCAGTAAATGCACCAGGCATCGAATCTGCTACATCCTAAAGATCGAATTTTCTTTGTGCTTCACGTTGACATTGTGAAGTTCGGGGATCATAATGAGACAAAGTGGGGACACACCACGACAATTCTTGTCGTTCCAAGAGAAATTATATTTTCTCTCCTCCCCTAACGACGGGAAAGTTGTCTCATTAAAGTGACAATCCGCAAATCGTGCGGTAAAGAGATCACCTTTGAAGGTTCCAAATAGCGGATAAACGTTTGGATATTCTTATCCAGCGTAAATACCTAATCGTTTCTAAAGACCGATGCGCTTTGGGGCGCAGAAGGCACATATAATGTGTAACCAAATATGCGCAATTGGCACTCAAGTCCGACTGGGTCTAAAATACAAAATCAGCCTATCCAGTTGCCAGCTGATACACATAAACTAATTGGTTAGCAGATGGCTTAAGAATGAACAATTTTAAGTAAATTTGTGTGCAATATTGCATAATTCCAAGCAAAGATATGCAGATTGGTGCGTATAACTAAGGACATAATCACCATACATATTCTTTTGATGGTGGTTTATGTGAGACTGTTTTCATATGCACATGGGACGAGATGCTATTAATTGATCTCTATCATGCAATAAACATCAAGGACTTTTTGATGTGAACTCTCCAACATCATCAAGTCCTTTAGATGAGATAAAGGAGGTGAACCCTTGTAAATTATCTTAGATGTTCTGTAGCATTTTGAGTGGACAGGAGAGCGACATGTGACCAACATGTCAGAGCATCCACCAAAACCAAAAAAAAAAAAATGGTCCGATTAGGTGGTTGGATCCACAAATATCTCCTTATATTTGGATTAAGAATGGAATGCTTTCTATTATTTATTTAATGTAGGAAGGTCTCGCTCCTACTTTGGCTAAAGAGCAGGATTTGCAAAACTGAGTGGTGCGCATTTGATATGCATCTGGTTCTTTGGATGACATAGCATGATTAACATCAACATTGTTCTTTATGTTGAGTTGTTGCCACCTTTTCACTCAAAAAGAAATGATGTTCGTACAAGTTCTTTAGTATACGGGTCGTCATTTATCATAGTTACTGAGGTTTGGCAGGCGACTTATTCGATGAATAGAAGCCTAACTCTAAGAACATTCAAGTTCTCCTTGATTCATTCCTTAGAAGAAAGTGATATTTCGAACTATAAGCATTCAAGCATTATTCAGTACTTTGAGATAAAGCTAAGAATCTAACGTAAGAAATATTATTATCTTGTTCGTGAAATAATATTGCATCATGCCATTATTGAAAAGAAACCACCAACACAGTCGTCTTGAGGCAACTATACCAAATGTAAACGAGAAAGTAAACATAATACTAGGATTGAGTCATAAAGGGGGTGCCCTATAGACTGTGGCTCGTATGACTCATTTCGATAATTGGTGACGGTGAACTTGATATAGGGGGACTGTAACACCCCAAACTAGGTGGATATTACAGTGCCGTGGACCCCCAACTGGGACCCACCAGGCAAATGAAACTTAATGAATTAAATAATATAATTGTAGTACCAAACCACATTATATCATTAATTACTCCGATGAGGAGTTTCATACAACACACCCAAGATAATACAGAATACATGTATATTTTATATGAAGATAAAATATACAACACTGAATAAAATGAGTATTCAAATGGAATATCTGCAGCGGAATAAAATGAAGAAAACATGAATGACTGAAAGGGCTGGAGCCCCCTACTAGTATCACTGGGACTCCTCGCCGTCAACGTTCTCTTCTCGTGCCTTAACCTTGCCATGACCTGAAAACAAGATCCCCCAACGGGGTCAGTTACACAGAAAAACAATCCTCGAGAGTTGAATAAACATAATCATGATATATCTTAATTATGAAATGACGCTGAAGAGAGGCATCATAGTACGCCCGTAATGGTATGTGCAAGTGCACAAGACGAGTGTCCGGACACACCCATCCATGTACCTAAATAGTCTCACGGAGGTACGTTACCGTGTGCACAGTCCAATGTGTCGGTGAACCCAACACATGACCATCACGTGCCCGACTAAAAATTCCACACATCCCCACCCGGCCACGCAATATGAACCCAAAAGGTCATATGATCAAAAATGACCATGAAGAAATATTAATGAATGACGATCCGACAAAGTCAAGAGTGACTCACCGACATGAAATAATAGTGAAGTGAATGATAGTTCAATGAATGATTGGAACCATCGTTCGTCGTGAATGAAGTGATTATTTGACAATTACAAGTCTCAATACGGTTAATACGTTATGAATGAATTATGATTATGAATGAACAACAATGAAAGGAATGAATATCCTTTTAAGCGAGTAAGAATCAACTTACCTTAACACTGGTGATGATACGTCCTCTCTCGAACAATGTCCTTAGGGAAACTACCGGTCACTCGAACAACCTTGAATAACACAATTATCAACAACTCACTTAATATACGAATCAATAGCGATCATAACCAATTCAAGATGTCGATACAATAAATCCAAACTCATTGAGGCATTTCGACAAACACCTTGAAAACAATCTCCCATTCTAAACAACTAATCCCATTTGTATCGAAAACCAACTTCTATTGAATGATCCAATCCACCAAAACACCATCAATACAATCGATAATCCAAAAGGAATACTCAAATCGAGTTTACGATATCATTAAATTGCAAAACCCAATTCCAAGTCAACCTTCAAATTGTTCTTGAGAAAAAACTTCCAACAATACGATGATAACTCGTAAAAACCATAATCATACGTATATCCATCACAAATCATGATTATACCATCCAAAACATCATGCTCCAACTCAAAATCGAATTCAGGGGTTGAAGAAGTTACCTTAGATTAGGATGAAGAATCCACAAACATGTTGTTGATCCACACTACAACATGAAGAAGATGAGAACCTCAGTGTTTTAATGATGTTAAAACACCCCAAGATCGCCCAAAATCGCCCCAAGGAAGAGAGGAAGAAGTGAAATGAAGAAATGAGCTTGTTCTTCTCAACAAAACGCAGTTATAGAAGAATCTGCACTGTGTGCCGCGGCACGGGCTGAGTGTGCCGCGGCACAAGGCCAAAAATGCCCAGCAAAACAGTTTTGTGCCGCGTCCCGGCCAGAAGGGGCCGCGGCCCGCGGTACAGCCCGCTCCAGCATAAAAAAGGCACACGGTGCAGTCTTGGCTATTTCAACTATAACTCCTTCGTACGGACTCCGATTGACTCACCGTTTGAACCATTGAAAAGATAACTTGATGCTCTATAATATTGTAAAGATTCAGAATTTTTGGAGTTTTCAAGAATTAATGGTGATGTTACAAAATCGAACTCATACGTGGAAAAGTCGCTTAAGAACACGAAACTCAACAGAACGACACCGAGACGAACTCGGATGACAAAAAGTGTAGAATTAATCATTCTCGGAATGACGAAACGGTCATAACAGAGTCACTAAGATAGACTTCTGCCAAAAAAATAAATGGCATGAAAACTCAACGAGATACACAAGTACCGCAAATGTACCCAACAATAGCATGATTCGAACAAGAAGGAAATTTGAAATGGCATGAACTCCAATATTAACATCGATTATTGAAGTAATTATAACGATCAAGATAATATTCTCATCTCGATTCTCAAGCAAGGTTGAAAAAATGAACAATATTGATACACGACTCAACATTAGTCCGAACGACGAACACGAATGAATGAACATGATTGATGAATGATTACTAATGAGTGAAAATCCAGTGAGTGACAATTACTGAATGAAAATGAATGAATTTATAATTGGGTATTACATACTCCCCCCTTAAAAATAGTTTCGTCCTCAAAACTAAGGGTGAAACAAATCGGGATAACTCTCCCGCATGCTATCCTCGATTTCCTAAGTAGCCTATTCGAATCCGTGTCTCGACACTAAATTTTAACGAAAGGAATCGTCTTGTTTCTCAACTGTTTGACTCGCCGCTCTAAGACTCGTATGGGACGCTCCTCATACGAATGATCATCTGTGATCTCGATTTCGTCGAACTGAAGTATGTGACTCGGGTCGGCAACATATTTCCGTAGCTGAGAGACGTGAAACACATTATGAATTCGGCTCAATGCCGGAGGTAAGGCCAATCGATAAGTTAGCTCGCCTACTCGATCCAAAATCTCAAACGGTCCAATGAATCTCGGACTCAACTTACCCCCTTCCCGAAACGGAAGATACCTCGACTCGGGGATACCTTGACCAACACGTGGTCACCTGTCTCGAACTCTAATGGTCGGCGACGATTATCTGCATAAGATTTTTGTTGACTCTGAGCGGTCAACAAACGACTCCTGATCAAAGCTACCTTCTCACAGATGGCTATAAGCATATCGGGCTCGGTGCTGATTGGTTCTGATAAGTCATCCCAACACAAAGGAGATCGAAAACGACGACCGTACAAGGCCTCATAAGGTCCCATCTTAATCGAAGCATGCCAACTATTATTATACGTGAACTCGATCAATGGTAGTTGGGCTTCCCAATCGTCTTTCCAATCGAGGACGCATGCCCTCAACATGTCCTCCAATGTCTGAATAGTCCTATCTGATTGTCCGTCGGACTGAGGATGAAAAGCTGTGCTGAAATTAAGCTGAGTTCCCATAGTACGATGAACTGATTTCCAAAAATGAGACACAAATCGCCCGTCACGATCAGAAACGATACTCTTAGGAGTACCGTGCAATCTCACTATCTCTTTGATGAACAACTGGGCAAGTGTCTCGGGACCCCGTGTATCCTTAATTTCAAGGATATGAGCTGACTTAGTTAAACGGTCCACCACAACCCATATTGTATTAATTCCACGACGACTCTTCGGCAACTCGTGATGAAGTCCATTGAAATATCTTCCCACTTCCATTCTGGAATAGGGAGCGGTTTCAGCATACCCACCGATCGCTGATGTTCTATCTTGACTTGCTGACAGGTTAAACACCTCGAAATAAATTCTGCGACCTCTCGCTTCATATTACTCCACCAGTAATTTTGTTTCATGTCCTTGTACATTTTGCTAGACCCCGGATGAATAGAATATGGGGTAGCATGAGTTTCTCTCAAAATCCAGTTTTTCAACTCATCATTAGCCAGTACGCATAAATGATTCTTAAATCGAACAAGTCCATCCTCGTGGACCACAAATCCAGGGGCTTTCCCCTGAGCCACATCATCTCGGATACACAACGAAATGGGTCTGAACCCTGATTCACTCTGATCGCCTCCTCGAGTGGCGATGAAATCTCTAACATACAAGGTTGCCCTTGTACTCGCTGTAACCAGAACTCGATCTCGGATTTTAGGAATTCCCGTTGAAGCTCCTTCTGAACTGTTTAACGAGCAAGCATTTGCTCCTGAACGGACTTCCGGCTCAAGGCATCGGCGACAACATTCGCCTTACCCGGGTGATACTGAATCTCGATATCATAGTCCTTGATTAGTTCTAGCCACCGTCTCTGACGCATATTTAACTCCTTCTGAGTAAATATATACTTCAAGCTCTTATGATCGGTGAAAATCTGACAGGTAACGCCATAAAGATAATGATGCCAAATCTTCAACGCAAAAACTACGGCTGCTAGCTCCAGGTCGTGGGTCGGATAATTAACCTCATAAGATCTCAGCTGCCGTGAAGCATAGGCAATCACTTTCCCGTTCTGCACTAATACACATCCGAGACCTTGTCCGGACGTGTCACTATAAACCACGAATCCTTCCGTCCCTTGTGGTAAAGAAAGGACAGGCGCTGAAATTAAACGACTCTTGAGTTCCTCAAAACTCTGCTGACACGCGTCAGACCACGTTTATTTCTTATCCTTTCGCAAAAGGATCGTCATAGGTTGAGCGATTTTAGAAAATACTTCCACAAATCACTAATAATAGCCAGCTAATCCGAAGAAGCTTCGGATTTCCTTAACATTCTTCGGAGGTTGCCAATCTCGGATAGCCTCTGTCTTATGAGGATCGACACGAACTCCGTTTGATGAAATTACATGTCCGAGAAACGTCACTTCGGACATCCAGAACTCACATTTGGAAAACTTTCCATAAAGTTGCTCTCATCTCAACACGTCGAGAACCTGATGAAGGTGAAACTCGTGCTCTTCCCGGTCATGAGAATAAATTAAAATATCATCAATGAAGACAACCACGAACTGATCCAAATAGTGGATGAAAACCCAATTCATTAACTCCATGAACACCGCAGGTGCATTAGTTAACCCAAACGGCATTACCACAAACTCATAATGACCATAGTGGGTTCGGAACGCCGTCCTTGCGATATCCAACTCTCGAATTCGCAACTGATGATATCCCGATCTTAAGTCGATATTGGAAAATACTGGAGCTCCCTGAAGTTGATCCAAAAGATCATCAATACGGGGTAGAGGATATTTATTCTTGATCGTCACCTGGTTCAATTCCCGGTAATCAATACACAAGTGAAACGACCCATCCTTCTGCTTGACAAATAACACTGGTGCTCCCCACGGAGACGCACTTGGTCGGATATAACCCTTCTCGGTCAAATCCTCCAATTGATTCTTTAGTTCCAGCATTTCTGTGGGGGACATCCGATACAGTGCCTTCGATAATGGAGACGTACCAGGCTCCAACTCTATCATGAATTCCACCTCCCTCGGTGGAGGTAAACCAGGTAGCTTGTCTGGGAATACACCGTCAATCGATAACAATGATACCATGAATGGTTGAACACCTCGATTGCCTTAGAATGGCCAATCGACGACAATGATACAATGAATGATTGAACACCTCGATTGACTTAGAACGGTTAATCGATGACAATGATATAATGAATGATTGAACATCTCGATCGCCTTAGAACGGTCAATCGATGACAATGATATAATGAATGATTGAACAACCCTGATTGAGTAATCACTGATTTCATCATATTAATGATTCTTCCGGAACAACTGGGATTACCTCCCTGAAATACACACTCGACTCCATCGACTGAAATGATAGTGACCATACACTTACGGACACTAATGATTGCATCGTGACGATCCATCCAATCAATACCCAATATGACGTCGTCTCTCAGCAAATCTACCATGATGCTGAATCGGACAATTCTGAATCTCACGATTTCTGATAATTCTTCTACCGTCAGGTAGACCAATGACATAAGGCTCACAACTAGTAGCACTACCCAGACGTAATCTACTCAAACATGACTCGGAAATGAATGAATGTAATGCACCAGTATCAAAAAGGGTACACACAGGTTGAGATAGAATATCGAGTGTACCTGAGATCATCCGGGCCTCCGGATCATCGGTCTTCTTTATCTCGTGAATTCGGGGCTTGCCGGCCCCCGAACTGGATGCTCCTGTCTGATAAGTATGAGCTCCGCCTTTAGTTGTTCCCGTCGTCTTAAACAGCACGGACTGAGTGGCCTGATTCTGAACCGCTAATTGCTTCGGGGCCTGAGATGCCACCGGAGTATGCTTGGAGCCTCTTCAGAAGAAACGGGCCGAATGCCCAGCAGTTCCACAGTTGTTGCACGTGATAGTCGACTTCAGACACTTAGTGTTGAAATGACCCGATGTTCCACAGTTGAAACAGGTGATGGCTTAAATGGCCGCTCGGGAGTGAGGTTCTGCGGGTTTATGTGCCATAGGAGGTCGCTCAGAAAAAGTAGAGCCCACACGAGACTTCTTGAAGGTTGACTGACCGCCTCCGGACTGATTATGCTTCGTTGATTTCTTGCTAGCAGATGAAGGTTGTTGCTCAGCAATTTCCTTAGCAGTAAGCTCATCAATAAGAGCTTTCTCGATTAATTCGGTCAGATTAGCGCATTGGTGATTAAGCAATTGCATCTGGGCCATCATGCCTTGCATAAAAACGAGTGGATCAACCCGAACACCTTCTGATCGAGCTGTGTCCCAGGTACGACTTCCTGACTGTGAATGATTATTTCCCGGGTTTCGGCCCGCAACGCGGCCTCACCCCCTGCATCCTTTGACAGCTCTCTCCATACTGGAGTAGGAAGGCCAAATGATAATTATAGATCTCGCATGAGTAGCTCGTTATGATTACGTTATGAAATGATAAAAATGAGCATACACGCTCTAACACAGTGATTACATGAATGATTAACTGAGGTGACATGATTATCTGATGAAATTCTTGAAATGATTATCTTGAACAAGTTAACAAGATTAATGATACGTTCCTCAAAATCGACAAATGAACAGTGAAATGAACTGAGTGATTAATGAGTTAACATGATCGACATGATCAAAAATGAAAATGATGAATGAGGATTGTTGACTGTTGAATGATGAATGAGTTATTCTTATAGCCAGAAATTATACCATGGCGTCAGAAATCTTACTGTTCTTTGGTCTGAGGGGCTCGGCTCTTGTACAGGTCACACGTGACATGAAAGTCTAATGACACTAGTATGATGAACGATGACTTCAAATGAGACATGATTCGGAAGGTAGTATTCAAAACCACGCTCCGATACCAACTCTGTAACACCCCAAACTAGGCGAATATTACAGTGTCGTGGACCCCCAACTGGGACCCACCAGGCAAATGAAACTTAATGAATTAAATAATATAATTGTAGTACCAAACCACATTATATCATTAATTACTCCGATGAGGAGTTTCATACAACACACCAAAGATAATACAGAATACATGTATATTTTATATGAAGATAAAATATACAACACTAAATAAAATGAGTATTCAAACGAAATATCTGCAGCGGAATAAAATGAAGAAAACATGAATGACTGAAAGGACTGGGCCCCCCTACTAGTATCACTGGGACTCCTCGCCGTCAACGTTCTCTTCCCGTGCCTTAACCTTGCCATGACCTGAAAACAACATCCCCCAACAGTGGGCCATACGTAACAACAATCCTCAAGAGTTGAATAAACACAATCATGATATATCTTAATTATGAAATGACGCTGAAGAGAGGCATAATAGTACGCCCGTAATGGTATGTGCAAGTGCACAAGTCGAGTGTCCGGACACACCTATCCTTGTACCTAATTAGTCTCACGGAGGTACGTTACCGTGTGCACAGTCCAATGTGTCGGTGAACCCAACACATGACCATCACGTGCCCGACTAAAAATTCCACACATCCCCACCCGGCCACGCAATATGAACCCAGAAGGTCATATGGTCAAGAATGACCATGAAGAAATATTAATGAATGACGATCCGACAAAGTCAAGAGTGACTCACCGACATGAAATAATAGTGAAGTGAATGATAACTCAATGAATGACTGGAACCATCGTTCCTCGTGAATGAAGTGATTATTTGACAATTACAAGTCTCAATACGGTTAATACGTTATGAATGAATTATGATTATGAATGAACAACAATGAAAGGAATGAATATCCTTTTAAGCGAGTAAGAATCAACTTACCTTAACACCAGTGATGATACGTCCTCTCTCGAACAACGTCCTAAGGGAAACTACCAGTCGCTCGAACAACCTTGAATAACACAATTATCAACAACTCACTTAATATACGAATCAATAGCGATCATAACCAATTCAAGATGTCGATACAATAAATCCAAACTCATTGAGGCATTTCGACAAACACCTTGAAAACAATCTCCCATTCTAAACAACTAATCCCATTTGTATCGAAAACCAACTTCTATTGAATGATCCAATCCACCAAAACACCATCAATACAATCGATAATCCAAAAGGAATACTCAAATCGAGTTTACGATATCATTAAATTGCAAAACTCAATTCCAAGTCAACCTTCAAAGTGTTCTTGAGAAAAAACTTCCAACAATCCGATGATAACTCGTAAAAACCATAATCATACGTATATCCATCACAAATCATGATTATACCATCCAAAACATCATGCTCCAACTCAAAATCGAATTTAAGGGTTGAAGAAGTTACCTTAGATTAGGATGAAGAATCCACAAATATGTTGTTGATCCATACTACAACTTGAAGAAGATGAGAATCTTAGTGTTTTGATGATGCTAAAACACCCCAAGATCACCCAAAATCGCCCCAAGGAAGAGAGGAAGAAGTGAAATGAAGAAATGAGCTTGTTCTCCTCAACAAAACACGGTTATAGAAGAATCTGCACTGTGTGCCGCGGCACAAGGCCAAAAATGCCCAGCAAAATAGTTTTGTGCTGCGGCCCGCGGTACAACCCGCTCCAGCATCAAAAAGGCACACGGTGCAGTCTTAGCTATTTCGACCATAACTCCTTCGTCCGGACTCCGATTGACTCACCGTTTGAACCATTGGAAAGATTCAGAATTTTTGGAGTTTCCAAGAATTAATGGTGATTTTACAAAGTCGAACTCATACGTGGAAAAGTCGCTTAAGAACACGGAACTCAACAGAAAGACACTGAGACGAAGTCGGATGACAAAAAGTGTAGAATTAATCATTCTCGGAATAACGAAACGGTCATAACAGAGTCACTAAGATGGACTTCCACCAAAAAAAGAAATTACCGGAAATCAAAATTGCGGATATTACAGGGACTTGCCTAGATCATATTCCTACATATAGTGAGTTTCCTTTTCTTTAGAATCTCTACAATGATAACATGGTTCATCTCCAACTCGAGTCTTAGGGGCGACAGGATGGGTAGGTGCTTTTTGATGTCCTTGGCTAGCAGAGTCGGGAGCACCAAGTTTTCGCATTATATTGGAAGAACCCCCATGGCCTTGACCACGTCCTTGACCACGATGCCTGCCACGTCCAGTCCCCTGTTCATTGGGGTAGTTTCCATCTTTCAATTTGCCATCATTGGCCTTGGGAATTTTCTCTGTCCCTACCAGCCTGGCATTATTGCTCATTAACACTTTGTTATGCCTCTCAGCCACTTGCAGTATGTTGATTAGCTTACTGAAGGTAGTGATGCGTTTATTATCGAACTCCAGTCTCTACTGATTCGCTAGTATAAGAGCAGAAGTAGAAAAGGCGGAAAAGGTTTTCTGGATCATGTTATCTTCTGTGATGTCATTCCCACAGAAATTTAGGCGTGCCTTGAGGCGGAGCATATATTTGTTGAAAGAAATCTACTCCTTTAGCCACTTTGCCCTAGTCAATGACAACATATGTCAAGGGACATATCTTGTACAAATTCTAGCCAAAAAGGCATGTCTGGACTAATATACCCTTACTTTTCAATAAATTCATTAACTTTATCTCTCTCCTTCCATTTTCTCTTTCCTCTTTTTTTTTCTCTCATTCACTTTTGAGATCTTTTTGTCTCTTTCGAGCTTCAATACTCTCTCTCTTTCCCTCTTTTCTCTTGCCTTTTTTCTCTCTCTCATTATAATATTTTGGGCCTTTTTTTCAGCACGATTTTTTTTCGTTACGTTCGTTACCATTAAATTTAGTTTCTATCTCATTAGTTATTGGTTAAGAATTTACAGTCATTACGACGTATGTATTTCGTACCATCTTGTTACCATATGTTGTTTATCTTTTGTGTTACTGTATCATAACTGCATTACCATGTGTTATTTCATGCAGATGAGGTCATCTTGTTTACCTGTTGCGCATGGATGAGAATGGAATGAAAATATATACGATGGAGGCAGAAAAGAGTACATTCTAATTCCGCCTATGCGTATAACATTCGACCAGTACGACATTATGGTAACACAAAAGGGTAATCAGAATACGAAATGGTTGTTTCTTTCAAGGGTTACCAACACATAATAGGGTAACCCAATAAAGAAATGATCATTTCTTAACGAGTTACCAGCACACAATAGAGTAACACAATAAGGAAATAAGCATTTCATAATGAGTTACTAGTATGTAGGAATGTAACCCGATAAATAATTGATCATTTAGTACATAGTTACCATCACATAGAAGGGTAACCCAACTAATAGGTCATAATTTCGTATAGAGTTATCATCACATACAAGAGCATCCCAGCTAAGGATTGATCATATATAACGCCTAAAGAAATTATCATTTTGTAACATAATAAAGAAATGATCATTTCGTTACCATGTGTTATTTTACCTCTGCACGACATTGTTTGTTATGTGGTAACACAGTATGATATCACAATTTCGTATCTTATTTACCATGCTGGAATATTGTACATGAGGTATCAGTAAGCAGATACGATATTTGTTTTTTCGTTACGTTCGTTACCATTACATACAGAGCAGATCATTCGTTACTTATTTCATGCAGATGAGCTCATCTTGTTTAATTGTTGCGCATGGAGGAGTATGGAATGAAAATATATACGATGGAGGCATAAAAGAGTACATTCCTATTCCGCATATGCATAGAACATTCGATTAGTACGACATTATGGTAACACAAAAGAGTAATCAGAATACGAAATGGTTATTTCTTTCAAGGGTTACCAGCACACAATAGGGTAACCAAATAAATAAATGATCATTTCTTAACGAGTTACCAGCACACAATAGAGTAAGACAATAAAGAAATGATCATTTCGTAATGAGTTACTAGCATGTAGGAATGTAACCCAATTAATAAGTAATAAGACAAGAAATATTTACATGAGGTACTAGTAAGCGGATATGATGTTTATTTTCTCGTTACGTTCGTTACCATTACATATAGAGCAGATCATTCGTTACTTATTTCATGAAGATGAGGTCATCTTTTTTAATTGTTGCACATGGAGGAGAATGGAACGAAAATATATACGATGGAGGCAGAAAAGAGTACATTCCTATTCCGCCTATGCGTATAACATTCGACCAGTAAGACATTACATTAATACAAAAGGGTAACCCTATAAAGAAATGATCATTTCTTAACGAATTACCAGCACACAATAGAGTAACACAATAAAAAAATAATTATTTCGTAATGAGTTACTAGCATGTAGGAATGTAACCCGGTCAATAATTAGTCATTTATTACAGAGTTACCATCACATAGAAGGGTAACCCAACTAAGTCACATGGGGAACCAAACAAAATAATTCCTTGTTACCATTACATTGTTCGTTACGTTCGTTACCATTACATTGTTTGTTACCATTAAATTTAGTTTCTATCTCATTGTTATTGGTTACGAATTTACAGTCGTTACGATGTATGTCTTTCGTACCGTCTCATTACCATGTGTTGTTTATCTTTTGTGTTACCGTATCGTAATTGTGTTACCATGTGTTATTTGATGCAGATGAGGTCATCTTGTTTAATTGTTGCACATGGAGGAGAATGGAACGAAAATATATATGATGGAGGCAGAAAGAGTACATTCCTATTCCGCCTATGCATATAATATTCGACCAGTACGACATTACGGTAACACAAAGGGTAATCAGAATACGAAATGGTTATGTCCTTCAAGGGTTACCACCACACAATAGGGTAACCCAATAAAAAAAATGATCATTTCTTAACGAGTTACCAGCAAACAATAGAGTAAAACAATAAAGAAATAATCATTTCGTAACGAGTTACTAGAATGTAGGAATGTAACCTAGTTAATAATTAATCATTTATTACAGAGTTACCATCACATAGAAGGGTAAAGTGCAGGAGGAGGGATTTGAACCCTGGTGGAGCTCATTCCCTTACCAAATTTCTAATACCAACACCACTTGGGCTAGCTGACCTGATTGTTGTGTTAGAAAGGGAAATAACTAATAAGTAGGGGTGTCTAAATGGTTCCTGGTTCTCGGTTAGAACCGGAACCGAACTGGAACCATATAATCGGTTAAAGGTTCGGTTTTCGGTTCCTTATTACATAATTTTTTAGTTTTCCGTTCGGTTCCGGTTCCGAACCGAAAACCGATTTTATAATATATTAACTAAATATTATTTTTATATTTTATACTTATATATTTTATTATTTTAATTTTTGTAAATTAAAAATTCCAAACCCTAATATTGTTAAATAGATATATTATATTTTGTTAAAAATTTATGATAATATATTTTATATGTATTAAATATTAATTTTATAATTTATAATTTATAATTTATAATTTAACCCGTGCAAAAAAAAAAAGTTCTGTCGGTTTAACCGAACCGGAACCGAAAATAACCGGTCCGGTTCCGGTTAACCGAAATTTTATATGGTCCGGTTCTCGGTTCTCATTTTTGGGCAATTGTGGTTCTGGTTAACCGAAAATTTCGGTCCGGTTAACCGGAACCAAACCGTTCGACACCCCTACTAATAATTAAAGATAACTTCTACCGCATGCTTATATTTTAATATTGAGAAATAAAGACTGAAGACATGTGACAAAGTATTATGGGGAGTAGCATGCTTATATTTTGTAATTATATATTAAAATTATATTAAAAATATATATTATATATAATTAATTTCGAATACGGATATTTTCAGATACGGATGCGCCTATATCCATATCGGTATCCGAAATCTTCGGATACAGACAATATTCGTATCCGCTTTTTCGGATACAGATAATATCCGCTTTTTTCGGATACGAATACAGATATTTTGGACGGTTATCGAATTTTTCGAATTTTTTTGACAGCCCTACCATCAGATATGGGGTGAGGGTCGCCGAAAATAGATAGGGTTCCGGAAGGGTTAAACAACTTGGCAGAAACCACTAGTACAAAAATGACCATTAGTCACACTTTTGCCAAAAACAACCCAGCCATATTTTTGATTAAAACTGTGGCTAAAGGTTATTGATAAAATTTTGTCATTGTTGTAGCCACATTTTAAGTTGAATTTCGTGACCATTGGATAGATAATCGAAAACTCTAGCCACACTTAAATATAACAAATGTGACAATTACGAGCCACAGTCGAACAATGTGGCCAAATGTCACCATCAGCCATGTGTTTTGTTTGATAAATGGAAAAAATTTGTGATGGTTTTTATAAGAGACGATAAATAAATATATGGTCGCATGAAGCAATTATTTATGTGTCTGTATCACAGAGATGATTTAGACACATTAATCTAATATAGATAAAAGCTAATATATGGCCACAATAATTATTTGTGTGTCTATATGGTAGCGTTATTAGCCACTTAGTAAAAGCAACAAAACAAGTTTCTATATCTATTTTATGGTCATGTTTTATTTTATTATGTGTGTCTAGAAATGAATACTTGTCATGATAAAAGAAAGAAGTAGTGTGTGTAAGAATATTATGGTCACGGTTTGATGTCTAATGTGTGTCTAAAGGCAAATTATGTTCCTGATAAATGAAAAAACGTGTGACTATAATTATATTATGGTCTCTCTTTACTGATGTATGTTTAAATTTAAACAATAGTCATAATAAGAAGAAAAATATGTAACTATAAGTATTTAGTGGTGACTTATTAATTAATTATCTGTGTGTAAAATCCAAAAAATATTTATGATTAAATAAATATAAATGTGACTATATGTATTATATTGCCATATTTGAGAAAACATGTGAATATAAGTGTTTTGTGGTCACGATGTAATTTTTATGTGTGTATAATAGTAAACAATAGTCATGATAAAATAAACAACATATGACTTTTATTGTTTTATGGTCACGGTTCTAAAATTAAAAAATATTAATCATAAAAGAAAAAATGTGTGAATTTAAGTCTTTTATAGTCACGGTTCAGGAAAAAAACTAGGACTATAAGTTGTAACACCGCTAGGATATCCAGGGTATATTACAGCACCGCGGATCCCTACATGGAACCTACTAGGCTAAACTACCCAAATATACTCATCGACTCGCAGAATCAACAACAATAACACCATGTCATAAAGACGCAAAACAAAATAATCCACCCGGTTCAACCGGTCAAGCACAACACAATTATTCAATGCAAATACAATAGACAAACACACTTCAATCCGAACGGACAAAACACCTAAGTACTCGAGTACTTATATTAGTTTACAAATGGTGAAATGCATCAAAAGACAGGAAACCATAAAGATACACTTTTGCACAATCATCACGCATGGCCGTCATCCGCGTACTAGTCCAGTGCCCGTTTGTCTCGAAGAACCTGACCTAAAATTCATAAAACGAATTTCCCCCAAATGGGTCCCCAGAGGGGTTAGCAATTACGCTAGTACAAGTAACCAAATGAACAACTTACACCTTACATATATAGTCAAGCATGCAATTCATAAAACAACAGATGAAACACACATTTCCGGAAACGCCATAATCCAAAACACTCTTGTAAAATGCACCACAATTAACCGTCGATCCACACCTCCATGGACCCCTACCGAGACCCCATCGGATCTAACCCATAGTGGTTAAAAGCAAAGCTCGTCGATCCACACCTCCGTGGACCCCTACCGAGATCCCGTCGGATCTAACCCGTAGCGAGCATACCCCCACACACAATTTCTCTTGCAAAACTAACATGTCAAGATTGTAAGTTCATAAGGGTACTTGCCTCGATCAATAGACGGCGACACAAACGGAATGGAAGGATCGAACACACCCGCTAGGAACCGGCGAAACCGAACCTAACGATTCGAAGAATACAATTACAACCATCTCTAAATGAATACGGAAATAGAATACACCCAAAAACCTGCCTACGATTCATGTATATTCGAATAGGAACAACAACGAGGGTGGACCACAACCAAACCCTCTTGACTACACAAAAACTATGAAATATACCATGAATCCGTAGGAAAACTAAGAATATCAACAAGATTAATCATATTCATCGTGGATTAACCAACAAAACGGAACGAATCGGACCAAAATGCAAAAACCCCTAATTTCCCCCAAAAAGTAGGGTTCTAAGATATTTACCTTGATTCAAGAGGTGGAGGATGATTAGATGATGATAAATCGGTGCTAGAGACTCAAGATCTTGAATAGATGATGATGATCACTCGAATCCAGGCTCTCAAAGCTCCACTCGCCTAACTCTCGAAGAAGAAATGAAAAGGGGGAGAAATGAGCTGCCCCGGTTAACCCTCTGTCTTTTATAACCAGAGGTCATTAGCGTGCGCTAACATGTACAAGTTAGCGTGCGCTATCGATTAATTCCTCGGTCCAGAATGCTAACACTCCAGTCCAGAACCTATAGTTCTGGACCGTTAGCGTGCGCTATTAGGAAATAGCGTACGCTAACCGCCCCTCGGTAGCGCGCGCCATCGGGCCATAGCGTGCACTACCTGGACATCAGCCGAGTCCAGAAGTAAACTGCCCAGTACTGGGCTGCCGGGTTAGCGTGCGCTACCGGCCACTCTGCGTGCGCTAAACCCGAAAAGTGGCATGCACTAGAGCAAACTATTAGCGTGCGCTAGAAAAACTCTCCAGAGGGCAGAAGGCAGAAGCAGGCTACTGACGCTGTTGTGCCCGAATCACTAGCGCACGCTGCCGAACAAGTGTAGCGTGCGCTACCAAGAAAGACTAGCGCGCGCTAATCAACAATCGTAGCGTGCGTTAGGCTGCCAAGAGAAAAACGATTTAAACACCCAGAACACATGAAACACGCTCGGAACAATGTACAGAACTTCACAACATGCACAATAACATGTGATAGATATACGACAAACCCAAAGCGACGGTTCCAACAGTAATCACAAGAATCGGACCGAACAGCGATAGAAAAGCCAACAATAGCAGAATTAAATCCAATAAATCCAAAATTAAGTATTCTCGAAATACACGTACGGTTACACACGAGCCACCAAAACAGGAAAAACACAAAAATCAAAAAGGTACCAGGAAAAGAAAAAAATGCGGATATTACATTCTACCCCTCTAAAAATAAGTTTCGTCCCGAAACTTAAGCAACAAACAACTCGGGGTACCTAGCACGCATGCTATCCTCGGTTTTCCAAGTTGCCTCCTCGACACCATACCTCGACCACTGCACCTTGACCAAGGGAATGGTCTTATGCCTCATCCGCTTCTCACGATGCTCTAAGATCTTCACGGGATGCTCCTCGAAAGTAATATCCTCAGCGATATCAATCTCACCATAATCGATGACGTGGCTAGGATTCGGGACATATTTCCTCAATTGGGAAACATGAAAAATACTATGAATGTGACTCAAGGCCGAAGGTAACGCCAACCGGTATGCCAACTCGGCGACTCTCTCGAGAATCTCAAAGGCTCCAATAAATATCGGGCTCAACTTTCTCTTCTTCCCGAAGTGGAAAATTCCCTTTGTCGGCGACACCTTTAGCAAAACGTGGTCTCCCACCTCGAATTCCAAAGGTCGACGACGGACATCGGGATATGACTTATGTCGACTCCGAGCAGTCAACATTCTCTGCCGGATCAACTCCACCTTCCGTCTCGTCTCTGTAATGATATCTGGTTCGGTCCCAACCAAATTGGATTCCTCGTTCCAAAAAATTTGTAATATCCGCATTTTTCTTTCCCCTTGTATTTTCTTTTTAGGTGTATTTCTCAGTCGTAGTGACCCTCATGTACCTTATAGTGTATCTTTCCCGTCATCTATTGATCTGATTCTCGTTATTGTTGTGCGGAATCGCTGTTTCGGGGTTGCCGTGGATCCATTCTATGTTTTGATGCGTCTTGAGATGTTCCATTTGATGTTTCGTTTATATTCCGGTGTTTTGGACCGTTTATATTTCGTACCTAGCGCACACTATCGTTTCTGCATAGCGCACGCTAGATGTCCCTTAGTAGCGCACGCTACGACTGCTTCGTAGCGCACGCTAGAGAGCAAGCCCTGGGAGTGGCAGTGCTATTTCCAGCCTTATGGACTGGCATATTAGCGTACGCTACGTAGACTAGCGCACGCTAATGTCGGGAGGCTAGCGCACGCTGAGATACCCGGTAGCGTGCGCTAGCGTGAGTGTCCAGTACTGGACAGTTTACTACTGAACTCGGTCAGGTGCCAGGTAGCGCACACTACGCTTGTATGGTAGCGCACGCTAACGGGTCAGGTGAGTAGTGGGCAGTTAACTTTTGGACTCGGCTGATGTCCAGGTAGCGCACGCTATTGGTCGATAGCGCGCGCTACCGAGAGGTTATTAGCGCACGCTACGTTTCGAGTAGCGCACGCTAACGGTCAGAAGTCTGGCTACTGGACTGGGACGCTAACTAGATGACATGTAGTTTTGTCCTGTTAGCTCACGCTAACCTTGAGGATTAGCGCGCGCTAACACTCCCTGGCTATATAAACCAGGGAGTTGACCCAGATGAACGTATTACGTTCATTTCTTCTCCTCCCCGCGGCTTAGAGCTCCTTTGGCGATTTTGGGCGATTCTTGGCGATTTTTTCTTCCAATCATCTCATCCAACATCTTCATTGAGTTCTTGGTGTATTATAACAACATCAACACGAATCTTTCATCCTAATCCAAGGTAAAATCTCTTAGAACCCTACTTTTAGATAAATTGGGGGTTTTGGGATTTTCGTCCGATTCGTTCCGTTTTGTTGGTGGATTCATGATGAATATGGTTAATCTTGTCAATATCATTAGTTTTCCTACGGATTCATGGTATATTTTCATGGTTTTGCGAAATCGAGAGGGTTTGGTTGTGGTCCGCCCTCGTTGCTATTTTTGTACGAATATACATGAATCGTAGGCGGGTTTGCGGGTGTATTCCATTTCCGTATTCATCTAGAGTTGGTTGTGATTATGTTCTTCGAATCGTTAGGTTCGGTTCCGTTGATTTCTAGCGTTCGTCGATGATTATCTTTTCCGTTCGTTGCGTCATCAATTATTCAAGGCAGGTATTTTTGGAAACCTTTATGCTTAACGTGAAATGGTAATGTATATTGTGTGTGATTTGCTCACCTCGGGAGGGTCCGACGGGATCACGGAGGGAATCTATGGCTTCGTCCTGGATTCATGAGTTTGTTTCGCTAGCCAGCTCGGGAGGGTCCTTAGAGGCCTCGAGTGGGATTCGTGGCTTTGTCCCGGTCCTAGGTGACGTGTGGTGCTTGATTTGTTTTATGAATGTGGCCAGCTCGGGAGGGTCCTTAGAGGCCTCAAGTGGGATTCGTGGCTTCGTCCCGGTCCTAAGCAAATTGATTGTGACTGTTTGTTTCCGGAAAAGACATGTCTGGTTTTGGTTTTGAAATGATATTGGTGCATGTACTATGAAATGTGTAAGCGACTGGTTTGCCTTGATTACTTGTACTAGCATAATTGCTAACCGCTTTGGGACTCGTTTTGGGGAAATTCTTGTTATGAATTTCAGGTTATGATTATCCGGACGAGCGAGCACCAGGACAGTACGAGGATGTTGGCCAGGGTCGTTGACATGTGCATTTGGGTCTTCTTATTTCTTTTGTTCATTTCGATATGGTTGTTTCCACAGTTATAAACTTATAGATTGTACTCACGAGTACTTAGGCTTTTCATTTCAAACTCCGTATTGTATTACTTTAAATTGTTACATTGTCGGATGATGCTTATTTCGCCGGTTGCTCCGGGCGTATCCTTATATGTCATATTGTTTAAATGTGTGTCCTCGCTAACCGAGATGGTTAGTCGAGTGGTGTTTTCTTGTTGTAGCCTGGTGGGTCCCATGTAGGGGTCCACGGCGCTGTAATATACTCCAAATATCTCGGGGTGTTACAGAAAATGGTATCGGAGCCCTAGGTTTATGGATACCTAGGCTTGTCGGTTATTTGGGTCTAGTCGTGTTTTGTTTTGCACATTGTCACACCGCTGCCAGCATCTCGGTACTTCCAGTGTTCGTAAGTTTCCTTACTCGATTCTTTACTTTCTCGTAATGTATTCCGTTTCTTGAACTGTGGTTATTCTCCCTCTTTTGTTTATCATCGTATTTGCTTTTTCCTCCCTTACTCATCCTCGATATACGTCTGTTATCTCTTAACACCAGTATGGATGCTGGAGGAAACCGTGGTCGTGGTCGTGGACGCGGCCGAGGACGTGGGGCAGCCGGTGGGGCGGCCACATCGCATTCTTCGGGAGCCGACAGTACCGGCGACCGTCACAGTCATGCTTCTTCTCAAGAGCGCACCGATCTTGGTATTGCGGCTGTTATGCAGCAAATAGTTAACCAAATGGCGGCGATAGCTCAGGTGGTTCAGAATCCGGATCCGACCCATGCTAATCGAGGTGGAGCGGACCGTTGGCTCCAAGATGACATCAAGATGCATCCTCCTCAGTTTTCGGGAGCATCAGACCCGATCGGATGGGAGGGGTAGATCAAGAAGATATCTAAGGTCTTCGTTGCCACCAACTATCCCGAGAATCGCATGTTCCCTATTGCCCAGTACTTTCTCACTGGGGATGCTACGGATTGGTGGGAGGCCGTTGGGCCCAAAGACCATGTTGCTTCGTGGGCCGAATTTCAGGAATTGATGGAGACCGAATATTGTCCGTGGCCGGTCAGACAAGCTCGAGTGCATGCTTTCTATGATGCTCAACCACGGGATATTCCCGTATCCCAGGCTATTGCCGATTTTAACAAGAAGTTGGGATATGTGAAGACCCAAGTTGTCGAAGAGAGCGACGAAATTTTCCATTTTTCCAGGAGGATGAAACTATCCATTCGGGACTATATGTCTGGGCTCGTCTGTACTACTTTGAAGGATTATCAGAGTCGGGCTCTTGCTTATGATATGTCGGTGACGGCTAGTGCGGCAGTCCGAGAGAGTAAGAAGCAGAAATCCGCTAGGGATTTCTCAGGTTACAAAGGTGGAAGTCAGCAGAAATCTCAACCTGCAAACATTTCTACGGGTGGTTCGGCTCGTTTCTCTGGGAGTTTTCGAAGTGCCGCCGGAACCTTCGTCCGGGACCCCAGATGCTTTAACTGTGGCAAGCCAGGCCACGTGAACCGGGATTGTCCTCGTCCATCTTTGACTTGTCATACTTGTGGTCAGTCGGGCCACAAGGCTTCTTTTTGCGAGAAGCTCAGACAGTTTCGCGGCGCCTGTTCTTCTCACCCAGCACCTATGGAGCCGAGTGTGAACCAGGGCTCATTTGCTCCGCCGCCACCGCTGAGCGCCGGCCGAGGTAGGGGTCGGGGTCAGCCCGCTAGAGGAGGAGCTTCCAGTGTCGGCTCTGCCCAACCGCGTATCTACGAGATGAGGAGGGCCGATGATCCAGCAGCTACTGTGGCGACAGGTACCGTTCATATCCATTCCCATCCTGTCAATGTGCTTTTTGATTCGGGTGCTACGCATTCATTCATTTCTCTAGAGTGTGTACGCCGTTTGAGTCTCGACTGCTTGTCACCTTGCGAGCCTTTCATCGTTAAACTTCCTAGCGGTGATAGAATTGTCGGTGATCGAGAAGTCCGAGACTGTTCTGTGTTTATTTTTGAGAGGGTTTGGCTCTCTAATCTTATTGTCGTGGGTATCGAGCGTGAGGATTTAATTCTCGGGGATGATTGGCTCGAGCAGCATGGTGCAATCATGAACTACCGCACGAGGATCATTACCATGCTAGCCGAGGACGGCACTGAACATTCTTTCGCGGGGCGAAAGAGAAACCAGAAGCTCGTTATTAATGCCTTGAAGGCGATGAGACTCCTGCGAAAAGGGTGTACTGGTTATTGGTGCTATGCCTTGAAGGCGGAGGATGGTGGAGTCGAGCTTTCGTCGATTCCAGTTGTTAGTGAGTTTCCTGATGTGTTTCCTGACGAGTTGCCAGGATTGCCACCGGATCGTGAGGTTGAGTTTGCTATAGAGTTAGAGCCGGGCGCGGTTCTGATTTCGAAGGCACCGTATCGCATGGCACCTTCAGAGATGGCCGAGTTGAAGAAGCAGTTGAGTGAGCTTCTTGAGTCGGGGTATATTCGGCCGAGCGCCTCGCCTTGGGGCGCACTAGTCCTGTTTGTGCGAAAGAAGGATGGCTCACTACGTTTGTGTATCGACTATCGCGAACTAAACAAAGTGACCATCAAGAACAAGTATCCTTTGCCGAGGATTGATGACTTGTTCGATCAGTTGCAGGGAGTTGCGGTATTCTCGAAGATTGATTTGAGATCGGGGTACTACCAGCTCCAGGTGAGAGAGTTCGATGTGCTGAAAACAGCTTTTCGGATGAGATACGGACATTATGAGTTCGTAGTTATGCCTTTCGGGTTAACCAATGCGCCGGCGGTGTTCATGCAGTTGATGAACAAAGTCTTTATCGAGTAATTGGATAAGTGTGTCGTTGTCTTCATTGACGATAATCTTATTTATTCGAGGAACGAGGAAGAGCATGCCCATCATTTGCGGATAGTGTTAGACATTTTGAGGACCGAGAAACTCTATGCGAAGTTCTCGAAATGTGAGTTCTGGCTGAGGGAAGTGATGTTTTTGGGTCACGTGATTTCTGCCGAGGGAGTTCGCATGGATCCGCAGAAAATTGAGGCAGTGTTGGATTGGGCACCGCCCACGAATGTGAAGGAGGTCCGTAGTTTCTTGGGTTTGGCTGGCTACTACCGTAGGTTCGTCGAGGGTTTCTCGAAACTAGCTCGGCCACTTACACGCTTGCTCCGTAATCCGAGAAGTTAAATGCGGAATGACGAGAGGCAGTTGAGTTTTGAGGAACTGAAGAAGCGTTTGACCTCAGCCCCGGTTTTGGCGTTGCCATGTGGCAACGAGGGTTTTGCCGTTTACAGTGATGCTTCGGGTCAGGGTCTTGGGTGCGTATTGATGCAGCACGGCAAAACCATCGCATATGCATCGAGACAGTTGAGGCCGTATGAGCTAACTACCCTACTCATGATTTGCCGTTAACGGCAGTTGTTTTTGCGCTCAAGATTTGGCGTCACTACCTTTTTGGCTCTGCATGTCAGATTTTTACCGATCACAAAAGTCTGAAATACATATTTACTCAGCGGGAGATGAATATGAGGCAGAGGAGGTGGTTAGAGCTGATTAAGGATTATGACCTCGAAATCCTTTATCATCCGGGCAAGGCGAACGTCGTGGCCGACGCCTTGAGTCGGAAACCGATTGCGTTGCGAACGCTTGAGGTCCTTACATCTCAGTCTGAGCTTCGGCGGGCTTTGATCGAGTTAGATGTTGAGGTTTTGTTGCCTGGAGCTATCGGGCAACTTTATGCTTTAGAGATTTCGTCGTCTTTGATCGATGAAATTAAGCTGAAGCAATTAGAGGATCCGATGATTACTCAAATCTGAGAGAACGTTCTTAAGGGAAAGTCTACTGGGTTTGTGATTCATGAGGATGGTGTTTTGCGATTCCAGAGTCGACTTTGTGTACCGAACGACTCAGAGTTGAAACAGAGTATTTTGCGTGAGGCCCATGCTAAAACTTACTCCATTCATCCTGGTTCGAGTCAGTTGTACAAGGACCTGAGGAGGAATTTCTGGTGGAATGATATGAAGGAAGAGGTCGCGCAGTTTGTAGCGAGATGTTTGACTTGTCAGCAGGTCAAAATCGAGCATCAGCGACCGGCTGGGTTATTGCAGTCACTTCCCATTCTGGAATGGAAATGGGAAGATATATCGATGGACTTCGTTACGAGTTTGCCGAGATCGAGGTCAGGCATGAATATGGTTTGGGTGATTGTTGATCGTCTGACCAAATCGGCACATTTTCTAGGCATCAAGGACACTTGGGGCCCGGAGAAGTTAGCACATGTGTTTATCGCGCAGATTGTGAGGCTTCACGGTACTCCGAAGTCTATTGTTTCGGATCGTGATGGCCGTTTTGTATCGCACTTTTGGCAGGCGGTGCATAAGGCGTTGGGTACTTGTTTGCGTTTGAGTACCTCTTTTCATCCCCAGTCAGATGGACAGTCGGAACGCACTATCCAGACATTCGAGGATATGTTGCGTGCTTGTGCTCTCGATTGGAGTAGTGACTGGGAGGAGCATTTGCCATTAATCGAATTCACGTACAACAATAGTTGGCACGCATCGATTCGGATGGCACCGTATGAGGCACTCTACGGGCGGTGTTGTCGATCGCCGATTTGTTGGAATGAGGCGTCCGATTTGGTCGGGACCGAACCGGATGTCATTTTAGAGACGAGGCGGAAGATAGAATTAATTCGAGAACGGATGTTGACTGCCCAGAGTCGACAGAAGTCATATGACGATGTCCGTCGTCGACCTTTAGAATTCGAGGTGGGAGACCACATTTTTATGAAGGTGTCGCCGACGAGAGGAGTTTTCCATTTCGAGATGAAGGAGAAGTTGAGTCCGAGATTTATTGGACCCTTCGAGATTCTCGAGCGAGTTGCTGGGTTAGCATACCTTTTGGCGTTACCCCCGGCCTTGAGTCATGTTCATAGCATTTTTCATGTTTCCCAGCTGAGGAAATATGTCCCAGATCCTAGTCACGCCATCAATTATGGTGAGATTGACGTCGCCGAGGATATTACTTTTGAGGAGAGTCCTTCGAAGATTTTAGAGCATCGGGAGAAACGACTGAGGCATAAGACCATCCCTTTGGTCAAGGTGCAGTGGTCGAGACACGGTGTCGAGGAGGCAACTTGGGAAACCGAGGATAGCATGCGTGCTAGGTATCCTGAGTTGTTTGTTTCTTAAGTTTCGGGACGAAACTTGTTTTTAGAGGGGTAGAATGTAATATCCGCATTTTTCTTTCCCCTTGTATTTTCTTTTTCGGTGTATTTCTCGGTCGTAGTGACCCTCATGTACCTTACAGTGTATCTTTCCCGTCATCTATTGATCTGATTCTCGTTATTGTTGTGCGGAACCACTGTTTCGGGGTTGCCGTGGATCCATTCTATGTTTTGATGCGTCTTGAGATGTTCCGTTTGATGTTTCGTTTATATTTCGTTGTTTTGGACCGTTTATATTTCGTACCTAGCGCACGCTATCTTTTCTGCATAGCGCACGCTAGATGTCCCTTAGTAGCGTACGCTACGACTGCTTCGTAGCGCGCGCTAGAGAGCAAGCCCTGGGAGTGGCAGTGCTATTTCCAGCCTTCTGGACTGGCATATTAGCGTACGCTACATAGACTAGCGCACGCTAATGTCGGGAGGCTAGCACACGCTGAGATACCCGGTAGCGTGCGCTAGCGTGAGTGTCCAGTACTGGACAGTTTACTACTGAAATCGGTCAGGTGCCAGGTAGCGCACGCTACGCTTGTATGGTAGCGCACGTTAACGGGTCAGGTGAGTAGTGGGCAGTGAACTTTTGGACTCGGCTGATGTCCAGGTAGCACACGCTATTGCTCGATAGCGCGCGCTACCGAGAGGTTATTAGCGCACGCTACGTTTCGAGTAGCGCACGCTAACGGTCAGAAGTCTGGCTACTGGACTGGGATGCTAACTGGATGGCCTGTAGTTTTGTCCCGTTAGCGCACGCTAACCTTGAAGATTAGCGCGCGCTAACACTCCCTGGCTATATAAACCAGGGAGTTGACCCAGATGAACGTATTACGTTCATTTCTTCTCCTCCCCGCGGCTTAGAGCTCCTTTGGCGATTTTGGGCGATTCTTGGCGATTTATTCTTCCAATCATCTCATCCAACATCTTCCTTGAGTTCTTGGTGTATTATAACAACATCAACACGAATCTTTCATCCTAATCCAAGGTAAAATCTCTTAGAACCCTACTTTTAGATAAATTGGGGGTTTTGGGATTTTCGTCCGATTCGTTCCGTTTTGTTGGTGGATTCATGATGAATATGGTTAATCTTGTCAATATCATTAGTTTTCCTACGGATTCATGGTATATTTTCATGGTTTTGCGAAATCGAGAGGGTTTGGTTGTGGTCCGCCCTCGTTGCTATTTTTGTACGAATATACATGAATCGTAGGCGGGTTTGCGGGTGTATTCCATTTCCGTATTCATCTAGAGTTGGTTGTGATTATGTTCTTCGAATCGTTAGGTTCGGTTCCGTTGATTTCTAGCGTTCGTCGGTGATTATCCTTTCCGTTCGTTGCGTCATCAATTATTCAAGGCAAGTATTTTTGGAAACCTTTATGCTTAACGTGAAATGGTAATGTATATTGTGTGTGATTTGATCACCTCGGGAGGGTCACGGGATCACGGAGGGAATCTATGGCTTCGTCCTAGATTTATGAGTTTGTTTCGCTAGCCAGCTCGGGAGGGTCCTTAGAGGCCTCGAGTGGGAATCGTGGCTTCGTCTCGGTCCTAGGTGACGTGTGGTGCTTGATTTGTTTTATGAATGTGGCCAGCTCGGGAGGGTCCTTAGAGGCCTCGAGTGGGATTCGTGGCTTCATCCCGGTCCTAGGCAAATTGATTGTGACTGTTTGTTTCCGGAAAAGACATGTCTGGTTTTGGTTTTTGAAATGATATTGGTGCATGTACTATGAAATGTGTAAGCGATTGATTTGCCTTGATTACTTGTATTAGCGTAATTGCTAACCCCTTTGGGGACCTGTTTTGGGGAAATTCTTGTTATGAATTCCAGGTTATGATTATCCGGACGAGCGAGCACCGGGACAGTATGAGGATGTTGGCCAGGGTCGTTGACATGTGCATTTGGGTCTTCTTATTTATTTTGTTCATTTCGTTATGGTTGTTTCCACAGTTATAAACTTATAGATTGTACTCGCGAGTACTTAGGCTTTTCATTTCAAACCCCGTATTGTATTACTTTAAATTGTTACATTGTCGGATGATGCTTATTTCGCCGGTTGCTTCGGGTGTATCCTTATATGTCATATTGTTTAAATGTGTGTCCTCGCTAACCGAGATGGTTAGTCGAGTGGTGTTTTCTTGTTGTAGCCTGGTGGGTCCCATGTAGGGGTCCACGGCGCTGTAATATACTCCAAATATCTCGGGGTGTTACAAAATCGGCGATCGACATCGCCGCCCATAAAGCGCCTCGTACGGTTCCATTCGAATCGACGCGTGCAAACTATTGTTGTACGTGATCTCGATCAATGGTAAATGCTCTCCCCAGTCACTGCTCCAATCGAGAGCACAAGCGCGCAACATATCCTCAAACGTTTGGATAGTGCGCTCCGACTGCCCATCCGACTGAGGATAAAAAGAAGTGCTCAGACACAACCGAGTACCCAGTGCTTTATGTACCGCCTGCCAAAAGTGCGACACAAATCGGCCATCCCGATCCGACACAATAGACTTCGGAGTACCGTGAAGTCTCACAATCTGAGCAATAAACACCCGAGCCAACCTTTCCGGACCCAAAGTATCCTTGATGCCCAGAAAATATGCCAACTTGGTCAGACGATCCATAATCATCCAAACCATATTCATGCCCGATCTCGATATCGGCAAGCTCGTGATGAAGTCCATCGAAATATCTTCCCATTTCCACTCCGGAACGGGAAGTGACTTTAATAATCCAGCCGGTCGCTGCTGCTCGATTTTGACCTGCTGACAAGTCAAACATCTCGCTACGAACCGTGCGACCTCCTCCTTCATATCATTCCACCAAAAATTCCTCCTCATGTCCTTGTACATCTTACTCGAACCAGGATGAACGGAGTAAGGCGTAGCATGGGCCTCCCGTAATATACTCTGTCTCAATTCCAAGTCGTTCGGTACACAAAGCCGCCTCTGAAATCCCAACGCACCAACCTCGTGGATCACAAACCCCAGAGACTTTCCTTTAAGAACATTCTCCCGAATTTTCAAAATCATCGGATCCTCCAACTGCTTCAATTTAATTTCGTCGACCAGCGACGACGAAATCTCTAGAGCACAAAGTTGACTGACTGCTCCCGGCAATAAAATCTCAACATCCAAATCGATCAAAACCCACTGAAGCTCATACTAAGACGTAAGCATCTCAAATGTCCTCAACGCAACTGGTTTCCGACTCAAGGCATCGACCACAACGTTTGCCTTGCCCGGGTGATAAAGGGTTTCGAGGTCATAATCCTTAATCAACTCCAACCACCTCCTCTGCCTCATATTCAACTCCCGCTGGGTAAATATATACTTCAGACTTTTATGATCGGTAAAAATCTGACATGCGGAGCCAAACAGATAGTGGCACCAGATCTTGAGCGCAAAGACAACCGCCGCTAACTCCAAATCATGAGTAGGGTAGTTGAGCTCGTACGGCCTTAACTGTCTCAATGCATAGGCAATGGTTTTGCCGTGCTGCATCAATACGAACCCAAGACCCTGACCCGAAGCATCACTATACACATCAAAACCCTCATTACCACGTGGTAATGCTAAAACCAAGGCTGAAGTTAAACGCCTCTTCAGCTCCTCAAATCTCGCCTGCCTCTCATCATTCCAGAGGAACGTCTCGAATTTCTGAAGCAACTGTGTAAGTGGCCGAGCGAGTTTCGAGAAACCCTTGACGAACCTACGATAGTAGCCGGCCAAACCCAAAAAGCTACGGACCTCCTTCCCATTCTTAGGCGGTGCCCAATCTAGCACTGCCTCGATCTTCTGCGGATCCACACGGACTCCCTCGACTGAAATCACATGACCCAAAAACATAACTTCCTTCAACCAGAACTCAGATTTCGAGAACTTTGCATAGAGTTGCTCGGTCCTCAAAATGTCCAACACTATTCGAAGATGATGTGCGTGCTCCTCTTCGCTCCACGAATAAATAACGATGTCGTCAATGAAGACGACGACACACTTATCCAAATACTCGATAAAAACCTTGTTCATCAACTGCATGAACACTGCCGGTTTGTTAGTCAACCCGAAAGGCATAACTACAAACTCATAATGTCCGTATCTCGTCCGAAAAGCTGTTTTCGGCATGTCGGACTCCTTCACCCGAAGCTGGTAGTATCCCGATCTCAAGTCGATCTTCGAGAATACCGCAGCTCCTTGTAACTGATCGAACAAGTCATCAATCCTCGGCAGGGGATACTTGTTCTTGATGGTCACCTTGTTTAGCTCGCGATAGTCGATACACAAACGAAGTGAACCATCCTTTTTCCGCACAAATAGAACCGGTGCGCCCCAAGGCGAAGCGCTCGGTCGAATATACACCGACTCAAGAAACTCACTCAACTGCTTCTTCAACTCAGCCATCTCTGAAGGTGCCATGCGATACGGAGCCTTCGAAATTGGAGCCGCACCCGGCTCTAACTCGATAGCAAACTCAACCTCACGGTCCGGTGGCAACCCCGGTAAGTCGTCAGGAAACACATCAGAAAAATCACGAACAACTGGAATTAATGAAAGCTCGATTCCAACACTCTCCGCCTTCAAGGCGTAGCACCAATAACCAATACACCCCTTCCGCCAGAGTCTCATCGCCTTCAAAGCGTTAATAACAAGTTTCTGGTTTCCCCTCTTTCGCCCTGCGAAAGAGTGCTCGGTGACGTCCTCGGCTAACATAGTGATGATTCTCGTACGGTAGTTCATGATCACGCCATGTCCTTCGAGCCAGTCATCCGCAAGAATTAAATCATCACCCTCAATTCCCACAACAATAAGATTAGAGAGCCAAGCCCTCTCACAAATAGTCACAGTACAATCTCGAATCTCACGGTCACCAACGACCCTATCACCACTAGGAAGTTTAACGATGAAAGGCTCGCATGACGACAAGCAATCAAGACCCAAACGGCGCACACATTCCAAGGACACGAACGAATGTATGGCACTATAATCGAAAAGCACACTGACAGGATGCAAATGAATGTGAACGGTACCTATGGCAACGGTAGTGGCTGGGTCATCGGCCCTCCTCATCTCGTAAACACGCGGGTGGGAGCCGACACTGGAAGCTCCCCCCTGCTGGGCTGACCCCGGCCTCTCCCTCGGTTAGCACTCGGTGGAGACTGCAGAGCAAACAAACCTTGATTCACGCTTGGTTCCCTAGGCGCTGGAATGGAAGCCTGGGCACCAAGGATTTTCTCTCTCAGCACAGAAAGCAGCTTTGTGGCCCGGGTGGCCACACCGATTACATGTCAGCAAAGGATTCAAACATGTATGACTAATGTGGCCCGGTCGACCACAGTTGAAACACTTCATATTCCGAGAAGGAGTACTGGTAGCTCCACAAAAACCTCCAGTAGAACGAGCGGGACCACCACCAGCGGAAAAGTTAGCAGTCTGGGACTTCTGCTGACCCCCCACCTTTGTGGCCCAAAAAATTGTAATATCCGGAATTTCTACTACTGTTGTTTGAGATTATTTTATCCGAGTTATAATGTACAGTGTGGAATCTGTACAGTATGGATAAAATAAAAAAGGGACTGAGATGTCAGTATTGGTACAATTGACGTATTTGGGAGACAATTACAATTGAGGATATCGTGTATCCGGTTATTTTAATTTTGACATCGGGTCTATCATATGAGAATATTATTGGATTGAGTATATGTATTCAGTATGTGAGTGTACGTATCCAGTATGTCGAGACGGATGAGAAGAGTTGGAAATGGCTAAGTATAGCCTGATTAGCGCGCGCTAATGTTCAAGTATAGCCGCACGCTATCGTTCATGGTTAGCGCACGCTAGAGGCAGAATGTAGCGCATGCTAGTGCAGATCAGACTAGAGGGAATCTGCGTGTGGACCCGGCTGCTTTCGGCACATGTTCTGATAGGGTCAACGGTTGTTTGTCCTGAAGGATTAGCGCACGCTAAATCATGAGGCTTAACGCACGCTAATTGTAGATCGGTCAAAGGGAATCTTATCCTTGTCAGATGCTTTCGGCATGTGGATCACGAGCATCTTCATGGTAGGTGTAGACTGTAGCAAGTCAACTGATATTAGCGCACGCTAAATGCAAGGACTTGCGTACGCTAGACAGTGTAAGTTACGTACGCTAATGCATGGGCATTACGTACGTACGCTCATGAACGAAGCCAGACAGTAGACTCTAGGTTGCGATAACGCACGCTAACAAAGTCAGTTAGCGCACGTTAAGGCTGTTGCGCACGCTAAACATGAGATGTTAGCGCACGCTAGTAATGTATTCTATATAAGGGGACAGACGGGTGTTATGAAGCATTTCGTCCATTTCTTTCCTTTCACTCGATAAAGAGAGCTTTGGGAGGTACTTGAGGTCCAGAAACACTCCGAGATGATGATCTTTATCAAGATTAAGATAGAGAGCATGGATTAAAGCCTTGTTCTTCAAGTTATTCATGATTCTTGGAGTGAAGTTCAAGTGTTCTTCTTCTTGGTTCGTCTAATCTAGGTAATTTTCATATCCCTTTGATAGTAATTCATTTTTAAGGACTATTACTTGTGAGAGAACATGTTGGATAATCATGTGGTGATTTTTATGAGACCTAATGGGATTATGATAAGAGTTTTCGGATGTTATTTAAGATTCTTCATGTTAATGGTGATTTGTTTAACTTGATGAGGTTGAATCATGGATTTATGAATCATGATAATTTCAGTGGTCGGTTTAGATGAGTTAAATCATGATATGAGGTTGAATTCCAGATTGAGTATGATATGATCCTTGTTATCGAGTTGGTTTGATTGTTGATGTTGTTATTGATATATGGACATTGATATGATCCTTGTGATAGTTATGGTGTCGTTTATCTTCAAGAGATATGGAGATTTATGTCTCCCTTCATTTCGAATTTTGATGTTAAGATGATATAAGGATATATAATGATTTTGATTATAAATATGGATAAGATGATTAAAACCAACATTATGTTGATTTTAGTTTCGTATGTTCTTGATAAGATGTGGATCATGATGATGAGATTGAATTTGGAAAAAGTTATTGTTAATCTTGGAGTATGATTTCCTTTTCATTCGGATTCGTAGTCGCAAGGTGTTAGTCGATGCTTGGAATGCATGCCACTGTACAGCATTAGCGCACGCTAAGCTTACTGGCTAGCGCACGCTAACGGGAGCAACTTAGCGCACGCTACGTTATGCGTTTAACGTGCGCTAAGTAGGCAGACAATGCAGTATTTTTGTGTTGTGATTATGAATTCGTGATGGTTTGATTTGGTTTGCTCAGATTGCCCCTATTTGAGGTTTTTGTTGAACCGTTGAGTTCAATTGGTTGGTTTTGTTGGTTGTTGATTATTATCAGATGTGTTGTTATTTGATTATTGCATTAGGTTGCTATAATTGATCGTGGATTATGACCGTTGTGTTGCTTTTGATCGGGGTTAAGAAGCTCGTAGACAAAGGCAATGGGTTCGGTAACAGCATCGTGGTATCGGTATCGAGGCAAGTTATTACTTGCTCAGTTATAATATTTAATGAATGGTTTCAGTTTCATTTCGTTTATAATGCATATAGTGATGATTATTATTGTGAACTCTGGGTATTTGGATTGTATATCGTTCTTCCGATTCTAGGAGGTAAATCATAATGTAAATGCTTTATCTCAGTTATTGGTATGTTCGGGTATCGAGGTTACGTTGCGATAAAAACGAGGATATGAGTATCAATAGTCCATGGTACGTTTGGATCACCGAGCATCGAGGATAATCGCCGGTGATGATTTGACATTGAGATTTCTCCTGAAAGATTCGGGACAGTATCTTAGTTTGATTCGGTTTAGTACTGATGATGTTGATCATGCAGGTTGTCATTTATGTTGCCGAACATGAGGTCGTCCTAGTGTTTATCATAGTGTCGTTTTATGTTTTGATTCATATGTTGTTCATGTTGATGAACATATTGATTTGCATATGTGTATGCATAATTGCATTGTTATGTTGTAAATGATCCAAAGGAATCATGAGGATCTATGTTGAGGGCGCTGGATCGGATGTCCACCATGCGTTGGTTCGCATGATGTTGTTAATCCACACCAAGAATTGATGTTGTTAATCCACAACAAGAATTTGAGGAGGAGGATGTTGGTCCCCATAATGATGAAGGCTATCCTCACTGTACCAACACGAGTCTTTTCTAGCGCGCTTTGTCCTCACTCACGCGCACCTGAGAAACTTTCCAGGGGTTCACCCATCCCATAACTACTCCAAACCAAGCACGCTTAACTTTGGAGTTTCTATGAGATGGCTACAAGAAGAGAAGATGCATCTTGTTGGTATGAGTAGTCCAAATTAATTCATTTAACCACTTTCTAGTGCAGATCTCACAGGTCGAGTTGCAAGCCGCGCCTTACGCATTTTTACGCTCATGCAGGCAGGATGCTGAACCAAAGCCCAACAGATGATATCCCTGAGACAAATCTCCCAAAATCGCCCAAACAATCGCCCAAAACGAGAGGAAGAAGAAGAGAGGAGAGGAAATAAACCCTCTCCCAAAATCCCGCTGAAATAGGGCTAATCTGACTCGCGTGCCACGGCTCGGACTGAGTGTGCCGCGGACCGCAGCTAAAATTGCGAGCAGCAGCCAGCGTAGTGCTGCGGCCCGTCCAGCAGAGGGCCGCGGCCCGCGGTACAGCCGCGCCAGGCTTATTGTGCAGTCTTAACTATTTCGACCATAACTCCTTCGTCCGGACTCCGATTGACTCACCGTTTGAACCATTGGAAAGCTAACTTGATGCTATATAATACTGAAAAGATTAAGAAATTTTGGATTTTCCACGAATTGATGGTGATTTTACAAAGTCGAACTCATACTTGGAAAAGTCGCTAAAGAACACGGAACTCAACAAAACGACACTGAAACGAACTCGGATGACAAAAAGTGTAGAATTAATTATTCTCGAAATGACGAAACGGTCACACTAGAGTCGCTAAGATGGACTTCTGCCAAAAAAGAAAATTATCGGAAATCGAAATTGCGGATATTACACATATGGTCACATTTTTTGTGTGTGACCATTGCTCATTTTTGTACTAGTGAACACAAATGTAATGCCACAATAATCATTTTTCCTCTAGAGTTAAACACGCTTAACTTTACTTATCCAGACCAAGTGTTACATAGAGACACAATAGGATAACAACACTAGCAAAAATCAGGGCCATTAACATGAATAAAGATTTCATGTTTCATTGTCATCCAACCAATGTGGCGAATACTTCAAGGAAAAAAAATACAAAAGTGAAATCTCTATGAAAATAAACCATATTCATGTCAAGCACGGTTAACTAAATTCTGAATTTTCATTTAGCCACAATACTCAGAAGCTGCTTTTTCAAGTTAAATCTCTTTATGGTGGAAACATTAGACAAATTTTAGAACATAATGGCTACCATCTCCATAAATAAAAAATAAAATAAGCAAATAAAATGACTCTAAGGAGAAGGTTAAAACGTTTTTCTTCATAATAGTTTTATAAAGCCATGAAAAAACTGTAATCTTGAGTTGGATAAATATCAAGGATCTAAAACAAGTTCGCAGAAGATGGCGTCGGAAATAGATAGGGTTCCGGAACTCAAGCAAAGATGGCGTCGGAAATAGATAGGGTTCGGCAAGATCGAGAGCTCCAGCGAAGTCGGTGCCGGAAAAAGATAGGGTTCCAGCAAGGTTCCGACTTGCGAAGAAGACAGAGGAGAAGGGCAGTGGTGGCGGCGGGCGGCGATTGATGCAGTGGAAGAAGAGGAGAAGGCAGCAGAGGCGGGAGGGGCCAGTGACGGTGGCCGGCGAGCAGCAGAAGAACATAGAAAAACAGCACAGGCGGCTGGGGCGATGATGGAGGACGGTAAGAGCAGCATTAGAGAGGCAATAGTGGCGGCATAAAGAGAGCAACAGCGACGGCAGAAGAGCGGCGACGGCGAGGGACAAGGGAGGAAAAGCACCGCCGAATAGGGAGAAAGTGGTCTGGTCAGAAAGGAAACTGGCCGGAGAAGGAGAGAGATAGAGCTAAGAGATAAAATAATGGGGAAGAGACGAGAAGAGAGAAAATGTAAATTCAGAAAATAATAAATGGTGATAATGGGATGGTTGGGATAAAAAATCAAAATTTACTCCTCCCCTTTAGTAAGGGTAAATTGGTCCAGATTTTTCTTTTTTGGCTACAATTTGTACAAACTAAATTGCATGACAAATATTGGAATCTAATAAGCTATATGGCTAAACCATGTCTTCTCTCCTGTTGAAATTGTTGATCTATTTGCAGTCAAGCAAGCGGATTTTATTCTATTGCACGGTCAACTCCGGGAGCAAAGTGTTGTGAATGTTCCCAAAACGGTCCTTAAGGGCGTCCCACAGTTCTTTGGGGGATTTCAACTGCAGATATTCCCATCTCAGGCTGTGTTCGATGTGTCTCTTAAGGAACATTAGTGCACTAACTTTGATTTTGTCAAACGGTGCATCGTTTGCAGTATCAAAGATTGTGGCACTATAGTCCTTAGCAACAAATGTGGACGTCATAGACCCATCTATGGTACTCAAGCCCTTTTGAGCAGTGTTCTAAAAATCGGCCTGGGCAGCCGCCTAGGCGGCGCCTAGGCGCTAGGCGGCCCTCGGGCGCTCCGATTATGCCCTGGGCGTTTGTCCTGGGCGGTCGGGTGATTAATCGGGCGCCTAGGCGGCTGGGCGGGCGCCTAGGATGGCAAGCTGGGCGGGCGCCTAGGCGGCTGGGCGGGCGCCTAGGCAGCTGGGCGGGCGCCTAGGCGGATAAACATTTTTTTTTATTTTTTTATATTAGCGGTACTATAAATTCCTGAATTGAGATACTATGGACTATGTTATGCTTATGTCAATGTTTAACAATTTAATATATGATCGATTATATGTTTGTTTAAATATTTAAATATTAGATGTTTTTTATTCTTTACATATATATAATTATTTATATATAAAAATAATTATTATAATAATAATAAATAAATCCGCCTAATCCGATTAATCCCCGACTAATCCCCGATTAATCCTCTGGGCGCTAGGCGTTAGCAATCCGAACGCCTAGCGCCTAGCGTTTTTTAGAACCTTGCTTTTGAGTCCAAGATATAAAATATGAGACGAGTTAGAGCAGCTATCTTGATACAAGTAAAAGGAAAATGACTTTTCGCAGTTTACCATGAGTGCTTTCATGATAAAATTTCAATAATGGGTGCGTATTATTTATTGGAATCAAGATATGGTCAAAATTACTTTCGATGCTATTTGAGAATTATCCATGGAATTGGTTTATCATGGTCCTATTTGATATATGCAGTAGAAAGAAGTTCTCTAAAATCTATTAATGATGAAGCCTAATTTGCGTGCCATATCTATATACGCATGCAAAATATATGTATATTTACAGATATAGTCACATAATATTAGGAATATATCTATACACGTATATATGCAGTCAATCAAATCCTAGACATAATATCTAAGTCTTATGGTGTAATTAAATTAATTCACATGAATTATAATTTAATTCAAATTGCTATAAGCAATTCCCATTGATTTATTAAAGTTTTTAATGCATCATGCTTTAATTGGTTTAATTAAGCATAAATAATTTTTGAATATAAATATGCAACTAAAATAATTAAAAATATGTAAAATTATGCAAGTTGCAAATAGTAGATTTTTAGGATTACCTTGCAGAAAAGACACGATTCTTAGGGCATACTTCAATTTTCTTGGATGATATTACATTCATCGTTACGACTGCCCCATTGAATCCTCACTATAAATTCTTGATTCCTATCCAAGGTGACATTAAGGGGGTGCTTGGTAGGATGTTTTTGAGAGTGAGTAATGGTAAAGGTAATGAAAAATAATGCTTGGTGCTCTATAATGGAATGGCTCATTACCCAATAAATTGGGGGGAATGCTTTTTCTCCCTTTCCCTTTCCCCACTATTATCATTACCTTCCTCTTTCCCTTTCCCGAGTTTGAACCAAGCACGCCCTAAATGTTTTCCCTCGTAAAGACAAGTAAGGAAGTCGCGTGAGGAATCCAGTGAGATGTCATCTATGTAGACCAATGCGACCATCAATTTGTGTTCGACCCGGAGCCCAGTTATGAAATATTCCACCATCAGCACCTCTGATGAGTGCTCTCAACACCGATCAGAACTTCGAGGCAGATTTATCTCGGATCTGGTTTAATGCCATACATGTGGGACCCGATGAGAATCCATCTTCCCGATTTGGGTCAGATATTTTCGTCAATCGCTCACACCTTTGGAAGTGATTTTTTTTGCTTTCAGTCGTGTAAAATATCATATTCTCAAATTATTATTCTTGCCTGATAAACGACCTCCTTTTTCTTATCGGTGGTTTCGTCAGGAGCTCCATGAGTTTCTTTATTGATTGAAACATGAGTAAACAGGGGGCAATGGGTTTCGAGCGGCCGCGCGGCAGGAGGTCGTACCACGGATGGGGATGAGGTGCGATGCAGAGGAAGAAAAAAAACGCCTGTGAGATCTGATCTATGGGATGTCGATGGTTGGAGAATGGACAACCGACATTCGTGTTGGAGATTAGATCTCCGGTCGATCTGGTGTGCGGCGGAGGATCGAGTGTGACGCAGGAAATGGTGCAGGTCTGGAATGGTGCATTGGGCTTCTTGCTCCGATGGATTGCGGCGGTGGCGGTGGGGATGTGCAGAAATTAAGGTTTTTGGAAAGAAATCGAATTTTCGTTTTTTTCAGAATTTTGAGGAGATTTTTGTTGCTCAGTTGGTAGACGACGTGCTGATAACGTGTTACATGGAAAATAACTGAGATAACGGTTCACCATACAGTAAACAATATAGAAATAACACCAATTAATCTTATTGAAAAATAACCGGCACAAAACGACAAATAATTCTAGGCTAACGGAAACAAAAAGCTCGGGTATTATATTCTACTCCAATATAAATAAGTTTCATTCCGAACTTAAAGCAAGAAACATCAAGGCACTACATAACGAAACAAAAGCGTTCAAGCAACAAATATCAAATCTGCACACGTGATACAATCCACAACACAATACACAAATTACCATCATTGGTCACCACTGAGCCCTCCAGAAGTAGGATCGGAGCTCTGGTTCCCAAACATCTTAACGACTGTCTCGCAATGTACCGCTTGGTGTCCCACTTATCCACACTTGAAACAATTAACATGTGGCGAGCGAAAATTCTGCCGTACATGGCCCACATGAGTGCAGTTGAAACATGTTTTCACACCGCTCACCTTACTTGCTATAGGAGTAAGATTGTTGGAGTGATCAAACGAACGGGGATTCCTCCCAGAAGAATGATACGAAATAACAGGCTCATGGAAGTCCCTTCTCTAACCCTTTGAAACGTTACCCAAAATTTTCTATCTCTTACTTTCTGGGCCTGCCTCCGTCACAGAAATGGCCATCCCAATGGCTAAAGCTCGATCTTGGCACTCTCTTAAAGTAGTACACATAATAGGATCCATGCCATGTCGTATACGATATTTCATCCGCATGTCAAAGTAACGAATCCTGTCTGCCTCACTTCTCACTTGCTCACGAACATAACACAGCTGTTGATTATAATCGACTATTGCTTGGAATATCGACACATCATGGGGCATAGCCAAGAAAAACTCAACAATAGTGCACTCTCAAACAGGAAACGGACAATACTCTACCTACATGGCAGTCTTGAACTCAGCCTAAGTAGTCGTGCGATCACTAGGCTCTACGGCCTCCCACCAGTATGCAGCTTCTTATCGAGGAGGTACTGAGCAATGGGTACCCTCCTCTCATTCGGATAATCTACAACATCAAATGCTCTCCCCAATTGGAAGAGCCAGTTCTCCCAACCTAACGAATCATAGGAACCTCCAAACTGGGGTGGATGCATTCTCATTGTATTACCCGGTTGTAAATTTATTCATTATCATTCAGTAATTATCATTCTGTAATTGGCACTGCCGGATTATTCACTCATTAATAATCATTCATCATTCATTATTCATTCATTATTCTTCGTTGGCATATTTTAGCCGTGTATCAGTTACCGATCGTCATTCATCTCTATTTTAGATTCGAGATGAGAGTATTATCATAATCATCGTGATTGGTAGTCTTGTGTTGGAAGTATCATCTATCGCATGTTTTTGGAGTTAATTACATTCTTACAAGTAGCATATGTCGGATCATTCATCATTGGTAGCGAGAAGATGGAGTTGTCGGATTTTTGCCATTTCCAGCAGTGAGTTACAGCCGTAACTGGTCATCATTACGGCCGTAACATGCATTCGTGGAAATGGGTGCCTTGCTGGACGAAGACAACTTACGACTGTAAGTCATTCTAGTTACGGCCGTAAGCATGAGGGTACGGCCATATCTTTTGGGATACTACGGCCGTAGCATGCATTCGTTGGGCAGGAGTGTGTTTTGACGAGGACCACTTACAACCATAAGGTTCGGCAGGATACGGCCGTAAGTGTTGTGTTACGTCCGTAAGGTAGCATTGGTTACGGCCGTAACCCGGTCAGTGCAGGCATTATTGGTTTTCGCCGAATTATTGTTACGGCCGTATGATATGGATGTTATGGCCGTAAGGCCGTTGACTTGGGAAGTTATGGCCGTAATGTGGCAGAGTTACGGCCGTAACTCTGCGCAGTATATAAAGACTTGGACGGGATTTTTATGCTCATTTCACCCTTTCATCATTTTGGTTCCGAGAGAGAAGTCTTGAGGGAGAGATTTTTCATCATCAAACACTCGTGTGTTCGGATTTCATCATCTTCATTCGTTTGTGAAGCTTGGATAGTCGATTTAACACGAATTCACCAGATCGAAGAGGTTGGATCTTCAAAGGTAATTTTCTCCAAAACCTTAGATTTTGATTCTATGATGGAATATGATGTTTTGGACGTTATAATCCTGATATATGAAGAGGTATACATATGATTATGAGTTTATATGAATATTCATTGGATTATTGAAGGATTATTTGAAGAACACTTTGAATGTTGATTTGGATTTGGGGGTTTCGATTAGACGATGTTGAAATCTTGAATTGGGTATTCATATTAGATTATTAATTGTGTTGGAGATGTTTTGTTTGATTGTATCACTCCTTGGAGGTTTGGTATCGATATAATTGAGGATTGATTGTAAACAATCGAAGATTGTTTACAACGTATTTGTTATAATGCCCCAATGAATTTGGTTTTGTCGTATCGACGTTTGGAGTTGGTTGTAATCATGTTTGATTCATATATTAAGCAGAGTGTTGGTAATTATGTTATTCAAGGTTGTTCGAGCGATCGACATCTCATTGTAGGATGTTTGTTCGAGGAAGGACATTCTTCACCGGTGTTGTGTAAGTTAATTCTTACTCGGTTAAAATGATACTCATTCCTTTCGTTGTTCATTCATAGTGTACTAATCATGTTGAAACTTGTAATTATCACGCTAATCGTTCAATTCACGAGGAATGACGGTTCCAATCATATCAGTGAGCTATCATTAATTTCATTATTTTTTCATCTCGGTGAGTCATTCTTGACCCATATCGGCTTATTATTCATTAATATTCATCATGGTCACTCTTGTTCATGTGACCTTCTGGGTTCATATTGCGTGGCCGGGTGTTTACGTGTGGAATTTTTAGTCGGGCACATGATAGTCATGTGGCGGGTTCACCGACACAATGGACTGTGCACATGGTAACGTGCCTCCGTGAGACTAATTAGGTACAAGTGCGGGTGTGTCCGGACACTCGTCTTGTGCACTTGCACGTCCCATTACGGGCGTACTATGATGCCCCTCTTCAGCTTAATTTCATAATTACGATATATCATGATTGTGTTTATTCAACTCTTGAGGATTGTTGTTCTGTGTAAGTGATCCCGTTGGGGGATTGTTGTTTTCAGGTCATGGTAAGGCTAAAGCACGGGAATAGAACGTTGACGGCGAGGAGTCCCAGTGATACTAGTAGGGGGCCCAGTCCTTTTCAGTCATTCATGTTTCTTCATTTTATTTCCGCTGCAGATTTCCGTTTGGATACTCATTTTTATTCAGTGTTGTATATTTTATCTTCATATAAGTCATTAATTTTCACTCGCCTGCTGGGTCCCAGTCGGGGGTTCACGACACTGTAATAGTCGCTTAGTTTGGGGTGTTACATAGTTGGTATCGGAGCGTGGTTTTGAATACTACCTTCCGAGTCATGTCTCATTTTAAATCATCGTTCATCAGACTAGTATCATTGGACTTTCGCGTCACGTGTGACCTGTGCAAGAGCCAAGCCCCTCAGACCTAAGAACAGTAAAATTTCTGACACCATGGTATAATTTCTGCAATAAGAATCACTCATTCATCATTCAACAGTCAACAATCCTCAATCATCATTTTCATTTTAATCATGTCGATCATGTTAACTCATTAACCACTGAGTTCATTTCATTGCTCAGTTGTTGATCTTGGGGATCGTATCAGTAATCTTGTTAACTCATTCAAGATAATCATTTCAAGAATTTCATCAGATAATCATGTCACCTCAGCTGATCATTCATGTAATCATTGTGTTAGAGAGCGTATGCTCATTATCGTCATTTCATAACGTAATCATATTGATGTACTCATGCGAGATCTATAATTATCATGTGACTTTCCCACTTCAGTATGGAAAGAGCTGTCAGAGGACAAGGGGGAAGAGGCCGCGGTGTGGGCCGAAACCCGGGAGCTCATGTGAATATCGAGCAACGACGCTGCCACTCATTCACCCAGAAATGATCATTCACTGTCAGGGAGTCGTACCCGGGACACAGCTCAATCAGAAGGTGTTCGGGTTGATCCACTCGCTTTTATGCAGGGCATGATGACCCAGATGACTCAGATGGCATGCCTCATGGAGACAATGCAGAACTCAACCGCCCAGAGTCAACAGGCTCCTTCGCCACCACTTCAGAGGCAAGAGAGAGGTGTGAGCAGTATTATTGGCGACATCTCTTGCCAAAGACCACCTACTTTTGAGGGCTCGTATGAGCCGGCGGATATTGTTCACTGGCTTGAACATTTCGAGAAGTTGTTTGCTATGGTGGAGTGTCCCGAAGGGCACAAACACTACACCATAGATTGGCTATAGCAACCAGATTTCAAAAATTTCATCAGAAAACGTTGCTATTGATAGAGCAGCTCGGATATATTGCAATGCATTTATAAAGTGTTACAATTGAAGCGAAAAAGTTGGAAATAGTGTAAAATTTACATTCTATTGCAACAATTTAAGAATTCGTTGCTGTACATAGTAATTTTGGGCCCAAAATTTAGGCGGGTACTAAAGAAATTGAGCGGGCTTTTGAAAGATTTTGCCGGCTGAATAAAACCAACAATAAAAAAAACTTAAAAATCGCTGTTGCTGCTGGGCGATTTACACACACTAGGTGCGATTTACACACACTAGGGATTTCTTCCTCTCGACCGGCCCAGATTTTAGTATCATCCTCCGATTCTGGATTTCCTCCATCGCGATTTCAGCCGCTCTTCCTCTTCCTCTTCACGGCGCCTACGGTTACAATAGTTGTACTCCCGGTTACAATAACGGTGTCGTTGATATTCCTTTTCTCGTATAATGTTATTTCAAGTGGAGTTGTAATTGTGTATGAAAGAAAAGTAAAACTTCTCTGAGATGCTTCCTACAATTTACCTCGAGTCGATCCTTTTGAAATATTGCTCCCTTTTCTATTTATGTTATCTTTTCTTTTTTTATTTTGTTATTCCCACTTCATTATTTGTTTTTGCAGATGATGTCACCCGTCTGCTGGTAAGAAAATTAGTTCTTCGCCTGGTGGAATTGAAATCTAGGGTTTCCCATTGTGAGTCAATTAGGATTTGCTGTTCCATAAACCTTTTTTCTTTTCTCAGGTGGAAATAAATGAAGCTTGGAAGCTAAAAACTCCTCTGTCGGATCCAACTAGACTTCCCAAGGGCAAAACTCAAGCCAAGTGAGTCCCGTCAAACTGTTTCTCTTTTTGCTGTTGTTCTCAATGAACCTTGAAATACATGTATTTGCTGTTAATTTGGTGTTGGATCATTATATGAATGGCTTACAACTTGGTACACCTTTTTGCACCAAAAAGAAAAAAAAAATTGTATAGTAGGGGGGTGGGGGGATCGAAATTCGTACAATTCATCCTTTCGCGTGCACGGATATTTGATGCAATTGACTGAAATGTATGAGCCAACCATCTCTCCCTCCTTCAATGTATTGAATGAATTTACCGAGTCAATTTCCGTGATTAAATTTTCAATACTATTGTCAAAAGTCGTTCGAAATGCAAATTGAAGCAACATTCCTTCGAGCAGAGTACTATCGACATGCAATCGAAGTCTTTTTGGTCTGGCCAACAACACATATCCATCCTCATCCCGTATAACAAAGTCAAATTCTGCCGTTGACTACGTATGAGATGTTATTTCTAGCATAATCCTTACTTTAGTATGTATCCACATAAAACTAAAAATTAAAAATGTAAAAGAAATACTCAAAAAATTTAGAAGAAACCACTTAAAAAGGCTTTATTGAGTTATTTTCAATTTCTCACCGTCCGAATTTAGATAATCGTTTAGGCAGAATCGACTCGGCGTGCTACTAGGTAGCGACAACTCGGGAAGAATTAGAAATATTAAAAATATTTTCTGAAAATGATTAATGTAAATTTGGATATTCATGGATTTCTTTCACTACACTTTTTTTCTTTAGAATTTTCTTCAGAATCTTTCTTCAGTAAATAGTAGCATGGATTATGGCTCGCCAAAAAACTACCTGCCCAGCATCGACCCCCAACCTGCATATAACAAGAAAAACACTTAGAAATAGTATATCAGCATTGTCTCATCTCGTCTCGTATCGTCCAGCCTTGCAAGATTATGGTCAGTATGCAATCGCTAGCATGGATCGATTTGAATACTATTTGTTGTGCAAAACATTAGGGGGGATTGGGGTGAGGGTCTGGAGCTTTTTAGTGAAGCATTTCGGGGAAGTGGATGTGGAGGGTTTGAGTGAGGAAATGAGTTTATGAGTAGCAGTCTTGGAGTCGAAATATGGGTAGGGCTAAGGGAGGGGATCTAGTCCATCTATGGGAGGACAAGGGATCAATGGTTTGAGTGGTGGTGGGTCATAGTGAAGCTCACTTTTGGAGCTTTTGGGGCTGGTTTTAGAGTAGCTTATAAGAGGTCATTGGGGCAGGAAACATTATATTATTACGGAAAGATGTCTGGGTGAGAGTCACTGAGCTTAGATAGAGAGGGGAGGATGGGAGAAATGGGAGAGTGGGAGAAGGGATGTTGGGGATGGAATTGGAGATGGAAAATATTTTTACTTTATCGTGATATAGAATCTTTTAATTCTCTTGTTTTCTTGATTAATAGGTTTTTAGTTAAAGCCGGAGTTGAAGATTCGTGGAGATGGCTGGAGTCGTAGAATGGCCAATAATGTACGAAGGAAGCTTATTACACGCTCATCATCAAACAAGACTTATGACAATCGATGCTATGAAAGAAAGTGCGATTAAGCTCGCGGAACAACTGGAGACTGCTCTGGGACCATCTAAACAGCATTTTATTTATTGCAAATGTAGTTGTTAATATTAATAGTCCTAAAAAAACTGATGTGCCTGGATTTTAATTTCCCTTCTGATATTTGGATTCTGTAGATATGAAGCTGTTACATTGCCTCAGAATTCTAACGAAGACTTGGAGGAGGTTGAGCGGTCGCTTCCATATTCTAATGCAACCACTGTTATGGATTTTCAGCAGACCTCCTATATTGCCATGATATAGTCGGTATTAGATCCTCGTATTATCTAGTTTGTGAAATGTCACATTTGTAAACATGGAAGTGCTTTACGGAACTTGAAGGTGCACTAGCTTATTTATGTGCTTTACTAATATGTCAAGATGTACCAAAAGATTTACTTTGAAATTTGCCGTATCTAAAATTTTCTTTCGCTAATGTGAAACCGATTACTCTTCCATATTCTAAGGGGCTTGTTTGCTTTTACTATTAATCAATGATGTAAAAATGGCCTTTTTGGAGAGAGGGCAAGAACAAGTCCTTTGACCCATCAAATTTGAAATTGAGCTTCTTGTTCCGTTTGTCTAGTCCCGTGAAATTTGGGGTAACAATATCTCTATCTAGTTCTTCGAACATTGTCAATTGCAATATGGTCTTGTGTCCTAAATCAAGATTGTGCATGTTCATCCTTTGCTTCCTTACATGTTGTATCTTCAAATGGAGTTTCTTTTATGTTTGTGGTCATTAAATAAATAGCTTGCATTCCAACAACAAACAAAAGGATGTGGTGTCTCCGCGTCATCAATGCTGACTACTAGCACAAATCATATTATAAAGAAATCAAATTGATACATAACTTCCTTACATGCAGAGACTGGATAATGTGGATGACCCCTATTTAAACCAAAACCTTCAGGGTAATCTAAACCATGATTACCATCAAGGTATACATAGTTCTCTTAATGTCCACACTAGCTTGTCTGGCGATTTATTTCAAAATGTCCACACTACCATGCTTTTGTGAAATAATCGTATGCTTTCATGCTTTGATTGCTTAAAAGACGAAAGGTTTCATTATTCGTTGAAGACGTATTTTGTAAACACTTGGGAAAAAAAAGTGATCGTGAGCTTCTTGCTGATTTTCCCCCCCTCAAGTGCTGCTTTTGATTTAACTTTTGAAGATTACGAGCAATATTTCCATGGTGTTGATTTATCTATATTTCTTTTATGCTCTATTTTTTTCTTTCTGTTGGAAGGTGATGGCTCGTTCTTCACCAATGGATAAGCATACACTTGTGAAACATTTGTGAACCACTTTTGAGGAGATTGTTGCAGTGACTGGAGATGGAACAAATGATGCTCCTGCACTTCATGAAGCAGATATTGGCCTTGCAATGGGAATTTCTGGAACTGAGGTGATAGAATCTAATCCTTTTCCCCCTTCTCTGTAATAAGCGGATATGCCATGTTCTAGTTGCTAGATATATTTTTTATGTTATTTCTAAGACTGCTGTGAAGTTGATTTGAATTTGTAGTTGTCAATTTGAAAACTAAAGTGTAGGACGTAACAACCACGGAGATGTGTTGTGTCTTATATGGTGACAGACATTTTAATAGGTCTTCTTTGAGACGGTCTTATGGAGCTTGTCCCTTTTCGTATTCCTTCATGAGTCCAGATTGGGCGGTGAACATTATTAGAGTAATAAACTGGAATTGTTAAGCATTTTCCATTAAGCACTTCGTAGATACCGTTGATAGTGTTCTTCTATGTGAATCAAATTGTTTTTACGGTTTCTTTGGTCGAAGTCTGTTTATGTTTTGGTATGAGAAGCTTTTTTCACAAATATTATGCATTTGCGCTCTACATTCTCTGCGTCTTTGGCATAATCGGCTAGTGTATGTTGCTTGTGAGTAATATTCATCGGTTTCTAGGATTTGATGTTGAAGATTATTTCACTTTGGTCTTTTTCATGAAGTAGCCGCTAAAGCCGAAAATATTTGTCGACGAGTCTCCAAAATCAAACATGATGGCCCCCGGCTTATTAACTATGGCAATCGATGATCGAGACGAACGTGGGTCGCCGCTTTATGTCACCTTTAAGGCTGACCATCGTCTTGATAGGTTATTTTTTTCATTTTGTTCAAGACTTAAACTTATCCTACAAGTCCTTGTTGAATTTTTATTATGAAAACTTATTGTGTTTTTCTCCAATCTTGCCGACAGCTACTCATTTATCATTAATCACTTATTATTTGTTACATGACTTGTTTAGCTTACTTATTTTTACGAATCCTATACAAACCTTTCTTTCTAGTACAAGACTTTTTAACACATGATTTTGGTGAATCTCATTCTTTGAATTACATGTTCTGAACATGTCAGATACTAATTATTGCATTTGAGAATCTTGGTCTTTTAAAGTTCAATGAATTCCAAATAACTTTCTTATGTTGCGTGAGATGAGCACATCCTCTTTGAGTATACTGTTGAAATTTGAAATGACTCAAAAATAAAAAAAATCCAAGCAGAGCATCAAATGCTCTTGTTTAACTTGTTCGATAATCGATCTCGCTTGACACACATAATGCTTGCTTTCTCTCTTATCCTTGTTCAATTGGTGTTATCTGATGTACAGGAAGTGTGTTGTCTTTGGTGAACTTGTCAATGGAATGAGCGTTTTGATTTAGAGAAGGATTCAGAGAAGGATTTAGATGTGCTACTACTTCTATTGAGGACGGAGATGAGACGGATGAAGATGAAGATGAAGATGAAGATGAAGATGAAGATAGATGAAGAAGAGCCATGACTCATGTTTATATAATGTTTAACTAAGATATTGGTCTATGTATTATTAAGTTAGATTGTGTGTCACTTGAACTTAGTTATTTTGCTTCAACTTGGTCATTTTCCTAAACTTAGTCTGAGTGAATTTATTGATGTTGGAACAGTAGTAATATTGCTCGGTTGGATTGATGTTACGATATACCAATTGAAATAAATCTAATGGTCATGCCGGTTTTTTTATTTAGCATTGCAATAGAAGCTTAAATGTTGCCATATATGTTATATTCATTAATAAAATTAGATTGCATTTGATTCTAAATACGTTGCAATTGGGCATATATATGTTGCCTTAGGGTTGCCTGAATCCATGTATTGCAACAATTAACACAAAACAATCGTTGGAAAAAAATGTTGCCATAGGTAGTCCAAGATATTGCAATGGTGTTAAACATGTTGCTATAGCCGTTAAATCGTTGCCATATACTCTATTTGCAACAATAATATGGCGTTGCAATATGGTACCAAATTCGTTGCCATAAGGGCCCTATGGCAACCAGAGCAAAGGGCACGTTTGATTTTTGCATAATTGTTGCAATAGGCCCTATTGCAATGAATTTAGGGCATATTGCAACGTATTTTACACGTTGCTGTATGCAATCTATGGTGTAGTGAAAGTTTCAGTCGCGGCTTACTATCTGGGTAAGAGCGCTCACTCTTGGTGGTTATCGTTGAAGCCCACCGACTGATCTTGTACTTGCGATCTATTCAAGACTCTCATGATGGAGAGGTATTATCCGGCCCCACTCAGAGAGGCTAAGTTATCAAAATTACTCATTCCCGACCAATTAGCGGACGATGATGTTCTCGCCATCGCCGAGAAATTTTAGGAGCTACTTCCTTTTGCCTCATCTATTATTCACTTCGAGGTGGACAAGATCAAGTATTTCAGCAAGAGGTTGAAACCTTGTATGTGGATGCAATTGCTTAATCACAATTGCACCACCCTGGCCGAATTCATCAAGAAAGCTCTTACTTATGAGATTACTGTTAAGGAGATTGCTAAGCAGCAACCTTCATCTTCTAGTAAGAAATCAAAGAATCGTAATCAGTCTGAAGGCAGTCAGGCAACCTTCAATAAGCCTCGTGCAGGCCCTACTTTTTCTGAGCGACCTCCTATGGCGCATAGACCCGCGGAATCTCAGTCCCGAGCGTCCAGTTCGGCCATCACCTATTTCAACTGTGGAGAACAAGGTCATTTCAGCACCAAGTGTCCGAGGCAGACTATCACGTGCAATAATTATAGGATTGCTGGGCATAAGGCCCGTTTTTGCCGAAAAGACTCCAAGCCTACTCCGGCGTCATCTCAGGCCCCGAAGCAGTCAGCTGTTCATAATCAGCCACCCAGTCTGCGTCGTTTAAGACAACAGGAGCAGACAAAGGCAGAGCCAAAAGCTATCAGACGGAAGCGTCCAGTTCGGGGGCCGGCAAGCCCCGAATTTATGAGATGAAGAGGACTGACGATCTGGAGGCCCAAATGATCTCAGGTACACTCGAAATTCTATCTCAACCTGTGTGTGTACCCTTTTTGATACTGGTGCATCGCATTCATTCATTTCCGAGTCATGCTTGAGTAGACTTCATCTGGATAGTGCTACTAGTTGTGAACCTTATATAATTGGTCTACCTAACGGTAGAAGAATTATCGGGGATCGTGAGATTGAGAATTATCCGATTCAGTTTAATGGCAATGTTTGGTTGGCAAACTTGATCGTGGTAGATTTACCTAGAGACGACATTATCTTGGGTATTGATTGGATGGATCGTCACGATGTCATCATTAATGTCCGCAAGCGTATGGCCACTATCATTTCAGACGATGGAGTCGAATGTGTATTCCAAGGAGGTAATTCTAGCTGTTCCGATAGAGTCATTAATATGATGAAGGTGGTGAAATTACTCAATCAGGGGTGTGTCGGTTATTGGTGCTATATGACCAAGACCGAGAAATCATCAGTGATGTTGATGGATATTCCTGTAGTGAAAGAATATGCCGATGTATTTCCAGTCGAGTTACCTAGTTTGACTCCACAGAGAGATGTGGAATTCACGATTGAGTTAGAGCCTGGTATGTCTCCAATATCGAAGGCACCGTATCGGATGGCCCCGACCGAAATGCAGGAGTTGAAGAATCAACTGGAGGAATTGTCCGAGAAAGGTTATATGCGATCGAGTGCGTTCCCGTGGGGAGCACCAGTGTTATTTGTCAAGAAGAAGGACGGTTCATTTCGTTTGTGTATTGATTATCGGGAGTTGAACAGGGTGACGATCAAGAATAAATATCCTGTACCCCGTATTGATGATCTCTTAGATCAATTTCGGGGAGCTTCAGTATTTTCCAAGATTGATTTAAGATCTGGATATCATCAGTTGTGAATTTAAGAGTTGGATATCGCAAGGACGGCATTTCGAACACGCTATGGTCATTATGAGTTTATGGTAATGCCGTTTGGGTTAACTAATGCACCTGCGGTATTCATGGAATTAATGAATCGAGTTTTCATCAACTATTTGGATCAGTTCGTGGTTGTCTTCATTGATGAAATTTCGATTTATTCTCGTGACCGAGAGGAGCACGAAGTTCACCTTCATCAGGTTATCGACGTGTTAAGACGAGAGCAACTCTATGGAAAGTTTTCCAAATGTGAGTTCTGGATGTCCGAAGTGATGTTTCTCGGGCATGTGATTTCATCAGACGGAGTACGCGTTGACCCTCAGAAGACAGAGGCTATTGGCAACCTCTGAAAAATGTTAAGGAAATCCAAAGTTTTCTCGGATTAGCAAACGATTACCGGCGATTTGTGGAAGGATTTTCTAATATCGCTCAACCCATGACGAACCTTTTGCGGAAGAATAAGAAATACACGTGGTCTGATGCGTGTCAGTGGAGTTTTGAGGAACTCAAGAGCCGGTCAATTTCAGCACCTGCTCTTTCTTTACCGCAAGGGACGGAAGGATTTGTGGTTTATAGTGATGCGTCCGGACACGGTCTTGGATGTGTATTAATCCAGAATGGGAAAGTTATTGCCTATGCTTCACGGCAACGGAGACCTTACGAGATCAATTATCCGACCCATGACCTGGAACTAGCAGCCATGGTTTTCGCAATGAAGATTTGGCGTCATTACCTTTATGGCGTCACCTGTCAGGTTTTCACGGATCATAAGAGTCTAAAGTATATAATTACTCAGAAGGAATTAAATATGTGACATAGGCGGTGGTTGGAACTAATAAAAGATTATGATATTGAGATCCTGTACCACCCGGGCAAGGCGAACGTGGTCGCCAATGCCTTGAGTCGTAAGTCCATTCAGGAGCAAATGATTGCTCGTTTAACAGTTCAGAAGGAGCTTAAATAGAAATTCCTAAGACCGATATCGAGGTCTGGTTACAGAGAGTGCAAGGGCAGCTTTGCATGTTAGAGATTTCATTGCCACTTGAGGAGGCAATCAGAGTGAATCAGGGTTCAGACCCATTTTTGTTGCGCATCCAAGAGGATGTGGCTCAGGGAAAAGACCCTGGATTTGTGGTCCACGAGGATGGACTTTTGCGATTTAAGAATCGATTATGCGTACCGACAAATGACGAGTTGAAAAACTCAATTTTGAGAGAAGCTCATGCTACCCCTTATTCCATTCATCCGGGGTCTAGCAAGATGTGCAAAGACTTGAAACAAAATTACTGGTGGAGTAATATGAAGCAAGAAGTCACAGAATTTGTTTCGAGATGTTTAACCTACCAGCAAGTCAAGATAGAACATCAGCGACTGACGGGTATGCTGAACCGCTCCCTATTCCAGAGTGGAAGTGGGAGGATATTTCAATGGACTTCATCACGAGTTTGCTGATGAGTCATCGTGGCATGAATACAATTTGGGTAATTGTGGACCGTCTAACTAAGTTAGCTCATTTCCTTGAGATTAAGGATACGTAGGGTCCCGAGAGACTTGCCCAGTTGTTCATCAAAGAGATAGTGAGATTTCACGGTACTCCTAAGAGTATCGTTTCTGATCGTGACGGGGGATTCGTGTCACATTTTTGGAAATCAGTTCATCGTGCTATGGTAACTTAGCTTAATCTAAGCACATCTTTTCATCCTCAGTCCGACGGACAATCAGAGAGGACTATACAGACATTGGAGGACATGTTGAGGGCATGCGTCCTCGATTAGAAAGATGATTGGGAAGCCCAACTACCGTTGATCAAGTTCACGTACAATAACAGTTGGCATGCTTTGATTAAGATGGCACCTTACGAGGCCTTGTACGGTCATCGTTGTCGATCTCCTTTGTGTTGGGATGACTTATCAGAATTAATCGGCACCGATCCTGATATGCTTATAGCCGCCCGCGAGAAGGTAGCTTTGATCAGGAGTCGTTTGTTGACCGCTCAGAGTCGACAAAAATCTTATGCAGATAATCATCGTCGACAATTAGAGTTCGAGGCAGGTGACCACGTTTTGGTCAAGGTATCCCTGAGTTGAGGTATCTTCCGTTTCGGGAAGTGTAGAAAGTTGAGTCCGAGATTCATTGGACCGTTTGATATTTTAGATCGAGTAGGCAGTCTGGCTTATCGATTGGATTTACCTCCGGCATTGAGCCGAATTCATAATGCATTTCACGTCTCTCAGTTGCAGAAGTATGTTGCCGACCCGAGTCACATACTTCAATTCGACAAAATCGAGATCGCGGATGATCATTCGTACGAGGAACGTCCTATACGAGTCTTAGAGCGGCGAATCAAACAGTTGAGGAACAAGACGATTCCTTTGGTTAAAATTCAGTGGCCTAGACACGGAGTCGAAGAGGCTACTTGGGAAATCGAGGATAGTATGCGGGAGAGTTATCCCGAGTTGTTTGACCCTTAGTTTCGGGGACGAAACTCTTTTTAAGGGGGGAGTATGTAATACCCGGTTGTAAATTCATTCATTATCATTCAGTAATTATCATTCATTAATTGGCACTGTCGGATTATTCACTCATTAATAATCATTCATCATTCATGATTCATTCATTTGTATTCTTCGTTGGCGTATTTTAGCCGTGTATCAGTTACCGATCGTCATTCATCTCCATTTTAGAATCGAGACCAGAGTATTATCATAATCATCGTGATTGGTAGTCTTGTGTTGGAAGTATCATCTATCACATGTTTTTGGACTTAATTACATTCTTACAAGTAGCATATGTCGAATCATTCATCATTGGTAGTGAGAAGACGGAGTTTTCGGATTTTTGTCATTTTCAGCAGTGAGTTACGGCCGCAACATGCATTCGTGGAAATGGGTCCCTTGTTAGACGAAGAAAACTTACGGCCATAAGTCATTCTAGTTATGACCATAAGCACGAGGGTACGGCCGTATGATTTGGGATACTACGGCCGTAGCATGCATTCATTGGGCAGGAGTGTGTTTTGATGAGGACCACTTACAGCCGTAAGGTTCGGCAGGATACAGCCGTAAGTGTTGTGTTACGTCCGTAAGGTAGCATTGGTTACGGCCGTGACCCAGTTAGTGCAGGAATTATTGGTTTTCGCCGAATCATTGTATGATATGGATGTTACGGCCATAAGGCCATTGACTTGGGAAGTTACGGCCGTAAGGTGGTAGAGTTACGGCCATAACTCTGCGAAGTATATAAAGACTTGGACGGGATTTTTATGCTCATTTCACCCTTTCATCATTTTGGTTCCGAGAGAGAAGTCTTGAGGGAGAGATTTTTCATCATCAAACACTTGTGAGTTCGGATTTCATCATCTTCATTTGTTTGTGAAGCTTGGATAGTCGATTTAACACGAATTCACCAGATCGAAGAGGTTGGATCTTCAAAGATAATTTTCTCCAAAACCTTAGATTTTGATTCTATGATGGAATATGATGTTTTGGACGTTATAGTCATGATATATGAAGAGGTATACATATGATTATGAGTTTGTATGAATATTCATTGGATTATTGAATGATTATTTGAAGAACACTTTGAATGTTGATTTGGATTTGGGGGTTTCGATTAGATGTTGTTGAAATCTCGAATTGGGTATTCATATTAGATTATTATTTGTGTTGGAGATGTTTTGTTGGATTGTATCCCTCCTTGGAGGTTTGGTATCGATATAATTGAGGATTGGTTGTAAACAATTGAAGATTGGTTACAATGTGTCTGTTATAATGCCCCAATGAATTTGGTTTTGTTGTATCGATGTTTTGAGTTGGTTGTGATCATGTTTGATTCGTATATTAAGCGGATTGTTGGTAATTGTGTTATTCAAGGTTGTTCGAGCGACCGACATCTCATTGTTGGACGTTTGTTCGAGGAAGGACATTCTTCACCGGTGTTGTGTAAGTTAATTCTTACTTGGTTAAAAGGATACTCATTCCTTTCGTTGTTGTTCATTCATAAATCATATTCATTCATACTGTACTAATCATGTTGAAACTTGTAATTATAAACTAATCATTCAATTCACGAGGAACGACGGTTCCAATCATTTCAGTGAGCCTTCATTCATTTCATTATTATTTCATCTCGGTGAGTCATTCTTGACCCTTATCGGCTTATTATTCATTAATATTCATCATGTCACACTTGTTCATGTGACCTATTGGGTTCATATTGTGTAGCCGGGTGGTTATGTGTGGAATTTTTAGTCGGGCACACGATAGTCATGTGGTGGGTTCACCGACACAATGGACTATGCACATGGTAATGTGCCTCTATGAGACTAATTAGGTACAAGTGCGGGTGTGTCCGGACACTCGTCTTGTGCACTTGCACGTCCCATTACGGGCGTATTATGATGCCCCTCTTTAGCTTAATTTCATAATTACGATATATCATGATTGTGTTTATTCAACTCTTGAGGATTGTTGTTCTGTGTAACTGACCCCGTTGGGGAATGTTGTTTTCAGGTCATGGCAAGGCTAAAGCACGGGAAGAGAACGTTGACGGAGAGGAGTCCCAATGATACTAGTAGGGATCCCCAGTCCTTTTCAGTCATTCATGTTTCTTTATTTTATTTCCGCTGTAGATTTCCGTTTGGATATTCATTTTTATTCAGTGTTGTATATTTTATCTTCATATAAAATATACATGTATTCTGTATTATCTTGGGTGTGTTGTACTTGAAACTCCTCATCGGAGTAATTGATGATATAATGTGGTTCGGTACTACAATTATATTATTTAAGTCATTAATTTTCACTCGCCTGGTGGGTTCGAGTCGGAGGTTCACGGCACTGGAATAGTCGCCTAGTTTGGGGTGTTACACTCATCACGTCTCGCAACCACTTACTAGCTCTGTTATCCCCATCTGGAAGCTGATTCAGATGCACGGCTTGATTCATCTGTGCCAACTGGTGTGCCACCTGCTGAAGGATGGTGGCGGCGCCAACATCAACATTACCCCTAGCTGATTGTCCCTGATCACGCGACTGGTCTTCCCGACCATCTAAACTGGGCTGATTGGTGCTCGGTAATGAACGCGTCACCCTATCACGCTCCTGATTACGTCTACAACGGCGACCTTGACCTCTCAGCATACTGAATAGACCGTCGTTCCATACAATGAAACATAGCATCACATAGCCATCAAACAACAATACTTTCACAGCACAACGTAACAATGTAGGGCAACAATTAGCAACACAGCAAAAATATTCACTTTGGATAATTACACGAATACAAGAACTACAATTGCAATAAATTAAACTTACTGTCGTTACTGACGAATCACATGACCGTATTAAGAGAACCTTACGACCATTACCGATACAAACACGGTTGTGACCACACATCATGGTAGCCAATCTTTTATAACATATTTTTTTAAAAACTCCACAAGGTATTTGTTTAAATAATGACATTATAAAATTCTTGAGTCCGTATGATTATCTGAAATAATATTTGAGAATACTTTTGATACCTCAGGCTGTTTTACCAAAACTATAAACAATAGATCATAACCATTTAGTTCTGAAATCATTTGCAAAACAATATCCCGGAACATTAAATTCCCTTGATAACATTGTCAAGATAACCACGTCATCACGTATCATCATCACCAATAATCAACACACAAGGTGACGACATGTTACCACGATACATCATCACAATTAACAACACATGAGGTAAACCGCGGCCATGCTCCCTTGGCATCGACCCCCAAAGGTTTCACCGAACCATCACCGGGTGGACAAACCATTTATACTCGCACTAACTATTTCTACAGATCAATACTCACATTAGAATAACAAAGTAAATCCAATCCATACAACACAACAATTGGGTACTCATTCGAAATTCTTCAACAAGAACAGTAATATGACAAATATGTCACAGCAGCTTAACACCTCACGATTCTACCCTAGTCTATCGCCTTAAGCGATAAATCCACATCACACACACATTGTAACTTAACGCGCGCTAGCCACCTTGATTAGAGTGTGTTAATAAGCTGAAATAATCAAACGTCCTATCCAGGTTCGTTAGCGTGAGCTAACTGACTCATCTCAGAAAATTTTCCAAATCCGAATTTAAAGTTTAAGGCGGGTAAAAGGTTCTTCATCTTTCACTATTTATTTTAGAAAATAAAAATCATATTTTTATTTTGGAATATAAAATTTTTATGGTGTGAAAGATTTTTAAAATCATATACTCAAGTTATTTGAAAATACAACCGATAGGCTAAAATCATTTTTAAATACAACAATCGATCAACGATGGTAACATTTTACAAAATGTCCAGAATACTTCAAAACACATGTTTCAAATACCGTCACAAGGTTTCAAAATCCACACTAAACTGCCGTCTAATCGCACCATCAAAATATTTTCGAAAATTGATTTTAAACAATATACTCACGTCTATGAAAGTTTAGTAAACCATTTTCAAACATGCGCACAGCGGATATAATTACCAATGGGAACACGTTCAAATAACAACAACTAGCCAAACAAACTTTTTCTCAAACATATGACTATACGGCATTAAAAATCAGCAGTTTAACAAACACAACTCATGAACTCCAAATTCAAACAGTCAAATTTGAAACTGCTTTGCATGAAAGGTCACGTCACTAGGAGATTCTTTAACACCCAACCATTGTTATTGGGCCAAAACTCTCTATAATCTTGACCACACATCCGCCGCCATGTCAAGTTTGCTGTCACCATCTCCGACCACCACCTTCACCACCCGACTCGCCTCCTTCCCCTGACTCTTCGCTGATACCTCCAGCCAAATTCTGACGCTGGCAGCCAGCCCTCCAGCCCACCTCCGGCGTTGTTTCTAACACCCGTGCACAGATCCATAACCGCCGACACAAGCCGCACTCACCAGTTCTGCATTCATGTCTGTCGTCATCTGACTTCAAGTTCACCGGCGACTAAAGTTAGTGTTATGACGAGGCATAAACAGGCGTCCTAGACGCCTGATAAACAACCTGACCTCTCGCTTACACCAAAAATATTACTTCAAGCTACGCAGTTCCGCAGTCGCCGCCTGATGATATTCCCCACGTAGCTCCATCTAGCAAAGGTGTACCTAAGCCTAGTCACGTCGGATATGAAGTTCCGATAGCTCAGCACGCTCCTGATGTCGCCCAGTTGTCCTCCCTGAAAACCCTATTTATAGGGTCTGTGAAAGCGTTCGAATCATTGGCGGTGCACAACCTTTGCAATTTAAGGGTCACGATGGCATCGGGTGAACCGTCCATTCTAGGGCAATTTCCAGCTGATGGTCCAGATCACCCGGGCTTTGCAAGCGAACCTTTTTCAGAAGCCCAACTAGACAATATTGAGGTCAGGCCTATTACTCCTATTCTTAATCACACTGGGCCTGCTCTCATCTGGCCCACATTAAACCTGCAGCCCAATCCACATCATATACCTATTAATGGGCCTATTTCAATTGCCCCCTACCCGATTTTAATCACAAGGCCGACCCCACCAGCCCGTTTCCATCCAAACCCAAACCGACCCCTTCTTTAAATCCCGAACCCATCAGCCCCCCTTCCCAAGCCCACCCTATTTACTCTATCAAGCCCACCTCTCCCTTACAGAATCCTACCAAGCCCATCTCACCCAAACCCTTTAATCCCCAGCCCATTTCGGCTACATCTAATAATCCTGCCCTCCTTGGGAAAAATGCACCGATGTACCCTGTGTTCTCATAAATCTACACGGATGTACCTTGTGTTTTGTAAATTACACAGGTGTACCTCGTGTTCTTTATAACCATGTACGGAAGTGCCAAACCGTCCAACATAATGGAGAGTGTTCTTCACTCGCCTGGTGTGCGACTATGAGAGTAAATTTAGGTATTTTTATGACTGAATTAACCAAAAAACCCTCTAAGTAGTGATATATATAACCTCTTTTAATCTCCTAAGTATCTCTTCAGGTTGTGCATATAAATATATTCTTTTTAAATGTTCAAAAACACGATAATTTTTATCATTGTAGTTTAATATTTCAACGAGCAGAAACTGAAAACAATATCAATACCTTTCTTTACCATTTCGAGAAGTTTAAATTTTCACCATAATACATATAATAAATAGGAAAATTTATAAGAAGACAAAGTTTAATATAAAATAAAATTTGTTTATTTTCAGTATAATTTAAACTTTTGAGCAGCTTTCTTATAAATTTTTGAGCTGATTTTCACCATAATTTTTCTTATATTAAACAAATTATAAAATAGTGTTCTCATTCATAAGAAGACAACGTTTCCTATATTTTAACATAAAATTCTATAACATAAAATTTGTAATTATAAAATAGTATCTTTTGATTTTTAAACTTTGTCTTTGCAAGTTCCTCTGTCTTAAATTATTTTTTGAGTTTAATACATTTTTTTTTATTTTCACGATACACTAGTTTAATATTTTATTTTATATTAAACTTTGTCTTTTTATGAATTTTCTTATTTATTATATGTATGATGGTGAAAATTTAAACTTCTCTAAATGGTAAAGAAAGGTATTGATATTATTTTCAGTGTTGTGCTCGTTGAAATATTAATTTAAATGATAAAAGATTATCATGTTTTTGAAATTTAAAAAGAATATATTTATATGCACAACTTGAAGAGATACTTAAGAGATTAAAAGAGGTTATATATTTCACTACTTAGAAGGTATTTTGGTCAATTCAGTCATAAAAATACCTAAATTTACTCCCATAGTCGCACACCAGGCGAGTGAAGAACACTCTCCATTATGTTGGACGGTTTGGCACTTCCGTGCATGATTATAAAGAACACGAGGTATATCTGTGCAATTTACAAAACACGAGGTACATCCGTGTAGATTTATGAGAACACAAGGTACATCTGTGCAATTTTCCCGCCCTCCTTCCCCTACCTATAACAGTTAATAGGCCGCCCCCTGATCCAACTGCTGCGACCCAACCCACCAAAATTATGGTGCATGAACCCACCAAAACCAATTACCCTAAACCCGATACCCAACCCAACAGCCCAATACTGGCCACTGACTGCTTTACAACCAGCAATCACAATCTGGGAATAAATCGAGCATCATCAAATTCGACAGGACAACCGATTTCTTACGCCCAAATAATCAACAATCATCAAAATTCGGGTCAACAAATGGGAATTGTTCAACCGGGTTCTTCAACCAACTCGTTTAATTTCGACGGAGTGAAGGTATGTCCTTTTGGTTCTCTCTCCTCTGTTAATGAGAAATTGCGTATATCCTTTTCTTCTTCTGATATGAGTACTTTAGCTGCGTCGTGGGAACGCACTTTGATTTTAAAATTTTCACATGCTATTCCCACCCCTCGCGATGTGTCCTCCGGATTGTCTAATATGAAACTGAGGGGTAAATACACTTGGAGCTGGATTAATTATTGTCATATTGCGATTAAATTTGAAAATGAAGAAGATTATAGACGAGTGTGGTTAGGCTCTAATTGGAACTTTTCTGGTTGCCCCTCTCGTGTATTCAAGTTGACCCCTAGATTTTCCGTTAAGACAGAGACTTCGATTTGCCCTGTGTGGATTAGGCTCCCGGGCCTCCCGATTCATTTATTCCATTCACGTGCCCTATACACAATTACCAAGGCTATTGGCAATCCTATTTTAGTGGATGCACCGACGGCTACACACTCATGACTTTCTGTCGCTCGTGTGTGCGTCGAGATTGATCTCCTTGCCCCCAGATTGCCAGAGATAGAGATCGAATTTGATGATCATGTTCTCACGCAGCACGTGATTTACGAGAGAGCTCCTTTGTATTGCTCTCTCTGCTCACATGTGGGGCACGAGCCCTCTAGTTGCTACATAGCTGGCAACAAAGAGTGGCCCCCGCCGCCCCAGCGTAAGAAGTCTTCTACTGCTCCTCCTAAGCAGCAGAAGGTGCAGCCGGCCCCTCCTAAAGCCCCTAAGGATACTACTTTAGTGACAGCTCCTAAGGCCTCTAAAGGCAAGGAGACTGCCCTTTGGCAAGTAGTGACCAGAAAAGGGCCCAAAGAGACGGGATTTTTCCCCAAGGGTACGGTTTCCACTGGCCAGCATTCATACTTTGCATCTTTGGCCTCCTCTTCTAGAGAGGAGGAAGATTTAGTTGGGGTTGATGACATTATTAGCGTGCGTGATAAGGAGAGTGTTTTGGGTAGCGATGATAGTGGTCATGGTACTGATGAGGGGGTTCTCATTGATGATGACACGGAGTCGTCCACTGTTCCTCTACTATCTAGACTCCGTGAGTCTTCCCCCCCGCTCCATGCCAGTGAGGGTCGCCTCGATGATCCGATCATAGTGGAGCCTGATTCTTTGGCCATAGTGGTCTATGAACCCCCCCATTTCTTCTCTTCTTTCTCTTCCCTCTCTTTCTCAAACTAAGTGCTCCCTTGTCCGCACACAGCTTGAGATTTCTGAGTCCAGTCTCTCTTCGTCGGCTATGGTGCCCTCCATGAAGGCACCAAAGCCCCTTGCTAAGAGATGACTGTTGTCGTCGTCTTCTGCCTCTGGTGTCACGACCAGGGGTAAAGCTACCTCTGACTCCTCGACTTCCACACGAGGAAGGGTAGCTTCCCATGGATCCTCTCCCCCTATCAAGGTGTAATCTACATCGCCCTTGAAAGGGTATACATCCGCTCGGCAGGGCACACCCCAGAGAGGGGGGCATTCCAGTCAGCGTCCTGGTCTTCGTTTGAGTCGGTTGGTTAGTTATGTCGATACCCATACTGACATGGAATGCTCGTGGTCTGTCTAACACCGAAGCACAGAAGCGTATTCGACATCTCCACCGCTCTCATAGATTCTCTTTTATTAGCATTTTGGAACCATGGGCTCCAATGCTAACTTTGAATTTTATACTCCTTCCTTAGGTTTTGCATCAGGACTTTTTAATCGGTCCAACAAGATCTGGTTCTTCTCCTCTTATAGTTTCCAGCACCAAGTTTTGTTGGATACTGATCAAGTCCTTCATCTTGCTATTTCCTCTTCCCTTCTACCCCAGTCTATTTTTATCACTTTTGTATATGTCAGCACCATTCGTGCTGGCCGTTACGCCCTTTGGGACACCCTCCGTGAGATTGCTTTGAAAGTGGAGGGGTTGCCATGGTTAGTTAGTGGTGACTTCAACATCTTACTGCATTCACATGAACGCGAGGGTACTTCCACAAACCGCACGCCTAAGATCCTCGACTTCACACAGGCTATTGCTGACTGTGAGTTGATTGACGCGGGCTGTGAGGGCGATATTTTCACTTGGGAGCGTACTGGTTTGCGGGAAAGGCTATACCGTGCTTTATTTAATGAAGCATGGTCGAACGTGTTTGCAGTTTCTACTGTTACACACCTGCCTCGTCTTCATTCGGATCACGTGCCCCTTCTTATCCAGTGTCGATTTTGCTCGACTCATCACAAGTCGTCATTTTGTTTCCAGAATATGCGGATCCATCATCACACATTTTTGGACACTGTTAGGGAGGTTTGGCTTATCCCGACTAGTTTAGTTGGCATGTGTAATTTACAAGCCAAACTACTTAAGGTCAAGCACAGACTGAAACAGTGGAACTGGTCTGTTTTTGGAAATCTTCATGCGAAGTTGGATGAGGCCTTGAGGGCTGCTGACGAGGCCGAGCATCGATATGATTCGGACCCTTCTCTGGAAAATAGAACTGCTATGCACCAGTTTCGCACTGAGTACCAACTTCGTCTCTCCATGGAGGAAGATTTCTGGAAACAGAAGGCTCCAGTTCGTTGGGTTGCTGAGGGCGAGCGCAACACCCATTTCTTTCAGGGTTTTGCGATGCAGAAGCGTTGCCAGTCATATATTCACAGTATCGAGGATGATGGTACGACTCTTGCTGTTGAGTCGAACATCCCTTCATCCACTGTGAATTACTTTGGGACTCTGCTTTCATCTGATGGTGATTTTCTCGCCCCCCGGATGACACTTGTTTCCCTTCTATCCCCCCTTATTTTGATTCTGATAGTTTGTGTCCCCTATCTTCCCATGAGATTTGTGCTGCGGTTTTTGATATTGATCCTCACAGCACTTCTGGGCCTGACGGGTTTTCGTCTTTGTTTTTTCGGCATTGTTGAGAGATTGTATCTTCCGATGTGGAGGGGGCTGTGCTCGAGTTCTTTGATGGTCATCCCATGCCTCCAGCCTTCATGGCGACCACAGTCATCTTGATCCCGAAGAAGCCTGTTCCGAGCGGTTGGTCAGATAATGCTCGGCTCGCTTCTGTCCTCCCTCTTGTCATCTCTCTGAACCAGAGTGGATTCGTTCAGGGGCGGGTTATTTCGGATAATATACTTTTGGCCCAGGAACTGATTCACGACCTCCACGTCTCGGACATTCATGGTGTCCCGAACCTTGCGTTGAAGCTTGATATGGCTAAGGCGTATGATAGGGTTCACTGGCATTTTTTACGTGAGGTTCTGGTGAGGATGGGATTCCCGTCTAGATGGATTATGTTCATCCATCACTGTGTCGAGAGTTGCACGTTCTCCATTCTGGTGAACGGCAGTCCAGCCAGCTATTTTGCCTCTAGTCGGGGTTTGCGTCAGGGTGACCCCATTTCTCCGTCGTCTTCGTGCTTGCCGCCGATTATTTATCGCGCTGCTTGGATCGATTCATTCGTGACCATCCTTTGATGAGATATAGGACTGACGCATGGCCTTTCCCCATCTCACACCTCTCCTATGCCGATGACATCATTATTGTAATATCCGCAATTTCGAATTTCGGTAATTTTCTTTTTTCGGCGGAAGTCCGTTTTGATGACTCGCTCATGACCTTTCGTCATTTCGAGAATGATTAATTCTGCACTTTTTGTCATCCGAGTTCATTTCGGTGTCGTTTTATTGAGTTCCGTGTCCTTAATCGACTTTTTCACGTGGGAGTTCGACTTTGTAAAGTCACCATTAATTTTTGGTAACTCCAAAAATTCTAAATCTTTGCAATATTATAGAGCATCGAGTTAGCTTTCCAATGGTTCAAACGGTGAGTCAATCGGAGTCCGGACGAGAGAGTTATGGTCGTTTTAGCTCACCCGCTCGTTATTGGCCGATCACTGCCGGCCGAACTCGGCCGTGTCGTCCGACACGGCCCGTGCCGTACTCGTCCGGAAATGCCGGAGTCTCTGCCTCAGACCCGACCGTGTCGTCCGACACGCGGCCGTCTGCGTACTCGTCCGGAAAGGCGAGCAGCGCCAGGGCCGGCCGTGTTCGAGGACACGGTCGAGTCGTGCTTAAGTCAGTCGGACGGGTCACTATCGGAAGGCCCCTCCTCGCCGCGACCGTGTCTAGCGGGACACGGTCGAGTCCTCCCGGTCAGCTGCGCGCCACGGCCGTGTCGGCGGACACGGTCGAGTCTGTCGGCTATTTAAGGCACAGCGGCGTTTTCTTGACCATTTTCTCATTCTTTTCTTCCGTCTTGTGGGTGTGTGAATCTTCTAGAGATGTTGTTGGAAAATGAATCCATGAAGTTTGGAGGTTCATATCGTCAATCATCCGTCCTATAACATCCTCCGATCTACCGAATCAGGTCAGATTTCCTAGAAATCTAGTTTTGGGGAAATTGGGTGTTTTGGTTGTTTTCATCCGTTTAATCCGATTTAACTTAGGATTATGATGTATTGATGAATATTTAGATGTATTATATCATTTCCTTTATTATTCCATGGTTGGATCGTATCGATTCGTTGTTTGAGTCGAGTTCTTGACCGACGCCTTGAAGGTGTTAGGTAAAATGTCTTAGAGGGGTTTTCGGGCGTTCTACGATTATTCTTCCTCGTATGATCGATGATTTATTGATTGTATGATGTTAGGGTCGTGTTTCTTGCGAAGAAACCATGTTGAACCCTTTCGTTCGTCGTCGTCTTCCGTTTCGATAGCATTGGGCGTTTAGAAGCTTTCCGGTTGAGCCGTGTTCGTCGGGATACTTTCGTGCCGATTTTGAGGCAAGTACCTTGTCCATACTATTCTTGTTTTGTGAATATGATAATTGGTGATCGTCTTTATGTGGTTGTTTGATTTTTTTTGAAATGAGTTTTCAAAAGATTCGGTTTAGCCTTGTTAAAGGCTTGCTTTCAAAACGCGTGTGTTTTGTGAATGGTGTGGTTTGAGAATGACTATGTGAACTCTATGGATATGTTTGGTGTTGATGTTGCACTTGGTATTTGCGTGTGGACGTATATTGTTTCATTTCGGTGCATTGTGGTTTGACGTGGTGTTTTGCTAAGTGTTTGATGCTCTGGGCGAATTGTTGGAATATCCTTGATGTGATATGTTATTTGTGTGAATGTGCGGATACGGTTGAAGGTCTACGGTGACACATGGCACGTGATCATGTGGTCAGGATGCAACAAGTGATTGATCCAACCGTGAGAGCCTGAGATAATCTACGGTAGCACATGGCATGCGATCATGTGGCCAGGATGCAACAAGCGATTGATCCAACCGTGAGATGTGTGTGATTTGTTTCGCTAGCCAGATCGGGAGGGTCCTTCGAGGCCTCGAGTGGGATGTCGGTGGTAGCGTCCCGGTCCTAGGCGATGCGCGTGCGTGATTATGTTTCGTTGGTTTTACGTCCGTTGAGGACACGTGATGTTGGGCTCTGACCCCTGTAAATTGTTGGTGGTTTCCTATTTACGAAAACAAAACCTTTGGGCTGTGACCCTGTTGATTTTTGGAAAGAGAAGGATTCGATAATCCTAAAATTGTTTTCTATTAAAACTCTCGATGGCATTTTAAACGGTTTTATAAATTGTTTTCCTTGATTTATGCTCTATCGGTTTTGGAGTGTTTTACCCAAACTCATGCCTCGGGAAGTACTTTTCGTTACGTTTGAATCTCTGAGGATTTTCTGGTTATTGTTATTCGTGGAATGTGAATTGTATGGCTCGTATTTTTGCACTTGTACTTGCACTAGCAAAACAGTGGAGTTTTGCTAACCCCCGAGTATTCGGGGGGTGGATGTCTGTATTGCATTCAGGTTTTGGAGCAGAGCACAGGGTCGGCATGTAGGATGATGAAAGATGAACGATACTAATCACACGAGGACCCGTTGATGTCGTATTGGTATAGTTGTACTTTATTTTCCGCTGCTATATTTTTCCCGTTGTACGGGTGTGGTTGTATTTTGACCCCTACGTGGGCATGAGTTGTATTCGAGTTGTATGTATTTATTGAAAGACCAAATCGGTCTACTGAGTCATTTTTTTTTGCCTTGAAGGCATTGTCGAGATGTTAAATGTTGTTACCAGCCTGGTAGATCCTCGAGGAGAGGGTCTACGGCGTGTAATATCCCTGAGTGGATTGGGGGTGTTACAGAAATGGTATCAGAGCTTAGGTTGAGGAAACCTAGGCTGTCGGGTTAGTGGTGTCTATTGAGTTTTTGTCTCGTCAGATTTTGTCTGACTAAGTCGTGTCGCGACGCGTCGTCTGAGTTGCTTTGTTGTGATTAGTATCGTGGGGCGATCATCATCTTCGTGCGACCTGTGGATGTAAGTCTCCCTTCTTCATGTTGTGCCTCGTGTGACACGAGCTATTTTTGATTATGAGTTAATTGACGGAATCCTCTTATGGATTTTGATTTCGTGATACGTGATTATTTGACTCCCATTTTTCGTTCATATGAGGAGTAGTGTTGCTGTCTTGTGCATGTTTGACTTTATTTCTTTTATCCGCTGCGTGAGTTCTTCTCTAATGGCTTTCGGTATTTTACCGACTGAGTTTTATTTCGAAAATCAATTCCCTTAACCGAGTTTTTGGCATTATGGCCTTGATCATTTTGGCGAAATTTTTATGACGGAATTTAGTATTTTGTAAATGGATTTTGTGAGTTTTTGAAATATTACCGTCATCGGCCTTTTTGGCGTTTTTGTAAATGGTTTTTAGCCTGGTGGGTTCGTAGCGGGACCCACGGCGCTATATTGTTCCTTGTAATTACGTGAAATTTTTGGGCATTCTAGCCCATTGAATTATTTTTGAAAACCTTGAGTATCTTAGAAAATTAAAATTCGAGACGTACTTTTAAAACGAATTATTTTCTTGCGGTGTTTTCAAGGTGTTTTCTAATGCCGCAATACATTTCAAAAAATTTCCGGTTGAGGACCAAAAATATTTTGAGATATTTTCAAATGCGATTGCTTAGACCCAAGGGTCGAATATTCTTGAAAGTTTTTCACTAAAGGAAAGGTGTCCTCATTTTTGTTCAAACGCAAGATGATTTTCAAAGTCTCGATAATGGTGTTTGTACTACTTTTTGTAAAATGATACTCAAGATCAGTTGTTGTTTCCAAACTGTTTTCAAAAGGTGGTTTTTGTTTTTAAAACCTATCATTCCTGTTTGCGGACCGGAAATGCGTGTATGGTTTTCGAACTTTCGTTACGGTGTTAACCCCGAATTGTGATTGAATTGGTGGTGTGAACGTTGAGTCATTCGCCACGCATATGTGTTGTTAGCCCTCTGTGAGAGGTGTGAGTAGTGTTTACTGTTTATCGCCTCGTGGTGATTTGCGTGTTGACACGCGAGTGTGAGCTGTTGAAGCTTGGGTTTGTACGTTTGTGTACTTATGTGATTGTTTCATAATGTTTGTAATTATGTGCTGGTTATTGTTCGGACCGTTGAGGTCCCCAAACGATACCGTCGTTGCTGTAGTGTTTGTGTGTGTATTACTTTATGATGGTAATCGTTGTATATGGTAGGTGTTATGATTCTTTGTTGTGCTGAGTTGGCATCTCCGCTATGTTGTTTTGCGACGTTATGCCCCATTGTATCTAGCATTTGTATTTTTGGTATGCTGAGCCGAGGCGTTTCAATCGTGATGTGCCGGGGCATGCACGTGTAAATTATCCTTCTCGTCGGTAGCACATTTCAAGTGTGGACTCGAGGGACACCGAATTCAGTTTTGTGAATTGGCTACCGAGACTTTCGGAGTTCGCGCTTCAGCACAGTCATCGGAATCGGCTTTGAGAGGCCTTCGAAGGATGTTTCTGTCGGTTGCTTGTTATGTCGTCACCTTGATTTCGCTGTTGTGAGTTGCGGGCGACCTTCTTTATAAGAGGTAGAATGTAGTACACGTGTTATATTTGGACTCCTGCATATTCTCTATCTCGATTCTATCGACTCGTTCGTGTTCGTTGATACTTACCGAACTTGTTACGTATTTCGGTTTCATTGATCGGACGAGTGTGATCTTGTTTTGGGTCAATCTAGTTATCAGTTGTAACTTTCCGAGTTCGGTTCGATTCTTGTGAACCTTGTTCGGAAGTAACATCTTTTGGTTCTACTAGTTCTTTTATTAGAAGTGGACTGGATCTTGAACTTTTGTATTTTCGACTCTGTCGACTCGTTTATGTTCGTTGACATTTCTGAGCTTGTCCTGCCCCTTGCTTTTGTTGATCGAACGAGTGTGGTATTATTTCGGAATAACTCGTTTGTCGTTGTGACTTTTCTATTGCTATTCCCTTTCCTGTGGATCTTATATGAATGCACATCCTGTTGTTTTCACCGGATCATATATTGTCTCGAGTCGAGATGTGAACCTTGGGGTTGTTGTTTGAATTTTATTATCCTTCGTATTTCGGACATGATTGTTCGATTTTTGTTGTCTCGATCATTTGTTTGTTCGGTTTTGTTCTCGTTTCGTGATTGTTGAGCGTTCAGGCTCCTTCCTAATTCCCTTAAGTTCGGGAAATTATTCTCGTTTTCGATCTTCCAACCCTTGAGCGGTGGAATTCCGTATTTGTTCAGCGATTGGCTCGCGTTTTGATTGATGTACCGTTGGGTTGGTCAATCGTATTGATTTTCGTTCGTTGTGTTTTGTGATTGTTCGGATAATTGACTTGATTGTATTATCCATTTGATGACGCTTGTCACTTGTTGGTTCTATTATATCCCTAACGGCGACGTTGTGTTGGTCGTCGTGGAGCGTGTTTTCACACCGTATATTCCGTTGCGTTGTATGTAACGTTTCGCCGTTTGGCATTAGTTACGCGTTTCTTGCGTATCTCATTGAGTTTTCCTGGCGGGATATTGCTTCTCCCTACTTGTTTTAAGTTTCGGGACGAAACTTCTTTTAAGGAGGGTAGAATGTAATATCCGCAATTTCGAATTTCGGTAATTTTTTTTTTTCGGCGGAAGTCCGTTTTGACGACTCGATCATGACCTTTCGTCATTTCGAGAATGATTAATTCTGCACTTTTTGTCATCCGAGTTCGTTTCGGTGTCGTTTTATTGAGTTCCGTGTCCTTAATCGACTTTTTCACGTGGGAGTTCGACTTTGTAAAGTCACCATTAATTTTTGGTAACTCCAAAAATTCTAAATCTTTGCAATATTATAGAGCATCGAGTTAGCTTTCCAATGGTTCAAACGGTGAGTCAATCGGAGTCCGGACGAGAGAGTTATGGTCGTTTTAGCTCACCCGCTCGTTATTGGCCGATCACTGCCGGCCGAACTCGACCGTGTCGTCCGACACGGCCCGTGCCGTACTCGTCCGGAAATGCCGGAGTCTCTGCCTCAGGACCCGACCGTGTCTTCCGACACGGCCCGTGTCGTACTCGTCCGGATAGGCCAGAACCGACTGCCCAGACGCCCGACCGTGTTCCAGGACACGGTCGAGTCGTGCCGAGTCGCTGTCGGACGGGTCACTATCGGAAGGCCCCTACGCTCCGCGACCGTGTCTAGCAGGACACGGTCAAGTCCCTGCCGGTCAACTGCGCACCACGACCGTGTCAGGCGGACACGGTCGAGTCTGTCAGCCTATTTAAGGCACAGCGGCGTTTTCTTGACCATTTTCTCATTCTTTTCTTCCGTCTGCGGTGGGTGTGTGAATCTTCTAGAGATGTTGTTGGACAATGAATCCATGAAGTTTGGAGGTTCATATCGTCAATCATCCGTCCTATAACATCCTCCGATCTACCGAATCAGGTCAGATTTCCTAGAAATCTAGTTTTGGGGAAATTGGGTGTTTTGGTTGTTTTCATCCGTTTAATCCGATTTAACTTAGGATTATGATGTATTGATGAATATTTAGATGTATTATATCATTTCCTTTATTATTCCATGGTTGGATCGTATCGATTCGTTGTTTGAGTCGAGTTCTTGACCGACGCCTTGAAGGTGTTAGGTAAAATGTCTTAGAGGGGTTTTCGGGCGTTCTACGATTATTCTTCCTCGTATGATCGATGATTTATTGATTGTATGATGTTAGGGTCGTGTTTCTTGCGAAGAAACCGTGTTGAACCCTTTCGTTCGTCGTCGTCTTCCATTTCGATAGCATTGGGCGTTTCGAAGCTTTCCGGTTGAGCCGTGTTCGTCGGGATACTTTCGTGCCGATTTTGAGGCAAGTACCTTGTCCATACTATTCTTGTTTTGTGAATATGATAATTGGTGATCGTCTTTATGTGGTTGTTTGATTTTTTTTGAAATGAGTTTTCAAAAGATTCGGTTTAGCCTTGTTAAAGGCTTGCTTTCAAAACGCGTGTGTTTTGTGAATGGTGTGGTTTGAGAATGACTATGTGAACTCTATGGATATGTTTGGTGTTGATGTTGCACTTGGTATTTGCGTGTGGACGTATATTGTTTCATTTCGGTGCATTGTGGTTTGACGTGGTGTTTTGCTAAGTGTTTGATGCTCTGGGCGAATTGTTGGAATATCCTTGATGTGATATGTTATTTGTGTGAATGTGCGGATACGGTTGAAGGTCTACGGTGACACATGGCACGTGATCATGTGGTCAGGATGCAACAAGTGATTGATCCAACCGTGAGAGCCTGAGATAATCTACGGTGGCACATGGCATGCGATCATGTGGCCAGGATGCAACAAGCGATTGATCCAACCGTGAGATGTGTGTGATTTGTTTCGCTAGCCAGATCGGGAGGGTCCTTCGAGGCCTCGAGTGGGATGTCGGTGGTAGCGTCCCGGTCCTAGGCGATGCGCGTGCGTGATTATGTTTCGTTGGTTTTACGTCCGTTGAGGACACGTGATGTTGGGCTCTGACCCCTGTAAATTGTTGGTGGTTTCCTATTTACGAAAACAAAACCTTTGAAATTTGTGACCCTGTTGATTTTTGGAAAGAGAAGGATTCGATAATCCTAAAATTGTTTTCTATTAAAACTCTCGATGGCATTTTAAACGGTTTTATAAATTGATTCCCTTGATTTATGCTCTATCGGTTTTGGAGTGTTTTACCCAAACTCATGCCTCGGGAAGTACTTTTCGTTACGTTTGAATCTCTGAGGATTTTCTGGTTATTGTTATTCGTGGAATGTGAATTGTATGGCTCGTATTTTTGCACTTGTACTTGCACTAGCAAAACAGTGGAGTTTTGCTAACCCCCGAGTATTCGGGGGGTGGATGTCTGTATTGCATTCAGGTTTTGGAGCAGAGCACAGGGTCGGCATGTAGGATGATGAAAGATGAACGATACTAATCACACGAGGACCCGTTGATGTCGTATTGGTATAGTTGTACTTTATTTTCCGCTGCTATATTTTTCCCGTTGTACGGGTGTGGTTGTATTTTGACCCCTGCGTGGGCATGAGTTGTATTCGAGTTGTATGTATTTATTGAAAGACCAAATCGGTCTACTGAGTCATTTTTTTTTGCCTTGAAGGCATTGTCGAGATGTTAAATGTTGTTACCAGCCTGGTAGATCCTCGAGGAGAGGGTCTACGGCGTGTAATATCCCTGAGTGGATTGGGGGTGTTACAGAAATGGTATCAGAGCTTAGGTTGAGGAAACCTAGGCTGTCGGGTTAGTGGTGTCTATTGAGTTTTTGTCTCGTCGGATTTTGTCTAACTAAGTCGTGTCGCGACGCGTCGTCTGAGTTAGTTTGTTGTGATTAGTATCGTGGGGCGATCATCATCTTCGTGCGACCTGTGGATGTAAGTCTCCCTTCTTTATGTTGTGCCTCGTGTGACACGAGCTATTTTTGATTATGAGTTAATTGACGGAATCCTCTTATGGATTTTGATTTCGTGATACGTGATTATTTGACTCCCATTTTTCGTTCATATGAGGAGTAGTGTTGCTGTCTTGTGCATGTTTGACTTTATTTCTTTTATCCGCTGCGTGAGTTCTTCTGTAATGGCTTTCGGTATTTTACTGGTGAGTTTTATTTCGAAAATCAATTCCCTTAACCGAGTTTTTGGCATTATGGCCTTGATCATTTTGGCGAAATTTTTATGACGGAATTTAGTATTTTGTAAATGGATTTTGTGAGTTTTTGAAATATTACCGTCATCGGCCTTTTTGGCGTTTTTGTAAATGGTTTTTAGCCTGGTGGGTTCCGGCGCGGGACCCACGGCGCTATATTGTTCCTTGTAATTACGTGAAATTTTTGGGCATTCTAGCCCATTGAATTATTTTTGAAAACCTTGAGTATCTTAGAAAATTAAAATTCGAGATGTACTTTTAAAACGAATTATTTTCTTGCGGTGTTTTCAAGGTGTTTTCTAATGCCGCAATACATTTCAAAAATTTTCCGGTTGAGGACCAAAAATATTTTTGAGATATTTTTAAATGCAGTTGCTTAGACCCAAGGGTCGAATATTCTTGAAAGTTTTTCACTAAAGGAAAGGTGTCCTCATTTTTGTTCAAACGCAAGATGATTTTCAAAGTCTCGATAATGGTGTTTGTACTACTTTTTGTAAAATGATACTCAAGATCAGCTGTTGTTTCCAAACTGTTTTCAAAAGGTGGTTTTTGTTTTTAAAACCTATCATTCCTGTTTGCGGACCGGAAATGCGTGTATGGTTTTCGAACTTTCGTTACGGTGTTAACCCCGAATTGTGATTGAATTGGTGGTGTGAACGTTGAGTCATTCGCCACGCATATGTGTTGTTAGCCCTCTGTGAGAGGTGTGAACTGGTGTTTACTGTTTATCGCCTCGTGGTGATTTGCGTGTTGACACGCGAGTGTGAGCTGTTGAAGCTTGGGTTTGTACGTTTGTGTACTTATGTGATTGTTTCATAATGTTTGTAATTATGTGCTGGTTATTGTTCGGACCGTTGAGGTCCCCAAACGATACCGTCGTTGCTGTAGTGTTTGTGTGTGTATTACTTTATGATGGTAATCGTTGTATATGGTAGGTGTTATGATTCTTTGTTGTGCTGAGTTGGCGTCTCCGCTATGTTGTTTTGCGACGTTATGCCCCATTGTATCTAGCATTTGTATTTTTGGTATGCTGAGCCGAGGCGTTTCAATCGTGATGTGCCGGGGCATGCACGTGTAAATTGTCCTTCTCGTCGGTAGCACATTTCAAGTGTGGACTCGAGGGACACCGAATTCAGTTTTGTGAATTGGCTACCGAGACTTTCGGAGTTCGCGCTCAAAGACACCATCGGAATCGGCTTTGAGAGGCCTTCGAAGGATGTTTCTGTCGGTTGCTTGTTATGTCGTCACCTTGATTTCGCTGTTGTGAGTTGCGGGGGCAACCTTCTTTTATAAGAGGTCGAATGTAGTACCCGTGTTGTTTTTAGACTCCTGCATTTTCTCTTTCTCGATTCTAAAATTGTTTCCCTTGATTTATGCTCTATCGGTTTTGGAGTGTTTTACCCAAACTCATGCCTCAGGAAGTACTTTTCGTTACGTTTGAATCTCTGAGGATTTTCTGGTTATTGTTATTCGTGGAATGTGAATTGTATGGCTCGTATTTTTGCACTTGTACTTGCACTAGCAAAACAGTGGAGTTTTGCTAACCCCCGAGTATTCGGGGGGTGGATGTCTGTATTGCATTTAGGTTTTGGAGCAGAGCACAGGGTCGGCATGTAGGATGATGAAAGATGAACGATACTAATCACACGAGGACCCGTTGATGTCGTATTGGTATAGTTGTACTTTATTTTCCGCTGCTATATTTTTCCCGTTGTACGGGTGTGGTTGTATTTTGACCCCTGCGTGGGCATGAGTTGTATTCGAGTTGTATGTATTTATTGAAAGACCAAATCGGTCTACTGAGTCATTTTTTTTTGCCTTGAAGGCATTGTCGAGATGTTAAATGTTGTTACCAGCCTGGTAGATCCTCGAGGAGAGGGTCTACGGCGTGTAATATCCCTGAGTGGATTGGGGGTGTTACAATTATATTCACACGAGCTGTGGATGATGGTCTCGTTGACCTTATGCGACTCCTGGATCACTATTCCATGGCCTCTGGGCAGATGGTTAGAATCCAGAAGAGCACTTTTATCCTCGCTCCGAAGCACGTGCCTCGTTGGCATCAGAGAGTTCATGATATTACTGGTTTCCGCTAGGGTGATCTCCCCATAACCTATCTTGGTGCACCCCTTTATAAAGGCTTTATGAGACGAGAGCTCTTTGCTGGGGTGAAGCAACGGCTGTTGGATAGGATCTATGGTTGGTCCCATCGCCACCTTGCTTTTGGGGGTCACTTGGCTCTTATTAAGAGCACTCTCTGCACGATTCCTTTGCACCTTCTTCAGGTTTTGGACCCGCCCCAGTATGTTATCCAGGATCTCGAGCAAATTATGGCGAGAGCTCTTTGCTGGGGTGAAGCAACGGCTGTTGGATAGGATCTCTGGTTGGTCCCATCGCCACCTTGCTTTTGGGGGTCGCTTTGCTCTTATTAAGAGCACTCTCTGCACGATTCCTCTACACCTTCTTCAGGTTTTCGACCCACCCCAGTATATTATCCAGGAGCTCAAGCAAATTATGGCGAGATATTTCTGGGGTGCTGTCGGTCCTAAGAGTAAGATGCATTGGATTCGTTGGCCGCAGATCTATCGCCCGGTCTCCGAGGGAGGCCTCGGGATTCGGAGCCTCTCGGATATGGCGAGAGCTTTTAGTTATAAGCTCTGGTGTCGTCTTCGCGCGGGTACGTCTTTGTAGGTGCAGTTTATGCTCCGCAAATACTGCTTCGCTGGCCCTTCTACGCCTATGCGTACTGCTCTTAAAGCTCATGCTAGCTGCCTCTGCGTGGGTATTGAGGCTCAGGAGTTCATTTCTTGGACTCTCGATAGGGGCAGCGGGGAGGTTAATTTTTGGATTAGGGATACGCCTATTTCGTCTTATTGTCAGATTACTGGTAGACCCCATCTTAGGATTAATGATCTATGGGTTGATGGGAGTTGGGACAGGGATAGACTTGAGTCCATTATGGGTGAGGAGCTAGGTTTTACCCCTCAGTTCATACAGGATATTCTCGCGACTCCCATTGTTGAGGAGGATTCGGATAACTTGTGCTGGAATCTTATATCTTCGGGTGCCTTCTCATTGTCGTCAGCTTGGTCTCACATTGTAACACCCCCAATCCACTCAGGGATATTACACGCCGTAGACCCTTTCCTCAAGGATCTACCAGGCTGGTAACTAAAATCAAACATCTCAACATCGCCTTTAAGGCTAAAATGACTAAGTATACTGATTTGGTCTTTCAATCAATACATACAACTCAATCTCAATACATGCCCATGCAGGGGTCAAAATACAACACACTCCCATACAACGGGCGAAATACTGCAGCGGAAATAAAGTACAACCAAACCAATACGACATCGTATGGATCCTCATGTAATTAGTATCGATCATCTTTCATCATCCTTCATGCCGACCCTATGTTAGGCTCCCCAAAACCTGAACGCAAAACAGACATCCACCCCCGATTTCTCGGGGGTTAGCAAAATCCCCACTATTTTACTAGTGCAAATACATAATCATATGAAATGTAACAAACAACTAGAATTCACGAATCAGGTACGACAATTAACTACCAAAGCCTTCCCGAGAGGTTTTATTAATTAGAAAGCAACCGATGAAGTGTTTGAAAATGAATTCCTCATCTCGGAATTTTAAAAGTAGAAACCTTATTGGACCTCAAGTCCTTAGTTGAAAAAAACAACTATTTCAAAACGAATGGGTCTCGTCCCAAAATTCACTTTTCGTAAAATGACCTTTACAAAACTGTTGGGATCTCATCCCAAATCTCATCAAATCACAGTTCACGAGAACAATAGCAATGTCCGTTTTCCAATATCAAAACCTCACAATTAATGGACTAAACACATACGACAGAACACTCTAGTGCCATCCTAACCAAGTAGGCCACTGAACAACTTACCTCTTACACATTTAGTCAATGCGTACAATCATGAAATCACCGTTCAAAAACACTCGTTTCCGGAAATGCCACAACTCAAAACACATTTGTAAAATGCACCACAATTAACCGTTGATCCACCCCTCTGTGGACCCCTACCGACACCCCATCGGATCTAACCTGTAGTGGTTAAAAGCAAAGCTCATCGATCCACCCCTCCGTGGACCCCTACCGAGACCTCGTCGGATCTAACCCGTAGTGAGCATACGCACACACACGTCACTCATGCAATACTAATATGCTAAGAATGTATGTTCATTAAGAATACTCACTAGAGATGTCCACTAAACCGACACCATTATTATACTCATCACAATACCTCCATCGTGAACAGTCAATCACAACACAACAACACAATTAACACGGAATACACAATTCCACGACATTAAACAAGCAGGGATATCATTAAAGCCTTCAACATTCAAAATAATCGAATCATAATCAACTCACACGAATCATATTCACGAGGGCACACCAACCATCGTAAATCCAACATGTAAACTCTATTTAGAGGGAACAAATCGTATAAGAAAAATACTTGCCTCGAAACCACAATCGAAACGAGACGACGAACGATATGTGGTCGGGCAGCCCCGGACTCCTGAACATAATCCGTAACACGATAGCACCGCGAACACTACGAGGATAACACCGCACGAATGACCAACACAAAACGGTGATCAACTCGGAATCCTCGAGCAACTATAATCCTCCGGAAGAAACAACAAAAACATGATTACAACGAGGATCGAGACCAACAACACCAGGAATCACATCAAAACATCGAAGGAAACTCATTGAAACATTTAATTGAACATTAAATATTCAATGATTCCCAAGAACACTCGAATCGTCAATCGAGTTAAACCAACTCGAAATATGGATATACAATCCATAGAACACGATTAATGACATCATATAGCACCAACCAATTCATCAAAATTGGACTAGGATCGAGGTTAAGTACAAAACTCCAAAAAGTCAACTCTAGGGAAAAATGGAAAAATGCCTTGATCCGACGAAGAACAATGGAATAAATGAGGTTACGATCACCAAGAACCCTCCAAAACACCTTGGAATGGAACAAAATTGACCAGAAGTTCGAACCCTAGTCGCTCTCGTCTCAAACCCGCAGAGAGGAGGAAAAATGAAGTGGAAATGACATTACACGATTGATGTCCAGTATATATACACTGGACAGCTTAGCGTGCGTTAATCTTTAAGATTAGCATGCGCTATCGACGCACTGAAACAAAACTTCCTGACCAAAACACGTTGTTAGTGTGCGCTAACCACAGGTGTTAGCGTGTACTAACGAGACCTCCAGACCCAGTCCAGTAGCTCCTGGACTGCCCCCCAACTACCAGGTAGCGTGCGCTATCCTCGCCCTAGTGTGCGCAATATTACTAAATAGCGTGCGCTAATCAACGTTCTAACCCAGTCCAGTAGCCTCTGGACTGTTTCTGCACCTCCAATTAGCGTGCGCAACAACACCCGTAGCGTGCGCTAACAACTACACCTTATCCGCGCTAATCATCCGGATGTAGCGTGCGCTACGACTCAGAAATAACAGGAACAGTACCCTCAAAAATGGGTACGACGACGGATTTCTCCGACCGAATCTTCAAGTTCAAGATACACACGGAAAGCTCCAAAATATGATCATACTAAGAGCTTGAGCTCTGACCAAACTCACACGCCACCATGAAAAGGGTCAAAACAATAAATACGAAGGCGGGTACCCACAACTTTGGGAAATTACAAAATGGCCCAAAATGTCCGAAAATCACGATACCTGATCGAATAACCAAACCAAAGCTCATAATACATCTAACAAAGTTAAACGGACTTACGGGGAACACGAAACAACAGTTTCGAACAAGATTCGCAAGAATCGAACTCAAATGCGGAAAAGTCGCCAAAAAGCACGGAACTCAGGAAAACGACACCGAAACGAACTCGGATGTGAAAAAGTGAAGAATTAATCATTCTCATAATGACGGAAAGGTCACAAGCGAGCCGTTAAAATAGACTCCTGCCAAAAAAGAAATTTACCGAAAATCGAAATTGCGTATATTACATACTACCCTCCTTAAAAGAAGTTTCGTCCCGAAACATAAAAATAAGTAGGGAGGAACAATATCTCACCAGGAACATCTCAACGAGTTACACGAGAACGCATAGCTTACGCCTATCGGCGAGACATTACAAGAACGCAAAGGAACATACGACGTGGAAACATGCTCAACGACAACCATCACAATGCCACATGCAGGGGCATAACGCAATCAACAAGTGCCAAGCATCACCAAAAAGATAACGCAATCAAGTCAATTGTCCGAACAATCACAAAAAAAAAGGTACTTATTACTAGGAAACACGCACAGTCAAGAAAATAGAACATAAACACAAAACCATCCGCAAGGATGACTATGAAGAACTCCGACCATGCCGAAATTCTAGAAAACCTCACTTGGCCTATCCGTGTCCCTTCGGAGCAGAGACGCAAACTCGAAGCTACCATCTCGCAATGCACGGCTCGGTGTCCCAATTGACCGCAATCGAAACAGCCGACTAACGATGAACGATAATTCTTCACTGAACGAGATTAGTCATTCAACAATCGGACAACCACGATCGAATCTCAATGATCGAACAAAAACGGTCGACTAACAACGATCGAACCCCAATGATCGAACAACAATGATCGAACCACAACGATCGAACAACGACCCCGAAGTTCACTCTTCAACTCAAGATATTAAAAGAACTTGTAGAAACTAAAAGATGTTAATTTCGAACAAGGTTCAAAATATGTTCGAACGATGACAACCGAGATACCAAACAAGTTCAGAAAGTATCAACGAACACGAGCGAGTTGATAGAATTTAGAATGAGAAAATGCAGAAGTAAAAAATAATACGGGTATTAATTCGACCTCTTTTAAAAGAAGTGTCGTCCCCGAAACTCACAACAACGAAAGCAAGGTAACAACACAACAAGCAACCGACAGGAACATCTTTCAGGGGCCTCTCAAAGCCGATCCTGACATCCATGCTGAAGCTCGTACCCCGGAAGGCTCGGTAACCAACTCGCAAAACTGGATTATGTGCCCCTCGAGTCCACACTTGTAATCTGCTACTAGCGGGGAAGGACAATTTGCACGTACATGCTCCGGCACATTACAGATGAAGCACCTCGGCACACCGAAAATACAACTGCTAGGTACAATGGAATATAACATCGCAAAACAACATAACGGAGATGCCAACTCAGCACGACATATCAACGTAAGGCAACCCACATACACAGAATCACAGCAACGACGGCATACATTCGTAGATTTCAACGGCCCGAATGATAACCAGCACACAATCACAAAACATCATGAAACAATTAGAGATGTACACAATCATACAAACCCGAGCTCTAACAGCTCGCACAGGTGCGATAACACGCGGATCACCATGAAGCGACAACATTAAGGACCAACATCATACCTCTCACAGAGGGCTAACACAACAGATGCGTGGCGAACGACTCAACGCTCACACCACCAATTCAATCACAACTTGGGGGGTTAACACCCTAACAACAGTGCGAACAGCATACATACATTCCCGGACTGCACACAGGAACGATAAGTTTTAAAAATGGAACCACCTTTTTGGAAACAATTTTGGGAACATCAGTTGGTCTCGAGTATCATATTTCGAAAAAAACACAACCATTGTTATCGAGACTTTGAAAAACCATCTTGCATTTGATAGAAATGAGGACACCTTTTTTTGGTTAAAAACTTTCAGAAATATTCGACCCTCGGGTCTAAGCAAATGCGTTTCTAAATTACTGAGAATATTTCAAAATATTTTGGTCCTCAGAGTGGAATAATTTTGAAACATACAGTGGCATCTTGAAAATACCGCGAGAAAATAATCCATTTTAAAAGTACATCTCGAAATTTATTCTATAACATACTCAAGGTTTTAAAAAAAATAATCCATTAGGCCAGAATGACCAAAACTCACATGTATCGACATTCACTTATAAATCTCATAGTACACGCATCAAATTGCTCAGATTCAAAACAAGAGATGTCCTTTCCCAAAAAACAAGCAGTCAGATATCACGGTCGAAACTCGCCTAGGATCGGGGCGAAACCACTGATCCCATTCGAGGCCTCTAAGGACCCTCCCGAACTGGCTAGCAAACAAACTCGTGAATCCGGAGTGAAGTCACGGATGCCCCCGAGGCCTCGTCGGACCCTCCCGGAGTGAGCAAATCAAACACATATAAGCACAATCTATATTAAGCACAAAGGTTTCACAAGAATACTTGCAAACGGGCGAATCAAATTGAAAATCATTAGCAGCGGACAAAAACAACGGTCGAAAAGACATAAGCAGCGACAACACTCCTCATATAAATGAAATATGAGGGTCAAATAAACGCACATCACGAAACCAAGAATCTACATAAAGGTTACATCACTTAACAAATAATCATACAAGTAGATCATGTCACACGAGGCACAACACAAAGAAGGGAGACTTAAATCCACAGGTCGCACGAAGATGATGATCGCCCCACGATACTAACCACGACCAAAAAAATTAGACGACGCGTCGCGACACGACTCAGTCAGACAAAATCTGACAAGATAAGACCCGACAGCACACAACTCGACCTGATAGCCTAGGTTTCCGCAACCTAAGCTCCGATACTATTTATGTAACACCCCCAATCCACTCAGGGATATTACATGCCGTAGACCCTTTCCTCAAGGATCTACCAGGCTGGTAACTAAAATCAAACATCTCAACATCGCCTTTAAGACTAAAATGACTCATTAGACCGATTTGGTCTTTCAATCAATACATAGAACTCAATCTCAATACATGCCCACGCAGGGGTCAAAATACAACACACTCCCACACAACGGGGGAAATACTGCAGCAAAAATAAAGTACAACCAAACCAATACGACATCGTATGGATCCTCATGTGATTAGTATCGATCATATTTCATCATCCTTCATGTCGACCCTGTGTTAGGCTCCCCAAAACCTGAATGCAAAATAGACATCCACCCCCCGATTTCTCGGGGGTTAGCAAAATCCCACTATTTTGCTAGTGCAAATACATAATCATATGAAATGTAACAAACAAATAGAATTCACGAATCGGGTACGACAATTAACTACCAAAGCCTTCCCGAGAGATTTTATTCATTAGAAATCAATCGATGAAGTGTTTGAAAATGAATTCCTCATCTCGGGGATTTTAAAAGTAGAAACCTTATTGGACCTCAAGTCCTTAGTTGAAAAAAATAACCATTTCAAAACGAATCGGTCTCGGCCCAAAATTCACTTTCCGTAAAACGACCTTTACAAAACCGTTGGGATCTCATCCCAAATCTCATTAAATCACAGTTCACGAGAACAATAGCAAGGTCCGTTTTCCAACATCAAAACCTCACAATTAAAGAACTAAACACATACGACAGAATACTCTAGTGCCATCCTAGCCAAGTAGGTCAATGAACAACTTACCTCTTAGACATTTAGTCAATGCACGCAATCATGAAATCACCGTTCAAAAACACTTGTTTTCGGAAACGCCATAACTCAAGACACATTTGTAAAATGCACCACAATTAACCGTTGATCCACCCCTCCGTGGACCCCTACCGAGACCCCGTCGGATCTAACCCGTAGTGGTTAAAAGCAAAGCTCGTCGATCCACCCCTCCATGGACCCCTACCGAGACCCCGTCGGATCTACCCCGTAGTGAGCATAAACACACACACGTCACTCATGCAATACTAATATGCGAAGAATGTAAGTTCATTAAGAATACATACTAGAGATGGCCACTAACTTGACAACATTATCATACTCATCACAATACCTCCATCGTGAACAATCAATCACAACACAACAACATAATTAACACGGAATACATGATTCCATGACATTAAACAAGCAGGGATATCATTAAAGCCTTCAACGTTCAAAATAATCAAATCATAATCAACTACACGAATCATATTCACGAGGGTAAACCAATCATCGTAAATCGAACATGTAAACTCTATTTAGAGGGCACAAATCGTATAAGAAAAATACTTGCCTCGAAACTACGATCGAAATGAGATGATGAACGGGATGCGGTCGGGCAGCTCCGGACTCCTGAACATAATCAATAACACGATAGCACCGCGAACACTACAAGGATAACACCGCACGAATTACCAACACAAAATGGTGATCAACTCGGAATCCTCGAGCACCTATAATCCTCCGGAAGAAACAACAAAAACATGATGACAACGAGGATCGAGACCAACAACACCAGGAATCACATCAAAACATCGAAGGAAACTCATTGAGACATTTAATCGAACTTCAAATATTCAATGATTCCCAAGAACACTCAAATCGTCAATCGAGTTAAACCAACTCGAAATATGGATATACAATCCATAGAACACGATTAATGACACCATATAGCACCAACCAATTCATTAAAATTGGACTAGGATCGAGGTTAAGAACAAAACTCCAAAAAGTCAAACTCTAGGGAAAAATGGAAAAATACCTTGATCCGATGAAGAACAATGGATTAGATGAGGTTACGATCACCTAGAACCCTCCAAAACACCTTGTAATGGAACAAAATCGACCAGAAGTTCGAACCTAGTCGCCCTCGTCTCAAACCCACGGAGAGGAGGAGAAATGAAGTGTAAATGACATTACACGACTGCTGTCCAGTTTATATACACTGGACAGCTTAGCGTGCGCTAATCTTTAAGATTAGCGTGCGCTATCGAGGCACCAAAACAAAACTTCCTAACCAAAACACGCTGTTAGCTGCGCTAACCACAGGTGTTAGCGTGCGCTAACGAGTCCTCCAGACCCAGTCCAGTAGCTCCTGGACTGGCCCCGAACTACCAGGTAGCGTGCGCTATCCTCGCCCTAGCGTGCGCTACCGATGCACCCTAGCGCGCGCTATATTACTAAGGGCATGTTCTCTTCGGCAAAATTCAATGGCCCAGAACTAAATTGAAGAAGGCCGAATCAAAAACTAAGTAGCCCGAATCTGATCAGATTGAACTAAAAAAGCCCAATCGAATGAAAAAAAAGCGAATGAATAAGTAACTAATAATTTAAAAATGAGTAATAATAATATAAATGATATTATTATTAATAGAAATAATAACTGATTATAAATAATAAGCTAATATAATAATACCTATTAACAATAAAAATATTTTAAAAAATTGATTCTCACTATTAATTTTGATGTATGAGAAGATGAATACTTGTTGATAAATATATTATTAATTTCTTTCACTTTTTAGTTTACCTCTTCTTCATTATTAATTATTTTTCCCCTTTTGTATTTATGTGGCTAGGGGTGGACATTCGAGTCGGGTAGTTTGGGTACCCAATCGGATACCCGAAAAAATTAAGTACGGAATCGGATACCCGAAAAAATTCGGGTTCGGAATTCGAGTATTCCACTTTGAACTTCAATTAGCCGATTATTTTTATATAAAGTTGTAAGAATTATAAGGGCATTGAATCCTTTAGATTTTAAAGGAAATATATAATAAAACTGTTTTCAATGAAATGATATATATATATATATATATTGTGTGTATATATATATTATATAATGATGGTATTAACATCTGAATTGATGATAAGCACTAATATATATCATTTTTGTAAAATTAATGTTATGAAAAGTTATATACGAATTCAACTATATGATTTTATTTAATTTCTATCTTATCATTAATAGGAATTAAAAAATATATATGTGTGTCAAATTGATTTCAACATACTTGAGAAATTTAATTTTTATTATTAAATTATTTTAAAAAGTACAAGAAAAAGGTAGTGTAGCGTAATATGGAAATAGTATATAAACCTGCCTATGGTTGGCCAATCCATGATAGGTATATATATATATATATATTTAAAAATCCACTAATAGGATTTTTTAAATAGAAATATATTTTCTAAGAATTAAATAAAGTTATATAAGGTGGAACAATAATATATAATTCTAATAATTATAGAAGAAAATAACAGAAAAATAATATGGACACATATATTACTATAATTTCTCAAATCCGTTAAAATCTTTTTAGTTATATTAATAAACAATAAATCAATCATTAGATGATTATATATATACACATATATATCTCGTCTAGTTATTTATATATGTGTGTGCATATTGTTTGTTCACGTCTTCTCGGTGCTCTGCAATCTTCAGCCTTGGCCTTTCAATCAATAGTCGGTGCGACGCGTGACGGCATCTTCAAGGTACACAATGACTTACTTTTCTTGACTTGTGTTTGAAATTTTTTTGGGTAGAAGATATATAATGACGTTCATATTTCATGGCTTGCGTTTGAAATATATTAGAGATATTTTATATTTTCTTATCTCACGATTAATTGAAGATGATTTTAAATTAATTTGGCTGCAATTCTGTTGGATAACAAACTAATATTTTTTTTAAATTTTCATTTTAAAATTATGTGGTAGTTTGGCTGTAATTTTATTAGGTCAAATTTTATGTGTATTGATGTTTTTTTGACTGTGAAATGGGAGATTAATGGTGGCGGCTCGTGAGGTTTCAAGTTATTTGCCAAATGTTTAACTTATTAAGTGTTTAATAGCTACTTCGCAATGAATAAATAAAGAGCGTCTTTCACTACAAATGTTGTTACGACACTTTTGGCAATCTTGCCGGAACATATCTCCTCCACAGGTGGTAAAACTGATTGGAGTAAAGTTGATGCAACGTTGAACATTAGATTAGGAAAACATATTGCAGCAGTTAGCATTAAGACTTGGTTCACTAATCAAGAAGAAAGGCACAAAGCTTGGAATGAACTGAAAAAGTGGACCGGTATTGGATGGAACGAAAATGGCTGCCCTGTAGTTGATGAGGCCAGTGATAAATGGAAGGCTTTTCAGAAGGTACCGCTTAACTAACAATAAACTCATAAGTATTTTAGTTATATTCATCCATGTTTTACTATAGTTGTTTGGTACTTAATAAAACTAAACGATTGACAAATTTCTTTTTGCAATATTATTTTATTGCAGCGATACAAGTCCATAGAAAATGTGTTTCTGAAGGCTCCACTAAATAATGAGGCATAATGGGATAAAATCTTGCGTGGTGGTTATGCAACAGGTGAGAGATCTTGGGCTCCAGCTTCTGGTGTTGGTAGTTTATTTGGAAATAAGGAACCTATGATTATTGAAGAGGAAGGTGCTGATAACTCAGAGGATGATGTATTTGATGATATTCATATTATTGGGACCATGAAGAATGAAGGGAGTGAAATTAAAGTTTCCCCTGAAAATCTTGCCACCAAGAAGCGTAAATGCAGTGATACTAATGCCTTGCCATCTAAGAAAAGTTAAAGGGAGGATGACATTAATTTATGCCTTGATATTTTAAAGAAAAATATGTCTATTGGTTCCTCTAAAGGTCATTCTTCGCCACCCCCAAATAAATATCAACAAGTATTCACAATTTTAGAGTCTATGGATGATGTTTCTAAGCATGGGCCAAAATTTGTTGTGGATGTCTTAGAAACCATACGGAGTACTCCAAATTTCGTTGAGGTTTCAACACATTACCTAACAATCAGTACAGACTCCACTTTTTGAAGAAACATATTCAATTTCCAGATGATGTCAACAGCCCAAGCATGCATAGAGATGATTTTGAATCTGATTACTAAGATGATGGTTGAGGATTAAGTGACACTTTATTGTGTCTAATTTTTATGGTTTTTTAGTGTTATTGATTTCGTTATAGAACATATATTATTTATCTTGTAAAACATTTAGCATTTATCTTCGTTGTAGATTTTATGATTGCTATTATTTGACATTGTCTTATTATTGTAGAACTTATTTTTAGTTAATTATTTCCATTACGCCTATATTTATTAGTTCTAATCAACTTTGTATTTATGTTTAATGTTCCTTTGTAGAATGGATAAAGAATTGGTGCGACAAAGTTTGCTGTGTATAGCATTGCATGAATTGAAGAGATTCATGACTCAAAGTAGAACGGATACCTTTGCATTCAGGGGGAGAATCGGGCCATGATTTCATACATAGGTTATTGATGGGTCACCATAACTTGTATAAAGAACAACTCCGGTTACATAGAGATATTTTTATAAATCTTGCTAATACCCTTAGAGCAAAAAAATTGCTAGTAGATGGAAGATATATACACATTGAAGAGCAACTTGGGTTAAGTTTGTTCATGATGGCCAAACCTGCATCTGTTCGTGATACTGCAGAAAGATTTGAACATTCAATATCAACAATTTCGAAGTATTTTGGAGAGGTATTGCAAGCATTGGTTTCTTTGTCAACATAAATAATTACATCTAATCAATGTTTTCATGAAACACCTCCCGAAATTCAAAACAACATCAAAATACTGGCCTTTTTTTAAGGTAATTATTCTTGTATTTGATGACATATAATATAATATTACAACATGTATAGTTTCAATGTACTAACCTTTAGTTTTTTTTCTAGGATTGTGTTGGTGCTATGGATAGTACTCTTATACAATCAGTTATTGCAGATGATCAAGGCAAGGCATTTAGAGATCGTCATGGGACCAAAACATGGAATGTAATGGTCGCTTGTTCACTCAATATGTTGGTTACATTTATTAATGTCGGCTTTGAATGGAGTACCCATGATTCAACCGTATGGAGGCGAAGTTTAAGCGATGCTAAATTTGGATTCCCTCATCCACCGTCAGGTACTACTTAACTTATGTTGTCATGAAAAATATAGAAAACTATAATACTTTAGAAAATTAATATTATTATTGTTGCACAGGAATACTTTGTAGTCGATTCAGCGTATCTCAATACACTCGGGTACTTGAGTCCTCATCAAGGAAAAGGATGGAGATACCACTTGCCTGAATTCCAAAAATGGGGTGCACCAGAAGGAAAGTATGAACAATTCAATTACCGATATTCTTCTTGTCGAAATGTAATTGAAAGAGTTTTTGTGGTTGTGAAGAATAGGTGGAAGGTTTTAAAAATGATGCCATAAATGGATGATGCTCATCAATTGGCTATTATCGTGTCTTGTTTTACGCTTCACAATTTCATTCGTTTACATGATCTAGGGATTGCATTCACACACCAAGTTGAAGTAATGGAATCAAGAGCTGATCATAACATGTACGATGATGCGAGAAAAAAGCCATGGATAGTGTACGACTAACAATAACCGATGAAATATGAAAGTCAGCCAAGGATAATGTGGAGTTGATAGAGCAAATTTATGAAGAAGAAGAGGAACAACAATTAACCGATTATGAAGATGATGATAATAGTTAATGTTCAATAGTATTATTATTTTGCTCGATACTTCAACCATTAAAATGTTCTTGTCCAATACTTCAATTATTTAAATATTTGATTTATTGTGGTTATTGTTCTTGTTTTTTTTAATTGCTAACCTTTTCAATATAATAATAATAATTACCAATAATAATTAGCAATAATAGGAATAATAACAACAATAATAATAATTAGGGGTGGGCATTCGTGTTGGGTAATTTGGGTATCCTATCGGAAAAAATTCGTGTACGGGATCATATATTTTAAACAAAAATCAGGACGGGTACCCGAATCCGATTAAAAGTTCGGGTTTTGGATTCGGGTATTCCAATTTGAATTTCGGGTACCCGATCAGGTACCCGACTATTTTTATGCGAAGCTCTAATAATTATTAGGGCATTAAATTCTTTAAATTTCAAAAAAAAAAAAACAGGACGGGTTCGGGTAGTTTAAAATGTCACCCGATCCCGAACATCCCGAAACACCCGATCCTGACCCGAACGCCCACCCCTATAATATCAACGAAGATAATAATAATAATAATATCAATTAAATGATTAAATAATAATTAATAATCCTAAAATAAAATAAAACTGAATTGAAGTAATCAAGTAATCAAAAAAAGCGAACTAAATTGAACTGAATCAATCAAAAAAAAGCCAATCGAATCGGCCCAAAAAAGCCAGATTAGGCGAACTAAAGCGGGCGAAAATAAGCTGGAGAGAACAGGCCCTAAATAGCGTGCGCTAATCAACGTTCTAACCCAATCCAGTAGCCTCTGTACTGTTTCTGCACCTCCAGTTAGCGTGCGCTACAACACCCGTAGCGTGCGCTAACAACCGCACCTTAGCGCGCGCTAATCATCCGTATGTAGCATGCGCTAGCGACTCAGAAACAACAGGAACAGTACCCTCAAAAATGGGTACGACGACGGATTTCTCCGACCGAATCTTCAAGTTCAAGATACACACGGAAAGCTCCAGAATATGATGATACTAAGAGCTTGAGATCTGACCCAACTCACACGCGACCATGAAAAGGGTCGAAACAATAAATATGAAGGCGGATACCCACAACTTTGGGAAATTACAAAATGACCCAAAATGCTCGAAAATCGTGATACGTGATCGAATAACCAAACCAAAGCTCACAATACGTCTTAAACGGACTTACCGAGAACATGAAATAACAATTTCGAACGAGATTCGCAAGAATCGAACTCAAATGCGGAAAAGTCACCAAAAAGCACGGAACTCAGTAAAACAACACCGAAACGAACTCGGATGTCAAAAAGTGCAGAATTAATCATTCTAATAATGACGAAATGGTCACAAATTAGCCGTTAAAATGGAATCCTGCCAAAAAAAGAAATTTACCAAAAATCGAAATTGCGGATATTACACACATCAGGGTGAGGGATTAGGCTAATCTCATTTTCGGGGCCATTTGGACCACCTTACTCACACCTACGATATCAGTGTTCATTTGGCGACTTCTACTGTGACGGATCCTGTCTGATGATGTCTTACAGAGGAGGGGCGTTTCCTTGGCCTCCAGATGCTCATGTTGTACCCTTACCCCCACCCATACCTACCATACCGAGACCCTTACCCATCTTTACTTGGAGAGTGACGTGATTCATGACGTGTGGGAGTATTTTGGCGCATGGACTCATTTATCCTTACCCCATATAGATAATATCTTTGAGCTCCTGAGTTTTTTCTCACATGGCACACACTTTAGGCACGTAGCTTTCATTATTCCTTTTTTGATCCTTTGGTTCATCTGGACGGAGAGGAATAGTGTAAAGCATAGGGCGGTTACTTTTCTTGCTTCTCATGTTATTGTGCAGGTGAAGCACCATGTTTCATTACTAGCTGCTGCAGGGCTTATTTCTTCAGAGTTCTGGATGGGGTGCTCGCCTCCTGACCGCTTCCAGCGAGCTTCTTCCTCTCCCGCTTAGACTCATCGTTCCGTTCCGGTGGTTTGGCTTCGACCCGAGACCCCCTGGATCAAGCTGAACACGGATGGCTCCTTTGATAGAGATACACAGATTGCTGGTGGGGTGGGGTCTGATTAGAGATCATCACGGAGAGCTTCTCCTTGCTTTCCACTCCTCTTTTCAGGCCTTTTCGAGCTTTGATGCAGAGATCCAAGCGCTTGCTGTTGGGTTGATTTTGGCTTCCCAGAGATAGAGACATGTTTGGATTGAGCTTGATGCTACTGCTGTGGTGACCCTGCACACAGTCTCCGAGACATTCAGTACAAAGTCACTCACATTTTCCGGGAGGGCAACAGGCCGGTTGATTATCTCTCTAAGCTCGACATGTCGTCCTTCGATATTCAGACTTATACATATGATACTGCTCCTCCGTTTCTCCTCTCTCTTATACGGATGGACCAACTTGGCTGCCCTTCTTTTAGATTTAGGTAGTATTTTATCACTTGATTTATTGCTATGATCCCGCACATTAGCCCATTTTTTCTAGTGATGCACCTTGTATTTCTCTAGCGGGCTGCTGGCATTTTAGTCTCTAGGATCCGGTTTATGGCCCATTTTTGGTCATAATTCGGATGTGATATTTTACCTATCAGTCCGCACATTAGACCACGCCTTTAGTGGTGCACCTTGTATTTCTTTAGCGGGCCGTAGGCACTTCGTTTTTTAGATTTAGGATCCGGATTATGGCCCATTTTTTGTCATAATTCGGGACTGATTGGTTGTTCTCTTGATATTTTCTTTATGTCACATGTTGGTGGATCCCGCCTCAACCTCCCGTCCACAATGGACGTTTTTTCTTGGAAAAAAACTCCAAATTCAAACACATGTTAAAACTATGTATCTAAGTTTCTCAACAAACTCAACCGTCGATACGCTTTCCAGAACACACCAATGTTCAAGGTTTCATAACACTCTACACCACTCGGTGTCCAATTCATCAATATATCCAACTCATTACACATGAATATACCACAAGTATCAAATACGAATTCCATCTCACGATACACATGTAATAAAGTCATTAAACACAAGATATGATCGAGGAGACTGATATCCATAGGTCGCACGAAGATGACGATCGCACATTGATTAGTGCATAATTGATCTAAAATTCATATACAAAATATTCATTTTTCCGGGCATAATTGTACTAATTTGTGATAAAAAATACATATTTTACAGATATGTCCAAACATGAGCTAAAAATGGTTATTTTACAGATTACTGACATGAAGCATCAAAAAGGATGGAAAACAAGATCAAATCCAACGACGGGAATTTTTCAAGGCAAAACGACCATACAACACGGCGCAAAAAGGACCGTGTTATGTAGGCCGTTTCACATACGGCGCAACAAGAGCCGTGTCTTGGGCCGTTTCACACACGGCCGGCATTTAGCGCCGTGTCCTCGCGCGTATTCCGGAAGAGACCGAGTCACCACAAAACGGCACACAACACGGGGCAAACTGTGCCGTTTTTCATCGCCGTTTTTCAGCAGATGCCATGCAAAAATAGTCCACTTTTGACCAACTTGTGAACTCAACCACAAGATATTTTTATGGTCAAAAATCTGAAAAATCAAAGTCATGGGTGAAGTGTGAACAAAGAATTAATCAAAGATATTACAATAGATATTTTGAATTAAATAATCAATTGTATTCTTGAAAATCACCTATAAAAGGACATCTTCATCCATTGCAAAATTACCAATTCTCAAACCCATCTTCTTGCTAAGAAATACTCCTTTCTTTTAGCAATATATTTGTAACACCCCCAAGATATTCGAGGTGTATTACAGCGCCGTGGACCCCTACATGGGACCCACCATGCTAACAAAAGAAAACACCACTCGACTAACCGCCTCGGTTAGCAAGGAAACAATTGTTAACAACAAGAACATAAAACAACACGTCCGGTACAACCGGCATAATAAACATCAACCGACAAATCTGATGCTCAACGAAGACCAATCACAATCCGAAAGGAAAAGCCTAAGTACTCGCGAGTACAATCTATAAGTTTACAATTTGGAAAACATCCACATCAAAAGAGACAGTAGGAAATAACAAGACTCAATTGCACATGTCAACAACCTTGGCCGACATCCTCGTACTATCCCAGTACCGCTCGTCATTGAACATAACACGAAATCCATAACAAGAATTTCCCGACAACGGGTCCCCAAAGGGTTAGCAATTACGCTAGTACAAGTATTCAAGGCAAACCAATCGCTTACACATTTCATAGTACATGCAACAATATCAATTTCAAAAGCGAAACCGGACATGTCTTTTAGGAAACAAACGAGTCAAACAATTTGCCTTGGGAAGCAGTAATATCATAGATCCACTTGAGGCCTCTAAGAACCCTCCCGAGCTAGCCACATTATAAAAACAAAACACGCACATGCATCGCCTTGGGAACAGAGTAATATCATTGATCCCACCCGAAGCCTCTAAGGACCCTCCCAAACTGGCTAGCTATACAAACTCATGAATCCAGGACTTAACCCTTTGGATTCCCTCCTTGATCCCGTCGGACCAACACGAGGTGAGCAAATCACACACAAAATACATTACCATTCCACGTTAAGCATAAAGGTTTCCAAAAATACTTGCCTTGAATTATTGGCCTTAGCGAATGGAAAGGAAAGTCACCGACGAACGCTAGGAACCAACGAAACCGAACCTAGCGATTCGAAGAATACAATCACAACCATTTCTAAATGAATACGGAATTGGAATACACCCGAAAACCCGCCTACGATTCATGTATATTCGTATATAAACAACAACGAGAGTGGACCACAACCAAACCCTTTCGATTCCGTAAAAACAACGAAATATACCATGAATCCGTAGGAAAACTAAGAATACCAACAAGATTAATCATATTCATCATGAATTAATCAACAAAACGGAACGAATCGGACAAAAACGCGAAAACCCCCAAATCTACCCAAAAGTAGGGTTCTAAAGATCTAACCTTGATTCGCTGGATCGAAGGATGTTATAGGATGATTGATCAATGATATAACCTCAAGAACTTCATGGATTTGTTGTTTAACAACATGGCTTCATCTCCTCCAAAGCTCCAGCCGCGGACCGAAGAGAAAGGAAATGAAAAATAAATGAAAAAGTGGCTGGTCTGTCATATATATACTGGGCCGGAACTAGCGTGTGCTAGCCTTCCCGGACTAGCGTGCGCTATCGGCCAGTATCGGCCCAGCACTCTCGGCCATGGCCCGCATGACCCGGCATCACCGACCAATTCTGCCGACCATGACTTGTCCGCGCTCCCGCTGGCGTGCGCTACGGCCGGAAGCTTCTGCGCGCTAGCGGCTGTCCGGTAGCCTGCGGACTAACAAACTCATCCGATAACGTACGATAGTCGTCAGACGGCGTCGCTAACCACCTGCCGGTTAGCGTGCGCGACTCTGCGGCTGATGGCGTGTGCTACCTGCGATCTGCCGAGTCGGAACCTCGAATCCCTCTGCCCGGGCCGATGGCGTCTGCTGGTGACTCGGCAGCGTGCGCTACCTGCCGAGCTAGCGCGCGCGTTCCGGCCGTGGCGTGCGCTCGCGGTTCTGCCGTGCTTGCTCGGCGGTGCCCAACACTTCCGACGATTGCCGCCGGTCCGGCCGGTACTTTCGGCCGCCACGACCCGACGCCTCGATTTCCGAAAACGCACGGAACGAACACGACGAAAAGTTCGCGGACGACATCAACGACTCGAAATGAAAATGTAATGTAATAATTAATCATACGCGGCCAAGAGATGGGTCGAGACAGCAATTACAGATACGGATACCCGTAACTTTCAAGAAATTACAAAATAGCCCAAAACGCCCGGAAATCACGATACGTGATCGAATAACCAAATCGAAGTTCACAACACGTCTAACAAAGTTAAACGGACTTACAGGAAACTCGAAACAGCAGTTTCGAACGAGATTCGCAAGAATCGAACTCAAGTGCGGAAAAGTCGCTAAAAAGCATGGAACTCAACAAAACAACGCCGAAACGAACTCGAATGACAAAAAGTGTAGAATTAATCATTCTCAGAATGACGAAACGGTCATGAGCGGGTCGTCAAAACGGACTTCCGCCGAAAAAAAAGAAATTACCGGAAATCGAAATTACGGGTATTACATTCTACCCTCCTTAAAAGAAGTTTCGTCCCGAAACTTAAAACAAGTAGGGAGAAGCAATATCCCGCCAGGAAAACTCAACGAGATACGCAAGAAACGCTTAACTAACGCCCAACGGCGAAACGTTACAAGCGGCCTTGCGGAATATACGGTGTGAAAACACGCTCCACGACGACCAACACAACGTCGCCGTTAGGGATATAACAAAACCAACAAATGACAAGCGTCATCAAACGGATAATACAATCAAGTCAATTATCCGAACAATCACAAAACACAACGAACGAAAATCAATACGATTGACCAACCCAACGATTCATCAATCAAAATGCGAGCCAAACACTGAACAAATACGGAATTCCACCGCCTAAAGGTTGGAAGATCGAAAACGAGAGTAATTTCCCGAACTTAAGGGAATTACGAATGAGCCTGAACGCTCAACAATCACGAAACGAGAACAAAAACCGAACAAACAAACGATCGAGACAACAAAAATCGAACAATCATGTCCGAAACACGAAGGATAATAAAATTCAAACAACAACTCCCACGATGATCTAGTGAGAACTACCACACATGCATTACCATAAGATCCACAGGAAAGGGAATAGCGATTGAAAAGTCACAACGACAAACGAGTTATTCCGAAACAATACCACCCTCGTTCGATCAACAAAAACAAGGGATAGAGAAAGTTCAGAAATGTTAACGAGCATAAACGAGTTGATAGAGCCGAAAATACAGAAGTTCAAAATCCGATCCACTTCGAATAAAAGAACTATTAGAACCAAAAGATGTTACTTCCGAACAAGGTTCACAAGAATCGAACCGAATTCGGAAAAGTCACAGCGATAACCAGATCGACTCAAAATCAGATTACAGCTCGTTCGAACGATGAAACCAAGGTACAGAACAAGTTCAGAAGGTATCAATGAACACGAGCGAATCGATATACTGGAGAAAGAGAAGATATAGAAGTCAAAATAGTACGGGTATTACCTTTGACCTCGCCCCCGAAGCTCACAACAACGGAACCAAGGTAACAATACAACAAGCAATCGACATAACGCGGAACAATCACCGATGCACACAATCATACCAACCCGAGCTCTAGCAGCTCGCATGTATGCGATAATGCATAAACCGCTACGAGGCGACAACATCCAATACCAACATTACACCCCTCATAGAGGCTACCACGACAACTGTGTGGCGAACGACTCAACGCTCACACCACCGATTCAACCACAACTCGGGGTTATCACCCTAACGAGAGTACGGACATTACACATATATTCCTGGACCGCAAATAGGAATGATAGGTTTTGAAAACGAAAACTACCTTTTGAAAATAATTTGCAAGCACCAGTTGATCTTGAGTATCATATATCAAAAAGTAGTACAAATATCGTCATCGAGACTTTTAAAAAAATCATCTTGCGTTTGATAAAAAAAAATGAAGACACCGTTCTTTAAATTAAAACTTTTCAGCAATATTCGACCTTCGGGTCTAAGCGAATGCGTTTCTAAATCATTAGAAATATCTCAAAATATTTTGATCCTCAAAGTAGAATAATTTTGAAACATAGCGTGGCGCTAGTAGGCATCTTGAGAACACTGTGAGAAAATAATTCATTTTAAAAGTACGTCTCGAGGTTTATTTTCTAAGATACCCAAGGTTTTTCAGAAGTACAATAGGCCAAAATTCCCAAAAATTCTCACGTATCAACATTCACTTAAACACATCATATCACACGCATCAAATCGTTCAAAATCACGACAGTGATATACAATCCTTAGGATATGTTTAACAACATCGTTAAAACAACAATCGGTTTATCAAAACTGGATGGAAAACGATATCAAGAACAAAACTCCAAAAAGTCAACTCTAGGGATTCAAGAAAATACCTAGATTCGGCGAAGAACAATGGATTAGATGATGTTAAAAATCATCTAGGATACTCCAAAACACCTTTGGATGGAAGAAAAATCAGCCCAGATGCGAACCCTAGTCGCTACGTCTCAAACTCATGGAGGAAGAAGAAGAAATGAAGAAAAATGCAACTTCTAGGCGGTGTCCGGTATTTATCTTGAACCTGATTAGCGTGCGCTAATCATTAAGGTTAGCGTGCGCTATCACGGCACCAAACAAAACTCCTGACCAAAAAATACACTGTTAGCGTGCGCTAACCCCAAGTGTTAGCGTGCGCTAACGAGAACTTCAGACCCAATCCAGTAGCTCCTGGACTGCCCTGAACTACCAGGTAGCGTGCGCTATCCTCCCCTTAGCGTGCTACCAACGCACTCTCGCGCGCGCTAGCCGCAAAGCGTAGCGTGCGCTAACGACCCACAGAGACAACAACAGAACATATAAGAAAAATTACATGCCGTAAACCTTTCTCACACGGGTTTACCAGGCTAAGTACAATTTCCCATGTCATTTCGAAATGCTAAAAAGACCAATGACGGTAATATTTTCCAAAGCTCACAAAATCATTTGTCAAACCATCATGAAATGTTCAAGGCCAAAATGCCAAAACTTGATTCAGGGAATCGGTTTTACGAAATAAAACTCAGTTTGCAAAATGCCGAAAGCCGTTTTGAAAGAACTCACGCGTGGATAAAATGCGGTTGAAAATACATCAAGTGATGTGACAATCCTCGTATAAACCAAATACGAGAGTCTAATAAACACATATCGTGAAATCAAAATCCACAGAAGGATTCCATCATTTAACGACTAAACATACAAATAACTCGTGTCACACGAGGCACAACACAAGGAAGGGAGTTTTACATCCATAGGTCGCACGTAAGTGGCACGACCCCTCGATACTAATCACGACCAATGATCTCAAGCGGCGCGTCGCGATGCGACTAAGTCGGACAAAATCCGGCGAGACAAAACTCAACAAACACAACTTGACTCGGCGACCTAGGTTTCCCCAGGCTAATCTGATTTTAAAATCGTATACTCTAGTTATTCGAAAATAAAACCGATAAGTTAAAAATCGTTTTCAAGACCCTTTCAAACACGACAAGGGCTTAACAGCGGTAGCATTTTATAAAATGTCCTAAACACTTTTATACACGACCTTTAAATACGGACACAAGGTTTTATTTGAAAATACAAGGCTGGCTCGCCCAAATTCATGTCACTTTTCAAAAACCCACAATACGATCAAGTCTAAGAAATTTTCAAGCATGCACTCCACATGTATTATTATTAATAGAAACACATTGGTTGTAAATATTAATAATTAGCCAAGTACCATCAATTCCCGAACACACGCATATACGGCATTCAAAAATCACCAGTTCAACAAGCGCAACTCGGAAATACTAATTCCAAGCATATGTCAAACCATCTCTTCAAGTTTAATAGTATAACTAATGAACACCGATTCGAACACACGTCTCAACAAACTCTGCCATCGATACCTTTCCCGAAACATATCAATGTTCAAAACATTCACATCACACTGCACCCCTCGGTGTCCAAACCATCAGTACGTTCGGCTCAACATACATTTAGTATATCGCAATTACCAAACACAGATTCCATCATACAACCAAAGACTAGAGGGTCAAGCCCTCTCACAGTATACCACGGAGCAAATCTCGGATCTTTCGATCACTAACGATCCCACCAACGCTAGGAAGTTTAGCGATGGAAGGCTCGCAAGACGACAAACGGTCAAGCCCAGAACGGCGCAAATACTCCAGAGAGATAAAGGACTGCGCAATACTAGAATCAAAAGTACACGAACCGGATGGATCGAAAAACAACTCGACGATAAGTACGAGAGAGGCAATCACAGTTCAAGAAGTGGAAATTCAATACGGGAAAACAAGATGATCGAGTAAGGAAAACTTATGAGCCTTTGGATGTCTTGAGATCTGCAGCGGTGTGACAATGTGCAAAACAAAACATAACTAGACCCAAATAACCGACAAGCCTAGGTATCCATAAACCTAGAGCTCCGATACCATTTTCTGTAACACCCCCAAGATATTCGAGGTGTATTACAGCGCCGTGGACCTCTACATGAGACCCACCAAGCTGACACAAGAAAACACCACTCGACTAACCGCCTCGGTTAGCAAGGAAACAATTGTTAACAACAAGAACATAAAACAACACGTCCGGTACAACCGGCATAATAAACATCAACCGACAAATACAGTAACTCCAACGAAGACCAATCACAATCCGAAAGGAAAAGCCTAAGTACTCGCGAGTACAATCTATAAGTTTACAATTTGGAAAACATCCACATCAAAAGAGACAGTAGGAAATAACAAGACTCAATTGCACATGTCAACAACCTTGGCCGACATCCTCGTACCATCCCAGTAGCACCTTTCGTCAAATGCATTTGAACATAACCTGAAATCCATAACAAGAATTTCCCCGACAATGGGTCCCCAAAGGGGTTAGCAATTACGCTAGTACAAGTATTCAAGGCAAACCAATCGCTTACACATTTCATAGTACATGCACCAATATCAATTTCAAAAGCCAAAACCAGACATGTCTTTTAGGAAACAAGCAGTCAAACAATTTGCCTTGGGAACGAGTAATATCATAGATCACTTGAGGCCTATAAGGACCCTCCCGAGCTGGCCACATTATAAAAACAAAACACGCACATGCATCGCCTTGGGAACAGAGTAATATCATTGATCCCGCCCGAGGCCTCTAAGGACCCTACCGAACTGGCTAGCTATACAAACTCATGAATCCAGGACTCAACCCTTTAGATTCCCTCCTTGATCCCGTCGGACCAACACGAGGTGAGCAAATCACACACAAGCATAAAGGTTTCCAAAAATACTTGCCTTGAATTATTGACGACGCAACGAATGGAAAGGAAAGTCACCGACTGTAACACCCCCAGGATATCCGAGGTATATTACAGCGCCGTGAATCCCTATATGGGACCCATCAGGCTGATCAAGCATCATACTCATCGACTCACAGAAGCAACAGAAAAATATCTCGTCATAAAGGCGTGACAAAATAATCCACCCGGTTCAACCGGTCTAACATAACACCATAATCCGACACAAACATAATAAACAACAATACAATCCCGACGAGTAAAAGTTCTTAAGTACTCGAGTACTTCTACTAGTTTAAAGACCACAAAAATAAAAAGATAGAAAGCAATGAGACACCACTCGTGCACAATCATCACGCACGGCCATCATCCGCATACTGGTCCAGCGCCCGCTCGTCTCGATGAACCTGACCTGAAATTCATAAAACGAATTTCCCCAAAACGGGTCCCCAGAGGGGTTAGCAATTACGCTAGTACAAGTAACCAAATGAACGACTTACATCTTACACAAATAGTAATGCATGCAATTCAAGAGAACATAGTTCCAAAACATTCATTTCCGGAAATGTCAATATCAAATCACATTGTAAAGTGCACCACAATTAACCGTCGATCCACGTCTCTGTGGACCCCTACCGAGACCCCGTCGGATCTAACCCGTAGTGGTTAAAAGCAAGCTCGTCGATCCACGTCTCTGTGGACCCCTACCGAGACCCCGTCGGATCTAACCCGTAGTGAGCATACACACACACACACCATTTCTCATACAATACTACTATGTCAAGATTGTAAGTTCATAAGGATACTTGCCTCGGTTAATAGACGGTGATACGAACGGAAAGGAAGAATCGAACACGACCGCGAGGAACCGGCGGAAATGAACCTAACGATTCGAATAACACAATCACAACCAACTCTAGACGATTATGGAAATGGAATACACCCGGAAATCCGCCTACGATTCATGTATATTCGTACCAAAAATAACAACGAGGGTGGACCACAACCAAACCCTCTCGATTCCGTAAAAATCCACAAAATATCCATGAATCCGTAGGAAAACTAAAGGTACTAACAATATTAATCGTATACATCATGAATCCACCAACAAAACGGAACGAATCGGAAGAAAAACCAAAACCCCCCAAATTAATCGAAAATAGGGTTCTAAGAGATATTACCTTTGGAGATTCAAGTACTAAGATCCGTAGAACGCGCGTTAGATTGATTATCCGAGCCTCACAACCGAAGGAGAATGATGAAAATCAACCCCCAAATGATGAATGCTTGAGAAGTTCTCCCCCTATGTTCTCTCTCTCTCTCGCGCAGGAGAAGAATGAAGGAAATGGCCGATCTCGTCTGATAAGAACGAGATTATACAGTTGACCGCTTGGTGTGCCGCGGCACAGGCCAAAAATTTGCTCCAGGAGTTGGCGGTGTCTGCGCGGCCACGGCTGCGTGTGCCGCGGCACCGTCTGATCGGGTTTTGGTCGCGAGATGTCACACAGGTGTGCCGCGGCACGGACGGGTGTCTTGCGGCCCGACTTCGGCTTGTGCGCGGCACGGACGGGTGTGCCGCGGCACACGATCTGGTCGCTCGACCAACAACTGGAGAAATTTTTGTGCCGCGGCGCACACACCTTGTGCCGCGGCCCACACCCCTTTTGGGTCCCAAAATGATAAAAATGATCCGGAAAGAGTATAAAAACGATAGGAATCAATATTTGGGAACCAATAACATGAAATGGATCCACGGAAACCCCCAAACGGCAGTTCCGCACAACAATAACGAGAATACAGTTCAACAGTTGACAGGAAGGACACACTGAAAGGTACACGAGGGTCACTACGATCGAGAAGTACACGAAAAATGAAAATACAAAGGAAAGAAAAATGCGGATATTACATTCTACCCCTCTAAAAATGAGTTTCGTCCCGAAACTTAAGAAACGAACAACTCAGAGTACCTAGCACGCATGCTATCCTCGGTTTCCCAAGTTGCCTCCTCGACACCGTGTCTCGACCACTGCACTTTGACCAAAGGGATGGTCTTATGCCTCAGTCGTTTCTCACGATGCTCCAAAATCTTCAAAGGACGCTCCTCAAAAGTAATATCTTCAGCGATATCAATCTCGCCATAATCGATGACGTGACTAGGATCCGGGACATATTTCCTCAGCTGGGAAACATGAAAAACGCTATGAACATGACTCAAGGACGGAGGTAATGCCAAACGGTATGCCAACCCACCGACTCGCTCGAGGATCTCTAAGGGGCCGATAAATCTCGGACTCAACTTCCCTTTCTTCCCGAAACGAAAAACTCCCTTCGTCGGTGACACCTTTAGAAAAACGTTGTCTCACACCTCGAATTCCAAAGGTCGACGACGGACGTCGGCATACGACTTATGTCGACTCTGGGCAGTCAACATCCGTCCCCGAATTAATTCTATCTTCCGCCTCGTCTCTAAAACTACATCCGGCTCGGTCCCGACCAAATCGGACGCCTCATTCCAACAAATGGGTGACCGACATCGCCGACCATAAAGTGCCTCATACGGTGCCATCCGAATCGACGCGTGCCAACTCTTGTTGTACGTGAATTCGATCAATGGCAAATGTTCCTCCCAGTCACTACTCCAATCGAGAGCACATGCACGCAACAAATCCTCGAACGTCTGGATAGTGCGTTAATTATCCATCGGATGGGGATGAAAAGAGGTACTCAAACGCAAATGGGTACCCAACGCCTTATGCACCGCCTGCCAGAAGTGCGATACAAAACGGCCATCACGATCCGAAACAATAGACTTCGGAGTACCGTGAAGCCTCACAATCTGCGCGATAAACACACGAGCTAACTTCTCCGGGCCCCAAGTGTCCTTGATGCCCAGAAAATGTGCCGACTTGGTCAGACGATCAACAATCACCCATACCATATTCATTCCCGACCTCGATCTAAGCAAACTCGTAATGAAATCCATCGATATATCTTCCCATTTCCATTCCGGAACGGTAAGTGACTGCAAAAGCCCAGCCGGTCGCTGGTGCTCGATTTTGACTTGCTGGCAAGTCAAACACCTTGCTACAAACTGCGCGACCTCCTCCTTCATATCATTCCACTAGAAATTCCTTCTCAGGTCCTTGTACATCTTACTCGAACCAGGATGAACGGAATAAGGTGTAGCATGGGCCTCACGCAAAATACTCTGTCTCAACTCTGAGTCGTTTGGCACACAAAGCCGACCCCGAAATCTCAAAACACCATCTTCGTGAATCACAAACCCAGGAGACTTTCCTTTAAGAACGTTCTCTCGGATTTGAGTAATCATCGGATCCTCTAACTGCTTCAGCTTAATCTCATTGATCAAAGACGACGAAATTTCCAAAGCACAAAATTGCCCGATAGTTCCCGGCAACAGAACCTCAACATCTAAATCGATCAAGGTTCGCTGAAGCTCGGACTGAGGCGTAAGGATCTCAAGCGATCGCAATGCAATCGGTTTCCGACTCAAGGCGTCGGCCACGACGTTCGCCTTGCCCGGATGATAAAGGATTTCGAGGTCATAATCCTTAATCAGCTCTAACCACCTCCTCTTCCTCATATTCAACTCCCGCTGAGTAAATATGTATTTCAGACTTTTATGATCGGTAAGAATCTGACATGCAGAGCCGAAAAGATAGTGACGCCAAATTTTGAGTGCGAAAACGACTGCTGCTAACTCTAAATCATGAGTAGGGTAGTTCAGCTCATACGGCCTCAACTATCTCGACGCAAAGGCAATGGTCTTGCCGTGCTACATTAATACGCACCCAAGACCCTGACCCGAAGCATCGCTATAAACGGCGAATCCCTCGTTGCCACATGGCAACGCCAAAACCGGAGCTGAAATCAAACGCTTCTTCAGCTCCTCAAAACTGGACTGCCTCTCGTCATTCCAGACGAACTTCTCGGATTTCTGGAGTAACTGTGTAAGTGGTCGATCCAGTTTCGAGAAACCCTCGACGAACCTACGATAGTAGCCAGCCAAACCCAAGAAACTACGGAGCTCCCTCATGTTTTTGGGCGGTGCCCAATCCAACACCGCCTCGATCTTCTGCGGATCTACACGAACCCCCTCGGCTGAAATCACGTGACCCAAAAACATCACTTCCTTCAGCCAGAACTCACATTTCGAGAACTTCGCATAGAGTTGCTCGACCCTTAAAATGTCTAACACTATCCGCAAATGATGGGCATGCTCTTCCTCGTTCCTCGAATAAATAAGAATATCGTCAATGAAGACGACGACACACTTATCCAAATACTCGATAAAGACTTTGTTCATCAACTGCATGAACACCGCCGGCACATTAGTTAACCCGAAAGGCATAACTACAAACTCATAATGTCCGTATCTCGTCCGAAAAGCTGTCTTCGGCACATCGGACTCTCTCACCCGGAGCTGATAGTACCCCGATTTCAAATCAATCTTCGAGAATACCGCAGCTCCACCTGAATCGGTCGAACAAGTCGTCAATTCTCGGCAAAGGACACTTGTTTTTGATGGTCACCTTGTTTAGTTCGCGATAGTCGATACACAAACGTAGTGATCCATCCTTCTTTCGCACAAACAGGACCGGTGCGCCCCAAGGCGAGGCGCTCAGTCGAACATACCCCGACTCAAGAAGCTCACTCAACTGCTTCTTCAACTCGGACATCTCTGAAGGTGCCATGCGATAGGCGCCTTGAAATAGGCCGCACCCGGCTCTAACTCTATAGCGAACTCGACCTCACGATCCGGTGGCAATCCGGTAACTCGTCGGGAAAAACATCGAGAAAACTCATTAACGATTGGAATCGTGAAAGCTCGACTCCACCACTCTCCACCTTCAAGGCGTAGCACCAATAGCCAATACACCCCTTTCGCAGAGTCTCATCGCCTTCAAGGCGTTAATAGCAATTCTGGTTCCCCTCTTTCGCCGTGAAAGAGTGCTCGGATGCCGTCATCGGCTAACATGGTGATGATCCTCGTGCGGTAGTTCATGATTGCACCATGACGCTCGAGCCAATCATCCCCGAGAATTAAGTCCTCACCCTCAATACCCACAACAATAAGATTAGAGGGCCAAGCCCTCTCACAAATAAATACAGAACAGTCTCGAACCTCCTTATCACCAACGATCCGATCACCGCTAGGAAGCTTAACGATGAAGGGCTCACAAGGCGTCAAACAGTCGAGACTCAAACGGCGCATACAATCCAGAGATATGAACGAATGCGTAGCACCAGAATCGAAAAGCACACTGACAGGATGAGAAAGAATATGAACGGTACCTGTCGCCACGGTAGCCGCTGGATCATCGGCTCTCCGCATCTCATAGATACGCGGGTGGGCTGAGCCGACGCTGGAAGCTCCCCCCTTAAGGGCTGACCCCGACCTCTCCCCCGACTAGCACTCGGCGGAGATTGAGGATCAAACTATCCTTGATTCACACTTGGTTCCCTAGGTGCTGGAACGGAAGCCCGGACACCAAGGATTTTCTCCCTCTGGCCACACTAATTACACGTCAGCAAAGGGCTCAAACAAGTACGACTGACGTGGCCTATACGGCCACAATTGAAACACTTCACATCACGGAAAGGAGCACTGGTAGTTCCACGAGGACCCCCAGCGGAACGAGCTGGACCACCGCCGGCGGGAAAGTTAGCAGATTGGGATTTCTGCTGACCCCCTCCCTTGTGGCCCGAAAAATTCCCGGCGGACTTCTGCTTCTTTCTCTCGCGGGCCGCCTCGCTAGCTGTCACTGACATATCATAAGCAAGGGCCCTACTCTGATAATCCTTCAAGGTAGTACAGACGAGCCCCGACATATAGTCCCGAATCGACAATTTCATCAAATGCGGAAAAATGGAAAATTTTGTCACTCTCCTCGACAACTTGGGTCTTCACATAACCCAACTCCTTATTAAAATCGGCAATAGCACTGAGATACGGGGATATCCCGTGGTTGAGCATCATAGAAAGCATGTACTCGAGCACATGTCGGCCGGCCACGGGCAATATTCGATCTCCATCGGTCCTTGGAATTCGGTCCACGAAGCAACATGGTCTTTAGGCCCAACGGCCTCCCACCAATCCGTAGCGTCCCCTGTGAGAAAGTCTTGGGCAATAGGTACTTTACGGTCCTCGGGGCCGATTGGTAGCGATGAAGACCTTAGATATCTCCTTGATCCACCCTTCCCGGCCGATCGGGTCCAAGCTCCCGAAGCGAGGAGGATGCATCTTGATGACATCCTGAAGCCAACGATCCGCTCCTCCCCGATTAGCATGGGCCGGATCCGGGTTCTTAACCGCCTGAGCTATTGCCGCCATTTGGTTCACCATTTCTTTGCCTGCGGCCGCAATACCAAGGTCGGCGCTCCCGAGAAGAAGCATGATCGTGACGGTCGCCCGATCTGCCGGCTCGAAGATCTGCGACGTGGCCGCCCCGCCGCCCACGTCCCGACGCGTCCACGACCACGACCGCGACCACGACCACGACCTCTTCCAGCATCCATACTGGAGTTAAATAAGTAGCAAAAGCCATACGATGGTAAGTACAAGAAAAGAACGATCGCAAATCGAGAACTAGAGGTACGATACAAGAATATAAGGAACAGAGGGAAAGAAAACTTACGGGCACTGGTAGTACCGGAATCATGGCAGCGTGATGATGATGTGCAAAACAAAATACAACAAGACCCAATAAACCGACAAGCCTAGGTATCCATAAACCTAGTGCTCTGATACCATTTTCTGTAACACCCCCAGGATATCCGAGGTATATTACAGCGCCGTGAATCCCTATATGGGACCCACCAGGCTGATCAAGCATCATACTCATCGACTCACAGAAGCAACAGAAAAATATCTCGTCATAAAGACGCCCAACAAAATAATCCACCCGGTTCAACCGGTCTAACATAACACCATAATCCGACACAAACATAATAAACAACAATACAATCCCGACGAGTAAAAGTTTTTAAGTACTCGAGTACTTCTACTAGTTTAAAGACCACAAAAATAAAAAGATAGAAAGCAATAAGACACCACTCGTGCACAATCATCACGCACGGCCATCATCCGCATACTGGTCCAGCGCCCGCTCGTCTCGATGAACCTGACCTGAAATTCATAAAATGAATTTCCCCAAAACGGGTCCCCAGATGGGTTAGCAATTACGCTAGTACGAGTAACCAAATGAACGACTTACATCTTACACAAATAGTAATGCATGCAATTCAAGAGAACATAGTTCCAAAACATTCATTTCCGGAAATGTCAATATCAAATCACATTGTAAAGTGCACCACAATTAACCGTCGATCCACGTCTCTATGGACCCCTACCGAGACCCCGTCGGATCTAACCCGTAGTGGTTAAAAGCAAGCTCGTCGATCCATGTCTCTGCGGACCCCTACCGAGACCCCGTCGGATCTAACCCGTAGTGAGCATACACATACACACCATTTCTCATACAATACTACTATGTCAAGATTGTAAGTTCATAAGGATACTTGCCTCGGTTAATAGACGGTGATACGAACGGAAAGGAAGAATCGAACACGACCGCGAGGAACCGGCGGAAATGAACCTAACGATTCGAATAACACAATCACAACCAACTCTAGACGATTACATAAATGGAATACACCCGGAAACCGGCCTACGATTCATGTATATTCGTACCAAAAATAAAAACGAGGGCGGACCACAACCAAACCCTCTCGATTCCGTAAAAATCCACAAAATATCCATGAATCCGTAGGAATACTAAAGGTACTAACAATATTAATCGTATACATCATGAATCCACCAACAAAACGGAACGAATCGGAAGAAAAACCCAAAACCCCCAAATTAATCGAAAATAGGGTTCTAAGAGATATTACCTTTGGAGATTCAAGTACTAAGATCCGTAGAACGCGCGTTAGATTGATGATTCGGGCCTCACAACTGATGGAGAATGATGAAAATCAACCCCCAAATGATGAATGCTTGAGAAGTTCTCCCCCCTATGTTCTCTCTCTCTTGCGCAGGAGAAGAATGAAGGAAATGGCCGATCTCGTCTGATAAGAACGAGATTATATAGTTGACCGCTTGGTGTGCCGCGGCACAGGCCAAAAATTTGCTCCCAGGGTTCGGCAGTGTGCCGCGGCACGGCCTGCGTGTGCCGCGGCACCCGGTACAGTCGGGTTTTGGTCGCAGATGTCACACGGGTGTGCCGCGGCACTGACTCGGCACTGTGCCGAGGCACCGGATAGGTGTGCCGCGGCACACAGTACAGTTCGCTCGACCAACAACTGGAGAAATTTGTGTGCCGCGGCGCACACACCTTGTGCCGCGGCCCACACCCCTTTTGGGTCCCAAAATGATAAAAATGATCCGGAAAGAGTATAAACACGATAGGAATCAATATTTGGGAACCAATAACACGAAATGGATCCACGGCAACCCCGAAACGGCGGTTCCGCACAACAATAACGAGAATACAGTTCAACAGTTGACAGGAAGGACACACTGAAAGGTACACGAGGGTCACTACGATCGAGAAGTACACCAAAAATGAAAATACAAGGGAAAGAAAAATGCGGATATTACACCGACGAACGCTAGGAACCAACGAAACCGAACCTAACGATTCGAAGAATACAATCACAACCATTTCTAAATGAATACGGAATTGGAATACACCCGAAAACCCGCCTACGATTCATGTATATTCGTATATAAACAACGAGGGCGGACCACAACCAAACCCTCTCGATTCCGTAAAAACCACGAAATATACCATCAATCCGTAGGAAAACTAAGAATACCAACAAGATTAATCATATTCATCATGAATTAATCAACAAAATGGAACGAATCGGACAAAAACGCGAAAACCCCCAAATCTACCCAAAAGTAGGGTTCTAAAGATCTAACCTTGATTCGCTGGATCGAAGGATGTTATAGGATGATTGATCAATGATATAACCTCAAGAACTTCATGGATTTGTTGTTTAACAACATGGCTTCATCTCCTCCAAAGCTCCATCCGCGGGCTGAAGAGAAAGGAAATGAAAAATGAATGAAAAAGTGGCTGGTCTGTCATATATATACTGGGCCGGAACTAGCGTGCGCTAGCATTCCCGGACTAGCGTGCGCTATCGGCCAGTATCGGCCCAGCACTCTCGGCCATGGCCCGCATGACCCGGCACCACCGACCAATTCTGCCGACCATGACTTGTCCGCCCGACTCCCGCTAGCGTGCGCTACGGCCGGAAGCCTGCACGCGCTAGCCGACCTGTCCAGTAGCCTCTGGACTAACAAACTCATCCCGATAACATACGCTAGTCGGACGACAGCATGCGCTAACCCTGCCGGTTAGCGTGCGCCACGACCGACAGTAGCGTGCGCTACCTTCCGATCCTACCCGAGTTCAGAACCTCAGAATCCCTGCGCCCGGGCCGATAGCGTCTGGCTGGTGACTCGGCAGCGTGCGCTACAACTGCCGAGCTAGCGCGCGCGTCCCCGGCCGTGGCGTGCGCTCGCCGGTTCTGCCGTGCTGCTCGGCGGTGCCCAAGCCGACGATTGCCGCTTTGTCGGCCACTTTCGGCCGCCACGACCCGACGCCTCGATTTCCGAAAACGCACGGAACGAACACGACGAAAAGTTCACGGACGACATCAACGACTCGAAATGAAAACGTAATGCAATAATTAATCATACGCGGCTAAGAAACGGGTCGACATAGCAATTACAGATACGGATACCCGTAACTTTCAAGAAATTACAAAATGGCCCAAAACGCACGGAAATCACGATACGTGATTGAATAACCAAACCGAAGTTCACAACACGTCTAACAAAGTTAAACGGACTTACAGGAAACTCGAAACAGGAGTTTCGAACGAGATTCGCAAGAATCGAACTCAAGTGCGGAAAAGTCGCTAAAAAGCATGGAACTCAACAAAACAATGCCGAAACGAACTCGAATGACAAAAAGTGTAGAATTAATCATTCTCAGAATGACGAAACGGTCATGAGAGAGTCGTCAAAACAGACTTCTGCCGAAAAAAAAGAAATTACCGGAAATCAAAATTATGGGTATTACAATATTTTCCTTAGAACTTTCAATTTTAGTTTGTATTTTATTTTTGGTTTGAAGTTTTCTTTCATTTAGTTTGTAATTGAAAAGTGCTTGATCAGTAAGCACTTAGTATTTTACTTTCAATTTTTGTAAGTTTGTAACCTTTAAACAAGTTTGAAGTTATATTTTGAAGTTTGTTTCTTGCACTTTGATTCATCATATTCAAGTAAGTTTTATCTATTGTCATTAAGTTCTAGTAATTAAAAGTTTCTATATATATTATATATATAAATTATTTCTATTATAATTTTAGTTTGTATAAACCATTGAGTAGCTAATCTTTCTTCCTAGGGGAAGGGGGATTTCTATTAGGTTATATATTGAGTATTTGATCGATTTAAACTATTTTTAGGACTAATTGGTTTAAATAGAGATTGATCATATCCTATTTTTACTAATGAAACCTTCTTGATTGATTGTTGAGTGAATTGGAAACATATCTTTTTAATCTATCAAATGTTAATCTTGTTATCAACATCTTAAGATTGCGAAAGTGGTTAAGACACCTTTGATTACGAAAGTACAGAGGTGAAAAGTTGATTACTCGATGAACGATCGTTTATCCTAAAAATAGTCAAGTTAGAGAAATGAAAGGACTAATTGGTATAAATAGAGATTGATCATATCCTATTTCTACTAGTGAAACCTCCTTGATTGATTGTTAAGTGTATTGGAAACACATCTTTTCAATCTATCAAGTGTTAATCTTGTTATCAACATCTTAAAAACGCAAAAGTGATTAAGACATCTTTGATTACGAAAGTACAGAGGTGAAAAGTTGATTACTTGATAAACATTCGTTTTTTCTTTTATATCCGTATAAATCAATTCCGATACTTAATTAAAAACCTAATTTAATGAACCCGCAATCCCCTAGATTTTATAAATTCCCAACTCATTTTAATTCTATTCATTTTCACTAGTTAAAAATAGTCTAGTTAAAAATAGTCTAATATAAATAGTCTAATAAAAATAGTCTAATATAAATAGTCTAATAAAAATAGTCTTATATAAAATAGTCTTATATAAAATAGTCTTATATAAAATAGTTTGGTTTAAAATATAGTGCATTTTAATTTAGTTAAAAAACCAAAAAAATATATTTTAGTATATTTTAGTATTTACTTCTTGCAATCTATACAAAATATTATACGAAGCCCTGTTGGACAATCCTCGAGAGAAAAGACCTTGGTAGAACTTACCACAAACTACTTCTACCTCATATATATTTGCGAGCGACTCAAGAACTCGTATTTTTAGGATAAGTTTTTGACCGATCAAATTTTGGCGCCGTTGCCGGGGATTGTTTTAGGCCAAATATAATTTTTTTTTGTATATTTTTGTTTATATCTTGTTATTTTATCTTTCTTTATTTCTGCATCTTTTATTCTTAATAGGTCAAGTGGTGGATAACGGTACTCGTGACTATCAAAGTCGGATTTTTACATTTCCCACAAACAAGCGATATTTGTAGATATTTTATCGTTTTCATTTTAATTTTTTTGTCATGGATGAAACTTTGTATAAAATTGAAAAAAGATTTCCCTTTCTAAGCAAAAATGCAATTTTAAAGATTTACAAGACAAGGCTTGAAAGGATGAGGTTGCTTATGAATAAAAGCATACCTTTTGATATTAGGTTTATAATTGAAGCAAAAGTGAGAATAGCAGGTGAATTCACGGAAACACCTACTAGATTTTTACCAGGGCTTGGAAAAAGTTCATATGCAAAGAAACGACGAGCAAAGATGCTAGCCGTTTGCTATAAATGTGCTAGATGGAACTGTAATTTAAAATGTCGATCTTTAGGAATTCCATCTACAAACAGAGAAGATAAAATTCAGTTCATTAATGATGGTCTGATTAAAGAGAATTTAGATAATATCGAAATTTCTCTTGACACGCATCCTAGTGGACTTGTATATTACGGAATTCGATGTTTGTGGAATAAATTCAAACCAGAATATGAACAACGTCTTGGGAATCTGACGTTAAAAGACCCTGTTTGCCAATTTGTAGGAAAATTGGATGGGAAGCTTCTCCCCGACTCATAGAAGGCGTTTAGGCCGTTTCTGAACGTAAAATCAGAGGAAGATGTGAGCCACAATCACAACTACTGTACATACACGTGAGTATCTTTTATTTTTGTCGTATGGTGAGATTTTCTGAATAAAAAATGTGATACGCGATAAATGCATTCATTATTCTATTGAGTAGTTGAAGCGCAATCAACGCAATCACAAACTTGTTAAACAATTTTTCCTCATTTTTCTTCTATAAATAAACATTGTGCTTGTTTCTTTTATTCATCCCTCAAACTTGCACTTTTCTCTGTTTCTCTCTTAATAATTTCTTTTCAAAAATGGAGTCATCATCTTCATCAAAAAAAATTAGCACAGTCTGCATTTTTGGTGGAGCTAGTTATGGAAAAGATGCATGCTTTACTGAAGCAGCACACAACTTGGGTCGTACTTTAGGAGAAAAATGCATTCATGTAGTTTACGGAGGAGGAAGTCTAGGATTCTTTGGGACGAGTGACATACGCCTATATGGAAGGAGTAAGAGTGTTGGGAGTGATTCCAAAACCTCTGGCTGAAAGTAAAATCACCGGGGCAACTATTAGAGATGAGTTTAGATCTGTAAATATGCAAGATCGCATAACTCACATGATAAATAATTCTGGCGCCTTTATCACCCTTCCCGGTGGTTTTGGCACCCTTGAGGAACTTTTTCATGTGGTTACCAGAGCCCAGCTAAATGTTCATCAAAAACCAATAGGTCTGCTTAATGTCAATGGTTTCTTTGATGGTTTGTTATCTTTCATCGACTACTCTACTGAAAAAGGTTTTATTTCCGAGCGTGCTAAACGAATCATAGTCGTTGCAACCACACCAGAAGAACTAATCAAAAAACTCAATGAATTTGTTCCTCAACCAGATCCAGCTCTAGTTAAAATTGTCTGGATGGAAGATTTTACCGTGAGAAAATGAAAAGTGGATTCATTCCTCTCCCTTTGATACCCCATATCAGACATCTTGTTATTTTTACTTTCTGTCGTGTGTAATAATTGTGCTAAATGGTGGCAGCTTAAGGAGTTTCTTCTTGATCTCTTGACGCGCATCTATTCGCGATTTATGTATTGTTATTTTATTGCTGTAATTTTTATTGTGTGTTTTTTATAAAAGCATTGATGGCAGCGTAAGGCGACTCTTCGGACTTTCTTGATGCACATCTTAAAAATTGTGTTATACTTCCGGGTATACTTTTGTTGTTGTTGTTGTTGTTGTTTGCCTTGTATATTTTTTCGTGCAGATCCATAAAGGCATAGCTCAAGCATCAATTTTCATAAGAGGGAGTATTTTTTTTTTCTCTTACTTTTTTTTTTTTAAAAAACTGAGGACGGTTTCTTTTTCAAGTTTGGGGTGGTATGTTTTAATTATTTTGGTGTGTTTTTGATTATTTTGGATATTTGCCTTAATTATATATATATATATATTATTTTGATTTATGAGATTTCTAGATCTGGCCATAAACACCAATAAATTAGCTATATACAAGCTTCTAAAATTATTTTAACCGGTAAAAAAATTGTATATTCCAAAAAAAAATTGAGCCTTAATCTCTCTTTCCAAGCCTTGTAGTTATCATATAAAATCGAGTCATTCGTTACCTTGAGAAAAGAAGAATCAGCCGGTTGATGAAAAATAGAACTGAAATTTACTTAATTTGAGGAGTTTTTGATTTTTCATGCTTAACTAATAAATGATTTTCTGCAAAAATTCTATTCCCTAAAAAAAAGGAGTCATTGGTGAAAAGAGCTACACGTTAGCAAATAACGGTGTGAAAGCTATCACCTAAAAAAAATGACAAAAAGGAGAAGTGTTGAGCAGCAACAGCTGCCTAATTTTGGGGGTCTTAAAATTTTGCGAAAAATAAAGGACTAACCATTGTTGGTGCGTAGCTTCCGTCTCACAGAAAAATTGGTGAAAAGAGCTACACGTTAGCAAATAACGGTGTGAAAGCTATCACCTTTTAAAAGAGATAGAAATTATGTTGGTGAAAAGAGCTACACGTTAGCAAATAACGGTGTGAAAGCTATCACTAAAAGGGATGTAGTTTATGAGCAAGATCTGAATTAATTAGCGGCTGAATTTCAATACACTCAATTTCGTGAAAAATCACAATATTTGATGACGCCGATGAAATTATTCTTCATATTGAGTCGAAAAATAAACGAGTGATCGAGAGCAACCATTAAAGGGAGTCGTGTGAAGTCACGAGTGGGAAAGAAATAATCAGCCTTTTGCGGGGAAACCTTGCGTTTTGGAATTACAAAATCAAAATCGTGTTTTAACTTCAAAATCGTTAGTAGATTTATTTTGAATGTTGATTCATTTATATCTACTGTATAAAGTTGGTTATTGTGTATTATTGGCATTTTGATCTCTTTTTATCTTTATATATAATTATTTTTCTTAAATTTGTGTGTATTATTTTTATTTTTTATTTTATGTCTTATTTTAATTTTTATTTTGTGTGTGATTAATAAAGAGTCTTGCTCGGGACTAGCAAGAATTTAAGTGTGGGGTATTTGATTAGTGCATAATTGATCTAAAATTCATATACAAAATATTCATTTTTCCGGGCATAATTGTACTGATTTGTGATTAAAAATACATATTTTACAGATATGTCCAAACATGAGCTAAAAATGGTTATTTTACAGATTACTGACATGAAGCATAAAAAAGGACGGAAAACAAGATCAAATCCAACGACGGGAATTTTTCAAGACAAAACGACCATACAACACGGCGCAAAAAGGACCGTGTTATGTAGGCTGTTTCACATACGGCGCAACAAGGGCCGTGTCTTGGGCCGTTTCACACACGGCCGGCATTTAGCGCCGTGTCCTCGCGCGTATTCCGGAAGAGACCGAGTCACCACAAAACGGCGCACAACACGGGGCAAACTGGGCCATTTTTCATCGCCGTTTTTCAGCAGATGCCATGCAAAAATAGTCCACTTTTGACCAACTTGTGAACTCAACCACAAGATATTTTTATGGTCAAAAATCTGAAAAATCAAAGTCATGGGTGAAGTGTGAACAAAGAATTAATCAAATATATTACAATAGATATTTTGAATTAAATAATCAATTGTATTCTTGAAAATCACCTATAAAAGAACATCTTCATCCATTGCAAAATTACCAATTCTCAAACCCATCTTCTTGCTAAGAAATACTCCTTTCTTTTAGCAATATATTTTCCTTAGAACTTTCAATTTTAGTTTGTATTTTATTTTTGGTTTGAAGTTTTTCTTTCATTTAGTTTGTAATTGAAAAGTGCTTGATCAATAAGCACTTAGTATTTTACTTTCAATTTTTGTAAGCTTGTAACCTTTAAACAAGTTTGAAGTTATATTTTGAAGTTTGTTTCTTGCACTTTGATTCATCATATTCAAGTAAGTTTTATCTATTGTCATTAAGTTCTAGTAATTAAAAGTTTCTATATATATTATATATATAAATTATTTCTATTATAATTTTAGTTTGTATAAACCAATGAGTAGCTAATCTTTCTTCCTAGGGGAAGGGGGATTTCTATTAGGTTATATATTGAGTATTTGATTGATTTAAACTATTTTTTGGACTAATTGGTTTAAATAGAGATTGATCATATCCTATTTTTACTAATGAAACCTTCTTGATTGATTGTTGAGTGAATTGGAAACATATCTTTTCAATCTATCAAATGTTAATCTTGTTTTCAACATCTTAAGATTGTGAAAGTGGTTAAGACACCTTTGATTACGAAAGTACAGAGGTGAAAAGTTGATTACTCGATGAACGATCGTTTATCCTAAAAATAGTCAAGTTAGAGAAATGAAAGGACTAATTGGTTTAAATAGAGATTGATCATATCCTATTTCTACTAGTGAAACCTCCTTGATTGATTGTTAAGTGTATTGGAAACACATCTTTTCAATCTATCAAGTGTTAATCTTGTTATCAACATCTTAAAAAAGCAAAAGTGATTAAGACATCTTTGATTACGAAAGTACAGAGGTGAAAAGTTGATTACTCGATAAACATTCGTTTTTTCTTTTATATCCGTATAAATCAATTCCGATACTTAATTAAAAACCTAATTTAATGAACCCGTAATCTCCTAGATTTTATAAATTCCCAACTCATTTTAATTCTATTCATTTTCACTAGTTAAAAATAGTCTAGTTAAAAATAGTCTAATATAAATAGTCTAATAAAAATAGTCTAATATAAATAGTCTAATAAAAATAGTCTTATATAAAATAGTCTTATATAAAATAGTTTGGTTTAAAATATAGTGCATTTTAATTTAGTTAAAAAACCAAAAAAAATATATTTTAGTATATTTTAGTATTTACTTCTTGCAATCTATACAAAATATTATACGAAGCCCTGTTGGACAATCCTCGAGAGAAAAGACCTTGGTAGAACTTACCACAAACTACTTCTACCTCGTATATATTTGCGAGCGACTCAAGAACTCCTATTTTTAGGATAAGTTTTTGACCGATCACCCATGGTACTAATCTCAATAAACAACGACACGATGTGACAATGCATAAATTCAACTTGTCAATCGACAACTCGAATGATGCGAAAAAAACACGACTCGACTCGACCGACAGTCTAGGTTTCTACAACCTAAGCTCCAATACCATAAATGTAACAACCCCTTAAATCATTCGGGAATATCACACGTCGTAGACCCTTCTCACACGGATCTACAAGGCTAAACATCACAAGAGCTAGGGTCAAATAATATAATGACATGGATCGATAAGGTCGAATATTTAAAATACATGGACCGACGTGGTCACACAACTAAATCAAACTGAAATACATCTTTGACAACACCCACATAATGGTCAAAATGCAATACAGCGGAAGACTGAATATAACTCAACAGTACAATGACATCAGACTGAACTCTTAAATTCTTCATTAGTATCACAACCCATCATCTTTCATGCCGATCCTGTGACTGCTCCCTCGAACCGAACATACCTGAAATGCATGAAACGCATTTTTCCCATTTAAGGGGTTAGCAAATCAAATTTGCTAGTAAAGTATCATACCATACAAAATGTAACAAGCAAACATCAACCACGAATCAGACAATCACAAACAACCAACATATCTTCCCGAGAGATTTTAGTGATTTAGAAAATAATACAGCTGAAGCCTTTGAAAAATAACTATCATCTCGGGAGTTTTAGAAATATAAGACCTTTTTAAAAACGTTAGGGTCTCAGCCCAAATCTCATTTCAAATCTCAATAGTTTTACAATACAAAAATATTTTCACAAATTGCTTGGGTCTCGACCGAGTCATTTCATTTCATAGAACTTCCATTCGAAGACGTTAATCGTCAAAACATGTTCATGACCCCGTGATCTACTGTCACGTGTCTCCATAGGTTCAACAACCAACATGGATTTATCCAAACCAAACATCAATCATCAACCACCAACATTAAGCATCAAATATCAAGTACACTTGTGACCCCGTGATCTACTGTCACATGTCTTTGTAGGTTCAACAACCCACACGGACTTATCCAAACCTAAAATATCTATCATCAATCACTAGTCCCGACTCTGTGATCTACTGTCATGAGTCACGGTAGGCCCCGTCAAACCCACACGGTTGGACGTATTGTGCCCTGACCCCATGATCTTCTGTCAGGTGTCATCGTAGGCCTCCTCACACCCGCACGATTGGACCTCAGCACCACGTACGAAGTTCAGATCCCATGGTCAACTGCCATGAATCCTCGTAGGTCCCGTAGAACCCACACTACTGAACTTAGCAACACAACACATAATCTTCACATTCACACTTCACCAATCCTGTACACGGCCAATCAATCACATTGATCATAACGAACTTTGTACATCCAACATACAACACAATATCAACATTTCAGCCATCATCATCAATAATACACAATCAACATATCTCACGATCAATACACAACTAGATAAATATACATGTGTACAATCAAACCAATATGATTATCATAATCCAACACAGTTCCACAACGTTGAATATTCAAGAACAACGCAAACACCATCAAACATTCATAACAAGTAAGTCCTAACTAATTCATACGAACCATGTTTACGAAGGTAAACCAATCATCACAAACCCAACACGTAATTGTCATTTACAAGGTACAATCGTATAAGCAAGATACTTGCCTCAGAACCGATACGTGAATACTCCAACGAACACGACGAACACGGCTTGACCGGAAAGCCTCGAAACCTACAACCTCCGCGAGGGAATACCAACAATACGATTACGACAAGCATATAAACTAATAACGACGCAAAACACATCCGAAATCCGACGAGAATTCCATTAAAGCATTTCATCAAACACTAAATGTTCAAAGTTTCTCAAGAACACAAGAATCATGATCCGGGTTAAACGAAACTGAAATATGGATATACAGTCCATAATATATGTTTAACTGTTAGGAGCATGCCCTCGAATGCCACTCAGAGGATGTTGAGTAAGGTCATTGTACTTGTTATTATGTAAATCATCAATATAAGGCAATGAATGTTTCTTTATTTACTAGTAGTTACTAGCATTCCCAACTCGTAAATCTACATATAGAAACTAGTCCCTGTATTTGAGAGCAAAACGTTACACTCCTTATTTGATAAGGGGGTCGGCACTGGAAAGGTTTATAGCTCAAATACTAAATCGTTCGCAAGTCGATGAAACTTGACTGGGCGTTAAGTTTATGTGAAGACTTGTATGACGTGTTCTTTGACAAGGAGAGTGCCTGTCGAACACTAATGGTTAGTGGGAGCACACGTTATAGGTATGCTAATTAGATTAGTATACTCGAACCGACTCACCCTCGATTCGTCACACGGATTTCACTCCGGGACAGTCAATGATATAGGTATTCGTGAACCTTCGACTTGAGGATTTAGTAGGGATGTGCTTGTGACGTCAAGATTTTCATTAGAGTAGTTCGACCCTATAAACCAGAAGGCGGGGGGTCAACCTCGACGTGCATCTTGATGGGCAAGTAGCAGGTCCTACTGAATACCAAGATAGAATTATTTCTACTGTTAGTGAACGGGTTATATGTCCTATGCGGTTATTGGCAGATGAGATTATAAGTCTTTGGCCAAAGCATTGGAGCTAGCTGTATTAGATACACGAGAGATCGATGATCTGGATTTGCATTAACGCATGCATAGCGTCAAGTATAGATGGGGTTTGACTGACCGTGACCCCATAACTTGATCGGGACATTTAAAAGAAGGGTTTATACGTTTACTAGTATTCACGACAGAATGGTTCTTGACTGATCCCAATCATTCGTTCTCAGTCGGGGTACAGTGTAGGCCACCAGGCTGGCTAGGTGGTGCTACTACTCTTTGGTTCCTTCCATTGCTGACTGAGACGAACCTACCGAGTCGCGCAATAGGATTGACGACGGAATGAATCAAGCTAATTCTCTCATTATGAATATTAGATATTGGATATCTAAATTTGGGACATTGGATGTTTAAATCGACTTATCAGATAAATTGATTTACGGCTTAATGAATTAAATATATCACTGGGTGATTAATTTAATTCATGAATTTAATTATTTCTTGGAGAAATTAATTATGTTATTTTGTATTTGATATGTTTAATTAATTGGATTAATTAATCGATACAAATACATCGGAACGGAATCGTAGTTTATCTGTTTGGACTCACGGGAGTCCGAAACGAACCGAACTCATCCGTTTATGCATGGTAGCCGCCCCCCTAAGTTCCACCCACTTTCCTCTTGTCTTGTTGTTTTCATTTTATATGAAAAAGATGACTTTGTGGGGTTTGATCTCATGTGACATGAGTTGTTCACATGAGGGTGGAGTAAGATTCCTATGTGAAAGTGAGATAGAGATAGAGAGAGAGAGAGAGAGAGAGAGAGAGAGAGAGAGAAACCATTTTCTCAATTGTCTTCTTCATCTTCTTCATTCACTTCTTCTTCATTTTTCTTGGAGAAAATTGAGAGAAATTATTGAGAGATATATTATACACTTAGAGTGTAGTAATAAAAGCTTCATCACTTGATTCTAGCTGTAACCTTAGAGGTTAATCAAGTGTTGTTATTCTGGTCGTTTTTTCCGGCGCGTGGCAAGTAGAGACGCGGTGCTTTCGGCGTTGGATCGTTCAAGGGCTTGGAGCGGATTGAACTTGTAGAGATCAACTAAAGCTTGCGGAATAGGTCAAGAGAAGGTTACCATTTAATCAACGGACTTCGAGGGTTAGTTTCTTATGACTCTTGCTTTTTGTTTATATATTCGTATATATGTAGCTCGATCGATCCTCGGAGGGATTCGGATCGAATTAATTTTCGTTTTACTGCTTCCGCTGGGCCTTCGTTTTAGGCACCGAATCCCAACAGTGGTATCGGAACGTAGGTCTTACGATCGTATATACGATATTAGCATTTGGAATGCTTGATTAGATGGTGAATGATTTGGAATCATTTTAGTCATAATCGTGGTATATGTTTTTACGTTCGTTGTAGTTATATTTTTCGTAAGTTTATGTCTAAATATAAATCTTAATTTATTAGAAATATGATTTATATTGAAGATATGAATATTGGAGAATATAGATATTGGATATCCGGTCGAAAAACTAGCCCCAAAATGCCGTTGGACGGTCCGGGAGGGGTCCGGGAGCAGGGGGTCGCGGCCGAGTACATTGCGGCCCGGCACAGGCGGTTTCAGACTTGGGGCCGCGGCCCAGGCTCCAGGGCAGCCCTGCCTGGCCGGCAGCTGCCGAGCGTGACTCGGCCATGCCAGGCCTGTCTGCCGGCATGCTGCCGAGGGTGACTCGGCCATGGCAGACCATTTTCGCCCCGGTTCGATTTTTTCGTGTATTCTTGAAAATTAATCTCCCGCATGTTAAATTGGATTTAATATGATTAAAATGATTTATAGTATTTCATTTTGAAAGGGAAATTTGATTAATTGGAATATTTATGGTCGACCGAATTATTTTAAACGTTATCATATTACCGATTGTGTTAATCGATTTGATCGGTTCGTATTGTTGATTAGATCAATGTATCTCTACGCTTTTCATTTATTTAGTATTTATTGGATGAATACTTTTGAATGGTGATTTGGTTCGTGGACTTAGTTTTTGAATCGTTCGTTTTATTCGATTGGGTTGTAAAGGCCGTTTTCAGCCTATTTATTTTACTAGAAAAATTTTGTATCTAGGATGCAATTTTCAATGTAAAATTTATATGTAATGACGAAGACCGGAGGAAGATCCATTTCGAGAAGACGAAGACTTGTAATTAGATTATGAAGTTTTTGTTTTCTAGGAACGATCCATGAACCACATGTTGGTAGCAACTAGGTTGTGAATGGTTGTTTCATATTGTATGAATGCCACAAACGCGCTTAACCGATTAAAGTGTAAAGTGTAACGCTAATCGCGAAAATTCTCCCACGATAAATTATTAAGTTTATAAGGTTTCAAGGTTTTCCTTCCCTCCATCGAGTTTTCGGGAAATTGAAATCCAAACCGGATGTGCTATGCTTCCGAGTTATCGGGGTAGTCATTCGGGGAGGACGGATAAATTACCGGGAGCGCATTTGGATGCCTTCGGTTGGAGCAAATTTTATCCCTAGAAACCTGATAGGTTGTCGGATAAGATTCAATTGTGAAACTGATTTGCGTCGATGGTATAAACTTAACTTGTTCACGAACCATACAAACCGTATAGGTTGAAAGGAGTGAACAAGGGGAAAAAGAAGATCGAATCATCCATTAGATGGGTTGGTGTTGGACACCACTTTATGAAAATTAATAGACTAGAAACCTGTTCGGTTGCCCTCTATTAAGATTTATAAAGAACTCGATCACCACTATGAAGTAGAGAGACGATACTTCCGGATTTCACATGGGAGTGTGTTATTCCGATAAAAATAGTGGGAGCTGGGTAACAAGAATAGAAAAGACCTTAATTCTATACTCAGAACATAATTAAATGAGTCACTAATTAATCTATCGTACTTAATGTAGACTCAAATCTCAATATGACAATGAATCCACTCGTAATTCTGCTCGAAAAGAACACCTTAATGGGACCTAACTTTGTGGATTGGCTCCGCAATCTGATGATTGTCCTCAGTATAGAGGTACTGGGATATGTCTTGGAGACGGACATTCCGGCGCCTCCTGTGAGGACCCGAGCCAATCAGGAAGAGATTGAAAACCACGAAAAGTGGGTTAAGGATGACGTGAAAGTCCATGCTTATATGATGGCTTCCATGTCTAATGAGCTTCAGAGAGCTCATGAGAAAATGACTTCTACTAGGCAGATTCTATCTCACTTAACCAAACTTTATGGTGAGCACAGCAGAACTGCTAGATATGAGATATCCAAGCAACTGTTCGGTGCAAGGATGAAGGTATGTGATCGCTTGTTTTCGCGTAGTATGGTTTTCAAATCCGATCAATTTTAAAATTTGTAAAACCTCGGAGTATTTCCAAGGTGTCGAACCCAAGGGAATTGATGTGTCGAAAATAAAGGAAGTAACTCTACTCAAAATTTTATTGCTATTTAGGGATCCGAAAATTTGTTTTGATTCTAATTATCCAACTTTAAAAATCGAAGAACAAAAATTAAATAAAAGATGAAATATCTAAATTAAGCAAATAAAGCAAATTAACAAGATAAAATCACAAGTCGAAAGGTAATTGATCCTAGGGTAGTATCATCTAATTGAGTTCACACAATTCATTCATTTGATTCCTTTTCCCCAAATTTTAATTCAATCCTAGAAATAATCACTCAGCCAATCTAGAATTCTGATCAAGGCAACCTAGAAAGATAGTTAATTTAAACCCTTTTCCCCGCCAGGGCTCAAAGAATTGAAATCACTTAAAAAGAACCAACTTATTTATCTATGATCTATCTTTCTCCGCTAGGTCTTAAGATAAAATCATATTGTGCATCAAGTGTTTCCACTAATCAATTACTCCTTCCGGACAAAATTAATTAGCTAACATGCATAAATTAAGGGCCCTTTAATCTAGCATGAGATTTAACACAACTTGAACACAAGCCTAGGATGAAAGGTCAAAAGGTAATCAAAGGAACATCATGTGAACATCAATTAAAATTACTAACCCTAGAATCAATCAAAGAATTTAGCCAGACATAATTGAAATTAAACAAGAAATTGATGAAGAATGCATATTATTAATATGAAAAGAGAGATTACAACCCTTACGGATGAACTCCGAGTCTTCAATCTCTGAAAACCAATAATAATTCTCCTCCAAAAAGTTCTTGCATCAAAGAAATAAATCTTGCTAAAAAGATGTAAAAATCTGCTAAAGATAATAATAGATGATAAAAGAATGATGAAAGATTGATAAAAGATAATAAAGAATCGCAAAACTAGGTCTAGGAGGAGGTTTATATAGCCTAAGGGGGTTACATTCCCGATTAGCCCTAATCTAGGAAACAAAATCTGTCCAAAAGAGTCATAATCCGTCAAAATACGAGAGTCATTTGGCGTGACTATCGGATGGCCTATCGGCCGATAAATTTGGCCGATAGTTGGTTCGTCGATCTCTTCACTCGATAGGGCAGGGACTCCTTTCGGACGCACCTATCGGCCGATAGGCTGGGCCGAGAGGGTGGTCTGTCTCTTGCAAAATTCCGTCTTTTCCGTCCGTTTGACTCGACTCTCGGTCCTTTGTCTCGTTTTGGGTCCTTTTGGCTCTAAAAACCTGCAAACACACTAAAACCAACCAAAACGCGTAATACGGCTTGACTAATCATAAATAAGCCAAATACGAGCACATTAATCACGAAACGAGATAAAAACCTAGTATAAAATCCTAGAAATAAGTGGTAAAATTACCACTTATCAAACCCCCCCCAAACTTAAGCCTTGTTCATCCCGAACAACAAAAAGAAAAGAAAAAGAATGCCGTGAATCATCGTGCAACTCATAGTGTTCAACCTAATCAATACTATCCTGTAATTCTCTCTAAATAATCCGATTGTCGTAAAAGCGAGCTGCCCTCAGAATAATGATTCCGCAAAGTAGTCAAGTTCAGTCCTAATCATTCGTTCATGAAGAAAATCCAGCTCAAAGATTAACAAAACGTGAGTCAAATCGACCGTCAATATGAAAGGCTAGAATAAACAAGCTAGTTCGTCCCGTTACACAGTCTAGTGGCACAATTTTACGAGTTTCATAACAAATAAACCTCGGTCAGTATTCCCTTATATATATGTTCAAGAATTTGATTCGAGTTGACCACTAGGTTAGGATCTCGGGATGTTTCATCGGGGTAATCCTAGGGTGGAACTTCTATTCTCATGTATTAAGAAACCGTTTGACGTAAAAGACACTCATGGGGCACATGGATGCTTCTAGTTACTAAGTTCCGTCTCTACGGAGAAACAACTCGAATATATAATTTTCGCATGTCCGAATCAAGGTCGCCGTTTTACGCGAGAGTAAAGCAATGGTCACGCGAATACCCCCGGTTACTAGGTTCCCTATCCTTGGCACATGTGAAATATCTAAATCACTAGTCTAATCAGAGTCGTCGTTTTACGCGAGGGTAAACAACGGGTCACGCGAATGCCCCCGGTTACTATACTTCCCTTCATAGAACAACATTATCTCGACTTTTGGGAAAACTGACCGACTCTAAACTCACTCTAAGTGCCAACACGACTAAAGAAACAGTACGACTCACTATCCGGAAGATGTAACCAAACGTATTGACGGTGATTTTAAAACAAGTATGTATCGTCTCTTATCTGCCAAGACCTCTACAATCACGAAAAATTTTGAACCTAAATGAATACTATGCAAAACAGAAATAACTGACTACAACTCGACTAAACTCGACCGTTTCTTCAGAGAGAAAAACAGTGTCGTAACATCGGTATCACACAAATAGAAGCACGAAAAATTCACGAATAAAGAAAAACTAAGACAAGCAAGGCTATCTAAAAAAATTAAAAATCTACCCAAACAAGGCATCAAAGCAAACAACAAAAAAAACAAACAAAAGCAAACACGAAATCTAAAAAAAAAACTACTACGACCTAAAAAAAAAATAGAAACTAGCAAACACACCAAACGAAAATGAATATAAAAATCTAAAAACTAAGCAACCAAAAGCTAAATCCACGCAACACCAATATGATAAGCACAAATAAAAACAACGGGCACCAACACAAGCAAATAATGATACAAGGCAAACAAGGTACTCACACGTAAAGAAATTAACAAAGCCGCACTTCCCCCCCCCCCCCCCCCAAACTTATTTCGCATTCCAAAGGAGGAATAAGTTTGAAAAGAGAAAGGAGTGGCTTTGTTAACGGAGTACCTGATCACTGTGGCGGAAATGGCGGGTTTGTCGGCGAGCTCGGATCATAGCGGGCATGTGATTTTCCTCAGCCTATCGGCCGATATGCTCACCCGATAGGATTTTCTGTCTCAGAAATTTTTTTCAGCTTTGTCTCTTTCGCATACTTGGTCCCGTTTTTGCTTGGATATGGCGATTAAAGACCTGCAAGTATTCAAAACTCGGCGTGCATGGATTAGAACTTAACAAAACTAACAAAGCTACTACGAAACTAGAAACTACAAAAATCACGCAAACGAAAAATCGAAAATAAACGAATAAAACGAACTAATATACATACGTTGGGTTACCTCCCAACAAGTGCTACGTTTAACGTCTTTAGCTAGACGATACCTCATTCATTCCGGGTCTTCGGCGACTACTCCCCCTTGAACGGGTTTGTTGATATCAAGATAGCATACGTCCTTTTCATTAGATCGACTCTCGTTCGCCTCCAACATTCGAACATACTGTGGCAAATCCTCGGAAATTTCATCAACATCGGAATGTGAGTAAATGGAGTGTGAAATGCAATGCTCCAACAAGTCGGTCGGGGGCGGCATAATAGACTCAATTTCAAAACATTCCTCGGGCGCATCGTCAGGCTTCTTCATCGCGTCATAGATGGACATTTTTAGATTTTGATCATTAACCCGGAAAGTAAGATCACCCTCCTGGACGTCGATAAGTGCTCTCCCCGTCGCTAGAAACGGTCTCCCAAAGATCAATGGTTGATTCTCGTCCTCGGGCATATCAAGAACTACGAAATCGGCCGGGAAGACCAAGTGTTGGACTCTAACGAGCACATCCTCCACAATTCCCCTCGGATACGTGATCGACCAGTCCGCCATGAGTAGAGAAATGGTAGTCGGCTTCATCTCCCCAATCTTCAACCTCTTAAAGATGGATAGAGGCATAAGATTGATGCTTGCCCCGAGATCACACAACCCATTACGGAACATTTGGTCGCCAATCATGCATGTCAAAGTAAAACGTCCCGGATCCTTCTGCTTGAGCGGGAGCTTGTTTTGAATGATAGCGCTACACTCCTCTGTCAAATTTATTGTTTCAAATTTCCCCAACTTCCTCTTGCTTGCCACAGCGTCTTTCAAGAATTTCACGTACCCCGGCATGTCTCTCAAAGCGTCTAGAAGTGGAATGTTGATATTCACCTTTTGAAACATGCCGATAAATTGTTGAAGCTTTTCATCATATCTCGACTTGGCCAATCGCTGTAGAAATGGAGCTTTTTCCTCAAAATTCTTTGCATTCGAACATACAGGAGCCTTTCGGCCGATAGGGGGGTCGATAGGCTTAACTGCCGGCATTCTGTCTGGGTATCGGTTGGGCCTATCGGCCGATAGGCTTGGCCGATGGGCCTGCTGCATTTCATCTTCTTTCTTGTTCTCGGCTCCCGTTTCTAATACATCCTCGTTTCCAGATTCCTTAACTCCAGCCCCATGATTACTGTACTTTGTCCCACTCCGAAGCTCGATTGCGTTGCATTGTTGCGTCTTCGGGTTGGTCTCGGTGCTGCTCGGAAAATGGCCCGGCTTATGAAATCCGGCTTGGGCGTTCGCCATTTGACTCATTTGAGTCTCCACCATCGACATCTGCTTTGTCAAGGCTATCACAGAGTTTCCAATAGATGTCACACTATGCTCGAGAGCCCCGAACCTCTTGTCTGCTTTATAGATAAAATCTTTTTGACTTGCCTCCAACCGTTCCAACATCTCTTCCATAGGTGTCTTAGCAATCGGCTCTTGAATAACCCCATTTTTCACGTTAAATCCCGGTGGTGGCTGAAGAGCATTGTTCGGGTTGGCATAGGAGAAATTAGGGTGGTTTCGATTGTTCGGATAATAGTTCCCCCAATTTCCCCCTTGCCAGAAGTTTCCTCCTTGCACGTAATTTACATCCTCCTTAACTGCAATAGGCTCGTTTAGCTCTTCAAAAACTGAATTGACACCCAAAGTATTCTTTTTTAGCATCTCAAGTTCTTTTTGTTGTCTTTCAAATTTTGCCTTCAAATCACCGTAGGCGTCCTCGTCACCGGATGGAACCTTTCTTCTCGTCATCTTCCTATCGGTCACCTCCTCGTAATCATTGTTGACTGCTAGCTCGATGAGATTCTTGGCCTCTTCATAATCGTTAGCAAGAAATCCCCCTTTCGATGAATAGTCCAACTCTCTTCTAGCCTTCCTCGTCAAACCCCGATAAAACCGAATATAGATCTCCTCTTTGTCAATTCCATGCTGTGGGCATTTGCGAAGTAGCTTCTTAAATCGGATCCATGCCTCGTATAAGTATTCATCCTCATATTGCTCGAATTGCAAGATATCGTTGATTTGTTTTTGCACCTTCGAGGGAGGATAGAACTGTGCTAAGAACAACCGAGTCATCTCTCTCCAAGTACCAATTTCCTTCCGATCTAGGCTCTTGTACCAATCTAGTGCATCGTCTTCTAAGGAAAACCGGAATAGGCGGAGCTTAATGACATCCGGAGGCACTCCGTTTTGCTTGATGGTGGCACATATGTCCAAAAACGACTCAAGGTGAGCGTTTGGATCTTCATTAACTCCCCCTCCGTATGTTTGAGACTTCACTGTAGCGATGAGGGACGGCTTAAGCTCGAAGTTGTTGGCATCAATCTTTCCCCAACCTCCTTCTTGATAATCGTCCAGCTTAGGTCAAAAGCGGGCATTCAAAGGGATCTTCTCGGGACGAGCGAGTTCTCGTGGTGGGTCAACAATGCCGGCCATGGTATCAACGAAAGGTATAGAAATAGTCTCGGTTCTCGCTTCTTGCTTCTTCCTCCTCAAAGACTTCTCGATTTCCGGATCCAAAGGAAATAAGTCCTTTCGTTGGGATCTCGTGATCATGCACCGCCTACAAGGAAAAGAAAACAAGATGTGAGGAAACGAGATCGAATATTAATAATAAAAGTAAACCACCTAAAGTAACAATCTCTTCTTTTTCGAATTATCCCTTTAAGTTTTCTATCAATTCCCCGGCAACGGCGCCAAAAATTGATCGCTTCTTTTCGCGTAGTATGGTTTTCAAATCCGATCAATTTTAAAATTTGTAAAACCTTGGAGTATTTCCAAGGTGTCGAACCCAAGGGAATTGATGTGTCGAAAATAAAGGAAGTAACTCTACTCAAAATTTGATTGCTATTTAGGGATCCGAAAATTTGTTTTGATTCTAATTATCTAACTTTAAAAATCGAAGAATAAAAACTAAATAAAAGATGAAATATCTAAATTAAGCAAATAAAGCAAATTAACAAGATAAAATCACAAGTCGAAAGGTAATTGATCCTAGGGTAGTATCATCTAATTGAGTTCACACAATTCATTCATTTAATTCCTTTTCCCCAAATTTTAATTCAATCCTAGAAATAATCACTCAGCCAATCTAGAATTCCGATCAAGGCAACCTAGAAAGATAGTTAATTTAAACCCTTTTCCCCGCCAGGGCTCAAAGAATTGAAATCACTTAAAAAGCACCAACTTATTTATCTATGATCTATCTTTCTCCGCTAGGTCTTAAGATAAAATCATATTGTGCATCAAGTGTTTCCACTAATCAATTACTCCTTCCGGACAAAATTAATTAGCTAACATGCATAAATTAAGGGCCCTTTAATCTAGCATGAGATTTAACACAACTTGAACACAAGCCTAGGATGAAAGGTCAAAAGGTAATCAAAGGAACATCATGTGAACATCAATTAAAATTACTAACCCTAGAATCAATCAAAGAATTTAGCCAGACATAATTGAAATTAAACAAGAAATTGATGAAGAATGCATATTATTAATATGAAAAGAGAGATTACAACCCTTACGGATGAACTCCGAGTCTTCAATATCTGAAAACCAATAATAATTCTCCTCCAAAAAGTTCTTGCATCAAAGAAATAAATCTTGCTAAAAAGATGTAAAAATCTGCTAAAGATAATAATAGATGATAAAAGAATGATGAAAGATTGATAAAAGATAATAAAGAATCGCAAAACTAGGTCTAGGAGGAGGTTTATATAGCCTAAGGGGGTTACATTCCCGATTAGCCCTAATCTAGGAAACAAAATCTGTCCAAAAGAGTCATAATCCGTCAAAATACGAGAGTCCGCTGGGCAGCCTATCGGACTGGCCTATCGGCCGATAGGCTGGCCGATAGTTGGTTCGTCGATCTCTTCACTCGATAGGGCAGGGACTCCTTTCGGACGCACCTATCGGCCGATAGGGTGGGCCGGGAGGGTGGTCTGTCTCTTGCAAAATTCCGTGTTTTCCGTCCGTTTGACTCGACTCTCGGTCCTTTGTCTCGTTTTGGGTCCTTTTGGCTCTAAAAACCTGCAAACACACTAAAACCAACCCAAATGCGTAATACGGCTCGACTAATCATAAATAAGCCAAATACGAGCACATTAATCACGAAACGAGATAAAAACCTAGTATAAAATCCTAGAAATAAGTGGTAAAATTACCACTTATCAGTATGTGAGAAGGTTGGGGAACACATCCTCAAAATGATATCCATGATCGAGAGATTGGAGGCTCTTGATTTTAAAATGGATACTTCTCTCCAAACCGACCTTATCCTAGAGTCTCTCCCTGATTCCTTCTCACAGTTTGTTATGAACTTCAACTGCAATAAGATTGCATGTAATTTAGCTGGGCTAATGAACAAACTTGTGACCGCTCAGTCTCAGATGAAGACTCCGCGGATGAAGGAGTCTGCTCTTGTGATTTCTTCTGGACCTCGGAGGTCTAAGAACAAGAAGAAAAAGACCAAGAAGCAAACTGGACCACAAGTTAAAGACCTTAAGGGTAAGGGCAAGGCCCCGATGGTTCCAAAGAACAAGAAGAAGAAGGATGCTTGTCTCAAGTGCGGTGAGTTGGGCCACTGGGCTAGAGATTGTCCAATTCTTCATGGCACTTCAGGTACAGAACTTTTAGTTTTGGAAACAAATTGTTCTGCTACTGTATTTTCTACTTCTTGGATACTGGATTCTGGTGCTAGTTCTTATATTTGTACCGTGAATCAGGATCTGGAACAAAGTAGGAAGCTTGGAGCTGGAGAAGTTATGATCACAGTCGGAAGCGGGCATAGTGTCGAGGCGACCGACATAGGATCACTTCTTTTGGGTTTAGAATCCGGCTTTGTTTTGACTTTAGAAGATGTACTTGTTTTGCCCAAGGGGCACAAAAACATTGTATCCATTCCGATCATGGACCGAAAAGGCTTTTCATTTTTCATTGGTGATGGTTCCTGCAAAATTTATTTTAGAAATAAACTAGTGGGTACTGCTACATTGTTGAATGGATTGTATCATCTAAATCTCAGCAACAAAGTAGTTGTGAATACTATGACTGGAAAATGTGGTAGGGATGAAACCAATCAAGTTTTGAAATGACATCTTAGACTTGGTCATGTTGGTCAGACCATGGTTTACAAGATGGAAAAAGATGGACTTATGGGTCCACTGGGATCAGATCCCTTTCCTACTTGTGAATCTTGCCTTAAAGGCAAAATGACTAAGTCCCCCTTCACAGGGACATTTGAAAGAGCCGCTGATAAACTGGGATTAATCCATACCGACGTATGTGGTGTTTTGGAAGCAACACGTGACGGATATCAATATTTCATTACGTTTACAGATGATCATACTAGGTATGGTTATGTATACTTAATGAAACATAAATCCGAGGCCTTTGAGAAATTCCAGGAATTCAAGGCCCTAGTCGAGAAACAAACTGGTAATCATATCAAAGCACTTCGGTCGGACCGAGGTGGCGAGTATATGAGTACGGAGTTTGACGAGTTCCTTAAGGAACATGGAATAGTTTCACAACTAACACCTCCAGGTACTCCTCAGTTAAATGGTGTGTCAGAAAGAAGGAACCGGACCTTGTTAAACATGGTCCGTTCCATGCTGGGCTATACTGACTTGCCGATTTACCTGTGGGGGTATGCACTCCTGACTGCCGCTTACATCTTGAACAGATGTCCTTCCAAATCCATTCTTAAAACTCCACATGAGATGTGGGAGGGAAGGAAACCAAGTCTTAATCATATTAGGATTTGGGGATGTCCCGCCTATGTCAAGAAGACTAAGGTGGAAAAGTTGAAAGCTAGGTCTGCGAAGGGACGTTTCATTGGATTCCCATTTGGGACGATGGGATATCTATTCTACATGCCCGAAGATCGAAAGATCATTGTTGCTTTACAGGTACACTTCCTGGAAGATGAGTTCATTCAGGAAGGTGGAGCAGGTAGAAGTATTTCTTTAGAAGAATACAATGAAACTCCTCGAGAGACATCTGTACAAGAAATTGGAACCGAACTTTCTGAAACACAAGTATAACCACCTCATAGGTCTAGTAGGGTGTCTCATTTACCTGAGAGGTATGGGCTTGTGCACTTGGAGGAGCTGGGTCTCCATGAGGTTCCAAGTGATAGCCAAGAGACCGACCCGACGACCTATGACCAAGCGATGGTGGATGTAGACTCCGCAAAATGGCATGAAGCTATGGAAGCTGAGATAGACTCGATGCATGTCAATCAGGTCTGGACTCTAGTATACCGCCCCAAGGGCATAGTGCCTATTGGGAACAAGTGGATCTACAAGAGAAAGACTGATGATGATGGCAAGGTTGACGCCTATAAGGCGAGGCTTGTGGCAAAGGGTTATACCCAAAAGGAAGGGATCGATTACCATGATACCTTCTAGCCCGTAGCCATGATCAAGTCTATTCGCATGATGCTTGCTATGGCTGCTTACCACGATTATGAGATATGGCAAATGGACGTAAAGACGGCTTTCCTTAATGGATTCTTCGAGGATGAAATCTATATGGAGCAGCTTAAAGGTTTTGTGTCCGAAGTCGATATTCAGAAAGTGTGCAAGCTTCAGCGTTCCATTTATGGACTGAAGCAAGCGTCGCGTAGTTGGAACCTTCGTTTTGACGAGGCAATCAAAGAGTTTGATTTCGTGCAAAATGAGGAGGAACCTTGTGTATACAAGAGGGTTAGTGGGAGCAAGATCGCATTCTTAGTACTATATGTAGATGACATTCTACTAATAAGAAATGATGTGGGAATGCTCAGTTCTGTGAAAGCTTGGCTTTCGAGTAATTTCTCCATGAAAGACTTGGGAGAAGCTACCTATATTCTTGGTATTCGACTCTACCGGGATAGAGCGAAGAGAACAATAGGTCTTTCCCAAGCCCTCTATATAGATAAAATCTTAAAGCGATTTAAGATGGATGATTCTAAAAGAGGGTTCCTACCGATGCAACATGGAATAAAACTCTCCTTGAAGATGTGTCCTCAAAGTAAGGAATAACGAAAGGAAATGAGTAATATACCATATGCTTCGGCCGTGGGTAGCCTTATGTATGCTATGTTGTGTACAAGACCTGACATCGCGCATGCTGTAAGCGTGGTGAGTAGGTTTCAGGCAAACCTGTAGGAACATTGAATTCAGAAAGAACGTTCTCAAGTACTTGAGAAGGACTAGAGATATGGTTCTGATGTATGGCGGTGGAGAATTGGATGTGGTGGGATTCACTGATTCGGACTTCCAAGGACTGAAGGACGATTCGATGTCTACTTCTGGCTACATATTTACTCTTAATGGAGGAGCAGTATCTTGGCGTAGCGCCAAGCAAAGCGCGACTGGTGATTCCACCTGTCAGGCTGAGTATCAAGCAGCCTCGGAGGCTTCCAAGGAAGGGTTCTGGATTAAGAAGTTTCTAGGAGAACTTCAAGTGATACCATGTGCTGAGTTGCCTGTTCCGCTGTATTGCGACAACGACGGAGCTGTAGCGTAGGCCAAGGAGCCGAGGTTTCACAACAGCACCAAACATATTGAGAGGAAGTATCATCTCGTAAGAGAATTTGTTTGCAAGGGATATATTGTGCAGCATAGAGTAGACTCAGCCGACAACGTCGCCGATCCACTGACCAAGCCACTTTCTCAGACTAGCTTGGAGCGTCATGTGGAGAACATGGGAATTAGATACCATAGTGTGTGGCATTGAGTGCAAGTGGGAGATTGTTAGGAGTATGCCCTCGAATGCCACTCAGAGGATGTTGAGTGAGGGCATTGTACTTGTTATTATGTAAATCATCAATATAAGGCAATGAATGTTTCTTTATTTACTGGTAGTTACTGGCATTCCCAACTCGTAAATATACATATAGAAACTAGTCCCTGTATTTGAGAGCAAAACTTTCCACTCCTTATTTGATAAGGGGGTCGGCACTGGAAAGGTTTATAGCTCAAATACTTAATCGTTCGCAAGTCGATGAAACTTGACTGGGCGTTAAGTTTATGTGAAGACTTGTATGACGTGTTCTTTGACAAGGAGAGTGCCTGTCGAACACTAATGGTTAGTGGGAGCACATGTTATAGGTATGCTAATTAGGTTAGTATACTCGAACCGACTCACCCTCGATTCGTCACACGGATTTCACTCCGGGACAGTCAATGATGGAATCGAAAGGTTGTGATAGGTATTCGTGAACCTTCGATTTGAGGATTTAGTAGGGATGTGCTTGTGACGTCAAGATTTTCATTAGAGTAGTTTGACCCTATAAACTGGAAGGCGGGGGTCAACCTCGACGTGCATCTTGATGGGCAAGTAGCAGGTCCTACTGAATACCAAGATATAATTCTTTCTCCTGTTAGTGAACAGGTTATATGTTCTATGCGGTTATTGGCAGATGAGATCATAAGTCTTTGGCCAAAGCATTGGAGCTAGCTGTATTAGATACACGAGAGCTCGATGATCTCGATTTGCATTAACGCATGCATAGCGTCAAGTACAGATGGGGTTTGGTAGAGTGACCCCATAACTTGATCGGGACATTTGAAAGAAGGGTTTATACGTTCTTGGTATTCACGACGAATGGTTCTTGAATGATCCCAATCATTCGTTCTCGATCGGTACAGTGTAGGCCACCGGTCTTACTACTCTTTGGTTCCTCCCATTCTTGGATCGAGACGAACCTACCGAGTCGCGCAATAGGATTGACGACGGAATGAATCAAGCTAATTCTCTCATTATGAATATTAGATATTGGATATCTAAATTTGGGACATTGGATGTTTAAATCGACTTATCAGATAAATTGATTTACGGCTTAATGAATTAAATATATCACTGGGTGATTAATTTAATTCATGAATATAATTATTTCTTGGAGAAATTAATTATGTTATTTTGTATTTGATATATTTAATTAATTGGATTAATTAATCGATACAAATACATCGGAACGGAATCGTAGTTTATCTGTTTGGACTCACGGGAGTCCGAAACGAACCGACTCATCCATTTCTGCATGGTAGCCGCCCCCCTAAGTTCCACCCACTTTCCTCTTGTCTTGTTATTTTCATTTTATATGAAAAAGATGACTTTGTGGGGTTTGATTTCATGTGACATGAGTTGTTCACATGAGGGTGGAATAAGAATAAAAGGAGGAAGACTTTATATCTCTCCCACATGATTCCTACGTGAAAGTGAGATAGAGAGAGAGAGAGAGAGAAACCATTTTCTCAATTGTCTTCTTCATCTTCTTCATTCACTTCTTCTTCATTTTTCCTGGAGAAAATTGAGAGAAATTATTGAGAGATATATTATACACTTTGTTGTTGCCCAAAATATTTATCCGAAGATTAATACTGCTGGAAGACGGACAACAAACAACAATTGCGGGAGCACTTCCGAGAGAAGATAAATAATACAAGATTTGCCGGGTTTGTTAGGCCCGGGCTTGAATGCTCTCGCGAGATGTTATTAATACGAATATTCGTGGATACAAGTATTAATGAGAGAAATCTAAATACAATGAGTGTAAAAAGACTCTGTTAATCCGGCTCTTGAGCGAAGCTTGGTGTTCTTCGTCCCGCCGATAATCTGCTCGAGGAGAAAGGCCGGGAGAAGTAAGACCGAATGATAGCTGTTGCCAAGAGTTGGAGATTAGCCAAGTGTTATGTATTTTGCTTCTGTATGGTATGCTCAAATCGCGATATTGCAGAAGGAAGCTGAAGGAAGCTGAAGGAAGCTGAAGAAGTGTCCAAGTGCTGGGAGCCTTGCTTATATAGGGACAGCCGGGTCCTGTCCTTTAGCGGGCGATCGCCTGCCGGCCAGTATAATAAGGTGCCGATCGTCTGCCGGCTAATATTATAATGGGGCGATCTCCAGGGCTGTCGGGCTAAAGTCCAAGGAAGATGCTGTCTGTCCGGCCAAAGTCCGATGCAGTGGCTGGCGCCAGCTGGGCGGTCCAATAAGGAGCCATCACGTGTCCGGAGTCAGTCAACATGCGGCCCTACTGACAAGCTTTCGGCGGCTTGTCGGCTGGTGGAGAGATTCTGCCAGGCTGTGGTCAATGGCCCGAGATTCGCGGATCTTGTCCCGGTCCTTGCACGTGGTGTCAGTCCTGAGGCTCGGCCTTTGCCGACTGGATGGCCATCGGTGGAGACCGACATGAGGCGATCGTCTCTAGCTGATCATCCGAGGTCGCCATCGGCCAGTGGATGGAGGTCGGCATTCGGTAGGTCACCAAGTGTCGGTCGGCAAGATGCCGAGAGAGGATCGCCCGTTTGTTGGTCGTCATGAGTCGGTCGCTGGATACCGAGAGGAGATCGTCCAATAGTAGATCGCCAGGGGGTCGTTCGCCGAGTATCGAGAGGAGATCGTCCAATAGTAGATCGCCAGGGGTCGGTCGCCGAGTATCGAGAGGAGATCGTCCAATAGTAGATCGCCAGGGGTCGGTCGCCGAGTATCGAGAGGCGATCGTATCTGAGGTTGATCGCTCGATACCGGGACTTGTCCTGGGACCTTCGGTCGGTCGATGTAGCTCGTCCGCTGGGTTAAGGCTTGGTCGCCAGGTCGCTGATCGGCAGTTCATCCTTGGCCGCTCGGCAGTGACTCGGTCGCCCGTCCTCCTAGTCGATCGCCGGTCGGAAGGTGTTAATTCTTGACACAACAATTGCCCCCCAGCTTGCTCCTATGTTGAAGACATGGGGCGAGGTGGTTCTTGCTGGTGATCGTGTATGGATGAGGACGGGCGATCTGAGCTGACTTAGGATTCGGACTTGGGCTATCATGGTCGATTGGCTTAGCTATCTTTCGGTCTTGTACCTGCAAAAACAACATTGGCCGATCCCCCATGGAAACTAGGCGGTTTCGCTTTGTTTGAGGAATCGTGCACAGTCGCGGAGATCGATGGACCGACTCCATGACCGTGTCTTGGTGCGCGAAGACAATGAGTGTCTCGTGACTCACTTTATTATGAGGGTCCTCTGTTAGGCTGCGCCTCGCCTCGTATTTAAACGAAGGGCGTGCGGTCTCGGTCTAGAGGAGTCCTTGCGCGGGGCAGCGTCGGATGAATCAACTCCACGCCCGCGGCTTGTTAGCTCTACTTCCACCTCGGCGAGGCATGGAGATGGCCGACCTCGACGGTGTACGTTGAGACGGGGTTGTGGCATGTGTCCACTGATTAATGTTGGAGAGCCCTCAGACTACGCCGGCCTCGTATTTAAACGAAGGGCGGGCGATCTCGGCCGAAAGGGACCTTGCATGGCGAAGCGGCCAGTTCCATCGATTGCCAGACCATGGCTTTATGATGCGCGGTGGAGGCGATCTTATGCCTTAGTCCGTCATGTTATATCCGGACAGTAGATGGCGATCGTGTCCACCGGGTTGCCGATGATGTTGCGATCCGCCGGAAGATCGCGATCGTCGCTCGGCGGCCGATCGCTTTATTCGTAGGTCGATATTGGCGATCGGGCGGCGGCTAGTCCCTTATTTAAAATGGACTGTAGGCGGGGATCGAGTCCTCCGGCTCTGCTGGGTAGTAGCGATCGGGCTGGGAGACTGGAGGTCGTCGTACGGGCGCCGATCGCCCTGCTCCTAGGCTGAGAAGAAGCCTTTGCCTGGACAGGAAATCTGCGGCTCTAGCCCGGAAGGCTGCGTAGGTCGTCGGTAGGGTCTTCGTGAGATGCCTGAACATAGGCGAGAAGCCCTGAAAACCTCCTAGAACCGCGTAGAGGGCGGTCTCATCGCTTACGGGCTCGCCGTTGAGGATGATCATGTCAACCCGGTCGATGTAGTCCGAGTCGGACTCCTGTTCCCCTTGCCTGATCCGCCACATGCGATGGGGACCTTCTGGCCGAGCGGCCCTGGTGGCGAAGTGTTCCGTGAAGACGTGCGCTAGCTCGTTAAAGGAGCCAATGGACCGAGGTGGCAATGAGGTGTACAACCGGTGGGCGAGGTCGTCCAGCGTCAGAGGGAACATTCGGCACCGGGTCGCGTCCGATGCCCCACACCCGGTCATGTAGATGTTGAACTTGTGCAGGTGTGTTTGGGGGTCCGATCGCCCCTGGTACACGGGTGTCTGAGGAGGAGCGATCTTGTGCTGCACCGGGGCGAGCTCGATGTCGATCGCGAGCGGCTCGCTCGGCACGGCGATCGTCTTCATGGCGCCTGCCCCGGATTGCAGGAGTGCCTTCACGTCGTCGATCTGACGTTGCATTGCGGCAATCGCCGCGGCTCGGATACTTGCGGATCGGCTTTGGGAGCGGGGGCCGAGGCGATCGTATACCGACCTCCGGACCCCGCTGCTGCCGACCTCGGGAATTTGGCGAGCTGGAGCCAGGCGGCTGGATCGCCTTGTGGGAGCCGGGTAGGCCGAGCTCCTGGTGACGGACACCAACTCCGTCGTCTCGTAGCTGGGGCCGGGCGCCCGGCCGCTGTGTCGGGTCACCGCCAGCGATCGAAGACGAGGCGTGCCCATTGCCGAGCGCCTCTTCTTGCGGGCGAGAGCCTCCTGCGATCGCTCGGCCAGTAGTGCCTTGAGCTTCCGCTTGATCTTCCGGCGGGAGACCGAGGGGGTGATAGCTGGAGGCGCGTCGAGAGCACTCCGTCGCTCCTGAAGGACGGCTATGGCCTCTTCGATCTGTTCATTGGTTCGGAACTGATCGAGCAAGAGGCTCGGGCCGCCTTCCCGGACGGGGTCGAGCGTCTCGATCGCGCGGCTACCTTCCACCATCGGCCGCGGCTCGGACCGGGACGGAACAGGGTCCGCCGGTGGTTAGCGGCTTTCTTCGACGCGGAGGCTAAGACATGATTTCTGAAGGATTTCTTTGAAGTGCGTAAGTGTCACTTCAAGTATACGCCAGAACAGTGAGTGTTCTTCGGGACGGTAGGTATAAAAATCGAGGGTTGGATGCCCTCCTTCTAGCGCCAATTGTTGTTGCCCAAAATATTTATCCGAAGATTAATACTGCTGGAAGACGGACAACAAACAACAATTGCGGGAGCACTTCCGAGAGAAGATAAATAATACAAGATTTGCCGGGTTTGTTAGGCCCGGGCTTGAATGCTCTCGCGAGATGTTATTAATACGAATATTCGTGGATAGAAGTATTAATGAGAGAAATCTAAATACAATGAGTGTAAAAAGACTCTGTTAATCCGGATCTTGAGCGAAGCTTGGTGTTCTTCGTCCCGCCGATAATCTGCTCGAGGAGAAAGGCCGGGAGAAGTAAGACCGAATGATAGCTGTTGCCAAGAGTTGGAGATTAGCCAAGTGTTATGTATTTTGCTTCTGTATGGTATGCTCAAATCGCGATATTGCAGAAGGAAGCTGAAGGAAGCTGAAGGAAGCTGAAGAAGTGTCCAAGTGCTGGGAGCCTTGCTTATATAGGGACAGCCGGGTCCTGTCCTTTAGCGGGCGATCGCCTACCGGCCAGTATAATAAGGTGCCGATCGTGTGCCATCTAATATTATAATGGGGCGATCTCCAGGGCTGTCGGGCTAAAGTCCAAGGAAGATGCTGTCTGTCCGGCCAAAGTCCGATGCAGTGGCTGGCGCCAGCTGGGCGGTCCAATAAGGAGCCATCACGTGTCCGGAGTCAGTCAACATGCGGCCCTACTGACAAGCTTTCGGCGGCTTGTCGGCTGGTGGAGAGATTCTGCCAGGCTGTGGTCAATGGCCCGAGATTCGCGGATCTTGTCCCGGTCCTTGCACGTGGTGTCAGTCCTGAGGCTCGGCCTTTGCCGACTGGATGGCCATCGGTGGAGACCGACATGAGGCGATCGTCTCTAGCTGATCATCCGAGGTCGCCATCGGCCAGTGGATGGAGGTCGGCATTCGGTAGGTCACCAAGTGTCGGTCGGCAAGATGCCGAGAGAGGATCGCCCGTTTGTTGGTCGTCATGAGTCGGTCGCTGGATACCGAGAGGAGATCGTCCAATAGTAGATCGCCAGGGGGTCGGTCGCCGAGTATCGAGAGGAGATCGTCCAATAGTAGATCGCCAGGCCTGGCCGAGTATCGAGAGGAGATCGTCCAATAGTAGATCGCCAGGGGTCGATCGCCGAGTATCGAGAGGCGATCGTATCTGAGGTTGATCGCTCGATACCGGGACTTGTCCTGGGACCTTCGGTCGGTCGATGTAGCTCGTCCGCTGGGTTAAGGCTCGGTCGCCAGGTCGCTGATCGGCAGCAAGTCGGTCGCCCGTCCTCCTAGGCGATCGCCGGTCAATGTAGTCCGAGTCGGACTCCTGTTCCCCTTGCCTGATCCGCCACATGCGATGGGGACCTTCTGGCCAAGCGGCCCTGGTGGCGAAGTGTTCCGTGAAGACGTGCGCCAGCTCGTTAACGTACACCGTCGAGGTCGGCCATCTCCATGGCTGGCCGAGGTGGAAGCAGAGCTAACAAGCCGCGGGCGTGGAGTTGATTCATCCGACGCTGCCCCGCGCAAGGACTCCTCTAGACCGAGACCGTACGCCCTTCGTTTAAATACGAGGCGAGGCGCAGCCTAACAGAGGACCCTCATAATAAAGTGAGTCACGAGACACTCATTGTCTTCGCGCACCAAGACACGGTCATGGAGTCGGTCCATCGATCTCCGCGACTGTGCACGATTCCTCAAACAAAGCGAAACCGCCTAGTTTCCATGGGGGATCGGCCAATGTTGTTTTTGCAGGTACAAGACCGAAAGATAGCTAAGCCAATCGACCATGATAGCCCAAGTCCGAATCCTAAGTCAGCTCAGATCGCCCGTCCTCATCCATACACGATCACCAACAAGAACCACCTCGCCCCATGTCTTCAACATAGGAGCAAGCTGGGGGCAATTGTTGTGTCAAGAATTAACACCTTCCGACCGGCGATCGCCTAGGAGGACGGGCGACCGACTTGCTGCCGATCAGCGACCTGGCGACCGAGCCTTAACCCAGCGGACGAGCTACATCGACCGACCGAAGGTCCCAGGACAAGTCCCGGTATCGAGCGATCAACCTCAGATACGATCGCCTCTCGATACTCGGCGACCGACCCCTGGCGATCTACTATTGGACGATCTCCTCTCGATACTCGGCGACCGACCCCTGGCGATCTACTATTGGACGATCTCCTCTCGATACTCGGCGAACGACCCCCTGGCGATCTACTATTGGACGATCTCCTCTCGGTATCCAGCGACCGACTCATGACGACCAACAAACGGGCGATCCTCTCTCGGCATCTTGCCGACCGACACTTGGTGACCTACCGAATGCCGACCTCCATCCACTGGCCGATGGCGACCTCGGATGATCAGCTAGAGACGATCGCCTCATGTCGGTCTCCACCAATGGCCATCCAGTCGGCAAAGGCCGAGCCTCAGGACTGACACCACGTGCAAGGACCGGGACAAGATCCGCGAATCTCGGGCCATTGACCACAGCCTGGCAGAATCTCTCCACCAGCCGACAAGCCGCCGAAAGCTTGTCAGTAGGGCCGCATGTTGACTGACTCCGGACACGTGATGGCTCCTTATTGGACCGCCCAGCTGGCGCCAGCCACTGCATCGAACTTTGGCCGGACAGACAGCATCTTCCTTGGACTTTAGCCCGACAGCCCTGGAGATCGCCCCATTATAATATTAGCCGGCAGACGATCGGCACCTTATTATACTGGCCGGCAGGCGATCGCCCGCTAAAGGACAGGACCCGACTGTCCCTATATAAGCAAGGCTCCCAGCACTTGGACACTTCTTCGGCTTCCTTCAGCTTCCTTCTGCAATATCGCGATTTGAGCATACCATACAGAAGAAAAATACATAACACTTGGCTAATCTCCAACTCTTGGCAACAGCTATCATTCGGTCTTACTTCTCCCGGCCTTTCTCCTCGAGCAGATTATCGGCGGGACGAAGAACACCAAGCTTCGCTCAAGAGCCGGATTAACAGAGTCTTTTTACACTCATTGTATTTAGATTTCTCTCATTAATACTTGTATCCACGAATATTCGTATTAATAACATCTCGCGAGAGCATTCAAGCCCGGGCCTAACAAACCCGGCAAATCTTGTATTATTTATCTTCTCTCGGAAGTGCTCCCGCAATTGTTGTTTGTTGTCCGTCTTCCAGCAGTATTAATCTTCGGATAAATATTTTGGGCAACAACACACTTAGAGTGTAGTAATAAAGGCTTCATCACTTGATTCTAGCCGTAACCTTATAGGTTAATCAAGTGTTGTTATTCCGGTCATTTTTTCCGGCGCGTGGCAAGTAGAGACGCGGTGCTTTTGGCGTTGGATCGTTCAAGGGCTTGGAGCGGATTGAACTCGTAGAGATCAAACTAAAGCTTGGGGAATAGCTCAAGAGAAGGTTACCATTTAATCAACGGACTTCGAGGGTTAGTTTCTTACGACTCTTGCTTTTCGCTTATATATTCGTATATACGTAGCTCGATCGATCCTCGTAGGGATTCGGATCGAATTAATTTTTGTTTTACCGCTTCCGCTGGGCCTTCGTTTTAGGCACCGAATCCCAACATTAACAACATCATTTAACACCAATAGATCCATCAAAATCGGGTTGAATACGAAATCAAGAACAAATCCCCAAAAAGGTCAACTTTAGGGAAATCAAGAAAATACCTCGATCCGACGAAGAATAAAGGATTAGATGATGTTATAATCACCTAAGATCCTTTAAAACACCTTTGGATGGAGCAGTAATCGGCCAAGAATCCAAATCGTAGTCACCCTCATCTGTCCACTGAGAGAAGGAGAAGAAATGGTGACATGAGGTGACAAAAACCCGTCTATATACTGCCTGAGACACACGAGCATCACGCATGATCACCTGTTCGTGCGCATGGTCATGCTCGAATTCGTCAACCAACACATGCAGGGACGCACGACCGTGGTCGTGCGCCAGGTCGTGCGTTGCTGTCTGCCCGAGCATTGTGTGTCGCACGAGCACCTGCTCATGTGTGTAACACCCCCAAATCCCATTGGGTTATTACAGTGCCATGGACCCCACGCCCGGAGATCCACCAGGCGAACATGACTGAAATACCTCAAATTAACCAACAAGGGAAATCACAGTCCCTACTATGATACCCGACATAATATTCCGATAAGGAATTTCAATGACAATGATGGGCCCACATGGCCAAAATAAAAAAAATACAACAACATCCACGAGCATTTGCTCGGAGGATACATAAAGACAATGACTGACAAACTGGAGAACACTCCAATTGACTGACCAACATGAACAACTCGGACTAGTATCGCTCGAATGCCTCGTCGCCATCGTCATGCCCCTGTATCTCAACTCTCTCCTCGCAAGCACCTAAAACATGAAAACATGTTCCGCCCCCACGGGGTCAGTCATCCAGATAATGAACATCAAATACATGTACAACATGATATGCATCCAAAGGCAGAATGAAACGGTACAATGATAATAATAATAATAATAATACGAGATGCTCACAAACCAAGGTAAGAATCGAGCATTCGTGAAACACTATCCCCACAGAATACTATTAGTACCTGTTCAACAGGTTAGAACATAAGTGCCCAACGGCAAATCATAAGTATAGAACACCACGATGAATTATACGAATATGAACTAAACCAGAACTGAATTAAATATGACTCACAATGTCCGAAGGCTCCAACGGAAATACCAAGACATCACAAAGGTCTGAAAAGCCACTCAGCCGAAGCTATCAATCAACACAATCACCTGAAAGTCACTCACAAGTCATTAAATATCACAATGGCTCGGCCAAAAGCATAAAGTCAGATCAATGAGGGCCAAAGCCACGGCACGAAGCCGTATCACAATGAGGGCCAAAGCCATGGCACGAAGCCGTATCACAATGAGGGTCGAAGCCACAACACGAAGCCGTATCACAATGAGGGCCAAAGCCACGACGCGAAGCCGTATCACAATGAGACATTCCAATGGACGTGACCTACTGAACTGTAGGTGTTGGGAAACCAACCGCGAAGGTTCAAGCCCCAAACTTACCCATAATGAGCACTAGCCAAGACTAGCCTGTAAAACACAATTAATCACAAATGGCAACGATCCCAAGATAACCGAATTCACAAGAATGACAGTGTGCTGCCTTGAGTCAGCCAACACGACGACAGTAACTCACGGATGGGCACCATCCTTGACAGTCCCAATTCAATACCTCGATTACCTTAGAACGTCCAATCGATAACAATGAACAATAGATGGGAACTATCCTCGATAGTCCCAATTCAATACCTCGATTGCCTTAGAATGGCCAACCGATAAAAATGATGCAGCGGATGATTCAATACCTCGATTGCCTTAGAACGGCCAACCTATAACAACGAACAATGGATGGGAACTATCCTCGACAGTCCCAATTCAATACCTCGATTGCCTTAGAATGGCCAACCGATAACAATGATGCAGCGGATGATTCAATACCTCGATTGCTTTAGAACGACCAACCGATAACAGTGATACAATGAATGCCTCGGCACCTTAAATCGGTTACCGACGACGAAGATGAGAAACAAACACGCCAATGCCTTCAATCGGCCAATACAACAACAATGACAAAACACCAATATCAATAACAATGATTACAACGATGTCTTAGATCGACATCAATATCAACAACAACAATCGATACATCGATACCGCGAGCTGGCTATCGACAATAATATTAACAACGAGTATCCCAATGCCTTGAACCGGCCATTAATGAACAACAATAGTCATTTGGCATAATTGCCGAAAAGTATCGTATCGAACGATCCCTTAATATCAATGAACTCAAGAAGAGACTAAGTCTCGGAATGATACAACACATTCATACACATATGATAACATTAATCTCATTGACTAGTACAAGTATAAAACTTGCCTCAAACCGACGGCGAGAAAGTCCTTCCACGATCAACGTCCTTAATGGAAATATCGGCCGCTCGAACAACCTCGAATAAAACAAGTACCAATAATTCGCTTAATATACGAATCAATCATGATCACAACCAACTCAAAAGTCGATACAACACTACCCAGACTCATTGGGGCAATTTAACAAACACGTTGTAAACAATCTCCCATTGTTTACAACTAATTCCAATTATATCGATACCAAAACTCCAATGAATGATTCAATCCAACAAAACGTCATTAGTACCATCAATAATACAATAGGAATACTCCATTCGAGATTACGACAATATCTAGTCAAAACTCCCAAAATTCCAAAGTCAACACCCAAAGTGTTCTTGAACAAATCCCCAAATATTCAAAAATTCCAAAAATTACATCAATGAATCCGTAAGGATACAAATATCCAAGGTAGATAATCCATATTCAACATATTCCAACATGATAGCAAGCTAACTCGAAGAGATCGGGGAAAAAAACCTTCAAATCCCGAAATTCAAGATTCAATGAAAAGTTACCTTGATTTGGAGTGATGGAGCGAATTAAATGTTGATTAATCTGAACTAGGAGCTTGAAGATGATGCTAGATGATTGCATCCCGGAAAGATCTATGCGAATTGCCCAAAATCGCCCGGAATGGTTGAGAAATGAAGAAATGACGGAATGAAGAGTGAAGTGTCCTATTTATACAAATCCCAGCTTAGCGCGCGCCATCTCTTATGATTAGCATGCGCTAGTGGGTTCATCGGGTAGTCCTGTGAACTCTGCCTGTCGCGTTAGCGTGCGCTACGAACTTGGTAGCGTGCGCTAATGCCTTCTCTTAGCGTGCGTTAACCTTGTGTTAGCGCGCGCTACCTGTTAGTTGATGTCCAGAATATTGGAGTCCAGAACCCACTGTCCTCCGCCTGCTTGACTTAGCGCGCGCTACTATGATGACCTAGCCTGCGCTACTAGCACAATTTACGTACGCTACTATCCACTTATAGCGTGCGCTACGAATTTCCAATTTCGATCCAGTACCTACTGGACTGTTTGCCTCAATTGCGCTAGCATGCGCTAATGCTGATGCATAGCGTGTGCTACCTATACTCCATTAGCGCGCGCTAACAAGAGTACGTAGCGTGCGCTATCTCACACACAGACTACCAAACTATGATGATGACAATATTCTCGTCTCGATCTCAAACAGTTATGAATGACGAATAACAACTGATACACGATTCTAAAGTACGCCGAACGATGAACACAATTGAATAAATATGAATGGTGAATGATTATTACTGAGTGAAAAATTTCTGAGTGACAATTACTGAATGATAATCAATGAATTCACAACCGGGTATTACAGTGTGCTTGCTCGTGTGCTGCAAACAAGGGCTAGAATTGAGCCTGATATGGTCCCAAAAAAACCTAGAACATAACCAAAACAAAAGAAGGGGATACCACGAGCTAACTACACCTTCTAAGAGGTAAAACGGCAATAGAATGCAACATGTCGTATCACATACGCATGCACTCGATCTGAACGACTTATGCAACGACAAACCACACCCGACGAATACCATAATACGGTTCACTATACAGTACACAACATAGAAATAACACTAATTAATCGTCATTGAAAAATAACCCGCACAAAACGACAAATAATTCCAGGCAAACGGAAACGAAAATCTCGGGTATTACAGTGGGTAGGTTGGGGGGTCGGGCTGCGGGTGGGCTGGGGGCTGTGGCTGTGGGTGGGCTGGGGGCCGGACCAGTCTGGGCTAGGGGGCGGGCCGGGCTGGGCTGGGCCAGGGCTAAAAAGTTCAGGACCGAGACCGCCCGAGTGTCTAGGGGACTGGACTCGGTCCTGGGTTGGGCTGGCCCACGTGACCCACGGGCCTAGACCGGCCCACTGGCCACCTCTACATAGGTACATGACAATCGCTATGCGATCTTTTACTAGCGGTTTCAGAAGAGTGATGCCATCATTCCTCTTGTTGAAGATCGAGCAATAAATGTTATAGTGATCTTGTGAAATGAATGTTGTAATGGTACTCGATTATGGTGGTGTTGTAATTCTTTTTTTTTTTTTTTTTTGGTGAAAGGCTTGGGAAAATGTTTGTTTGTTTCGAACTTGGTTATGCCATTTGCGCATTTTGGCCAGTAAGTGAGATCAATTTGCTTCGAATTTCTATGTAAAGGGCTTCCAATTTACATAACAGGACATGTTTTCTTATTACAAGTATTTGAATGAAGTCAGTTGATTACAGGTTTTGATATATTTGTTATGGCATCAATCTGAAATCTAGCCGTCAGCCAGCTGGTCATATTTTCTTGCATAGTTGCAGCCGTTTAGGAACAATGATCATAAATTCATTGTTCTGGTTGGTGGTTTCATTTCTGAGTAAATTCTCGCATGACATGGGGGATTGATTATTAATCAATCATTTGAGCTCCATTCTTTACCAAGCTCGACATATCTTACATCAACAAGTAAACAAAGCTACCTAATATTGATTTGTATCCGGTTTGACAAAAGCTCGATCGAGCTCGATTCAATCAATAGTCAAACAAAATTCAATCTCTGAATCTTGAAGATTTCTCGATTCAACCAATAGTCGAACAAAAATCATAGTTTGTAAATCTTGAAGATTTTTCAATCAAGAATAATTACGACATGACGCAACTCCTTTTACACTACTAGATTCATAAGACATCCTGAGCTTCAGTAGTTCACTCCAATACCCGCAGTGGTCATATAATTCCTGAGCTTTTTTTAGATGGTTGCAAAAGTCTGGTGATTTCAAGAAGGGATGAAAACGAAGTCTACTGCTTAATAATGAGCGTGTTAATCAAAACAAAACATGATTTCAATACAGATCAGTGTCCAGATAAATAGCACGTCTGGTATTTCGGTCAATATGCTGCCACGCAGATTCTTGCTGATAAATGTTACACATTTACTTGGTAATCTTGACATGGGTTCCCATTGGTCTACATGGTGGAGATCATTTTCTTCTATTAAGTATTAGTTACAGAAGAACAAATTGTGAGGACATTTCCAGCTCAATTTGTGAACATTGGTCTGCTAGATGATTTGTGGTAAATACACCATGAAAACATTTGCATCAATAACAGTTCTGTGAATCAAGCTCAATTTCCAGCTCCTGCTTTTGCGTTTCTTTTAGATAGATTTAAACAACCCCACAAAGGGCTATTGACTGAATTCGAAGAAAAAAAAAAGTTTTACCGTCTCCTAATTTTTTTTCAAGAATGTCTACAGAACAAGCAGGTTGGTGTTTGTTAAGCAACTTCCGATTGTTTTCAAGGAGAAGCTATGCATTCATTCAATTCATCAACCGAATGTATCAAGAAAAGTCGACACGCATCTCCTCTCCCACAATAGCAAATATTCCGTCCATCCTGTAACAAATATATATATATAAATTGATAAGAATTCTAAAATATTCAAGAAATGATTGAAGCAATTTACAAAGAGGTTGTAAATGACAAACTACGAAGCACGGATACGAGAGCGATTATGGGACACGATACAGGCACACGGCAGGGACATGCTTATTTATACGTAAAATATGAATAACATAGGGTATGACTCGGCTAAACTTTCTAATTTGAAATATCCATGCTTCATAGATGAAAAACAATTCACAAATAGCCAAAGAGGTAGTAAGCCTATCCTTAGAACAAACTTGCTGCCATGAAAAATCTGGACTCTACACGGAAAATTGGAAGAAAGCAGATATATGCACCAAGGCATACCAATGATACTACACAGCCGACTAGAGTCTGACCGTTGGTTGATTTTTGGCCTCTAAACAGAATATGGAGCAGATTCTAAGTGCAAAGGTCCAAGGGTTTGGGGCCTCTAATCAAATTTCGTTTGCACCTTTGTATCATGCTGAAACTCTGTATTCAGATGTAAACTGTTACAATCTTTAAATCTTGAATTTTCAAACCCATATCGCCATCCCAAATGTCTTCAGAACCAGAATGATTGCTCTTATGCTTTCTGTAACTATTTAGCTATTCATGAGAGCATATATGCAATCACTTTGTTCAGTAATTAACTCCAAAAACTAGCAAAGGCATGTCTCGTGCCTCACCGTTAACGTATGACAAATTTTTAAGCTGAGGGATGATTATTATACCTGCATCTATCTATGTTCGCCTCTACCAGCCAGGTGGTTATGTAAACCTGTAGTGCAGAAAGAAACAAGTAATTACAAATGAAGTTGATTTTTGGTAGTCATACAGCAGCACATGGTTATACTTGATTAATTTATCAGGATCACAGAACATTTTAATGCATACTAGGTCATTCAATGTAATAACTGATGCATTCACTATTCACGCCGCTTCACATCAAAATTCAATTAAATCGAATATACCTGTAAAACATTGCTATCTCGCTGCTGTTTAGGTCGCAGTATTGAAGTGGTACATTTGCAACTTCCAAGGCATGGAAGTATTGGTTGACGAGCTTCCTCAGAGTACAATTTCAATGTGCCCAATTCATTAAATTCTCCACCATAAAATTCATCAGACCAGTGCAATCTGGTGACCGCTGTAACTGTTTCATCATAGATGGAGAGCAATTCCATCACAAGCAACCTCTGCAGAACGCAAGAAATGTGAGACCCGTCAAAATTGGAAGAAATAAATCCTTCAAAGTGACCAACCAGATAAAAATTCACCTTCACTTTTAATTCTGATAGGAACATTCGAACAATCTCCCAACCTAGTTCTTCTGGAATAATTTCAAATAATATCAATTATTATAAAAGATATCATAGAAACAATTATATCAACGCTGGCAAGATAGTAAAAAAAAAGGCTGGCAAGATAGTATAAAACATTTCAAGATAATAAACTGATCAAGATAATAAACTGATGTTAAATTGTGTTGAAGACTCTAGGCAAAACATCTTAGCAAAGAATATTAAAATAAAAAACGGAATTCTGACCAGTATGTAGTTGTTTCGGAACATTCAAATAAGATATCTAGATACAGTACATGTAATAATGCGTCCAGATAAAAACTTGAGATTCGAGACATTTTTCAACCAGAAATATGTTGCTTCAGATCACATTGATGAATATCCTTTCTGTCATGATCCTTGAAATGAGTAATTCTTTTTTTATCTATTTCTATTTCTTTTTCTATTACTATTTCCCACTTTAATAGATCCAATAATAGAAAGGGATAATGGATCTCTTTCTGACAACAAGTATATTAATTAAGATAAAATTATTTCAATGTGATCCTTCATTTCATTCTCTTCTTTTTTTTTAAAAAGAAAGAACTTGTAATATTGTAATATTATCAGTATTGAGAGTAGTAAGGTAGGTGCAAGATAATATGAATACTGTTCCCGAGTTGATTAATTATGATGCAGGCTGAAAAACTAAATGCTACTGAAGCTGCAAAATTGAGCATACCAAAAGAAGAAATTGAATAGAATGTAAACACAGGAATTCCAACGCAGTAACCGCTGTTACTGTTGTCTTCTGATGAAAAAGAAAACTGAGCTAATGGACTACTGCTTGCACCTCTAAAATAGCACCTCATCGATTTACAAGAACTAACCATACGAGTCACAACTGATACCTGTAGAAGAGTTTACGTTATCATGTAAATGCATTTCTCGTAGATGCACTGGCAACTACAAGAAGAGGCAAGTAGCTCATGCAGTTAAAAAAAATAAAAAGGTCTCTAGGTATAATATGCATTAACAGACTCAATCAAGTACAACAGGATTGAAGATTAAGTATTTCTATAGTATTGGATCATTTTGGATCCTCGGCAGTTGTATATGTTAGGAATGATGAAGCTACAAACTTTGCATACTGAAACTGGAATTACGTACTGGACCAGCCGGGTTACAAGGTGCAAATTACCATAAGTAAAGCAAAACGCTCCCGTATCCCAATCTATATCTATATAAATGCAAAACTCACCAGCTAAAAATACAAGCCATTTCCCTCCAAAAACCAGTTTCTATTTCTGGAAAGTTTAAAAAAAAAAAAAGAAAAAAAAATAATTGTTGGCAGCTGGGGTTGGTGGCTGGATGCAGGATTGGGGGTAGGGAGGGCTTGTGGAAGCTTTTAATTGATTGTTATTTTGTAGAAAAAGAATTATTATTTTTGTAAAATTTAAATGCTTATATTTATTATCTATCTTTATACAACATGTATTAAATTAATCATATAACGATCTTCAGTTTGACATCCATCGTGCATATATAAAAATATATCTATAATTTTTGTTTCAAGATTAAAATTGAATTTTAAAATTACGATTATAATTTACATATTGTGCTACCAAAAAAAATAGTCTATTGAATTTTTCAAACATCTAATGAGCTTACTTGGGCTTACAATAAAGATATTCATAAAGTTGAATATCTTTTATTATTTGAAGCTTATTTTAATTTATACAATTTATTATATTGAGATATTTGATTAAACCTGGACTAATATTATATATGTTATTTAATTTATTTGTTGCACATTAGTAATATTAAATTAATTAATTTTGGTCATGTTATTTTATTTAATAATTATGTAATTATTTGCTATAGCTATTTTTACAGTTTTAGTTTCAATTTCTCTTTTGTTCTTTTGTGATTTTTGTTGTTAATTTAAAAACAACTTTATATATAGAGAGAGCGATATAGATATATGCCTGACAAGTAATTACATGTGAGTTTTCTTAAAAAAACTCAGTTTAAATTTTATGAAAAATAATGATGACCAAAGTAGTTCAAAAGATATTATGTAATTTCATAATTATTTAAATTACTATTACCAAGTTTATTTTATTTTAAAAAAAAAACAGTGTGGTTACATACCTTTTTAGACATTCATTATATTATCCACTTCTTATGTGTCCAAATATGACTGTGCAAATATGAAATGATAATGATTAAAAATTATCTAATATTGTTAGTTCTTATTTATACACTTACCTCCGCTAATACCATTCTCAACTAATTAAAGAAAGGATATAAGAAACATAAATATATGAATATAGCAATATAACAACTAATTTAGTTATCTATTACCAAAAAAATACAAATCGTGCAATGCAAGGGCGAAATACTAGTTAGTTTAAAATGAATAAACGTCCCTCACAAAGAGACATCAACTTGTAAGTTCGCAACCAATGAACTCACTTCAGTGGAAACAAGATATCTAGCAAAATTTCATGATTGGATCTAAACCTGTCTTGTAGTATTCCCAAACACACCGAAACAAAATAGACCTGGATAACAAGCAATACTACAGATCACATTCTTTTTACCAGAACAAGGATGACGGCTGAGTGTGCATACCATAGCTCTGTATGATGACAATAGTTTGCCTCTGAAAAGCTCCTAGGAAGAAAAAAAAATTGTGCCACACTGTCACGTCTACATACATAGACACTTCGTTATCAAATTCAAGTGAAAAATTACAGGAGTATATTTTGTTTGCAGAATTTGTAAACTGAAAAGAACTTCAAGATAACTGATATTAATAGATTGAAAGTAAATGAAACATCCAGAGTCCTCCCGTACAGAAAAAGTTCTGTCCCAAAATGAAAACTGCCTATTTAATAATGCGTATATAGACTTTCGACAATGCTGGGCCCTCATTAGATTTTACCAAGTCTGTCACACTTGCACAAAAAGATATAGTGAACATGTGTCGCATTTCATTTTAGACTAGCCTCTCATATAAACAATCTATTATGTGCAGACTTTTTAGCACAAACATCATCTTCTTCAACCAAAAATTGTGACCTTTCATGTTGAGCTCGTGCTTGGCTATGGTACCATGCAACTTGTATACTTCTCTGGATGTGTCGAATTTAAAAATATTTGGCAAACAAGTTACTCGCATATTAATCAGCAAAAACTTTATAACTGAAGGAATTTACCATTCATATTTACTAGAAATAGTTTAATCATACATGTAGCTCATACAGGAAGGCATATGAATATAAACAAACTGGGATTGCATCAAGGTTACTGATCAATCCAAAATTCCGGAAAGATATCCCACGCCAAAGCAAACGCAAACATTGTGATGCATACCTGCTGCTTCAACAACTTGGCACAAGCTTTCTTACGAATATTAGGCATGTCATTCAATACACCAAATTCCATTCCATCCATATACCTGTGAAAATCAATTTAGAATATAAAGGAAGCAGTGATATACAAAAAAGCGACTCTGGGTAAGCTCCAAAGGCGACTAATAAATTGACGAAACAGAGGTACTACAGACCGCACGATTAGAGCTCCCTTGTCTTTTACCTTTAGGTCATGTGGAGATACTTTGATGTTGTATGACAAAACAGCTACTATCCTAATCACCTTAAATTAACAACAGAAATATCACTCGACTGCTATATCTGTGATAAGGATTTACTTTTGCGAGAGGTAGGAGTTGACGATGGCGGTGGCGTGAGAACGGGCGGTGGAGGCGGCGGAGCGCCATTCTTGGCAGAGAGAATTGAGCTCCGACCACTGGTTCCTCATGTTCCGTTGAGCAGCCGGTCTCCAGAGCCGCGCCGCGGTGGATGATGACGAAGGCGACGGCGTGGAGTTTTGGATTTGTGAATGGGCTTCATGTGGAGTAGTAGTCTCCATTTGCACTAGGCGATTCACTGAATTTACAAAACAATTGTCCTCCGATCCTTTCTTCCTCAACTTCTGCTCCTCTTTTCACCGACACCTCACATGTTTCATCTTGATGAAAAATTTATTTTCAGCTTATCGCCACTGGGATGGGGTTCTCACTCGGGACAGAAATCAAGGCAAAGGTTTTGTAATAAGGGGTTTTGCTGCTTCTACAATTAGGGCCGTAAACGGACCGAACTATACCGAACTATGGTACGTTTAAGTATACGTTTTGAAAATATCGAACCTTAGGTTCGAACATGTTTGAAAGTGTCGAATCTTAGAATTTAACGTTTGAGTATACGTTTGAGCACCTCGAACCATGCCGAACTTTTGCGAATCGAGCCGAACCGTTTGACTAAAGGTTTCAAATTTTTTACGAGTGACTGAATTAGATGGATGAGAGTTATTGAGAAATGAAAAAATGAGATAAATGATGATAAATTTGTATCTTTATCAGATTTTCAACATATTTTTGCATCATATCTAAGGCATGAAGCAAAAATATTGCATGAAGCATCCACAAATTGGACTAGGGCTGTGTTTTTGCTTAAATAGACTGATAGAATTAGTTGGGCTGGTGGAGAGTTATTTTTAAAGGGTCTCTGCTACAGTAACCGAGCCGAGCCGAACCGTTTGGTCCGGTTTGCGAACCCTAGATATTAGGGTTTGGTTCTAAGTTTGAGGGGCCGAATCGAGCTTTTTCGAGCCGAATATCTCGAACCGGATTGAGCTTTCAGGTTCGTTTACAACCCTACTTCTACCCAATCACCGGCAAAAAAACAAATTGTACTCTTATAAAAAAAACTGTACTCTTATAACAATATCATGTTTAATATCATATTTTGGATGTGTATAAAATAATCATACATGTCTTTATATAGGCTGAATGCTACAAACCACTAAAAGATTAAGTTACAAGTAGGTGAAAGCTAAGACTATAGAGATTGAAAAGCCAAAAGTATTGTACACGAAAGGCCAAAGGACATCCAAATTATTTCATTGTTTATAACACTCCCTTTTGGATGTTTATTGTATAAAATAATATATCGTTAAAGCCTTACTGGAAAATCCTTGTGGGTGAAAAACCAAGTGAAGGAACAAGGACATTATTCCATACTGCACACATGATGCTGGCTCGTTAAAAAAATCTTACCAGGAAAACCCTGTGGGAAAAATCATGGTTAAGGTAAAAAAGAGTGCAGTGCCTATATCTCCCCCTCATGATAATATCGCGTAAAATCTCTTGAATTTTACGAGATCTCTAACTCTTGTCTTGAAAACAACCTCTCTGTGCCGTTGGAGTCTAATTATCCTTGCCTTTGTTTATGTCTCGGGTTGGAATAAATTACTAGTTAATTTTTGAAATATTATCCAACCCTATTTTTAGCATTGTAGAACTTCTCATATGTAGCTGTCGCTTTGGCCAATAAATTTTTGGTGTATCCTTTTTTGAGTTGTATAGCCACTACATTACAAAGTTTGTAGAGCTTCAATCCTGGACAAACCACATCTTGTTGTGCTATATTGAATCTACAATCAAAATAATAACATCTCCACTATATGTGAATACATATTCACTTTTAAGAACAAATTATGAGAATCAGCGTAAACACTTTGCACCTGCAAATTCGATATAAACCTTTTTCGAATAGGCTAGTAGAGATGAAATAAAAATTTCTATATGTACCTTCAAGATTTCCATGCCTTCATACTGGACTTACTTTAAGGTCCGCTAGTGAGTTTATTAATTAATTATATCGGGGCGTGTATAATTAGCAAGATTAATCAATATCTTATTGCATTATGATATGTGGTACTTCAGAACTAAGAATTGCCTTTTCAAGTATTCAAAATGGTGACTATCATATTCCTTCAGGGAAGAAGTTGTTTTTCAGGATGTATTAGCATCTCTTGCATATATATTAAACGTAAATAACAAGTATACAATCGTGTATTTATAATCCTTCCGGGATCTTTATCTAATCAAATTTCATAAGTCACAATTTACAAGTGTTCTCAGATTAATAAATTATTTTAGTCTCCACTCAAAAGTATTTTTCCGCTACAAAATATCCATTGCTTTGAGAAAATTTTGAAATAATAATAAACTTCATAGCTTACAAAATAATTTTAGTATTCCCCATGTATTTTGATTATGAGGTGAAACTCATTGGAATGTCAATTAGAAACACATTCTAATTTCATCCACTCTGGTTAGAGATTTATATGAGTTATTACCTATCATAAATCATATTGACTTCAAAAAACATTAAAAGATTTAACATATCATTATAATTCACGTACATCTTATTGACCTGTGCACACCCTTATGTGTAATCCATCAGTTAAGAAGTATGCCAAAGTATAATTTGATATATATTAAATTAAACTAACAAGAAAGTTTTTTCATAAATATTTTATGTTGGACTGCTGGTCCAAAACCCTTTATAATTTGATAGGGCTAGTTCTCGAGAACTTGATTTGCTGCTTCTAGCAGTTTAGATCCGTCTAGAATTTAAATGTTGTCAAGTGGGTCATATAAAATTAAGATCAAATCCTTCGTATACTGTAGACTTTTTGGTAACCATGTAATCATATCCAACACAAGATACTATTTCTCTTCATAATCAATACAAGGTCATTGTACAACCATCTTGTAACACCCCAAATCTTAGATGGGACATTACACGCCGTAGGACCCTCATGAGGGTCTCCCAGGCTAACTCATGAGACATAAACCACAATGAAATCTGAAAAGACGCACTTAACATAGTAAAAATAAGGTCGTGGCCTCGGCCAAAACATTTTAATGGAAGTAAATGAGGCATAAGTCAAATACCAATTCATTGCCCATGCAGGGGACCTAAACCAAGTTTAAAAGTAATCAGTCCAACTCCAATACTCATACAAATACAATGACAAAGCATGAAAATATAGACTCGAGCCACATCATCATGCCAGACCATCCCTTGCGTGCGCATCCCGTGCCAGCTCCTCAGCTCGACCAATACCTGAAATGCATAAGACGCATTTCTCCCATTTAAGGGGTTAACATTCGAATAGCTAGTGCAAGTACAACTTACATAATGCTATTAGGGAGTATAATCAAACATGAAAACTGCTTTTGAAAAATACTAGAAACACAATATTCTGGAATATCACAATTTTTCTCAACAAAGTATGCCCATCAAGGCAAAACATAACATCACATTACCACAATACAATTTCACAGTTGGTAACCCATGGCCGTACCCCTTAGTATCGACCCCCAGAGGCCCCGTCGGACCCTCTCCAGGTGGGAAACCACTTCCGCGGTCGTACCCCTTAGTAGCGACCCCCAGAGGCCCCGTCGGACCATCTCCAGGTGGAATACACGATATCAACATACGCACACACACAATTATCACAACTTTCCATCAATGTCGAATTTTACATTCTACATAACAAAATGTAAATAAGTACTTGCCTTGGGTGAGACGACGGAAGGGAAAAGTTGAAAGGTAAGGTTTCGGTCCGAATAATCTTCACAAATCCGATCTTAACAACAATAGAGACACAATCAACTACAATTCCACTGAGAAATTACGAATCAATCGGCGTTCTACCCTAAGGGACAATACACCGAACACTACGAATGCATAAAGGTTAATCTAGATTAACGAAGGGGAAGAACTCGGGATTAATCCACAAAACTACTAGGAAAGACTAAAACCATGATCACATAACTATAATCAACCATCAATCGAAGCAAAAACGGGAATAACAATGAATTATAGTCAAGAACCCTAATATTAGGTAAAATGCCAAAATACCTCAATTTCACGTTGAAATGGTGGAAGGAAGATGGTTGATTCATGTTAGAATGTCCAATTCCGAGTTATAAGATGATGAAAGGTAATATATGAGGGAGATCGCCCGAAATCGCCAAGGAGAAGTGGAAAAACGGGAGGAAAAGGAAGAAATGGGGTTAAAACACCCGTCTGTCCTATATATACTGGACAGAACACGGCGCAACAAACGGCCCAAATAGCGCCGTGTTCATCGCCGTATTGCAGGTCAGCGGGCGACCCCTGTGCGACACGGCGCACAGACACGGCGCAACATGCCGCGGGTCTTGCGCCGTTTCGCAAGACAGCGAGCACCATTGGGCAACACGGCGCACAGACACGACGCAAAATGTCGCGGGTCTTGTGCCGTTTTGCACAGGTCATGCCAGACAGCTTCTGATCTCAAGACGAAGCTACTAAAACTTGGAAAACAATAAGCCACAACACGACATGCCGACCGAATGGTCCGAGAGAATACCAACAACGGAAAAGGTAATATCCAATAAACCGGAACGGTCCGTGGTACACAACCAAAATCGAACAAAGGGCAAATTCCCTAAACTTATAGGAAATTACAAAACGGCCCAAACGTCCGAAAATCACGATACAATGTCGGATTAACAATCCGAAACTCACAACATGTGCAACCCAACCATACGAACTTATGAGGACAGAGAAATAGTGAAATTGAACGAGTTTTACGAGAATCGAGCGTACATGCGATAAAACATAGTTCGAGATGAAAATACACAAAAACATCACCAAAACTCGTCCAAATGGAAAAACTCAAAGAACAATTTAGATTCAGAATCCCAGAATAGTGACAAACGAGTCGTCCGAAATGAACATACACCAAAAATAGAAATTACCAAAAACAAAAAGTACGGATATTACATTCTCTCCCCCTAAAAATAAGTTTCGTCCCGAAACTTACAACGCGAATAACTCGGGGTATCTCGACCTCATACTCTCCTCTGTCTCCCACATGGCTTCCTCGAATCCATGCCTCGACCATTGCACTTTAACCAAAGAAATGGTTTTGTGCCTGAGTTGCTTCACCCGACGCTCTAAGATCTGAATCGGCCTCTCCTCGAAGGTAATATCGGGCCCCAACTCGATCTCTCCATAATAGATAATATGACTAGGGTCTGGTATGTACTTCCTAAGCTGGGAAACATGAAATACGTTATGCACGTGACTCAAGGACGGCGGCAAACCTAACTGATATGCAAGCTCTCCAACTCTCTCTAGAACCTCGAATGGCCCAATATATCTCGGACTAAGTTTACCCTTTCGACCGAAGCGGTAAACTCCCCGTGTCGGCGACACCTTAAGCAACACATGGTCTCCCACCTCAAACTCTAACGGCCAGCGACGTGTATCGGCATAAGACTTCTGTCGACTCTGGGCCGTCAACATCCTATCGCGAATCAGAGCAATCTTCTCTCTCGTTTCAACTACCATATCGGGCTCGGTACCAATTAGCTCGGATGCATCATCCCAACACAACGGAGATCTGCACCTCCTCCCATATAATGCCTCAAATGGTGCTATTTTGATCGAGGCGTGCCAACTATTGTTGTACGTGAACTCGATCAACGGCAAGTGCGACTCCCAATCATCCTTCCAATCTAAGGCACATGTTCTCAACATATCCTCCAGCGTCTGGATCGTCTGCTCTGACTTCCCATCAGTCTGAGGGTGGTAAGATGTACTGAGTCTCAACCCAGTCCCCAAAGCTCGATGAACAGCCTGCCAAAAATGTGATACAAACCGGCCATCTCGATCCGAAATAATACTCCTAGGAGTCCCATGCAGTCTCACGATCTCTGCTACAAATACTCGTGCCAGCCTCTCCGGCCCCCAAGTATCCTTAATACCCAGGAAATGAGCTGATTTGGTTAGTCGATCAACAATAACCCAAATCATGTTCATTCCAGTCCGAGTCCTAGGCATCCTGGTAATGAAATCTATAGAGATGTCTTCCCACTTCCATTCCGGAATGGGAAGTGGTCGTAGCAACCCTGCGGGCAGGTCAAACACTTCGCCACAAACTCGCTAACATCCGTCTTCAAATTGCTCCACCAGTAGTTACTCCTCACATCCTTGTACATTTTGCTCGTACCAGGGTGTATGGAGTAAGGTGTGGTATGAGCCTCGCTCAAGATCTTCTACCTCAACTCAATGTCATTCGGTACACATAATCTGTCGCGAAATCTCAAAACTCCGTCATCCTGAATCACAAACATAGGGGCTTTCCCCTTCCTCACATCCTCCCTCAACTGTATCAAAAACGGATCATCATACTGCTTCGCCTTGATGTCATCACTCAAGGACGAAGTGATCTCCAACGCACATAACTGACCCTGAACTCTCTGAACCCAAACCTCGATATTTTGACAAATAAAATCCCGCTAGATCCTGCTCTGTGGTGTAAGTACCTCTAACATATGTAACGCCATCGGCTTTCGGCTCAACGCATCAGCCACTACGTTAGCCTTACCCGGATGATAAAGTATTTCGAGGTCGTAATCTTTAATTAGCTCCAACCACCAACGCTGTCTCATATTCAACTCTTTCTGACTGAAGATATACTTCAAACTCTTGTGATCCGTAAAAATCTTACACGACGACCCGTAGAGATAATGCCTCCAGATCTTTAAGGCGAAAACGACCGCAGCTAACTCCAAATCGTGCGTGGGATAATTTACCTCATAAGGTTTCAACTGGCGGGACGCATAAGCAATAACCCTATCTCTCTGCATCAAAACACATCCGAGCCCGAGGCCCGAAGCATCACTATACACCACGAAATCCTCGTTCCCCTGAGGCAATGCTAAAATGGGTGCGGTAGTCAATCGTCTCTTCAACTCATCGAAACTATCCTGTCTGTCTGCGGTCCACTCGAACTTCTGAGTTTTCTGGAGTAACTGAGTGAGCGGTCTAGCGATCTTAGAAAATCCCTCAACGAATCTATGATAATAGCCTGCAAGTCCCAGAAAACTCCTCACTTCCTTCACATTCTTAGGCGGTTCCCATGCCATCACCGCCTCTATCTTCTGTGGATCTACCTGAACTCCATCCGCTGAAATCACGTGCCCGAGGAACATCACTTCCTTGAGCCAAAACTCACACTTAGAGAACTTCGCATACAACTGCTTAGTTCTCAAGGTGTCCAACACAATCCGGATATGTAAGGCATGCTCCTCTCGGCTCCGGGAATAGATAAGAATGTTGTCGATAAAGACGACCACGAACTTGTCCAAATATTCAATAAAAACTTTGTTCATCAACTGCATGAACATTGCTGGGCATTGGTTAGCCCGAAAGGCATAACCAAAAACTCATAATGGCCATATCTCATCCGAAAGGCAGCTTTCGGTATATCACTGTCCCGAATCCTCAACTGGTAGTAGCCCGATCATAAATCAATCTTCGAGAAGACTGTCGCTCCTTGAAGCTGATCAAATAAATTGTCAATTCTGGGCAAAGGGTATTTGTTTTTGATGGTCAACTTGTTTAATTCTCGATAATCGATGCATAAACGAAGCGATCCATCCTTCTTCTTAACAAAAAGTACAGGCGCACCCCAAGGCGATGCGCTCGGTCGAATATACCCTTTATCTAACAACTATCCTAACTGTTTCTTCAACTCTAACATCTCCGACGGTGCCATATGGTACGTCGCTCAAGAAATAGGGGCCGCATTTGGCTCTAAATCAATAAAAAACTCCACCTCTCGCTGTGGTGGTAATCCCGGCAAGTCATCCGAAAATACGTCGGGGTACTCGCTAACAATTGGAATCGACGACATGTCGACCCCACCATCGCCCGCCTGCAGAGCGTAACACAAATAGCCGACACAACCCTGATTCAGAAGTTTCATCGCCTTCAAGGCGCTAATAACACTTCCCAATCTACCCGACTTACAACCGACGAGAGTATGCTCAGTTCCATCCTCGGCTACTATCGAGATGGTACGAGTCCGATAGTTCATGATAACGCCGTGACAATCCAGCCAATCATCCCCGAGGATAAAATCCTCACCCTTAAGGTCTATAACAATGAGATTCGAGGGCCAATCTCGGCTCCCGATCCTCACTGGGCAATCCCTAACTTCCCGGTCCCCAACCATATGATCCTCGCTAGGCGTACTCACTACAAACGGTTCACACTCGGACAAGCAGTCAAAGCCAATACGACTCACACAATCCGAAGCAATAAAGGAATGGGTAGCACCCGAATCAAAAAGCACTGAAACTGGATGTGTAAGGATCTGAGTGGTACCTGACGCCACTGGAACATCCGTCTCCTCCGTGCGTCTCATCTGGTACAAACGAGGGTGCACTGAGCCCGAACTATAAGTAGCCCGGCGGTCCGGCTGGCCTCGACCTCTACCACGACCCGTACCCTGAGGACTCTGAGATGCTTGTACACTTTGGCCGACACTCGGTTCCCCCATTGCTGTAGTTACCATAGGAGTTCTGACTATCTTGGCTACTGTCTTGCAGTGAGTCGCACGATGACCACTCTGTCCGCACGAGAAACATGTGACTAGAGGATTTGGACAATACTTCGCTAAATGGTCACTCTGACTACAATTGAAACAAACTCTGCCGCCTGGTAAAGGGGACTGGACTGAGCGGTTACCCTGAGACCCTCCAGCCTGGTGAAACGGCTTCTTTACCGAAATAGGAGCAGACTGAGATCTTGGAAAACGACCACCCTTGCCGGCTGAAAAACTGCCAACTGTCTTCTGTTTCTTGGCCTCGGAACCCAACTCTGATTCCGGGACAGCCATCTCAATCGCTAGGGCGCGATGCTGATACTCTTTCAAGGTGGCACACATAAGCGGTGCCATACTCTGTCTGATATGCGGTTTCATGCGCATATTGAAATAACGGATCTTGTCGGCCTCGGTCCTCACTTGATCTTTCACGAATCCAAATTGCTTATTATAAGAGATAATGGCCTGAGAAATAGGCACGTCTTGAGGTGTAGCAGTGAAGAACTCCACAATCATGCGTTCTTTGACTGGCGGCGGACAATATTCTGCTTCCATAGCAGCCTTGAATTCCTCCCAAGTGGCTCGACGGTCTCTGGGCGTCACAGCCTCCCACCATTCCGCAGCTTCCTTATCCAGAAGGTACTGGGCAATATGTGCCCTCCTGTCATCGGGACAAGCTACGATATCAAAGGTCCTGGACAACTGAAAGAGCCAATTCTCCCAACCGAGGGAGTCAGAAGATCCGGAGAAACGAGGAGGGTGCATCTTAGTCACCGTCTGAAGCCACTTACTAGCTTCTTCCTCAGGAGTCGGGGGCGGATTCTGGCGTCCTCCCTGAGCTATCTGGGCAAGTTGGGCTACCAACTGCTGAAGTACGGCAGTAGCCCTGGCGTCGGCATTATTACCCGGCGGCACTGAATGAGAGGCTGAGTCCGCAGAGGACTGAGAAAGTGAGCCCTCCTCATTATTAGCACCCCGACCACAGCCTCAGCCGCGTCCCCTAGCTGGTCTACCGCGACCTCTCAACATACTGAAGAAAGATATGAAAGAACAAGATCAGAAAGATTCACAATTTGCAAGATCGATGCCATAATCACAACTCAAACAACACGAGGAAACGAACTACATAGATATAAGAGTTTGAGGAGACTTACAGTCACGGGTCGCACGAAGAGATGGTAGCACGATGATATTAGGCTCAATAACTGACTCTAACGACACGACCACAGACACAAAATTTACCGACAGCCTAGGTATTCATAACCTAAGCTCTGATACCATAAATGTAACACCCCAAATCTTAGATGGGACATTACACGCCGTAGGACCCTCATGAGGGTCTACCAGGCTAACTCATGAGACATAAACCACAATGAAATCTGAAAAGACGCACTTAACATAGTAAAAATAAGATCGTGGCCTCGGCCAAAATATTTTAATGGAAGTACATGAGGCATAAGTCAAATACCAATTCATTGCCCACGCAGGGGACATAAACCAAGTTTAAAAGTAATCAGTCCAACTCCAATACTCAGACAAATACAATGACAAAGCATGAAAATATAAACTCGAGCCACATCATCATGCCATACCATCCTTTGCGTGCGCATCCCGTGCCAGCTCATCAGCTCGACCAATACCTGAAATGCATAAGACACATTTCCCCCATTTAAGGGGTTAGCATTCGAATAGCTAGTGCAAGTACAATTTACATAATGCTATTAGGGAGTATAATCCAACATGAAAAATGCTTTTGAAAAATACTAGAAACACAATATTCCGGAATATCACATTTTTTCTCAACAAAGTATGCCCATCAAGGCAAAACATAACATCACATTACCACAATACAATTTCACAGTTGGTAACCCGTGGCCGTACCCCTTAGTATCAACCCCCAGAGGCCCCGTCGGACCCTCCCCAGGTGGGAAACCACTTCCGCGGTCGTACCCCTTGGTAGCGACCCCCAGAGGCCCCGTCGGACCATCCTCAGGTGGAATACACGATATCAACATACGCACACACACAATTATCACAACTTTCCATCAATGTCGAATTTTACGTTCTACATAACAAAATATAAAGAAGTACTTGCTTTGGGTGAGACGACGGAAGGGAAAAGTTGAAAGGTAAGGTTTCGGTCCGAATAATCTTCACAAATCCGATCCTAACAATAATAGAGACTCAATCAACTACAATTCCACTGAGAAATTACGAATCAATCGGCGTTCTACCCTAAGGAACAATACACCGAACACTACGAAGGCATAAAGGTTAATCTAGATTAACGAAGGGGAAGAACTCGGGATTATTCCACAAAACTACTTGGAAAGACTAAAACCATGATCACATAACTATAATCAACCATCAATCGAAGCAAAAACGGGAATAACAATGAATTATAGTCAAGAACCCTAATATTAGGTAAAATGCCAAAATACCTCAATTTCACATTGAAATGGTGGAAGGAAGATGGTTGATTCGTGTTATAATGTCCAATTCCGAGTTATAAGATGATGGAAGGTAATATATGAGGGAGATCGCCCGAAATCGCCAAGAAGAAGTGGAAAAACGGGAGGAAAAGGAAGAAATAGGGTTAAAACACCCATCTGTCCTATATATAATGGACAGAACACGGCGCAACAAACGGCCCAAATAGCGCCGTGTTCATCGCCGTATCGGAGGTCAGCGGACGGCCCTTGTGCGACACGGCGCAACATGCCGCAGGTCTTGCGCCGTTTCGCAAGACAGCGAGCTGTAACACCCCAAAGTTATTCGGGGTATATTACAGCGCTGTGAGCCCCGCCGCTGGACCCACAAGGCTAAACATACGCGGAACTATGAAACTTAACCGAGAAGGTCTACATACATTGAGATGAAGAACAATACAACGGGCATTCAAAACATAACCAATGTATTAGAAGACATCACAACACAAATCAATACCTCGGCAAACACAGGCCGGAACATCAATGAAAAAGGGAAAATAGCACTCGAGTATTCAATAACCATTCCAGTACAACAACACTGAATGGAAAACTCAAAAACATAACCGGAGGAAAGACACAGTATCACACTTGCCCATCATCTTCATGCCGACCCGATACCTGCCTATCCGCTCTCCTGGAACCTGAAATACATAAAAAGTATTTCCCCCATAAAGGGGTTAGTCGTCGAATAGCTAGTGCAAGTATATTAGGTATGAAACACAATACTTCTCGACAATAAAGTAAATTTAATCGTCAATTCATCAATTCAAGACTAGTATTCCAGAATAACTAAATCTCATAGCATCACATCAAGACGTATGAATACCGTGGAACCGCACCAGAGGCTACGGAACCCTTAGGGGACCTGTCGGCCCGCCCCAAAGTGGTTCGTTCATATCATCCGTCATCAATACATATATGAATACCGTGGAACCGCACCAGAGGCTACGGAACCCTTAGGGGACCTATCGGCCCGCCCCAAAGTGGTTGATTCATATTATCCATGGAATCGCACCAGAGGCTACGAAACCCTCAGAGGACCATCGGCCCATCCCGGAGTGGATAGAAATAATCATGCCATTAATATTTCATACTTTCAAAGTCGAGAACGCACATTCATAAATATATACTTGCCTTTGAGACATCGAGAAATCGAATGGAAAAAGGGTATGAGTTCGGTAGGTCCAAGAACGCGCTTCCGGCACCTAAACGATTCGCAAGGAATATGATAATCAATTATCCATATTCGAATTACACAAAGAAACCCCCGAAACCCGTCTACGATTCATAAAAATATACGGATAATCAACTAGAGGTTGGAAAATCGTCCAAAATCTCACAAGTCCGAAAATGGCACAATCCAAACCGTAAAATCGTAGGAAAAGCATTCATACAGTATAGATACATCATAATCTCAAGGTTCTCAATCTTCAAAACGGATAAATCGGACGAATCTGCGAAAAACCCCGAAATTCCCAAAAAGTAGGGTTCTAAGGATTTTTACCTTGATTCGGATGTTAGGATGAATTAGATGTTGTGAAATCCTTGTTCTCCAACCAGATATGTCGTTGCTAGAAGGAAGATCGCTTCCAATCGCCCAAGATCGTCTCTCCCGAGCGATTCCCGTCGAAAAGGAATGAAGAAGGTGAGAAATGACGAAAATAAAGTCAACTGTCATATATATATCTGCCCAGTCTAGCGCACGCTACGCCTCCTTCATTAGTGTGCGCTAGCGAAGTCACCGGGTAGTCCAGTGGCTTCTGCCGGCCCCATTAGCGCGTGCTAAACGTCTATCTCTAGCGTGCGCTAGCCCAAAATGTGGCATCCAGTTCTGGAGTCCAGAACTTACTGTCTTTGTCCTGCTCAAACCTTAGCATGCGCTACCGCTATGGCTTAGCGGGCGTTATGCAAAAGCTTTAGCGTGCGCTAGCCGAAGCCTAGCGTACGCTATCTTATAGTCCAGAAAACCTGGCAACCTCACTGCCTCTGCCGACCAGCCCGGTAGCGTGTGCTACGGACGGGTGTTAGCGTGCGGTAGTAACCACGAATAGCGCGCGCTAACAACTCCTAGCGTGCGTTAATCCGCCAGTCCAGAGCGATGCAGGTTCTTGGTTCGACACAGCTGATCCCCTTAGCGCGCGCTACGGATCAAAGCTAGCATGCGCTAATCAAGCAGAATTAGCGTGCGTTAGCCTAGGCCTAACGTGCGCTATTTCTCTGACCCAGAGCACTTCCGCAAGGTCTAGAACAACATGATCAAGACCTAAATAAGATACGAAACTCAATAACAATAACAACATCTCCAAGCATTTACAGAGCGACAAAATAAGGAGGACGGCAAAGTCAAACAGTAATAAAAGTACGGGTTTTACATTCTCCCCCTCTAAAAAGAAGTTTCGTCCCGAAACTTAAGAAATAAATAGTTCGGGGTATTCCACCCGCATCTTCTCTTCCATCTCCCAAGTTGCCTCCTCGACCCCATGTCTCGACCATTGCACTTTAACCAGTGGAATGGTCTTATGCCGAAGTTGTTTATCGCGACGCTCAAGGATCTTCACGGGTCTCTCCGGAAAGGTAATATCCTCGGCTACGTCAATCTCACTGTAGTCGATAATGTGGCTCGGATCCGGTACGTACTTTCTCAATTGAGACACATGAAAAACACTATGGACGTGACTCAAAGCTGGAGGAAACGCCAAGCGATAAGCTAAATCTCCAACTCTGTCCAAAATCTCGAAAGGTCCGATATACCTCGGACTAAGTTTCCCCTTTTTCCCGAAGCGGAAAACTCCACGGGTCAGCGACACCTTGAGTAAGACATGATCCCCCACTTCGAACTCCAAGGGTCGACGACGAGTATCAGCATAAGATTTCTGACGACTCTGGGCAGTCAGCAATCGCTCCCGGATAATAGAAATCTTTTCCTTAGTCTCCATCAACATATCCGGCTCCGTCCCAACTAGCTCAGAAGCCTCGTCCCAACATAATGGCGACCTACATCGCCTACCATAGAGTGCCTCGAAGGGTGCCATTTTGATCGACGCATGCCAACTATTATTGTAAGCAAACTCGATCAACGACAAGTGAAGCTCCCAATCATTACTCCAGTCTAAGGCACAAGCCTGCAACATATCTTCCAACGTCTGAATCGTCCTCTCTGTCTGACCATCCGACTGAGGATGAAAGGAAGTGCTCAATCTCAACTCAGTACCCAAAGCCTGATGAACGGCCTGCCAAAAGTGCGATACGAAACGGCCATCTCGATCAGAAACAATGGTCTTGGGGGCACCGTGTAACCTCACGATCTCAGCAATAAAGGTTCGAGCCAGTCTATCCGGTCCCTAAGTATCCTTAATACCCAAGAAGTGTGCAGACTTTGTCAGCCGATCGACAATTACCCAAATCATATCCATTCCGGCCCGAGTTCTCGGCATGCCAGTGATGAAATCCATCGAGATATCTTCCCACTTCCACTCGGGAATGGGAAGTGGTTTCAACAACCCCGCTGGTCGTTGATGTTCGATCTTGACTTGTTGACACGTCAAGCACCGTAGTACAAACTCCGTAACATCCTTCTTTATGTTATTCCACCAAAAATTGCGCTTCAAATCTTTGTACATCTTACTCGTCCCGGGGTGGATTGAGTAAGGCGTAGCATGAGCTTCTCGGAGAATTATCTGCCTCAACTCTAAATCGTTCGGAACACAAAGCCTGACCTGAAATCTCAGAATACTATCCTCGTGAACCATAAAGCCAGGAGCTTTTCCTTTAATTACATCTTCCTTCAGTTAAGAAATCATCGGGTCACTCCACTGCTTCCCTTTGATGTCATCAACTAAGGACGAAGTAATTTCGAGAGTACACAACTGTCCCTGTACTCGTTGAAGCCAAACTTCTATCCCTTGCTCAAATAAGTCCTGGCGAATTTTCTTCTGAGATGTAAGAACCTCGAGCATTTGAAGAGACGCCGATTTGCGGCTCAAAGCATCCGCAACGACATTGGCTTTCCCGCGGTGGTAAAGAATTTCCAAATCATAATCCTTTATCAACTCTAACCAACGTCTCTATCTCATATTCAGCTCCTTCTGACTGAAAATATACTTCAGGCTCTTGTGATCGGTATAAATCCAGCACGGTGAACCATACAAATAATACCGCCAAATCTTGAGTGCGAAGACAATTGCGGCCAACTCTAAATCATGAGTAGGATAATTCATCTCATAAGGCTTTAATTGTCGAGACGCAAAAGCTATCGTCTTATCATGCTGCATAAGTACACAGCCCAGGCCTTGACCCGAAGCATCACTATAAACTGCAAAGCCCTCGCTACCATGTGGTAAAGTTAGAATCGGCGCTGAAGTCAATCGTCTCTTCAGTTCATCGAAGCTCTGTTGTCTCTCATCCGTCCAGATAAACTTTTCGGTCTTCTGGAGCAATTTTGTAAGCGGCCGAGCGAGTTTCGAGAACCCCTCGACAAACCGACGGTAATACCCAGCAAGGCCCAAAAAGCTACGGACCTCCTTAACATTTTTAGGCGGTGCCCAAACTAGCACTGCCTCAATCTTCTGTGGGTCTACAAGAACCCCTTCGGCCGAAATCACATGGCCGAGAAACATAACTTCTTCCAACCAAAACTCACATTTCGAGAATTTTGCATAGAGGTGCTCGGCTCTCAAAATGTCTAAAACCAAATGCAAGTGTCGGGCATATTCCTCCTTATCTCGAGAATAGATCAAGATGTCGTCAATAAAAACGACTACACACCTGTCAAGGTACTCGATGAATATTTTATTCATTAACTGCATGAATACTGCCGGCGCATTAGTCAACCCAAAAGGCATAACTACAAATTCATAATGCCTATATCTCGGCCGAAACGCCGTCTTCGGAACGTCGGACTCCCTCACCCTGAGTTGATAATACCCGGATCTTAAATCAATCTTCGAGAAAACTGCAGCCCCTTGCAATTGATCAAATAAATCGTCTATACGAGGTAAAGGATACTTATTCTTGATGGTTACTTTGTTCAGCTCACGGTAGTCGATGCACAAACGTAGTGAACCATCCTTCTTCTTCACGAAAAGAACAGGCGCGCCCCAAGGCAAAGCGCTCGGTCTGATGTAACCTTTTTCCAGAAGTTCTCCCAATTGATTCTTTAATTCTTGCATCTCGGAAGTTGCCATCCTGTAAGGTGCTTTAGAAATCGGAGCCGCATCTGGCTCTAAGTCCACGATAAATTCTACCTCTCGATCCGGCGGTAATCCCGGGAGGTCATCCGGAAAAACATCGGGGAACTCATTAACAACCGGAAGCGAAGAGAAATCGACTTTGTTTCCTTCCATTTTCAAGGCATAATACCAAAAGCCCGTACAACCTTTATTCAAAAGTTTTACGGCCTTCATGGCACTGATAAGTAACTTGGATTGGCTCGACTTACGTACCAAAAATGAGTACTCAAATCCGTCTTTAGTCATCATAGTGATAACCTTGGTACGGTAATTCATAATCGCTTGGTGACTATCAAGCCAATCCTCGCCGAGGATCACGTCCTCGCCTTCCATATCAACTATAATCAGATCCGATAACCATTCCATACCGGATATACTCACTGGAAAATCTCTAATCTCCCGATTCCCCACAATTCTATCCCCGCTAGGCAGTTTCACAATAAAGGGATCGCAAGCAGTCATACAAGTTATATTCAAACAGCGTACACACTCTAAAGAAATAAAAGAATGTGTGGCACCCGTATCAAAAAGTACACGGACTGGATGAGATGAAATATGAATGGTACCTAAAGCCACCGCCGCGTCGGGTTCGTCTGTTCGACGCATCTCATATACCCGTGGTTGTACCAAACCGACGCTAGAGTTTCCCCCTCCATCATTCTGACCCCGTCCCCGGCCCCTGCCGAAATTCTGCTGAGGTTGACCAAAAGATTGTCGTTGATTCATACTTTGATCAAGTGGTGCTGGGGCAGAAGCCCGAGTGTCCAAAGTCTTATTCGGCTCGGAACAATAAGCCGTTCTATGTCCCATCTGTCCGCACGTGTGACACTTCAATGGTGGGAAGTGGCATTCCAAATTAATGTGGCCTGAACGGCCACAATTATAGCAAGTCACCACGCGATTTGTGATACCCGGAGTAGGACGGTAACCCCTCTTTCCTTTATTAGAACGTGACGACTGTCCGGCAGAACGGTTAGTCGTCTGTGACCTATGAAAGTTGCCACTCTTAGAGTTAGAAAAATTTCCCGAGACTTTCTGCTTCTTCGGTTCTTCAACGGTATCATTGTCGGGGTTCAACATATCATGGGCTAAAGCTCTGTCCTGATACTCTTTCAGTATGGTACAAGCAAATCCGGCCATGTACCGCCGTAAGTCCAAATTCATCCGCATATCAAAATAGCGGATCTTATCACGCTCGTTACGTACTTGATCCTTCACATGGATCAATTGTTGGTTGTACTCCACGATCGCCTGCGAAACGGGAATATCTTGTGGTTTAGCCTCGAAAAAGGCTCGGATCGGCCCTCTCGCACCGTCCAAGGACAAAACTCGGCCTCCAAAAGCTCTTTAAATTCATCCCACGTGGCAATACGATCCTGTGGCTTGATGACCTTCCACCAGGTAGCAGCCTCCTTAGTGAGAAAATACTGAGCAATCGGTACTTTCCTCACTTCGGGGCAATCAACCGCCTCGAAAATTTTTTTCCAACTCCGCTAGCCAATCTTCCCAGCCTAACGGATCGGTGGCACCGCCAAACTGTGGAGGGTGCATTCGGATTACATTCTGAAGCAGGGCATCCGTGTTTGGGTTCGGATTATTCAGCTGAACAGTTTGGGCTAAAATGGTCATCTGAGTAGCCAATTGTTGAAGTGCATTCGCAAGTCCAACGTCCGCGTTGTTCTCCTGACCGTTTGACTGGTCGTGCTGACTCTCGGTGTCAGGATGCACCGAGTTCGACAAACTGGGGTTGGTCGACCCCGCAACTGAACTGATGGAAACGGCCGCGCCACGACCCCTTCCTCGTCCACGGCCACGACCACGGCCCCGACCCCTACCAGCTGACATACTGAAGAACACATAAGGTACGTAAGCACAATTCAATCGCACGTCATCAAAGTGATCGATTCTCAAGAATACCAATAAAAAGAAGCAAAACGAATAAGGAAACACCAGAAGAGTAAGAGGTCTTACAAGTACCGGTCGCACTGTGATGATGGCAGAGTAGTGATACTGTGGACAAATGACGACTCATTCGACCCAAAAGACCGACAACCTAGGTATCCATAGACCTAAGCTCTGATACCATATTCTGTAACACCCCCAAGTTATTCGGGGTATATTACAGCGCCGTGAGCCCCGCCGCGGGACCCACAAGGCTAAACATACGCGGAAGTATGAAACTTGACCGAGAAAGTCTACATACATTGAGATGAGGAACAATACAACGGGCATTCAAAACATAACCAATGTATTCGAAGACATCACAACACAAATCAATACCTCGGCAAACACAGGCCGGAACATCAATGAAAAAGGGAAAATAGCACTCGAGTATTCAATAACCATTCCAGTACAACAACACTAAATGGAAAACTCAAAAACATAACCGGAGGAAAGACACAGTATCACACTTGCCCATCATCTTCATGCCGACCCGATACCTGCCTATCCGCTCTCCTGGAACCTGAAATACATAAAAAGTATTTCCCCCATAAAGGGGTTAGCCGTCGAATAGCTAGTGCAAGTATATTAGGTATGAAACACAATACTTCTCGACAATAAAGTAAATGTAACCGTCAATTCATCAATTCAAGACTAGTATTCCGGAATAACTAAATCTCATAGCATCACATCAAGACGTATATGAATACCGTGGAACCGCACCAGAGGCTACGGAACCCTTAGGGGACCTGTCGGCCCGCCCTAAAGTGGTTCGTTCATATCATCCGTCATCAATACATATATGAATACCGTGGAACCGCACCAGAGGCTACGGAACCCTTAGGGGACCTATCGGCCCGCCCCAAAGTGGTTAATTCATATTATCCATGGAATCGCACCAGAGGCTACGAAACCCTCAGAGGACCATCGTCCCATCCCGGAGTGGATAGAAATAATCATGCCATTAATATTTCATACTTTCAAAGTCGAGAACGCACATTCATAAATATATACTTGCCTTTGAGACATCGAGAAATCGAATGGAAAAAGGGTATGAGTTCGGTAGGTCCAAGAACGCGCTTCCGGCACCTAAACGATTCACAAGGAATATGATAATCAATTATCCATATTCGAATTACACAAAGAAACCCCCGAAACCCGTCTACGATTCATAAAAATATACGGATAATCAACTAGAGGTTGGAAAATCGTCCAAAATCTCACAAGTCCGAAAACGGCACAATCCAAACCGTAAAATCGTAGGAAAAGCATTCATACGGTATAGATACATCATAATCTCAAGGTTCTCAATCTTTAAAACGGATAAATCGGACGAATCTGCGAAAACCCCCGAAATTCCCAAAAAGTAGGGTTCTAAGGATTTTTACCTTGATTCGGATGTTAGGATGAATTAGATGTTGTGAAATCCTTGTTCTCCAAACAGATATGTCGTTGCTAAAAGGAAGATCGCTTCCAATCGCCCAAGATCGTCTCTCCCGAGCAATTCCCGTCGAAAAGGAGTGAAGAAGGTGAGAAATGACGAAAATAAAGTCAACTGTCATATATATATATATATATATATATATATATATATATATATATATATATATATATATATATCTGCCCAGTCTAGCGCACGCTACGCCTCCTTCATTAGCGTGCGCTAGCGAAGTCACCGGGTAGTCCAGTGGCTTCTGCCGGCCCCATTAGCGCGCACTAAACGTCTATCTCTAGCGTGCGCTAGCCCAAAATGTGGCATCCAGTTCTGGAGTCCAGAACTTACTGTCTTTGTCCTGCTCAAACCTTAGCGTGCGCTACTGCTATGGCTTAGCGGGCGTTATGCAAAAGCTTTAGCGTGCGCTAGCCGAAGCCTAGCGTACGCTCTCTTATAGTCCAGAAAACCTGGCAACCTCACTGCCTCTGCCGACCAGCCCGGTAGCGTGCGCTATGGACGGGTGTTAGCGTGCGTTAGTAACCACGAATAGCGCGCGCTAACAACTCCTAGTGTGCGTTAATCCGCCAGTCCAGAGAGCAGTCTGGGTTACTGGTTCTGACCTGGCTGATCCCCTTAGCGCGCGCTACGGCTCAAAGCTAGCATGCGCTAATCAAGCAGAATTAGCGTGCGTTAGCGTAGGCCTAACGTGCGCTATTTCTCTGGCCCAGAACACTTCCGCAAGGTCTAGAACAATACGATCAAGACCCAAATAAGATACGAAACTCAATAACAATAACAACATCTCCAAGCATTTACAGAGCGACAAAATAAGCAGGACGGCAAAGTCAAATAGTAATAAAAGTACGGGTATTACACGAGCACCACTGGGCGACACGGCGCAAAATGCTGCGGTCTTGCGCCGTTTTGTACAGGTCATGCCAGACAGCTTCTGATCTCAAGACGAAGCTACTAAAACTTTGAAAAACAATAAACCACAACACAACATGCCGACCCAATGGTCCAAGAGAATACCAACAATGGAAAAGATAATATCCAATAAACCAGAACGGTCCGTGGTACACAACCAAAATCGAACAAGGGGCAAATTCCCTAAACTTATAGGAAATTACGAAACGACCCAAATATCCGAAAATCACGATACAATGCCGGATTAACAATCCGAAACTCACAACATGCGCAACCCAACCATACGAACTTATGAATACAGAGAAATAGTGAAATTGAATGAGTTTTACGAGAATCGAGCGTACATGCGATAAAACATAGTTCGAGACGAAAATACGCAAAAATATCACCGAAACTCGTCCAAATGGAAAAACTCAAAGAACAATTTAGATTCAGAATCCCAAAATAGTGACAAGCGAGTCGTCCGATACGAACATACACCAAAAATAGAAATTACCAAAAATAAAAAGTACGGATATTACACATCTGACCTTTATATTTCATAAATTCTACATTTTCATTTCATTTTGATATAAATATTCATTCATACCCCCACTGACTTTATATATGTGTGTGAATTGCAGTTCTAAATATTTCTCTATTTTAAAGAGATAATAATTTTTACAACGCGCTTCCTTCACAATTTCTGGTGTGCGAACTGCAATTCCAAATATTTTCTCTTTGTAAGAGATTTTGCCTCAGTCATTTACTCATATCTTTGATCAATTTATTTTCTGATCCTTATTATTTTCCATAACCTCAAGTGCTAAATTTCATATTGTCGATGTCGATTTGATTAATGGTTCCATATTATTCTAGACATGACATAATATATCGAGATCTCACAAGTTTTAAGGTACCTTCATTTTTTCTTTTTTAATTTTGAGGATATATAAAACTCTGTTATGGAACCTACTTGTGTGTCACGCTTTAGGTGCTCTTTAGACACATTAACATCTTGAGGTTGTCCTTTTGAGATACTATATTTCATTGGAGTATTTGTAGCTGGTATATATGACATAGTCGTTGTTTTAGGTCAGCATATATGTCTGGTAATAATTAAAACATATATACGAATTATATTATGATTTCTGGTTCATATTCTTTATTATGAGGATCAAGAAGAGGCAATAATAATTCATTCCTACTAGTATATCACCAGCTATATATTTTCTCCCTTTGATATTGAGACTCATTAAATTAAGTCATCGCTAAATACAGATAGATGATTCCAAATATATAATGAAGGATAACCACTCATATGTAATGTCTATCCAAATTCAACTATCTATCTTACTGTTGTAGTGGAACAATTAGAGCTGACCAAAATTTATTTATGATAGGAAGAAATTATGATAACTTGCTGGCTTGATGCGAATCAATAAATATGTGCCATAAGATATTCAACAATTTTTAATGGACAATATTTTCATTGAGCATTTGAGCAGTAGACTTTACCAACATCATATAAATGCATAATTTTGATGATATGATTAACTAAATGATCAAACTCACAAACTTGAGGTTGTGAGTACATAACAACTAGACATGTAACCATATAGTTCATGTATCAATTATAAAATATCTTATGGTTCACGTCTGAAGATTTAAAATCTATTTTCAAAGATGATAAATTTATAATATATTTTTGTTGATGATCAGTTTGCCTTATAAACAAATAACATATGTACAATTGAGAAGAATCTGCTGGTTCTTCAGCGAACGTCCATATAAAATTTCAATTGCCATTCACATCTTTATAAAATCGGGATGACTTAGCCCGCAACTACAAATTTTCAATAAACTTCTGGTTTACTTTAAGATATATCTCAATAATTTTTTTATGTAATATAAAATATTGGAACCACATGGTCGATTCTACATCAGCTAAAAATTTTCTCACTTAGGAGAGTATAATTACATCAATAATATTAGATTTCTTCTCCCCTCTTTTTTTAGGCAGTACCATGAGAATAATATATATGCTCTTCTGGAGCCTTTATAAAATATGATGAGGCATCCAATATATACAATACTTCACCTTTCAATGACTCGTATTTGATGTATAATATTGACACAAATCATCTTTATTTCAAGCAAGACAATATTTTTTATGCAAATAGTAAAAATACAATCAAATGTGTTCATATTTAGGAGATTATAACCAATGCTACGAGTAAGGTTTATAATGTTTAATTTCTTAATATCGTCATATTCACTTCTGGGAATGGAGTGGATTACGTGAGTAAGTTCATAAAATTTTATTAATAATTAATATTTTAATCAACCATAAGGATCAAGATATCAACTCATAATTTTGTTGATTAATAACATTTTTCAAAGGTATTGTATCTTTGGGATACATTTTACAAGATTTAAAAATTTTATTGTATCCAAAAATTTCACTATCATTTAAATGGATACGGGATATTGTAAAATCAAAATTCATAAATTTTATCATTGTTATGAAATATTTTGTTACAAATGCTTAAACACATTATATTTTTCGCTGTCGATATTCCTCAATGTCATTTTTATGACAAATTATCTAAAAATATCCATCAGGGATTCTATAGGACCAAACACATCAAAAATGTATCACAAAAAAAATTTATGTTCATATTCACATAACTTCATGTTGCCATTAATTAAGTAATTTTTTTGTGATATAAAGAGTTTTGAACTCAAGTTTTGGTCAAACTCATTATTACAAATATGGATATCAATTAATTTCAAGTTTAAAAATCATAAACTGATATATAGTACTACATGAATCATATACATCACAAGCAAGACTTCATAAAAATATTTATAATATTAAACTATCATTTTTTTTTCAAATCATGCATAATGCATAAAACATTCTAATATGCGGATAAGGCAGCGATAGAATAAACATATTTTATGTGTAGTGGTGTCACAAGATGTCTCATTTAAATTATAATCATCAGTTTCATCGAAATCATATTGCAACAATTATAAAATTCCGTATGTACTTTAAAAAGGTATAATAATAACACACGAAACCGAGTTCATAACCAAACAATTTTATAATCATGTTAAAAACATATATAAACTTAAAATTCTCATTATTTGTAAACATATCAATGTAATTGCATGTATTGAGTGTAATATCCGTATTTTTCTTTTCCTTGTATTTTCGTTTTTGGTGTATTTCTCGATCGTAGTGACCCTCGTGTATCTTTCAGTGTGTCCCTCCTGTCAACTGTTGAACTGTATTCTTGTTATTGTTGTGCGAAACCGCCGTTTCGGGGTTGCCGTGGATCCATTTCGTGTTATTAGTCCCCAAATATTGATTCATATCGTTTTATTCTCTTTCCGGATCATTTTTTTATCATTTTGGGACCCAAAAGGGGGTGTGGGCCGCGGCACAAGGTGTGTGCGCCGCGGCACACAAATTCCTTCAGTTGTTGGTCGAACAAACTGTACTGTGTGCCGCGGCACACCCATCCGGTGCCGCGGCAAGGCGATGCCGAGCGATCCGCGGCACACTCGTCGTCTTCGCGATCAAAACCCAATCAGACGTGCCGCGGCACAATGCCGAAACCTGGGAGTAATTTTTGGCCTGTGCCGCGGCACACTTCGGCTGTGCCGCGGCACACAAAGCGGTAATTGTGCAATCTCGTCCTTATTAGACGAGATCGGTCGTCTTCTCCTTCATTTCACCTGCGAGAGAGAGAGAGAGAGAGAGCTAAGGGGGGAAGAACTTCTCAAGCATTCTTCATTCGGGAGTCGATTTTCATCATCTTCCTTCGGTTTTGAGGCTCGGATAATCAATTTAACGCGTGTTCTACGGATCTTAGTTCTTGAATCTCCAAAGGTAATATTTCTAGAACCCTATTTTCGATTAATTTGGGGGTTTTGGGTTTTTCTTCCGATTCGTTCCGTTTTGTTGGTGGATTCATGATGAATACGATTAATATTGTTAGTATCTTTAGTTTTCCTACGGATTCATGGATATTTTGTGGATTTTTACGGAATCGAGAGGGTTTGGTTGTGGTCCGCCCTCGTTGTTATTTTTGGTACGAATATACATGAATTGTAGGCGGGTTTCCGGGTGTATTCCATTTCCATAATCGTTTAGAAGTGGTTGTGATTGCTCTATTCGAATCGTTAGGTTCATTTTCGTCGGTTCCTCGCGGTTGTGCTTGATTCTTCCGTTCCGTTCGTGTCATCGTCTATTTAATCGAGGCAAGTATCCTTATGAACTTACGATCTTGACATAGTAGTTTTGTATGAGAAATTGTGTGTGTGTGTATGCTCACTACGGGTTAGATCCGACGGGGTCTCGGTAGGGCTCCACGAAGCTGTGGAACCGCGAGCTTGCTTTTAACCACTGTGGGTTAGATCCGACGGGGTCTCGGCAGGGATCCACGAAGCTGTGGGTCCGCGGTTAATTGTGGTGCATTTTTACAAATGTGGTTTGATCATTGGCATTTAGGAAATGAGTGTTTTGGAACTATGTTTTCTTGAATTGCATGCATTACTATATGTGTAAGATGTAAGTCGTTCATCCGTTACTTGTACTAGCGTAATTGCTAACCCCTCTGGGGACCCGTTTTGAGGAAATTCGTTTTATGAATTTCAGTCGGGTTCATCGAGACGAGCGGGCGCTGACCAAGATGCGGATGATGGCCGTGCGTGATGATTGTGCACAAGTGGTGTCTTGTTGCTTTCTATCTTTTACCTTTGTGGTCTTTCAACTAATAGAAGTACTCGAGTACTTAAGAACTTTTACTTGTCGGGATTGTATTGTTGTTTATTATGTTGTGATGGATTATGGTGTCATGTTTGACCGGTTAAACCGGGTGAATTATTTTGTTGGGCGTCTTTATGACGAGGTATTTTTCTGTTGTCTCTGTGAGTCGATGAGTATGATGCTTGTTCAGCCTGGTGGGTCCCATGTAGGGATTCACGGCGCTGTAATATACCTCGGATATCCTGGGGGTGTTACAGAAAATGGTATCAGAGTACTAGGTTTATGGATACCTAGGCTTGTCGGTTTATTGGGTCTTGTGGTGTTTTGTTTTGCACATCATCGTCACGCTACCATGATTCCGGTACTACCAGTGTCCGTAAGTTTTCCTTCCTCTGTTCATTATTTCCTTGTATCGTACCTTTGATTCTCGACTTGTGATTGTTCTTTTCTCGTACTTACCCTCGTATGGCTTTTGCTACTTATTTAACTCCAGTATGGATGCTGGAAGAGGTCGTGGTCGCGGTCGTGGTCGTGGACGCGGCCGGGGACGTGGGGCAGCCGGTGGGGCGGCCACGTCGCAGTCTTCGGGAGCCGGCAGTACCTGCGACCGTCATAGCCATGCTTCTTCTCAGGAGCGTGCCGACCTCGGTATTGCGGCCGTTATGCAGCAAATGGTGAATCAAATGGCGGCGATAGCTCAGGCGGTTAAGAACCCGGATCAGGCCCACGCTAATCGGGGCGGAGCGGATCGTTGGCTCCAAGATGTTATCAAGATGCATCCTCCTCAGTTTTCAGGAGCTTCAGACCCGATTGGCTGGGAAGGGTGGATCAAGGAGATATCTAAGGTCTTCGTTGCCACTAACTGTCCCGAGGAACGTAAAGTCCCTATTGCCCAATACTTTCTCACAGGGGACGCTACGGACTGGTGGGAGGCCGTTGGGCCCAAAGATCATGCCGTCGTGGGCCGAGTTTCAAGAATTGATGGAGATCAATATTGCCCGTGGCCGGTCAGACAGGCTCGGGTACATGCTTTTTATGATGCTCAACCACGGGATATCCCCGTATCTCAAGCCATTGCTGATTTTAACAAGGAGTTGGGTTATGTGAAAACCCAAGTTGTCGAGGAGAGCGACAAAATTTTCCATTTCTCCAGACGGATGAAGTTGCCGATTCGGGACTATATGTCGGGGCTTGTATGCACTACCTTGAAAGATTACCAGAGCAGGGCCCTTGCTTACGATATGTCTGTGACGGCGAGTGAGGCGGCCCGCGAGAGTAAGAAGCAGAAGTCCGCCGGGAATTTTTCGGGCCACAAAGGTGGGGGTCAGCAGAAATTTCAGTCTGCTAACTTTTCCGCTGGTGGTGGCCCAGCTCGATCTACTGGGTTTCCCCGTAGGGCTGCCAGTGCCCCTCCTCGAGAGGTGAAATGCTTTAACTGTGGCCAGCAGGGCCACATCAGTCGTATTTGTCCGAACCCTTTGCTGACGTGTAATCAGTGTGGCCAGTCGGGTCACAAGGCTTCTTTCTGCTGAGAGGGAGAAAATCCTTGGTGCCCGGGCTTCCATTCCAGCGCCTAGGGAACCAAGTGTGAATCAGGGATCGTTTGCTCCTCAATTTCCGCCGAGTGCTAGTCGGGGGAGAGGTCGGGGTCAGCCCTCTAAGGGGGGAGCTTCCAGTGTCGGGTCAGCCCACCCGCGTGTCTATGAGATGCGGAGAGCCGATGACCCAGCGGCTACCGTGGCGACAGGTACCGTTTATATTCTTTCTCATCCTGTCAGTGTGCTTTTCGATTCCGGTGCTACGCATTCGTTCATATCTCTAGATTGTGTGCGCCGTTTGAGTCTCGACCGTTTGACGCCTTGTGAGCCCTTCATCGTTAAGCTTCCTAGCGGTGATAGGATCGTTGGTGATCAGGAGGTTCGAGACTGTTCTGTGTTTATTTGTGAGAGGGCTTGGCCCTCTAATCTTATTGTTGTGGGTATTGAGGGTGAGGACTTAATTCTCGGGGATGATTGGCTCGAGCGGCATGGTGCAATCATGAACTACCGCACGAGAATCATCACCATGTTAGCCGATGATGGCACCGAGCACTCTTTCACGGCGAAAGAGGGGGAACCAGAATTGCTATTAACGCCTTGAAGGCGATGAGACTCCTGCGAAAGGGGTGTACCGGCTATTGGTGCTACGCCTTGAAGGCGGAGAGTGGTGGAGTCGAGCTTTCGTCGATTCCAATCGTTAATGAGTTTCCTGATGTTTTTCCTAATGAGTTACCGGGATTGCCACCAGATCGTGAGGTCGAGTTCGCTATAGAGTTAGAGCCGGGTGCGGCTCCTATTTCGAAGGCGCCCTATCGCATGGCACCTTCAGAGATGTCCGAGTTGAAGAAGCAGTTGAGTGAGCTTCTTGAGTCGGGGCGCACCGGTCCTGTTTGTGCGGAAGAAGGATGGTTCACTACGTTTGTGTATCGACTATCGCGAACTAAACAAAGTGACCATCAAAAACAAGTATCCTTTGCCGAGAATTGACGACTTATTCGACCAGTTGCAGGGAGCTGCGGTATTCTCGAAGATTGATTTGAAATCGGGATACTATCAGCTCCGGGTGAGAGAGTCCGATGTGCCGAAGACAGCTTTTCGGATGAGATACGGACATTATGAGTTTGTAGTTATGCCTTTCGGGTTAACTAATGCGCCGGCGGTGTTCATGCAGTTGATGAACAAAGTCTTTATCGAGTATTTGGATAAGTGTGTCGTCGTCTTCATTGACGATATTCTTATTTATTCGAGGAACGAGGAAGAGCATGCCCATCATTTGCGGATAGTGTTAGACATCTTGAGGGCCGAGCAACTCTATGCGAAGTTCTCGAAATGTGAGTTCTGGCTGACGGAAGTGATGTTTTTGGGTCACGTGATTTCAGCCGAGGGGGTTCGTGTAGATCCGCAGAAGATCGAGGCGGTATTGGATTGGGCACCGCCCAAAAACGTGAGAGAGCTCCGTAGTTTCTTGGGTTTGGGCCGGCTACTACCGTAGGTTCGCCGAGGGTTTCTCGAACGGCTCGACCACTTACACGCTTGCTCCAAACTGAGAAGTTCGTCCGGAATGACGAGAGGCGATTCGCTTTGAGGAGTCAAGAAGCGTTTGACTTCAGCCTCCGGTTTTGGCGTTGCCATGTGGCAACGAGGGATTCGCCGCTTATAGCGATGCTTCGGGTCGTGGTCTTGGGTGCGTATTAATGCAAAGACGGCAAGACCATTGCCTTTGCGTCGAGACAGCTTGAGGCCGTATGAGCTTAACTACCCTACTCATGATTTGGAGTTAGCGGCGATGTATTTGCGCTCAAGATTTGGCGTCACTATCTTTTCGGCTCTACATGTCAGATTTTTACCGATCATAAAAGTCTGAAATACATATTTACTCAGCGGGAGTTGAATATGAGACAGAGGAGGTGGTTAGAGCTGATTAAGGATTATGACCTCGAAATCCTTTATCATCCGGGCAAGGCGAACGTCGTGGCCGACGCCTTGAGTTGGAAACCGATTGCATTGCGATCGGTTGAGATCCTTACGTCTCAGTCCGAGCTTCAGCGAGCTTTAATCGAGATAGATGTTGAGATTCTGTTGCCGGGAACTCTCGGACAATTTCGTGCTTTGGAAATTTCGTCGTCTTTGATCGATGAGATTAAGCTGAAGCAGTTAGAGGACCCGATGATTACTCAAATCCGAGAGAACGTTCTTAAAGGAAAGTCTCCTGGATTTGTGATTCACGAAGATGGTGTTTTGAGGTTTCGGGGTCGGCTTTGTGTGCCGAACGACTCAGAGTTGAGACAGAGTATTTTGCGGGAGGCCCATGCTACACCTTACTCCGTTCATCCTGGTTCGAGTAAGATGTACAAGGACTTGAGAAGGAACTTCTGGTGGAATGACATGAAGAAGGAGGTCGCGCAGTTTGTAGCAAGGTGTTTGACTTGCCAGCAAGTCAAAATCGAGCATCAGCGACCGGCTGGACTTTTGGAGTCACTTCCCGTTCCGGAATGGAAATGGGAAGATATATCGATGGATTTCATTACGAGTCTGCCGAAATCGAGGTCGGGCATGAATATGGTATGGGTGATAGTCGATCGTCTCACCAAGTCGGCACATTTTCTGGGCATCAAGGACACTTGGGGCCCGGAGAAGTTAGCTCGTGTGTTTATCGCGCAGATCGTGAGACTCCATGGTACCCCGAAGTCTATTGTTTCGGATCGTGATGGCCGTTTTGTATCGCACTTCTGGAAGGCGGTGCATAAGGCGTTGGGTACCCGGTTGTGTTTGAGTACCTCTTTTCATCCCCAGTCAGATGGACAGTCGGAACGCACTATCCAGACGTTCGAGGACTTGTTGCGTGCCTGTGCTCTCGATTGGAGTAGTGACTGGGAGGAACATTTGCCGCTGATCGAATTCACGTACAACAACAGTTGGCACGCGTCGATTCGGATGGCACCGTATGAGGCACTTTATGGGCGGCGATGTCGATCACCGATTTGTTGGAATGAGGCGTCCGATTTGGTCCGGACTGAGCCGGATGTCGTTCTAGAGATGAGGCGGAAGATAAAATTAATTCGGGAACGGATGTTGACTGCCCAGAGTCGACAGAAGTCGTATGCCGATGTCCGTCGTCGACCTTTGGAATTCGAGGTAGGAGACCACGTTTTGCTAAAGGTGTCGCCGACGAAAGGAGTTTTTCGTTTTGGGAAGAAAGGAAAGTTGAGTCCGAGATTTATCGGCCCCTTTGAGATCCTCGAGCGAGTCGGTGGGTTGGCATACCGTTTGGCGTTACCTCCAGCCTTGAGTCATGTTCATAGCGTTTTTCATGTTTCCCAGTTGAGGAAATATGTCCCGGATCCTAGTCACGTCATCGATTATGGTGAGATTGATGTCGCCGAGGATATTACTTTCGAAGAGCGTCCTTTGAAGATTTTGGAGCATCGTGAGAAACGATTGAGGCATAAAACCATCCCTTTGGTCAAAGTGCAGTGGTCGAGACACGGTGTCGAGGAGGCAACTTGAGAAACCGAGGATAGCATGCGTGCTAGGTACCCGGAGTTGTTTGTTTCTTAAGTTTCGGGATGAAACTTATTTTTAGAGGGGTAGAATGTAATATCCGTATTTTTCTTTTCCTTGTATTTTCGTTTTTGGTGTATTTCTCGATCGTAGTGACCCTCGTGTATCTTTCAGTGTGTCCTTCCTGTCAACTGTTGAACTGTATTCTTGTTATTGTTGTGCGAAACCGCCGTTTCGGGGTTGCCGTGGATCCATTTCGTGTTATTAGTCCCCAAATATTGATTCCTATCGTTTTATTCTCTTTCCGGATCATTTTTTTATCATTTTGGGACCCAAAAGGGGGTGTGGGCCGCGGCACAAGGTGTGTGCGCCGCGGCACACAAATTCCTTCAGTTGTTGGTCGAACAAATCAGACGTGTGCCGCGGCACACCCATCCGTGCCGCGGCACAAGCGAGCCAAGCTGCCGCGCACACTGTCCGTGCCGCGGCACACTCGTGCGTCTTCTCGCGACCAAAACCCAATCAGACGGTGCCGCGGCACACGCAGGCTGTGCCGCGGCACAATGCCGAAACCTGGGAGTAATTTTTTGGCCTGTGCCGCGGCACACTTCGGCTGTGCCGCGGCACACAAAGCGGTAATTGTGCAATCTCGTCCTTATTAGACGAGATCGGTCGTCTTCTCCTTCATTTCACCTGCACGAGAGAGAGAGAGAGAGAGCTAAGGGGGGAAGAACTTCTCAAGCATTCTTCATTCGGGAGTCGATTTTCATCATCTTCCTTCGGTTTTGAGGCTCACATAATCAATCTAACGCGTGTTCTACGGATCTTAGTTCTTGAATCTCCAAAGGTAATATTTCTAGAACCCTATTTTCGATTAATTTGGGGGTTTTGGGTTTTTCTTCCGATTCGTTCCGTTTTGTTGGTGGATTCATGATGAATACGATTAATATTGTTAGTATCTTTAGTTTTCCTACGGATTCATGGATATTTTGTGGATTTTTACTAATCGAGAGGGTTTGGTTGTGGTCCGCCTCGTTGTTATTTTTGGTACGAATATACATGAATCGTAGGCGGGTTTCCGTGTATTCCATTTCCATAATCGTTTAGAAGTGGTTGTGATTGTGCTATTCGAATCGTTAGGTTCATTTTCGCCGTTCCTCGCGGTTGTGCTTGATTCTTCCGCTCCGCTCGTGTCATCGTCTATTTAATCGAGGCAAGTATCCTTATGAACTTACGATCTTGACATAGTAGTTTTGTATGAGAAATTGTGTGTGTGTGTATGCTCACTACGGGTTAGATCCGACGGGGTCTCGGTAGGGCTCCACGGGCTGTGGAACCGCGAGCTTGCTTTTAACCACCGTGGGTTAGATCCGACAGGTCTCGGCAGGATCCACGAAGCCGTGGGTCCGCGGTTAATTGTGGTGCATTTTTACAAATGTGGTTTGATCATTGGCATTTCCTAAATGAGTGTTTTGGAACTATGTTTTCTTGAATTGCATGCATTACTATATGTTTAAGATGTAAGTCGTTCATCCGTTACTTGTACTAGCGTAATTGCTAACCCTCTGGGGACTGTTTTGGGAAATTCGTTTTATGAATTTCAGTCGTTCATCGAGACGAGCGGGCTACTGACCAAGATGCGGATGATGGCCGTGCGTGATGATTGTGCACAAGTGGTGTCTTGTTGCTTTCTATCTTTTACCTTTGTGGTCTTTCAACTAATAGAAGTACTCGAGTACTTAAGAACTTTTACTTGTCGGGATTGTATTGTTGTTTATTATGTTGTGATGGATTATGGTGTCATGTTTGACCGGTTAAACCGAGTGAATTATTTTGTTGGGCGTCTTTATGACGAGGTATTTTTCTGTTGTCTCTGTGAGTCGATGAGTATGATGCTTGTTCAGCCTGGTGGGTCCCATGTAGGGATTCACGGCGCTGTAATATACCTCGGATATCCTGGGGGTGTTACATTGAGAAGATCAAAACTCAAAATATTATCTTACTCAAAATTTAACACAAAGTATGTAGGCTGTATATTGTAGACTCGATAATTATGTAGAAAGCATAAAGAGTCTGTGGATCCGCACACTGACCCTTTTATAGTGTGCAGGGAAGCTAGGTTATCGTGAACGGTCAGATTTAAGGAATGGGAAACATCTTTGAATGAATGTACATGATGGATTTAGATGTAACCTGTACGTATAATCTGCCTGTTTTGAAATTAATGAACGGTCCCTCTTCTGACACAGTTCATCCTCCACTATTGCACGATACGACGATTTGAATTTTGAAATCACGATTTTCAAAGCATTAAAGTCTAGATATCCCTTCAGTATTGAAAGATAAATCGTTCTAAATTCAGACAGTGCACGTGGAATGAAAACAGTTTGTATGTTCAATAAAATGAATTTAGATACGCTTAAAATATTAATTTATATCCTGCAGTGTATGTGTTGTATCTGTAAAAATACAATGTCCCCCTTTAAAATGTACATACATGATTCAATTCTTACAGCAATTTTGGATTAATACTGTATTCTTGGGTCATAGTATATTCCCCCTTAACTAATGCACACATCATCTGTAGGAAGGTTATATGCCTTCTTCTTCATACAGTAAGGATACAACTTGGAGTTCTGAGTGTACAATTAATTAAAGTGGATACTGAATTCATGGGTCATACAACATTCACCCTTAGTTGATGAGTAAAACATAAAAACTTACAGGGAGTCGGGTTGTAGCATTCCCAATTCTTATCGAAGCATGCAGAATCTGGTGGTGCTGAGAGGTTTTGTAAGGATGTCGATGAACAGGATGTCTGTATGAATCTTCTCGATCCAAACATCTTTATTCTCAACATGATTCCTAATCAAATGATGCTTCATACTGATATGCTTAGTTCGCGAGTGTAATATAGGATTGTGCGTGATTGCGATTGCACTCGTGCTATCGCACGTGATTAGTGTTTCTCTTGCGTTGATGCCATAATCTTGTAACTGTTGTTGCATCCAGCGAATCTGCATACATCAACTTCCACCAGCATTATATTGTGACTTAGCTATAGAAAGCGAGTCGGCTAATCGCTTCTTACTGAACCATGACACGAGTCTTGGTCTAAAGAAGTGACAAGTACCGCTTGCACTCTTTCTATCCAACTTATAGACTCTGAGATCCGAGTCGCTGCAGCCTACCAAATGGAATCCTCCTTCCTTAAGATGCCATAATTCCTACATCAATTGTTCCTTTTACGTACTTAAGGATTCGTTTGGTTGTGGTGAATTGTGACTCTTTAGGTGCTACCTACTATCGAGCACACACTTCTACAATAAATTGGATATTAGGCATGTTGACTGTTAGGTATAGGAGTGAGCCTATAAGCTTCATGTAGAGTGATTGATCAACCGGCTTTCCAGCTTCGTCAACACTTATTTGTGTGCAATTGCTCAGGGGGGTGGATGATTATTTGGAGTTGTTCATCCCTAATTTTTTGAGCATCTCCTTGTTGTACTTCTCTTGCTTGATAAATATATCTGTAGGAAGTTGTTTCACCTGCAATCCTAAGAAATAACTAAGTTCTCCCATCAAACTCATTTCAAATTTACTTTGCAAGAGATGAGAGAACCTTTAACATAAAGCAAGTTTAGTTGAACCAAAAATGATATCATCTACGTATATTTGAACCATAAGTAGATCGTCACCTTCCAGGAGTTTAAAAAGGGTTTTGTCAAATGCAGCTTTCTCAAATCCATTATTGATCAGATACAGTGACAGGGTTTCATACCAGGCCCTAGGTGCTTGCTTGAGTCCATACAGCGCTTTCCTTAGCCTATACAAAAGATCTCCACCTTTAGTGTTGGCAAACCCTGGAGGTTGTTCAACATAGACATCTTCGACGAGGTCTCCATTCAGGAATGCGCTCATAACATCCATTTGATATACTATAAAGTTCTTGTGAGTGGAAAATGCTAGGAATATCCTAATGGCTTCTACTCGAGTTACGGGGGCATAGATTTCATCATAGTCGATTCCATCTTCCTATATGTATCCTTGGGCTACTAGTCCGGATTTGTTCCTGATCACAAGTCCATTTTCGTCCTTTGTTTCTGAATACCCATTTGGTTCCTATGACTTACTGGTGTTTAGGTCTAGGAACTAGGTACCAAACATTGTTCCATTCGAAACCATTGAGCTCTTCTTCCATCGAATTGATCTAGTATGAATTATTTATAGTCTCATTGGTCGAAACTGGTTCGGAATGGGCTAAGAATACATCTAGGGTGCACATAGCAAGTCTCCTAAGTTTGGCTTGAGATTTCCATACAGGGAATTGAGATTCTTCATCTGACTTTTCCTGTCCACATAATACATTGCTTTGTGTATTCTGTATTTTCCTACATGTGGTAACACCTTCATCGATATCTCTCAACCACCTCCTATCAGGTTCTATTTCGGCATCCCGTGCTGTGACTTGTTGAACTATAGCCTCAACTTCAGCTTATACAGCATCATCTTCGACTGTTTCTGTTCTTACGGTGGTGGGATTGATTTCTATGTCCACAACTGGTTCTATTGGAGTTTGGGGGTCATCAATAGAAAGTGTCGGGATGCTCTAGGTTAGGTCTTCTACTATTGTACGGTCATAATGAGGTTCATCAAATACAACATGGATGGATTCCTCTATTGCCAGCTTCCTTTTGTTAAACATTTTGAATGCTTTGCTGACAGAGGAGTATCGAACGAAAATACCCTCATCCGACTTTTCGCCAAAAGTCTTTAGTTGATCCTTTCCATTGCTGAGCATGTAATACCTGTATCCAAAAATATGAAAGTATGAAACCATTGGAATTCTGTTATTCCATACCTCATATGCTGTTTTGTTGTGATGTTTGTTGATGATACAACGGTTTTGTGTATATCATGTTGTATTTGTTGCTTCTCCCCAAAAACACTGCGGCAACTTGCTTGCAGCTAACATGGTCCTTGTTGCTTATTTCAGCATCCTGTTCTTACGCTCGACAAAACCATTTTGTTGAGGAGTTCGGGCAACTGAGTATTCGTGTTGTAGGCTATTGTCTGCACAGTATTGCTCTATAAAGCGATTTGTGAATTTTGTGCCTCTGTCGGAACGAATGGATACAATACTCAACCCTTTCTTATTTTGCAGCCTTTTCAGGTGTTCTGGCAACTTTGTGATGGTTTCTTCTTCTTGTTCAGGAAGATGGTCCAAGCATACCTAGAGAAGTTATCGCCAATAACAGGATAATATTTCTTACCTCCCAGACTTACAGGGTCTACAGGGTCGTAGAAGTCCTTGTGTAGCAAATCCAGGACCATGTGGGTGGAGTGATATGACTTTCTCTTTAGGGTGGCCTTGACTTGCTTGCCTTTCTGACAGGGTTCACAGACACTATTTTTATGAAATGAAACATCGGGCAAGCCTCTGACCATTCCCTGTCAAGTGAGATTGTTGATAGTCTTGAAGTTGAGGCATGACACCTTTTGTGCCACAACGAGCTTTGATATGCAGTGCCTTTGGCAAAAAAATACGGAATTATGGAGCTTATGGTTTTCCAGTCAGCAATATACATGTTACCTGACTGGCTTCCTGTAAGGATGATTTGCTTGGCTCTAATGTCCTTCACCCTACAGAATCTACATAGAATTTGACCGAGAACTGTTTGTCACAGAACTGGATAATACAAAAGTAAATTATATTATAGTCCTTCAACATAAGCTACGTTGGTGACTTTGAACTTTCCTACAAGCAAGATTCCTTTCCCTCTTGTTCTTCCTTTGGATTTGTCATCGAATCACAACTTTGGACCGCGGGCTTCTATATATTATGATAGCTTGCTAGTATCTCCTATCATGTGGCGAGAACATCTGCTATCGAAGTACCATATGTCCTTCTCCTTGATATCCTGTAATCAGAAGTTTAAGTAGTTTTAGGCCCCCTTTGATTTTTGGGTCCATAGTTGTTAGTACCTTTAGGTACACAAATTTTCCTGACAGCAATTGGTTTGTTGTAGGATACATTTGGTCCTGTTTTGCTATATTTATGTGGGGCAGATATGTAGTCGCTGTAATCCTAATTATTATGCACATAAGGGTCTTGTCTCCAATACGATTGACGTCTAGGAGGGAGAACCATTTTGTTTGGCCTTAATGCTGGCCTTCTAGGTTTCCAGTCGGATTCCTAGATCTGTTGATGATGGAACTGCACGACGGCCTCCTTCTTGGCTGGATACCTAGGTTCCTGTATCCAGTATCTAGGTGCACTGTACTGTTGAGAGTACTATGGTGCATACCTTTGATGCTGAGATACAGCCTTCTTTCTGGCTGGCTGCTGATGCTGTTGGTATACTCGGGGAGCATACTGTTGATGATTAGCATTACATATTACAGGTTTATGAGGCTGGGGTTTCCGCTGCTTATGATATGAGCTAGGTGGCTGAATTACAGCCTTTGCTGTCCGAGTACGGGCAGCTGTGACCTTTACGGGACTCAGGGATTCTTTGGGTTTCGGAATGAGTTCCACTCCTTTGACAAACACCATACTAGATTTCCCCTTGTGGGAGAACGAGTCATATCCTAAGCCACGTTTATTTTGGGCATGCTGCCCAGTGCTTGGAATGTCTTCCATCCTTCTTGATGATTTTTCAAATGATTTAATGATGGTCTCGAGTTCTCCTTCTCATTTCTAGAGAATTTGTATCTTAGATTCTAACAAAGCATAATCATTTGTCTTGTAATTGTTATGAGTTTTTACCTCATTTAGTTCTATTACAAGTTGATGATTGCTTTCCATGAGTTTTCCTTGAGTAATTTTGCCGTTTTCACAGTCTCAGGACATGTTTTCATAATTATTCTTCAGAAAATCATTTTCATCTTTCAGTTCTAAGTTTGAAAGGGAGAGCTGTATGTTTCCCGTTTGAGCATCTCATGGGCTTTCTGAATGGTTCTAAACTCATTCATCATATTTTCAAAAGTACGTGATGTATTGATAGGAATAGTTGAGGTTGATATTACCTCATCATCACTATCCTCATCATCCTCTTCTTCTTTAGCCATAAAGAACATATATGCCTTATCTTCTATTTCATCATTGGAGGAGTCATATCAGTGATTACCTGAATGCACTCCTCAGTCTTGGTTGATGCGGGTGAGGCTTCTAATTCTTTGTTCAGGGCCTTGAGCTTATTTTGCCAAATGCGCCTTTTCTCATCCTTCTCTTGTTGCTCACTTCGGGCAACTTCTGTACTTTGGGATGAGAACACTTATTCGCATAATGTCTTGGCTTCCTGCGGTTGTAACATAGGTTATAATTAGCAGACGAAGGTGATTCAAATCTCACCCTGTTAGATGGCTTGGGCCTGTATGGGGCCTTTCCATGAACTTCCGAAATTTATGTATGAGCAGGGCCATCTCGTCTTGCAACAGGATGTCATCGTCGATGTCTGGTGCTTTCCATGTGGATCTGGATGTCGAACTATGTCTCCTGTCAGATACATCAGCCAGTGCTGTAGTCTTGGCAGGTGAATCTTCTACCTTTTCTCTTCTGTCAATGTCATACGCAAAAGCTTTGAGGTAAGAGAAGAGATCAAAAGTAGATGTCATTAAGATTACAAGACAGCATATAGATGTGGTCTTAATGTCCCATCGAGCAGGGAGTGATTTAAAGATTTTCAAATTTGTCTCCTTTTAGGTATACACTTTACCCAGTGCTTCAAGTTCACAGATAATGCCAATAAATCTGAGGTCAAGTTCCTCAAGCATCTCGGAAGATTTCATTTCAAAAGATTCAAACTGCTGAGTTAATTTAGAATTTTGTTTTATTTCAAGAGCTCAGTTCCCTCGCAAATTAGGTTGAGCTTCTCCCAGATTTCTTTGGCAGTCTTATAGCTTTTTACCTAGGATAATGTTGTTGGGAAATTGGCACCCCATTTAGAAGGGTGGATACTATCGTGGAGTAGAGTTATCAAACTCTTTTGCATTGCGAAAGCGTAATTAAATTGCGGAAGATAAACGAAACAAGATTAATAGAGGTTCGGCCAAACATGCCTACGTCTTCTCTCCGTATCTTTTTCTATAGGCTTAAGATCAACCTTTTTTGCCTTGTCTTCTATCGGTCCGAGGTAAACTGTTACAATCTCGTCTTCTATCGATCCGAGATAAACCGTTACACTCCTGTCTTTTTGTCGGTCCAAGATAAACCTTTATTCATTTTCTATTGGACAAGGAAGCAACCTATATAGTTTTTTTTGGTACTAGACAAACCTCTCTTAGATTTAGATATGATTCTAATAATGCCGGTTCAATGATCATAATTGTTGTTGCCCGAAATATTATCCGGAGATAGATATTGCTGGAACGGTCGAGCAACAGAAAATTGCGAGAGCACGTCCGAGGGAATGGAAATAACACAAGATTTGCCGGGTTTGTTAGGCCTGGGCTTGAATGCTCTCGCGAGATGTTATTAATAAGAATACGTTTGAGTACAAATATTAATGTAAGAATGCGATTACAATGAGTGTAAAAGATCCTAGTTATCTTGCTCTTGAGCGAAGCTCTGTGTGTTCTTGTTCTCGTTTCTGCCGACCGTCTTAGGATTAAGAGATTCCGAGAGTGAGAGATGAACAGATGTCCGAAGTGTATAACTTTTACCAAGAGAGAAAGCCAAGTTATCAACTGGGATTATGAACTTCTCAACCCTTTTATCCTCTACTGGAGGCTTCCTATTTATAGGACTGGCCATTGCTGGGCGATCGCCTTTCTTGATAATATAATAAGGGGCGATCATCTTTTCAGAACATGGGCTGTCTGCTTTGAAGCATGTGGCTGCTGCTGGCAGCCAGCTGTGTGGTCCAATGAGGAGCATGCACGCGTCCTGAGTCGCTGTCCCGGGCGGTCCCACTGTGCACCTTTCGTCGGGTCTGTCGGTAGGTGAAAAGATGGTGACAGGCTGTGGTCAATGATCCATGTCTTGCGGCGCCTTTTCCGAGTTTACATGTGGGTCTCTATCCCGAGCTTCGACCTTCGCCGACCAGATGGATGATGGCTTCGCGTGGTATAAAGCGATCGCCATTGGCCGGGCACCAGAGTCGATCGCCAAGTGCCAAGAGACGATCGCCTTGGATGTTGATTGCTCAGCACTGGGTCTTGACCTGGGACCCGAGATCAGCCAAACTGCCTCGGCTGCTAGGCTATGGCTCGGTCACCCGGTCTCTGTGCCGATTGCCTGTTGAGATGTATAAATCTCGACACAACAATTGCCCCCCAGTTTGCTCCGATGTTGAAGACATGGGGTGAGGTGGTTCTTGCTGGCGATCATTGAGGATAAAGACGGGCGATCCGTTGAGCGGACTTTAGTCTCGGACTTGGGCGATCTGATCGATTGGCGATCTATCTTCGGTCTTGTACCCGCAATTAACAATTTTGCCGATCCCTTGTAGAAACTTGATAGTTTCGTCGTTGAGGAACCGTGCACAGTCGCGGAGTTCGATGGACCGACTCCATGACCGTGTCTTATGCTCGAGCGACATTGTCTGTCTTGTGACTCATTTTATTGTGAGGGTCCTACGTTAGGCTGCGCCTCGCCTTGTATTTAAACGAAGGGCGTGCGGTCTTGGTCTGGAGAAGTTCTTGCGCGGGGCATTTGTCGGATTAATCGACTCCACGTCCATGGCTTGTTAGCTCTTTTCTACCTCGGATCGTCATGTTAGATGGCAATCCTCGACGGTATACGTTGAGACGGGGTAGGGATGCGTCGCATTGTCCGGGTTCACCAAGTTAGATGATGAACCTTTGAGGGCGGGTGAGCGTGTCTACTGATTAGATTGGAGGGTCCTTCGGCTACGATCGCCTCGTATTTAAACGAAGGGCAAGCGATCTCAGCCCAAATGAACCTTGCATGGCCTAAGCAGTCGGTTCCATCGACCACCAGGACCATGGCTGCACTCTTCCACCTCAGATCGTCATGTTACATGCCGACCTTCGACAGTGTATGTTGTGCAGGGGAGGCGATCTCGTGCCTTAGTCTAAACATGTTAGATGATGAACTATAGATGGCAAGCGAGTCCTCCAGTTTTGGTGATGTTGCTTGATAACGGCGATCGGGTTGGAAGACTGGTGATCGTCGTTCGGCTGCCGATGGCGTTGCTTTATAGGTTCAAAAGTAACCTTTGCCTGGCCAGAAAATCTGCGGCTTTGGCGCGGAAGATCGCGTAGGTCGGGGGGAGGTCCTTCGTAAGATGCCTGAACATAGGCGAAAGACCATGGAATCCCCCTAGGACCGAGTAGAGGGCGATCTTGTCGCTTACGGGCACGCCGTTGAGGATGATCTCATCTACCTGGTCGATGTAGTCTGCGTCGGACTCTTCATCCCCTGCCTGATCTGCATCATGCGATGGGGACCTTCCGGCCGAGCGACCTTGGCGGCGAAGTAAGCTGTGAAGCTGTTCGCCAGTTGATCAAAGGAATTGATGGATCGCGGCGGCAATGAGGTGTACCACCTGTGGGCAAGGTCGTCCAGTGTCAGTGGGAACATTCAGCATCTGGTTGCGTCTGATGTCCCACACCCGGTCATATAGATTCGGAACTTGCCCAGGTGAGTCTCAAGATCCGACCTCCCCTCGTACAAAGGTGTTTGCGGAGGAGCGATCCTACGTTGCACGGGGGCGAGCTCGATGTGGACCGCGAGCGGCTCGCTCGGCCCGACGATCTTATTATTGGTGCCTGTCCCAGACTCTAGGAGCGCCTTCATGTCGTCGAGCTGGCGTTGCATCGCAGCCGTCGCTGTAGCTTGGTCGCTCGTGGTTTGACTTTCAGAACGGGTGCCGAGGCGATCGTGAACCGATCTCCTGACTCCGCAGTCGCCGATCTCGGTTCTTTGGCGAGGAGCCAGATGGCTGGCCTGCCTTCTGGGAGTCGGATATGCCGAACTCCTGGTGACGGACTCGAGCTCCGTCGTCTCGTGGCTAGGGCCAGATTGCCCCGGTTGCCATGATGGGTCGCTGCCTACGCGGCTGAAAACAGAGGTGCCCCGGCTAGCGAACGCCTCTTCTTGTGAATCGGGGCCTCCTGGCGATCGCTGGGACATTAGCCCCTTGAACTTCCATTTGGTCACGCGGCGGATGGTCGAGGGGGTCATAGCGGGCGGCGCGTCGAAAGCTCTCCGTCGCTCCCGTAGGATGGCCAGGGCTTCTTCGATCTGTTCCGCGGTTTGGAACTGATCGAGCGAGAGGCTTGGGCAGCCCCTCGGGGACGGGATCGAGAGTTTCGTACCGCGGCGGCTGCCCTCCGCCATAGGCTGGGTCTCGGATTGAGACGGAATGAGGCATCCGGTGGATCGGTCAGCGGCTTTCTTCGATGTGGAGGCAAAAGTCATGATTCTGAAAGGTTTCTTTGAAGCGCAGTGAGTGTCACTTCAAGTATATGCCCCGGAGAACAGTGAGTGTTCTTCGAGACGGTAGGAATAAAAATGAGGGTTAAGATCCCCTTCCTCTAGCGCCAATTGTTGTTGCCCGAAATATTATCCGGAGATAGATATTGCTGGAACGGTCGAGCAACAGCAAATTGCGAGAGCACGTCCGAGGGAATGGAAATAACACAAGATTTGCCGGGTTTGTTAGGCCCGGGCTTGAATGCTATCGCGAGATGTTATTAATAAGAATACGTTTGAGTACAAATATTAATGTAAGAATGCGATTACAATGAGTGTAAAAGATCCTAGTTATCTTGCTCTTGAGCGAAGCTCTGTGTGTTCTTGTTCTCGTTTCTGCCGACCGTCTTAGGATTAAGAGGTTCCGAGAGTGAGAGATAAACATATGTCCGAAGTGTATAACTTTTGCCAAGAGAGAAAGCCAAGTTATCAGCTGGGATTATGAACTTCTCAACCCTTTTATCCGCTGCTGGAGGCTTCCTATTTATAGGATTAGCCACTGCTGGGCGATCGCCTTTCTTGATAATATAATAAGGGGCGATCGTCTTTTCAGCACATGGGCTGTCTGCTTTGAGGCATGCGGCTGTTGCTGGCATCCAGCTGTGCGGTCCAATGAGGAGCCTGCACGCATCCTGAGTCGCTGTCCCGGGCGGTCCCACTATGCACCTTTCGGCGGGTCTGTCGGTAGGTGAAAAGATGCTGACAGGCTGTGGTCAATGATCCATGTCTTGCGGCGCCTTGTCCATATCTGCATGTGGGTCTCTATCCCGAGCTTCGACCTTCGCCGACCAGATGGATGATGGCTTCACGTGGTATGAAGCGGTCGCCATTGGCCGGGCACCAGAGTCGATCGCCAAGTGCCAAGAGACGATCGCCTTGGATGTCGATCGCTCGGCACTGGGTCTTGACCTGGGACCCGAGATCGGCCAAACTGCCTCGGCTGCTAGGCTATGGCTCGGTCGCCCGGTCTCTGTGACGATCGCCTGTTGAGATGCATAAATCTCGACACAACAATAATAACACCGAATCAATCTACAATCTGTATCTTTCCTATCGTGTATGTTTTCATGTATGAACACTCAAACACTTATCACTTAAGCACAAATACAAGAACGATAATGAATATAGTGATATCTGATCAATATGTGATTGCTTGGAGTTGTTGGTTTGAATGATACCGAATGACTTGGTTTTTATAGGCAAATTCTCTCAACTAGCCGTTAGCTGCTGTCTTCATTAGCGTGCACTATTTTTCCTGTTTAGCGTGGGCTATTCCGTGTTACATACATTAATGTTGCATGATTACGTACGTTAACTGTTCTTTTCTTCAGTCCAGTAGCCTCTGCCTCTTTCGTTAGCGTGCACTAACTTCCACTCTTAGCGTGTGCTACCTGGTCTTCATTTACAATAGTCTGATGCTTGAAAGTCTTCGATCCAATGAACGAATTTCAAACCTAGCGTGCGCTAAGTGTTCTTCTGTAGCGTGCGCTATCTTGTTCAAACTTCACTTTTCAGATTCGTTGACTGACCGCGTGTTCTCCGCGTTAAAATTCTTTACAACGTATATATTCCTTCATTAGCGTGCGTTAACCTCTATCTGTAGTGTGCGCTAACTCAGTCAATTAGCATGCGTTATTCACACTGTGTTGCGTATGTTATCCATCAGGTGACTTCATGTGAGACATCAGGTGACTTTTTTAGCGTGGGTTACACTATATAAATATCGTACGTTAGCTGCTCCATTTAGCGTGAACAACGTACGCTATTTATATAGTGTAATACACGCTTTTAATTTTGACTTTCTTCTCTTTTGTCTTTTCTCCCCCTTTTATAATCGGGATATTTAATTTTATTTTTCTCGTCATTCTTCCATGACTCGTATTCTCCTTCTCCCATCATTTTTCTCGACTTTCTCTCCCATTTTTGTCATAATCAAAAATTGCATAATAAATTAAAAAATTGATACATTAAATATGACAATTAACGGGTAAAACTCCTCCTTAAAAATAGATTTTCCCATTTTTTTGAAAAATAGTAACTCCCTCTGAGTTAAATACCAATTGGTAAGAAAATATAAATTATCAAAATACCAAATGATGAAAATATATTAATTTTGATTTTTGGGGATCCAACCGAGAGTTGTTTTTTCATTTGATACATAGAAGATATTCGGTATAATGGTTCTTTTTGGAATCTAAACCTTTTTAATTTTGATCGTCCGTCTTGGGCTTTTGCAAATATAAGTATGATGCCCAAGTTTTAAACATTTATCACATCGGGGTATTTTAAAATTTAAGGATTCTGTTTTATTGCACGGTTTGAATCCTAATCCTGATTATTTAATAAAAATTTTTGAACGGAAAGCATTTGTTCAAATTTCTCGTTTCCACATAAAAATTTATTTGTTAAATTATTAAGTTCGTTTTGAACTTTCAAAAGATCATCTTTCAATTTATTCTCTTTTTTAATACATAGAGAATGATCGGTTTCAATGAATTTTCCTTTTTTTATTTATTTTGGAAATTTTGATTTGCAACATTTTAATTTTTGATTTGAGGGATTTATTATCGAGTAAAGCATTTTGAAAATCGGTATGTAAAAGTTCGAATGCTTCAAATAATTCGTCGTGAAACGAGGTACTAACCTGGCTTTCGACGTCGTTTTCATCGAATGAACTCCTTGTCATGAGTGCGAAGTTATTTTGATTATATTCATCATCCTATTCGTCACTCCATGTAGCTATGAGCACTTCTTTCTTAGGATTTGAGGTCGGCAGGTTTTAGCAAAGTGGCCTGCTTTACCACAGTTTCGACAGTTATTGTCGAATTTCTTTGACTCGCTCGAGTTGATGTCTTTTCTTCGCCAGTTTAATAAGTTTTGAAACTTATTTATGTTCTTGGCATAATATGCCAATTCTTCATCATCTTCATCCACCGGAATTCTTTCTTTGACATCTTAGCTTTCAAAGCTATGGATCTTTCCCTCGGTTTCGGTTTGGCATTTCAAGATTTAAGAACTATCTCGAAATTTATTAGCGATCTGATGAGGGCGCTAAAATCAAGATTATTGAGATCCTTTGATTCCATTATATCCGTAACCGTCCCGTCCCATTCAACAGGTAGTGATCGTAGGATTTTCTTTACTTTTTCACTACTTGTTAATGGTTTCCCAAAACAAGCTAGTTCATTTGTGATGACCGAAAATCGGTCGAGCATGTTTGTTATTGTAACACCCCAATTCACAAATGGGACATTACACGCCGTAGAACCCCCGTGAGGTCTACCAGGCTAACTCATGACACGTAAACCACAATGATAACCCAAAAGATGCACCCAAAAAGTAAATAAGGCCGTGGCCTCGGCCAAAACATTTTAACGGAGTACATGAGTCATAAGTTAAATACCAATTTATTGCCCACGCAGGGGACTTAAACCATGTTTAAAAAAATAAACTGTCTAACTCCAGTACTCAACAGATGCAATGACAAAACAGAAAAATACAGACTCGAGCCACATCATCATGTCAACCCATCCTTTGCATGCGCATCCCATGCTAGCTCCTCAGCTCGACCAGTACCTGAAATGCATAAGACGCATTTCCCCCATTTAAGGGGTTAACATTCGAATAGCTAGTGCAAGTACATAATTACACAACATTATATACATATGCTTTTCAACGCAAACAAATCGTTAAGGAAATCATTTTGAAAATCAATATTCCGGAATATCACATTAACACCAAAATAGTATATCGACAGTTTCCATATCACGATTATCCACGCTTGGTAACTCGCGACCGTACCCATTAGTATCGGTCCCCAGAGGTCCCGTCGGACCGTCCCCAGGTGAGAAACCACTTCCACGGCCGTACCCATTAGTATCGGCCCCCAGAGGTCCCGTCGAACCGTCCCCAGGTGGAAGAACATCAACGCACACACCCAAGTCCACTTCCGTGGCCGTACCCATTAGTATCGCCCCCCAGAGGCCACATGCCATCCCCAGGTGGAAGAGAATCAATCACATTCGTTCAATAATAAATCATTTACATCATTCGCATCAAAATCATATGCACATAACGGAATTTAATACATGTACTTGCCTGGAATAAGACGAAACGAAGGAAACGACGAAGGAATAGGTTTCGGTCCGAACAATTTTCCCAAATCCGTTCCTAACACAATAACGGTATACACAAGTCTCAATAATGCGGAAAGGTAAGAATTAATCCTAATTCTACCCCTTGGAACAATTTATCGGTCATACAAGGTCAAAACCGAATCCCAACTATCAACGGAGAAAAACATCGAGTTTAATCCGCAGAACCACAAGAGAAGCAAGGGATGGTGATTACGCTATCGAAATCTAACAATCGTAAGGGGCAAATCGGACTAGAAGGGTGAAACCTAAAACAAAACCCCAAAATCCCCAAAAGTTAGGGTTCTAAGGAATTATACCTCGATTCAGATGGAGAATGATGATGATTAATCTTCCTTGGAACGCAATAATCAACCTTCAGAGGGTTTCTACGGATTGCACCCGATAAATCGCTCCAAATCGCTCCAAGAGAACTCACGTCGCGAGAAAGAAAGAGAAGAAACGAAATGAGGAGACTGAGGATAAGTCAGGAATTAAAAGACCTGACTGCGCGCTACGTACGTTAACGCCTATTGTTAACGTACGTTATGAAGGTTACGTACGTAACCTCTCTCAGGTTAACGTACGTAATGAACAATCTGGACTCTATACGCGAAACCATAACGTACGTTACCAATAGGGTATAACGTACGTTATGATGCCTATATAACGTATGTAAAGGAGCATGCATAACATACGTTATGCATGCAGCAATTCAGCACTGCTAAACACTTAGCTCAGCACAGTCGATACAACGATGAAACGCAACGCAAGGATAGAATCAAAAGTATAACCATGGGGTATCCATAACAACAAAGCTGAGTTTTGAAAGAAAACACACTACCAACATCCGGGGAATCCAAAATATGACAAAGAGGATGAACGCACCCTAAACTTCTAAGAATTACAAAACGACTCAAACGTCCGAAAATCGCGATACAACGTCGGATTAACAATCCGAAAGTTTCAACACGACCAACTCAACCATACAAACTTATACAAATCAAGAAACAACGAAAACGAACAAGTTTTACGAGAATCGAATGTACATGCGGCAAGATATAATTCAAGATGAAATTATGCAAAAACATCCTCGAAACTCGTCCAGACGGAAAAACTCCAAGAACAAAATAGATTCAGAATTCCAAAACAGTGCTAAGCGTGTTGTCCGAAACGAACATACACCAAAAATAGAAATTACCGAAAATAGAAAACACGGATATTACAGTTATGGATTCGTCAGTTTTCATCATAAGTAGGTCATATTCGTGGAGGAGAATATTTATTTTCGTCTCCTTGACTTGAGATGTACCTTCATGAGTTATCTCAAGCATTTTTCAAATTTCTTTGGCACTTCCGCACGAGGATATCCGGTTATGTTCTTCCGGATTTAAAGCACAATATAATAATTGTGTTGCTTTGCAATTATAATGGTCGTTCTTCCAATATTCATCATTATAATCTTCGAATCTTTTGAGAGAACCGTCCGGTTTTGTAGGAACTTTTGGACCTAGGCAAATAACTTTCCAAAGCTCGATGTCGCAGGCTAAGATGAAAATAGACATTTTCTTCTTCCACGTCATAAAATCCAATCCATCAAAGAATGGAGGTCGTTTTAAGGCAAGACCTTCGACCGGTGCAAATTGGAATGCCATTGGATCTTCTTATCTCCTCGGATGTTAAGCCGATTTTTATGGAAACCCCCTCGGATACCAATTGTTGGGAAATTGGCATCCCACTTAGAATGGTGGATATTATCGCGGAGTAGAGTTATCAAACTCTTTTGCGTTGCGGAAGCGTAATTAAATTGCGAAAGATAAACGACAGAAGATTTATAGAGGTTCGGCCAAACGTGCCTACGTCCTCTCTCCGTATCTTTTACTATATGCTTAAGATCAACCTTTTCCGCCTTGTCTTTTATCGGTCCGAGGTAAACTATTACAATCTCGTCTTCTATCGATCCGAGATAAACAGTTACACTCTTGTGTTTATGTCGGTCCAAGATACACCGTTTCCTTTTCTATCGGACAAGGAAGCAACCTATCTAGCTTTATATTGGTACTAGACAAACCTCTCTTGGATTTAGATATGATTCTAACAATGCCGGATCAACGATCCTAATAACACTGAATCAATCTAGAATCCATATTTTTCCTCTCGTGTATGTTTTCGTGTATGAACACTCAAACACTTATCAATTAAGCAGAAATACAACAACGATAATGAATATAGTGATATCTGATCAATATGTGATTTGCTTGGAGTTGTTGTGTTGAATGATACCAAATGACTTGGTATTAATAGGCAAATTCTCTCAACGAGCCATTAGCTGCTGTCTTTATTAGCGTGCGCTATTTTTCCTGTTTAGCGTGTGCTATTACTTGTTACGTACGTTAATGTTGCATGATTACGTACGCTAACTGTACTTTTCTTCAGTCAATTAGCTTCTGCCTCTTTCGTTAGCGTACACTAACTTCCACTCTTAGCGTGTGCTACCTGGTCTACGTTTACAACGGCCTGATGCTTGAAAGTCTTCGATCCAACGGACAAATTTCAAACTTAGCGTGCGCTAAGTGTTCTTCTGTAGCGTGCGCTATCTTGTTCAAACTTCACTTTTTCAGATTCGTTGACTGGCCGCGTGATCTCCGCGTTGAAATTCTTGACAACATATATATTTCTCTGTTAGCGTGCGTTAACCTCTATCTGTAGCGTGCACTAACTTAGTCATTTAGCATGTGTTATTCACACTGTGTTGCGTACGTTATCCATCAGGTGACTTCAAGTGAGACATTAGGTGAATTTCTTAGCATTTGTTACACTATATAAATAGCGTACGTTAGCTGATCCATTTAGCGTGCGCTAGTCTTGCTTACTAGCGTGCGTTATCTGCTTGATTGCCCAGCTTATGCGTCTTTGACTTATTTGTTGTTTTGCTTAAATCTATTGTTGTTTTCTTTGATCAACAACACATCAATAACTCATCATCAAAACCATTTTAAAATTATGTGAAATAGAATATTCCAATAATCTCCCCCTTTTTGATGATGACAAAACAACAATCATCGATGGGATTTTATACCTGCAAAAATTAAAACAATTACAGATCAAAGTTTTCGGCTTTGTCCGTTTCGTTAGTTTTCATCTCCCCATCTTTTCTTTTCTTCTTTTCAACTTCTTCTTTTAATTTCGACTTTCTTCTCTTTTGTATTTTCTCCCCCTTTTATGATCGGGATATTTGATTTTATTTTTCTCGTCATTCTTCCATGACTCGTATTCTCCTTATCCCATCTTTTTTCTCGACTTTCTCTCGCCCTTTTTGTCATAATAAAAAATTGCATAATAAATTAAAAAATAGATACATTAAATATGACAACTAACGGGTAAAACTCCTCCTGAAAAATAGATTTCCCCATTTTTTAGAAAAATAGTTACTCCCCCTGAGTTAAATACCAATTGTTAAGAAAATATAAATTATCAAAATATGAAATGTTGAAAATATATTAATTTTGATTTTTGGGGATCCAACCGTGAGTTGGTATTTCTTTTGAAACATAGACGACATTCGGTATAATTGTTCTTTTTGGAATCCAAACTTTTTTAATTTTGATCGTCCGTCTTGGGCTTTTGCAAATCTAAGTATGATGGCAAGTTTTAAACATTTATCACATCGGGGTATTTTCTAAATTTAAGGATTCTGTTTTATTGCACAGCTTGAATCCTAATCCCTGTTTATTTAATGAAAATTTTTGAACGGAAAGCATTTGTTTAAATTTTTCGTTTCCACATAAAAATTTATTTGTTAAATTCTTAAGTTCATTTTGAACTTTTAAGAGATCATCTTTCAATTTATTCTCTTTTTCAATACATAGAGAATGATCGGTTTCAATGAATTTCGCCTTTTCATTTATTTTGGAAATTTCGATTTCCAACATTTTAATTTTTGATTTGAGGGATTTATTATCGAGTAAAGCATTTTGAAAATCGGTATGTAAAAGTTCGAATGCTTCAAATAATTCATCGTGAAACGAGGCACTAACCTGGCTTTCGACGTCGTTTTCATCGAATGAACTCCTTGCCATGAGTGCGAGGTTATTTTGATTATATTCATCATCATTCTCTTCGTCACTCCATGCAGCTATGATCGGTTCTTAGGATATGAGGCTCGCCGATTTTAGCAAAGTGGACTGGTTTACCACAGTTTCAACAGTTATTGTCGAATTTCTTTGACTCACTCGAGTTGATGTCTTTTCTTCGTCGGTTTAATAAATTTTGAAACTTATTTATGTTCTTGGCATAATATGCCAATTCTTCATCATCTTCGTCCACCGGAATTTCTTCTTTCTTTGACATCTTTGCTGTCAAAGCTATGGATCTTTCCTTCGGTTTCAGTTTGGCATTTCGAGATTTAAGAATTATCTCGTAATTTATTAGCGATGTAAAACCCCCTAAATTCGATGTCTTATCACATGTACAATGAACTAAATCATGACGTAATTTGATAATATTTATTTTATGACATGATATATCCTACATCTATTTTATTTTATTTCACTCTTTAACTTCGTAATTTATTTGGTAAACCAAATAATAAAATTAAAATAGTATATTGATTCACCTATTGGGCTATTTGTCAACACCTAATTACATGTATACTCACTAATGGACTCAACCCAACTTAATAAAGTCATAAGCCCAACCCAACTAATTAAATCATTTACAACTATAATTATACTCTTAAATTAACAAAAAAGAAATATAACACACACACACACACACACACACACACACACACACACACACACAAAAGGGGACAGCTACATGGGGAAGGGAGGAGTGTGTATCTAGACCCTTCACTCATTCATGCAAGACTTAGACACATGGTGTTGGGATAACAAAAACCCTGTATCGAAACAGCCAGGATAATCAATCCCTGTATCGAATAGTGATGATAAGAGGTTTTGACATATATGCCAATCCTCAATACAGTAAGGAAACTGTATCGATAAGTTGAAGTGTCAACCTGTATCGAAGGCCTGTCACAGATTCAGCATATAGTGGAACCTTTCGGTACAGCAAAGAAGTCTTATAAAGACTAAGTATGGAAGCTGTCTCGAATTGTCAATACAGTGATTTTCCATACAGCTCTCAACAGGACAAAGAAAGAATCTTCAGAAGTCAAGTCCCGTTGATATAAGAAGTATTTAAATACTAAGCGATAAAGTATTTAAATACTGTAAGTCAACAGATCTTCAAAATCCCGCAAAATCCGGATCGTGCTTTTCATCCCGTTGGAACGAAATCTTGCTCAACGGATTTATCTCAACGGATATATTTTCCAGAAGACTATATATATCTCATCAAGGCGCTGAAGATCAGTTACGAAGCAACCAAGTAACAAAGCTATTAATATATTCATCAGAGCAAAACATATCTCCAGAAGCTTACTGCGACTCAGATCTAAGAGATATACAGTGCTCAACATCTTGAACAACAATTCATCAGCTAGAAGCTCAGAAAGTCAAAGCTGTTGTTCATACCCTGTTCTATCCTTTGAACAAACCCAGATCAGCCCTGTGTGGACTGAGTAATCGTTGCTACTCCAGAACTGTGTGCGAAGGAATTGCATCGAAGAAGACGAAGCTTCAGAACTGTGTGTGAAGAAGCCAGTCAAGCATTAGCTCAAACCAATCTGTGTGAACGGTTAAAGCTAAGATCTTTATATCAATCTGTGTGAACGATATATTGATTGTATAATTACGTAGTTGTGTACGCAGTAATTATAATAAACGTTTTACTCCTGTGTGGAGGACCAGTGGACGTATAGGCGTTTACCTCGAACCACTTTAAATATTGTGTTATTTACCTTTTGCCTTACTTGTTTTAATTACTGTGATTATTTAAGTATACACTGCACATCGAGTTGCTGTATCCACAGCAACTTACTGTATTTAAGACTTTCGCTATGCACCCATATTTAAAATCAGTACAACTTCTTGTTTAAACTACTTCCCAAGCTGTATCCAGTATACTTAGTGGCCAACAAGTGGTATCGGAGCGGTTGATTCTAAAAAGAATCAGTCGTATTTTTAACCAAATCAGATTCAAAATCACTTACTCTTTAAAACAGTCTCTTTCATTTCTTTATTTTCACATGGATATATCTATGATCAACAAAGTGCCTATGTTCTCTATTAACGAATTTGATGATTGGAGAATTAGGATGGAGGCTCATCTTGCAGCAATGCACGAAGAGTTGATTTTTGTTATACAGGATGGCCCCATCAAGATCATGAAGGTAAACACGGCCGCAAGGATTGAAGGCCAAGCCCATGCTGAGATGCTCGAGAAGGAACGCGACCAATGGACCACCGATGAAAGAAAGCGAGCCAACCTCAACAATGTGGCTAAGAACGCGTTATTAGTTACTCTTGATAAAGGCACGTTCTCGAAGGTAAAGAGCTGTAAATCAACCAAGAAAATCTGGGATAAACTCAAGATGATTTGTGATGGAACTGAGCTCTCAAAAGAAAACAAAATTTCAAAACTGACTCAGCAATTTGAATCTTTTGAAATGAAACCAACTGAGACACTTGATGAACTTGACCTCAGATTCACTGGTATTGTTGGTGAACTTGAAGATTTGGGAAAAATTTATACCTAAAAGGAGAAGAATTTAAAAATTTTCAGATCTCTCCCTACCCGATGGGACATTAAGACCACAGCTATGCGTGTATCTTACAATCTTAATGAAATATCTACTTTTGATCTCTTCTATGACCTCAAAGCTTTTGAGTATGATATTGACAGAAGAGAGAAAGCTGAAGAATCTCCTTCAAAGGTCAAAGCACTAGCCGCTATATCGAATTGTCGACACAACATGCCCAGCTCATCGAAGCCTAGTCACAAGAATGCTGACAGTGACGACGACATCTTGTCTCAATATGAAATGGCGCTTCTCATGCACAAATTCAAAAAGTTCATCAAGCAGTCTGGAAAGACTCCCTACAGGCCCAAACCTGTCCACAAGGTAAGTACCGAAACTTCATCTGGTGATGCTAACTTATGCTATAATTGCAGGAAACCAGGGCATTATGAAAATAAATGTCCTCATCCCAAAGTTCAAAGGTTGCCGGAAGCCGAGCAACAAGAGAGAGATGAAAGAAGACGTGCTTGGAAAAACAAGCTCAAGGCCCTGATTGGAGAATCTGAAGCCTCCCTCACACTATCCAAATCCGAAGAATGTCTTCAGGTGGTCACTGAAAGTGATTCATCTGACGATCAGTTCGATGATAAAGCATATATGTGCTTTATGGCCAAGGACATTCCAGAAGGTGAAGATAGCGATGATGAGGTAAGCTCAACCTCAACCGTCCATTAAATGCATCTCATACTTTTGAAAACATGATGAATGAGTTTAAAAACATTCAAAAGGCCCATGAGACATTGAAAAATGAGAATATATAGCTCCAACTGTCTAACCTAGAGCTGAAAGATGAAAATGACTTGCTGAAAATAAATTATGAAAATATGTCTCTTGATTGTGAAACCAGCAAAGTCGATTTTGAAAAACTCATGGAGAGCAATTATCAACTTGCTCATGAACTAAGTGAGATTAAAACTCACAACGAAAGCAAGACAAATGATTTGGTTCTACTTCAAGCCAAAGTCAAAACTCTCGAAAAACGAGAAATTGAACTTAAGACCACTCTGAAATCATTCGAGAAATTGTCCAAAAGAATGGAAGAAATTCTGAGCACTAGGCAACATGCTCATGATAAAAGTGGCTTAGGATATAGCTCATGTTCAAATAAAGGGAAAACTAGTACAATGTTTGTCAAAAATGTGGAACACATTCGTGTATCGAAAGAAACTTCGAGTCCTGTGAAGGAACCTGTTGCACAGCGAACAGCAAATGCTGCCATTCTGCCACCGCAATCCTATTCCAGACAGCGGAATCACCAGCCATCCAGACCTGAAAAGTGCACTCAACAGCTTGCTCCCAGAGCATATCAACAGCGCCAACAGCCGCTCAGAAGGAAGGCTGTATCCAAATACCAAAGGCCCGCACGGCAGTACTATCAGTACAGTACGCCTAGGTATTGGATACAGGAGCCCCGTTATTCCTCGAGACAGCAGGTGTCCGCTCAGTATCAACAACAACGTTGGGAATCCAACTGGAGACCCAGAAGGCAAGCTGTTAGGCCAAATAAAATGGCTCCACCTCCAAGACGGCACTCGTACTGGATTAATAATAATAACCCTGAATTTTACATGCATAATAATTATCATGGTTATAGCAACTACGGATATGCCGCACGTAGATATCGCAACATTGTACCGAATGTGACCTACAGTAAACCAATTGCTGCCAGGAAAACTTGGGTACCTAGAGGAACTAACATTCATAGACCCAAAAATCAAAGGGGACCAAAATCTACTTAATCTCTTTGCATACAGGACATCCTAGAGGAGGACATCTGGTACTTTGATAGTGGATGCTCTCGGCACATGACCGGAGATAGAAGCAAGCTATCAGATTTTGTAGAAGGTCGTGGTCCAAAAGTTCGTTTCGGTGATAAATCTAAATGAAGAACAAGAGGGAAAGGAAACCTACTTGTCGGAAAATTCAAAGTCACCGATGTTGCATATGTTGAAGGCTTACAGTACAATCTACTTAGTATTAGCCAGTTCTGTGATAAACAGTTCTCTGTGAAATTCTATATAGATCGCTGTAGAGTCAAGAACATCTAGACCAAAGAAGTTGTGCTTACAGGAAGCAGATCAGGTAACATGTATATTGCTGACTGGAAGCCTATGAGCTCCTCAATTCCATGCTTTGTTGCCAAAGGCACTGCAGATCTTAGATGGTTATGGCACAAGAGCATGTCTCACGTCAACTTTAAGACGATCAACAAGCTCTCAAGACAGGGAATGGTAAGAGGATTGCCAAATGTGTCATTCAAAAAGGACAGCGTCTGCGGACCATGTCAGAAAGGCAAGCAAATCAAGTCAACCCTGAAGAGCAAATCCTATCTTTCAACCCAAAGAGTGTTGGAGATGCAACATATAGATCTTTACGGTCCTGTAGACCCAGTAAGTTTGGGAGGTAAGAAATACTGTCTTGTTGTTTTTGATGATTACTGTTGCGATATTTCCTACACGCAAGTGCACGTCATCGTTTACAAGTAATAAAGTGATAAGTAGAGTATCGTTCCCACGAGGATTGAATCTCTAACTACCGATTTTTTCGTATTCCAATTTTATCTGAACAATCGAAAATGGGTTTTGCGATTAATAACTAAAAGAAGTACTAAAAGACTAAGCAGTAGAAAACAATATCTTGGATAAAATAAATCAAATGATGAATTAGTCTAGGGTTCTGAATCCACCTTAGTTTATCCGAATATACTCTTGATTATCCGTGATAAATAATTTTCCCAATTTATTGAAGGCGGAGATTGCTAATATATTCTACCGCCTCTCCCGAGGTCGATAGATTTATCTAACGGCGACTAACGCACTCTATCCCTAGGTGAATTAACTCGTCGATAGACAAAAAGCATGAAATCTCCTAAAGGCCACGTAGTTTCTATGAGTATATTCCTATCTCACAGAATAAAACGGTCCTCACCAATAATTCCTCACCAAATCTCCTCTCCCGATTCGAAGTGGATGATTAAATCAATACAACTATTGGCCAGATAATTGCAAGTATTAAACATAATTGGGAAAACTCAATAAAAAGGTAATAAATTGGATAATCTCAATCAATTCGTCAAAACAAAGGTTTCATCAAAACCCTAGATTAGGGCTTTTAGCCTGACATACTAAAAACTGAAAATACAGAATAAATAAACGAAAGCATAAAATTCAAACGCAGATGAAGTTTGGATTCCTCCGTTCTTCAGCTTCCGCCTTCTGCCCTTGAATTCTTCTGCTTTCCTCTTCTTCTGCCGTCTCCAAGCTTAAGCTCTCCAAGGTTTTAGATTCAATGATTCCAAGATAATTTAATTAGGGTCTTAAACCCTATTTATAGCTCAGCACCTCCACAAATCGCGTCCGTATTAGTCGGTCGAAATCGGCCAAACGGCCCAAAATCCATGCAGACGTATAAAACCCGCTAAGTGTGCCGCGGCTCACTAAACTGTCCGCGGCACATCGCAAAAGTGAATGCACAGGCGTTAATTAATTCTTACGTACGCGGCTCACTGGCCGTGCCGCGGCACGAGTCTGACTTACTCGCCCTTCGGTGGTGTCTTCTGTGCATGGCTCGATTCCTTGTGCATGCTCATAGTCCAATTTTGCCGTTTTCGCCCGTTTTGCCTCGTTTTAGCTTCCGGACTTCAATTTCCTGTCAATCATACAAAATTAACGCATTAAAAGCTCATTTAGATGATTTCACTCACCAAAACACTACAAAATAATGATAAATAAGCGTATAAAAATACGCCTAACAAATACCCCCAAACTTAAGCCTTTGCTTGTCCTCAAGCAAAAAGAATTAAAGTCAATAAAAGAATGTCGTGAATCATCGTGCAACTCATAGCGTTCAACCTAATCAATACTATCCTGCCATTCTCTCTAAATAATACGAGTGTCATAAAAGCGAGCTGCACTCAGAATAATGATTCCGCAAAGTAATCAAGTTCAATCCTAATCATTCGTTCATGAAGAAAACTCAGCTCAAAGATTAACAAAACGTGAGTCAAATCGACCGTCAATATGAAAGGCTAACACAACCAAGCTAGTTCGTCCCGTTCCACAGTCTAAAGGCAAAATTTTCACGAGTTTCAGAACAATTAAACCTCGGACAGTATCCCCTTATATATATGCTCAAGAATTTGATTCGAGTTGACCACTAGGTTAGGATCTCGGGATGTTTCATCGGGATAATCCTAGGGTGGAACTTCCATTCTCATGTATTAGGAAACCGTTTGACGTAAAAGACACTCATGGGGCACATGGATGCTTCTAGTTACTAAGTTCCCGTCTACAGCGGAGAAACAACTCGAATATATAATTTCCGCATGTCCGAATCAAGGTTGCCGTTTTACGCGAGAGTAAACAGCGGGTCACGCGAATACCCCCGGTTACTAGGCTTCCTATCATTGGCACATGTGAAATATCTAAATTACTAGTCTAATCAGGGTCGTCGTTTTACGCGAGAGTAAACAACGGGTCACGCGAATACCCCCGGTTACTAGACTTCCCTTCATAGAACACTTATCTCGACTTTTAGGGAAAAACTGACCGACTCTAAACTCAATCTAAGTGCGAACACGACTAAAGAAACAGTACGACTCACTATCCGGAAAATGTAGCCAAACGTATTGATGGGGATTTAGCAACAAGTATGTATCGTCTCTTATCTGCCAAGACCTCTACAATCACGAAAAATTTCGGACCTAATTGAATACTAAGCAGAACAGAAATAACTGACTGCAACTCGACTAGAACTCGCCCGCTTCTTCAGAGAGAAAGACAGTGTCGTAACATCAGTATCACACAAATAGAAGCACGAAAATTCACGAATAAAGAAAACTAAGACAAGCAAGGCTATCTAAAAAAAAAATTTTACGCAAGGTCAAGTACAACAATAAATGTAGAAACTGAAGTAAATCCCCCCCCAAACTTAGGACGTACATTGACCTCAATGGACAAAAAATGATATGCAAGAAAAGTAAAAGGTCAAGTACTCCCCTCCAGTCTCCTCAGGAGCTGGTGCCGGCATCGTCCGGTGAGGTTGCACGCTTCTTGACTTCATCATGTGGAGTGTAAATAAATGAGCTCATTGTGTGCAGGAAGGAAGGAAGGGAAGAGAAGGAAGGAGATACCTTGTGCATGCCGAACGATTGAATGAGCCTAACCTGGCTGCTCTTATTTTGCGACGGGGGCCGCGGCACAGTAAAAGTGAGCCGCGGCCCAAAGTACAGTCGGGCTGGGACATTTTGTTATGTCGTCGGGTGCCGCGGCTCAGTTTCCGGGTGCCGCGGCTCAGTATGTTAGTGTGCCGCGGCTCAGGTTTAGTGTGCCTCGGCACAAAGTACAGGCTCCCTGAGCGTTTCTTGGCCATTTAGTGTGCCGCGGCTCAACTTTAGTGTGCCGCGGCTCAGCGACCTGGTGTGCCGCGGCTCAGTAAGATCATGCCGCGGCACAGGGTACAGTTTGATTGGCCATTTTTCATCATTTGGTGTGTGCCGCGGCTCACAGGTATCTGCATGCCCATCCTTGAATTTCTCCCCTTTCTTTGATTCCTGCACGAAATTTTACGAAAACATTAAGGCGAGAGGAAGGATGGATCAAAGAAGAAAGAAGACAAAAAGAGACTCTAAAAATGCAAGCAAACAACAAAGAATCTACAACTAATACTCGGGTTGCCTCCCGAGGAGCGCTAAGTTTATAGTCTTCAGCCGGACTTATTGGACAACGTTAGTTTGCTTTTCGCAAACTCCATTTGATTTCCGCCCCGTTCATCGAACCGTTTATATTTTGGTTAAAATTATGACCATTGGTCATCAGCGGTTCGACTTTCGGTTCGGTCATCAAATGTTGTTTGCGAAAAGGTTTCGACTTGAATAACTTTCCGAAACACCCGGTTTCTCCATGACTAATTGTCCGCTTGGCTTTCGGCTCACTCTCCCCCTTCACAAACGAACTCACGACTGCAGCAGATTTCTCCTCATGCTCGAGGAACGCCACTCGTTCTACATCCTTCTTAAAACTTGGGCCATTTAACACAAAATCTGAATTTTCCCACCGACGATGTTTTCGGTGCTTTCCTCTTTCAACAACATCCAAACCTTCAATTTGTGATACTTTATCAGCACTTCCGGGACATGGGAACGATTTGAATACTTGAAAAGTGACTTGCTCGTCTTGGACCCTCAAAGTTAACTCCCCCTTTTCCACGTCAATAAGTGTTCGGCCCGTCGCTAGAAATGGTCGTCCCAAGATGATTGGAATATTTTCATCTTCCTCCATGTCGAGTACGATGAAATCGGCAGGAAAGATGAACTTATCAACTTTAACTAAAACATCCTCGATGACTCCCCTCGGATACTTTATCGATCGATCCGCCAATTGCAATGAGACTGTGGTTGGCTTGGCTTCCCCAATATTCAGCTTTTTGAAAATCGACAGAGGCATGAGGTTGATACTCGCACCAAGATCGCATAGTGCCTTATTAAATGAAAGATTCCCCATGGTGCAAGGTATGTTGAAGCTTCCCGGATCTTTCAATTTAGGTGGGAGCTTCTTTTGAAGAATTGCACTGCACTCATCTGTCAAGGTGACCGTTTCAAACTCCTCAAGCTTTCTCTTCTTCGATAATACCTCTTTCATGAACTTGACATAACTCGGCATTTGTTCCAATGCGTCGGCGAACGGAATATTTATGTGAAGCTTTTTGAACACATCAAGGAACTTAGAAAATTGTTTGTCCGCCCTTCTTTGCTGTAATCTCTGCGGAAACGGAACGGGGGGAACACATGTCTTCGAGTTATCCGGCTCCAAATCTTTTGACTCCTCTGGCTTTAAATCCTTCGACTCCTCAATTTCCTTCTTCTCTTTACCCCGCTCTGGCTGATCCAGCACCTCTCTCCCGCTTCTCAATCTAATTGCATTTAGACTCTCTCTAGGATTTGTCTCTGTTGTACTCGGCAATGCTCCCTCCGGACGAGCTGTTAACACATTAGCGATTTGGCCCAGCTGGACCTCCAAGTTCCGAATGGAAGCAGAATGATTTTGTAATGTAGCTTCCGTACGGGTCATAAATTGACTCGTATTTGCCGCCAATTTTGCAAGTGCTTCCTCGAGAGACACTTTGGGAGCGGAAGGGGGCTGCTGTTGATTCTGGGCAAACGGGGGCTGGTGTGAGTTCTGTCCGTTTCTCCATGAAAAGTTAGGATGATTGCGCCACCCCGGATTATAAGTATTGGAGTACGGGTTATTCGGCCGATTCCCATTTCCTACGAATTGAGCCTGCTCCATCTGATTTTGCTCGAACGGATTTCCAACTAGACATTCCGCGCTCGGGTGTGATCCGTTACACCAATTGCACGTCTCAATGGTAACGGGGGCTGGTGCGTGCGAAAATGTCTGGAGCTGTTGTGTCAAAGCGGCAACTTGAGCTGACAAGGTGGAAATCGGATCATTGCTCGAAACTTCCATTACTCTCTTCGGTGTCAATCTTTCTGATGGCCATTGGTATGCGTTTTCAGCCATATCTTCCAAAAGCACGTGTGCCTCAGCCATAGATTTTCCCATGAAGGTTCCTCCAGAGGCCGCATCCACTAAAGTGCGTGTAGAAGCACTCAAACCATTATAGAATGTATGAAGCTGAAGCCAATCAGGAATGCCGTGATGAGGGCATCTTCGTAGCAATTCTTTATATCGCTCCCACGCCTCGTGGAGCGATTCCATAACATACTGGGCAAAAGTGGTTATCTCGTTTCTCAACCTCGCCGTCTTAGCTGGTGGGAAAAATTTGGCAAGGAAGGCTTGCGCTAACCTCTCCCATGTTGTAATTGACCCCGGCGGTAAGGAATTTAACCAAAACTTTGCTTTATCCCTCAAAGAGAAAGGGAAAAGCCTCAATCGGATGGCATCGTCGGTGACACCATTAGTCTTGAACGTGTCGCATATCTCAAGGAAGGAAGCAATATGGGCATTCGGGTCGTCCTTCGGTAGTCCACAGAATGGGCTCGCCTGCACCATCTGGCGGGCTTGATCTCAAAATTATTAGCTTGGATAGTGGGACGCCGAATTCCCGAAAAATTAGCGTTGACCTGCGGCATGGCATAATCTCGAAGAGCTAGTTCCGGTTGAACTTTCCGCACTTGGTTGTCTCCTCCCTGGATTTCGATATTCTCGGCCATGATGACCGTCGTCTGCAACTCTCTTTTCTCCTTTTTGTTCCTTCTTAGCGTGCGCTCGAGCTCGGTGTCCAAAGGTAGTAGGCCTTCGTTACCGAGTCTTCTCATGCACTACACAAAAGGTCCTGAAAGGAAAAACAAATAAACGAACTTAAATACACAAAAATAAAAATAAAACGTTCAAATTAAGACTGGAAATACTTAAATCGATATTAGAAAATTTCAATCCCCGGCAACGGCGCCAAAAACTTGTTGCGATATTTCCTACACGCAAGTGCACGTCATCGTTTACAAGTAATAAAGTGATAAGTAGAGTATCGTTCCCACGAGGATTGAATCTCTAACTACCGATTTTTTCGTATTCCAATTTTATCTGAACAATCGAAAATGGGTTTTGCGATTAATAACTAAAAGAAGTACTAAAAGACTAAGCAGTAGAAAACAATATCTTGGATAAAATAAATCAAATGATGAATTAGTCTAGGGTTCTGAATCCATCTTAGTTTATCCGAATATACTCTTGATTATCCGTGATAAATAATTTTCCAAATTTATTGAAGGCGGAGATTGCTAATATATTCTACCGCCTCTCCCGAGGTCGATAGATTTATCTAACGGCGACTAACGCACTCTATCCCTAGGTGAATTAACTCGTCGATAGGCAAAAAGCATGAAATCTCCTAAAGGCCACGTAGTTTCTATGAGTATATTCCTATCTCACAGAATAAAACGGTCCTCACCAATAGTTCCTCACCAAATCTCCTCTCCCGATTCGAAGTGGATGATTAAATCAATACAACTATTGGCCAGATAATTGCAAGCATTAAACATAATTGGGAAAACTCAATAAAAAGGTAATAAATTGGATAATCTCAATCAATTCGTCAAAACAAAGGTTTCATCAAAACCCTAGATTAGGGCTTTTAGCCTGACATACTAAAAATTGAAAATATAGAATAAATAAACGAAAGCATAAAATTCAAACGCAGATGAAGTTTGGATTCCTCCGTTCTTCAGCTTCCGCCTTCTGCCCTTGAATTCTTCTGCTTTCCTCTTCTTCTGCCGTCTCCAAGCTTAAGTTCTCCAAGGTTTTAGATTCAATGATTCCAAGATAATTTAATTAGGGTCTTAAACCCTATTTATAGCTCAGCACCTCCACAAATCGCGTCCGTATTAGTCGGTCGAAAACTGGCTTCGAAACGGCCCAAAATCCGCGCAGACGTATAAAACCCGCTAAGTGTGCCGCGGCTCACTAAACCTGTGCCGCGGCACATCGCAAAAGTCAATGCCACAGGCGTTAATTAATTCTTCGTGCCGCGGCTCACTGGCGTGCCGCGCACGCAGTACAACTTACTCGCCCTTGGCCGGTGTCTTCTGTGCCGCGGCTCGATTCCTTGTCTGCGGCTCATAGTCCGATTTTGCCGTTTCGCCGTTTTGCCTCGTTTTAGCTTCCGGACTTCAATTTCCTGTCAATCATACAAAATTAAGGCATTAAAAGCTCATTTAGATGATTTCACTCACCAAAACACTACAAAATAATGATAAATAAGCGTATAAAAATACGCCTAACAAATACGCCAGGTATGCTTGGACAATTTTCCTAAGCAAGAAGAAGAAAACAATATCAAAGCTGCCCGAGCTCCTGAGAAAGCTACAAAATGAAAAGGCATTGAGTATCGTGTCCATTCGTTCCGAAAGAGGTACAGAATTTACTAACCGCTTTATAGAGAAATACTGTTTGGAAAATGGGATACAACACAAATACTCAGCTGCCCGTACACCTCAACAAAATGGTGTTGCCGAGTGAAAGAATAGGACGCTGAAAGAAGCAACAAGGATAATGATCGCCGCAAGCAAGTTGCCACAATGTTTCTGGGGTGAAGCAACCAATACAGCATGCTACACTCAAAACCGCTGTATCGTCAACAAGCACCACAACAAAACAGCATATGAGGTATGGAACAACAAAACTCCGTTAGTTTCATATTTTCACATTTTTAGATGCAGGTGTTATGTGTTGAATAATGGGAAGGATTAACTTAGAACCTTTGATGAGAAATCAGATGAAGGAATATTTGTAAGATACTCATCCGTCAGCAAAGCATACAGGATCTTTAATAAAAGGAAGCTGACGATCGAGGAATCAGTTCATGTAGTGTTCGACGAACCTCACCATCACCCTACAGGAGTAGATGATATTACTCAAAATATCTAAAATCTCTCTATCTTAGATTCTCCAACTCCCATAAAACCTTTTGTTAACCTAGAAATCAACCCCGCAACTGTAAGAATCGACGTAGATGAAGCCGAGCTATACAAGCTGAAGCTGTATCTACAAAAATTCTCGATATAGTACGGGACCCTGAATTAGAACCCGACCGAAGATGGTTGAGAGATCACCCGCAAGAGCTGATCATTGGAAACATAGATGCTGGTGTTTCTACCCGTAGGAGAATATAGAGTACACAAGGAAATGTACTTTGTGCACAAGAAGAACTAGATACTGAGGTATCACCGTTCCCTAAATGGAAATCTCAATCCGAGCTTAGAAGACTCAATATGTGCACTATTGCTGTATTCTTAGCCCAATCCGAACCTGTTTCGACCATAGACACTCTTAATAATTCTCATTGGATAACATCTATGGAAGAAGAGCTTAACGGTTTCGAAAGAAACAATGTATGGTATTTTATACCCAGACCTACACATCAATCGGTTATAGGAACCAAATGGGTATTTCGAAACAAGAAGGATCGAAATGGACTTATTATGAGGAACAAATCAAGGCTAGTCGCACAAGGCTATAGCCAGGAAGAAGGCATAGACTATGATGAAACCTTTATCCCTGTAGCCAGACTAGAAGCCATTAGGATATTTTTAGCCTTTGCCGCCCATAAGAGCTTCATTGTATACCAAATGGACGTCAAGAGTGCATTCCTAAATGGAGACCTTGCCGAAGAAGTTTATGTTGAACAACCACCAGGATTTGCCAACACAGACGGCATCGACCTAGTATACAGGCTAAGAAAAGCACTGTATGGACTTAAGCAAGCCCCTAGAGCCTGGTATGAGACCCTGTCCCAGTATCTAACCGACAATGAATTTGAGAAATGTGCTGTGGACAAGACCTTATTCAAAATACAGGAAGGTGATGACCTTATAATGGCGCAAATTTATGTAGATGATATAATTTTTGGTTCAACTAACCTTGCTTTGTGTCGAAGGTTCTCTCATCTCATGCAAAGTAAATTTGAAATGAATATGATAGGAGAACTTAGTTATTTCCTAGGTTTGCAGGTAAAACAGTTGCCTACAGGTATTTTCATCAACCAGGAAAAATACAGCAAGGAGATTCTCAACAAATTTGGAATGAACACTTCCAAATCATCGTTAACCCCCATGAGCAGTTCCGTGCAAATTAGTGTTGATGAAGCCGGAAAGCCGGTTGACCAATCACTCTACAGGAAGCTTATTGGTTCGCTCTTGTACCTAACGGCCAGCAGACCCGATATCTAATTTGCTATTGGAGTGTGTGCGAGATATCAAGTAGCACCTAAGGAGTCACACTTCAATACAGCTAAACGAATCCTGAGGTACATTAAAGGAACAGTTAATGTAGGACTGTGGTATCCTAAAGAAGGCGGATTCGATTTAGTTGGATACAGTGACTCGGATCTCGGAGGCTGCAAGCTAGATAGGAAGAGTACAAGTGGAACTTGTCACTTTATTAGACCTAAACTCGTTTCTTGGTTCAGTAAGAAGCAATTGGCTAACTCACTTTCTACGGCTCAATCAGAATACTATGCGGCTGGTAGTTGCTGTATGCAGATCCTTTGGATGCAGCAACAGTTGTCAGATTATGGGATTGAAGCCAGAGAGACGCCAATCATGTGTGATAGCACGAGTGCAATTGCAATAACGCACAATCCTGTCCTGCACTCGCGCACTAAGCATATCAACATGAAGCATCATTTCATAAGGAATCATGTCGAGAACAAGGATGTTCGGCTCGAAAAGGTTCATACAGATATTCAGTTTGCCGACATCTTCACCAAGCCTCTCGACACAGCAAGATTCAACATGCTTAGACAAGAATTGGGAATGCTACAGCCCGACTCCCTGTAAGTAATTTACTGTTTTTACTCAACAATTGAGGGGCAATGCTGCAAGACCCAAAAATACAGTATTCACCGTTAATTATCTGTACACTCAGAGCCTTCAATACAGCACTGTAAGGAACAAAGACATATGAATCATCCTACAACTGACGTGTGCAATAATTAAGGGGGAATACAGTATGACCCATGAATACAGCATTAATCCAAAAGTTGTTGTACGGAGTTAAAACCTATATGTACCTTTTAAGGGGGAACGCTGTATCGTCGCGGATACAGCACATACTATAGGATTTCGATTCAGTATATATATATTATATTATATTATTTCATTTTAAAATAATTTTTGTCCACGTGCCCTGTTTTCATGTCAATGCCTTACACGACATCTGGACAATTGAATCTCAAAAGCTGCGATGTTTTCAAATTGTGTAATGTTTTAAAACAGCCGTTTCAGGCATTTAGGGTAACAACAAATGTCAGAAGTGGGACTCGCTCATATTTTAATATTCCGTGGATAAGTATACCAGTTACACTCATTTCATCGTGACCGTTCTTTTCAAAAACCGGCTCCCATCCCTTAAAATCTGACCATTCGTACTCTGGAAAACCCTACTTCACCGCCCACTATAAAAGGATTGATACTGCCATTAGAGACTCTTTACGCTTTCTGCAAAATTTAAGAGTACTCAAGCAAATACAGCCTAGAAAGTTTTCTGCGTTTTACTGCAAATTTCTTTTATTCTCTTTCATATTTTCTTGAGAAACATCAATGGCTGGTCAGACATCTTCTCCCACACTCAAGAAATCCTCGAACATCATCGATGGACGGATCTTCTCAAGATCTGTCGTCTTCGAGCGTATTCTCTCTGAAACCAATAACGCCGAACAAATGGAGTTTATCATCACCCGACTCCATCAGCAAGGTCTCTACTGCCTTAGGAGTCAAACCGCCGAGAAATACGATGTTCACTTGGTTGAGGACTTTTACATCAATGCCGCCATTCGCTTTTTTTCGCCGGCCAAGGGAGGCCACATTGCTGACATCACTGCCATCATTCAAGGAGTGGAGATCTGTATCGATCGAGATCTTCTTCAGAACATTTATAGGCTACCTGCTGATGGCCTTACCATGGAAGAACTTGAGACTTTTGGGTCTCAAGAGCTGATAACGAAGTACTATGGGCTGTTCACCGGCTCAGCTATTGTTGACGTGGTTCACACCACCTGTCACAAGAAGAATTTTTGTTTGTCATACGTGTACTTGCATTATTTTTGTTGCAGGATCATCGAGAATCGCACTGGTGCATTTGAAATGTGCACAAATCTGAGATTTAGGATGATGGTTGTGATTATGACCTGTGAAAAGGTCAATTGGTGCCAGATAATTTTGAAATGCTTGCAGAAGGAAGTATCCAAGCCTGCCGCTCAAAAGAAGTCGTTTGGTTTAATTTTAAACCATATTTTGACGAAATGCGGACTTTCACAATCTGCAGATATGAAGAAAAACAGCTCTCGGATATACTTAGGAGGCGTCCAGCCTTCGGCCTATAACCAGAGAACTCTGGTTTGCAATCATCCATCCATCCGTAGTATGCCCGTGTCTGAAGATCCAAGGGATGTTTCTTTGAAGTCCCAGGATGTGGAGTCTTCAATAAAGAGGAAAAGATCTCACAGCAAGACACCCACTGCTGCTGAGAAGCCGAAAAGGAAGCTAAGGAGGCTTTCTAAAGCTAAATCCACCAAAACCTCCGAGGAAGCTTCTACTGTGGCGCAACCCACTGAAAAACTACCCCAGGGCCCAACCCCTATGGAAGAGATGCCCGCTACTGTATCGACAGTAGATCCTAAGCCTTTGGTGGCTAAGATGGATGATCGGACATCTGCCAACTTAGAAGACTCTAGCGAGTCGGCTGCCCCTTTGGAGCCAACAACTACTTCTCCTATATGGGATTCCACACCCGTACATGATCCATCTTCCTTCGGGGCACCATTCCCTGTAAGGAATCTTTCTTCCCTATAGGATCCCACACCTGTAGAGAAACCCCTCACTACAGTGGACTCAGACGTTGTACGCAGTCCCTTCCCGGACACCATTATCAACAAAACCCTTCTATCTGTGCAGATTGATCATGCTTATGAAAGATTCCTTAAATGGAAAATCTACCGGCTAGCTCCGTATGACACCTTATAAAACTGGAGCGACTGGAGCCATGAAGAGAGATTTGTATTGGAAGTGACGGACTCAACAGAGGTTGAAGCCTTGATCCAATGGGATAATCTCTACTGCAAAGAATTGATTGAAAGCCATCTATTGTAAAAATCTGACGCCATGAGAAAAGGAAAAGATAAGTCCGAGGACTCTCCCCAAGATCCAAAAGAAGACGATAACTCAGACGACGACGATGATGCATTACAAACAGGTCTGAGAATGAGTCATGAGGAGGCTCAAGATAGAGATGCCTCTCAAACCAAGGATGACGATGTAATATCCGGAATTTCTACTACTGTTGTTTGATATTATTTTATCCGAGTTATATTGTACAGCATGGAATCTGTACAGTAAGGATAAAATAAATGAAGGACTGAGATGTCAGTATTGGTATAATTGTCGTATTTGGTCGACAGTTACCTTTGAGGATATTGTGTATCAGGTTGTCATACTTTTGATATTGGGTATATCGTATGATGATATTATTGAATTCAGTGTTTGTGTTCAGTGTGTATTATGTTCGTTTTTGGTATGTCGAGACGTTGGACAAGAACTGCGGAAAATGGCTAAGTATAGCCTTATTAGCGCACGCTGATATTCATGCATAACGCACGCTATCGTGCAGGATTAGCGCACGCTACGTTTATAGGTTAGCGTACGCTAGTGCAGACAGATCGGAAGGAATCTGCGTATGGACCCGGCTGCTTTCGGCGCACGTTCTGGTAAGTCAACGGTTGTTGTCCTGAAGTATTAGCGCACGCTAAAGATTAGGCTTAGCGCACGCTAACTATATATCAGTCAACAAGGAATCTTATCCTTGCCAGATGCTGTCGGAAAGTGGGGGCGAGTGGTAGGTGAACACTGTAGTAAGTCAACTTCGGATAGCGCACGCTAAGAGTAAGGACTTGCGTGCGCTAGACAAGATGATTTACGTACGTTAATGCATGGGCATTATGTACGTAAGGTAGTTTACGAAGCAAGACAGTAGCCTCTGGGCTTCGATAGCGCACGCTAACAAAGTCAGTTAGCGCACGCTAAGGCTAGCGCACGCTAAACATAAGGGTTTAGCGCACGCTAAACATAAGGGTTTAGCGCACGCTAGTGGTGCATTCTATATAAAGGGACAAACGGGTGTCATGAAACATTTCGTCCATTTCTTCCCTTTCACCCGATAGAGACAACCTTGTGAGAACATTTGGAGTTCCTAAACACTGAGGGAGGATCCTCTTTAACAAGATTAAAGATGGATATCATGGAGTAAAGCTTTGTTCTTGAAATCATTGGTGATTCTTGGAAATCAATCCTTTCCTTCAAAAAAAAAGGGTAATTACTCTTCACTTTGAGATTTCGTTTTGGATTGTATATGATGTTCTTGAGTTGATGATTATCATATAAACAAGTTGATGAGCATGACAACGAGTTGGATTACCGTACTAAGTTAGTGTTGTTATTAATATATGAGTATTGATATGTTTCGTATAGTTTTGGATGGAATTCAAGATATATGTTGATGTAATTCCCTTCTTCAATTCGGATTTTGATGTTTTTTTGTTGGTTACTTCGTATGGAAACGATTATGGTGATGCTACTGTGATTCTTGAGTTATATGAATTGTATGTCGAAGAACATGATGAATAAGGATTTTTAGATGTTAGAACACATCGGATTTTATCATTTTATGGATCATGAACGTGAATTTGGATAATTCGTGTTCTTGAAGAGCTATTAAATTATAGGTCATGATTGTTATGAAATCCTTAATCTCGAGATGAGTTGATCATTGTCATGATGGAAGTGTTAGACGATGCTTGAAATGCATGCCACTACACAGCATTAGCGCACGCTACGTTTACTGCCTAGCGCGCGCTAACGGGAGAAACTTAGCGCACGCTACGTTATGCGTTTAACGTGCGCTAAGTAGGCAGGCAGTGCAGTATTTTTGTGTTTTAATTGTGAATTCGTGATGGTTTGACTTGGTTGGTTCTGACTTTGTTTATTCGAGGTTGTGTTGAACCGTTGAGTTCGATTGGTTAGTTTTCTCAGTTGTTGACCGTTATCGGATATGTGTTATTTGATTTCTTCGATAGGTTGAGATTATTGATCGGTGATTATAACCGGATATTGAGGTCGTGTTCGAGTATGTCCATTGTATTGCTTTTGATTGAGGCTGAGGAACTCGTAGATAAAGGCAATGTGTTCGGCAGCAGCTTCGTGGTATCGGTATCGAGGCAAGTTATTACTTGCTCAGTTATAATATTTAATGAATGGTTTCAGTTTCATTTCGTTTATAATGCATATAGCGATGATTATTATGTGAACTCTGGGTATTCGGATCGCATATCGTTCTTTCGATTCTGGGAGATAAATCATAATGTATATGCTTATCTCAGTTATTGGTATGTTCGAGTATCAAGGTTACATTATGGTAAAGACGAGGATATGAGTATCTATAGTTCATTGTTCGTTTGGATCGCCGAGCATTGAGGATAATCGTCGGTGATGGTTTGATATCGAGATTTCTCCCGAAGGACTCGGGGCAAGTATCTTATATCGATTGATCGAGTTAGTGATTTGATCATGCGTATCATCATTCATGTTGTCGAACATGAGGTCGTCTTAATTGATTTGTCATATTGTCGTTCATGTTGCGTTGTTCATGATGATGAACATATTGTTTTGCATATGTGTATGCATATTATGTTGTTTATGTTGTGTTGATCCGATGGGATCGCGCGATCTATCCGAGGGCGCCGGATCGAATGTCCACCTCATGTTGGTCCGACGGGATCATCTTGGGATCTATCCGAGGGCGCTGGATCATTGGGACGGGTTTTCCACCTCGTGTTGGTCCGACGGATCATCTTGGGATCTATCCGAGGGCGCTGGATCGTTGGATTACCCAGTATTGTGTTATTGTTGTGCATATGTATATTGTTGGTTATCCACCTCGTGTTGATCTTGTAGGATCATCTTGGGATCTATGCTGAGGGCGCTGGATCATGGGATTTCCATTGAGTATACATAGTTGTTATTGTTTTTGAGCATATTGACGTTGTCATATGAGTATGCATTTGTAGGTCTTGTGTTAGGACCTTGTCCGTATTGCATTGTTCTGATCTCGGATTAGACTGATGTGATTATCGTGGCACATCATATCCCGAGGTATGTTCCATATTTTCTTTGGTCTTGTCTTTGGTGGACAATCGGTTACTGCCTTGGGATTTGATGATAGTATTCGATGGATCGTATTGGTCAGAAATGGTAGATTTCCGTATCGTAAGTTGGTTATGATAGTTTGAGGATCTTGAGTATTGTTTGAGGTACAATACATATATTATGTTCGAGTTTATTGGTTAATCGAGTACAGGATGTGAAATGTGATAATGGTTATTCTGATGGGAATTACTTGAGTAAGCAAAGTTATGGCGGTAAGATTACGCTGGTCGTATTCTTATGTTGTATTCTCATTGGTATGTTATTATTAATGTTTTGTGACGGTTATCATTGTTGGATATTATGGCTGACCCCGTCGTGGGATTTCTTTTTAGGTTCTTGGAGTATCGAGCTTGTAGCGGTCGTGAAGAGATGAGCTTCCCGGAGGATACTGGCTAGGACATGTTTATTTCCATTGAGTTTCTTGATTGGTTCTTGTATTCCGCTGCTAGAGTATCTTATGGTTGGTCTTTTTCCGCTGCGTGAGTATTTTGAAATGCTCTTTTGGTATCTGGTAACTGAGGTTACTTTGGAAATCATTTTCTAAACTTTTGCGTGTCGGCCGTTTGGCCTTGCGATTTCAAATGAGTTTTTACGATGGTTTTTGATAAGTGGATTTTATAAATCTTCGAATGTTTTTAATAGATAATACCGTCGTTAGCCTCTTGGGCGTTTTGTAAATGTTTGCGAAAATTTCCTTCAGCCTTGTGGGTTCCATCGCGGGGCCCACGGCGCTGTAATATTTCCGGCCGGCTCTGGGGGTGTTACAGAATATGGTATCGGAGCTTAGGTTGAGAAAACCTAGGCATTTGGGTCGAGTTGGGTCGTGTTTTTGTCGCGTCATTCGAGTTGTCGATTGACAAATACTAGAGCCGTGAGTCTTTGTTGTTCACTCAGGCTTGTGCGTTATCGGATTTGCCGATGCCGTCTTGGGCTTGTTATAACTTTTCCAAATAGTGTTAACGAGATTCTCTGGAATGAGATGTATTGTGTTCTTAAGTCGAACTGAGTTTGCAAACGTGTGTTTTGAAAATATCTATGTCGAGTATTTTCTTGAGTCGAGACATGTGCCAGTATCACGGGGAATCGTCGGCTTCACGATCTGTAAGTATTTGGATTTTTGAATTGCATTGAGATTTATTGCCATTCTAAGTTGATACGTTTTGAGATTCAGAAAGACAATATGCGTTACAGATATTATGCGTTACAGAATGAGATGACAGAATTGGGACAGGATTGATGATCTTGAGAAACTATGATTTTGGAAATCAGTATGTTGGTTAGATTTTGGAACGGAATTGTGCATCTGGGAGAAATATTGTGCATGGTTGAGAAGAACATGTAGCGTGTTAACTCATTTTGAGTTATATGAACTGCTTTTGATCATTTGAAAATGATACCTTTCAAAATGAATGTTTTACGGAAAATGATTTTGGGCCGAGACCCAATCAATTTTGAAATGGTTTTATAACTCAGGACTTGGGGTCCGAAAAGAGTTTTCTACTTTTTAAACTTCTTGTAATGTGGAATGAGATACGGGCTGAGACCCTAATGTTTCAAAAGACTTTCCTGTTTTCTAAAACTCCCGAGATTTGCAAAATACTTTACCAATCGTTTACCTATGTTAGTTCCGCCTTTCGAGGCTTTGGTTTACTTGTTCAAATGGAACCTCTCGGGAAGTCTTTCGCCGTGTTTGATTGGCTTGATTTGTTTCAACGTTTTGTCATATCATATTGGAGGTGATCCAGGATGGGTAAATGGTTGACGATATGAGTCATGTGTGGAAAAGGAGTTTAGTCGGAATTTATATATTGAGATTTTGGAACTCGATCGTGTGGTTTTCCTATGGAATATCAGTGGATATTGGCGACGAACCGAATTGGGATACAGGAGTATGGATATAGTCGAGCATTTGCATACTTTTCGTTTTAAAACTTCGAAATCGTGTGGATTCGAAGGAAACTGTTATCGAATACTTGGCACCATCGAGCCAAGTTAATTTTTCGAAAATTGATTTTGTGGTCTTACCAAAATTTATGTTTTTAGTTTTAAATTTTTTTTGAAAGAACTTTCGAAAATTTGTATTCTTGACGAGACTTTATGATTTCAAACTGGTTTTGAAAATGTGATTGATATACATATACATTTAGTGCATATCATCATATTGATGGTACGATGGAAAAGGAATTCGAACTTCGGTATGTTAGTTTGATTATCCGGTGATGATCGGTTGAGTTATCGGATAAGAGAAATATACTGCGTGTTGTAGATTCATGTGCAGGATGTAATTTTGGAACTTTGGACTTTGTAAAACCGGGACGTATGTGCTATGTGATTCCATTGGTGTGGTAGTAGCGCAATCTTACCATAGTGATCTTTGAATGATTTCTTTGTAAGTGTAAATTTAGGGATGGTGACCCCATGCTGGTTGTTTTGGATATTGAGTGGTCGTTCCCACTCCTTGTATGAATTGGTATGTTCGTCAGTTTGTGATTGGTTGTTCATATGCCGAGGGGCATGTTCGCCAGTCGGATATGCTTATTGAGATCCACTGTATGTGATCGGTGTGTCGTTTTGAGAATTTTGCTTTTTCGTATATCTGTTTATGTGGTTCTGTGTTGATAGTGTTGGAGTTTACCATGTGAAGGTATTCTCGATTTCCGTTGATCGTTCGTTGGTAATATTGGAGTTTATCACGTTGATGATATTCTCGATTGTGTTTTGACCTCTGGTTGGTCATATTGGAAATTATCATGTCGATGATAAATTCGATTGATTGTTGATCATTGTTGGTGATCATCTGAGCGTTCGGATTTTGTGTTGATGTTTCGGGATTCGTGTCGTTGTTTTGGGCAGTTGTTTTGCAGATGTATTGTGTATTATTCGTCTTATCGGAATTGGGACTTGATTATGTAATCAGGCAGACAGGATTTGATTCGGGCAGATTATTTCATCCGACGATGATATATTTGGTTGGGACTTATGGAATTGTTATTGTAAGCGTGTTGAGGCTTTACAGTGAAGTCACTTACTAGTATCTCAGGAGATTGTCGACTTGGCGCATATGTGAGTATGCTATTTTGGTTATTCGGTAATAATGATGATTGATTGTTGTCGTGATGGTTTTGGGATATTTTGGGTTAACAGTATGTTTGTTCGTTTTATGATGGATTGCAAGTTTCGAGGACGAAACTTATTTTAAGGGGTGTAGAATGTAATATCCGGAATTTCTACTACTGTTGTTTGATATTATTTTATCCGAGTTATATTATGCAACATGGAATGCATGCAAGGATAAAATAAATGAAGGACCGAGATGTCGGTATTGGTATAATTGTCGTATTTGGTCGTGATTACATTTGAGGATATTGTGTATCGAGTTGTCATACTTTTGATATTCTGTATAACGTATGATGATATTCTTGAATTCGGTGTTTGTGTTCGTGTGTATTATGTTCGTTTTTGGTATGTCGAGGCGTTGGACAAGAAGCTGCGGAAAATGGCTAAGTATAGCCTTATTAGCGCACGCTGATATTCATGCATAACGCACGCTATAAATGCGAGATTAGCGCACGCTATGTTTATAGGTTAGCGTCGCTAGTGCATGCATCGGAAGGAATCTGCGTATGGACCCGGCTGCTTTCGGCGCACGTTCTGGTAAGTCAACGGTTGTTGTCCTGAAGTATTAGCGCACGCTAAAGATTAGGCTTAGCGCACGCTAACTATATATCAGTCAACAAGGAATCTTATCCTTGCCAGATGCTGTCGGAATGTGGGGGCGAGTGGTAGGTGAACACTGTAGTAAGTCAACTTCGGATAGCGCACGCTAAGAGTAAGGACTTGCATGCGCTAGACAAGATGATTTACGTACGTTAATGCATGGGCATTACGTACGTAAGGTATTACGAAGCAAGACAGTAGCCTCTGGGCTTCGATAGCGCACGCTAACAAAGTCAGTTAGCGCACGCTAAGGCTAGCGCACGCTAAACATAAGGGTTTAGCGCACGCTAGTGGTGCATTCTATATAAAGGGACAAACGGGTGTCATGAAACATTTCGTCCATTTCTTCCCTTTCACCCGATAGAGACAACCTTGTGAGAACATTTGGAGTTCCTAAACACTGAGGGAGGATCCTCTTTAACAAGATTAAAGATGGATATCATGGAGTAAAGCTTTGTTCTTGAAATCATTGGTGATTCTTGGAAATCAATCCTTTCCTTCAAAAAAAAAAGGGTAATTACTCTTCACTTTGAGATTTCGTTTTGGATTGTATATGATGTTCTTGAGTTGATGATTATCATATAAACAAGTTGATGAGCATGACAACGAGTTGGATTACCGTACTAAGTTAGTGTTGTTATTAATATATGAGTATTGATATGTTTCGTATAGTTTTGGATGGAATTCAAGATATATGTTGATGTAATTCCCTTCTTCAATTCGGATTTTGATGTTTTGTTGTTGGTTACTTCGTATGGAAACGATTATGGTGATGCTACTGTGATTCTTGAGTTATATGAATTGTATGTCGAAGAACATGATGAATAAGGATTTTTAGATGTTAGAACACATCGGATTTTATCATTTTATGGATCATGAACGTGAATTTGGATAATTCGTGTTCTTGAAGAGCTATTAAATTATAGGTCATGATTGTTATGAAATCCTTAATCTCGAGATGAGTTGATCATTGTCATGATGGAAGTGTTAGACGATGCTTGAAATGCATGCCACTACACGGCATTAGCGCGCTACGTTCTTGCCTAGCGCGCTAACGGGAGAAACTTAGCGCACGCTACGTTATGCGTTTAACGTGCGCTAAGTAGGCGGCAAAGATTTTTGTGTTTTGATTGTGAATTCGTGATGGTTTGACTTGGTTGGTTACATTGTGTTTATTCGAGGTTGTGTTGAACCGTTGAGTTCGATTGGTTAGTTTTCTCAGTTGTTGACCGTTATCGGATATGTGTTATTTGATTTCTTCGATAGGTTGAGATTATTGATCGGTGATTATAACCGGATATTGCGGTCGTGTTCGAGTATGTCCATTGTATTGCTTTTGATCGAGGCTGAGGAACTCGTAGATAAAGGCAATGTGTTCGGCAGCAGCTTCGTGGTATCGGTATCGAGGCAAGTTATTACTTGCTCAGTTATAATATTTAATGAATGGTTTCAGTTTCATTTCGTTTATAATGCATATAGCGATGATTATTATGTGAACTTTGGGTATTCGGATCGCATATCGTTCTTTCGATTCTGGGAGATAAATCATAATGTATATGCTTATCTCAGTTATTGGTATGTTCGAGTATCAATGTTACATTATGGTAAAGACGAGGATATGAGTATCTATAGTTCATTGTTCGTTTGGATCGCCAAGCATTGAGGATAATCGTCGGTGATGGTTTGATATCGAGATTTCTCCCGAAGGACTCGGGGCAAGTATCTTATATCGATTCAGTCAGAGTTAGTGATTTGATCATGCGTATCATCATTCATATTTTCGAACATGAGGTCGTCTTAATTGATTTGTCATATTGTCGTTCATGTTGCGTTGTTCATGATGATGAACATATTGTTTTGCATATGTGTATGCATATTATGTTGTTTATGTTGTGTTGATCCGATGGGATCGCGCGATCTATGCTGAGGGCGCTGGATCGAATGTCCACCTCGTGTTGGTCCGACGGGATCATCTTGGGATATATGCTGAGGGCGCTGGATCATTGGACGGGTTTTTCCACCTCGTGTTGGTCCGACGGGATCATCTTGGGATCTATGCTGAGGGCGCTGGATCGTTGGATTACCCAGTATTGTGTTATTGTTGTGCATATGTATATTGTTGGTTATCCACCTCGTCTTGATCTTGTAGGATCATCTTGGGATATATGCTGAGGGCGCTGGATCATGGGATTTCCATTGAGTATACATAGTTGTTATTGTTTTTGAGCATATTGACGTTGTCATATGAGTATGCATTTGTAGGTCTTGTGTTAGGACCTTGTCCGTATTGCATTGTTCAGATCTCGGATTAGACTGATGTGATTATCGTGGCACATCATATCCCGAGGTATGTTCCATATTTTCTTTGGTCTTGTCTTTGGTGGACAATCGGTTACTGCCTTGGGATTTGATGATAGTATTCGATGGATCGTATTGGTCAGAAATAGTAGATTTCCGTATCGTGAGTTGGTTATGATAGTTTGAGGATCTTGAGTATTGTTTGAGGTACAATACATATATTATGTTCGAGTTTATTGGTTAATCGAGTACAGGATGTGAAATGTGATAATGGTTATTCTGATGGGAATTACTTGAGTAAGCAAAGTTATGGCGGTAAGATTACGCTGGTCGTATTCTTATGTTGTATTCTCATTGGTATGTTATTATTAATGTTTTGTGACGGTTATCATTGTTGGATATTATGGCTGACCCCGTCGTGGGATTTCTTTTTAGGTTCTTGGAGTATCGAGCTTGTAGCGGTCGTGAAGAGATGAGCTTCCCGGAGGATACTGGCTAGGACATGTTTATTTCCATTGAGTTTCTTGATTGGTTCTTGTATTCCGCTGCTAGAGTATCTTATGGTTGGTCTTTTTCCGCTGCGTGAGTATTTTGAAATGCTCTTTTGGTATCTGGTAACTGAGGTTACTTTGGAAATCATTTTCTAAACTTTTGCGTGTCGGCCGTTTGGCCTTGCGATTTCAAATGAGTTTTTACGATGGTTTTTGATAAGTGGATTTTATAAATCTTCGAATGTTTTTAATAGATAATACCGTCGTTAGCCTCTTGGGCGTTTTGTAAATGTTTGCGAAAATTTCCTTCAGCCTTGTGGGTTCCATCGCGGGGCCCACGGCGCTGTAATATTTCCGGCCGGCTCTGGGGGTGTTACAGACGAAGGGCCGTCAAGTCGAAGTGAGCCCCCTTCGCCACAGCAAGAGAATATTCCTGACGACGAGGAATCAGTCCCTCAAGTCGAGGAAGAAGAAATTGTTTTGGAACAGGCACCCGAGCCTGCTGCCGCCGAAGAAGAGGATGTTGCTGAGAGACAACAGGAGGAATCAGTCCCTCCTGTATCTATGTCTGCAGAAATCCCTACGCAACAGGAGGACACAGCACCCCCTGCCGCTGAACCCGAAAATGCTGCTCCCGCCCCATCAACCGTGGAATCCGACGACGGTAATGTACCTGAGGATGTCCAACTCCATTCACGCCTTACCGTGAATCTGACAAGGCTGAATGGAGTCGAAGACTTTGCTAAGCCGGATTCTCTGAGCACTGCTGCTAGGAAAGAGCGATTGCGTGCTCTTGGTCTTCAAACTATCTTCATCCAGGATGCAGTTAATGCCCTGTACTCAGTGGAAAAAGCTATGAACTGGATGCACACTTCTGCTTTTGAAGAGATGACTGGTTTACAACATGAAGTCTCTCGCGTAGTCGAAGCCTTCACTGTTTTGCTAGAAGTCTTCAAACAAGCACTGAAGAAACTGCAAGAGAAACAAGAGCAACTCCTGAGAGAATAGGAATCCAAAACGCGCATATCTGAGGCCAAGACCGCAGCATCCATGATCGAAACCACTTCTTATCTTCGAGCCCACAACACAAGTATCAAGGATATGTCGTAGGTGCTTTCCACCCTTGTCGAGAGAATGACAAACATTGAGACGAAACAGGATGCCGCACTGGAGATCCTAGGACGTCTTGATGACGCCAAAAAGGGGTAAGAAGCGAGAGAAGCATCAAGGAGAATAAGGCTACAGCACGAAAGGGAATTTAATGCTGCTCAAGATAGCATTATTGATGAATTAAACTAGCTAGCCCATCCCTCTCAAAGTTTCAAGATTTCAGGTTCCCGACCTGAGTTTCATGATCCCAATGTCCCATGGCAAAGCTTAATCCAAAGACCTTCTGAAATTCGTCTGCCAACCAACCGCCATCCAACTGCCGAAGAGGTGAAGCAATGGAGGAAAAATGAACTGGTGAGATATTTTGTTAAACTCATCAGGGAATCCGCCATCTTCAAAGGTTATAAGACATTAGCGGAGGCTGCAGACAAATTCACGAAGATGTTAGAAGAAGGAAAGCTTCCTCTCCAAATCGAAATGAAATCCAAGCATAGAAGAGGAGATTAGATCACCCATCCAGAAGACTGGATTCTTGCCTTCGACAGATCCTATGATGGTAGAGCAATATAACTAGATCGAGGCAACGACTCCCTACAGCACTGGTGGCGTGGAACCGAGAATGATCCAGGGAAAAATCCATGGAGACATGCGGACTATAGGAGTTGAAATCCTTAGTATATTAGTTTTGTTTGTAATTTTTCTTTCAAAACAGCAAACCTTGTACTCTATTTTTCGTATATCAATAAAAATGTTTGCTTATGTTGAAAGATTACAACTCGTAATCTACTGTGTTGATGTATAATTACATAACTTAAATTGTTGAGATAACAATCACAAGTATAGAAACTTGATTGAAAATTAAGCTATACGAACTTGTCTACGAACAGTTCATAATTTCAGTTGTATGCATTTAGAATACATTGTAAGATTGTGCCTGCGCCAATCATAAGCTTAAGTTTTAAAAATTCTTAACTGTATCGAACTCGCCTGCGAGTAGTTCATAAATTAGACTAAGTTGCTTAAAGACGGACCATTTGACAGAAGACCAAGAAATCTGCCAGAAGTCATCGAGAAAGTCATTCGCTTCATGAAGAAGGTTTTGGCATCATCAAGAAGACTTGAAAGATTTAAGTCTTGGCAAATTGTCCAAAAGGGGGAAATTGTTGGGATAACAAAAACCCTGTATCGAAATAGCCAGGATAATCAATCCATGTATCGAATAGTAATAATAAGAGGTTTTGACATATATGCCAATCCTCAATACAGTAAGGGAACTATATCGATAAGTTGAAGTGTCAACCTGTATCGAAGGCATGTCACAGATTCAGCATATAGTGGAACCTTTCCGTACAGCAAAGAAGTCTTATAAAGACTAAGTATGGAAGTTGTCTCGAATTGTCAATACAGTGATCTTCCATACAGCTCTCAATAGGACAAAGAAGGAATCTTCAGAAGTCAAGTCCCGTTGATATAAAAAGTATTTAAATACTAAGAGATAAAGTATTTAAATACTGTAAGTCAACAGATCTTCAAAATCCCGCAAAATCCAGATCGTGCTTTTCATCCCATTGGAACGAAATCTTGCTCAACGGATTTATCTCAACAGATATATTTTCCAGAATACTATATATATCTCATCAAGGCGCTGAAGATCAGTTACGAAGCAACCAAGTAACAAAGCTATTAATATATTCATCAGAGCAAAACATATCTCCAGAAGCTTACTGCAACTCAGATCTAAGAGATATACAATGCTCAACATCTTGAACAACAATTCATCAGCTAGAAGCTCAGAAAGTCAAAGCTGTTGTTCATACCCTGTTCTATCCTTTGAACAAACCCAGATCAGCCCTGTGTGGACTGAGTAATCGTTGCTACTCCAGAACTGTGTGCGAAGGAATTGCATCGAATAAGACGAAGCTTCAGAACTGTGTGTGAAGAAGCCAGTCAAGCATTAGCTCAAACCAATCTGTGTGAACAGTTAAAGCTAAGATCTTTATATCAATTTGTGTGAACGATATATTGATTGTATAATTACGTAGTTGTGTACGCAGTAATTATAATAAACGTTTTATTCCTGCATGGAGGACCAGTGGACGTAGAGGGGTTTACCTCGAACCACTTTAAATATTATGTTATTTACCTTCCGCCTTACTTGTTTTAATTACTGTGATTATTTAAGTATACACTGCACATCGAGTTGCTGTATCCACAACAACTTACTGTATTTAAGACTTCCGCTACGCACTCGGATTTAAAATAAGTACACCTTGTTGTTTAAACTACTTCCCAAGATGTATCCAGTATACTTAGTGTCCAACACATGGCATTAGTCTTCTACATGACTATACCTTCCAAAGCCCTAATTAAGTACTATAAATACATATTTTCACCTAAGCCACCACCCTCTAAAGCTACTCACCAACAAAATCTGCACTAAGAAGTTATATATATATATATATATATATATAAAAGAGAGAGAGAGAGAGAGAGAGAGACAGAGAGAGAGAGTTAGAGGACCGAAGTGGAAGAAGGAGGAAGAAGGAAGAAGAAAGCTCAAGTAAGAAATAGGTAATTTCTTCTCTTACATCTTCTTCCTATAAGTATAACTATGATCCTCCTAATCTAACTTTAACCTTAAACATGCAAACAAAATACCCAACATTAGTGCATGGATGTTTAGGCCGAACCTTGTAGTGGTAAAGGTGAAGATCGTCTTCAACTTCCGAGATCTATAACCGACTAATTCCGACAAGAATCGAGGTGGGTGAAACTCTTTCAAACATTTAAATTAATAACTCTTGTTTTTGATTGTGATGCATGTTTTAAATCTAAAAGTTCTTCATATATAATGTTGAGAAATTTGTGAAAAACTTCATGTTATAAATTATGCTATAAAATTTATATTAAAAATACATATATATCGTTTTTCTTCATGAACTATGATTCTAAAGTTATGAAAAATATAGAGCATGCACCAATCTGAATTTCTTATATGAATGCATGTTTTAAAGATGTATTATATGATTATTTTAACATGTAATACCATTTTAGTGTATTTAAATGACATCCGATTTGGTAGTCGGATTCCGGTTATGTGAAAAGTTAAAATTTCATGACTTCTTCGTAATTTCTTGTAAACTCTATCAAATATCTGGAACTTGTGTTATATTACTAAGATATATTATGTGGATAAATTATTTGTGGCCAAACGGGACTTGAAATGAGTCAACGGAACTTTTGGGCATAATTCGTAAATTCTTAAAGTTTGGGTACTAAACTGAAATTTACGAAAATGAAATATTCTGGACCTTGGACAGTACATATTATTTCATGTATGGTCTGTTCGTAAATTAATTCGGAGTTCTATATCTAAACTTATTAGTCATATCGCAATTTTAAAACAATTCCGGGGTCAAAATGCAAGAATTCAAAACTTCTGGACAAGGTCCGAGAATTTATGGAATGTTTATTAATCTGGAATTCCAAGTTCATCACGAGTCATCTCGTAAAATTTCGTTAAATTCCGAGCTAAATTCATGGCTCTAAAAGCCTCGGAATGATTTTCTTAAGTTTTGGGGCGATACCGTAATTTCTGGAAATTTCAATCCCGAAACTAGAAATTTCCGAATTTTACCTTAAATATGGAGTTGAAGAAGTATTTTTGGCTTCCTCATAAATTTTCATAACCATCCGATTTCGTTTCATACTCCAAACGCTTAGGCTCAAACCTAAGGGTAAAAAAAACGTCCTTTCGACCTATTTCGGAAAACCCTCGTTTCGTTTTGTCGAACATACCCATTTAATATATCTGACCTAAACCCAACAAACCGTTAATAAAATTTTGAGAGTAATTTTAAATTATATACACGTCCTATCCCGTATTATCGTGCCACAAATATAAGTAACCATATTCCGTACTTAAATCAAAAGACGCTATTAACCTCACTGACCGAATGTTTACGTGATAATTGTGAAATGAGTCAATTTGATAACTGTGACTGTCCTGGAACTAAGTGCTATACACTTAAAGTGCCACGGACGGGTCCGCCTCTAACTCAATCGGGACAAAGTGCCACGTTGACGGACGGGGGCCACCTCTTGAGCTCATACGAAACAGAGAGTCGACCTACAATCCGGGGGCCACCTCTTGAGTTGTAGGAGCCACTTCTAGAGTCCCAAATCTAGTCGGGACGGTTAGACCGAGTCTTGGATCGAGCAGCGCGGCTGCGGTTCATGAACAAGGCTACCATTGTTTCCTATTCCCATAACCGAGGAACGGAGTGTTCCGAGGGACCTGGGTCGTAGACTTGGGGTATAATCACGATTATGGTGTGATCCGGGTATTGACCCACAGCTAAGGACATACCGAGCCTAGATAAGAGATAAGAAAGCACACGCTAAGTGTGAGAGCGAAGGCTCAGCTATTGGGGCGACGGTCTATATTGCTAGGAGTAATAAGGAGAGTCTAGAATCCAAAGTCCATATCGGCAAGATTCGAAACTGGATTGACTAATCGACTGATTGACTGACTGCTTGACTTCACATCCGTCCTCGGGGACATGATTATAATATTACAACTACATAATGATTATTATTTTTATAAAATTCTGATGTAATTGTAACTATTTCCACTTTCTCATAATTGATAAAATCATGCATCACTTAAAAATTTTCAAAGAAAAGAGCCACATTCGCACACGATCACCCACTCACTGAGACCTTTTGTCTTACCCCACCGTTTTTCCTTTTAAAACCAGAGCATGAGCCACCCGTCGAATACGAAGAAGTTTTCGAGGAAGAGACCGAATAAAAGACTGCCATCAAGACTTAGAATTTCTGTTGTTATCCCAACTTGTAATAGTTAATTATGCTTCATACTTAACTCGTTTGGTATTTTTCTGCTGCAAACTTATGAACAGTGTAATTTTGATTATCAGCTTTTGTCACAACGAATCTTTGAACATCAGGTTAAGATTGTTGTTTTGAAATATAATCCAATCGTTATTTTGCTTCCACTATTTATTGTTGCATTTTGATTGATTGATCGACTGATGCGTCGCGCCCTCGTCCTTCCCGATGTTGGGGGGGTGACAAAAGTGGTATCAGAGACCGCTTTGTGAGAAGGACACTTACAACGGGCTAACCAGGATAAGATTCTTTGGACTTAGGTGGGAATTCCACCTATGACGAAGTGAACCGTAGGATTGAGACCTAAAATAGATTTCTCGAGTCAATTCTCGTTAAGATCTCTTTCGACTTGTCGCTATTCACTTGGAATATGCATTGTCAAATTCAAATTTCCTAAGTCATTAGCCAAGGTACTTGATTAAGTATCCACGACATTTCCCCGATTGAATCAATTCTTCTATTGAACTCTTGAAACGGATATAGTTTGTTTCACTTATCCATTTCTCAAAGTCATATCACTATTCATTCAAAATTGATAAAGTTCCTTTAAACTCCACTAAACTTCATTGTCTTCTTAAAAATGGAGTATTACTGTTCCTTTGTCGTTAGTGTCATATAAGCATATTTGTTGAATCATTAAGTTCACTGCCTTAATGATTATTCATGCTTAATAGAGTTTTATATTGGATATTAGATTTTGCGAGATACTGACTTAGTTTTATGGACCCCACTAGCGAGAAAGATTTGACCAAGGAAAATCAGAATACCCTTAACTCGACATGAATGCTCAGACGGATAAGCCAAATTTAACCAGAATCAACTATTAGTGTTCGATCGTACACTTAATTCTGCATAACAACATAGGATACTAATAATTCCACATAAGACAGTAAATCCCCACATATTCCCTAACTTATAATAGATGACTGACCGAAGACGTGGACGCCCTCGCATGAATCGTGACGAGCAGCATTAACGCGATGATCTCTCACGCTCGCCTCCATGAGGAGGAAATGGGAACGATGCCATGGCTCAAGCCCTCACTCAATTGACGAACTTCCTACAACAGCAGACTGCTAACAACGGGAACAACAACGAAACTCATGATCGCACCTTAGAAAGATTCTTACGCTTCAACCCGCCTACCTTTGATGGGGAACCCGACGATATCAAAGCTGAACTCTGGCAGGAGAGAATTGAGGGAATTTTCAACGCCCTTCAGTATACTGATTGTAACACCCCCAAACCATTCGGGAATATTACAGCGCCGCAGACCCTCTCCGCGAGGATCTACCAGGCTAAATACAAAACAATGCATCACTTCACATGCCGACATGGCTACGTAAAGGACCGTTAGACCGATTAGGTCTAATATCACAACACTCACAACAATACATACATGATACTTGCCCAGAACACATACCCACGCAGGGGCTAGAATACAATAACACTCCCATAGATCGGGGTAACAACACATCGGAGGGATAACCAACAAGACTCTACTAAATACTCTACAATTGGTCTTCACGTGATTAGTATCTTCGTCTCCCATCATCCTTCGCATCGATCCTGTGATTCGCTCCCCAGCTACGTGCAAGAACCTGGACGCAATACAGACATCCACCCCCCGAATACTCGGGGGTTAGCAAAACTCCACTGTTTTGCTAGTGCAAGTATAAAACAGAAGTACAAGCCATACACAACATGCTTCAAGAATATAAAAATCTTGAAGATATTTCCCGATATAATTCACTTAATCAAAACCGTTGATTTATAAAAGGTAGGAGTAAAATCATGTATCCCATACAAAATATTTTACGATCTCGGGAATTTGAAAACATTTGAAATTAAGAAATTCTCAAGTCTTTCGAAAACACTTGGGGACACGGCCCAAAATCATCTTTCCAAAATACGATTCCAATAATAAAATGTGGATTTACGATACAATTCACAACACATGGGGTCTAAGACCCAAATCATAAGCCACAGGGTCCACGACCCAAATCACATATCACATTTTCCTAAGGATTATTCGCGTCTCGTGCTAACAAGCCACAAACCTCAGATGCTCCCGTAGAACATACCCGAGTGAATAACCCAATAGGAAACCATACCAAATCACATGTCCTTGTGACCACAGTCACAGAACCATTCCATACCACAACCATAAGTTATCCCGGCATCGGGCTAACAAGCCACGAACCTCGGAGTCCCCGCAAGACATACCCGATGATAACCCACAAGTTATCTCGGCATCGGGCTAGCAAGCCCCGAACCTCGGAGTCCTCACAAGACATACCCGAATTGGATAACCCTACGGTCACGCCCGACCCATACTAGCAAGCATGGATCCCGGAGATTCAATAATCCTACCCGGAGGCACATCACTTTCAACGATCACATAACAATGGGCAAAACATCAAGCCAAGCAACACTTAAACATCACAACCTCCTTTCAAAGGAGTAACAACTAATATCACACCCAATATATCTTTACCGAACAAGTACATATAACACTACGTAATCCCCGGCAAAGGATTACGGTCTAATAAACTCGCTCAAGGTGATCATAGCATCTTTCAACATACAAAACCAACACACATATTCCGAGAACACATATATTCACGTAATACACGAATTACCGTTGAAAGACAACATTTATCGAGAACATACCGATCCCTTTTTACGTTCATTAAACATTGGGTTTCGCATAAAATCATTTATCCATAATTACGCCTACGCAACATGAAACGTATGGACAAGATACTTGCCTCGATATCACGAGCGACGAAACGACGAACGGGCACGATCGGGCAACCTTCGAACCTCCAAAAACGTTCAAGACTTCGACAGCCCACGAATACTACGATAATAGCATCACCACGAATCAATAACAGTAATTGAAATCCGAAACGATCCTAAAAACGACAAGGATCTAAGTGTTCTCAAATAAATCAAGAATCGTTGATCCGGGCTATAAAAATCGATGAACGGTTAACAAAATCTGAAGATTACGGTCAAGACAAACAAGAACAAATAACCGATCGGATGAGATCGGTTAAGAATCACAAATCCAAGCAAAAACCCCAAATTTAAGAAAATAGGGTTCTAAAAAGAGATTACCTTGATCTGGACCAAGAAGACGATTAGATGTTGTTAAACATCTACAAATCCGCTTAGAGATGAAGCTAGAAGAAAAATATCGGTCCTAATCGTCTCTGGATCTCACTCCCGTCGGAAGGGATGAAGAAAAGTGGAAAATGACGACTTAATGCTGCTGTCCAGTATTTATACTGGACAGTTATTAGCGCGCGCTAAACACCCTGCATTTGCGTGCGCTAACGGGGTCAACGCTCCAGAGAAACCGCCTATAACACAGTTAGCGTGCGCTAGCCAAAAGCCGTAGCGTGCGCTAATGGGTCACAAAACCAGTCCAGTAGCCCCTGGACAGAACCGCACCTGCCGGGTAGCGTGCGCTAGAAAGAAGAGAGAGCGTGCGCTAAGCAGTCGATAGCGTGCTCTAGCTATCGGCCTTAGCGTGCGCTAACAAAGCTCGATCCCGATCCGGTAGCTACCGGATCGCTCTGATCGGCTAGCGTGCGCTACACATTCAGTAGCGTGCGCTAACCACCACGCAGTAGCGTGCGCTATGCCTCAAGCATTAGCGTGCGCTACACCACCAAAACTCAAAAACTCACATAGTGATCCGAAACGCCTCAAGACACGTGTCCCAACAATACACACCCAAACATGGCACGAAATTCCAACGATGAGGACAATGACAATCTGATAAAACCCAGAAAACTCAACGATTCCGGAACAAAAATCTCGGGTATTACATTCTACCCCTCTTAAAAGAAGTTTCGTCCCCGAACCTTGAAACATAGAACGAACGACGCAAAACAAACTCAGATAACACACGATATCCGTTGCCGAAATAACAAAACACAACGAACGAAAATCGATACGGTCGAACAATTCAACATTACATCAACCAAAACACGAGCTATACGCTGAACCAATACGAAATTCCAAAGCCCAAGGGTTGGAAGATCGAACACAAAACAAATTTCCTGAACTTAAGGAAATTACGAAGGAGTCCTAACGCTCAACAATTACGAAACGAGATCAACAAAAACTGAACCATCAAACGATTGAGTTACAACGATCGAGACAACAACAGTCGATCAATCATGTTCGAATCACGACGAACAATAATACTCAAACAACAACCCCAAAGTTCACATCTCGATTAGAGATAATATACGATCCGGTGAAGACAACAAGATGTGTATTCACATAAGATCCACAGGAAAGGGAATAGCAATTGGAAAGTCATAACGACAAACAGGTTATTCTGAAACAACACCACAACTCGTTCGATCAACCAAAAGCACAAGACAGGACAAGTTCAGAAAATATCAATGAACATAAACGATTCGACAGAGTCGAAAGTACAGAGTTCAAAATCCGATTCACTTCAAATAAAATAAGTTAATCTCCGGAATATCAAAACAACAAAACGAGAGAAATAACATAACAAACAACTGATAGGATAAGCCACTCAGGGGCTTCTCGGAGTCGATCCAGATATCGGTGCTCAAGTTCATGCCCCGGAAGGCTCGGTAACCATCTCGCAAAACTGAACTCGGTGTCCCTCGAGTCCGCACCTGTAACAAGTTACTGGCGGAGAAGGACAATGTGCACGAACATGTCCCGCCACATTACAGTTAAAACATCTCCTGGATTTACCAGGAGTCAGAGCAGACGACTTGGAACTCTCAGTTCCACGCATCGAGCGATGGAGCTTCACAGCGGAGAGACTACTACATTGCAAATTAGAAACACCGACTCCTGTACTGTCCGCACGATCATCGGACTTCCTCTGCTTCTTCGACTCGGGCACACGCTCCAACGATAACGAAGCTAGTTCACGGGCTAATGCTCGATCTTGATAGTCCCTCAACGAGGTGCAATTGAATCCCGACATATACACGCGAATATCCGGCTTCATCTGTCTGTCAAAGTGGAGGATTCTCTCTTCCTCGGTTCTCACCCGGTCTCGCACATAACTGAGTTGTTTGCTATAATCAATGATAGCTTGCGACACCGATATATATTGCGGTTCTGCCAAGTAGAATTCGCGAATCCTCTGCTCTCTGATTGGTTTCGGACAGAACTCAGCTTCCATAAATGCCTGGAACTCCGCCCACGTGACATCACGATCACGAGGTTTAACAGCTTCCCACCAATTAGCGGCATCTTTGTCAAGAAGGTACTGAGCGATAGGTACCTTCCGCTCTTCGTGACATCAAGCGACCTCGAAAATCTTTCCCAACTGGAAAATCCAACCATCCCAGCCCAATGCATCTGCAACACCGGCGAATCGAGGGGGATTCATACGAACTACCTCGCGAAGCCATTGATTTACACCAACGTTCTGACTCGCGTCAATGCTACGTTGAACCACCTGGGTCAACTGAGTCATCTGAGTCGCTACTTGTTGCAATATAGTAGCAACACCCAAACTAAAATCATTCTCAACGACATTCTCTCGATTCCGCATCTGATCCCCGTGGCCATCAGCACCACGGTTACGACCACGACCTCTGCCCCTCGGCATACTAACAAACAACAACCTATGGCAACGAAGGATCATAACACATAGCAAGATATTCACATCTCTGTCTTTAATCCAACATCATTAAATCATATACATATTACCATTTAATCCCAGCTAGAGCACAATATACAAACTATTATACCAAAAATATTCATTTATAATGCCGTTGTTATGCGATTTATAAATGCAATGAAATTGAAATCATCCATTATATCAAAATCATTTTCTGTACGTTTTCCGCGCCGGATCCTACCAAGTTGAAAACCATTTTCAAAAACGTTCCAAAATGCCAAAAAGGTCAATGACGGTAATACTTTCCAAATACTCCCCAAAAGTCATTTTCCAAATACCAAATACCATCATCAAATACCATTTGGAATTACAAGGCGTAGAAGCGGAAATTCAATAGTTTCAAAATATATGTTAAGTCACCCGACAAAAGAGTTAGGAAAAAGGGTCAACGAAATAATTCAAATTTATGAACCCGAAAGGTCATTTTAAAACACACACTATTTGGTAAAAGTACCAAAAAGTCATTTTGAACTTTACACACGCAGCGGACAAGAACACAGTTCGAATTACACATAACCACACCCAACAATTGTTATTCATGAACAACACACATGGAGTACCGTCTCAAACGGTCAGCCTAACAATCGCAAAAGTTAGACTTACGGCCAGAATGTAGTTTCCGAGCTTCTGCTCAGACCGGTTAGGGTATGATTCAACAGAGACTTAGCATACGAATCCAAACGCCAATAATTTACATTCTCACTACATATCGTTTAATCGAAAAAGTTGAAGGCGAAAGTCACGTCTCAAGTAAACTATTGGTAGACCTCGTTTAAGCATTTAAAATCAAATTTTGAAAATTTTCAATGCAAGATGAAAATATAATATGTGTAGTTTGAATTCTCAAAATCTTTGGTCTCGAGGTCATCATACGAAAATCAAATCATTTTTCCTTCTCGAAGGATATTTTTAAATAGAATTTACGTGACTTCCCCAAAACATTTGAAATTGAAATACCACATTGATAAACTTTTATTGAGTAACCAATCCAAAACATCACTCCTGTAAAAACGATTTCACACAAAGATGTATACATATATACATGCATACCGGTACTACTCTTTATTCCAACACAATACGAGAATCAAACAAGTATGGAGTAAGTATTCACGAGGCACAATTAAACTCCACATAATAACACAGAATCACATAAACTCGTATAACACGAGACACAACAAAATAGGGAGACTTACATCCACAGATCGCACGAAGATGATGGTTGCACCTCGATACTAATCACGACCGACAACTCAGACGACGCGTCGCGACACCACTCAAATGGACCAAATCTGACAAGACAAGACCCGACAACACACAACTCAACCCGACAGCCTAGGTTTCCTCAACCTAAGCTCCGATACCATATTCTGTAACACCCCCAAACCATTCGGGAATATTACAGCGCCGCAGACCCTCTCCGCGAGGATCTACCAGGCTAAATACAAAACAATGCATCACTTCACATGCCGACATGGCTACGTAAAGGACCGTTAGACCGATTAGGTCTAATATCACAACACTCACAACAATACATACATGATACTTGCCCAGAACACATACCCACGCAGGGGCTAGAATACAATAACACTCCCATAGATCGGGGTAACAACACATCGGAGGGATAACCAACATGACTCTACCAAATACTCTACAATTGGTCTTCACGTGATTAGTATCTTCGTCTCCCATCATCCTTCGCATCGATCCTGTGATTCGCTCCCCAGCTACCTGCAAGAACCTGGACGCAATACAGACATCCACCCCCCGAATACTCGGGGGTTAGCAAAACTCCACTGTTTTGCTAGTGCAAGTATAAAACAGAAGTACAAGCCATACACAACATGCTTCAAGAATATAAAAATCTTGAAGATATTTCCCGAGATAATTCACTTAATCAAAACCGTTGATTTATAAAAGGTAGGAGTAAAATCATGTATCCCATACAAAATATTTTACGATCTCGGGAATTTGAAAACATTTGAAATTAAGAAATTCTCAAGTCTTTCGAAAACACTTGGGGACACAGCCCAAAATCATCTTTCCAAAATACGATTCCAATAATAAAATGTGGATTTACGATCCAATTCACAACACATGGGGTCTAAGACCCAAATCATAAGCCACAGGGTCCACGACCCAAATCACATATCACATTTTCCTAAGGATTATTTGCGTCTCGTGCTAACAAGCCACGAACCTCAGATGCTCCCGTAGAACATACCCGAGTGAATAACCCAATAGGAAACCATACCAAATCACATGTCCTTGTGACCACAGTCACGGAACCATTCCATACCACAACCATAAGTTATCCCGGCATCGGGCTAACAAGCCACGAACCTCGGAGTCCCCGCAAGACATACCCGATGATAACCCACAAGTTATCTCGGCATCGGGCTAGCAAGCCCCGAACCTCGGAGTCCCCGCAAGACATACCCGGATTGGATAACCCTACGGTCACGCCCGACCCATACTAGCAAGCATGGATCCCGGAGATTCAATAATCCTACACGGAGGCACATCACTTTCAACGATCACATAACAATGGGCAAAACATCAAGCCAAGCAACACTTAAACATCACAACCTCCTTTCAAAGGAGTAACAACTAATATCACACCCAATATATCTTTACCGAACAAGTACATATAACACTACGTAATCCCCGACAAAGGATTACGGTCTAATAAACTCGCTCAAGGTGATCATAGCATCTTTCAACATACAAAACCAACACACATATTCCGAGAACACATATATTCACGTAATACACGAATTACCGTTGAAAGACAACATTTATCGAGAACATACCGATCCCTTTTTACGTTCATTAAACATTGGGTTTCGCATAAAATCATTTATCCATAATTACGCCTACGAAACATGAAACGTATGGACAAGATACTTGCCTCGATATCACGAGCGACGAAACGACGAACGGGCACGATCGGGCAACCTTCGAACCTCCAAAAACGATCAAGACTTCGACAGCCCACGAATACTATGAAAATAGCATCACCACGAATCAATAACACTAATCGAAATCCGAAACGATCCTAAAAACGACAAGGATCTAAGTGTTCTCAAAGAAATCAAGAATCGTTGATCCGGGCTATAAAAATCGATGAACGGTTAACAAAATCTGAAGATTACGGTCAAGACAAACAAAAACAAATAACCGATCGGATGAGATCGGTTAAGAATCACAAATCCAAGCAAAAACCCCAAATTTAAGAAAACAGGGTTCTAAAAAGAGATTACCTTGATCTGGACCAAGAAGACGATTAGATGTTGTTAAACATCTACAAATCCGCTTAGAGATGAAGCTAGAAGAAAAAGATCGGTCCTAATCGTCTCTGGATCTCACTCCCGTCGGAAGGGATGAAGAAAAGTGGAAAATGACGACTTAATGCTGCCCAAGATTTATCTTTATCGATGCTTATTAGCGCACGCTAAACACCCTGCATTAGCGTGCGCTAACGGTCAACGCTCCGGAGAAACCGCCTATAACACGGTTAGCGTCGCTAGCCAAAAGCCGTAGCGTGCGCTAACGGGTCACAAAACCAGTCCAGTAGCCCCTGGACAGAACCGCACCTGCCGGGTAGCGTGCGCTAGAAAGAAGAGAGAGCGTGCGCTAAGCAGTCGATAGCGTGCGCTAGCTATCGGCCTTAGCGTGCGCTAACAAAGCTCCAGTCCCAGTCCAGTAGCTACTGGACTGCCTCTGGACTGACAGTTAGCGTGCGCTACACATTCAGTAGCGTGCGCTATGCCTCAAGCATTAGCGTGCGCTACACCACCAAAACTCAAAAACTCACATAGTGATCCGAAACGCCTCAAGACACGTGTCCCAACAAGACACACCCAAACATGGCACGAAATTCCAACGATGAGGACAATGACAATCTGATAAAACCCAGAAAACTCAACTATTCCGGAACAAAAATCTCGGGTATTACACTGATGAACATCGGATATCACTGGCTGCATTCCGAATCGAGGCCGTAGCTCATGACTGGTGGAGGAGTGTCAACAAGCTCTGGACAAGAGAAAACTGTGTCAGGACATGGGCTAACTTCCTGACCGACTTCTGAACTCAATACGTTTCAGCAGCAGCCATAAAGGCTAGACGATACGAGTTCTACCACCGGAAGCAAGGAGCCATGACAGTCGCTCAATATGAAGCCCAGTTTAACAGGTTGTCTAAATACGCACTCGGATTGGTAACGACTGAGGAAGACAAGCTGTACAAATTCACTCGAGGACTAAGACATACACTTCAACAGAGCCTTTTAACTGTTTAACTAACCACACTTGCCGAAGCTGTGGTAGCCGCCACCCAGATCGAAAGCAGAATGGCAAGACTAGCTCAACATCAAAGTCGTTTCTCCAACAATACCAAGAGGCCTGCTACCCGACCAACGTCAAGGCCACCATAAAAGTGTAAGAGGATGGGAGCTCAGGGGAGTCGAAGCGGAGCAAAAGCGCCAGTTCTCGCCAAACCAATAGCGCCATGTACCCATTATGGCAGGAAAGGGCATAAGTCAGATTTATGTTGGAGGAAGCTTGGGAAGTGCCTACGTTGCGGCAGTTCAGATCATCGAATTTGGGAATGCCCAGAGGTGAACCCTCTGGCAGACAAACCAACCGCAGCAGCTAAGCCAGGAAACAACTGAGGGAAAGCCCCAGCACGAGTATTTGCTCTAACCGGGCAGGAGGCACCGGAAAACAACGATGTGTTGGAAGGTACACTCCTGATATCTAATAAAATTGCACGAACACTCATAGATCCAGGATCATCCCACTCGTTTGTTGCACCGCATTTTTCTAAGAAACTTGATAGGCCTTTAGAATACTTACCATTATGCCTAGAAGTATCTACCCCGATGGGAGTTAGTCAGCTAGCAGATAAAGTCCATTCTGCGTGTGATGTGATCATCAGTGGTAACTGTTACTCTGCTGATTTAGCAGTGCTTCTAATATTAGAGTATGATGTCATCCTAGGAATGGATTGGCTGTCCAAACACTACGCACAATTGGATTGTCATTCTAAGATAGTTAGGTTTTGCGAACCTAACAAGCCAATTGTGGAATTAATTGGAGACGCTGGAGTCAACCTAGCACCTATAATATCAGCTATCAAGGCTAGGAAGGTAGTTGCCAAAGGGGAAACCGGAATTTTTGCCTTCATCATTAACAAGCCTAAGAGTAAGTCGGGCATAGAAACCACACGTGTAGTGTCCGAATACCCTGACGTATTTCCCAAAGAATTAACCTCCCTACCACCTGATAGAGAGGTTGAATTCAATATCGAAATCATGCCTGGAAAGATACCCATTGCAAAGGCACCATATCGAATGTCACCACTGGAGCTGCAAAAGTTGAAGGTCCAACTGCAGAAGTTACTCGATGTGGGTTTCATACAACCCAGTGTATCACCATGGGGAGCTCCGGTATTGTTTGTCAAAAAGAAGGACGGAACATTGAGGCTTTGCAACGATTACGGTGAACTCAACAGCGTTACGGTTAAGAACAAGTATCCTCTCCTGAGGATAGATGAGTTGTTTGAACAACTCCAAGGAGCTATGGTGTATTCCAAGTTCGATCTTCAACAAGGATACTACCAGTTAAAGATTAGGAATGAAGATGTTCCTAAAACTACGTTCCAAACTAGATACGGCCACTACGAGTTTGTGGTGATGCCTTTTGGACTCACGAATGCTCCTGCGGCATTTATGGATGTAATGCACAGAGTATTTCAACCCTATCTCGACCAATTCATAGTAAGTTTCATCTATGACATACTCGTGTACTCTAAGTCGGAAAGGGATCACGAGAGAAATCTTATACTAGTGTTGGATACACTGAGGCAGCACAAGTTGTACGCCAAGTACAGCAAGTGTGAATTTTGGTTGAGGGAAGTGGCATTTCTGGGCCACATTATTTCTGGAGAAGGGATTGCAGTAGATACATCTAAAATAGAAACTATTATGGATTGGAAAAGGCCAGAAAATGTAACTGAGATCCGAAGCTTTCTTGGACTTGCGGGATACTACCATAAATTCATCAAAGACTTCTCGAAGATAGCGGGACCCCTCACCCGGCTAACCCAGAAACAAGTAAAATTTGAATGGACGGATAAGTGCGAGTCGAGTTTCCAGGAACTCAAGAAGAGACTTACCACCGTACCGATACTGACACTTCCAGAAGGAACCCTAGGATTTGTCGTATATAGTGACACCTCAAAGGATGGCCTCAGTGCCGTACTAATGCAAAATGGTAAAGTTATCGCATATGCTTCTAGGCAACTCAAGACGCACGAGAAGAATTATCCAACGCACGACCTCAAACTTGCTGCAATAGTATTCGCCTTAAAGAAATGGTGACATCATTTATACGGCATCGAATTCACTATGTTTACAGACCATAAAAGCCTCAAGTACCTATTTTCTCAAAAGGAACTTAATCTCCGACAGAGAAGATGGGTAGAGCTTTTGGAAGATTACCATTGTGAAATTCAACACTATCCAGGAAAAGCGAATGTCGTGGCCGATGCCCTCAGTAGAAAGGCTAGAGTGGCCCGACTCGTAGTTCGAGAATGGCAAGCTCTTGAGAATCTAAGCTACCTGAAACCCATTCATGAAGGTACTCGTTTAATTTGCGCCAATCTTACAGTTAGATTGAATATATTGGATGATATTCGATTTGCTCAAGAGAGAGGTCCAAAACTTCAAGAGTTTAAGGACAAGATCGCTAAGGGCGAGAAAACCGAGTTTACGATTTCCAAGGATGGAATTGTAAGGTTTAAGGGATGGTTATGCATACCTCATGACGAGGAGCTCAAAAGACGGATTATAGAAGAAGCTCATTGTTCGAGATATATGATACACCCAGGAGGTAACAATATGTACCGAGACTTGAAGAAACAGTTTTGGTGGGTGAACATGAAGAACCAAGTGGCAGAATTCGTGGCGCGATGCCTCACATGTCAGAGAGTCAAAGCTGAACATCGGCGACCCTCAGGACTACTAAAACCGCTAGAAGTCCCTAAATGGAAAAGGAAAATGGTAACCATAGATTTTATCATGGATTTGCCGACCACAAGGGGAGGCTATAACACCATTTGGGTGATCGTCGATACATTGACGAAATCATCACATTTCATACCGGTTAAAAAGGACGACAGTCTGCAAAAGCTGGCTAGGATTTACATTGGAGAAATTGTTTGTCTTCATGGAGTGCCCGCAGACATAGTATCGGACAGAGATCCTAGATTCGTATCTCATTTTTGGAAAGTCTTTCATAAGGAATTAGGAACTTCCTTAAGCTTCAGCATAAGTGCACATCCCCAGACCGACGGGCAATCTGAGCGAACCATCTAGACTCTTGAAGATATGCTACATGCCTGCATACTAGACTTTCAAGGAAATTGGGATTATCATCTACCATTGGCCGAGTTCGCATATAACAATAGCTACCAAACGACAATCGGAATGGCACCTTACGAAGCTCTGTATGGGAGGAAGTGTCGATCCCCGCTCCATTGGGAAATTGATGACCATTGGACTCCGAAGACTCAACGAACAGAACCTTCAGTAATGAGTACATATTTGGTGAAGGAAGCCGTAGATAAAGTACGACTAATCAAGGATAGGATCCGCACAGCGCAAATCAGACAGAAGGGTTACACTGATCAATGTCGGAAGGATCTAGAATTTGAAGTAGGAGATCAAGTTTTCCTGATGTTAACACCACATAAAGGTTTAATAGTGTCAAGAAAAGGAGGAAAGCTGAGTCCCCGATATGTAGGACCATTCAAATTCACGGAAAGGATTGGATGACTATCGTACCGGTTGGAATTACCACCCAATCTGTCTGGAATGCACGACGTTTTCTATGTCTCGAGATTAAAGAAGTATCATCCAGACCCAACGCACATTCTTACTTCTGACATCCCGCCGATCAAAGATAACTTGTCTTATGAAGAGAAGCCAATCAAGATCCTCGACCGGCAAGTATGCGAATTGAGGAAGAAGCGAATTCCTTTGGTTAAAGTCGTCGGGTCAAATCATAATAGAGAGGAAGACGCTATGTGGGAGGCTGAAGAAGAAATGATCTTACCCTGAATTGTTCGAGTAGGAATTTAGGGACCAAATTCTTCTAAGGAGGTGAGGATGTAAAACCCTCTAAATTCGATGGCTTATGACATGTACAATGTACTAAATCATGACGTAATTTGATAATATTTATTTTATGACATGATATATCGTACATCTATTTTATTTTATTTCACTCTTAACTTCGTAATTTATTTGGTAAACCAAATAATAAAATTAAAATAGTATATTTATTCACCTATTGGGCTATTTGTCAACACTTAATTACATGTAGACTCTCTAATGGACTCAAGCCAACTTAATAAAATCATAAGACTTGAAGTTGCAATTTAAAGCCCAACCCAACTAATTAAATCATTTACAACTATAATTATACTCTTAAATTAACAAAAATATATATATATATATATATATATATATATATATATATATATATAACACATACACACAGAAGGGGACGGCTACATGGGGAAAGGAGGAATGTGTCTCTAGACCCTTCACTCATTCACGCAAGACTTAGACACATGGCATTAGTCTTATACATGACTACACCTTCCAAAGCCCTAATTAAGTACTATAAATACATATTTTCACCGAAGCCACCACCCTCTAAAGCTACTCACCAACAAAATCTGCACTAAGAAGTTAGAGAGATAGATAGAGAGAGAGAGAGAGAGGGAGAGAGAGAGAGAGAGAGAGAGAGAGAGAGAGAGAGAGAGAGAAGGCCGAAGTGGAAGAAGGAGGAAGAAGGAAGAAGAAAGCTCAAGCAAGAAATAGGTAATTTCTTCTCTTACATCTTCTTCCTATAAGTATAACTATGATCCTCCTAATCTAAATTTATCCTTAAACATGCAAACAAAATACCCAACACTGGTGCATGGATGTTTCGGCCGAACCTTGTAGTGGTAAAGGGGAAGATCATCTTCAACTTCCGAGACCTATAACCGACTAATTCCGAAAAGAATCGAGGTGGGTGAAACTCTTTCAAACTTTTAAATTAATAACTCTTGTTTTTGCTTGTGATGCATGTTTTAAATCTGAAATTTCTTCATATATAATGTTGAGAAATTTGTGAAAACTTCATGTTAGAAATTATGCTATAAAATTTATATTAAAAATACATATATATCGTTCTCTTCATGAACTATGATTATAAAGTTATGAAAAATATAGAGCATGCACCAATCTGAATTTCTTATATGAATGCATGTTTTAAAGATGTATTATATGATTATTTTAACATGCAATATGATTTTAGTGAATTTAAATGACATCCGATTTGGTAATCGGATTCCGATTATGCGAAAAGTTAAAATTTCATGACTTCTTCATAATTTCTTATAAACTCTATCAAAAATCTGGAACTTGTGTTATATGACTAAGTTATGGTATGCGGATAAATTATTGTGGCCAAAACGGGACTTGAAACGAGTAAACAGAACTTTTGGACATAATTCGTAAATTCTTAAAGTTTGGGTACTAAACTAAAATTTATGAAAATAAAATATTCTGGACCTTGGACAGTACATATTATATCATGTATGGTCTGTTCGTAAATTTTCAAGTAATTCAGAGTTCGATATCAAAACTTATTAGTCATATCGCAATTTTAAAACAATTCCGGGGTCAAAATGCAAGAATTCAAAACTTCTGGACCAAGTCCAAAAATTTATGGAATTTTTACAAATATGGAATTCCAGGTTCATCACGAGTCATATCGTAAACTTTCATTAAATTCCGAGCTAAATTCAAAGCTCTATAAGCCTCGAAACGATTTTCTTAAGTTTTGGGGCGATACCGTAATTTCTGGAAATTTCAATCCCGAAACGGGAAATTTATGAATTTTCCCTTAAATTTGGAGTCGAAGAAGTATTTTTGGCTTCCTCATAAATTTTCATAACCATCCGATTTCGTTTCATACCCCAAACGCTTAGGCTCAAACCTAAGGGTAAAAAAAACGTCCTTTCGACCTATTTTCGAAAACCCTCGTTTCGTTTCGCCGAACCTACCCATTTAATATATCTGACCTAAACCCAACAAACCGTTAATAAAATTTTGAGAGTAATTTCAAATAATATACAAGTCCTATCCTGTATTATCGTGCCACAAATATAAGTAACCATATTCCATACTTAATCAAAAGACGCTATTAACCTCACTGACCGAATGTTTACGTGATAATTGTGAAATGCGTCAATTTGATAACTGTGACTATCCAGGAATTAAGTGCTTTACAAAAAAAGTGCCATGGATGGGTCCGCCTCTAACTCTATCGGGACAAAGTGCCACGACGATGGACGGGGGCCACCTCTTGAGCTCATACGAAACAGAGAGCCGACCTACAATCCGGGGGACACCTCTTGAGTTGTAGGAGCCACTTCTAGAGTCCCAAATCGAGTCGGGATGGTTAGACCGAGTCTTGGATCGAGCAGTGCGGCTGCGGTTCATGAACAAGGCTACCGTTGTTTTCTATTCCCATAACCGAGAAACGGAGTGTTCCGAGGGACCTAGGTCGTAGACTTGGGGTAAAATCACGATTATGGTGTGATATGGGTATTGACCCACAGCTAAGGACATACCGAGCCCAGATAAGAGATAAGGAAGCACACGCTAAGTGTGAGAGCGAAGGCTCAGCTATTGGGGCGACAGTCCAAATCTTGGGGCGACGACCTATATTGCTAGGAGTAATAAGGAGAATCTAGAATCCATAGTCCACATCGACAGGATTCGAAACTGGATTGACTAATCGACTGATTGCTTGTCTTGACATCCATCCTCGGGGATAGTATTATAATATTACAATAACATAATGATTATTGTTTTTATAAAATTCCGATGTAATTGTAACTGTTTCCACTTTCTCAAAATTGATAAAATCATGCATCACTTAAAAATTTTCAAAGAAAAGAGCCACACTCGCACACGATCACCCACTCACTGAGACCTTTTGTCTCACCCAACTGTTTTCCCTTTTAAAACCAGAGCATGAGCCACCCGTCGAAGATGAAGAAGTTTTCGAGGAAGAGACCGGATAGAAGACTGCCATCAAGACTTAGAATTTCTGTTGTTATCCCAACATGTAATAGTTCATTATGCTTCGTACTTAACTCGTTTGGTATTTTTCCTAAAGATGATGTGATATTGGGTATCGATTGGATGGATCGTCATGATGCAGTACTTAGCGTATGTAAGCGAATAGTGACCGTCACAGCTGATGATGATATTGAGTGTATTTTTCAGGGTGATAATCCCAGTCATTCCGGGAGTGTCATTAGTGCAATGAAGGCAGTAAAACTGCTGAATCAGGGGTGTGTTGGTTTTTGGTGCTACATGACCCAGACAACTGACCGACCAGTTGAGTTGACCGATAGTCCGGTATTTTGAGACTACCCAGATGTATTTCCAGATGAGTGGCCAGGATTACCCCCACATCGGGAGGTAGAATTCATCATTGAGTTGGAGCGAAGAACATCCCCGCTTTCGCAAGCACCGTATCGTATGGCACCGACCGAGATGCAGGAGTTGAAGAGCTAGCTTGAGGAGTGTACTGAGAAAGGCTATATTCGACCTAGTGCGTCCCCGTGGGGTGCGCCGGTGTTCTTTGTACGGAAGAAATACGGATCCCTATGTCTGTGTATTGATTACTGTGAGCTGAACAAGGTAACAATCAAGAACAAATATCCATTACCTCGTATTGATGATTTGCTGGATCAGCTCCAAGGCGCCGCTGTATTTTACAAGATCGACTTAAGGTCCGAGTATCATCAGTTAAGGATTCGAGAGTCTGACATTCCGAAGACAGCTTTTCGTACTCGTTATGGGCATTATGAGTTCGTTGTCATGCCATTCGGACTGACTAATGCACCGACAGTATTCATGGAATTGATGAATCGAGTTTTTATTAATTATCTGGATCGTTTTGTAGTCGTTTTTATTGATGACATTCTGATTTACTCTCGTGACCATGAAGAGCATGTTTATCACCTCCGTCAGGTTCTCGATGCATTAAGGCGGGAACAACTCTATGGAAAATTTTCTAAATGTAAATTCTGGATGCCTGAAGTTAATTTTCTTGGACATGTAATATCAGCATATGGAGTGAGAGTAGACCCACAGAAGACAGAAGCCATCCGAGACCGGCTACCTCCGAAGAACGTGAAGGAAGTTCGTAGTTTCTTGGGTCTAGCAGGCTATTACCGACGGTTGGTGGAAGGTTTTTCCAAAATTGCTCAACCGATGACTAATCTGTTGAGGAAAGATAAGAAATATTTGTGGTCGGAATCATGTTAGCAAAGTTTTGATGAACTCAAGAGTCGATTGATTTCAGCACCTGTTTTGGTTCTACCAAAAGGAACGGAAGGATTCGTGGTATATAGTGATGCGTCGAGACAGGGCCATAGCTGCGTATTTATGCAGAATGGGAAAGTGATCGCCTATGCATCTAGACAATTGCGACCTTACGAGGTCAACTACCCGACCCATGATTTGGAGTTAGCAGCCATGGTGTTTGCTTTAAAAGTCTGGGCCCACTATCTGTATGGAGTTACCTGTCAGATTTTTACGGACCACAAGAGTCTGAAGTACATTTTTACTTAGAAGGAGTTGAATATGAGGCAGAGGAGGTGGATAGAGCTAATAAAAGACTATGATATCGAGATCCTTTATCATCCGGGTAAGGCAAATATGGTTGCCGACGCCTTGAGTCGTAAAACAGTACAGGAGCAGATACTTGGCCGCTTGACCGCCCAGAGAGAATTGCAGTTAGAGTTCATGAGTCCAGAGATTGTGGTCTGGTTACAGCGCATTCAGGGCCAACTTTGCACGCTTGATATTTCATCATCCCTTGATGAGATAGTCAAGACGAAACAGATGACGGACCCGATCTTATCTAGAATTCGGGGAGAAGTTGATCAGGGGAAAGCCCCTAGATTTGAGGTTCACGAGGACTGACTGATACGCTTCAAAAATCATTTTTGTGTACCGGCGGATGAAGAGTTGAGGAACACTATTCTGAAGGAGGCTCATGCTACCCCATATTCCATTCACCCGGGATCAAACAAAATGTATAAGGATTTGAAGCCATATTATTGGTGGGGTAATATGAAACGGGGAGTTGCAGAATTTATTTCGAGGTGTTTGACCTGTTAGCAGGTCAAGATTGAGCATCAGCGACCAGCGGGCATGTTGCAACCACTCCCGATTCCCGAGTGGAAGTGGGAAGACATATCGATGGATTTTATTACTAACTTGCCGATGAGCCGTCAAGGTATGAATATGATTTGGGTGATTGTGGATCGACTGACCAAATCAGCCCACTTCTTGGAGATTAAGGATACGTGGGGTCCTGATAGGTTAGCCTAGTTGTTCATTAAAGAGATTGTGAGGCTGCATGGTACCCCTAAGAGTATTGTATCAGATCGTGACGGACGGTTCGTGTCACATTTCTGGAAGGCGGTTCATCGTGCGATGGGTACACAGTTGAACTTCACTACGGCATTTCATCCTCAGACCGACGGTCAGTCTGAGAGGACTATTCAAACTCTGGAGGATATGTTGAGGGCGTGTGCTCTCGATTGGAAGTACGATTGGGAAGCCCAACTACCATTGGTGGAATTCACATATAATAATAGTTGGCACGCCTCGATCAAAATGGCACCTTATGAGGCATTGTATGGACATTGTTGTAGGTCCCCCATGTGTTGGGACGACTTGTATGAATCCATTGGTACGGAGCCTGATATGTTGTTAGCAGCCCGCGAGAAGATTGCTCTAATTAAGAGTCGTCTATTAACGGCTTAGAGCCGCTAGAAACCGTATGCAGATAATCATCATCGACCACTCGAGTTTGAGATTGGTGATCATGTACTGGTAAAAGTGTCCCTGACTCAAGGCGTTTTCCGATTCGGGAAGAGAGGCAAGCTGAGCCCGAGGTATATTGGTCCATTTGAGATTTTGGAACGTGTAGGCGAACTAGCCTATCATTTGGCGTTACCTACAGCCTTGAGTCGGATTCACAACATATTTCATGTATATCAGAGGAAGTATGTTGCTGACCCGAGCCACAATATTCGATTCTATGAGGTCGAGATAGCCGATAACTATTCGTATGAATAACGTCTTATGTGGATACTTGAGAGAAGAGTCAAACAGTTGAGGAAAAAGGCGATCCCCTTACTGAAGATTCAATGGTCAAGACATGGAATCAAGGAGGCTACGTGGGAAACTGAGGATAGTATGCGGGAGAGATACCCCGAGTTGTTTACCCCTTAGTTTCGGGGACAAAACTCTTTTTAAGGGGGGGAGTATGTAATACCCACCTAAACTCTCGTCTTTACTATTGTATTCTTCGATTTAATCAAGCATTGTCATACCATATCCTTGTTTATGTTGGAACATTTTGTTCCATACATAAATTAAAAGTGTTTTGATGATTAAAGGCGTTAAACAAAACAAAACAACGAAGAGGCGAAGCAAGCATCGAAGGAAAATGAAGTGCAAAAAGCTGGACAGAAGGCCTATTAACGTACGCTATGCAGATAGATTAACGTACGTAATATTGGATGCTTAACGTACGTAATACATGTTATGTAACGTACGTAATGTGATGTTTTCGAATTCAAAGAAGAAGAACGTTGGAAGATGACGTCATGGCATAGGTCAGCGAGCAACAGACATATTGACTAAAGTTAACATACGTAATGGGTAGATTGTTAACGTACGTAATCAAAATGACGAAACTCCCTGAACTGATTTGTGAAGAGGCTTACGTACGTAACCTGTAAAGGTTAACGTACGTAACGATGCTTACGTACGTAATGGAATGGATATAACGTACGTAAGGAAGGTTCAGCAGCTAATGGCTAGTTTGAAGATGGAGCCTATAAATACCATGTCTATGGTATTGATTCATCAAAACAACACAAAGCAAACAACTCATTGATCAGAGATTCATATTGATATACTTGTTGTTGTAATATTGAGCTTAATTTTTAGTTTGAGTGTTTATACATTCAACATATACACGAGTGGTAAAAGAAAAGATACGATTGGTTTCGGTGTTATTAGGATCAAGGATCCGGCATTGTTAGAATCGCAATCGCTATCTTAGTGAGGCTTATCTAGTGCCAATAGAAAGCTAGAGAGGTTGATTCCTGGTCCTACGAAAAGGAAAACGATTTAACTTGGACCGACACAAAGACAAGTACGAGTGGTTTATCACGGACCAATAGAAGACGTGATTGTAACGGTTATCCCTCGACCGATAGAAGAGAGGCATAGAGGTTTATCTTGATCCTATAGAAAAAGATACCGAGAGAGGACGTAGGCTCGTTTATAGCCGAACCTCTATAAATCCTCGTGTCCTTTATTTTCCGCACTTATATTTACGCTTCCGCAAACGGCCAAATATCCGACCCCGTACCCAACAATTGGTATCGGAGTAGTACTCCAATACACGGCTTAACATCCGAGGAGAAAAAGATCCAATGGCGTTTCAATTCGCTCCAGTCGAAGGCCTTGCTCTCAACCGACCACCATTCTTCGATGGCTCAAATTATTTGACATGGAAGAAAAAGATGTCAATCTTTATTCGTGCCTACGATATAGAGATTTGGAAGATTATTTGTCTCGACCCAAAAGTTCCTATCAAATCCGACGGTATGCTCAAATCTTTTGAAGAATACGACGATGCCGATTGGAAAAATGACCATCTAAATTGTAAGGCCACCCAACTTTTATTTTGTGCCTTAAATCCCGAAGAGGTCAATCGAATCTCGTCGTGTGAAAGTGCGAAAGAAATATGGAAAATTCTCGAAATCACACACGAAGGGACAACTCAAGTCAAAGAGACGAAGATCAATATGCTTCTCCATGACTACGAGTTATTGATGATGAAGAGTGACGAGTCCATCACCAATATGCTCGACCGATTTTCGGTCATCACCAATGGACTTGCTTCGTTCGGAAAACCATTATCTAGTAGTGAAAAAGTTAAGAAAATTTTACGATCACTACCTAGCAAATGGGACGGCACCGTGACTGCGATTATGGAATCCAAAGATCTCAACACGCTCAATTTTAGTTCCCTTGTTGGTTCACTAATCAATTATGAGATTGTATTAAAATCATGAAGTGTCAAGCCAAAGCCAAAGGAACGATCGTTAGCCATGAAGGCTAAGATATCGAGAAAGAAAGAAGAAACCCCGGTGGAGGAAAGCGACGAAGAAGCAGCATATTATGCCAAGAATATTAGTAAATTTCAAACTTTATTAAACCGGAGGAAGAAGGATATCTCGAGCGAAACGAAGAAATTCGACAACTCTTGTCGACTATGTGGAAAACCAGTCCACTTCGCTAAGCATTGCCGTGCCAAACCCAAGAAGGAGGTTCTCGTGGCAACATGGAGCGATGAAGATGAAGACGACGAATTCAGCAATCAAAATAATCTCGCTCTTATGGACCGAAGTTCGTTCGACGACAGAGACGTCGAAAACCAGGTTAGTACATCCTCCCGTGATGAACTTTTTGATGCATTTGAATTACTTCATACGGATTTTCAAAATGCATTACCGGAAATCAAATCCCTTAAGTCTAAAATTAAATCTTTGGAAATTGAAAATTCCATAATTATCGAAAAAGGGAAATTAGTTGAAATCGATCATTCAAAGTGTATTGAAAATGAAAATATTTTGAAGAATGATCTCGCTAAAATCCAAACCGAGCTTAAATCTTTGACAAAGAAATTCTCGCACGAAAACGAGAAATTTGAACAAATGCTTGGTGTTCAAAAATTTACTTTGAATAAAGAGGGGTTAGGATTCAAAACTCGTTTGAAAAACGAATCCGTTAATTTTAAGATACCCCATTGCGAAAAGTGTTTAAAAATCGGGCATCATATTTCAAGCTGCAAAAGCCCGAGACGGGCGATAAAAATTAAGAAAATTTGGGTTCCTAAAGGAACAATCGTTTCAAATATCGTTTCTAAACAAAAACCAACTATAGGTTGGATCCCCAAACATTGATTTTTGGTATTTTACTCAGGGGGAGTATTTTTTTTTTTAAAAACGGATAATATTTTCAGGGGGAGTTAATACCCTTGTATTTATTTTTGCATATTTTATATTTATTGAATTTTTATTGGCATTTTATTGCATTTTTTTTTATGAATACAAAAAGGGAGAGAGATAGAAGAATGGAGAAATAAGTCGAAAATGTGATTAACCGTGAAAGGGGGATAAAATCAAAGAAAATCGATAGCATTCAAAAAGAATTGAAAAACGAAGGAGTTGAACAAAAATAAGGGGAAGTCGAAAATGAGAAAAGAAAAATGAGGAGACGTCGAAAAGACGATAAAAAAAATTGAAAATGAGAAAAGAAAAAAAGAAAAGGAGAAAAGAAAGAAGGAGTCGAAAATAAATGGGAGAAGAACTAACGAAACGGACAAAGTCGAAAATTTTGGTTTGTACACATATACATATATTTTTATTTTTGCAGGTAAATCCCATTGACGATGTTTTGTTTTGTAATCATCAAAAAGGGGGAGATTGTTGGAACATTTTGTTCGATACATAAATTAAAAGCGTTTTGATGATTAAAGGCGTTAAACAAAACAAAACAACGAAGAGGCGAAGCAAGCATCGAAGGAAAATGAAGTGCAAAAAGCTGGACAGAAGACATTAACGTACGCTATGCAGATAGATTAACGTACGTAATATTGCATGCTTAATGTACGTAATACATGTTATGTAACGTACGTAATGTGATGTTTGCGAATTCAAAGAAGAAGAACGTTGGAAGATGACGTCATGGCATAGGTCAGCGAGCAACAGACATATTGACTAAAGTTAACGTACGTAATGGGTAGATTGTTAACGTACGTAATCAAAATGACGAAACTCCCTGAACTAATTTGTGAATAGGCTTACATACGTAACCTGTAGAGGTTAACGTACGTAACGATGCTTACATACGTAATGGAATGGATATAATGTACGTAAAGAAGGTTCAGCAGCTAACGACTAGTTTGAAGATGGAGCCTATAAATACCATGCCTATGGTATTGATTCATCACAACAACACAAAGCAAACAACTCATTGATCAGAGATTCATATTCTTATACTTGTTGTTGTAATATTGAGCTTAATTGTTAGTTTGAGTGTTTATACATTCAACATATACACGAATGGTAAAAGAAAAGATACGATTGGTTTTGGTGTTATTAGGATCAAGGATCCGACATTGTTAGAATCGCAATCTCTATCTTAGTGACACTTATCTAGTGCCAATAGAAAGCTAGAGAGATTGATTTCTTGTCCTACGAAAAGGATAACGGTTTAACTTGGACCGACACAAAGACAAGTACGAGTGGTTTATCACGGACCAATGGAAGACGTGATTGTAACGGTTATCCCTCGACCGATAGAAGAGAGGCGTAGAGGTTTATCTTGATCCTATAGAAAAAGATACCGAGAGAGGACGTAGGCTCGTTTATTGCCGAACCTCTATAAATCCTCGTGTCCTTTATTTTCTGCACTTATATTTACGCTTCTGCAAACGGCGCAAATATCCGACCCCATACCCAACAATTTATTGTAATGAGTATATTGATGAGTTATTTCAGGGAGGTAATCCCAGCTGTTCCGGGAGAGTCATCAACTTGATGAAAGCAGTGAAATTACTCAATCAGGGGTGTGTCGGTTTTTGGTGCTATATGACCAAGACCGAGAAACCATCAGTAATGTTGATTGATATTCCTGTAGTGAGAGAATATGCCGATGTATTTCCAGATGAGTTACCTGGTTTGCCTCCACAGAGAGATGTGGAATTCACAATTGAATTGGAGCCTGGTACGTCTCCAATATCGAAGGCACCGTATCAGATGGCCCTGACCGAAATGCAGGAGTTGAAGAATCAATTAGAGGATTTGACCTAGAAGGGTTATATTCGACCGAGTGCGTCCCCGTGGGGAGCACCAGTGTTATTTGTCAAGAGAAGGATGGTTCGTTCCGCTTGTGTATTGATTACCGGGAATTGAACCGGGTGATGATCAAGAATAAATATCCTCTACCCCGTATCGATGATCTTTTGGATCAACTTCAGGGAGCTTCAGTATTTTCTAAGATCGACTTAAGATCTGGATATCATCATTTGCAAATTCGAGAGTCGGATATTGCAAGGACGGCGTTCCGAACACGCTATGGTCATTATGAGTTTGTGGTAATGCCGTTTGGGTTAACTAATGCACCTGCGGTATTCATGGAGTTAATGAATTGGGTTTTCATCGACTATTTGGATAAGTTCGTGGTTGTCTTCATTGATGACATTTTAATTTATTCTCGTGACCGGGAGGAGCACGAGTTTCACCTTCATCAGGTGCTCGACGTGTTGAGACGAGAGCAACTTTATGGAAAGTTTTCCAAATGTGAGTTCTAGATGTCGGAAGTGATGTTTCTCGGACATGTAATTTCATCAGACGCAGTTCGTGTTGACCCACAGAAGACGGAGGCAATCCGATATTGGCAACCTCCGAAGAATGTTAAGAAAATCCGAAGTTTTCTCGGATTAGCAGGGTATTATCGGCGATTTGTGGAAGGATTTTCTAAAATCGCTCAACCTATGACGAACCTTTTATGGAAGGATAAGAAATACACGTGGTCCGATGCATGTCAACGGAGTTTTGAGGAACTCAAGAGCCGGTTAATTTCAGCACCTGTCCTTTCTTTATCGCAAGGGACCGAAGGATTTGTGGTTTATAGTGATGCGTCCGAACAGGGTCTCGGATGTGTACTAATGCAGAACGGGAAAGTTATTGCTTATGCTTCACGGCAATTGAGGCCTTACGAGGTTAATTATCTGAACCACGACCTGGAGCTAGCAGCCATGGTATTCGCATTGAAGATTTGGCGTCATTATCTTTATGGCGTTACCTGTCAGATATTCAGCGATCATAAGAGTTTAAAGTATATATTTACTTAGAATAAGTTAAATATGCGACAGAGATGGTGGTTGGAACTAATCAAAGATTATGATATTGAGATACTTTACCACCCGGGCAAGGCGAACGTTGTCACCAACGCCTTGAGTCGTAAGTCCGTTCAGGAGCAGATGCTTGCTTGATTAATAGTTCAGAAGGAACTTTAGCAGGAATTTCTGAGACCCGAGATCGAGGTCTGGTTATAGAGAATACAAGGGCAACTTTGTACATTAGAGATTTCATCGCCACTTGAGGATACGATCTGGGAGAATCAGGGTTCGGACGCGTTTTTGTTGCGCATCCATGAGGATGTGGCGCAGGGGAAAGCCTGTAACACCCCCAATCCGCTCAGGGATATTACACGCCGTAGAAACTTTCCTCAAGGATCTACCAGGCTGGTAACAACATAGAACAACTCAACAATGCCTTTAAGGCTAAAATGACTCAGTAGACCGATTAGGTCTTTCAATAAATACATACAACTCAAACTCATTACATCCCCACACAGGGGTCAAATACAACACACTCCCGTACAACGGGAAAGAATACTGCAGCGGAAAATAAACTATAACTAAACCAATGACATCATACGGATCCTCGTGTGATTAGTATCGTTCATCTTTCATCATCCTTCGTGCCGACCCTGTGTTATGCTCCCAAACCTGAATACAAAAACAGACATCCACCCCCGAATACTCGGGGGTTAGCAAAACTCCACTGTTTTGCTAGTGCAAGAACAAAGTGCAAATACGAGCCATACAATTCACATTCCACGAATAACAATAACCAGGAATCCTCAACGATCCAAATGTATCGAAAAGTACTTCCCGGGGCAAGAGTTAGGGTAAAACATTCCAAAACCGAAAGATCACAAATCAAGAAAAATAATTTATAAAACAGTTTTAAAAATGCCATCACGAGTTTTAATAGAAAACGATTTAGGATTATCAAATCCTTCTCTTTCCAAAATCAACAGGGTCCTCGACTAGTAGGCGGAAAGCAATTTGCAAGAAAACCATTCAATCAACACAAACGAGTCTTCACAAATAATTCCCACAGGGTTCTCGACCCAATCCAAATAATATCAACACGAGATCAATCATCTAAACATCACACGGGGTCCTCGACCCAAAACACAGAATGTCAACACAGCCCATCAAAGACACAACCTCTCATCCGACCAGTACTGCTCAAGACCCCTGATTAATTAACCCTCGGAGATCTCGTCAAATGTCCTTGGTTAATTAACCCTGATACCAACGTTTAAAACAAGTTGAAACACACTTTCAGAAACACGAATCACGGTCTATAACGAGACCAGCATTTTGAAAAGAGTTGAAAGAATTTTGAAATACGATAATTGTTCGGTAACGGGGTCTTAGCTATCACTCAAATATCCGTTACCAATAAGCCTGCCAGGCGCCTCCCTTGCACACCTGTGCACCGGCGTTCACTCCACTATGTTGGCCGCCCCTTGAACATGTCACCGCGTCGGCGATCACTCCCACAAGAGTCGCCCCTTGCACGCGCATTAGGTAACACCGGTGTTCACCAACCATATGGAGCCGCACATTGCAGCGTACACCAGGCCGGAGTACACGCCCCACCCTCAGAGGCTCCCGGATATGACTACTCTCATAACAAGTATTCACATTATCACAAACATCAAGCACACAGTCAATCGTTGTAACAATTATCAAATCAATACACCAATTCACATAATTTATCCGTCAGTCCACGACCACACGAATAAATAACAACACGCACGTCAACCATTACGCGACGGAAAGAAGCAATATACGTACACACGCATTATCAAGCGCAACATCAACACCAAACATATCCAAAGGATTCACGTAGTCACTTACAACCCACACAATTTACAAAACACACGCGTTTTGAAAGTGAGCCTTTAACGAGGCTAGCCGAATCTTTTGAAAACTCATTTCAAACAAACAAACAAACATACCCAGACGATCAACAATCATCATATCCACAAAACAAGAAATGTATGGACAAGGTACTTGCCTCGAAATCGGCACGCAAGTATTCCGACGAACACGGCTCAACCAGAAAGCTTCGAAATGCCCGATGCTATCGAAAAGGAAGACGACAACGAACAGAAGGGTTCAACATGGTTTATTCGCAAGAAACTCATCCCTAACATCATATAATTAATAAATCAACGATCATACCGGACACCTTCAAGGCGTCGGTCAAGAAATCGACCAAAACAACGAATCGATACAATCCAACCATGGAATAACAAGGTAAATGATATAATACATCTAAATAATCATCAATCCATCACAATCCTAAGTTAAATCTGATTAAACGGATGAAAACAACCAAAACACCCAAATTCCCCAAATCTAGATTTCTAGGAAATCTGACCTGATTCGCTCGATCAAAGGATGTTATAGGATGGATGATTGATGATATGAACTCCAAGACTTCATGGATTGATTGTCCAACAACATGGATCCATGATATACACACCTAAAGCCGCAGAAGGGAAGAAAACGGGTGAGGAAAATGATGAAAAACCCGTCTGCAGGGCCTTAAATAGGCTTCCTGCCGGCCGCCTTACGTACGTAACTGGCCATGGATTACGTACGCAACCGACCATGGCCGACTCACTGCCTAGAAATGCCGGCAGCGTTACATACGTAACTGGCCAAGGCTTACGTACGTAACCGGCCTTACGTATGTAACTGCCGATCACTACCGGCCGTAACTCGGCCAGTGCCGGCCTGGGCCCAGACTGCCCGACCATGACTCGGCCAGCGCCAACTCCGACGGCCCGAACGACCCGGAAACCCGAACCTGAATACGAATCGAAGATACGGTTACGAAGTACTCGCAAAGACAAATTCTAGCACTAAGAGAACACACGATTTCGACCACCCGAAGGCTCGAAATTCGACAATGGAAGGTAATTACCCCAAACTTTGGGAAATTACGAAAATGGCCCAAAACGTCCGAAAATCACGATACGTGATCGAATAACCAAACCGAAGTTCACAACACGTCTAACAAAGTTAAATGGACTTACGGGAAACTCGAAACAGCAGTTTTGAACGAGATTTGCAAGAATCGAACTCAAGTGCGGAAAAACCGCTTAAGAACACGAAACTCAACAAAACGATACGGAAACGAACTCGGATGAGAAAAAGTGCAGATTTAACCATTCTCGAAATGACAAAACGGTCATGGGCGAGTCGTCAAAATGGACTCTCGCCGAAAAAAGAAAATCACCTAAATCCGAAATTGCGGGTATTACAAAGCCCCTGGATTTGTGGTCCACGAGGATGGACTCTTGCGATTTAAGAATCGGTTATGTGTACCGGCGAATGACAAGTTGAAAAACTCGATTTTGAGAGAAGCTCATGCTACCCCTTATTCCATTCATCCGCGGTCCAGCAAGATGTACAAAGACTTGAAAAAAAATTACTGGCGGAGTAATATGAAGCGAGAAGTCGCGGAATTTGTTTCGAGATGCTTAACCTGTCAGCAAGTCAAGATAGAACATCAGCGACCGGCGGGTATGCTGAAACCTCTCCCTATTCCAGAGTGGAAGTGGGAAGATATTTCAATGGACTTCATCACGAGTTTGCCGATGAGTCGTCGTGGCATGCATACAATTTGGGTAATTATGGACCGTCTAACTAAATCAGCTCATTTACTTGAGATTAAGGATACGTGGGGTCCCGAGAGACTTGCCCAGTTGTTCATCAAAGAGATAGTAAGACTGCACGGTACTCCTAAGAGTGTCATTTTTGATCATGATGGATGATTCATGTCAAATTTTTGGAAATCAATTCATCGTGCTATGGGGACTCAGCTTAATCTCAGCACATCATTTCATCCTCAGTCCGACGGACAATCAGATAGGACTATTCAGACACTGGAGGACATGTTGAGGGCATGCGTCCTCGATTGGAAAGATGATTGGGAAGCCCAACTACCGTTGATTGAGTTCACGTACAATAATAGTTGGTATGCTTCGATTAAGATGGAACCTTACGAGGCCTTGTACGGTCGTCATTGTCGATCTCCTTTATGTTGGGATGACTTATCAGAATCAATCGGTACCGAGCCCGATATGCTTATAGCCGCCCGTGAGAAGGTAGCTTTGATCAGGAGTCGTTTGTTGACCGCTCAGAGTCGACAGAAATCATACGCAGATAATCGTCGTCGACCATTAGAGTTTGGGACAGGTTACCACATTTTGGTCAAGGTATCCCCGAGTCGAGGTATCTTCCGTTTCGGGAAACGAGGGAAGTTGAGTCCGAGATTCACTGGACCGTTTGAGATTTTGGATCGAGCAGGCGAGCTAGCTTATCGATTGGCTTTACCTCCGGCGCTGAGCCGAATTCATAATATGTTTCACATATCTCAATTGCGTAAGTATGTTGCCGACCCGAGTCACATACGTCAGTTCGACGAAATCGAGATCGCGGATGATCATTCGTATGAGGAGCGTCCTATACGAATCTTAGAGCGACGAATCAAACAGTTGAGGAACAAGACGATTCCTTTGGTTAAAATTCAGTGGTCTAGACACGGAGTCGAAGAGGCTACTTGGGAAACAGAGGATAGTATGCGGGAGAGTTATCCGAGTTGTTTGACCCTTAGTTTCGGGGGCGAAACTCTTTTAAGGGGGGTGTATGTAATACCCGGTTGTAATTCAGTCATTATCATTCAGTGATTATCGTTCAGTAATTGTCACTCAGTAATTATTCACTCAATAATGATCATTCATCGTTCATATTCATTCATTGTATTCACCGTTGAGATTAATTTGTATTCGTCATTCTACCTGATTGGAGAATCGGACCGAGCATCTTATCATTATCACCTTTGTAGCTGGTTGTGTGTGATGAGTAGTGCACGCTACGTACTCTTCATTAGCGCGCGTTAATTGAGTACGGGTAGCGCACTCTACCTCTCAGCATTAGCGCACGCTAGCGTGGTTCAGGCAGACAGTCCAGAAGGTACTGGACTGCAGTCGAGTTGATGTAGCGCATGCTGCCAATGGTAAGTAGCGCACGCTAATAAGTTTGGATAGTGCACGCTATGCAATCCATGTAGCGGGTGCTAAGGCCGATCAGGCAGAGTCCAGTGGGTACTGGACTGATTTTGGAATAATTCCTAGCACATGTTAGGAGTGGATTTTAGCGTACGCTAATGGGGTAGTAGCGCACGCTGATTATTGGACGTAGCGCACGCTATCGCGAACAGGTCAAAGGACAAGAGGTTTTGGACTTCAGTCACTGGACATCAGGTATTTAGCTAGCGCACACTAACAATTGGAGGTGCAAGAATAATTAAAGAAAATTAATAAAAGAATAAATAATGAAAACGATTGTTTGAAGAAAGAAAATCAGATAAGGCATTAATCTAGGATTGTGAATCCACCTCGGTTTATCCGAATTACTCTTGATTATAAGAATTTAATGAATTCCCAATTTATTGAAGGCGAAGATTGCTAAAATACTCTACCGCTTCTCCCGAGGTCAATAGAATTTTCTAAGGCGAATAACACACTCTATTCCTAAGTGAATTAATTCGACTCCTACAAGTATATTCCTATCTCACAAAATAAAACGGTTCTCACCAATTTTTCCTACCAACTCTCCTCTCCCGATTCGAGTTGCGTAATCAAAACAATTCAATTATAGGCCACACAATTGAAAGCATTAAGAATAATTGGGGAAAACTAAATAAGAAAGGGAAAGATATTTTAATAAATCATAATCAAAAGTTAATTCGTCAAAACCTCAGTTTCATCAAAATCCTAGAATAGGGTTCTATCCTGACATGCTAGAAAATAAAAATACACAAAGAATTAAAGAAACCATAGAAATCAAACGCAGACGAAGAACTTGGATTCCTCCATTCTCTAGCTTCCGCTCTCTGCTCCTTGGTGTTTTCTGCTTTTTCTCGATGATCCGCGATGATTCCTCGATTCCTCCATGATTGATTGATTGATCTTCAGACCTTTAATCCCTATTTATAACAATCCTTCGTCTCCAAAACACGTCCGTAGATTAGGTCGAAAACGGGCTTCAGAAATGGCAACGAAACGAGAAAAACTCATCAAAACCGCCTCGCGGGCTGCGGCTCACTTAAGCTGTGCCGCGACCCCTAATTTTCAGCGCCTATACCTAGGCGCCTTTTTTTCTTTATGGGCCGCGGCTCAGCTTCAACGTGCCGCGGCCCCCGGTACAGCGTGCTCGGTGCTTGCTAGTCACCTTCGTGTGCTGTGGCTCATTTAGTTCGTGTCGCTGCCCCAGGCCAAAAATTGTCGTTTCGGCCTGTTTTTCGCCGTTCGAGCTTCCGGACTCCAATTTCCTACAAAACATAAAAAGATAGTGCATTAAAAGCTCATTTAAGCAGATTTAGACTTCAAATGGATAAAAATAATGATAAATAAGCGCATAAAAATACGCCTAACATATACCTCCCCCCAAACTTGAGCCTTTGCTTGTCCTCAAGTAAAAATCAATTTCAAATAAAAAGTATCGTGAATGATCGTGCAAATCCATAGTGCTCAACTTAATCAATACTACCCTGAAAATCTCAAGGAATAATACGAGTATCGTAATAGTGAGTCACATCTAGGACACTGATTCCACAAAGTAACCATTTTTAGTGCTAATCAATCGTTCATGAAGAAAATCAAGCTCAAAGATTAACAAGTGTAAATTTAACCGACCACCAATATGAAGGGTTAGAGTAAACAAGGTAACTCACCCAGTCCCACAGTCTAATGACAAAAATTTAAGAGTTTCATCGTCGAAAATAATCCTCGGACAGCATTCCCTTATGCATGATCATAATAAAGATTCGAGTTAACCACTAGGTTCAGATCTCGGGATGTTTCATCGGGATAATCCTAGGGTGGAATTCCATTCTCGTGTATTGGGGAACCGTTTGACGTAAAAGACACTCATGTGGCACATGGATGCTTCTAGTTACTAAGTCCCCCTCTATAGTGGAGAAAAAACTCGAATAGCAATTCCCGCACGTCAAGGTTACTGTTTTACACGAGAGTAAACATGGGTCACGTGAATACCCCCGGTTACTAAACTTCCAATCATAGAATATGTATAATATCTCGACTTTTTGGGAAAAACTGTCTGACTCTAAACTCAATTTAAGTGCCAACAAGACTCGTGTTACTGGACGACTAGCTACGCAAAAAGTGTAACCAAACATATAGACGGTGATTTGAAAACACGTATGTCTCCTTTCTTATCTGCTAAGATTTCTACAAAAACAAAACAAATTTCGGACCTAAATGAATACTCAACGGAAACAGATATCACTGACTGCAAACTCGACCAAAACTCAACCGTTTCTTCAAAGAGAAATCAGTATCATAACATCACTTTTACACAAAGAAGCACAAAAAATTCACGAATGCAAATAAAAACAAGACAAGCAAGGCTAGCGTCAAAAAATAACGAAAAATAACGAAAAATGAAAACGAATAAGTAAAAAGCAACTGAAAGTAAACCCCCCCAAACTTAGGACGTACATTGACCTCAATGGACATAGATAATAATATACAATAAGAGAAAAGGTCAAGTACTCCTCTAATGTCCGCTCATGAACTGGTGTCGGCCTCGTCCGGCGAGGAGGGTGGTGTGGCTGGCCTAACTGGTGGAATGAATGTCCTGTCCGGGTGCAGTACATGGCTCGTCCACGCAGCAAGGTAATCCTGGTGGTAAGCATCTCTCGCTGCCAGGCACCTCTCCTCCCGTCGGTGGGCCCGGCGGGCCTGCTCTCTCATCTCTTCCCGGACGGTGCGAGGATGCTCTCTCTCTCCGTCAGCATCTCCTCCCTCAGGGCAGATAGGTGGCTCTCTCTCTCCTCATCTCCTCTCTCAGGCCGTCGAACATCGCCTGAAGGTGCTCTCTCTCGGGCGACGGACTGGACTCTGCCTTCCCATGTGTCAGAAGAAGAGGCTCGGGGGACTGCTCATGTGCCTTGTCAAGAAGAAATCCTCATCCCTGAGCATGTGCCGGTGCTCCACCACACTGGTCAAAGTGAGAAATAATTCGATGATCAATCGGACCCTAGGGTGCTAGCATTGGCTCATCATCCGACCAAGTCATGCCCGACTGGCGGCATAGAGCGCAAATGAGAGATGGGTGCTTCAGCTCCGTCTTGGCCCCTCCTTGAATGCACTGAAGGATAGATCGGACTAGATGAGGGGCCACATCGAATCTGAGCCCAGTAGTGATAGCATAAAGTAGTCGGGCATGAGAGAGTAAAACTGAGCGAATCTGCGAGGTAGGATCAACTCGTGCGCAGAGGAAGTATAACCAGGCACTCCCGAGCCGACTGAGGCGCGAGCTCTTAAAATAGAAGGCGTAAGAACCCAGGAAGCGCGTCTCCCAGACGGAACCGGGCTGTGTGAGTGCCTCAAGCAGAGCCTCCCTCGTGAGGCTACTCATACTCTGCGTAAACGCCGTCTCGTCCACCACTGGCAGCTCATATAGTCTCCGAATTGCAGCCACCGAAAAATCCACAGTATGGCCCCGGACGACGACCTGAGTCCGAGTATCTGATTGCGGTATCATCTGCCCTGCCCGAATATGATGCAGTAGAGCGCTAGCGTAAAAATCCTGGACGATAGAGATCACAGCCGGCTCGGTAGGCACAGTGAAACGAGCCCATCCCATCTCGTCAATCATAGTCATAAGCTCACCGTCCTGGGGGGCGAGAGTGAATCCCCGCTCCGGAATTAATGGTCGAGGCCGGATTTTCTCATTGAATATTTTGTGAATTTCCGGAATCGGAGAATTGATGAGACTCTAAATCGGCTCGGCTCTGTGATGTCTCCCCTCGTGTGGGGGACGATTGTATCCGAGCCCTCGCGCTAATCTTCCTTTTTCTGGCCATGGCGAGGTTCCTAAAAAAAATAAACACCGGAAATTAAGCAACTTTTAAGGAAAATTACACCACTTTCGACTTAAAATACACGAAACGTGAATATAGAGTCTTGCATCATCGAAGAGAAAATTAAGGCTGAGCATTCAAGTTTAAGCATGACGTAAGGGTTGGGGTACAATGTAATCCGATAAAATAATTCGTTGCATATAATTTTGAAAACGTTTGGCTCAAAGTTTTTCATTGACGCATTTCATCAAACACTTGACATGCATGGTTTGAATGAAGAACAAGGATTATAATTGCTAAATCCAATCCCCCAAAAATAACAATATCAATCGATACGGTCATGACACAATGACAAACAACATTAACAATCCACAGATAATCAACAAATACCATCAAAATCAATCAATAATTTCATATCCCAACTCAACCTTGATAGAACTTTGAAAAAATAAGAACATATTCATCATCGAATGAATAACAATACCTTTTTCAAATCATGTATCAATTAGGATTAAGAGATTGAGAATTACCTTGCTTGGATTAAAGTATGCAAGAAGAAGAGTTGAGAAGGGTTTCGGCCGAGCGCTGTGCGAAGAAAGGGAGGGAACTTACCTGGTGTGTGCCGGCCGATTGATGTTAAAAAGGGGTGCTGGGCTGTTCATCTTCACAACAGGGGCCGCGGCACAACTTAAGTGAGCCGCGGCCCAGAGTACAGCCTGCCTGGACATGTTTGTTCCATCGCCGTGTGCCGCGGCTCAGCATATGGGTGCCGCAGCTCATTTGGTAAGTGTGCCGCAGCTCATCTGGTCCGTGCCGTGGCACGGAGTACAGCTTCCTGGGCGTATTTTTGGCATTTGGCGTACCGCGGCTCAGTGGATATGTGCCGCGGCTCAGGGACCGGGTGTGCCGCGGCTCAGTAAGGTCGTGCCGCGGCACAAAGTACAGTTCGTTTGGCCTTTTTGTGTCAACTTGTGTGTGCCGCGGCTCACTACCCTTGTGCCGCGGCCCATTACTGAATTTTCCCCTGGGTGATTTCTGCACAGAATTTTCAAATGAACACATCAAGAACGTGAGGGATAAGCATATCAAGGCAAAAATGACGAAAAATAAAGACTCTAAAATGCATGAAAACACTGAAAAAAAAAATCTACAACTAATACTCGGGTTGCCTCCCGAGAAGCGCTAAGTTTATAGTCTTCAGCCGGACTTATTAGAAATCAGTTCGCATTTCGCAAAGACCATTTGGACTCCGCCCCGTCCATCGAACCGTTAATATGTGTTTTAAATTTTTGACCATTGGTCTTTAACAATTCGATTTTCGGTTTGGACACCCAATGTTCTTTGCGAAAAGATTTGAACAAAAACAACTTTCCGAAACACCCATATTGCACATGACTAGGCACCCGTTTCACTTCCGCCCTATTCTCCTTTTTCACGAACGAACTTATGACAGCATTAGAATTTTTCGTTGATGGAAGAACCGTTGATGAATACGACATGTCCAAATGCCTAAGATATGCAACTCGTTCTACATTTTTCTTAGACGTCGGAGCAACTAAAACGGATTCTGAACATTTCGACCGACAACTCTCCCGGTGTGTGTCTTTCTCAAAAATATCAATTTGTGAACACTTCTGGTCCTTGCTTGGACACGGGAGAGATTGAAACACTTTGAACGTGACATGATCGTCTTCAACCCGAAGTATTAATTTACCCTCCTGAACATCGATAAGGGTCCTTCCGGTGGCTAAGAACGGTGTACCTAAGATAATCGGAATCTCATGGTCTTCTTCCATATCAAGTACAATGAAATCAGCACGGAAAATGAATTTATCGACCTTGACCAAGACATCTTCTATTACCCCTCTCGGGTACTTGATGGATCTATCGGCTAGTTGTAAAGAGACCGTAGTAGGTTTCGCTTCCCCAATTCCTAGCTTCTTGAAAATAAAAAGAGGCATGAGATTAACGATAGCGCCGAGATCACATAATGCTCTATCAAAAGTCAAGTTCCCAATAGTGCACGGTATAGTGAATCTTCCTGGATCCTTCAATTTAGGCGGGAGCTTTCTCTGCAAGATTGCACTGCACTGTTCAGTTAGTGCCACCGTTTCATATTCCTCGAGCTTCCTTTTGTTAGATAAGATTTCTTTCATGAACTTTACATAGCTCGGCATTTGTTCCAAGGCATCAGCAAATGGAATGTTGATGTGTAGTTTCTTGAAGACGTCGAGAAACTTGGAAAATTGTTTGTCTAATTTTTGCGTTTGCAATCGCTGCGGAAATGGGACGGGTGGCACATATGCCTTCGGATTGTCAGGAAACAGTTTCGAGGGTCTAGAATTTTGTGATTCCTCAGTCGCCAAATTTTTCTTCTCCTCATCATCACCTCCCTGTTTGTTCTGCCAGGGCTGTTCACACAATTCCTTCCCACTTCTCAAACCAATGGCATTAATACTCTCTCTGGGGTTCGTCTCGGTTGTACTTGGCAAGGTACCCTCAAGGCGGGATGTTAACACATTTACTATTTGCCCCAATTGGACTTCCAAGTTTCGAATAGAGGCGGAATGGTTTTGCAAGGTTGCTTCCATATGGGTAATGAACTGACTCGTATTTGCTGCTAATTTCGCCATTGCCTCCTCTAGAGAGATTTTTGGAGTGGGAGGAGGTTGCTGTTGGTGTTGGGAAAACTGAGGTTGGTTTGAGTTTTGTGCATTTTTCCACGAAAAGTTTGGGTGATTTCTCCACCCTGGATTAAATGTGTTGGAATACGGATTGTTCTGCCGATTCCCGTTCCCCACAAACTGAGCTTGTTCCATCGGATGTTGCTCGAAAGGATTTCCGACTTGGCACTCTGCGCTAGGATGAGACCCGTTACACCAATTACATGATTCTGTGGTAATGGTGGTAGGAGCATGTGAAAAAGCTTGAAGTTGCTGAGTCAGTGCTGCGACTTGTGCTGATAGTGCAGATATTGGATCATTATTGGAGAATTCCATTACTTGATTCGGGATCACTCGTTTGGAAGGCCACTAATAAGCATTTGCAGCCATCACCTCCAATAGAGAATAGGCTTCGGCCATCGTTTTTCCCATCAACGCTCCTCCAGGGGCTGCATCAACAAGAGTGTGTGTAGAAGCACTGAATCCGTTATAAAAGGTTTGAATTTGTAGCCAATCTGGTAAGCCATGGTGTGGGCATCTCCGTAATAACTCCTTGTATCGCTCCCAAGCTTCGTCAAGCGATTCCATATCAAATTGCCCGAAAGTAGTTATCTCGTTCCTTAGTCTCGCCGTCTTTGATGGTGGAAAGAACTTAGCCAGGAAGGCTTGTGCTAATTCCGCCCAAGTTGTGATAGAGCCCGGCGGTAATGAATTCAACCAAAATTTGGCTTTGTCCCTTAGAAATAAAGGGAAAAGCCGCAGATGAATAGCATCACCGGTAACACCGTTATTCTTGAAGGTGCCGCAGATCTCGAGAAATGAAGCGATGTGCACGTTGGGATCGTCGTTCGCCAGTCCACAAAATTGGCTTGCTTATACCATCTGAATAATAGCCGGCTTAATCTCGAAGTTGTTCGCTTGGATGGTTGGACGCCGAATCCCCGAAAAGTTTGCATTGATTTGTGGCATAACATAATCACAGAGTGCCAATGCCGGTTGAGCTTGCTACATAAGATTTTCTCCTCCGTGATTTTCTGTGTTATCGGCCATGGTGTCTTTTGCTGGTTGCCCACGCTTTTCCTTCTTGCTTTTCCGAAGAGTGCGCTCGAGTTCAGTATCCAAAGGTAATAGGCCTTCGTTACCGAATTTTCTCATGCACTAACCAGAAATTCCTGAAAGGAAAACAAATAAAAAAATAACACAAAAATAAAATAATGTTCAAATTAAGACTAGAAATACTGAAATCGATATTAGTAAAATAATCAATCCCCAGCAACGGTGCCAAAAACTTGTTGCAAAATTTGGTGAACGCAAGTGCACGTTGTCGTAAACAAGTAATAAAGAGATAAGTAAGATATCGTTCCCACGAGAACTGACTTACTAACTATCAATTTATGAGTATTCTAATTTTATCTGAACGAATGAAATTGGAGGTGCAAGAATAATTAAAGAAAATTAATAAAAGAATAAATAATGAAAACGATTGTTCGAAGAAATAAAATCAAATAAGGAATTAATCTAGGATTGTGAATCCACCTCGGTTTATCTGAATTACTCTTGATTATAAGAATTTAATGAATTCCCAATTTATTGAAGGCGAAGATTGCTAAAATACTCTACCGCCTCTCCCGAGGTCAATAGAATTTTCTAAGGCGAATAACTCACTCTATTCCTAGGTGAATTAATTCGACAATAGACAAAAAGTACGAAATCTCCAGAAAGGCCACGTAATTCCTATGAGTATATTCCTATCTCCCAAAATAAAACGGTTCTCACCATTTTTCCTACCAACTCTCCTCTCCCGATTCGAGTTGCGTAATCAAAACAATTCAATTATAGGCCACACAATTGAAAGCATTAAGAATAATTGGGGAAAACTCAATAAGAAAGGGAAAGATATTTTAATAAATCATAATCAAAAGTTAATTCGTCAAAACCTCAGTTTCATCAAACTCCTAGAAAAGGGTTCTAGCCTGACATGCTAGAAAATAAAAATACACAAAGAATTAAAGAAACCATAGAAATCAAACGCCGACGAAGAACTTGGATTCCTCCGTTCTCTAGCTTCCGCTCTCTACTCCTTGGTGTTTTCTGCTTCTTCTCGATGATCCGCGATGATTCCTCGATTCCTTAATGATTGATTGATTGATCTTCAAACCTTTAATCCCTATTTATAACAATCATTCGTCTCCAAAACGCGTTGGTGGATTAGGTCGAAAACGGGCTTCACAAACGGCAACGAAACGCGAAAAACTCATCAAAACCGCCCCGCGGACCGCGGCTCACTTAAGCTGTGCCGCGGCCCCTAATGTTCAGCGCCTATACCTGGGCGCCTTTTTTTCTTTATGGGCCGCGGCTCAGCTTCAACGTGCCGCGGCCCCCGGTACAGCGTGCTCGGTGCTTGCTAGTCACCTTCGTGTGCCGCGACTCATTTGGTTCGTGCCGCGGCCCGAGGCCAAAAATTGTCGTTTCGGCCCGTTTTTCGCCGTTCGAGCTTCCGAACTCTAATTTCCTACAAAACATAAAAAGATAGTGCATTAAAAGCTCATTTAAGCAGGTTTAGACTTCAAATGGATGAAAATAATGATAAATAAGCGCATAAAAATCCTAACAAGAGGTTGTCTGGCATGACCTGTGCAAAACGGCGCAAGACCCTCAAGTTGGGCCGTTTGTTGCGCCGTGTTCCGTCCAGTATATATAGGATAGACGGGTGTTTTAACCCCATTTCCTCCTCTTCCTCTTAGTTTTTCACTCCTCCTTGGCGTTTTTGGGCGATTTTACTCGGATATTACATTCCATCATCTTATAACATGGAATTGGATATTATAGCACGAATCAACCATCTTCCTTCCACCATTTCATCGTCGAATTGAGGTATTTTGACATTATACCTAATGTTAGGGTTCTTGTCTATAATTCATTTTCCTTTTCGTTTTTTCTTCAATTGATGGTGGATTATAGTTGGGTAATCATGGTTTTAGGTTTTCCTAGAAGTTTTGTGGATTAATTCCGAGTTTTTCCCTTTGTTAATCAAGTTTAACCCTTATGCCTTCATAGTGTTCGGTATATTGTTCCTAAGGGTTGAACTTCGTATGATTCGTGGTTTTTCAATGGGATTGTAGTTTATTGAGTCTCTATTGTTGTTAGGATCGGAATTTGGAGATAATCTGAACTGAAGCCTTTTTCGTTCATCGTCCACTTCGTATTTTAGGAACCAAGGCATGTACTTTATTGCTTTATATTATGGCATGCATTTCGGTAATGAAATTGTGATGTTGGAGTGTTGTAAGGATGTTCTCGGGGTACTCTCACCTGGGGTTGCTCGACGGGGCACACAGGAACTTGGCCATGTGGTCTTGCGCGAGGGTTACCTTCGAGGGGAGGTATTCTCACCTGGGGATTGGCTCAACGGGGCCCACAGGGACTGGGCCAAGTGGTCTTGCGCGAGAATACCTTGAGTGATGTTTTTGATTGATGAATGATGATGGATATTCCGGAATATCATGACAATGAAATGTTTTATAAATGATTTTTGGAAATGCATGTGTATTAAAATACAGTAATATTGTACTTGCACTAGCTGTTGTTGCTAACCCATCGTTGGGGTGGAATGTTTATGCATTTCAGGTGGTATCGAGAATCAGGAGCCTACACGTGGTCCATATGGAGTTGACGGGCAGCCAAGATGCTAAATAGCTCGAGTCAGTATTTTGGAATGTGTCTGTATTCATTTCACTTTTAATAATGTACCGGAGTACGATGTTGTTCGTCAGGTGATGTCCTTGGATTATATTTTAAAATTGTACTGAACTTGCACATTTTGGCCGAGGCCACGGCCCCACTTTATTTTTAGTTATGTTTTCATATTATTGAGTTATTTATGTATTTGTGATGTCAGCCTGGTAGGCCCTGGTGGGTCCTACGGCGTGTAACTACCCGTAAGAGAATTGGGGTGTTACAAAAATCAAGTGAGTCAACCAGCCACCACTGTGAGCCGTCCGGAGAGCCAAAATAGTGGGCAGTTGCCATCCCAACCTGAGCTGAACCCAAGGAACGTGAGTACTGTAACTTTAAGGAGTGGGAAGCAGCTTGAGGAGCCTAAGAAACCTAGGCAGGTGGTGGAAACTGAAAACGGGGAGGAAAAAACCACTGAACAGTTCGACACTGGGATACCTAGTGCTGAAACAACACCCAGTGCAGAACAACGGGGCAGCATGGTAATTTCTTCTAAAGCTACTCCTTTTGAGACTAACGCATTACATTTTAAATCTAGGGTAAAAAAGGCACCAGTCGTGAATAAAGAGAAGCAAATTCTAGACGTATTTCGCAAAGTTGAGATCAACATTCCCTTACTCGATGCAGTTCAACAAATTCCAAAATACGCAAAATTCCTTAAGGACTTATGCACCAACAAGCGGAGATTAAAATGGAATGGGAAGGTAGTAATGGGAAAAAATGTGTCTGCTGTATTCCAAAAGAAATTGCCACAAAAATGGGAAGATCTAGGTATGTTTGCTATTCCTTGTCGAATTGGGAAATATGGCTTTTGAACGAGCTATGCTAGATTTGTGAGCATCAATAAATGTTATGCCACGCTCTATATACACCTCCCTAAATCTGGGACCTCTTCGGGAAACAAGGGTAATTATCCAATTGGCAAATTGCAGCCTTGTGTATCCCGAAGGGGTAATTGAGGAAATTCTTATCCAAGTCAATAAACTTGTATTTCCAACCGACTTTAATGTTCTTGATATGCAAAACGAATCGTCAAATTCAACACATATTTTGCTTGGAAGGCCATTTCTAAATACTGCAAGTACTGAAATAGATGTTCGTGAGGGTTCACTCACGATGGAATTTGACGGTCAAATCGTAAGGTTTAATATTTATGATGCTATGAAATTTCCTAAGGAAGATTGCTCCCTCTTTGCATTAAGCGTGATTGACCCTGTTGTCATGGAAGTGTTTGAGTTGCATTGCAGGGGTAGACTCGAAGTGGTGCTTACTAAAAACTTGGAGGTTGATAAAGAAAATGATTTTGTGGAGCTTCAAAGAGAATTACATTCAGTGTGCAAGAGTTTATATGGAAAGGGTGAATCGAAGGTATCCTTCCATGAGCATCTCAAGAGAGGAAAATTACCATTAAGCACTCCAAGTAAGCCTGGTGTGGTACGAAAATGCGAGGAAACAGTAAAATACTTATTGAGACCTATACTAAAACCTCCTTGGTGCATTCGTTAAAAAGGGAGGTTCTAGTCGACCCAACGACTTAAAATATAGGCACTAGCCGGGAGGCAACCCAGTGTTTATTTATTTTTATTTTAATTTTTTTTAGTTGTAGAACAAAATCGAATTTTCATTTCTTTCTTTTTGTTTTTCATAGGTAACAAAGGGTCTTGGATATATGGTTGGTCAGCAACAATGGACTTTGAATCAAGTTTGGGGAGGTCGACTATTGTGCAGAAAAATGACACTGGGCGACCCAGTGCCGCAAATCTGTCACCAGTGTTGAGCCGAGCTAAGGCGTCGGATCGAGCTGCTTGAGGAGGGGCAACGGCGCCAAAATTTTGACCGCGCTGTCGTGACGCGTCAAAATTAGTTATTTTTATTTTTCCTTGGCTTACTTCTACTAACTAGTAGTATCGGCAAGTAAGGGTCGATCCCACGGAGAACGGTAAATCAATTATGCTTTTTAAGAGTTAAATACTTTTTGCAATTAAATTAAAATAAAAAGGAGGGGGTTGGCTTAATAATTTTTACTAACAAACAAATTGCGTAAAATAATTTAAAAACACAATAACCAAAAGAGAATAAAAATCGAAAATAACAATTTAAGGAATAATATAGCTCTTAGTTCCGTTATCCACTGTTTCAAATTAATTCATGCTTTAATGCAGCGCTTATCTCTTCTCTAATATCATGAACTCTTATTCCGAAGCCAACAACAAGCTTTGTTGATCACAATTATTTCTTAAGTATGTTTAATTAAAACAAGCTCATTAATTAAATCTATCTAGGTGATGGATTCAAAACAAGCTCTTCAAATCTCTCTCACTAGATGCATTAAAAACCAAAATAATGAAATAGACAAGATATTAATTTCAGAAGCTTGACTTAAAGGATCTCGATTTTGTGTTACTCAATTGAGAAAATTAAATCGTTGCTACTTGTTAAATTCAAATTGCAACAATTACGGATTACAACTCAGTTTCTAGCACGAGACATAAACTGCTAATCTAGTTTGACAAACCAAATCAAGAAATTGTATGGCATAATAATGAATTCAATAACACAAAAGTAATTCAAGAGACTTCGAGTTAAGAATACACTACGGGATTAAAATATGAATAATTCAAATACGGTTTCAAACTTCCCTAAGAACTAGAATGAGAAGGTTAGCCGGACATGTTAGCTTTAGAAGGCAAATAGTAATTTAGAATATGCATAAGAAACGAAAGTAGAATTATTCTCGCTTCCTCGTCGGGAAATAAGCTCGGTTCCCTTCTTCTTTGTCCGTCTCCCAGCCGTGTTTCTGCCCTCTCTCGTGTTCCAGCGTCTGTTCTTCTCTTTTATAATATTTCCTTATCTCTTAGTTTCCTTCTTTAATTAGATCTCCTTCCTTCTTATCCTTCTCGAGTTTTTATTCTTTTCGAGTCATTCCTTCTAAGTCCATTAAAATTCCTTTCTCCAGCCTAGGGGACCGATTTTCACCTACGGAACTCATTGTGACGAATTTGAGTCGTTTCTTAGGCCGCAAGTAAGAAGATTTTCGGGTGAGGGCCGACACTGGGTCACCTAGTTTGTGCGGAAATTTCTTCATTAAAGCCCAAATCACCTTGGCATGGTCCGTTTGATGGCCGAAACTATTCTAAGCTTAAAAACTCCACCAAACACCTAAATTAAACAACAAATTGCCAAGTGAAGTAAATTGCATCTAAAATATAAATAGGTAGAAAATAACCCAGTGTGCCAATATAAAATACATTAAAACCCAATAATTAACAATAATAATTAGAAGTATTGGTAAGTAAGGGTCGAACGCACAGGGAACGGATGAATTAATGATACTTAGTGAGTTCAAAATTATTTTTTTGACCGACAACAGCCTTCGTTAACTCAAAATTTTTTACTGCGCTGTCGAGATGCATCAAAATTAGATATTTATAAAAAGTCATTGACTCACTTATACTAAATAGTAGTATTGATAAGTAATGGTCGAACCCACAAGGAACAATTGAATTAATTAAACTTAATGAGTTGAATATTTTTGGAAAACAAAAATAGTAATACTAAATAAATAATAGTACTAAAAATAATAATACTAGATAGACTAAAAGGGCGGGCTTGATTGATTTAAAGTAAACAAGATAAATTAAAATAACAAGTAGGCAAATAAAAAGAGAAAGTAACATTTTAGTAAGGAAAATGATTGCGATTAATATTCGGTTCTTAGTTCCATTATTCCTTGTTCTAATTAAATTTATGAATTAATGCAACACTTTATCTTTCCTTAATCCCTAATGAACTCCTACTCCGAAGTCAACAATAAGCTCTGTTAACTCCAATTGTTTCTTAAGTTTATTTAATCAAAACAAGCTCTTCAATTAAACCTATCTAGACGAAGGATTCAAAACAAGCTCTTCAAATCTTGTTCGTTAGATGCATTAAGAACCAAAATGGTGGAAATAAACAAGATATTGAGTTCACAAGCTCGACCCAAGGATCCTGATTTTGTGTTACCCAACTGACAAAAATCAATTGTTGCTACTTAAATTAGAGCTATAACGATTACGTATTATAATCCTAAATCTAGCAATAGGTATAAAAACCTCAAAAGTTGGTCAAACCAATCAAAGTGAATTATAGCATAAATAAATCTGCTCAATAACACAAACATGATTCAAAGGAATTAAGTCAAGAATATGCCACACGATTAAAACATAAATAATATAGATACGGGTTCAAACTTCTCTAAGAACTAGAAAGAATAATTTAGCCGGACATGATGGCTACATAAAACATGAAGCAATAAATAATAGGCATAGAAAATTGGAACGAGAAAATAATTCTTCTCAATCTCTCTTCGGCCGAAATTCTTCAACTGCTGTGCTCCTTCTATTATCAATTATTACTGCTCATCCGTGAGGTGATGATGGGGGATATGTATTAATGCCGTGAGCTGTTAATTGGGGTTCGAGGTGTCTTGATTCCTTGTCTTATTTATAAGTCCAACATGAGTTTTCTTTTTTTTCCCTTCACGTGATGAATTACCGTGAGATGTTTTAATCTAGGACTCTTTTATTCTTCTGCCTTTTGTTTCGGCCGACTTTTTGTTCCTTGAGTAGGACTGTTGGGAAAACAAGAACCCTGTATCGAAACAGCCGGGATATCCGATCCCTGTATCGAATGGTATTTGATAAAGAGGTTTTGACATATATGCCAATCCGAATACAGTAAAGGAAACTGTATCGAAGCTTTGAGGCTTTATCCTGTATCGAAGACCCGCCTCGAAACAGCATATAGTAAAGCTCTTCAGTACAGCAAGAAGTCTTGTAAAAAGACCAAGTATGGAAACTGTCTCAAAACTTAAAATACAGTTATCTTCCATACAGCTCACAACAGGACAAAGAAGGAATAAACAGAAGTCAAGTCCCGTTGAATAAAGAAGTATTTAAATACTCAAGGATAAAGTATTTAAATACTGCCAGTCTTCAGATCTTCAGAATCCCGCGAAATCCGGATCGTGTCATAATCTCGTTGGAACGAAATCTCATTCAAACGGATACATCTCAACGGATATATGCTTCAGAGACTATATATATCTTATGAAGGCATTGAAGATCAATTACCAGTCACCTAACACTCAAGCTATCAAAAGTTATCATCAGAGCAAAATATATCTCCAAAGCTTACTGCAATTAAGATCTAAAGAGATACATAGTGCTCATCATCTTGAACAACACTTCATCAGTTGAAAGCTCTTAAAGTCAAAGTTGTTGTTCACCATCTGTTCTATACGTTGAACAAACTCAAGATCAGCCCTGTGTGGACTGAACAATCTGTGCTTCTCCGGAACTGTGTGTGAAGGATTTGCATTGAAGAAGACGAAGCTTCAGAACTGTTTGTGAAGAAGCAAGTCAAAGCATTAGCTCAAAACCAATCTGTGTGAACAGTTTAAGCTAAGATCTTTATATCAATCTGTGTGAACGATATATTGATTGTGTGTGTTGTTATAATTACGTAGTTGTGTACGTAGTAATTATAATAAACTTTTTACTCCTGTGTGGAGGATCAGTGGACGTAGAGGGGTTTACCTCGAACCACTTTAATTACTGTGTTATTTACCTTCAGCTTTTACTGTTTTAAATTACTGTGATAAATTAAGTATACACTATACACACGAGTAGAAAAAGTGTCTTTCTTGACGCGCATTTGGCGTCATAAAGGGCCTTTATGACGCGCAAATGCTGGTCATAGAAGGACCAGTCATAACTCATTATGACTCGCATTTGTTCGTCATTGTACAATGACACGCACTTATGACACCCACTTTATGACGCCCTTTTCTAACAACTATATATGCGTGTCATAAAAGTTATGACCCCTTTTTCTAATTTCAGTTTTTGCGTGTCAAAACTTCAAAATTTTTTATTTTTTTTTCTGGCTTTTGTGACCCCCCTGCTAAACCTGCAATTACAAAACCTGCTGATCGATTGTACAAAATTAACGCATTTCATATATATCGCAAAACCATGCGTTACCAATTCATTACATGACTCGACTAAACTCGATCATGTCAAAATCGGATCAATATTATATAGTTTACGATTACTACCAATTGTACCCATTTCTACCAACTGTACCTATTCCTACAAACAGTTTTACTCCCTAAAAATAAAATTCGACACATAAGTACACCATTCTTCTCGAATGTCGTCGAAATCCGCATCAGTGTAGTCGTTGCTTTCACCTCCAATCTAGTCAAATAAAACAACAAGTTAAAACAGTTTAAATAGGATCCGCGGACTAACAAAGCTAGACAACTAAGACCAGTCACAAAACCACAATTCAGTCACAATTCACAGTGACAACTTCAATTCACAGTCACAACTTCAATTCACAGTTTAAATAAGACAACTAAGACCAACAGCCACAATTCACAATTCACAATTTAAATAAGACAACTAAGACCAATTCACAGTCACAAAACTGAGATTCAAAAACAGCAACAAGACCTTTGTTGTTCAAACCATAAGAAAGTGCAGTTGCAGTAGGTTCATTGATAATTCTTTGAACATCAAGGCCTGCTATTCTGCCAGCGTCTTTCGTAGCTTGCCGCTGGGCATCATTAAAATAAGATGGAACTGTGATCACAGCCTTGTTTACAGACTTCCCAAGGTAGGCCTCTGCAGTTTCCTTCATCTTCGTCAAAACAAAAGCACCAATTTGACTTGGGGAATACTGCTGTCCATTGGCTTCGACCCATGCATCCCCATTAGGGGCCCTGACAATTTTGAACGGAACCATCTTCATTTCCTTCTGGGTTTGAGGGTCATCAAAGCGTCTACCAATAAGACGTTTGGTTCCAAATACTGTGTTGGTTGGATTTGGGACAACTTGCCGTTTAGCTGGTGTCCCGACCAATAGCTCTCCTTTTTGGCTGAAAGCAACTACGGATGGATTTGTCCGAGCACCCTCAGAGTTCTCAATAACTTTAGGGTTCTGAAAGAGAGAATCATCTATATGTAAGAAAAACATTTACCGGCAAGCCTAACAAGTTAAACTCTCAAATGAAATGAAGTATCACCTTCCCCTCCATGACAGAGACACAAAAGTTTGTAGTACCCAAGTCAATACCGATAACATCACTTCCAGTTGGTTTTGTGCTGCATCAAGAAGAAAATACGTTCAGAATATCTAAGGTAGGGTTCCAGCACTGAATTGAAGAAAGTATGATCAGGAAATACACCTGAATGGCCTTGCAAGACCCGCCCACTTGTTGCTCAATGACCATGACGGCTTGGTGTTTCCAGTTAACTGATATGAGATGCAAATCATATTACAAATTGTTTAAATAATATCTGAATAGACTCACTTAGAAGCTGAATCAAGAAGTGCATCTTGCAAATTTATAAGTTCCTCCATGTCTTCCAGTCTTCTATTCCAGCGCAAATCCGCTCTCTGTATTAAAGAAAAACGAGGGCTCGAGAAAATAAGCAGAAACGAAACTAGGAAAAAAAAGAATAAAATAAATAATAAACAGTAGGAAAAGGATTACCTCAAATTAATTTTGATCATAGTTGAATAAAGCAATATGACTCAACTGAGATGAAATAGAATGATTTATAGTTGTTCTACAAGTGCTATTTTGTGTAATTCAAGTATCTAGTTTCTTTAATTAAGGATCATTAGGATTTGTTTTAGAGTTTAGAGGCGGATTCTTTGGGCAAGTTGAAATGACAAATGCAATAGAAAGTCGCATTTCTCTGAAGGTCTATTTCTTCTTCTCGATTATTTCCCAAAGATTAAAAGAATTCCTCGTTATTGTTCCTTTATGAGTGTTTGTTAACCTTAGCTCTATCGGTTTAGGAGCTACGGAAATGAAAAGATTCGATGATCCATTCCTGCAGGAGTCGATCGTAACATAATATACCTTAGATAGTACACCCAATCCGAACAAGGAGCATCCAGCAATTTTATCACCTTTCAAGCGATTACTATCTGAAAAATTGAGAAAAAATAAAAACAAAGAGAAATGATATATAATATCTCCTTAAAAATAATACACTATCGTCCCTTACAAGTGTACGAAGATCGGCATGGATGGTAGTGATAACTTGATCGAGTTCGTGCAACTTGGGTTTGTCTCTTTGAGGATTCTCAATCGGCCCTTGTTCACGTCAATCGCGCTTATGCTTCCCGATAAGAAAGTCACCATAACGTCACCACTCAACGATATAACTTTTACCATGATTGAATTTGTATTATAGTTTGGAATGATAACATGATCTAGTATCTGCCGAAAGATTTGTTTGTTCAGAAATGATTGTGTAACATTAGTCTTAAGATCTAGTCAAATTGGTATCATTAAAATGATTTGTCATAAATTAGAACAAGTTGGTGGTTTCAACCAAATAACAATTACAGGGTTTCCTCCAGGAATAAATGAATAGGCATAGTAACACTTCATTTTTATCTCATCTACAAATTTCTTTTTATGTTTTGAAACCATACTCTTCAACAGATCAGATCCCACATTCTACAGCATTGTACCTTGGCCATTCAGACACGAGGCCATGAAAAGAGTCTTTCCGCCTGGAGCAGCACAACAGTCGATAATGCTATCGCCGGGTTTTGGATCCACAATTGTAACCACCAATCCTGCACAAAAAGTTTGCATTCAGCAACCAATAAGAATTACGCATATGGATTAAAGTAATTAAGTAGCACGGCCCAGTGCTTGTGCGCGATTCACAAGAATAATGAGATAAATGCACTCAGGTTTCTTAATATTGACAAGAAAATGTGTGCCATGTGGCCAGCACCCAGCAGACAAGATGGGTTTGCAAGGGAACAATGAGAATTTTTGTATAAAGTAGACAATATCCTGCCAAGAAGAAAAGAGAAACTATAACAAGACGGGATAATTCTATGGCGGAGGAAGTTCATCGTTGGTAAATCTGTTGGCTTCCAAATGAAGTTTCGTGGGACATGAAGATTACCCGCACTCTCATCTGGACGACGAAACCCTTTTCAAGAATCCAGCTTGTATGATAACCTGGAAGAAGTAAATGTGGACTACTCGGGACTCGGAATGAAACATTGACCACATGCTATCAGCCAAACAATCAATAAATTGGATATATCGGTTTGGCAATAACAGAAGAAACAAGTTGCGAGTAACAAAGTGGGGACCACATTCACTTAAACGAATGATACCATAAGAATGACATGAAGATTGATTAGATTTCAATGTTCTACTAAGATAAAGAAAGAAAAAAAATGAAGTACGTTGTGGAGAATGTAAAAAATTGTACCTGCATCCCTGTTCTTATGCGGACGAAATCATCCAAGTGCTGAGAAAGTTCATACGGAACCTAAAGTCGATGAGAAAAGGAAAAAGTAAAAAAAAAATAAAAAAATCACCATTGACAAAAGTTAAGACATAATAACAATGATGGTAATAATAATAACAATAATTATTATTTTCAGCAAGTATTTCAACCCTTCTTCGTGAGCATTCTGTGTCTATGAGAAAAGATTAAGTACCAACCTTTAACTTTTCAAGTTCTCCAACAAGATCTGCCCTCGTGAAGCCTTTACCTGTGTTTGCTCTTAAATCATCATCACAAGACACGGTGAGTGATAGCAGATGTATGCTTTTGAAAATAAAAAAGGTGTCCAAACGGGTAAAAAGGAAACCTGATGCTGAAACCAGGATCAGTGTTATTCCATGTCATAAACTTGATAGCTTCATCAAGACCAAGGTGATTAATCCATCGTCTCACCATCCACTAGAAAACATGTAAATGATAGTAGGGTCCAAGTGAGGTTTCAAGGTATGTGAGAATCCTAGAAGTAAGGCTATCAACGGGGAACCCAAATTCTCTAGAATGTACATACTGAAAGTTCACATGCATTCCTTATACCTCAATATTTGTCAAAGGCATCCAGAAAACCCTTTCTTGAGCATTGAGGCTGAATTTTTTTTGAAAATTTTCAAGAGTAAAGAAAAGGTAATACAGCAATGTACACAGACAGAAAGTTGTGGTCTTTACAGCTGCGGGAGAGAAAGCTCAATCGAGCAAGAATTATGTTTATTAAAACCACTGTAGAACTAAAAGCTGAAAGACAAACTCACAACAGGATGAGAATGAATTGTGGCCAAAGCACGTGCTCGCTGCCTGTTGTTGTGTCAAGATTTAACACCTTCCGACCGGCGATTGCCTCCGAGGCCGAGCGACCGACTTACTGCCGAGCGGCCAAGGCAGATCTGCCGATCAGCGACCTGGCGACCGAACCTTAACCCAGCGGACATGCTAGTCTGGCCAACCGAAGGTCCCAGGACAAGTCCCGGTACCGAGCGACTGACCTCAGATACGATCGTCTCTCGGTACTCGGCGACCGACTCCTGGCGCCCGGCATCTGGCGACCCTCTATCGGCATCCGCCGATCGACCCTTGGCGACCGACCCCTGGCGGCCTCCATCCACTGGCCGATGGTGACCCCGGATGATCAGCTAGAGACGATCGCCTCGTATCGATTTCCACCGATGACCATCCAGTCGGCAAAGACCAAGTCTCAAAACTGACCCCACATGCAGATCCACAAAAGGCGCTGACAAACGTGTCACCTACCTCACCTACCAGCAGGGCCCAGACCTGCGAAAGGAGTTGGCGGACAAGAGCATGTGACTACAGCCTGGCGCCTACTGCACCTACTGACAAAGTCCGCCGAAAGTAACAAAGTGGGACCTCCTGTGACAGTACTTCCGGACGCGTGCCGGCTCCTCATTGGGCCACTCAGCTAGCTGCCGGCTGGATCTATGGACTTTTGGCAGGCAGCCCACGTAACCTTTAGGACGATCACCCCATTGCATTAAATGCCGAAAGGCGATCGCCCACTAGGGGACAGGGCCCCTCAGCCTCTATATATACAAGGCAGCAGACACTTGTAAAATGGACCGAGATTCTGACTCTCAAAACTCTCGGACAGTCTTGCAATACATACGCAACACAGAAGCAAATACTTACACTTGGCTAATTTCCAACTCTTGGCAACAGCTTTCTTTCGGTCTTACTTCTCCCGGCCTTTTCTCCTCAAGCAGATTATCGGCGGGACGAAGAACACCGAGCTTCGCTCAAGAGCCGGATTAACAGAGTCTTTTTACACTCATTGTATTTAGATTTCTCTCATTAATACTTGTATCCACGAATATTTGTATTAATAACATCTCGCGAGAGCATTCAAGCCCGGGCCTAACAAACCCGGCAAATCTTGTATTATTTATCTTCTCTCGGAAGTGCTCCCGCAACTGTTGTTTGTTGTCCGTCTTCCAGCAATATTAATCTTCGGATAAATATTTTGGGCAACAACAATTGGTGCTAGAAGAAGGGCGAGCCCTCCAACCTTCGATTTTTATACCTACCGTCCCGAAGAACACTCACTGTTCTCGGGGCAGATACTTGAAGTGACACTCACTGCACTTCAAAGAAATCCTTCAGAAAACATGTCTTCCGCCTCCGCGTCGAAGAAAGCTGCTGACCAGCCGGCCAAACCCCCTGTTCCGTCCCAGTCCGAGCCACAGCCGATGGTGGAAGGTAGCCGCCCTTGATCGAGACGCTCGATCCGATCCGTCGGCCCGGACGGCGGCCCAAACCTCTCGCTCGATCGGTTCGAACCAAGGAAACGATCGAAGGGCCTGGCCGTCTACGGGAGCGACGGAGTGCTCTCGGCGCGCCTCCGGCTACCGCCCCGGTCTCTCGCCGGAAGATCAAGCGGAAGGCCAAGGCACTCTGGCGAGCAATCGCCAGAGGCTCCGTCCGCAGGAAGAGGCGCTCGCGGCCGGGGCACCTCTGTCTTGATCGCACAGGCGGTGACCCGACACAGCTACGGGCGTCCGGCCCGGCTACGAGGCAGCGGAGTTTGAGTCCGTCACCGGGAGCTCGGCCTACCCGACTCCCGGAAGGCGGCTAGCCGTCTGGCTCCCCCTCGCCGAATTGCCGAGGCCGGCGGCAGCGGAGCCCGGAGATCGGTACACGATCGCCTCGGCTCCTGCTCCCAAAGCCGATCTGCAAGCGACCAAGCCACGGCGATGGCTGCAATGCAACGTCAGCTCAACGACATGAAGGCCCTCCTGGAATCCAGGGCAGGCGCCAAGAAGACGATCGCCGGGCCAAGCGAGCCGCTCACGATCGACATCGAGCTCGCCCCCGTGCAGCATAAAATCGCTCCCCCGCAAACACCCGTGTACGAGGGGCGATCGGACCCCCAAGTACACCTGAGGAAGTTCAACATCTACATGACCGGGTGTGGGGCATCTGACGCGACCAGATGCCGAATGTTCCTCCTCGGCCCGGGACGACCTCGCCCACCGGTGGTACACTTCATTACCACCTCGGTCCATTGGCTCCTTTAACGAGTGGCGCACGGCTTCACCGAGTACTTCGCCACCGTGGTCGTCTGGCCCGAAGGTCCCCTTCGCATGATGCAAATCAAGCAGGGAGAAGAAGAGTCCGACTCGGACTACATCGACCGGGTAGACGTAATCATCCTCAATGGCGAGCCCATAAGCGATGAGACCGCCCTCTACGCGGTCCTAGGAGGATTTCAGGGTTTTTCGCCTATGTTCAGGCATCTCACGAAGACCCAACCTACGACCTACGCAGCCTTCCGGGCAAGAGCCGCAGATTTTCTGGCCAGGCAAAGGTTTCTTCTTAGCCTGTGAGCAGCGCGATCGGCACCCGGACGACGATCTCCCGCCCGATCGCCAATATCGACCTACGAATAAGTGATCGGCAGCCGAGCGACGATCGCCGTCTTCCGGCTCGATCGCCGATCATCACGCTACATCATCCGCAGTCCGGAGGACACGATCGCCATCTACAGTCCGGCATATAACATGACGGACTAAGGCATAAGATCGCCTCCACCGCACATCATAAAGCCATGGTCCCGCGTCGATGGAACCAGGCCGCCCGGCCATGCAAGGTCCCTTTCGGCCGAGATCGCCCGCCCTTCGTTTAAATACGAGGCCGGCGTAGTCGGAGGGCTCTCCAACATTAATCAGTGGACACATGCCACAATCCCCGTCTCAACGTACACCGTCGAGGTCGGCCATCTCCATGGCTGGCCGAGGTGGAAGCAGAGCTAACAAGCCGCGGGCGTGGAGTTGATTCATCCGACGCCCGCGCCCGCAAGGACTCCTCTAGACCGAGACCGCACGCCCTTCGTTTAAATACGAGGCGGCGCGGCTATGAGAGGACCCTCATAATAAAGTGAGTCACGAGACACTCAATGTCTTCGCGCACCAAGACACGGTCATGGGATCGGTCCATCGATCTCCGCGACTGTGCACGATTCCTCAAACAAAGCGAAACCACCAAGTTTCCATGGGGGATCGGCCAATGTTGTTTTTGCAGGTACAAGACCGAAAGATAGCTAAAGCCAATCGACCATGGTAGCCCAAGTCCGAAATCGTAAGTCAGCTCAGCAAGGTCGCCAGCAAGAACCACCTCGCCCCATGTCTTCAACATAGGAGCAAGCTGGGGGGCAATTGTTGTGTCAAGATTTAACACCTTCCGACCGGCGATTGCCTCCGAGGCCGAGCGACTGACTTACTGCCGAGCGGCCAAGGCAGATCTGCCGATCAGCGACCTGGCGACCGAACCTTAACCCAGCGGACATGCTAGTCTGGCCAACCGAAGGTCCCAGGACAAGTCCCGGTACCGAGCGACCGACCTCAGATACGATCGTCTCTCGGTACTCGGCGACCGACTCCTGGCGCCCGGCATCTGGCGACCCTCTATCGGCATCCGCCGATCGACCCTTGGCGACCGACCCCTGGCGGCCTCCATCCACTGGCCGATGGTGACCCCGGATGATCAGCTAGAGACGATCGCCTCGTATCGATTTCCACCGATGACCATCCAGTCGGCAAAGACCAAGTCTCAAAACTGACCCCACGTGCAGATCCACAAAAGGCGCTGACAAACCTATCACCTACCTCACCTACCAGCAGGGCCCAGACCTGCGAAAGGAGTTGGCGGACAAGAGCATGTGACTACAGCCTGGCGCCTACTGCACCTACTGACAAAGTCCGCCGAAAGTAACAAAGTGGGACCTCCTGTGATGACTTCGGACGCGTGCCGGCTCCTCATTGGGCCACTCGGCTAGGCTGCCATTTGGATCTATGGACTTTTGGCGGGCGGCCACGTAACCTTTAGGACGATCGCCCCATTGCATTAAATGCCGAAGGCGATCGCCCACTAGAGACAGGGCCCCTCAGCCTCTATATATACAAGGCAGCAGGCACTTGTAAAATGGACCGAGATTCTGACTCTCAAAACTCTCGGACAGTCTTGCAATACATACGCAACACAGAAGCAAATACTTACACTTGGCTAATTTCCAACTCTTGGCAACAACTTTCTTTCGGTCTTACTTCTCCCGGCCTTTTCTCCTCAAGCAGATTATCGGCGGGACGAAGAACACCGAGCTTCGCTCAAGAGCCGGATTAACAGAGTCTTTTTACACTCATTGTATTTAGATTTCTCTCATTAATACTTGTATCCACGAATATTTGTATTAATAACATCTCGCGAGAGCATTCAAGCCCGGGCCTAACAAACCCGGCAAATCTTGTATTATTTATCTTCTCTCGGAAGTGCTCCCGCAACTGTTGTTTGTTGTCCGTCTTCCAGCAATATTAATCTTCGGATAAATATTTTGGGCAACAACACCTGTCATCACCATCCACATAAAATGTATAACGAAGTGCTTAATGTCATTAAGATACAACACAACAGCACAAGCAAGCATGCAGAAAGCAGAAACCTCCAGACAAGTCATAATTAGATTGCAAAAAAATGGAACTAAATTGTCAAACGACACTCGCATCTAGATTCGAGATGTAGACAACACGAGAATTGCTACCGCAAGGTATCAAATATTATACAATTTGCTCAACGAATTAGAAACTAGATCGATATCCTGGTTTCGACATACAGTAAAATATAATACAATCAATGAATCAACCAACTAAACCATTAAAAAAAGACAAGCTCTCAAATCAATCGAGGCCTATATATGCATATACATCTCTGGAATAAACATAAGTTCTGATGTAAAAATTACCAAAAGATGAATCAAACTCATACTTGTTCTCCACTTTTTCTACTTTTATAAATCACTCCCTTTCAAAACCATCGACAGAAAATCGAGAATTCCTCATACCAATAATACATCTCTTAGTACTATATGTGATTAACGGAAAATATCATCCATACAACCGAGATAAAATCCAATTAAACATAACAAACAACAGATCGACACATGGGCACCAAAACCAGTACCAAAATGGAAACTAAGATAGAAGTACAAATCACAAAATAGACTCATGATAAAGAGACGTACGGTTTTGATAAACAAGCAGTTTATTTGCTTTGAAGTGGCTTTCTCCTTTATTCTAGAGCGGTATAATTTGGATCAAGCTCCTTTCTGCAAGATTATGGACTCGTCTATTTTGACATCTTTCGCTTTTCGAGTCATTGGAGAAAAATCGGTCTACGAAGGATCTGGAATTGTTTGGCTCAGTGATGTTAGGGGCTATCTTATCAGATCGGTGAGACCCCGATGTAAAAAACTGCAGTGTTGGTGGTGGATTCGACTCTTCAAGGCCAATCGAAGATCTGTGCTTTTTTGTTCTGTTGTCCTGTTGTGAAGGTGGGATGAGAGAATCAAAGATCTGTACTTGTCTCCTTTTTTTCTGGTTGGGAGGTGTCAACCTCCATGATGAGGAAGGAGGGTGATGTTTCGAGAATCGCCTCAGGAGAGAGAGAGAGAGCTCTAAAACTAAAACTTAAATAAAAAATTCCTAAATCCATCCCCAAACTATCTCTTCAAATATATTAATCCCTTTATGACTGCCACTTTTTGACACATGTAAACTCGCGTCATCGCTAATGGAAATTTTACGCGTTATGACTCTGATTATGTGACTAAGCTATTTGCGAGTCATCTTCGACTGTTGGTCATAAAAAAAGGGTCAAGGAAGGGGCTGTTTCTACTAGTGACACTTAGTTGCTGTATCCACAGCAACCTACTGCATCGAAGACTTCCGCTACGCACTCAGATTTAAAATCCATACAGTTTGTTGTTTAAACTATTTTCCAAACTGTATCCAGTATACTTAGTGGCCAACAAGTGGTATAGGAGCGGTTGATTCTAAAAAGAATCAGTCGTATTCTTAACCGAATCAGATTCAAATCACTTATTTTCAAAACAGTCTCTTTCATTCCTGTATTATCAGTATGGATACTTCTATGATTAACAAAGTCCCTATGTTCTCTATTAACGAATTTGATGACTGGAGAATTAGGATGGAGGCTCATCTTGCAGCAATGCACGAAGAGATGATTTTTGTTATACAGGATGGTCCTATCAAGATTATGAAGGTAAATCCGGCCGCAAGGATTGAGGGCCAAGCCCATGCTGAAATGCTCGAGAAGGAACGCGAGCAATGGACAACAGATGAAAGGAAGCGAGCCAATCTCGACAATGTGGCTAAGAACGCGTTATTTGTCACTCTTGACAAAGGCACGTTCTCAAAGGTAAAGAGCTGCAAAACAGCCAAAGAAATCTGTGATAAAATCATGTTGATTTGTGAGGCCGAGCTCTCAAAAGAAAACAAGATTTCAAAACTAACTCAGCAATTTGAATCTTTTGAAATGAAACCAACGGAAACACTTGAGGAACTTGACCTCAGATTCACTGGTATTGTTGGTGAACTTGAAGCGTTGGGCAAAATTTACACCCAAAAGGAGAAGAACTTAAAAATTTTCAGATCTCTCCCAGCCCGATGGGACATTAAGACCACAGCTATGCGTGTATCCTGTAATCTTAATAAAATATCTACTTTTGATCTCTTCTCTGACCTCAAAGCTTTCGAGTATGATATTGACAGAAGAGAGAAAGCTGAAGAATCTCCTTCAAAGGTCACAGCTCTCGCCGCTGTATTGAACCGTCGACACAGCATGCCTAGCTCGTCGAAGCCCAGTCACAAGAATGCTTGTGATGGCAGCGACATCCTGTCCCAAGATGAAATGGCACTTCTCATGCATAAATTCAAAAAGTTCATCAAACAGTCTGGAAAGACTCCCTACAGGCCCAAACCTGTCCACAAGGTAAGTACCAAAACATCATCTGGTGATGCTAACCTGTGCTATAACTGCAGGAAACCAGGCCATTATGCAAATAAATGTCCTCATCCCAAAGTTCAAAGATTGCCTGAGGCCGAGCAACAAGAGAGAGATGAAAGAAGACGTGCTTGGAAAGACAAGCTCAAGGCCCTGATTGGAGAATCAGAAGCCTCCCCCACACCATCCAAATCAGCAGAATGTCTCCAGGTGGACACTGAAAGTGATTCATCTGACGATGAGTTCGATGATAAAGCATACATGTGCTTTATGGCCAAAGATGTTCCAGAAGGTAAAGACAGCGACGATGAGGTAAGTTCAACCTCAGCTATTCCGTCAAATGCATCTCATACTTTCGAAAATATGATGAATGAATTTAAAAACATTTAAAAGGCCCATGAGACTCTAAAAACTGAGAATATACAGCTTCAATTAACAAATTTAGAGCTGAAAGATGAAAATGACTTGCTGAAAATAAATTATGAAAATATGTCTCTTGATTGTGAAACCAGCAAGGTCGATTTTGAAAAACTCATAGAGAGCAATCATCAACTTGCTCATGAACTAAATGAGGTTAAAACCCACAATGAGAGCAAGACAAATGATTTGGTTCTACTACAAACCAAAATCACAACTCTCAAAGCGAAAGCCGAACTTGAGACCATTCTAAAGTCGTTTGAAAAATCGTCCAAAAGAATGGAAGAAATTACGAAACCGGGCAACATGCTCATGATAAAAGTGGCTTAGGATACGGCTCATGTTCAAACAAAGGGAAAACTAGTACGGTGTTCGTCAAGAGTGTGGAACACATTCCAATCGGAAGATACCCCTAGTCCCGTGAAGGAACTCTTGTCTGAGAAAACCGAAGGCTGCAATTCCGCCCCCGCAATCCTATACCAGACAGCGGAATCATAAGCCATTCCAACTTGTGAGGCGCACTCAACAGCATGCTCCCAGAGCATATCAACAGTGTCAACAGCCGTTCAGAAGGAAGGCTGTATCCAACCACCAAAGGCCCGCACGGCAGTACTATCAGTACAGCTCGCCGAGGTATTGGATACAGGATCCCCATTATCCCTCAAGATAGCAGATGCCAGTTCAGTATCAACAACAGCATTGGGAATCCAACTGGAGACCCAGAAGACAAGCTGTTAGGCCTAAGAAAATGGCTCCACCTCCTAGACGGCACTCGTACTGGAATAATAATAATAACCCTCAATTTTACATGCATAATAATTATCATGATTATAACGACTATGGATATGCCCCCCGTAGATATCGCAACACTGTACCAAGTATGTCCTACAGTAAACCAATTGCTGTCAGGAAAACTTGGGTACCTAAAGGAACTAACATACATGGACCCAAAAATCAAAAGGGACCTAAATCTACCTAATTTCTTTGTTACAGGACATTCTAGAGGAGGATACCTGGTACTTTGATAGTGGATGCTCTCGTCACATGACCGGAGATAGGAGCAAGCTATCTGATTTTGTAGAAGGTCGCGGTCCAAAAGTTCGCTTCGGTGATAAGTCTAAAGGAAGAACAAGAGGGAAAGGAAACCTACTTGTCGGGAAATTCAAGGTCACCGATGTTGCATATGTTGAAGGATTACAGTATAATCTACTTAGTATTAGCCAGTTCTGTGATAAACAGTTCTCGGTGAAGTTCTATATAGATCGCTGTAGAGTCAAGAACACCCAAACCAAGGAAGTTGTGCTTACAGGAAGCAGATCAGGTAATATGTATATTGCTGACTGGAAGCCTATCAGCTCCTCAATTCCATGCTTTGTTGCCAAAGGCACTGCAGATCTTAGCTGGTTATGGCACAAGAGGATGTCTCACGTCAACTTCAAGACGATCAACAAGCTTTCAAGACAGGGAATGGTTAGAGGTTTGCCAAATGTGTCATTCAAGAAGGACAGCGTCTGCGGACCATGTTAGAAAGGCAAGCAAATCAAGTCAACCCTGAAAAGAAAATCCTACCTTTCAACCCAAAGAGTGTTGGAAATGCTACACATGGATCTCTACGGTCCTGTAGACCCAGTAAGTTTGGGAGGTAAGAACCACTGCATGGTTGTTGTTGATGATTATTCCAGGTATGCTTGGACGATCTTTCTTAGCAAGAAGAAGGAAACAACATCAAATCTGCCCGAGATCCTGAGAAAGTTGCAAAATGAAAAGGCATCGAGTATCGTGTGCATTCGTTCCGACAGAGGTACTGAATTTACTAACCGCTTTATAGAGCAATACTGTTCGGAGAATGGAATACATCACGAATACTCGGCTGCCCGTACACCCCAACAAAATGGTGTTGCCGAGCGAAAGAATAGGACGCTGAAAGAAGCAACAAGGACAATGATTGCCGCAAGCAAATTGCCACAACGTTTCTGGGGTGAAGCAACCAATACAGCGTGCTACACTCAAAACCGTTGTATCGTCAACAAGCACCACAACAAAACAACATATGAGGTATGGAATAACAAAACTCCGTTAGTTTCGTATTTCCACATTTTTGGATGCAAGTGTTATGTATTGAACAATGGGAAGGACCAACTTAGAACCTTTGATGAAAAATCAGATGAAGGAATATTCGTAGGATACTCCTCCGTTAGCAAAGCTTTCAGAATCTTCAATAAAAGGAAGCTGACGATCGAGGAATCAGTTCATGTAGTGTTCGACGAACCACACCATGACCCTACAGGAGTAGATGATATCACTCAGAACATTCACCATCTATCTATCTTGGATCCACCAACACCCATAGACCACAGCCGTTGATTTAGAAATCAACCCGCACTGTAAGAATCGATGTGGATGAAGCCGACGTACAAGTCAAGGCCGTATCCACGAAACTTTCGATACTGATGCGGGATCTGAATTAGAACCCGACCGAAGATGGTTGAGAGATCACCCGCAAGAGCTGATCATTGGAAACATTAATGCCGGTGTTTCTACTCGTAGGAGAATACAGAGTACACAAGGAAATGTACTTTGTGCACAAGAAGAATCTAATGCTGAAGTTTCATAGTTTCCTGAATGGAAATCTCAATCCGAACTTAGAAGACTCAATATGTGCACTATCGCTGTATTCTTAGCCCAGTCCGAACCTGTTTTGACCATAGATGCTCTTAACAACTCTCATTGGATAACATCTATGGAAGAAGAGCTTAACGGTTTCGAAAGAAACAATGTATGGTATCTTGTACCCAGACCAACACACCAATCGGTTATAGGAACCAAATGGGTATTTCGAAACAAAAAGGATCGAAATGGACTTATCATAAGGAACAAATCCAGACTAGTAGCACAAGGCTATTGTCAGGAAGAAGGAATCGACTATGATGAAACCTTCGCCCCTGTAGCGAGACTAGAAGCCATTAGGATATTTTTAGCCTTTGCCGCCCATAAGAGTTTTATCGTATACCAAATGGACGTCAAAAGTGCTTTCCTGAATGGAGATCTTGCAGAAGAAGTTTATGTTGAACAACCACCAGGGTTTGCCAACACAGACGGTATCGATCTAGTTTACAGGCTAAGGAAAGCGCTGTATGGACTTAAACAAGCCCCTAGAGCCTGGTACGAAACCCTGTCCCAGTATCTAACCAACAACGGATTTGAGAAAGGTGCTGTGGACAAAACCTTGTTCAAGATACAGGAAGGTGATGACCTTCTTATGGTGCAAATCTATGTGGATGATATTATTTTTGGTTCAACTAACCTTGCTCTATGTCAAAGGTTCTCTCATCTCATGCAAAGTAAATTTGAAATGAGTATGATGGGGGAACTTAGTTATTTCCTAGGTTTGCAGGTAAAGCAGTTGCCTACAGGTATAATCATCAACCAGGAGAAATACAGCAAGGAGCTTCTCAACAAATTTGGAATGAACACTTCCAAATCCTCGCCAACCCCCATGAGCACTTCCGTGCAAATTAGTGCTGATGAAGCCGGAAAGCCGTTTGACCAATCACTCTACAGGAAGCTCATTGGTTCGCTCCTGTACCTAACGGCTAGCAGGCCCGATATCCAGTTTGCTGTTGGAGTGTGTGCGAGATACCAAGTTGCACCTAAGGAATCACACTTCAATACAGCTAAACGAATCCTGAAGTACATTAAAGGAACAGTCGATGCAGGACTATGGTATCCCAAGGAAGGCGGATTCGATTTAGTTGGATACAGCGACTCGGATCTCGAAGGCTGCAAGCTAGATAGGAAGAGTACAAGTGGAACTTGTCACTTTCTCGGACCTAGACTCGTTTCTTGGTTCAGTAAGAAGCAATTGGCTAACTCTCTTTCCACGGCTGAATCAGAGTACTATGCTGCTGGTAGCTGTTGTATGCAGATCCTTTGGATGCAGCAACAACTGTCAGACTATGGAATCGATGCTAGAGAGACTCCAATCATGTGTGATAGCACCAGTGCAATTGCAATCACGCACAATCCTGTTCTGCACTCGCGCACTAAGCATATCAACATGAAGCATCATTTTATAAGGAATCACGTCGCGCACAAGGATGTTCGCTTGTAAAAGGTTCATACAGACGTTCAGCTGGCCGACATCTTCACCAAGCCTCTCGACACAGCAACATTCAACATGCTCAAACAAGAATTGGGAATGCTACAGCCAGACTCCCTGTAAGTAGTTTACTGTTTTTACTCAACAATTGAGGGGGAATGCTGTAAGACCCAAGAATACAGTATCCAACATTAATTATTTGTACACTCAGAATCGTCAATACAGCACTGTAGCGAGCGAAGACATATGAATCCTACAGCTGGTGTGTGCAATAATTAAGGGGGAATACTGTAGGACCCATGAATACAGCATTAATCCAAATATTGCTGTATGGAATTCAAAACCTATAAGCACCTTTTTGAGGGGGAACGCTGTATCGACGCGGAAACAGCACATGCTATAGGATTTTGATTCAGTATATAATATAATATTATTTCCTTTCAAAACAATTTTTGTCCACGTGCCCTGTTTTTATGTCAAACGTCATGTACATTAAATGCCTTACACGACATCTGGACAACCGAATCTCAAAAGCCGTGATGTTTTTAAATTGTTTATTATTTTTAAACCGCCGTTTTAGGCATTTAGGGTATCAACCTATGTCAGAAGTGGGACCCGCTCAATTTTTAAACATTTCAATGGATTAGCGTACCAGTTACACTCAGTCCATCTTAACCGTTGATTTCAAAACCGGTTCCCATCCCTTAAAATCTGACCATTCGTACTCTGCAAAACCCTATTTCGCCGCCCAACTATAAAAGGACTGAATCTGCCATTAGAGACTCTTTACGCTTTCTGCAAATTCAAGAGTTCTCAAGCACAATCAGCCTACATAATTTTCTGCATTTTACTGCATATTTCGATTATTTTCTTGCACCTTTTTCTTAAGAAAACATCAATGGCTGGACAATCTTCTTCTCCTGCTCTGAAGAAATCTGCTAACATCATTGATGGCCGGATCTTCTCCAAACCTGTCATCATTGAGCGTATTCTCTCAGAAACCAACGACGCAAAACCCATGGAATATATCATAACTCGTCTTCAACAACAAGGCCTCTATCGCCTTGGAAGCAAGACTGCTGACAAATTCGACACCCATCTGGTTGAGGAATTCTACCTCAATGCCGCCGTACGTTTTCTGTCATTAGCCCAAGGAGGTCATGTTGCTGAAATCACTGCTTCAGTCCAGGGAGTTGAGATCTGTATCGATCACGATCTGCTCGAGAGCATCTACAGGCTACCCGCTGATGGCCTGACCATGGATCAACTTGAGACATTCGGGTCTCAAGAGCTCATTACTAAATTTTATGGACTGTTCACAGGGTCCAAAGTTGTTGACATGGTGACGACTACTTGTCACAAGAAAAACTTTCTTCTTCCTTATGTGTATCTTAATGATTTTTTCTCCAGGATTATTGACAATCGAACCGGTGCGTTCGAGATGTGTACCAACTTAAGGTTCAGGATGATGGTGGCTATTCTGACCTGTGAAAAGGTCAATTGGTGCCAAATAATCCTGAAACGCCTACAAGAGGAGGTGTGCAAACCTGCCACCCAGAAGAAATCTTTCGGTTTAATGTTGAACTATATCCTGACGAAGTGCGGACTGACGCAATCCGCCGATGCGAAGAAGAATAGCTCGAGGATATACTTAGGAGGTGTCAAGCCTACTGCGTATAACCAGAGCACCTTGTCTTGCAACCACCCAAGAACCAGGCACATGCCAATTTCTGATAATCCAAGAGATGAATCCTTGAAGCCCAAGAAGAGACTCAGGAGGCTTTCGAAAATCAAATCTGCCAAGCCCTCCAAGGAAGTCTCCCCCGTGGCTCAACCCACTGACGAAGAACCCCAGGGCCCAACCCCTGTGGAAGAGGTGTCTCCTACTGTATCGACAGTAGATCCCGAGCCTTTGGCGGCTACGACGGATATTGAGACATCTGCCAACGATCAAGACTTTAGCGAGTTGGCTGCCCATTTGGAGCCAAAAGCTACTTCTCCTCTGCGGGATCCCACACCCGTACAGGATCCATCTTCCTTCAGGGCACCATCCCCTGTAAGGAGTCCCACTTCCGCATGTGATCCCATACCGCACAGAATCCTCGCTACGGCGTCTGCACGTTGTACGAAGTCCCTCCCCTGACTCGATTATTAATCAGACCCTTCTTTCGGTTCAAATTGAACACGCCTACGAAAGATTTTTGCAATGGAAAGGCTACAGGCTAGCTCCGTACGATACACTGTACAACTGGAGCGATTGGAGCCACGAAGAGAGTTTCGTCTCAGAAGTGACGGACTCAACAGAAATTGAGGCCCTGCTTCGATGGGACAATCCCTCCTGCAAGGAACTAATTGAAAGCCATCTTCTGCACAAATCTGATGCTCGGAGGAAAGGAAAGAAAAAGTCAGAGGATTCTCCCACTAATCCAAAAGACGACGAAGATCATGACTCAGACGACGACGACGATGCCTTACAAGCAGGTCTGAGGATGAGTCGTGAAGAGGCTGAAGCTCGAGACGCCTCTCCACCCAGAGACGACGAAGGGCATTCTACTCAGAACAATCCCCCTTCGCCACAGCATGAGAACATCCCCGACCAAGAGGAATCAGTCCCTCCAGTCGAGGAAGTAAAAGAAATTTCGGAACAGGCACCTGAGCCTGCTGCGACCGAAGAAGCTGTTCCTGAAAGACAATAGGAGGATTCAGTCCCTCCTGTATCCATGTATGCTAAAGAATCTTCGCAACAGGAAGCTTCTCAACCCCCTGTCGCCGAACCATAGGAAGCTGCTCCCGCCCCTTCAACTGTGGAATCCGAGGACGGTATCGAACCTGAGGATGTCCAACTTACTTCACGCCCATCCGTGAATATAAGAAGGTTGAACAGCTCTGCAGACCTTGACCAACCAGATTCTCCGATTTCTGCCGCACGGAAAGAGCGCCTGCGTGCACTTGGCCTTCAAACTGTATTCATTCAGAATGCAGTAAATGCTCTATCTTCTGTTGAAAAAGCATTAAATTGGATGCATACTTCTGCCGTCGAAGAAATGACCACTCTTCAACATGAAGTATCTCGTGTTGTCGACGCATTCATTCTTTTGCCAGAAGTTTTCAAACAAGCTTTGAAGATCATGGAAGATAAGCAAGAGCAACTGCTGAAGGAAGAAGCAACAAAAACGAGGATAGCTGAAGCCAAGACCGTTTGTGCTATGATTGAAAACAGCTCTCAACTGCGTGCTCACGACAAATGCATTAAGGAAATGTCACAGACTCTTTCCTCCCTTGTAGAGAGAATGACTAGCATCGAGACAAAACAGGACGCTGCTCTAGAAATCCTACAAAGTCTTGATGAAGCCAAAAAGGGGGAAGAGGCACGAGAAGCAGCTAGGAGAATCAGGATGCAACAAGAAAGGGAATTTGAGGCTGCTCAAAACAGTATCACTGCCGAGTTGAACAAACTAGAACCTCCCTCCCAAAGTTTTAAAATTTCAGGCTCCCGACCGGAATTTCATGATCCCAATGTCCCTTGGCAAACTCTTATTCAGAGACCTTCTGAAATTCGTCTGCCGACCAACCGCAATCCTACTGCCGACGAAGTGAAGCATTGGAGGAAGAACGAACTGATGAGATACTTTGTCAAACTCATTAGGGAATCCGCCATATTCAAGAACTATAAAACGTTAGCAGAGGCCGCAGACAAATTTACGAATATGCTAGAAGACGGGAAACTCCCTCTCCAAATCGAGATGAAATCCAAACACAGAAGAGGAGATCGGATCACCCATCCAGAAGACTGGATACTTGCCTTTGATCGATCCTATGAAGGAAGAGCTATATACCAGGATCGAGGCAATGATTCTCTTCAGAACTGGTGGCGTGGTACCGAGAATGAACCAGGGAAAAAGCCATGGAGGCATGCGGATTATAGATAAGGAGCTGAAATCTATGTATATTATTTTTTTTTTTGCTTTGTAATTTCTCTTTGAAACAGCAAACTTTGTACTCAATTCATTTTGAATATCAATAAAAGCGTTTGTTTGTCTTCAAAGATTACAACTCGTAATCTACTGTGTTGATGTATGATTACTTAAACTGTTTGATAGCAATCTCAAGTTAGATAAACTTGATTGAAAATTAAGCTGTACGAACTAGTCTACGAACAGTTCATAATTTCAGTTGTAAGCTTAGAATACATTGTAAGATTGTGCCTGCACGCCAATCATAAGCTTAAGTTGTAATAAATCCTTAAACTGTATTGAACTTGCCTGCGAGTAGTTCATCATTTAGACTAAGACAGACCTTTTGACGAAAGACCAAGAAATCTGCCAGAAGTCATCAAAGAAGATCACTTCATGAAGAAGGTTTTGGCATCATCAAGAAGACTTGAAAAGTTAAGAAAGTAAGTCTTGGCAAATTGTCAAAAAGGGGGAAATTGTTGGGAAAACAAGAACCCTGTATCGAAACAGCCGGGATATCCGATCCCTGTATCGAATGGTATTTGATAAAGAGGTTTTGACATATATGCCAATCCGAATACAGTAAAGGAAATCAGATCGAAGCTTTGAGGCTTTATCCTGTATCGAAGACCCGCCTCAAACAAAGATATAGTAAAGCTCTTCAAGATAACAAGAAGTCTTGTAAAAGACCAAGTATGGAAACTGTCTCAAACTTAAAATACGCTTATCTTCCATACACCTCACAACAGACAAAGAAGGAATATCCAAGTCAAGTCCGTTGAATAAAGAAGTATTTAAATACTCAAGGATAAAGTATTTAAATACCGCGCCTTCGAATCTTCAGAATCCCGCGAAATCCGGATCGTGTCATAATCCCGTTGGAACGAAATCTCATTCAAACGGATACATCTCAACGGATATATGCTTCAGAGACTATATATATCTTATGAAGGCATTGAAGATCAGTTACCAGTCACCTAACACTCAAGCTATCAAAAGTTATCATCAGAGCAAAACATATCTCCAAAGCTTACTGCAATTAAGATCTAAAGAGATACATAGTGCTCATCATCCTGAACAACACTTCATCAGCTGAAAGCTCTTAAAGTCAAAGTTGTTGTTCACCATCTGTTCTATACGTTGAACAAACTCAAGATCAGCCCTGTGTGGACTGAACAATCTGTGCTTCTCCGGAACTGTGTGTGAAGGATTTGCATTGAAGAAGACGAAGCTTCAGAATTGTGTGTGAAGAAGCAAGTCAAAGCATTAGCTCAAAACCAATCTGTGTGAACGGTTTAAGCTAAGATCTTTATATCAATATGTGTGAACGATATATTGATTGTGTGTGTTGTTATAATTACGTAGTTGTGTACGTAGTAATTATAATAAACTTTTTACTCCTGTGTGGAGGACCAGTGGACGTAGAGGGGTTTACCTCGAACCACTTTAATTACTGTGTTATTTACCTTCAGCTTTTACTGTTTTAAATTACTGTGATAAATTAAGTATACACTATACACTTAGTTGCTGTATCCACAGCAACCTACTGTATTGAAGACTTCTGCTACGCACTCAGATTTAAAATCCATACAGTTTGTTGTTTAAACTATTTTCCAAACTGTATCCAGTATACTTAGTGGCCAACAAGGACTCTCGGCTGCCTTTTGTTTTCTAAAAGAAGTAGGATTCTTCTACTTCTTCTCAATTTATTTCAGCCGATTGAAACTCTTCTTGTACTGGTGGATTTTATTCATTATCCCGATGATTTTTCCGACTTCGAAAATATAACATATTCCTGAAATAATGAATAAATTTTACTAGTGAATTAAATTACCTTCATAAATTAAATAGGTATAAAACCATCAAGTTGTGCTAAGTTAAATATAATATAATTATGCATTTAGCACATATAATTATGTAATATTTTCTACCGATCAAATCTCCCCAAACTTAAACCAATATTTGTCCTCAAACATAAAAATATTGAAAGATTTGAAAAAGGTTCGCCCTAGATGATGCTCGATAGAAATTTAAATTCCATTCACCGACCTAAATTTCTTTCAAGTAATCGCTTAAAATAAAAGTTCCTCTCCCCAAACTTAAAAGATTACTTGTCCTCAAAGCAATTTAGAATGAGTAGGATCGAAGCGATAACAAAAGTAGGAATATGATTCGCGTGCCTTGAAATATTCAACCTTCGTTAACTCAAACAGTAGTGTAATATTCGCCTCTTCTGCGTAATTAAGAACATATTTGCATATGAAATTAATGAAAATTACATAGAATTATCACACATAAAAATGCAGCCCTTTTAAACAGTTCCAAGAAGAGAAGATTGGTTAAAAAATTCACAGCTTATGATAAAGACTTTAGTCATCTCCTCAAACTTATTATTTCAATTGGCTATTTATTGATGGGAACTTACCTGAGCGCACCATCCACAAGCTTCATCATATTTCATCGGTGATACCTTTCACACCGTTATTTGCTAACGTATAGCTCTTTTCACCAACACATTTTCCTTTTTTTAGGTGATAGCTTTCACACCGTTATTTGCTAACGTTTAGCTCATTTCACCAGCATTTTTTTTCATGTGAGACGGAAGCTACACACCAACTATAGGTTAGTCCTTTATTTTTCGTTGTTACTTTTTTCACAATATTTTAGGAACCCCAAAATTGGGCAGCTGTTGCTGCTCAAAACCTCTCCCTTTTTTTTCAACTAGCCTCATTTCAGAACGACAATGCATGCAGTAAGCCCAAAAATTCAACGACTAATAAAATTTTAAGAAGAGGGTATAATGAACAAGTACAAATCACAAGTGAAATTTTAATTATAGTCTTCCTTCTTGGCTTTTCTAATAGTGTTGCAATTTTCAGGTCTCTAATTCACATAATTATCCCATTAAAAACTAACACAAAACCAAACAATTTTCACAGAACGACGAAACTACGAACCACACATTGAGTTAATTCCAACCAATATTCCAAACGAGCAAATGTTACTAAATACTATTATGCTTTTCACCAACTATTCGCAATTAACTAAAGAACAATTATTACAAGTTAAAATCAAAGTGCGGGGGAATTGATTTAGCAACAACATAAAAAAGTCTAAAAAAGTAATGCGCAAATCAAGTACGGAAAGGGGAAAGAGTTCACCGGGCTAGTGCGGTTAGTCTTGCAGAGAGAGTAGGCTATCTTGTATATTCTCACACTGGGACAGATTCTCGGCACTGGGCCTCCTAGTGTTATTTTCTCTGCACAATAGTCGACCTCCCCAAACTTGATTCAAAGTCCATTGTGGCTAACCAACCATATATCCAAGACTCTCTGGTACCTACGAAAAAAACAAAAGAAAGAAATGGAAATTTATTTGGTTCTACAAAAAAAAAAAAAAATAAACACTGGGTTGCCTCCCAGCTAGCGCCTTTATTTTAAGTCATTGGCTCAACTAGAACTTTCTTTTTTAATGAATGCACCAAGGAGGTTTTGGTATAGGTCTCAATAAGTATTTTACTGTTGCCTCGCATTTTCGTACCACACCAGGCTTACTTGGAGTGCTTAATGGTAATTTTCCTCTCTTGAGATGCTTATGGAAGGCTACCTTCGATTTACCCTTTCTATATAAACTCTTGCACACTGAATGTAATTTTCTTTGAAGCTCCGCAAAATCATTTTCTTTATCAGCCTCCAAGTTTTTAGTAAGCACCACTTTGAGTCTACCCCTTCAATGCAACTCAAACACTTCCTCGACAATAGGGTCAATCACGCTTAATGCAAAGAAAGAGCAATCTTCCTCAGGAAATTTCATAGCATCATAAATATTCAACCGTACAATTTGGTCATCAAATTCCATCGTGAGAGATCCTTCACGAACATCTATTTTGGTATTGACAGTATTTAGAAATGGCCTTCCTAACAAAATAGGTGTTGAATTTGATGACTCGTTTTGCATATCAAGAATGTAGAGGTCAGCTGGAAATACGAGCTCATTAACTTGCACAAGTACATCTTCAATAACTTGCTCGGGATATAGATGGCTACGATCAGCTAATTGAATTATTATTCTCATTTTTTTAAGGGCCCCAAATTTAAAGAAGAATAAATATATTGTGGCATGACCTTTATATAAGCCCCTAAGTCTAACATAGCTTGCTCAAATGGAGAATTACCTATTCTACAAGGGATGGCAAACATACCTGGATCATCTCGTTTAGGTGATAACTTTCTTTGAAGAATGGCCAACACATTTTCTCCCAGGATCACATTTCCAGTTTCTTTTAGCTTTCGTTTGTTGGTGCACAAATCCTTGAGGAATGTAGCATATTTTAGAATTTGTTGAATCGCTTCTATTAATGGAATGTTGATATCCACTCTCCGGAACATATCCAAAATTTATTTCTCCTTGCTCTCCGTTGCGGCCTTCTTTATCATGGAAGGAAAAAGGTACGCTGTCAGCACCAATATGAAAAGAATTAGACGTTATTAGCTTGCTGCTCGATAGTTCAGCACTGGGTGTCTGTTTGACATTAGGTGACTCAGTATCGGTCTGGACAACAGATTTCCGTTTCTCGCCTTCATTGTTCAGATTTCCTCAACTTTATGGGGGTTGTCCAGATGTTTACCACTTATCAATGTGATGGCACTCACGTTCCTAGGATTTACCTCTGATTGGGAGGGTAGTTCCCCACTCTTCTGACTCTCTAATCGACTCACTGAGGTAGCAAGTTGACTAATTTGATTTTCAATATTTTTAATGCTTGATTGAGTGTCGTGTTGAAATCAACTCATGCTGCAACTGCATCGTGTTCGAAGTGAGAGTCTTCACATCTCTTCGAGTGAGGGACTCAAATTTTCCGATGGTTGCTTGTAAATTTGGCCCTTATTCTGCTGAGGCTCCTCTTGCTGCGATTTCCACTTGAAATTGGGATGATCTCTCCATCCTGGATTATATGTCTTGGAGTATGGATCATATTTCCGTCCGTAAAAATTTTCAATACCGACCACATTGGCATGTGCCTCGATATCATCCAATAATACCTTGCAATGCTCGGTGGTGTGCTCCATAGTTTGGCAAATTTGGCACAGTATGACCTGCGAATTTCCTACAACAAGTTTTCTGAAAAATGAGGTTAATTCTGTTAGCTTATCCTCAATAGATGAGTCATGTACCTCCTTCACCATTTTCATGGGATTGTCACGATAACCAAATTGCTGTGAGTTGGCGGCCATGTTCGAGATAAGGGCCATTGCTGCAGCTGGTGTCTTATCGACCAATGCTCCCCCGCTAGCTGCGTCTATGGTACTACGTATAAAACCCCCCAAACCATATGGAAATATTATACGCCGTAGACCCTTCTCACAAGGATCTACCAGTCTAAACACCATAAAACGACAAAATGTTTGGCCGGCCGGGGTCAAACAATATAACAACATGGACCGATAAGGTCAAATAGTTAAATACAACGGCCAACGAGGTCGCACGACTAAATCAAAATGAACAAAACTTCTTACATTACATACCCACACATGGGTCATATGGAATACATCTGAAGACTGAAAATTACTCAATAATACAATAACATCAAACTAAATTCTTTAACTCTTGATTAGTATCGCGGCCCGTCGCCTCCCGTGCCAATCTTGTGACTTCTACCTCGAACTAAGAATACCTGAAATGTATGAAACACATTTCTCCCATTTAAGGGGTTAGCAATTCGAATTTGCTAGTACAAGTATCCTAATCATACCAAATATACCAAGCAAATATCAATGACAGTCGAAGAACATCAAACATTAAGGGAAATTCCCGAGAGGTTTTAATGTTTAGAAAACAAACTCAATTCTTTAAAAATGAATCATCATCTCGGGTTATGTTGAAAATAAAGAACCCTTTGATGACCTCAAGTCCGAAATTGTAAACCTTTTTCAAAATATTAGGGTCTCAACCCGAATCTCGTCTCACATCACAAAAGTTTATAAAATGGAAAACCTTTTTGGACCTCACGTCCTTAGTTACAAAACTATTTCAAATCCATTGGTTATCGGCCCTAAGCCATTTTCCGTAAAACAACCTTTTGAAACACTTGACTTCAAAACAAATTAGTATTCCAAAATAACTTCCATATAAGTCTATAAATCGTTAGGGTTCACCAACCCAAAAATAGTTTCACTGCGATCGATGATTATCCGTGTTCCGCCCCTCAAGGTAAGAAACCCTATATGCCTCGTCGGACATCCCTAAGTGGATAATCTCAGCTCAACATTCATTTTTGCAACAATCAATGATTATCCGTGTTCCGCCCTTCAAGGCACGAAACCCTATACGCCCCGTCGGACATCCCTAGGTAGATAACCTCACGTTCGCGATCCGCCCCTCAAGGTACGAATCTCCATACGCCCCGTCGGACATCCCTGGGTGAACATTACAACCTTTCCCACTCATATGCATAATCCGACGATTATCCATGTTTCGCCCCTCAAGGAACGAAACTCTATACGCCCTGTCGGACATCCCTTGGTTGGATAATCTCGGCCCAGCATGGCTTTTCCACATATATATACAATCAACATCACAACATCCCTCACGAATAGTACACGTTCAATCACGCCACAAAGTGCACAAACAACGCATCATCAACACAATGATTCTCAATATATCATAATACACACCTAAGTGTATTATCCAATGAACACAACTTCACCCTCAACACGTATTCATGACCGGAACAGTCAAACACATAATATCCATCAATCCCAACTCGTCACAATACATATCAAAAGTATAATAAACTAACTAGATCATCACAATCGATATAATACCACAACAAGGGACGATCGAATACATCAACACATAACTAGACATCCACGACAGCAATTCACAAAATGCATAATAAACTAGGACAAACAAATTTTCATAATTACATTACTCAACTTCAATTCGCAAGATATAAATCGTATAGACAAGAACACTTGCCTCGATAATCGTTAACGAAACTCCGACGAACACGGCTCACCCGAAACAGACCCGAAACCTACAACCTCCGCAAGACACAACAAAAACATGATCACAACGAGGTTCAAGACCAACAAAAACTGAAATCACGCCAAACTATCGAGGAAAACTCATTGGAACATTTAATCGAACATTAAAGGTTCAATAATTCCCAAGAACACTCGAATCGTCAATCGAGTTAAACAAACTCGAGATATGGATATACAATCTATAGAACACAATTAATAACATCATACTACACCATCCAATTCATCAAAATTGGACTAGGATCGAAATCAAGAAAAAATCTCCAAAAAGTCAACCCGAAGAAAAATCAAGAAATTACCTCGATTCAGCGAAGAGGAAGGAGTAGACGTTGATATGATCACCTATAGCCTTCCCAAAATAAATTAGAATGGAGTAGAATCGACCAATACCTCGAATCCTAGTTCACCCAATAACTCGCCGCGGGAAGAAATGAAGAAATAGCTTAAATGAGGTGAGAAAACCCGTCTGTCCCGTTTTATACTAACAAGGACGCACGACCATCACGCATGACCAAATTCTCGTGTGTCTGGTCGTGCGTTAGGCCACTGCCCAACGTCAAACCAAACGCACGAGCAGCACGCACGAGCACCTGCTCGTGTGGCTTGCTCGTGCATCCCTGTTCTTGGCCAGACTAGACTGTCTGGCGCACTGTTTGCGCACGAGCATCATGCATGAGCGCCTACTCGTGTGGACTGCTCGTGTGCTACACTAAGGGACCAATATTGAGCCTGACACGGCTCCGAAAGTACCAAGAACATAACCAACTTGACAGGGGACGATAATAAGGGGTCACAACGCCCTCAAAGAGACGAAAAGACAATGGAGTACAATATGCCATGTCACACATGCATATACACGACCTGTACGACCTACACAACATCAAGTCGTATCCGGCGAACACCACGACATGGTCCATCATACCGCCCATAATAAAGAGAAATTCCGAATAATCATTAACGAGACAAAATAATAGAAACAAATGGCAAATAATTCATACTAATCGGAAACGAAAATCTCGGGTATTACACTCTACCCCACTAAAAATAAGTTTCATCCCGAAACATAAAACAAAGGCCAACAAGAAGAAAACAAGCAAGTAGCAAGGAAAACAATTGTCAAGGATCTCCACTAGTCGATCTCGACATCAGTGTTGAAGCCTGAGTCCGAAACGCACCAAATACTCCCTCCCAGTACTAGACTCGATGCACTTCATGTCCACAATTATATTAAGTCACCGGAGGATTCTTACAATTCGCACAAACATGGTTCGGAATGTTACAGTTGAAACACCTCGGCATACCACCGAAAGTCAATGATACCAACTTGGAACCCTTTGATCCTCCGATCAATGGCAAAGGTCCCACAAGCAATCGACACGATGGTCGAGGTTTAGGAACTCCAGTTCCTTTACCTCACGATGAATCTCGAGAAGTCTTATGTTTCCTTGCCACGGACGTAAACTCCATCAACGTTAGCCATCTCAAATTCTGGATCTCTGCTACCATTGATATTCTCTCTAGGTACTTGTTTTGATCACGCGACTGGTCTTCACGACCATATGCACAGGGCTGATCGGTGCTCGATAACGAACGAATTACCTTACCATGTTCATGGCGACTACCACGACCACAATCTCGGTTCTTCGGCATACCGAACATACAACCACCAGATACAATAAAACATGATATCGCAAAACAACATACCGAAATACCATCTCAGCACAACATGGCAACAAACAACAACACGACAAAAATAACCATTCCGTGTAACTACACGAATACAAGAACTACCGCCGCAACAATTATAACTTATAGTCATAGACAAATCACATAACTCTATCCATAGAAAACTTACGACATTATCAATACAAACACGGTCGTAACAAACTACACTTTATCGTAGTCAATCATTCGTAACATTATTTCTTTAAAACTCCACGAGGTATTAGTCTGAATAATATCATTTACAAATTCTTGAATTAGTTTGATTTTCCTAAATAATAAATTTTTTGAAAATACTTTTAATACCTCGGTTGTTTTATCAAGACCATAAATCATATATATCATAATTGTTTCATTTTGAAATCATTTGCCAAAACAATATTTTGGGATATCAAATTTCCTCGAAAATAGTTTCATCAATATAACCATTTCACCACATATCATCATCATCATTAGCAACACACAGGGCAACCACTTGTTACCACATAACGCCAAACACATAAATATCATCGTACAAGTAACCCGCACTCCCAGAGGTTCCGCCGAACCATCCCCGGGTGGGAAACCACTCATACTAGCACTAACCATTTCCACGAATCCACGATCACATCGGAATAACATCATAGAAGTTACAAGAAAATCAACCCATGTACTCACAATATTTAGGTATATAGCCGAAATTCTCTAGCGAGAATGCCAACACAACAAGTATATCAAGGCAACTTCGCCTCACATACAATCACATTAGTCCCAACTTTAGTCTATCGCCTTAAGCGATAATCGAGATCATATACACACTGTAACTTAACGCACGCTTGACCTACGGTTAACGTGCGTTAACTAACTCAATTCAGAAAACCTTTCCAAATCAAAATTTTAAAGTCTAAGTCGAGTCAGATTTTCATCTTTCACTTTTATTTTTGTGAAAATGAAAATCATATCTTTATTTTAAAATACAGAAATTTTATGGTGTGAAAGATTTTTAAAATCGTAGACTCGAGTCATTTGAAAATAAGACCAATACGTTAAAAATTATTTCCAAAAATTCTCCCACCCATGACAAAGAAAATTCCCGACGGTAATATTTTTACAAAATGATCAAAATACTTCGCAACATTTCTTTCAAATACCGTCACAAGGTCTCAATCGAAAATATGAGGTCGGCTTACCAAAAATTCAACTCACTTTTAAAAATCCACACAAAGACGCCATTTAACCACACTGTCAAAACATTTTAAAAATTGATTTTTTTTACAACATACTCAAGTCGATGAATTTTCAGAAACCGTTTTCAAATATAGACACGCAACGGGTAAAACTACTAATAAAGACACATTAGCAATAAATAACCACAATTAACCAAATGTATTCAACTCTCAAACATATGCTTATCCAGCATTCAAACTTATTAGTTTCAACAACACAACTTCATAGCACCAAATACAAACAAAAGTCGGCATAACCTGCCTCGGTTATCAATGAACTCTATCACTAACACACTTTCTAAAACACATCAACATTCAGCAATTTGCAACACATTACATCACTTAGAATTCAATCTGTCAATATATCTTAATCGTTACACACATAATATACCACAAATGTCAAACATAGATTCCATCTCACAACACCGTATAAACAAAACTATGAACCACAAATATCGCACATAAAAGAGGAGACTTACATCCACAAGTCGCACGAAGATGATGGTTGCCCACGATACTAATCTCAACCAACAGCGCATATGACATAATGTGCAAACACACAACTCAACTTGTCGTTCGACATCTCGAACGACACAACAAAACACGACTCAACTCGACCCGGCAGCCTAGGTTTCTGCAACCTATGCTCCGATACCATAATTGTAACACCCCCAAAACCATATGAAAATATTACACGCCGTAGACCCTTCTCACAAGGATCTACCAGGATAAACACCATTGTTGTTACCCAAAATATTATCCGGAGATAGATATTGCTGGAATGGATGGATAGCAAACAAATGCAAGAGCACTTCCGTGAGAAAGATAAATAACACAAGATTTGCCGGGGTTGTTAGTCCCGGGCTTGAATGCTCTCGCGAGATATTATTAATACTAATATTCGGGGATACAAGTACTAATTTAAGAATACAATTACAATGAGTGTAAAGATTCTTGTTATCTTAGCTAGTGAGCGTGTAGATTGCCGGAAGAACCAGATTTGATGCTCTGTGAGTTCTTGTAACAAAGGAGATGAACAGTCGCGGCGGTGAGAGATCGAAAGTCTCTCACGGCGAGTATTTAGCTGGATGCTCGGGCTCCTGGGCTTATGAATCCCTTGGAATCTGTCTAGTGGAGACTTGCTGCTCCTGTCGATCGTCTTCTGGACGAGAGATTTGGAGAGAGAAGTCCTGAGATGGATTCCGGTGAGATAGCCGGGAGCTTGATGATACGTGAGTTCTACTGTATTTCCGTGAATGAAGTTGGAATATAAGAGAATGAGTTCTGAACGTAAGTCAAATGAATTCGGAACCTTTTTCCAGTAGGAGGAGGTTCTCTATTTATAGGACTTGAGTATGCCGGGCGATCGCCTTTTCTGCATTATAATAATCGGGCGATCGTCTTTTAGCACATGGGCTTGTTCCCTTAAAGTCTGCAGGAGTTGCTGGCAGTCAACTGTACGGTCCAATGGGGAGCTTACACGCATCCTGAGTTGCTGTCACGGGCGGTCCCACTGACAACTTTCGGCGCGCCTGCCGGTAGGTGAGGTAGGTGACAGGCTGTGGTCAAAGATCTTGTCTGTCAGCAAAAGATCTTGTCTGTCAGCGAAGATCTTCTGTCGGCGCCTTTTGTGGATCTGCATGTGGGTGCTTTTCTGAGATCCAGTCCTTGATGACTTTGATGGGCAATCATCCCTGCTCGGGAGGTAGGTCGACCGTCCTTAGCCGGATACTAGAGTTGGTCGCCAGCTGCCAAATGGCGATCGCCTTGGGAGTTGATCGCTGGGTACCTGATGGTGGTCTGATATCTTCGATTAGGCGAGCTAGCCAAAGTTTGACTGGAGTTGACTTGGTCGCTCGGCTTTATAGTCGATCGCCTGTCGGGATGAATAAATCGTGACACAACAATTGCCCCCCAGCTCGCTCATACGTTGGAAACGTGGGGTGAGGTGGCTCTTCTTGGCGATCGCTGAACTTTTGACGAGCGACTTTGCGTTTCATTGAACTGGCGATCGTCTTTGAGCTGATATACTCCGGGTTCGGACGACCTGGTTGGCCGCTAAACTGCGCGGGAAAAGGCAATGGGCGTGGAAAGTCTCCGCACACGTGTCGGGCTTCTATTGGAGGACGCCAATGGTCATTAATGACTCCTCGGCTGACGCGTCCTTGAAAAGATGCATACGCGGGTCTCGAGGGGGTCATGTAATGCGTCGTTTGAGATCCGACCAATGAGGTTTTCCCTTATTGCAAACGAGTCCCTGCTTCTCCTATAAAAGGGGCGGTGCTGCAGTTTCACACTCACGTGTACTTATTGGAGAAAGAAGGACTTGCTGTCGACTTTTCTGAAGATCTTAGTGCCGATCGTCGTTCGATTTCACTTTAGGGTAAGAAAAATCCTTTTCTCCTTTTCTGTTTTTGAGAATGGCCGGAACCTCATCATCACGTGGAGCGGGTACCAGTTCTGCCTCCGGGACGTCAACTGTCCGGGGAGAACCTTCTTCCGTCTTCCACCTGGAGACGGCGGCTGAAGCTATTCGGGCCGGAATCGACCCTGCTGAAGTCGAGGCTTTATTCAATGAGGCCAATGTTGCTAAGGAGACGGCTGCTGAAGAAAGACGATCGCAGATTGAGAGAGATCTGGCGATTAGGGCCCACTGGGAGCAGCATAGTGCTTTCGGCCGGGCCTATAAGGCTTTTGCTGAGATAATGGAGAAGTTGGCTGGTCCTACTCCGAGATTCAATTTCCGGGGATACTCGGTCGCCTACCCCTATGTGCTTCCCAAACGGTCGCAGTACCGGGTTGCGCAGCGATCGTTGTGGTCGCTTGGCCAGATACGGAGTTCGACGACCAGGAAAGATCTGGCCGTCTGGAGGACAAGATTCCATGTTCCTTCAGATGTGGACATGTTCGCGCCGGCGGAGAATGAACGAGCCGACCAGCCTCCGATGGGTATGGTCGCCGTGAATGAGGCGATTATGGAGGCCGGGCTGCGCTTCCCTCTATCATTTGCTGTCTCCCATCTGTTGGCCGCTTGGAATGTGGCGCCACTTCAGCTGACGCCGAACGCCTGGCTCCAAATTAACTGCACTCTCACCCTTTTCGGCGGTCACCGCCTGTACCGCCTCCCATCGCCATTGGAGATGAACCATTTGTTCAAACTGACGGCTCATAAAGGGTTGGTCGGCGGTTACCATATTCAGGGCCGCTCTGGTCGGGTAATCCATGGAGTCCCGAATAAGATGCGGGGCGATCAGACGAAGTGGTTCTGGGTTGCCGGCAAGTGGAGAGCTTCGGCGAGCGACAATCCTACGGGCGAGCTGGAGATCCCCACTGAGTTTCGGGAGAGGAATCCCGGTAAGGGTTTAGACTCTCCCTTCGTTCGGATGCGTTTTGGACTGATCTAATTTGATTTCGGTTTTGAAGGTTTTCACATTCCGGCGATCGAGGAGCTGCCTTTTGACTTTCTCGTTGTCTGGGAGCGGATAAGGAGCTTGTCGGACGACGACCTTGATGCCACCCGGATAAATAAGGAGAGTTGTTGGTTGTCGGCTCAACTATTCCGCTTCCCGAGACATCTCTCGGTGCCAGGTATGAGTTTCTGCGACCTTCAATTTCTAGGCGATCACCTTACTTGAGGAAAGTGTCTGACTGTTGGTCGATTGTCTTAACTGTAGAGGTTCGCTTTCCTCGGTTTTTGGAGCCCCCGACGGAGATCGCTATGTTGAATCCTGGAGTTCTAGGCCGACTCTGCCAAAAGAGGTCGTCTCGGGCCCCACCTGTTGCGTTGCCAATAGTTCCGGAGGCGGAGCCTCGCGTGGAGCCGGTCGTGGCTGAGGAGGAAGTTCCGGAGGAGGGGCTTCGAGCGAATCGCAAGAGGCCGAGGCCGGAAGAAACTTCGGTTCTTGCCCCGAGCGATGAAGTGACGATCGCCGCGCCTCCGATCACCATCGTTGCTCCGGAGAATGAGCCGCCCTCTGCGGCTTTTATGCGGGAGATGGCGATCGCGGATGCTGAGACCCCTCGAGGGAAACCGTATTTCGGTCGGGATCCCGAGAAGGCTGAGAGGTAGATAGCATTTTTGTGTTGAAAATTGCATCTGCGTAGGAGTTGTATTAACTTAGTTGTTTTGATGCAGGATCCGTCGCGCAGATCCGTCTTGCCCGCCGATGGTCGTGGATTTCCTAGCTAGCCGATCTCCTCGCCATTCCTGCGACATTCCTCCATACGTTAGCAAGGCTGCTTCTGCTCTGCCGAAGGCATGGACGACCGATCTGGATGCGATCGCTCGACAGCGATCGGCGAGTTCGATGCAGGCTGTTCTCGCCCTTTCTCTCCAGACGGCGACCATGGCTGTCCAGGCTGCGTAGGAGTTTGAGGGGCGGCCTTCCACTATTCGCCTGCAGGCAGATCTCGAGGCGGCTCGGAAAGAGAACGCCGAGTTTGCTGATAAGATCGCGGCGATGGAGAAGGACTCTCTGGAGGCGGCCAAGCGGGCGAGCCATGAGCTTGAGCTGGAGAAGAAGGAAACTGAGCAATATCGTCTGGCGGTTGACCGATTTCGGGACCAGATGCAGAATGCCGTCCAGGCGCAGAAGGTTTCTGAAGAGGAGGCCAATCGCCAGAAGGTGACGATCGCTCGGTTGACCAGCGAGCTGACGGAGGCGAGAGAAAAAGTTACTGCGAGGGAGGCTGAGCTCCAGGGGTCGCAGCAGGCGATGGCGGAGCTGAAAGGAGAGGTTGAGGCGACCAAGGCTGACGCCTTTCAAAACTTGGAGTTTGTCAGCGAGTTCGCCTATTATTTGGCGTTCGCCGACTCCATCCGAGCAGCTAAGAAAGGAGGTTTGGAGGTCGGGCCTCTTGCCGAGAACTTCAAGGCGTACGCGTTGGGGCACCCTCTCCATTCATCTTTCTCCTTGCCGATCTTGGACCTTGCGGACATCGGCGTGGATTTGATCTGGTATCCGTCTCTGGCCAATCTTGCTCATCCCGACGCTCCGGAAGATGAGGGGACCGCGCCGAATGCTGATGGCGAAGGCCAGGCAGGGGCCTGAGGCGCTTCATTTTTGACGTTTTTAGCTTGCTTACTTGTAGTTTGTAGCTTTCTTTTGTAGCACTTAGGCCTTCGGGCGACCATGTACTCCGATTTTTTCAAGTAATGAAATGAACGTTTGAATTTCTGACATATCACTTGAATGATTGTTATTTTTGAGTCTTTGTTTGACTTTGTACAAATGTGTGAGGAGAGATCGTTGCGAGGGTAGTTCCAAATGAATTGATAAACTCATAAAGACAACTTTTTACAACAAATTCGATCGCTGCACTACATCTGAAAAAATGACGATCTCCGTATGTGGTTGAATAGCGATGATCGTCGTGTAGGTAGTCCGCACTCTCATTGCCCCTTGTTTTTATTCACTTAGCGGAAGTAAGGGGATGAAAATAATTCGTTGAGTGAGCGGTCTTCAACTTTGTCGAATCCTCGGGGACGGTCGTCCGTCTTGAGGAACCGTGCACGATCGCGGAGTTCGATGGACCGACTCCTTGATCATGTCTTGATGCGCGAAGACATTGAGTGTCTCGTGACTCACTTTATTATGAGGGTCCTCTGTTAGGCTGCGCCTCGCCTCGTATTTAAACGAAGGGCGTGCGGTCTCGGTCTAGAGGAGTCCTTGCGCGGGGCAGCGTCGGATGATTCAACTCCACGCCCGCGGCTTGTTTAGCTCTGCTTCCACCTCGGCCCACCATGAAGATGGCGAACCTCGACAGTGTACGTTGAGACGGGGGTTGTGGCACGTCGCATTGTCCGGGTTCACCATGTTAGATGATGAACCTTTGAGGGCGAGCGATCGTGTCACACTGATTAATTTTGGAGGGCCCTCAGGCTACGACAGCCTCGTATTTAAACGAAGAGCGGGCGATCTTGGCCCAAAGGGACCTTGCATGGCCTAAGCAGTCGGTTCCATCAACCACCAGGACCATGGCTGCACTCTTCCACCTTGGATCGTCATGCATATGCCGACCTTCGACGGTGTACGTTGTGCGGGGGAGGCGATCTCGTGCCTTAGTCCATCATGTTAAATGGTGAACTGTAGATGGCGATCGAGTCCTCCAGTTTCTTAAATAAGGAGGGAGATCGAGGAGACTTCCGAGATCTCCTTCTCTTGATCGAAGCATGTAGAGACGGTCGCCGAGGTTGATCTAGGGGTCGGCTCGTATGAGCTTTCCAGCCTGTTTTGTGTTCGACTCGGACGATCGTGTCTAGAGATTGGTAGGGGCTTTGGCTAGGCCAATAAGCTGTCCAACTTGCCTTCCTCGAACAATCTCCAGAGCTGTTTGAGGAGGTCGTGGCATTGGTTGGTGCTGTGGCCGGGACTCTTATGGTAGGCACAGTATTGATTGTTGTCCAGATGACCGTGGTCCCTTATCGCTTTTGGCTTTTTGAGCTCTTCGTGCCCCTTGATGGCATAGAAAATATGTGCCGGAGTTCGGTTGAACGTGTGGAGGAGATGGGCTTCCATGTCCTCAAAGGCCTTGAGATCTCCGGGTGGCTTGGCGATCGCCTTCTTTGCTTTGGCGATCGCTATCTTCTGGACAGGAGGTGGCGTTTCCTCGCCTAGGTGGAGGGTGAGTAGCCTTTGTCTGGCCAGAAAGTTGGCAGCTTTAGCGCGGAAGATCGCGTAAGTTGGGGGAATATCCTTGGAGAGATGTCTAAACATGGGAGAGTGTCCGTGGAATCCCCCCCATGACCGAATAGAGAGCGAGCTCGTCACTGACGGGTTCGCCGGTGAGGATGATTTCATCTACCCGGTCGATGTAGTCTGCGTCTGATTCGTCTTTCCCCTGCTTGATTTTTATCACGAGGTGGGGGCCTTCTGGTCTGGCGACCTTGCGGGCGAAGTATGACGTGAAGTCATTCGCCAGTTTCTTAAAGGAGGTGATTGATCGTGGGGGTAGTGAGACGTACCACCTATGGGCCAGCTCGCCTAATGTTAACGGGAAGATCCGGCACTTGGTTGCATCAGATGCCCCACACCCAGTCATGTAGATTCGGAATTTACTCAGGTGGGTTTCGGGGTCCGATCTCCCCTCATACAGAGGTGTTTTGGGAGGAGCCATCGTTGGCTGTATGGGGGCAAGCTCGATGTGGACCGCGAGTGGCTCGGTCGGCCCGACGATCTTTTTGTTGGCGCTTGCCCTAGTGTCCAAGAGTGCTTTCATCTCGTCGAGCTGGCGTTGTATAGCGGCCATCGCAGTGGCTTGACTGCTTGCGGCTCGGCGCTCGGAGCGGGAGCCGAGGCGATTGAGTACTGATCCCCTGGCGATCGGGGCGGGAGTCAGATGGCTAACCTGCGTTTGGCAGTGAGTTGGGTAGGCCGAACTCCTGGTGACGGATTCGGATTCCGTCTTTTCAAGGTTGGAAACAGGATGCCCCGGTCGCCAGGTTGGGTCGCGCCCCAAGCGATTGAATATGGATCCGTCCGGTCGCGCGAGAGCCTTTCCTCGCGAATTGGGGCTTTCTGACGATCGCTCGGTCAGTAGCCCATTGAATTTCCGTTTTCCCATGCGGCGGATGATCGAGGGAGTTATCGCGGGCGACGTGCATGCTCTCTGTCGCTCCTCTAGGATGGCCATAGCCTCCTCGACCGCCTCCTGGCCTCGAACCGATCGAGTGAGAGGTTGGGGCCATCTCTGACGCGGATCGAGAGTCTCGCGTTGCTGCGGCTTCCCCCTGTTGTTGGCTGGGGTTCGGACTGAACCGGGATATGGTGTCCGGCGGTTCGGAGAGTGGCTTTCTTCGATGTACCGGCGGATGTCATGATCCTGAAGGTTTTCTTTGAAGTGCAGTGAGTGTCACTTCAAGTATATGCCCCGAGAACAGTGAGTGTTCTTCGGGACGGTAGAAATAAAAGTTTGAGGGTTAGATGGCCCCCCTTCCTCTAGCGCCAATTGTTGCTACCCAAAATATTATCCGAAGATAGATATTGCTGGAATGGATGGATAGCAAACAAATGCAAGAGCACTTCTGTGAGAAAGATAAATAACACAAGATTTGCCGGGGTTGTTAGTCCCGGGCTTGAATGCTCTCGCGAGATATTATTAATACTAATATTCGGGGATACAAGTACTAATGTAAGAATACAATTACAATGAGTGTAAAGATTCTTGTTATCTTAGCTAGTGAGTGTGTAGATTGCCGGAAGAACCAGATTTGATGCTCTGTGAGTTCTTGTAACAAAGGAGATGAACAGTCGCGGCGGTGAGAGATCGACAGTCTCTCACGGCGAGTATTTAGCTGGATGCTCGGGCTCCTGGGCTTATGAATCCCTTGGAATCTGTCTAGTGGAGACTTGCTGTAATATCCGCAATTTCGGATTTCCGGTAATTTTCATTTTTCGGCGGAGGTCCATTTCGACGACTCGCTTTTGACCGTTTCGTCATTCTGAGAATATTTAATTCTACACTTTTTGTCATCCGAGTTCGTTTCGGTATCGTTTTGTTGAGTTTCGTGTTCTTAAATGACTTTTCCGCACATGAGTTCGATTCTCGCGAATCTCGTCCGAAACTGTTGTTTCGAGTTTCTCGGAAGTCCATTTAATGTTATTATTCATGTTGCAAGCTTCGGTTTGGTTATTCGATCATGTATCGTGATTTTGGGGCGTTTTGGGCCATTTTCGTAATTTCCCAAAGTTTGGGGTAATTACTTTCCGTTGTCGAATTTCGAGCCTTCGGGTAGTCGGAATCGTGTGTTCTATTAGTGCTCGATTCGTATTTTCGAGTACTTCGTAACCGTATCTTCGATTCGTACTCGTGTTCGGGTTTCGGGTCGCTCGGGCCGTCGGAGTTGGTCCCGGCCGAGTCATGGCCGGGCATGCCGGGCCAGCCACTGCCGAGTAACGCACGGTAGTGACAGGCCTACGCACGTAAGGCCGGTTACGCACGTAAGGCCCTCGGCCGGTTACGCACGTAACGATGCCGCATTTCTGGCAGAGACTTCGCCATGGCGATTACGCACGTAAGGGCTCCTACGTTACGACGTAAGCGTCCGCAGATGTCCGGCTATTTAAGGCCTCGACCGAGTCATATCCGCATTTTCCACTTTTCTTCGTTCCTTCCGCGATTTTTCACCACAGATCGATGGTTTTGAGTAGAATCAACTTATATAAACATGTTTTGGAAGTTGGAATCATGGATTAACATCATCTTCCACCCGGATCGAAGGTAAGAACACCTAAACTTTTGGTTTTGGATGTTCTTGGGGTTTCTTGGTGTTTTGGCCGATTTTCTTTGTTTTGATTCAGATTTCGATGAAACTTGATTGTAAACTCGTAATCATTCAATACCCTTGAAGTTTTGTGGAACGGATTTGAGTATTTCTTTGAATAATCGATTGAATCGACTACGCCTTCAAAGTGTCCGATAAAATGCTTCAATGGGTAGAACTTGGGAAGTTCCATACGTTGAGAATTGTGATTGAATTGATATCGTTGTGACTTAGGAACGAATTCTTGTGAAGAACTCGAGTCGGAACCCTTCCGCTCGTTGCCTTCTTTGGGGTTCGAGCTATCCGGTCGAACCGTGTTCTTCGGAGCGTTTGGTAGCGGTTATTAAGGCAAGTATCTTATTATACGACTTGTATCTTGTGACTAGTAATTACGTATGATATGTATGACGATTTTGCTTGCCTCCGTAAATATGTTCCGTTGGAGTTGGTTGTGTTTTCCAAATTTGAAGGCTTTGTGATAATAGTGATATATTGGTATACGTGTTAGGCGTTGTGCCATTTGTGCAGGATTGAGATGTACATATGAGATGGTTGTACACATGGTTGTTCAATGTATTGTGTACCGAATGTGTGTTATGTTGGTTAAGAGTCGTTGTGATGATCGTGATGTTTGTGTTGTTTTGGTTTACATACTTGATTGTACATTTCGGTGTAATGTGGAATGGCTTGACATTTAATGATTATGAATTGTGTCGTGTCGATGTGTGTGTGTGTTCCGTAGGGTCCGACGAGGCCTCTGGAGTTCGGTACATGATGTGTACGAACAAAGTGTGTGATCCGTGTGGTCCGACGAGGCCTCGAGTCCGTACATGACGTGTAACGGACAAGGTGTGTGATCCGTGTAGGTCCGACGAGGCCTCCGGAGTTCGGTACATGATGTGTACGAACGATGTTGTGGCCGGGTAGGGTCCGTTGAGGCCTCCGGAGTTCGGTACATGATGTGTACGAGCAGGTGTGTGGCCGGGTAGGGTCCGTTGAGGCCTCCGAGTCCGGTACATGATGTGTACGAACAGCATGTGTGGTCCGGTAAGGTCCGTCGAGGCCTCCTGAGTTCGGTACATGATGTGTACGAACAATGATCGTAGCAGTGATTGTTCGGGTAACATTTTAAATATGGATCTCGGACTCATAATGATATATTATTTAGTATGCTTTGAACGAGAATCGGGCTAAGGCCCTAATGTTTACGAAAAGGTTTTGTAAATTGGGACTCGAGGTCCAAAAGAATTTCGCTTTAAAAATCCCCGAGATGATGTGTTCCTTTTCAAATATCTCTTACTTGAGTTCGAAATTCTAAAACTTCTCGGAACATTTTGATAATTGATTTGCGTATTAAATTCGTAGTTGCTATTTGCTTGTTACATTTCGTATGGTTTGATACTTGCACTAGTAAAACAAAGGAGTTTTACTAACCCCCGAGTATTCGGGGTGGATGTCCTGCTTTGCCCGTGTACATGCAGTGTCTGGGGAGCAACACAGATTGGCACAAGGGGATGACGAAATGCGATACTAATCAAGAGTTGAGAGTTGGTAGAGTTTAGTTGTATTGTTAGAGTTGATTCGCCTTCCGCCGTATTGTATTTCACCCCTCGTATGGGTAATGTTGTTAGTCGATCCGTTGATAGAGTTGTGTGACCTCATCGGTCCGTGTGTTTATGTGTAAGTGACCTTAACTATGCAGTATTATTATATTGTTTGACCCTGGCCGGGCAAGCATTTGGTTGTTTATGGATGTTTAGCCTGGTAGATCCTTGCGGAAAGGGTTTACGGCGTGTAATATTCCCATACGGTTTTGGGGGTGTTACATTTATGGTATCGGAGCTTAGGTTGCGGAAACCTAGGCTGTCGGGTCGAGTCGAGTTGTGATTTGTTGAGTAATGTGTTGTCTTGTCGTTCGAGTCGTCAGGTGACAAGTTGAGTTGTGCGTAGTCACAATGCGTTGGATATGTTGTCGGATGAGATTAGTATCGTGGGCGACCGTCGTCTCCGTGCGGCCTGTGGACGTAAGTCTCCTCTTTTATGCATAATATCTGTGTTCATGATTTCATTTAGGTGTGATATTTGTGGTGCATAATTTTATTTACACGGTGTTGTGTAATGAAGTTTTATTCGATACTTGGATATGCTGTACGTGTATAGAACTAGATGTATTGATGTTTGGCCCTTGAACCACCATGTGGGTTGGTATGGTGTGAAAGTTGTGAACCTTGATGGGTTTTACGGTAGAGTTTGTGGGAAACTCCGATGAATGATTTTGTTGTGTGTTTAAACTCGATGCCATGAGATGTATGTGATTGAATTGGCGACCCTGTTTGCCATTTGGGCATGTGGTTTTAATATCGACTATTTTGGATTGTTGTAATTATACCCGCTACGGGTAGCTTTGAAAACGTTTTTCCTTAAAGACTACTGATTTGAGCATTTTTGTGGAAATCAAAATTTTTGGAAAAATCTTGTTTTGCATAACGAATTCTAATTTTCGGAATTTAAATGTTATGTGTTTGTGTGTTGGGGGCTACTATGACAATTCTCAGCCTAGTTTAGATGTTACTACGTAAGATGTTTTCCATTACGGCCGTAAGCTCAGAGTTGTTACGGCCAGAAGCGCATGTTGTTACGGCCGTAAACTTTTGACTCAATTCGGTAGAAATTTGTTATTACAGCTTGTACCGTGCCCTTGATTATTTAATCTCTGTTGATATATCGCTGATGGATGGCGTGGTAACATGTTGTTACCCCGTATAACGCTAGCAAAGATAATGATATATTGATAAGGTCATTTTGACGATATCGTCTAGCGAAAAGATTGAAGCCTCGATGTGTTGTTTTGCAAATAGCTTCAATCAAAACAGTTTGATAATGAGGTACATGGTTTTAATTAAACGACCGAGGTATTATAAGTGTTTTCAAAAATTTCATTTCACCAATCCCTTTTTCAAACTTGAGAATTTAAAATTTTATCATTTGAATAATACCCCGGAAACATTTTATTTTTGTTGTTAGTGTTTGATCCCTGCGATACGTGTGTGGTTTTGACCGTGTTTGATTTTGTAAAATCCAAACATCTCTGTTGATGTGACTGTGTGGATTATTTTTTTTTTAATGAAGTTCTAAAATTACAGTGTTAGTTCGTCACTTGTGTGATGACTTGGAGTTGATGTTTTAACGTGCTGCTATTTATTGTCTTATCTTGACGTTGTGATATTTGTTTGGATGTGTTATTCTTATTGGTCGTCCATCCAGTATGCCGAGAGGCCGTGGCCGAGGACGTGGTCGTAGTCGTGGTCGTGATCAGCAGCAATCATCCAGAGGTAATGTTGATATTGACGCCGCCACCATCCTTCGTCAGTGATCGACCGGGCCGGGCACATATGAATCGACCGTACACCGAGACGGGATTCCGGATGAAGATAACGGAGCCGATAAGTGGTTACGAGATGTGATGAGAATGCACCCGCCCGCTTTGTAGGTTCTTCGACTCGTTAGGTCGGGAGAATTGGCTCTTCCAATGGGATGTAACATTTGATGCCGTAGCTTGCCCCGATGAGAGAAGAGTGCCTATTGCTCAATACCTACTCGGCAGGAAGCCGCAGAGTGGTGGGAGGCCGTAGCGCCTAGTGATCGTATCGCTACTTGGACCGAATTCAAAACGCCATGGAGGCCGAGTATTGTCCGCCGCCTGTTAAAGAGCGTAGGATTGTCGAGTTTTTCTCGGCTACGCCCGAGACGTGTCGATATCCTGTGCGATAGTCGATTATAATCGGCACTGTGTTACGTCGGGATCGTGTGAAAAGTGAGGCAGATAAGGTTCGTTATTTCGATATGCGTATGAAACCTCGCATTCGGCAGTGTATGGCTCCTTTTATGTGTACAATCTTGAAGGACTATTAGGATCGAGCCTTGGCGTTTGAGATGGCTATAATGTCTACCGAGTCCGTATCGGTAGCGAAAAAGGTAAGATTTCCGATGACGCATCGGAAGTAAGGGAATTGGGATTCCCACACCTCAACCCTCGTATCGCTCGAGTATGGGACCTTCTCGGTCGGGCTTAGAGAACCCAAAAGACCCAAGTCGGTGTCTTTGAGTTCGTAATGCTCCTAGGTGTTTCAACCGTAACGTTCTAGGCCATGAACGCGCGCATTGTAAGAAACCGCCGGTGACTTGTTATAATTGTGGACACGAGGGGCATCGAGTTCAAGATCGCGATATTATTGCCGAGATGATAAGGGACCGGAATTCTATTCCTACTTCCGAGGGCCCAGTGATGTCTAGTGGTGGTGTTTTTGGTACTCGCTACACGGATTGTTTCGCGTGTAGAGATGTTTTTTGTGACGCTTTTACATTTGGAACTTGTTTAATGATATTTATTTTTGTGTAAGTTCCCGTTTAGTTGTTGAACCTACGGAGGCGTGTCAGTGGACCACGAGGTCATGAGCATGGTATTTTATTTTGTGTCGTTATATTTTGTTTCGTATCACTGTGATAACCTTAGTTTAAGTTTCGGGACGAAACTTATTTTTTTGTATGATAGAATGTAATATCCGGTATTCTCATTTTCTGTTATCTTGAATTGTTTGTGTTATGACGTCGGACATTTTCTTGTTGATGAGAATCGGAATGATTTCTATCGTAATACTCTATTTGTTTCTATCGCATAGCCGTTTTAATCGGGTGCGACTTGTTGTCGCGTACATTTCCTTGATTAAATGTGTGCATATGATGTGGTATGTGATGCGTCGTTAATTGATCGTTATTGTTTTGAATCATTGCCGGTGGCGTTGTTATGGTCGTCGTGTGGCGTGTTGTCACGTTGTATATTCTTTCGCGTTGCTTGTAACGCTTCGCCAATGGACGAAAGTTACGCGTTTCTTGTGTATCTTGTTGAGTTTTCCTGTCGGGATATTGCCTCTCCCTACTTGTTTTAAGTTTCGGGACGAAACTTCTTTTAAGGAGGGTAGAATGTAATATCCGCAATTTGATTTCCTAATTTTCATTTTTCGGCGGAGGTCCGTTTCGACGACTCGCTTTTGACCGCTTCGTCATTCCGAGAATATTTAATTCTACACTTTTGTCATCCGAGTTCGCTTTCGGTATCGCTTTTGTTGAGTTTCGTGTTCTTAAATGACTTTTCCGCACATGAGTTCGATTCTCGCGAATCTCGTCCGAAACCGTTGTTTCGAGTTTCTCGAAGTCCATTTAATGTTATTATTCATGTTGCAAGCTTCGGTTTGGTTATTCGATCATGTATCGTGATTTTGGGGCGTTTTGGGCCATTTTCGTAATTTCCCAAAGTTTGGGGTAATTACTTTCCGTTGTCGAATTTCGAGCCTTCGGTAGTCGGAATCGTGTGTTCTATTAGTGCTCGGATTCGTATTTTCGAGTACTTCGTAACCGTATCTTCGATTCGTACTCGTGTTCGGGTTTCGGGTCGCTCGGGCCGTCGGAGTTGGTCCCGCCGAGTCATGGCCGGGCATGCCGGGCCGTGCCACCGCCGAGTAACGACGGTAGTGACCGACAGCCTACGACGTAAGGCCGGTTACGTACGTAAGGCCCTGGCCGTTACGTACGTAACGATGCCGGCATTTCGGCAGACTTCGCCATGGCCGATTACGCACGTAAGGGCCCTACGATTACGCACGTAAGCCCGTGCAGTTGTCCTGGCTATTTAAGGCCTGGACCGAGTCATATCCGGCATTTTCCACTTTTCTTCGTTCCTTCCGCGATTTTTCACCATAGATCGATGGTTTTGAGTAGAATCAACTTATATAAACATGTTTTGGAAGTTGGAATCATGGATTAACATCATCTTCCACCCGGATCGAAGGTAAGAACACCTAAACTTTTGATTTTTGGATGTTCTTGGGGTTTCTTGGTGTTTTGGCCGATTTTCTTTGTTTTGATTCAGATTGATGAAACTTGATTGTAAACTCGTAATCATTCAATACCCTTGAAGTTTTGTGGAACGGATTTGAGTATTTCTTTGAATAATCGATTGAATCGACTACGCCTTCAAAGTGTCCGATAAAATGCTTCAATGGGTAGAACTTGGGAAGTTCCATACGTTTTCGAGAATTGTGATTGAATTGATATCGTTGTGACTTAGAACGAATTCTTGTGAAGAACTCGAGTCGGAACCCTTCCGTTCGTTGCCTTCTTTGGGGTTCGAGCTTCCCGGTCGAACCGTGTTCTTCTGAGCGTTTGGTAGCGGTTATTAAGGCAAGTATCTTATTATACGACTTGTATCTTGTGACTAGTAATTACGTATGATATGTATGACGATTTTGCTTGCCTCCGTAAATATGTTCCGTTGGAGTTGGTTGTGTTTTCCAAATTTGAAGGCTTTGTGATAATAGTGATATATTGGTATACTTGTTAGGCGTTTTTCCATTTTTGCAGTATTGAGATGTACATATGAGATGGTTGTACACATGGTTGTTCAATGTATTGTGTACCGAATGTGTGTTATGTTGGTTAAGAGTCGTTGTGATGATCGTGACGTTTGTGTTGTTTTGGTTTACATACTTGATTGTACATTTCGGTGTAATGTGGAATGGCTTGACATTTAATGATTATGAATTGTGTCGTGTCGATGTGTGTGTTCCAGGTAGGGTCTGACGAGGCCTCTGGAGTTCGGTACATGATGTGTACGAACAAAGTGTGTGATCCAGGTAGGGTCTGACGAGGCCTCTGGAGTCCGGTACATGACGTGTACGGACAAGGTGTGTGATCCAGGTAGGGTCTAACGAGGCCTCTGGAGTTCGGTACATGATGTGTACGAACGATGTTGTGGCCGGGTAGGGTCCGTTGAGGCCTCCGGAGTTCGGTACATGATGTGTACGAACAGTGTGTGTGGCCGGGTAGGGTCCGTTGAGGCCTCCGGAGTCCGGTACATGATGTGTACGAATAGTATGTGTGGTCCGGGTAAGGTCCGTCGAGGCCTCCGGAGTTCGGTACATGATGTGTACGAACAATGATCGTGTAGCAGTGATTGTTCGGGTAACATTTTAAATATGGATCTCGGACTCATAATGATATATTATTTAGTATTCTTTGAAACGAGAATCGGGCTAAGGCCCTAATGTTTACGAAAAGGTTTTGTAAATTGGGACTCGAGGTCCAAAAGAATTTCTGCTTTAAAAATCCCCGAGATGATGTGTTCCTTTTCAAATATCTCTTACTTGAGTTCGAAATTCTAAAACTTCTCGGGAACATTTTGATAATTGATTTGCGTATTAAATTCGTAGTTGCTATTTGCTTGTTACATTTCGTATGGTTTGATACTTGCACTAGTAAAACAGTGGAGTTTTACTAACCCCCGAGTATTCGGGGGGTGGATGTCTGTTCTGCGTCCAGGTACATGCAGGTTTAGGGGAGCAGTCACAGGATTGGCACAAGGGGATGACGAGCTGCGATACTAATCAAGAGTTGAGAGTTGGTAGAGTTTAGTTGTATTGTTAGAGTTGATTCAGTCTTCCGCTGTATTGTATTTCGACCCCTGTATGGGTAATGTTGTTAGTCAGTCCTGTTGATAGAGTTGTGTGACCTCATCGGTCTGTGTGTTTATGTGTAAGTGACCTTAACGGTCTGTATTATTATATTGTTTGACCCTGGCCGGGCAAGCATTTGGTTGTTTATGGATGTTTAGCCTGGTAGATCCTTGCGGAAAGGGTTTACGGCGTGTAATATTCCCATACGGTTTTGGGGGTGTTACACTTGCTGCTCCTGTCGATCGTCTTCTGGACGAGAGATTTGGAGAGAGAAGTCCTGAGATGGATTCCGGTGAGATAGCCGGGAGCTTGATGATACGTGAGTTCTACTGTATTTCCGTGAATGAAGTTGGAATATAAGAGAATGAGTTCTGAACGTAAGTCAAATGAATTTGGAACCTTTTCCAGTAGGAGGAGGTTCTCTATTTATAGGACTTGAGTATGCCGGGCGATCGCCTTTTCTGCATTATAATAATCGGGCGATCGTCTTTTAGCACATGGGCTTGTTCCCTTAAAGTCTGCAGGAGTTGCTGGCAGTCAACTGTACGGTCCAATGGGGAGCTTACACGCGTCCTGAGTTGCTGTCACGGGCGGTCCCACTGACAACTTTCGGCGCGCCTGCCGGTAGGTGAGGTAGGTGACAGGCTGTGGTCAAAGGTCTTGTGTGTCAGCAAAAGATCTTGTCTGTCAGCGAAGATCTTCTGTCGGCGCCTTTTGTGGATCTGCACGTGGGTGCTTTTCTGAGATCCAGTCCTTGATGACTTTGACGGGCGATCATCCCTGCTCGGGACGTAGGTCGACCGTCCTTAGCCGGATACTAGAGTTGGTCGCCAGCTGCCAAATGGCGATCGCCTTGGGAGTTGATCGCTGGGTACCTGATGGTGGTCTGATATCTTCGATTAGGCGAGCTAGCCAAAGTTTGACTGGAGTTGACTTGGTCGCTCGGCCTTATAGTCGATCGCCTGTCGGGATGAATAAATCGTGACACAACAACCATAAAACGACAAAATGCTTGATCGGCCGGGGTCAAACAATATAACAACATGGACCGATAAGGTCAAATATTTAAATACAATGACCGTCGAGGTCGCACGACTAAATCAAAATAAAAAAACTTCTTACATTACATACCCACACATGGGTCATATAGAATACAGCGGAAGACTGAAAATGACTCAACAATACAATAACATCAAACTAAACTCTTTAACTCTTGATTAGTATCACGGCCCGTCGCCTCCCGTGCCAATACTGTGACTGCTCCCTCGAACTAAGCATACCTGAAATGTATGAAACACATTTCCCCCATTTAAGGGGTTAGAAATTCGAATTTGCTAGTACAAGTATCCTAATCATAACAAATATACCAAGCAAATATCAATCACAGTAGAAGAACATCAAACATTAAGGGAAATACCCGAGAGTTTTTAATGTTTAGAAAACAAACTCAATTCTTTAAAAACGAATCATCATCTCGGGTACGTTAAAAATAAAGAACCCTTTTAGGACCTCAATTCCGAAATTGTAAATCTTTTTCAAAATACTAGGGTTTCAACCTGAATCTCGTCTCACATCACAAAAGTTTATAAATTGGAAAACCTTTTTGGATGTCACGTCCTTAGTTATAAAACCATTTCAAATTCATTGGTTCTCGGCCCTAAGCCATTTTCCGTAAAACAACCTTTCAAAACACTTGACTTCAAAACAAATTAGTATTCCAAAATAACTTCCATATCAGTCCATAAATCGTTAGGGTTCACCAACCCAAAAATATTTTTACTGCGATCGATGATTATCCATGTTCCGCAACTCAAGGTACGAAACCCTATATGCCTCGTCGGACATCCCTAGGTAGATAATCTCAGCTCTACATTCATTTCCGCAACAATCAATGATTATCCATGTTCCGCCCATCAAGGCAAGAAACCCTATACGCCCCGTCGGACATTCCTAGGTGGATAACCTCATATTCACGATCCGCCCCTCAAGGTACGAATCCCCATATGCCCCGTCGGACATCCCTAGGTGAACATTACAACCTTTCTCACTCATATGCATGATCCGACGATTATCCGTGTTTCGCCCCTCAAGGCACGAAACCCTATACGCCCCATAGGACATCCCTAGGTTGGATAATCTCGGCCCATCATGTCTTTTCCACAAATACACACAATCAACATCACAACAGCTCTCACGAATAGTACACGTTCAATCACGCCACAAAGTGCACAAACAACGCATCATCAACACAATGATTCTCAATATATCATAATACACACCTAACTGTATTATCCAATGAACACAACTTCACCGTCAACACGTATTCACGATCGGAATAGTCAAACACATAATATATCCATCAATCCCAACTCGTCACAATACATATCAAAAGTATAATAAACTAACTAGATCATCACAATCGATATAATACCACAACAATGGACGATCGAATACATCAACACATAACTAGACATCTACGGCAATTCACAAAATGCATAATCAGTTAGGACAACCAAATTGTCATAATTAAATTTCTCAACTTCAATTCGCAAGATATAAATCGTATAGACAACAACACTTGCCTCGATAATCGTTAACAAAACTCCGACGAACACGGCTCACTCGAAACAGCCCAGAAACCTTCAACCTCCGTAATACACAACGAAAATATGATCACAACGAGGTTCAAGACCAACAACAACTGAAATCACGCTAAACTATCGAGGAAAACTCATTGGAACATTTAATCGAACATTAAATGTTCAATAATTCCCAAGAACACTCGAATCGTCAATCGAGTTAAATAAACTCGAGATATAGATATACAATCCATATAATATGATTAATAACATCATACTACACCAACCGATTCATCAAAATCGAACTAGGATCGGAATCAAGAACAAATCTCCAAAAAGTCAACCCGATGAAAAATCAAGAAATTACCTCGATTCAACAAAGAGGAAGGATTAGACATTGATATGATCTCCTAGAGCCTTCCCAAAACACATTAGCATGGAGTAGAATCGACCAATACCTCGAACCCTAGTTCACCCGATCGCCCGCCGCGAGAAAAAGTGAAGAAATGGGTGAAATAAGGTGAGAAAACCCGCCTGTCCCGTTTTATACTAACACGGACGCACGACCATCACGCACGACCGGATGCTCGTGCGTATGGTCTTGAGTTAGGCCACTGCCCAACATCAAACAACACGCACGAGCAGCACGCACGAGCACTCGCCGTGGCTTGCCCGCGTCCTCGCTTCGCCGACTACAGCATGCGGTGCATCAAGGCGCACGAGCATCACGCACGAGCACATGCTCGTGTGGAATGCTCGTGTGCTACACTAAGGGACCAATATCGAGCCCGGCAGTTCTCCAAAATCACCCAGAACAAAACCAACTCGAGAAGGGACGATAACAAGGGGTCACAATGCCCTCAAAGAGGCAAAAAGACAACGGAGTACAATATGCCATGTCACACATGTAATATCCGGAATTTCTACTACAACGGTTTGATATTATTTTATCCGAGTTATATTGTACAGCGTGGAATCTGTACAGTAGGGATAAAATAAATAAAGGACTGAGATGTCAGTATCGGTATAATTGTCGTATCTGGTCGACAGTTACATTTGAGGATATCGTGTATCAGGTTATCGTACTTTCGATATAGAGTATATCGTATAAGAATATTATTGGATTCAGTGTTTGTGTTCAGTGTGTCTTATGTTCGTTTTTGGTACGTCAAGATGTTGGACAGAAATTGCGGGAAATGGCTAAGTGTTCATTAGCGCACGCTACTGGGTACAGGTAGCGCACGCTACGAATTATTGATAGCGTACGCTAAGAGGTTCGGTTACGTACGCTAAGAAGGACCCCTATCGTACGTAACAACTTGCTGGGTTAGTTCCGGAAGGTGGCTGACAGGTAGGCCCAGGTTGATTTTTATATTCAGTTAGCGCACGCTAACGTATGTTGGTTAGCGCACGCTAACATCTGATCGCCAATAATGGAATCTTAGCTTTCGGCGGGTGGACCCGGCCACTTATGACGCGTTTCCATATAAGGTCAGCGGGTGTTTGTCATGTAGGGCTAGCGCACGCTAAACCGTATGGTTAGCGCACGCTAATTCCAGATCGGTCAAAGGAATCCCGATAATCGCGGATGCTTTCGGCATGTGGGGGCACAAGTGGTAGGTGTGTACTGTAGCAAGTCAACTTCGGATAGCGCACGCTAAGGTAAATGACTTGCGTACGCTAAGCAGGATTTTTTACGTACGTTAATGCATGGGCATTACGTACGTAAGCTAGTTTACGAAGCGAGGCGAGCCTCTGGCTGATAGCGCACGCTAACAAAGTCAGTTAGCGCACGCTAAGGCGGTAGCGCACGCTAAACATGAGATGATAGCGCACGCTAATAATGAATATTATAAAAGGGGACAGAAGGTTGCTGAGAAGCATTTCATCATTTTCTTCTTTCAGTCGAGAGAGAGAGATAGAGAGTTGGGATATATTTGAGGTTCCCAAACAATGTATAATGATAATCTTTAACAACATTAGATTGAGCGCTTGGATTCAAGCCTTGTCCTTCAAGTTGTTCGTGATTCTTTAGATGGAGTTCTAGTGTTCTTCTTTTTGGTTCATCTAAACCAGGTTGAGATTATTGATCGGCGATTATAACCGGATGTTGTGGTCGTGTTCGAGCGTGTTCGTGAATTGCATGGTCAGGGCCGAGGAGCTCGTAGAAGAAGGCATTGTGACTGGTAGCGGCTTCATCATCATCGTATCGGTATCGAGGCAAGTTATTACTTGCTCAGTTATAATATTTAATGAATGGTTTCAGTTTCATTTCGTTTATAATGCATATAGCGATGACTATTATTGTGAACTCTGGGTATTCGGATCGCATATCGTTCCTTCGATTCTGGGAGGTAAATCATAATGTATATGCTTTATCTCAGTTATTGGTATGTTCGAGTATCGAGGTTACATTATGGTAAAGATGAGGATATGAGTATCTATAGTTCATTGTACGTTTGGATCGCCGAGCATTGAGGATAATCGTCGGTGATGATTGGACATCGAGGTTGCTCCCGAAGGACTCGGGGCAAGTATTCCATATTGATTATGGTTTAATGTTATTTATTTTGGTCTCGTACATTTTCTTTCATGTTGTTGAACATGAAGTCGTCCTAGTAAATTGTCATGTTGTCGTGCATGTTATGTTGTTCATGTTGATGAATGTGTTGATTTGCATATGTGTATGCATATTGTGTTGTTTATGTTGTGTAAATAATCCGATGGGATTATGAGTATCTATGTTGAGGGCGCTGGATCGAATGTCCATCATGCGTTGGTTCGACGGGATCATCATGAGGATCTATGCTGAGGGCGCTGGATCATTGGACAGGTTTTCCACCATGCGTTGGTTCGACGGGATCATCATGGGGATCAATGCTGAGGGCGCTGGATCGTTGGATTACCAGTATTGTGTTGATGGAATCTTGTGAATTCGCATCATTGATTTTATCATGTGTTGTTGTTCATATGTGTATTGTTGGTTATCCACCTTATGATGATCTGATAGGATCATCAAGGGGATCTATGCTGAGGGCGCTGGATCGTTGGATTTCCATTGAGTATACATGATTGTTATTGTTGTGATCATATTGACGTGGTCATATGAGTATGTATTTGTAGGTCTTGTGTTAGGACCGTGTCCGTATTGCATTGTTCTGATCTCGGATTAGACTGATATGATTGTCTTGGCACTTCATATCTCAAGGTATGTCCCGTATTTTCCTTTGGTATTTGTCCTTGATGGATAATCGGTTATCGTCTTGGGATTTGATGATATTATTCGATGGATCGTATTGGTCAGAAATGGTATATTTCCGTATCGTGAGTTGGTTATGATAGTTTGAGAATCTTGAGTATTGTTTGAGGTACAATACAGACATTATGTTCGAGTTTATTGGTTAATCGAGTACAGGATGTGAAATGTGATAATGGTTATTCTGATGAGAATTACTTGAGTAAGTACAGTTATGGCGGTAAGATTACGTTGGTCGTATTCTTATTTTGTATTCTCATTGGTATGTAATTATTAATGTGATGTGACGGTTATCATTGTTGGATATTATGGCTTACCCCGTCGTGGGATTTATTTTTAGGTTCTTGGAGTATCGAGCTTGTAGCGGTCGTGAAGAGATGAGTTTCCCGGAGGATACTGGCTATGACATGTTTTGTGTATTGAGTTTCTTGATTGGTTCTCGTGTTCCGCTGCTAGAGTATCTTTATGGTTGGTCTTTTTCCGCTGCGTGAGTATTTTGAAATGCTCTTTTGGTATCTGGTAACTGAGGTTACTTTGGAAATCATTTTCTAAACTTTTGAGTGTCGGCAGTTTGGCCTTGCGATTTCAAATGAGTTTTTACGAAGGTTTTCGATAAATGGATTTTATAAGTCTTTGTGAATTTTTAAAGATAGTACCATCGTTGGCCTCTTCGGCATTTGTTAATGTTTGCGAAAATTCTTTTAGCCTTGTGGGTTCCATCTCGGGGCCCACGGCGCTGTAATATTTCCGGTTAAATCTGGGGGTGTTACAGAATATGGTATCGGAGCTTAGGTTGAGAAAACCTAGGCATTTGGGTCGAGTTGGGTCGTGTTTTTGTTGCGTCATTCGAGTTGTCGATTGACAAATGTTAGAGACGTTAGTCTTTGTTGTTCACTCAGGCTTGTGCGTTATCGGATTTGCCAGTATCGTACTGGGCTTGTTATAACTTTTCCAAATGATGTTAACGAGATTCTCTGGAATGAGATGTATTGTGTTCTTGAGTCGAACTGATTTGGCAAACTTGTGTTTTGAAAATATATATGTCGAGTATTTTCTAGAGTCGAGACATGTGCCAATATCACGGGGAATCGTCGGCTTCACGATCTGTAAGTATTTGGATTTTTGAATTTCATTGAGATTTATTGCCGTTCTAAGTTTATATGTTTTGAGATTCAACAAATATCATGCGTTACAGTATGAGATGCTAGAGTGGGACAGGATTGATGATCTTGAGAAACTATGATTTTGGAAATCAGTATGTTGGTTAGATTTTGGAACGGAATTGTGCATTTGGGGAGAAATATTGTGCATGGTTGAGAAGAACATGTAGCATGTTAATTCATTTTGAGATATATGAACTGCTTTTGATCATTTGAAAATGATACCTTTCAAAATGAATGTTTTACGGATGTTTTACGGAAAATGATTTTTGGGCCAAGACCCAATCGATTTTGAAATAGTTTTGTAACTCAGGACTTGGAGTCCGAAAAGAGTTTTCTACTTTTTAAACTTCTTGTAATGCGGAACAAGATACGGGCTGAGACCCTAATGTTTCAAAAGAAAGGTATTTTGTTTTCTAAAACTCCCGAGATTTGTAAAACTCTTTATCAATCGTTTATTTATTTTATTCCTACCTTTTGAGGTTTTTGGTTCACTTGTTCAAATGGAACTTCTCGGGAAGTCTTTCGTTGTGTTTGATTTGTTGATTTGTTTCAATGTTTTGTCATATCATATTTGAGGTGATCCAGGATGGATTAAGGATTGACGTTGCGAGTAGTATGTAGAGAGGAGTTTTTATCAGAGTCTATATATTTGAGATTTTGGAACTCTATCCTGTGGTTTTCTGATGGAATATCAGTGGATATTGATGACGAGCCGAAGTGGTATACAGGAGTATGGATATGCACAAGCATTTGCATAAATTTCATTTTATTTAATCGTGTCTATTCGAAAAGAATTTTGATCGAGAACTTGGCACCAACGAGCCAATTTAATTTTTAAAATTGATTTCGTGGTCTTACGAAAATTTATGTTTTGAGTTTTCAAACTCTTGAAAGAACTTTCGAAAATTGTCTTCGTGAGAAGAATATATGATTTCAAACTGGCTTTGGAAATGTGATTGATGTACAAACACATTTAGTGCATCGGGCATATCATATCGAGGGTACAAGGAAAAGAGATTCGAAGTTTAGTATGGTAGATTGGTTATGCAAGGATGATCGGTTGTTTGATCAGATAAGAGAAATATACTGCGTGTTGTAGATTCATGTGCAAGATGTAAATTTGGAACTTTGGACTTTGTAAAACAGGGACATACGTGCTATGTGAGTCCATGGGTGCGGTAGTAGCACAATCTTACCATAGTGATCTTTGAATGATTTCTTTGTAAGTGTAAATTTGGGGATGGTGACCCCATGCTGGTTGTTTTGGATATTGAGTGGTCGTTCCCACTCCTTGTATGAATTGATATGTTCGTCGATTTGCGATTCGTTATTCGTATGCCGAGGGAAATGTTCGCCAGTTGGGTATGTTTATTGAGATCTACTGTACGTGATTGATTTGTCATTTTGAGAATGTTATTCTTTCGTATATCTGTTTCTGTGGTTCTGTGTTGATCGTGTTGGAGTTTACCGTGTGAAGGTATTCTCGATTTCGTTGATCGTTCGTCGGTAATATTGGAGTTTATCACGTTGATGATATTCTCGAGTGTGTTTTGACCTCTGGTTGGTCATATTGGAATTTATCATGTCGATGATAAATTCGGTTGATTGTTGATCATTGTTGGTGATCATGTGAGCGTTTGGATTTTGTGTCGGTGTCTCAGGATTCGTGTCGTTTTGGGTAGTTGTTTCACATATATATCGGATATTATTTATTTTATCGGAATTGGAATTTGATCATGTGATCAGGCAAACAGGATTTGTCACGGATAGATTATTTCATCTGACAATGATATAATTTTGTTGAGACTCAAGGAATCGTGATGGTAAGCGTATTGGGACTGTACAGTGAGATCGCTTGCCAGTATATCAAGAGATCGTCGACCTGCGTATTGTAAGTGTACTCTCTTGGTTATTCAGTAATGATGATGATTGATCGTTGTCGTGATGGCTTGGGATATTTTGGTTGAACGGTATGTTTGTTTTGTTTTTATGACGGATTGCAAGTTTCGAGGACGAAACTTATTTTAAGTGGTGTAGAATGTAATATCTGGAATTTCTACTACATCTGTTTGATATTATTTTATCCGAGTTATATTGTACAGCGTGGAATCTGTACAGTAGGGATAAAATAAATAAAGGACTGAGATGTCAGTATCGGTATAATTGTCGTATCTGGTCGACAGTTACATTTGAGGATATCATGTATCAGGTTATCGTACTTTCGATATAGAGTATATCGTATAAGAATATTATTGGATTCAGTGTTTGTGTTCAGTGTGTCTTATGTTCGTTTTTGGTATGTCAAGATGTTGGACAGAAATTGCGGGAAATGGCTAAGTGTTCATTAGCGCACGCTACTGGGTACAGGTAGCGCACGCTACGAAGTATTGATAGCGTACGCTAAGAGGTTTGGTTACGTACGCTAAGAAGGACCCCTAACGTACGTAACAACTTGCTGGGTTAGTTCCGTAAGGTGGCCGACAGGTAGGCCCAGGTTGATTTTTATATTCAGTTAGCGCACGCTAACGTATGTTGGTTAGCGCACGCTAACATCAGATCGCCAATAATGGAATCTTAGCTTTCGGCGGGTGGACCCGGCCACTTACGACGCGTGTCCAGATAAGGTCAGCGGGTGTTTGTCATGTAGGGCTAGCGCACGCTAAACCATATGGTTAGCGCACGCTAATTCCAGATCGGTCAAAGGAATCCCGATAATCGCGGATGCTTTCGGCATGTGGGGGCACGAGTGGTAGGTGTGTACTGTAGCAAGTCAACTTCGGATAGTGCACGCTAAGGTAAATGACTTGCGTACGCTAAGCAGGATGTTTTACGTACGTTAATGCATGGGCATTACATACGTAAGCTAGTTTACGAAGCGAGGCAGTAGCCTCTGGGGTTCGATAGCGCACGCTAACAAAGTCAGTTAGCGCACGCTAAGGCGGTAGCGCACGCTAAACATGAGATGATAGCGCACGCTAATAATGATTATTATAAAAGGGGACAAAAGGTTGCTGAGAAGCATTTCATCATTTTCTTCTTTCAGTCGAGAGAGAGAGAGAGAGAGAGAGAGAGAGAGAGAGAGAGAGAGAGAGAGAGAGAGAGAGAGAGAGAGAGAGAGAGAGAGAGTTGGGATATATTTGAGGTTCCCAAACAATGTATAATGATAATCTTTAACAACATTAGATTGAGAGCTTGGATTCAAGCCTTTTCCTTCAAGTTGTTCATGATTCTTTGGATGGAGTTCTAGTGTTCTTCTTTTTGGTTCATCTAAACCAGGCTGAGATTATTGATCGGCGATTATAACCGGATGTTGTGGTCATGTTCGAGCGTGTTCGTGAATTGCATGGTCAGGGCCGAGGAGCTCGTAGACGAAGGCATTGTGACTGGTAGCGGCTTCATCATCATCGTATCGGTATCGAGGCAAGTTATTACTTGCTCAGTTATAATATTTAATGAATGGTTTCAGTTTCATTTCGTTTATAATGCATATAGCGATGATTATTATTGTGAACTCTGGGTATTCGGATCGCATATCGTTCCTTCGATTCTAGGAGGTAAATCATAATGTATATGCTTTATCTCAGTTATTGGTATGTTCGAGTATCGAGGTTACATTATGGTAAAGACGAGGATATGAGTATCTATAGTTCATTGTACGTTTGGATCGCCGAGCATTGAGGATAATCGTCGGTGATGATTGGACATCGAGGTTGCTCCCGAAGGACTCGGGGCAAGTATTCCATATTGATTATGGTTTAATGTTATTTATTTTGGTCTCGTACATTTTCTTTCATGTTGTTGAACATGAAGTCGTCCTAGTAAATTGTCATGTTGTCGTGCATGTTATGTTGTTCATGTTGATGAATGTGTTGATTTGCATATGTGTATGCATATTGTGTTGTTTATGTTGTGTAAATAATCCGATGGGATTATGAGGATCTATGCTGAGGGCGCTGGATCGAATGTCCATCATGCGTTGGTTCGACGGGATCATCATGAGGATCTATCTTTGAGGCTGGATCATTGGACGGAGTTTTCCACCATGCGTTAAATGCAGCGGGATCATCATGGGAATCAATGCTGAGGGCGCTGGATCGTTGGATTACCAGTATTGTGTTGATGGAATCTTGTGAATTCGCATCATTGATTTTATCATGTGTTGTTGTTCATATGTGTATTGTTGGTTATCCACCTTATGATGATCTGATAGGATCATCAAGGGGATCTATGCTGAGGGCGCTGGATCGTCGGATTTCCATTGAGTATACATGATTATTCTTGTTGTGATCATATTGACGCGGTCATATGAGTATTTATTTGTAGGTCTTGTGTTAGGACCGTGTCCGTATTGCATTGTTCTGATCTCGGATTAGACTGATATGATTGTCGTGGCACTTCATATCTCAAGGTATGTCCCGTATTTTCCTTTGGTATTTGTCCTTGATGGACAATCGGTTATCGTCTTGGGATTTGATGATATTATTCGATGGATCGTATTGGTCAGAAATGGTATATTTCCGTATCGTGAGTTGGTTATGATAGTTTGAGAATCTTGAGTATTGTTTGAGGTACAATACAGATATTATGTTCGAGTTTATTTTTTAATCGAGTACAGGGTGTGAAAGGTGATAATGGTTATTCTGATGAGAATTACTTGAGTAAGTAAAGTTATGGCGGTAAGATTACGTTGGTCGTATTCTTATTTTGTATTCTCATTGGTATGTAATTATTAATGTGATGTGACGGTTATCATTGTTGGATATTATGGCTGACCCCGTCGTGGGATTTATTTTTAGGTTCTTGGAGTATCGAGCTTGTAGCGGTCGTGAAGAGATGAGTTTCCCGGAGGATACTGGCTATGACATGTTTTGTGTATTGAGTTTCTTGATTGGTTCTCGTGTTCCGCTGCTAGAGTGTCTTTATGGTTGGTCTTTTTCCGCTGCGTGAGTATTCTGAAATGCTCTTTTGGTATCAGTAAGCGAGGTTACTTTGGAAATCATTTTCTAAACTTTTGAGTGTCGGCAGTTTGGCCTTGCGATTTCAAATGAGTTTTTACGACGGTTTTCGATAAATGGATTTTATAAGTCTTTGTGAATTTTTAAAGATAGTACCATCGTTGGCCTCTTCGGCATTTGTTAATGTTTGCGAAAATTCTTTTAGCCTTGTGGGTTCCATCTCGGGGCCCACGGCGCTGTAATATTTCCGGTTAAATCTGGGGGTATTACAAAATATGGTATCGAAGCTTAGGTTGAGAAAACCTAGGCATTTGGGTCGAGTTGGGTCGTGTTTTTGTTGCGTCATTCGAGTTGTCGATTGACAAATGTTAGAGACGTTAGTCTTTGTTGTTCACTCAGGCTTGTGCGTTATCGGATTTGCCAGTATCGTACTGGGCTTGTTATAACTTTTCCAAATGATGTTAACGAGATTCTCTGGAATGAGATGTATTGTGTTCTTGAGTCGAACTGATTTGGCAAACGTGTGTTTTGAAAATATCCATGTCGAGTATTTTCTAGAGTCGAGACATGTGCCGGTATCACGGGGAATCGTCGGCTTCACGATCTGTAAGTATTTGGATTTTTGAATTTCATTGAGATTTATTGCCGTTCTAAGTTGATATGTTTTGAGATTCAGCAGATATCATGCGTTACAGTATGAGATGCCAGAGTGGGACAGGATTGATGATCTTGAGAAACTATGATTTTGAAAATCAGTATGTTGGTTAGATTTTGGAACGGAATTGTGCATTTGGGGAGAAATATTGTGCATGGTTGAGAAGAACATGTAGCATGTTAATTCATTTTGAGATATATGAACTGCTTTTGATCATTTGAAAATGATACCTTTCAAAATGAATGTTTTACGGATGTTTTACGGAAAATGATTTTTGGGCCAAGACCCAATCGATTTTGAAATAGTTTTGTAACTCAGGACTTGGAGTCCGAAAAGAGTTTTCTACTTTTTAAACTTCTTGTAATGCGGAACAAGATACGGGCTGAGACCCTAATGTTTCAAAAGAAAGGTTTTTTGTTTTCTAAAACTCCCGAGATTTGTAAAACTCTTTATCAATCGTTTATTTATTTTGTTCCTACCTTTTGAGGTTTTTGGTTCACTTGTTCAAATGGAACTTCTCGGGAAGTCTTTCGTTGTGTTTGATTTGTTGATTTGTTTCAATGTTTTGTCATATCATATTTGAGGTGATCCAGGATGTATTAAGGATTGACGTTGCGAGTAGTATGTAGAGAGGAGTTTTTATCAGAGTCTATATATTTGAGATTTTGGAACTCTATCCTGTGGTTTTCTGATGGAATATCAGTGGATATTGATGACGAGCCGAAGTGGTATACAGGAGTATGGATATGCACAAGCATTTGCATAAATTCCATTTTATTTAATCGTGTCTATTCGAAAAGAATTTTGATCGAGAACTTGGCACCAGCGAGCCGATTTAATTTTTAAAATTGATTTCGTGGTCTTACGAAAATTTATGTTTTGAGTTTTCAAACTCTTGAAAGAACTTTCGAAAATTGTCTTCGTGACAAGAATATATGATTTCAAACTGGCTTTGGAAATGTGATTGATGTACATACGCATTTAGTGCATCGGGCATATCATATCAAGGGTACAAGGAAAAGAGATTCGAAGTTTAGTATGGTAGATTGGTTATGCAAGGATGATCGGTTGTTTGATCAGATAAGAGAAATATACTGCGTATTGTAGATTCATGTGCAGGATGTAAATTTGGAACTTTGGACTTTGTAAAACAGGGACATACGTGCTATGTGAGTCCATGGGTGCGGTAGTAGCGCAATCTTACCATAGTGATCTTTGAATGATTTCTTTGTAAGTGTAAATTTGTGGATGGTGACCCCATGCTGGTTGTTTTGGATATTGAGTGGTCGTTCCCACTCCTTGTATGAATTGATATGTTCGTCGATTTGCGATTCGTTATTCGTATGCCGAGGGAAATGTTCGCTAGTTGGGTATGTTTATTGAGATCTACTGTACGTGATTGATTTGTCATTTTGAGAATGTTATTCTTTCGTATATCTGTTTCTGTGGTTCTGTGTTGATCGTGTTGGAGTTTACCGTGTGAAGGTATTCTCGATTTTCGTTGATCGTTCGTCAGTAATATTGGAGTTTATCACGTTGATGATATTCTCGAGTGTGTTTTGACCTCTGGTTGGTCATATTGGAATTTATCATGTCGATGATAAATTCGGTTGATTGTTGATCATTGTTGGTGATCATCTGAGCGTTTGGATTTTGTGTCGGTGTCTCAGGATTCGTGTCGTTTTGGGTAGTTGTTTCACATATATATCGGATATTATTCATTTTATCGGAATTGGAATTTGATCATGTGATCAGGCAAACAGGATTTGTCACGGATAGATTATTTCATCTGACAATGATATAATTTTGTTGAGACTCAAGGAATCGTGATGGTAAGCGTATTGGGACTGTACAGTGAGATCGCTTGCCAGTATATCAGGAGATCGTCGAACTGCGTATTGTAAGTGTACTCTCTTGGTTATTCAGTAATGATGATGATTGATCGTTGTCGTGATGGCTTGGGATATTTTGGTTGAACGGTATGTTTGTTTTGTTTTTATGACGGATTGCAAGTTTCGAGGACGAAACTTATTTTAAGTGGTGTAGAATGTAATATCCTAATTTCTACTACATTTGTTTGATATTATTTTATCCGAAGTTATATTATGCAGTGTGGAATCATGCATGAGGGATAAAATAAATAAAGGATCGAGATGTCGATATCGGTATAATTGTCGTATCCGGTACGCTATATTTGAGGATATCGTGTATCGAGTTATCGTACTTTCGATATAGAGTATATCGTATAAGAATATTATTGGATTCGGTGTTTGTGTTCGGTGTGTCTTATGTTCGTTTTGGTACGTCAAGATGTTGGACGAAATTGCGGAAATGGCTAAGTGTTCATTAGCGTACATCGGGTACAGTGTAGCGCACGCTACGGTATTGATAGCGTACGCTAAGAGGTTCGATTACGTACGCTAAGAAGGACCCCTAACGTGCGTAACGACTTGCCGGGTTAGTTCCGGAAGGTGGCCGGCAGGTAGGCCCAGGTTGATTTTTATATTGATTAGCGCACGCTAACGTATGTTGGTTAGCGCACGCTAACATCGGATCGCCAATAATGGAATCTTAGCTTTCGGCGGTGGACCCGGCCACTTACGGCAGCGTGTCCGGATAAGGTCGGCGGGTGTTTGTCATGTAGGGCTAGCGCACGCTAAACCGTATGGTTAGCGCACGCTAATTCCAGATCGGTCAAAGGAATCCCGATAATCGCGGATGCTTTCGGCATGTGGGGGCACGAGTGGTAGGTGTGTACTGTAGCAAGTCAACTTCGGATAGCGCACGCTAAGGTAAATGGCTTGCGTACGCTAAGCAGGATGTTTTACGTACGTTAATGCATGGGCATTACGTACGTAAGCTAGTTTACGAAGCGAGGCAGTAGCCTCTGGGCTTCGATAGCGCACGCTAACAAAGTCAGTTAGCGCACGCTAAGGCGGTAGCGCACGCTAAACATGAGATGATAGCGCACGCTAATAATGAATATTATAAAAGGGGACAGAAGGTTGCTGAGAAGCATTTCATCCACTACACCACAAATGGCCTTCAGCAACGTTTATTTCGATGTTACAAGCAAAAGTGTTAGCATAGATGCCTTAAAATTGATCTACGCTAACACTTGTTTTTATTGTTACAGTTGATAGTAACCGGTGTTGCCATAGTATCTAGGGTAACACCAAATTAGGTGTTACCGTTGATCTTTAAAAAAAGCGTTACAAGGGAAGAAAAAAATAGGTGGAAAATAAGGAAAAAACTGTAAAAATTGTAACGACCCGATTTTTCTATAGTATTTTATGAATATATTTTTATAATAAGGAAAGCCTGTAAAAATTTAAAGTCGTTACACTAGTAGAATAAACATCAAAGAATTCGGTACGTCTCATTTTGTAATGTATATTAGTAAAGTAAAAACAAACACTACTGCAAAAACAGCATTTACTGACACTTAGTTTCTGACACTTTATCAAAAGTGTCAGTAACTTCAGACATTTGACTCATTTTTTGTTTTTAACATAATTGTGTCATAAGATACTGACACTTAAGTATCAGTAATTTGAGTATCGAAATTTACAGACACTTGAATATCAATAATAAAAAATTACAATAACCTATAATAATGAATTCATTAATTTTTTTATTTAATTTTATTAGAATATTAATTAGCTATCTATACCCTAATTCTTCACTGTTCGTGGGTTCTGGTTTCTTCCCTTTCTTCCCGCAGCCTTGCCCCTTTCTCGAATCCTTGCTTCCTCATCGTACACCTAGTAACCACCATTTATTTTCCTTCATGTTATTGGAGAAACCTGCTTCGGAGAATCTCTAGCCGTGCGTCAAAACTACCGCGAAGGTCTGCCGTGTTATTAACACTACCGCCGTGCCAAGGACTTCTGTTTGAGCAGCCGCGGTGAGAAAAAAATTGATTCTCAAATTAGGGTTTTACACAGACCTCGGCGTTTTCTCCGTCAAACCTCGTCCTAGATCCCTAACGTTCTCTCAGCTCAGCATCCATGGGGTATGCATGTACATCTTGTTCTATGTCATTATTGTTATTTGTTGTGAAATCTATTTGTTATTTCATAATCTATCTAATGAATTTCCTGGGATAGAGGGGGCGGGGGTGGGAACTTAATGCCTCTTATTTCAGTAATTGTATTGTCCAAATGCACCCTCTAAACGCCTTCTATTGCTCAAAGAGTGTAATTAGTTGAAGGAGCTTTTACATGCTAAAGTGTCTGCTATATCCGCTATTTGTTGATATGGTAATTTACTCTACATTCCTGACGCCACGAAAGATGCTGGGCTGTGAATTCAGAATGATTTACGGGATGTCATTGCGTTTTGTGTAAAACAACCCTATTTTATTGTTAAATACTTTTCAGTTATTTCCATATCTAATGACTAATGAGGTACATATGTCAATGGCAGTTACAAGCTCAGATTACTTTTATCTTTACCAAGACATTGTTGCTCAGGTTTAAGCATCGAGGCTCTTTTGTGTTATTCATTGTCCACATGTATTGTGTTAAGTCGTGGTGTTTTTTTGTATTTTCGAGGGATCTTTCAACCATTTATGCTTGTCAATTTGATATTCTAAGAAAAATGGTGTTTGTGGGATACTAGCTAAGCTGTACATGCTCTATTTTTGTTCTATCATATAAAGGCTGATCGTACTTTATGGTCCTTTCCATATCTTGCTAAGTATCTTACTCCAAAATTACGATCCTTATTTGATTTGGCTTTTATGGTTCAAAATCGAGTTTTTTTAGGGTACTTCTTTACACTTTCACTCTTTAAAGTAATTAAATGGTCGGCGCTTATGGTGTTGCTCATTAGCTTAAGTAGTTGGGCAAATTTTTGAGGAGAAGAAAAATAGAATTAAAAAGAAGTCTTACATCGGATCATTTATGAAGTAAATGAGAGCGAGAACTCCGAGGTAGACGAGTATTGTTCATTTGATGTTTTGTTCATCCCCCTCCTTATGTGCAAAGCACCATCTTTATAAATGCATGCCTACCTTTTTGATTTTTTCGTAAATTCCAGTTAACGAAAAACCACCAAACTATATCTTCGATCATGGTTACTTCTCTTATAATCTTGAGTATTTTAAGATGGATAAGCAATCCAATTTGATGTCTCAATGAAATGATGATTAATCGTGGCTCTATTATCTTCCAAGAAGCTTACCGATTCTTGCACGCATTATATAAGTGTTCTTTGTCGAACTTAGATAAATCGGTCATGGTCCACAAAAGTTGTTCTTCCTCAACATAAATCATGTCTACAAACACATGAGATCTCAAAGATTTTACCACAAAATTGGCGGTTCCATGTCTACAGATTTTAATAACTTAATCAAACGAGAAAAAGAGAAGGTTACGATTGATATTAGTGATTCTTATATTTATTTGAAGTTTGATATGGTTGCATATGGAATTATGAAGTTTAATTTCAGAGCTTAAATGTTCACTTGGCCATCGCGCTGCATTTTCATAGCTAATCACCCTGGAACCACTTGCTCCATTTTTTACTTGAAATGATGGGGTATATGACAATTTTAGGTGTTGTTAGCAGCTCAGAGGATTATTTAGTTTCCACTTTTTTCCCTTTATTTGAATATCTACTACTTGTTTTAAATTCTGTTCTATCTGATATTCTATCTGATATCCCAATTAATCATTTTCCTAATAATTTATTTGAAGGTAGCCTATTGTAGTTTAATAGGAGGGGAGCGGAGGGGAAAGGTGCAAATACATCCTTTAAATTATAATCGGCTGGCACTGCAGATAGACACATGCCCAAAAGCTACTCAATGAACATGTCCACCGATTTTATTCCTATGTTTGTCTTTGGCGAGTCATCTCAAGGTTGGTGCAACTGTTTGTTACACAATTATCGCATTAACAAAATATTTATTATTTATTCGCTATCCGACGTTTCATTCAGGAAGGCCAGGGACAATACATTTACAACACATTCTACCTTTTACTGTTTTATCAATGAACCTTAGCGTTGAAATTCCTCTGTTATCATCTTGATAAAACTATTATTGTTAGTTAACTAGTATGCGAATATTCCAGTTTCATATGAATTCATGGACTTTTGCAAGTGATCGAAGTGCTCAGATAAAATGGTACTGCAAATCCAACGATTGATGAAAATGTTTTCCAATTGGGAATTAGTATTTAGTAAACATTGAAATTCTTATGGAGTGCTTTTTGTCACTGGGGGAACTGAGGTCTAAATGATATCTAAACCATCTTGCCTTCATGAATCCAAAATCGAGATGACCTTCTAAACAAAAATGAAGTGGTGCTATTCCATGAAACTTTTCTTTACACTTTTACCAGTTACTATTCGTGTCGTTACTAAAAGTTATTTTCTCATGGTTCTGTTCCATTCTCTCTTTATTGAGACAGTTATGGGTCAGTGATTTTTCAAATAGATTACTATGCATATATATTGTCTAAGCATATTTATGCGAATATGGAAACTGGTGATTACTAACAGGCACTTTTCATGGAAAATATTTTGAAACATATAAGAATGAGCTTCCTGAATTACCTTGTGATATGTTCCTTCCGGTTTTGAATGGTACTTTCATTACTTAACAATTTCTAAAGTCGTATAGTTCTCAGAATTTTGGTACTATGCATATATTATTGTTATTGTTTGTATTTTATGTTTCTGTTAATTATTTGAGGGAAATACTTGATACTTTTATTTACAGGCTGATGTTAAGAAAGCTCTTGAAACGGAAGGTGTTGAGGCTGCTAATAAATTGATTCATGATGGCAAAGAACACCGACCATCTTATCTAATTGGGAGACTTATTCAGAAAAAGGAACCAAAATCGAAGTCTTCAGCATCACCATCCGTTCAAGTTGCTGATCAGTACGTGGCGGACCTAACGGCTAAGATCAGGGCTCAACTTCAACAAGAGATGGATGAAAAACTTGACCAAAAAGTTCGCGAAATGATGAAAATGTTGGTCGAGAAGAATCCAGATTTGAACTTAAAGATTGATGACTCTCAGAAATCAGTCGAGGAGTCCTATGGCGGTGACAATTTCACTCCTTGGTGATCTCATCATTTTATATTATGCTAGCTAAGTGACTCAAGTAGTTTTGTTATATTTATGGATTGCGATCGTAACATGTTCTTAGCTATTATGGATTGAATATTAGCAGTCATGTATTTTGGGTGTTGTTATGGTTGACATTGTTTTAATGGTATCGACTGTTTTATGGTAATATTTATTTTCTAATATAACATTTTGCTTTTTAGCATGAAAATTGTTGGTAAAAACCTGCAAAAATGTAGCCATAGACTATAATTTATAATTCTTTCTGTTGGCAAAATATAAAAATTGTGTTGGCAAAGATTAAAAGTGTGTTGGCAAAAGTTATAACCGTTCATATATAAGTGTAGCCATAGTGTTAAAGTTGTTGGTAAATATGTCAAAGTGTTTCACAATTTAATGTTACATTAGACCTCATGAGTGTTGGCATAGGTATACGGCTACACAAATCTTTGTGTCACCAAATATATAAAAGTGTGGCCTTAAGTCTACGGCAACACAAAATCTAGTGTAGCCACAGACAATAAAAGTGTTGGCATAGGGTTCTATTGCTACACTTTTTTAAGATGTTACCAAAAACAAGAAAAGTGTTACCTTAGACCCCTATGGTTGCGGCCGTTTTTGTAACACTTTCGAATTTGGTCAAAGTGTAGCCATAGCTTGTTTTTCTACCTTCAGCAACACTTTTTGGACTTTTGAACACAGTTTTTCAGGTGTTGCTGAAACCCATATATGGTGTAGTGATCATTTTCTTCTTTCAGTCGAGAGAGAGAGAGAGAGTTGGGATATATTTGAGGTTCCCAAACAATGTATAATGATAATCTTTAACAACATTAGATTGAGATCTTGGATTCAAGCCTTGTCCTTCAAGTTGTTCATGATTCTTTGGATGGAGTTCTAGTGTTCTTCTTTTTGGTTCATCTAAACCAGGTTGAGATTATTGATCGGCGATTATAACCGGATGTTGTGGTCGTGTTCGAGCGTGTTCGTGAATTGCATGGTCAGGGCCGAGGAGCTCGTAGACGAAGGCATTGTGACTGGTAGCGGCTTCATCATCATCGTATCGGTATCGAGGCAAGTTATTACTTGCTCAGTTATAATATTTAATGAATGGTTTCAGTTTCATTTCGTTTATAATGCATATAGCGATGATTATTATTGTGAACTCTGGGTATTCGGATCGCATATCGTTCCTTCGATTCTAGGAGGTAAATCATAATGTATATGCTTTATCTCAGTTATTGGTATGTTCGAGTATCGAGGTTACATTATGGTAAAGACGAGGATATGAGTATCTATAGTTCATCAGACGTTTGGATCGCCGAGCATTGAGGATAATCGTCGGTGATGATTGGACATCGAGGTTGCTCCCGAAGGACTCGGGGCAAGTATTCCATATTGATTATGGTTTAATGTTATTTATTTTGGTCTCGTACATTTTCTTTCATGTTGTTGAACATGAAGTCGTCCTAGTAAATTGTCATGTTGTCGTGCATGTTATGTTGTTCATGTTGATGAATGTGTTGATTTGCATATGTGTATGCATATTGTGTTGTTTATGTTGTGTAAATAATTCGATGGGATTATGAGGATCTATGCTGAGGGCGCTGGATCGAATGTCCATCATGCGTTGGTTCGACGGGATCATCATGAGGATCTATGCTGAGGGCGTTGGATCATTGGACAGGTTTTACACCATGCGTTGGTTCGACGGGATCATCATGGGGATCTATGCTGAGGGCGCTGGATCGTTGGATTACCAGTATTGTGTTGATGGAATCTTGTGAAGTCGCATCATTGATTTTATCATGTGTTGTTGTTCATATGTGTATTGTTGGTTATCCACCTTATGATGATCTAATAGGATCATCAAGGGGATCTATGCTGAGGGCGCTGGATCGTCGGATTTCCATTGAGTATACATGATTGTTATTGTTGTGATCATATTGACGCGGTCATATGAGTATGTATTTGTAGGTCTTGTGTTAGGACCGTGTCCGTATTGCATTGTTCTGATCTCGGATTAGACTGATATGATTGTCGTGGCACTTCATATCTCAAGGTATGTCCCGTATTTTCCTTTGGTATTTGTCCTTGATGGACAATCAGTTATCGTCTTGGGATTTGATGATATTATTCGATGGATCGTATTGGTCAGAAATGGTATATTTCCGTATCGTTAGTTGGTTATGATAGTTTGAGAATCTTGAGTATTGTTTGAGGTACAATACAGATATTATGTTCGAGTTTATTGGTTAATCGAGTACAGGATGTGAAATGTGATAATGGTTATTCTGATGAGAATTACTTGCGTAAGTAAAGTTATGAAGGTAAGACTACGTTGGTCGTATTCTTATTTTGTATTCTCATTGGTATGTAATTATTAATGTGATATGACGGTTATCATTGTTGGATATTATGGCTGACCCCGTCGTGGGATTTATTTTTAGGTTCTTGGAGTATCGAGCTTGTAGCGGTCGTGAAGAGATGAGTTTCCCGGAGGATACTAGCTATGACATGTTTTGTGTATTGAGTTTCTTGATTGGTTCTCGTGTTCCGCTGCTAGAGTATCTTTATGGTTGGTCTTTTTCCGCTGCGTGAGTATTCTGAAATGCTCTTTTGGTATCTGGTAACTGAGGTTACTTTGGAAATCATTTTCTAAACTTTTGAGTGTCGGCAGTTTGGCCTTGCGATTTCAAATGAGTTTTTACGACGGTTTTCGATAAATGGATTTTATAAGTCTTTGTGAATTTTTAAAGATAGTACCATCGTTGGCCTCTTGGGCATTTGTTAATGTTTGCGAAAATTCTTTTAGCCTTGTGGGTTCCATGTCGGGGCCCACGGTGCTGTAATATTTCCGGTTAAATCTGGGGGTGTTACAACACATGCATATACACGACCTGTACGACATGCACAACATCAAGTCGTATCCGACGAACACCATGACACGGTCCATCATACCGCCCATAATAAAGAGAAATTCTAAATAATCATCAACGGGACAAAATAATTGGCAAATAATTCAAAATAATCGGAAACCAAAATATAGGGTATTACACTACGGTCTGTCGGAGTCACTCCTTTGTAAAAGTATTGTATCAAGAGATACTCGATGATTTGTTGTTGGGGTGAGCGTGCCACCAATTGTTTGAATCTATCCCAATATTCATGCAGGCTCTCTCCCATCATTTGTCTCGCACCACATATTTTCTTCGTTAGATTGGCTGTCCGAGAGGCCGGGAAATATATCTGCAAAAACTAGATCTCCATTTCATTCCATGTCATGATAGTGTCCGACGGTAAGTAGAATAACCAATCCTTAGACGAATCTTTTAATGAAAATGGAAAGGCTTTGAGCTTGATTTGTTCTTCGGTGACACCATTGGGCTTCATACTTAAACAAACCATATGGAATTCCTTAAGATGCTTGTGCGGATCATCTCCAGATAAACCATGGAATGCAGGCAGCAGGTGGATCAATCCCGACTTTAATTCAAAAGTATTGTTGTTGTCAATAGCCGGGACTGTGATGCAAAGTGGTTGTTGCGGTAGCTCTGGGTTGGCTAATTGCTTAAATGTCTTTTCAGCATCAACTGCCATGATTTCACTCTCGTTTTCCGATGCGCTGTGTGATGTTTCAAGAGAAACGATAAGTGTTTGGTGCTTCTCTGCTTTCTTTTGCTCTTTGATTGAAAACTCGATCTCGTTCGGTAATTTCTAGAAAATACTGCAAGTTTTATCTCCATGTGACCTTGTATTCATGCAAAACTAAAACAAGCGAATTAGTGCACAACTGACAATTATTATTAATTTTCAGAACGGACACTTGGTGACCCAGTGTCGAAATTGCAGAAAGTTTTTAACCCACAATAAGGAGAATTAATTTAACACCATTCCCCGGCAACGGCGCCAAAAATTTTGACCGCGCTATCGTGACACGTGAAAATTAGTTATTTTTATTTTTCCTTGGCTTACTTCTACTACTAGTAGTATCGGCAAGTAAGGGTCGATCCCACGAAGAACGGTAAATCAATTATGCTTTTTAAGAGTTAAATACTTTTAGCAAATAAAATAAAATAAAAAGGAGGGGGGTTGGCTTACTAATTTTTACTAACAAACAAATTGCGTAAAATAATTTAAAACACAATAACCAAAAGAGAATAAAAATCGAAAATAACAATTTAAGGAATAATATAGCTCTTAGTTCCGTTATCCACCGTTTCAAATTAATTCATGCTTTAATGCAGCGCTTATCTCTTCTCTAATATCATGAACTCCTATTCCGAAGCCAACAACAAGCTCTGTTGATCACAATTATTTCTTAAGTTTATTTAACTAAAATAAGCTCTTTAATTAAACATATCTAAGCGATGGATTCAAAACAAGCTCTTCAAATCGCGCTCGCTGGATGCATTAAAAACCAAAATAATGAAATAGGCAAGATATTAAGTTCATAATCTCAACTTAAGGGATCTCGATTCTGTGGTACTCAATTGAGAAAATTCAATTGTCGCTACTTGTGAAATTAAAATTGCAACAATTACGGATTACAATTTAATTCCTAGGATGAGACATAAAACTCCTAATCTAGTTGTCAAACCAAATCAAGAAATTATATGGCATAATAATGAATTCAATAACACAAAAGTAATTCAAGAGACTTCGAGTTAAGAATGCGCTACGGGATTAAAATCTGAATAATTCAAAAACGGTTTCAAACTTTCCTAAGAGCTAGAATGAGAAGGTTAGCCGGACAGGTTGGCTTTAGAAGACAAATAGTAATTTAGAATATGCATAAGAAAACAAAGTAGAATTATTCTCTCTTCCTCGTCGGAAAGTAAGCTCGGTTCCCTTCTATAACACCCCAATTCACAAGTGGGACATTACACGCCGTAGAACTCTCATGAGGTCTACCAGGCTAACACATGACACACATTCCGTACATGAAAATCCCAAAGACACAATCATAAATGTAAAATGGGGCCGTGGCCTCGACCAAAACATTTTAATAGATGTACGTGAAAATATAAATCAATACTATATCATTGCCCACGCAGGGGACTTTAACCGAATTTAATGAAAATCAGTCAAATTCCGATAACTCAAACAGTATAAATGACCACACATAAATAAAGACTCAGGCCTCATAATCATGCCAGTCCATCCTTTGCGTGCATATCCCGTGCCTGCTTCTCACCTCTTCTGGTACCTGAAATGCATAAGACGCATTTCCCCCATTTAAGGGGTTAGCATTCGAATAGCTAGTGCAAGTACACAATTACACTACATTATATACACATACGATTTTACACAATCATCTCAATTAGAAATCATTTGTCATAAATATTCCGGAATACTACATTGGCAATCAAATCAGTTATCAATTCATCACGATATCACAAAATCACAACTGGTATCCCGTAGCCGTACCCCTTAGTATCGACCCCCAGACATCCCGTCGAACGCTCCGGGTGGGATACCACTTCCGAGGCCATACCCCTTAGTATCGACCCCCAGACATCCCGTCGAACGCTCCGGGTGTAAGTTCAACCACACACGCACCCAAATCCACTTCTGCGGCCGTACCCCTTAATATCGACCCCCACACATCCCGTCGAACTCTCCAGGTGGAAGGAACACAACTCACGCACCCGAAAACCACAATTTATCATTCATTTCGTAAACGTAACATACATAACGGAATGTAATACATGTACTTCCCTTGGTTAACACGACGTGAAGGAAAACGGTGATCGGAAAGGTTTTTGGCCCGAATAATCTCCACAAGTCCGATCCTAGCACAATAACGATATACAACCAATCTCAATACTACGAAAACGTAGGTATTCATCCTAATTCTACCCGTTAGAACAATTCATCGGACAACACAAGGTCATAACCGGTTCACCTCTATCAATGGAGAAAAATATCGAATTCAATCCGCAAAAATTGCAAGAGAAGTAAGGGATAGTGATTATACTATCGAAATCTAACAATTATGAGAGGCAAATCGGACTAGAAGGGTGAAAACTGAAACAAAAATCCAAAATCCCCAAAACTAGGGTTCTAACAAAAAGTACCTCGATTCGGCCGGAGAAGGATGATTGTGATGATGATTAACCTCCCTTGGGTCACAATATTCGATCTACGGAGGAACTCTATGGATTGCCCTGCTCGAATCGCCCCAAAATCGCTCGAAGTGTAACACCCCAAATCCACTCAGGGATATTACACGCCGTAGACCCTCTCCTCGAGGATCTACCAGGCTGGTAACAACATTTAACATCTCGACAATGCCTTCAAGGCTACAATGACTCAGTAGACCGATTTGGTCTTTCCACAAATACATACAACTCAAATACAACTGATGCCCACGCAGGGGACAAAATACAACCACACCCGTACAACGGGAACAATATAGCAGCGGAAAATAAAGTACAACTGAACCAACACACGATGTACGGTTCCTCATGTGATTAGTATCGATCATCTTTCATCATCCTTCGTGCCGACCCTGTGTTATGCTCCAAAACCTGAATGCAAAAACAGACATCCACCCCCCGAATACTCGGGGGTTAGCAAAACTCCACTGTTTTGCTAGTGCAAGAACAAAGTGCAAATAAGAGCCATACAGTTCACATTCCACAAATAACAATAACCAAGGATCCTCAAAGATCCAAACGAAACGAAAAGTACTTCCTGAGGCAAGAGTTTGAGAAAACATTTCACAATCGAAATATCATAAATCAATGGAAGTAATTTATAAAACGGTTTAGAATGCCATCGAGAGTTTTAATAGAAAACAATTTAGGATTATCAAATCCTACTTTTCAAAATCCACAAGACAAAAGGGGTCACCGCCCCAAAGGTTTACTTTCCGAAAAATGACATTTACCAAACCGTTGGGATTTTAGCCCCAAACCGGTAAAATGACTTTTACAAAACCATTGGGATTTTAGCCCCAAATCTCATCAACTCACAGTACACAAGAACGACCACAAGGTTCGTTTCCCAACATCAAAATCCACAAATAAAGGATTTAAAACAAACAACAAAATACTCTAGTGCCATCCTAGCCAAGTAAGCCAAATGAACAACTTACCTCTTACACACTTAGTCAATGCATGCAATCATGAAAACCGTTCAAAAGCACTCATTTCCGGAAATGCCAATAATCAAACCACATTTGTAAAAATGCACCACAATTAACCGCGGACCCACAGCTTCGTGGATCCCTGCCGAGACCCCGTCGGATCTAACCCACAGTGGTTAAAAGCAAGCTCGCAGTTCCACAGCTTCGTGGAGCCCTACCGAGACCCCGTCGGATCTAACCCGTAGTGAGCATACACACACACACACATTACTCATGCAAAACTAACATGCTAAGAAAGTAAGTTCATTAAGAATACTCACTAGAGATGGCCATTAACTCGACACCATTATCAAACTCTTCAAAACACAATAACAAGATTAAATACGGAATACACGATTCCATAACTTTAAACAATAGGAGTATCATCATCAAATCCTTCAACGTTCAAAATAATCAAATCATAATCAATTCCCAAAACACAACGTTCACAAAACACACACGCGTTTTGAAAGAGGGCCTTTAACGAGGCCAAACCGAAATCCTTTGAAACTTCATTTCAAATAACCAAACAAACACATCAAGACGACCACCGATCATCATATCCATAAAACGAGAAAAGTATGGGCAAGGTACTTGCCTCGAATAACCACAACGCGGAGAATCGGCCGAAGTAGGTTGGCACGAACCGACTACGAACTCGCCGACTCCACCGAACAACAATCCACAACAATGAACTACGAAAGAAAACAATAACAACGAAAATGAATTCCAAAGAACAACCCAAAGCTGCTGAATTCAAAGAACAAATGACGAAGGTTCAAGGATTTCCCCCAAAACGGCCAAGAACACGATTCGTTCCGTCAAAACCCGAAAACGGAATTCCAAGTTGAAATATGGATATACAATCCATAGAATATGTTTAACAACATCATTTAACCATAATCGATCCATCAAAAACGGATGAAAAACGAGATCGGGGACAAATCCCCCAAAAAGTCAACTCGAAGGAAATCAAGAAATATACTTCGATTCGACGAAGAACAATGGATTAAATGATGTTAAACACAACAATACTACCAAGATTAATCATACCCATCATGAATTAATCAACAACACGGAACGAATCGGACGAAAATGCAAAAATCCCCAAATTCACGAAATTAGGGTTCTAAGGAAGATTACCTTGATTCGCTGGATCAAAGGATGATAACGGACGATTGATTGATGTTATGGACTCAAGAACTTCATGGATTTGTTGTTAAACAACATGGCTTCGTCACCCATGAATCGCCATTCGCGGACGGGGAAGGAAGGAAATGAAAAACGAAGGGAAATGTAGCTGGTCTGTCATATATATACTGGGCCGGAACTAGCGTGCGCTAGCCTACCCGGACTAGCGTGCGCTATCGGCCAGTACCGGCCGAGCACTCTCGGCCATGGCCCGCATGACCCGGCACCACCGACCAATTCTGCCGACCATGACTCGTCCACCCGACTCCCGCTAGCGTGCGCTACGGCCGGAAGCCTGCGCGCGCTAGCCGACTGCCCAAAGAGCCACCGGACTAACAAACTTACCAGTAACGTCGCTAGTCGGCCGGCGGCGTCGCTACCCTCGCGAAGCGTGCGCTACGACCGGCATGGCGTCGCTACCTGCCGAGCCTGACCGAGTCGAGAACCTCAGAATGCCTCTGCCCAGGCCGATAGCGTCGCTAGGCCACCCGGCAGCGTGCGCTACACTGCCGGTTAGCGCGCGACCTTCCGGCGATGGCGTGCGCTACGCCGGTTCTGCCGCACTGTCCGGCCGGTGCCCGCAATCGTCCGGCGATCCATAACCGTCCGGCCGATGCGACCAACAGGGCTCGACGACCCGATTTCCGATAACGTACGGAACGAACACGGCGAAAAGTTCGCGGACAACATCAACGGCCCGAAATGAAAACATAGTACCATAATTAGTCATACGCGACCAAGAAACGGGTCGAGACAACAATTACAGATACGGATACCCGTAACTTTCAAGAAATTACAAAATGGCCCAAAACGCCCGGAAATCACGATACGTGATCGAATAACCAAACCGAAGTTCACAACACGTCTAACAAAGTTAAACGGACTTACGGGAAACTCGAAACAGCAGTTTCGAACGAGATTCGCAAGAATCGAACTCAAGCGCGGAAAAGTCGCTAAAGGGAATGTTTGCAGATGACTTGTTGTTCATCTGCAAAGGGAATGTTAATTCTGTTGCTGCTCTTCTCAATAAGTTTGATACTTTCAGCAGGACTTCAGTTTTGATTGCAAATAGAAGGAAAAATCAAGTGTACTTTGCTGGAGTGAAGCAGGATGTGAAGGAGAGTATACTGACATTTTAGCCAGCTTCAGGAGCGGCAATTACCTTTAAGGTATCTGAGGATCCCCTTGAATGCAAAGAGGTTGAGTATTGTTCAATATCAACCTCTACTTGAGAAAATGATTGGTAAAGTGAATCATTGGACCTTTAAAATGTTAAGCTATGGGGAAAGACTGCAGTTAGTAAAAAGTGTAATGTACTGAGTCCAACATTATTGGTGCTAGGTTTCTTACATTCTTAAGAAAGTTATGACTGTTGTTGAAAGCATTTGCAGGAAGTTCTTTTGGACATGATAGGCAGGAGATAGTAGGAAAGCACTTGTGTCATGGGATGCTATCTGCAGAGAAGGGAAGTAAGGAGGATTGGGACTTATTCACCTACCAACTATAATATCCGGAATTTCTACTACCATTGTTTAATATTATTTTATCCGAGTTATATTGTACAGCGTGGAATCTGTACAGTATAAATAAAATAAATGAAGGACTGAGATGTCAGTATTGGTATAATTGTCATACTTGGTCGACAATTGTATTAGAGGATATAGTGCGTCATGTATACGTATCCGATATGTCGAGACGTTGGAAAAGAATAGCTGAAAATGGCTAAGTGTAACATTATTAGCGCACGCTAATAATCACGAGTAGCGCACGCTATCGTGCAGGTTTAGCACACGCCACGGACATAACTTAGCGTACGCTAGTGAAGAACGGCTCATAAGGAATCTGCATGTGGACCAGGCCACTTTCGGTGCATGTTCTGATAAGTCAACGGATGTTGTAATGTAGTGTTAGCGCACGCTAATGCATGTTGCTTAGCGCACGCTAACTGCATATCGGACAAAAAGGAATCTTATCCTCATCAGCACTTTCGGCGTGTGGACCAGTCTTCGGAGCATACAGACAAACGAGTCAACTGATATTAGCGCATGCTAAACGCAAGGACTTGCGTGCGCTAGAGAGTGTAAGTTACGTACGCTAATGCATGGGCGTTACGTACGTGAGCTCATGTACGAAGCCAGACAGTATCCCCTGGACTGCGATAGCGCACGCTAACAAACTCAGTTAGCGTACGCTAAAGCCGTAGCGCACGCTAAACATAAGGTTTAGCGCACGCTAGTAATATACTTTATAAAAAGGGACAAAAGGGTGTTATGAAGCATTTCGTCCATTTCTTTCCTTTCACCCGATAGAGAGAACCTTGGGAGGACATTTGGAGTTCCTAAACACTGAGGGATGATCCTATTTAACAAGATTAAAGATGGAAATCATGTATTAAAGCTTTGTTCTTGAAATCATTGGTGATCCTTGGAAATGGATTCAACCTTGGAAATCAATCCATTCCTTCATAAAGGTAATCACTCTTCATCTTTGGATTTCATTTTGGGATGAATGTTAATGTTCTTGAGTTGATGATTATTACATAAACAAGTTGACAAGCATGATTATGAGATGGATTACCGGAGTAGGATGATATTAATATGATTCGTGTGGCTTGAATTTTGTAATTCGTTTTCTTGAGATAAGTTAGTGAATCCTTCTCAGTTTCGGATGTTGATGTTGTTGTCGATGATTACTCTCTGTAATCGAAGATTAAGGAAGTGTTCTTACGTTCTTGATGTTTCATGTATTGATATTAAGGAAGATGATATATGGATATAGAACTTGGATTATAAGTTGGATGATTGTTTATATGTTAAAGGATATCGGATTTCATTGTTTTGTTGACTATAAACATGGTTTTGGATCACTTAGTGTTCTTGATAATCGTCATATGTTGATCAGTACCTGAAAAGCATGCAAACTGTACAGCATTAGCGCACGCTAAGCTTATTGTCTAGCGCACGCTAACGGGAACAACTTAGTGCACGCTACGTTAAGTGATTAACATGCGCTAAGTCATTAGGCAGGGTAGTATATTCTGTTTCGATTATGAATTCGTGATTGTTTAAGTTGGTCTGATCAGAATTGTGGTTAACCGAGATATTGTTGAGCTGTTGGGTTTTTCAATTGATTTTTATCGATTGTTGATTGTTATCGAACTTGTTGTTTATCGAATTACTAGGTTGAGAATATTGATCGGTGGTTATAACCGTATGCTGCGGTCGTGTTCGAGTATGTTCGTGAATTACTTTGATCGGGACCGAGGGACTTGTAGATGACGGCAATGGAATTGGTAGCTGCTTCATCGGTATTAAGGCAAGTTATTACTTGCTCAGTTTATAATATTAAATGAATGGTTTGAGTTTCATTCGTGTATAATTCGTATAGCAATGTTTATAATCGAAATCACAGGAGATTTGGAATTATAAATCGTCTTCGAGTTTTGGGAATCTAAATCATAAGGTATATGATTTACATTTATTATTGGTATACTCGTACATCGAAGATATATTGTGATAAATACGAAGATATGAATTATCTGCAATCCGTGATACTTTGGACTGTCGAGTATTGAGGATAATGTTTCGTGATGGTTTATGTAATATCCGCAAATTTTCGATTTTCGGTAAATTTATTTTTTCGGCCGAAGTCCGTTTTGACGACTCGCTTTTAACCGTTTCGTCATTCGGAGAATATTTAATTCTGCACTTTTTGTCATCCGAGTTCGTTTCGGTGCTGCTTTGTTGAGTTCCGTGCTTTTAGCGACTTTTCCGCGCTTGAGTTCGGTTCTTGCGAATCTCGTTCAAAACTGTCGTTGGGGTTTTTCGTAAGTTCATTTAACGTTGTTATACGTTTTGTGAGCTTCGGTTTGATTATTCGTTGTCGTATGGTGATTTTCGGGCATTTGGGCCATTTTCGTAATTTCCCAAAGTTTGGGGTAATTACCTTCCGTTGTCGAATTTCGAGCCTTCGGGTGGTCGGAATCGTGTGTTCTACTAGCTCGTAGATTCTTCTTTGTGAGTACTTCGTAACCGTATTTTCGGTTCGTATTCAGGTTCGGATTTCGGTGTCGTTTTGTTGAATTCAGGATTACTAAACGACTTTTCTAAGTATGAGTTCGACTTTGTTAGATCACCATTAATTTTTGGTAACTCCAAAAAATTCTGAATCTTTGCAATATTATAGAGCATCGAGTTAGCTTTCCAATGGTTCGAACGGTGAGTCAATCGGAGTCCGGACGAGAGAGTTATGGTCGTTTTAGCTCACCCGCTCGTTATTGGCGATCATCACGCCGGCGAACTTCGGCCGTGTCGTCCGACACGGCCCGTGCCGTACTCGTCGGATAAGCGGAAGTCTCGCCTCGGGACCCGGCCGTGTCGTGCAGCACGGCCGAGCCGAACTCTTCGGATAAGCCAAGCGATCGCTTGAGGCCCGACCGTGTTCGGGACACGGTCGAGTCATTGCCGAGCGCCGCGGACGGGTCACTATCGGAAGGCGCGACCGTGTCTAGCAGGACACGGTCGAGTCCCTGCCGGCCACTGCGCGCCACGACCGTGTCAGGCGGACACGGTCGAGTCTGTCAGCCTATTTAAGGCCCAACAGTCGGGTTTTTCTTCATTTTTCTCACTCGTTTCTTCCTCTTCCGCGGCTGGAGATTTGATGATCATGGAGGGATGTTGTTAGAGGTTAAATCCATGAAGTTTTGAAGTTTATAACATCGATTAATCCTTCCATAACTTGCTCCGATCGACCGAATCAAGGCAAGTTTTCCTAAAATATAGTTTTGGGGATTTTGTTCGATTTGTCCGTTTAATCCGTTTTAACTTAGGATTGTGATGGATTGATGATTATTTAGATGTATTATATCATTTTCCTTGTTATTCCATGGTTGGATCGTATCGATTCGTCATTTTGGTCGAGTTCTTGATCGACGCCTTGAAGGTGTCCGGTAAAATGTCATAGAGGGGTTTTCGGGCGTTCTACGATTATTCTTCCTCGTATGATCGATGATTTATTGATTATATGTTGTTAGGGTCGAATTCTTGTGAAGAACTCGAGTCGGAACCCTTTCGTTCGTTGTCTTCTTCGGGGTCCGAGCTTCCCGGTCGAACCGTGTTCTTCGGAGCGTTTGGTAGCGGTTATTAAGGCAAGTATCTTATTATACGACTTGTATCTTGTGAATAGTAATTCCGTATGATTTGTATGACGATTTGGCTTGCCTCCGTAAATATGTTCCGTTTGAGTAGGTTGTGTTTTCCGAAATTTGAAGGCTTTGTGATAATAGTGATATATTGGTATCTGTGTTAGGCGTTGTGCCATTTGTGCAGGATTGCGATGTACATATGAGATGGTTGCACACGTGGTTGTTCAATGTATTGTGTACCGAATGTGTGTTATGTTGGTTAAATGTCGTTGATTGATGATAGTTGTTGCGAGTGTCGAGGTTGTGTTATGTGCGTGCAACGTACGATTTTGTGGTGATCAAAGTGATTGATTAATTGTGCTCATTGTTGTATGTAATGTGAATGTGAATATGTGTGTGACCGCTAAGTTCACTCGTGTTGGTTCGACGGGACCTACGAGGATTCGTGGCAGTGGACTACGGGATCAGAACTTAGTGAGTGCGAGGTCGATCGTGCGGGTGCAGCGAGGCCTACGATAACGCATGGCGGTGGACCATGAGTTTCGGACACGGTGCGTCCCAACCGGGTGAGCTCGGCCAGGGCTTACGGTGACACGTGGCAGTGGACTACGGTGTCAGGACTGTGTGTGTGATTGTTGTGATTGATATAGTCCGTGCGGGTTGTTATGCCTACGGAGACACGTGACAGTGGATCACGGTGTCGGGATTGGTTATGTTTAGTTAATAGTCCGTGTGGGTTGTTGAACCTACGGACACACGTGACAGTGGATCACGGTGTCGGAATTGATTATGTTTGTTTAATTGTGCGTGATGTAGTCCGTGCGGGTTGTTGAACCTACGGAGACACGTGACAGTGGATCACGGGGTCATGAGCATGATACTTTCAAATCAAAGTTTTTAAAGGAAAAGTTTTAAGAAAGAACGTTGGGCCGAGCCCCACGAGATTTATGGAAATGTTTCCGGTATTGTAAACTGTTGAATTATGAAACAAGTTTTGGGTTAAGGCCCTAATGTTTACGAAAAGGTTTTGTAAATTAGGACTCGAGGTCCAAAAGAATTTACCTTTAAAAATCCACGATATGATGTGTTACTTTTCAAATATCTCTAACTTGAGTTCGAAATTCTAAAACTTCTCTTGAAAATTTTTATAATTTATTTCAGTATTAAATTCGTAGTTGCTATTTTCTTGTTACATTTCTTATGGTTTGATACTTGCACTAGTAAAGCAGTGGAGTTTACTAACCCCGAGTATTCGGGGTGGATGTCTGTTTTGCGTCGGTACATGCAGATTCGGGGAGCGATCACAGATTGGCACAAGAGGATGACGAGCTGCGATACTAATCATGAGTCAAGAGTTGTTTTGATTTTTGTTGTTTTGTCAGAGTTAATTTCAGTCTTCCGCTGTATTGTATTTCGACCCCTGTGTGGGTAATGTTATTTAAGTCAGTTTTGTCGATTGGGTGGTGTGACCTCATCGGTCTGTGTATTCACGTGTAAGTGACCATATCGGTCTGTATCATTTTATTGTTTGACCCTGGCTGGGCAAGCATTTGGTTGTTTATGGATGTTTAGCCTGGTAGATCCTTGTGGAAAGGGTCTACGGCGTGTAATATTCCCTTATGGTTTTGGGGGTGTTACATTTATGGTATCGGAGACAGGTTGCGGAAACCTAGGCTGTCGGGTCGAGTCAAGTCGTGATTTGTCGAGTAATGTGTTGTCATGTCGTTTGAGTCATCAGGTGACAAGTTGAGTTGTGCGTAGTCACAACGTGTCGGTTATGTTGTCGGACGAGATTAGTATCGTGGGCGACCGTCACCTCCGTGCGACCTGTGGATGTAAGTCTTCTCTTTTATGCGAAGTACCTGTGTATCTCGATTTTATCTTAGTGAGTTAATTGCGGTGCATGATTTTCTTTACACAGTATTGTGTAATATAATTGTGTTTAGTACTTGTGGCATATAGTATGTGTATAGAACTGGGCACATTATTGTTTTATCTTTAAACCACCGGGTGGTGTGGTATGGTGTGGAAGTTGTAAACCTTGACGGATTTCGAAAAGGTATCGGCGACTGAGTTTTAGTTTGAAAACCGATTCCTTTAACCGAGTTTTGGCGTTATGGCCTTGAAAGTTTTGGCAAAATTCTTGTGACGGTACTTAGTATTTTGTAAATGGCTTTTGTGAGTTTTTGAAATATTACCGTCATCGGCCCTTTTGGCGTTTTTGTAAATAGTTTTTATCCTGGTGGGTTCCGGCGCGGGACCCACAACGCTGTAATGTTCCGTGTAATTACCTGAGATTTTTGGGCATTCTAGCCCATTGAATTATCTTTGAAAATCTTGAGTATCCTAGAAATAAATTTCGAGACGTACGTTTAAAATGAATTGTTTTCTCATGGTACTTCCAAGGTGCCACGATATGTTTCCGAATTCTTCTACCTCGAGGACCAAAATGTTTTGAGATATTTTTCAATGTTTTATAAACACTTTTACTTAGACCCGAGGGTCGAATATTTCCGAAAGTTTTTCACGAAAAGAAAGTGTCCTCATTTTTATCGAATGCGAAATAGTTTTCCAAAGTCTCGATAACGATGTTTCACGATTGTAATTTTTTTTTTTTTTTTTGAAGGGTGATACTCAAGATCAATCGGTGTTTCCAAAATTATTTTCAAAAGGAGGTTTTCGTTTTTAAAAAACCTATCCATTCCCGTTTGAGGGCTGGGTATGTATGTATGATGTTCACGTTGTCGTTATGATGTTTGCTCCCGAGTATGATCGAATTGGTGCCATGAACGTCGAGGCGTTGCCACGCATTTGCTGTACTAGCCCTCTGTGAGAGGTGTGAACCGGTGTTTACTGTTTATCGCCTCGTGGCGATTTGCGTGTTGTCACACGAGTGTGAGATGTTGAAGCTTGGGTTTGTACGTTTGTGTACATGTGTGATTGTTTCATAATGTTTGTAATTATGTGCTGATTATCGTTCGGGCCGTTGATGTCTCGAACGATCTTGTCGTTGTTGTAGTGTTTGTGTGTGTATTACTTTACGATGGTAATCGTTGTATATGATATGTGTTATGATTCTTTATTATCTTTGAGTTGGCATCTCCGGTATGTTGTTTTGTGGTGTTATGTTCCATTGTATCTAGCATCTGTATTTTCGATATGCCGAGCCGAGGCATTTGAGCGTATTCTAGGGGCATGTGCGTGCCAATTGTCCTTCTCACAATAACGCTTTTCAAGTGTGGACCCGAGAGACACAGGATCCAGTTTTGCGAGTTGGGTTCCGAGTCTTTCGGGCGCGAACTTCAGTATAGATATGAGGATCGGATCTGAGAGTCCCATGGGAGAAATAACTGTCGTTTGCTTTTTGTGTTGTCACCTTACTCCAGTTGTTGTGAGTTGCGGGAACGACATTTCTTTTATAAGAGGTCGAATGTAATGCCTGTATCGTTTTGACTTCTGCATTTCCTCTTTCTCAGGTCTATCGACTCGTCGTGTTCGTTGATACTTTATGAACCTGTTCTGTATTTCGGTTTCATCGTTCGAACGAACTGTGATCTTGTTGTGGGTCGATCTGGTTATCGATGTGACTTTTTGGGTTCAGTTCGATTCTTGTGAACCTTGTTCGGGGGTGACCTCATCTGGTTCTATTAGTTCTTTATTCGAAGTGGATCGGGTTTGGAACTCTTGTGTTTTCGACTCTGTCGACTCATTATGTTCGTTGACATTTCTGAGCTTGTCCTGCCCCTTGCTTTTGTTGATCGAACGACTGTGGTATTGTTTTGGATTAACTCATTTGTCGTTGTGACTTTTCAATCGCTGTTCCCTTTCGTGTGGATCTTATGGGAATGCACGTCTTGTTGTTCTCACCAGATCATCCTGGGAGTTGTTGTTTGAATTTTCTTATCCTTCGTGTTTCGAACATGATTGTTCGATTTTTGTTGTCTCGATCGTTGTGGTTCGATCGTTTGTTGTTCGGTTTTGTTCTCGTTTCGTGATTGTTGAGCATTCAGGCTCCTTCCTAATTCCCTTAAGTTCGGGAAATTAGTCTCGTTTTCGATCTTCCAACCCTTGGGCGGTGGGATTCCGTATTTGTTCAGCGGTTGGCTCGCGTTTTGATTGATGTACCGTTGGGTTGGTCAATCATATTGATTTTCGTTCGTTGTGTTTTGTGATTGTCGGATAATTGACTTGGCTATATTATCCGTTTGATGACGCTTGTCATTTGTTGGTTTTATTATATCCCTAACGGCGACGTTGTGTTGGTCGCCGTGGAGCGTGTTTTCACGCCGTATATTCCTTTGCGTTGTTTGTAACATTTCGCCGTTGGGCGTTAGTTACGCATACTTGTGTATCTTGTTGAGTTTTTCCTGGCGGAATATTTCTTCCCCCTACTTGTTTTAAGTTTCGGGACGAAACTTCTTTTAAGGAGGGTAGAATGTAATATCCGCAAATTTTCGATTTTCGGTAAATTTCTTTTTTCGGCCGAAGTCCGTTTTGACGACTCGCTTTTGACCGTTTCGTCATTCGGAGAATATTTAATTCTGCACTTTTTGTCATCCGAGTTCGTTTCGGTGCTGCTTTGTTGAGTTCCGTGCTTTTAGCGACTTTTCCGCGCTTGAGTTCGGTTCTTGCGAATCTCGTTCGAAACTGTCGTTGGGGTTTTTCGTAAGTTCATTTAACGTTGTTATACGTTTTGTGAGCTTCGGTTTGATTATTCGTTGTCGTATGGTGATTTTCGGGCATTTGGGCCATTTTCGTAATTTCCCAAAGTTTGGGGTAATTACCTTCCGTTGTCGAATTTCGAGCCTTCGGGTGGTCGGAATCGTGTGTTCTACTAGCTCGTAGATTCGTCTTTGTTAGTACTTCGTAACCGTATTTTCGGTTCGTATTCAGGTTCGGATTTCGGTGTCGTTTTGTTGAATTCAGGATTACTAAACGACTTTTCTAAGTATGAGTTCGACTTTGTTAGATCACCATTAATTTTTGGTAACTCCAAAAAATTCTGAATCTTTGCAATATTATAGAGCATCGAGTTAGCTTTCCAATGGTTCGAACGGTGAGTCAATCGGAGTCCGGACGAGAGAGTTATGGTCGTTTTAGCTCACCCGCTCGTTATTGGCGATCACGCGGCCGAACTCGGCCGTGTCGTCGACACGGCCCGTGCCGTACTCGTCCGGATAAGCCGGAAGTCTCGCCTCGGACCCGACCGTGTCGTGCAGCACGGCCGAGCGAACTCTTCCGGATAAGCCAAGCGATCGCTTGAGGCCCGACCGTGTTCGGACACGGCCGAGTCATTGCCGAGCGCCGCGGACGGGTCACTATCGGAAGGCGCGGCCGTGTCTAGCGGGACACGGTCGAGTCCCCGCTGCCATCGCGCGCCACGACCGTGTCGGGCGGACACGGTCGAGTCTGTCGGCTATTTAAGGCCCAAGAATGGGTTTTTCTTCATTTTTCTCACTCGTTTCTTCCTCTTCCGCGGCTGGAGATTTGATGATCATGGAGGGATGTTGTTAGGGGTTAAATCCATGAAGTTTTGAAGTTCATAACATCGATTAATCCTTCCATAACTTGCTCCGATCGACCGAATCAAGGCAAGTTTTCCTAAAATATAGTTTTGGGGATTTTGTTCGATTTGTCCGTTTAATCCGTTTTAACTTAGGATTGTGATGGATTGATGATTATTTAGATGTATTATATCATTTTCCTTGTTATTCCATGGTTGGATCGTATCGATTCGTCATTTTGGTCGAGTTCTTGATCGACGCCTTGAAGGTGTCCGGTAAAATGTCATAGAGGGGTTTTCGGGCGTTCTACGATTATTCTTCCTCGTATGATCGATGATTTATTGATTATATGTTGTTAGGGTCGAATTCTTGTGAAGAACTCGAGTCGGAACCCTTTCGTTCGTTGTCTTCTTCGGGGTCCGAGCTTCCCGGTCGAACCGTGTTCTTCGGAGCGTTTGGTAGCGGTTATTAAGGCAAGTATCTTATTATACGACTTGTATCTTGTGAATAGTAATTCCGTATGATTTGTATGACGATTTTGCTTGCCTCCGTAAATATGTTCCGTTTGAGTAGGTTGTGTTTTCCGAAATTTGAAGGCTTTGTGATAATAGTGATATATTGGTATCCGTGTTAGGCGTTGTGCCATTTGTGCAGGATTGCGATGTACATATGAGATGGTTGCACACGTGGTTGTTCAATGTATTGTGTACCGAATGTGTGTTATGTTGGTTAAATGTCGTTGATTGATGATAGTTGTTTCGAGTGTCGAGGTTGTGTTATGTGCGTGCAACGTACGATTTTGTGGTGATCAAGGTGATTGATTAATTGTGCTCATTGTTGTATGTAATGTGAATGTGAATATGTGTGTGACCGCTAAGTTCACTCGTGTTGGTTCGACGGGACCTACTAGGATTCGTGGCAGTGGACTACGGGATCAGAACTTAGTGAGGTACTGAGGTCCAATCGTGCGGGTCTGACGAGGCCTACGATAACGCATGGCAGTGGACCATGAGTTTCGGACACAGTGCGTCCAACCGGGTGAGCTCGACGGGGCTTACGGTGACACGTGGCAGTGGACTACGGTGTCAGGACTGTGTGTGTGATTGTTGTGATTGATATAGTCCGTGCGGGTTGTTATGCCTACGGAGACACGTGACAGTGGATCACGGTGTCGGGATTGGTTATGTTTAGTTAATAGTCCGTGTGGGTTGTTGAACCTACGGACACACGTGACAGTGGATCACGGTGTCGGAATTGATTATGTTTGTTTAATTGTGCGTGATGTAGTCCGTGCGGGTTGTTGAACCTACGGAGACACGTGACAGTGGATCACGGGGTCATGAGCATGATACTTTCAAATCAAAGTTTTTAAAGGAAAAGTTTTAAGAAAGAACGTTGGGCCGAGCCCCACGAGATTTATGGAAATGTTTCCGGTATTGTAAACTGTTGAATTATGAAACAAGTTTTGGGTTAAGGCCCTAATGTTTACGAAAAGGTTTTGTAAATTAGGACTCGAGGTCCAAAAGAATTTCTGCTTTAAAAATCCCCGAGATGATGTGTTCCTTTTCAAATATCTCTTACTTGAGTTCGAAATTCTAAAACTTCTCGGGAACATTTTGATAATTGATTTCCGTATTAAATTTGTAGTTGCTATTTGCTTGTTACATTTCGTATGGTTTGATACTTGCACTAGTAAAACAGTGGAGTTTTACTAACCCCCGAGTATTCGGGGGGTGGATGTCTGTTTTGCGTCCAGGTACATGCAGATTCAGGGGAGCAGTCACAGGATTGGCACAAGAGGATGACGAGCTGCGATACTAATCATGAGTCAAGAGTTGTTTTGATTTTTGTTGTGTTGTCAGAGTTAATTTCAGTCTTCCGCTGTATTGTATTTCGACCCCTGTGTGGGTAATGTTATTTAAGTCAGTTTTGTCGATTGGGTGGTGTGACCTCATCGGTCTGTGTATTCACGTGTAAGTGACCATATCGGTCTGTATCATTTTATTGTTTGACCCTGGCTGGGCAAGCATTTGGTTGTTTATGGATGTTTAGCCTGGTAGATCCTTGTGGAAAGGGTCTACGGCGTGTAATATTCCCTTATGGTTTTGGGGGTGTTACAGTTTAGACATTGAGATCGTTCTCGAAGGACTCGGGGCAAGTACTCTAATCATTTTTATCATTTGTGTCGATCATGTCGTGATACATTCGTGTATCGTTGTTGTCATGCATTTGTGCATTATTGTTGTCGTGTATTGTGTACTGTTGTTTTGTGCAGTTGTGCATTGTTGTCATATGTCCACCATGCGTTGGTCCGACGGGATCATCATGGGAATCTATAGCTGTGTGCGCTGGATCGCTGGACAGGTAATTCCACCATGCGTTGGTCCGACGGGATCATCATGGGAATCTATAGCTGTGTGCGCTGGATCGTTGGATTACCATATGTGTTGTTGTTATTGTGCATATGTATATTATGGGTTTGCCATAAGTATACATTGTCGTTATTGTTGTGATCATATTGACGTTGTCATATGAGTATGCATTTCTAGGTCTTGTGTTAGGGCCATGTCCGTATGTTGTGTTGATATGATCTCGGATTAGACTGACGTGATGGTAATGGTATTTCGTATCTTGAGGTATGTTCCGTATTTCTTTGGTACTTGTCTTTGATGGACAATCGATTATCGTATTGGAATTGTCGACGTTATCCGATGGATTGAATTGGCCAGAGTTGGTATAATTTTCGTATCGCGAGTTATGATAATGTTTTGAAAACCTTGGGTATTGTTGAGATACCGTACATATATTTTGGTATTATCTTATTGTGTTGTTAAGGATACGAATCGTGGATTTTCGTAAAGTTACGACAGTAAGATTATATTGGTCGTATTCTTACTTAGTATTTCCATTGATATGTAATTATTGACGTGATGTGATGGTTATCTTTGTTGGATATTATGGCTGACCCCGTCTTGGGCTTTCTTTTTAGGTTCTTGGATTATCAAGCTTGTAGCGGTCGTGGAGAGATGAGCTTCCCGGGGGATACTGGCTAGAGCATGTATTTGTGTATTGAGTTTCCTGATCAGTTCTTGTATTCCGCTGATAGAGTATTTTAATTATTTGTCCTTACCCGCTGTGTGAGTATTTTGAAATGGTCTTTTGGTATCTAGTAACTTAGGTTACTTTGGCAATTATTTTCTAAATCTATTCTGTCGATATGTGTAAACGATAGCTTAACGTATGTTTTTAAACTGTTGAGTTTTAGCATTTCGGGCCTTGTGGTTTCAAATGAGATTTTACGACGGTTTTGATAAATGAGTTTTATAAAGTCTTCGAATGTTTTAAATAGATAATACCGTCGATAGCCTCTTGGACGTTTGTAAATGTTTACGAAAATTTCCTTCAGCCTTCTGGGTTCCATCTCGGGGCCCACGGCGCTGTAATATTTCCGGTTAAATCTGGGGGTGTTAATGAATATATCGGAGCTTTAGGTTGAGAAAACCTAGGCAGTCGGGTCGAGTTGGGTCGTGTTTTGTCGCGTCATTCGAGTTGTCGGTTGACAAGTGTTTGAGCTCTTAGTTTTGTTGTTCACTCGAGCTTGTGCATTATGTGATTTACCAGTGTAGTACCGGGGTTGTTGTAAACTTTTCCAAACGGTGTTAACGTGTTTCTTCGGGTAGAGCTGTGTTGTGTTCTCGAGTTGAACTGAGTTTGCAAATTGTGTGTTTTGTAAATATATGTGTCGAGTTTTTTCTTGAGTCGAGACATGTGCCAGTATCACGGGGAATCGTCAGCTTCACGATCTGTAAGTATTTGGATTTTTGAATTGTATTGGGATTTATTGTCGTACTAAGTTGATATGCTTTGAGATTCAGTAGATATTATGCGTTACAGTATGAGATGACAAAGTTGGGACAGGATTGATAATTTGAGAAACTATGATTCTGGAAATCAATATGTCGGTTAAGCTTTGGAATGGAGTTGTGCATTTGGGAGAAAATACTGCGTATTGTTGAGAAGAACATGTAGTCATGTTAGTTCATTTTGTTATATATTGAACTATTTTTGAGCATTTGAAAATGATACTTTTTAAAATTAATGTTTTACGGATGTTTTACCGTAAATGATTTTTGGGCCGAAACCCAATAGATTTTTGAAATTGTTTTATAACTCAGGACTTGGGGTCCGAAAAAGGGTTTTCTACTTTTTAAACTTCTTATAATGCGGAACGAGATACGGGCTGAGACCCTAATGTTTCAAAAGGCCTTTATGTTTTCTTAAAACTCCCGAGAATTGTAAAACACTTTATTAATCGTTTATCTATTTCGTTCCTGCCTTTCGGGGTTTTGGCTTACTTGTTCAAATGAAATCTCTCGGGAAGTCTTTCGCTGTGTTGATTTGTTTCAATGTTTTGTCATGGCATATTTGAGGTGTTCCAGGATGGATTAATGATTGACATGGCGAGTCATATGTGGAAAAAGGAGTTTTTAGTTGGAATTTATATATTGAAATTTCGGAACTTTATCGTGTGGTTTTCTGATGGAATAGCGAGCCGAATTGGTATACATGAGTATGGGTGTGGTCAATCATTTGCATAGTTTTCATTTTAATACTTCGAAATCATGAGGATTCGAAGGAAACTGTTACCGAATACTTGGCATTAGCGAGCCAGTTTAACTTTTCAAAAAAAATTATTTTGTGGTCTTACGAAAATTTTGTTTTGAGTTTTGAAAATTTTGTAAAAACTTTCAAAAATTTGTCTTCTTGACGAGACTATATGATTTAAAACTGGTTTTGAAAATGTGGCTGATATACATACGCATTTAGTGCATAGTGCATATCATGATGAAGTTATGAGTGTAACTCACAAACTGGATGAGACATCAGTATGGAACTATAGAAAGGGATCCGAACTCTAGTATGATAGTTTGGTTATCCAGAGATGATCGGTTGATTGACCGGATAAGAGCCATATGCTGCGTGTTGTAGATTCTTGCACAGGATGTAATTTTGGAAGTTTGGATTTTGCGAAATCGGGGCATATGTGCTATGTAATTCCATTGGTACGGTAGTAGCGCGATTTGTACCATAGCGATTTCTGAATGATTTCCTTCTAAGTTTAGATTTGTAGATGGTGACCCCATACTGGTTGTTTTGGATATCGAGTGGTCATTCCCACTCCACTTATGATTGGTATGTTCATCGATTTGCGATTGGTTTTTCGTATGCCGAGGGGAATGTTCACCAGTCGATTGTGTTTCATTGAGATTCACTGTATGTGATTTGTTTAATGTTTTGAGAATTTTGTTCTTTCGTATATCGGTTTCGATGGTTCTGTGTTGATTGTGTTGGAGTTTACCGTGTGGAGGTATTCTCGATTTTCGTTGATCGTTCGTTGGTAATATTGGAGTTTATCATGATGATGATATTCTCGGCCGTGTTTTGACCTTTGGATTGGTCGTATTAGAGTTTATCATGTCGATGATATTCTCGGTTAATTTATTGGTTGATTATTGCTGGTGATCATCTGAGCGTTCAGATTGTCTGTCGATGTTTTGGGATTTGTTGCCATGGTGTTGAGCATTTGTTTCACAGATGTATCGTGTATTATTCGTTTTATCGGAATTGGGACTTGATTGTATAATCAGGTAGACGATATTTGACACGGATAGGTTACTTCATCCGAAGATGATATATTTTTGTTGAGACTCATGGAATTGTTATTGTAAACGTATTGAGGTTTTACAGTGAAGTCACTTGCTAGTACCTCAGGAGATCGTCGACTTGGCGCATATATAAGTGTACTGTTTTGATTATTCGTTAATAATGATGATTGATCGTTGTCGTGATGGTTTCGGAATATTTTGGTTGAACGGTTTGTTGATTTTTTTTTCTATGACGGATTACAAGTTTCAAGGACGAACCTTATTTTAAGTGGTGTAGTATGTAATATCCGGAATTTCTACTACCGTTGTTTAATATTATTTTATCCGAGTTATATTGTACAACGTGGAATCTGTACAGTATAGATAAAATAAATAAAGGACTGAGATGTCAGTATCAGTATAATTGTCGTACTTGGTCGACAATTGTATTAGAGGATATAGTGCGTCATGCATACGTATCCGATATGTCGAGATGTTGGACAAGAATAGCTAAAAATGGCTAAGTGTAACATTATTAGCGCACGCTAATAATCACGAGTAGCGCACGCTATCGTGCAGGTTTAGTGCACGCTACGGACATAACTTAGCGTACGCTAGTGAAGAACAGCTAAGAAGGAATCTGCATGTGGACCAGGCCACTTTCGGCGCATGTTCTGATAAGTCAACGGATGTTGTAATGTAGTGTTAGCGCACGCTAATGCATGTTGATTAGCGCACGCTAACTATATATCGAACAAAAAGGAATCTTATCCTCGTCAGCACTATCAGCGTGTGGACCAATCTTCGGAGCATACAGACAAACGAGTCAACTGATATTAGCACACGCTAAACGCAAGGACTTGCGTGCGCTAGAGAGTGTAAGTTACGTACGCTAATGCATGGGCGTTACGTATGTGAGCTCATATACGAAGCCATATAGTAGCCCCTGGACTGCGATAGCGCACGCTAACAAAGTCAGTTAGCGTACGCTAAAGCCGTAGCGCACGCTAAACATAAGGTTTAGCGCACGCTAGTAATATACTTTATAAAAAGGGACAAAAGGGTGTTATGAAGCATTTCGTCCATTTATTTCCTTTCACCCGATAGAGAGAACCTTGGGAGGACATTTGGAGTTCCTAAACACTGAGGGGTGATCCTCTTTAACAAGATTAAAGATGGAAATCATGGATTAAAGCTTTGTTCTTGAAATCATTGGTGATCCTTGGAAATGGATTCAACCTTGGAAATCAATCCATTCCTTCATAAAGGTAATCACTCTTCATCTTTGGATTTCATTTTGGGATGAATGTTAATGTTCTTGAGTTGATGATTATTACATAAACAAGTTGAGAAGCATGATTATGAGATGGATTACCGGAGTAGGATGATATTAATATGATTCGTGTGGCTTGAATTTTGTAATTCGTTTTCTTGAGATAAGTTGGTGAATCCTTCTCAGTTTCGGATGTTGATGTTATTGTTGATGATTACTCTATGTAATCGAAGATTAAGGAAGTGTTGTTACGTTCTTGATGTTTCATGTATTGATATTAAGGAAGATGATATATGGATATAGAACTTATATTATAAGTTGGATGATTGTTTATATGTTAAAGGATATCGGATTTCATTGTTTTGATGACAATAAACATGGTTTTGGATCACTTAGTGTTCTTGATAATCGTCATATGTTGATCGGTACCTGAAAAGCATGCAAACTGTACAGCATTAGCGCACGCTAAGCTTATTGTCTAGCGCACGCTAATGGGAACAACTTAGCGCACGCTACGTTAAGTGATTAACGTGCGCTAAGTCATCAGGCAGGGTAGTATATTCTGTTTCGGTTATGAATTCGTGATCGTTTAAGTTGGTTTGATCAGAATTTTGGTTAACCGAGATATTGTTGATCTGTTGGGTTTGTGAATTGATTTTTATTGATTGTTGATTGTTATCGAACTTGTTGTTTATCGAATTACTAGGTTGAGAATATTGATCGGTGGTTATAACCGTATGCTGCGGTCGTGTTCAAGTATGTTCGTGAATTACTTTGGTCGGGACCGAGGGACTTGTAGATGACGGCAATGGAATTGGTAACTGCTTCATCGGTATTAAGGCAAGTTATTACTTGCTCAGTTTATAATATTTAATGAATGGTTTCAGTTTCATTCGTGTATAATTCGTATAGCCATGGTTATAATCGAAATCACAGGAGATTTGGAATTATAAACCGTATTCGAGTTTTGGGAATCTATATCATAAGGTATATGATTTACATTTATTATTGGTATACTCGTACATCGAAGATATATTGTGATAAAGATGAAGATATGAATTATCTGCAATCCGTGATACTTTGGACCGTCGAGTAGTGAGGATAATGTTTCGTGATGGTTTAGACATTGAGATCGTTCTCGAAGGACTCGGGGCAAGTACTCTAATCATTTTTATCATTTGTGTCGATCATGTCGTGATACATTCGTGTATCATTGTTGTCATGCATTTGTGCATTATTGTTGTCGTGTATTGTGTACTGTTGTTTTTTGCAGTTGTGCATTGTTGTCATATGTCCACCATGCGTTGGTCCGATTGGACCATCATGGGAATCTATAGCTGTGTGCACTGGATCGCTGGACAGGTAATGCCACCATGCGTTGGTCTGTGTTAGGTGTATTTTTATATGCTTATTTATCATTATTTTTGTATTATTTTGGAGAGTGAATGTGCTTAAATGAGCTTTTAATGCCTTAATCTTATATGTTTGTCAGGTGATTGGAGTCCGGAAGCTAAAACGAGGCGAAACGGGCGAAAACCGCAAATTTTGGCCGTGAGCCGCGGCACAAGGAAGCAGGGCCGCGGGACAGGAAGACAACCAGCGGGCACAAAGTAGACTGTACTCTATGCCGCGTCACAGTCCATGTGAGCCGCGGCACAGATGAATTAAATGGCGCCCAGGCATCCAGCTGAAGGCCATGTGCCGCGGCACAGATTTAGTGAGCCGTGGCACACGAGGCGGTTTTTGTATGCTCCGCGTGGATTTGGGCCGTTTTGAAGCCAGTTCTCGACCTACTCACACGGACGCGATTTGGAGACTGTGCAAAGCTATAAATAAGGGTTTAAGACCCTAATTAATCATCTTTTGATCTTGGAAAACCTTGGAATTAGAGAATCTTGGGGAGACGACAGAGAGGAAGATAAGCAGAAGACTTCAAGGGCAGAGGGCGGATGCCAGAAGAACGGAGGAATCCGAGTTCTTCATCTGCGTTTGATTTTAATGCTTTTATTCATTTATTCCGTATTTTCATTTATTAGCATGTCACGCTAAAACCCTAATCTAGGATTTTGATGAAACCTACGTTTTCACGGATTTGCTTGAGATTATCTAATTAATTACCTTTTTGTTGAGTTTTCCCAATCGTGTTTAATGCTTTCAATTATCTGGCCAATAGTTGTATTGTTTTAATCATTCAATTCGAATCGGGAGAGGAGAATTGGTGAGGAACTTTTGGTGAGGACCGTTTTATTCTGTGAGATAGGAATATACTCATAGGAACTACGTGGCATTTTGGAGATTTTATGCTTTTTGCCTATTGACGAATTAATTCACCTAGGGATAGAATGCGTTATTCGCCTTTAGAAAAATCTATTGACCTCGGGAGAGGCGGTAGAATTTATTAGCAATCTCCGCCTTCAATAAATTGGGAAAATCATTTACTTCAGATAATCGAGAGTAAATTCGGATAAACCGAGGTGGATTCAGAATCCTAGACTTATTTATCATTTGATTCTCTTTCTTCAAGCGATCATTTTTACTGTCTAGTCTTTTATTATTTCTTTTAGTAATTAATTGCAAACCCAAAGTTCGATTGTTCGAATAAAACTGGAATGCATAAAAATCGGTAGTTAGTGATTCAGTCCTCGTGGGAACGATACTCACTCATCACTTTATTACTTGTATACGATAACGTACACTTGCGTTCAAGAAAAATCGCAACAAGTTTTTGGCGCCGTTGCCGGGGAATGAAATTTTTTCTAATATCGATTTCAGTATTTCTAGTCTTAGTTTGAACGTTTTTATTTTATTATTATTGAGTATTTAATTTTATTTATTTATTTGTTTTTTCCTTTCAGGATCTTTCGCGTAGTGCATGAGAAAACTCGGTAACGAAGGCCTACTACCTTTGGATACCGAACTCGAACGCACTCTTCGAAGGAACAAGAAGGCGAAACGAGAGTACCAGACGACGGTGACCATGGCTGAAAATATCGAAATTCAAGGAGGAAATAATATTGTGCAGCAAGCTCAACCGGAAATGGCTCTTAGAGACTATGCTATGCCGCAGATTAATGCAAACTTTTCGGGGATTCGGCATCCAACAATCCAAGCCAACAATTTCGAAATTAAGCCTGCTATTATTCAGATGGTGCAGGCGAGCCAATTCTGTGGATTGCCGAATGATGATCCCAACGCACATATTTCTTCTTTTCTTGAGATTTGTGACACGTTCAAGAACAATGGTGTCACCGACGATGCTATCCGATTACAGCTTTTCCCTTTCTCTTTGAGGGATAAAGCGAAATTTTGGCTGAATTCTTTACCGCCGGGGTCGATCACAACATGGGCAGAGTTCGCGCAAGCCTTCCTTGCTAAATTCTTCCCACCCTCTAAGACAGTGAGATTGAGAAACGAGATCACCACCTTTGGACAGTATGATATGGAATCGCTCCACGAGGCGTGGGAGCGATACAAAGATTTGTTACGGAGATGCCCACATCATGGCCTTCCAGACTGGTTTCAAATTTAGACGTTCTACAATGGATTGAGTGCCTCTACACGCACTCTCGTGGATGCAGCTGCCGGTGGGGCTTTGATGGGAAAGACTATGGCCGAGGCACACTCGTTGTTGGAAGCTATGGCCGCAAATGCATATCAATGGCCATCTGAAAGATTAACGCAGAAGCGAGTTATGGAAGTTTCTAGTAATGATCCGATATCCACATTGTCAGCCCAAGTCGCAGCATTAACGCAGCAGCTCCAAGCATTTTCGCATGCTCCTTCCCCCGTCACCATTGAGTCTTGCAATTGGTGTAACGGATCTCACCCTAGCGCGGAATGCCAAGTCGGAAATCCGTTCGAGCAGCCCCAAATTGAACAAGCTCAGTTTATAGGAAACGAAAACCGGCAAAATAATCCATACTCCAACATGTATAATCTGGGGTGGCGTAATCATCCCAACTTTTCGTGGAGAAACGGACAGAACTCAAACCAGCCTCCGTTCGCTCAGAACCAACAACAGCCCCCTCCCGCTCCAAAAGTTTCTCTCGAGGAAGCAATTGCGAAATTGGTAGCGAATACGAGTCAATTCATGACCCGTACTGAAGCGACATTGCAGAATCATTCCGCTTCCATTCGCAACTTGGAAGTCCAGCTGGGCCAAATTGCTAATGTGTTGACAGCCCGCCCGGAGGGAGCATTGCCAAGTACAACCGAAACAAATCCTAGAGAGAGTCTAAATGCAATCAGTTTGAGAAGCGGGAAGGAGGTATGTGACCAGCCCGAGAGGTGTGAAAAGAGGAGTGAAATTGAGGGGAGGAAAAATTTAGCGACGGAGGAATCTCAAGATTGGAGACCCTCGATAACGTTTCCAGATAACCCGAAGGCATATGTGCCACCCGTCCCGTTTCCACAGAGATTACAGCAGAAAAAGGTAGACAAACAATTCTCTAAGTTTCTCGATGTCTTCAAAAAGCTTCATATTAACATTCCATTTGCCGACGCGTTGGAACAAATGCCAAGCTACGTTAAATTCATGAAAGAGATATTGTCAAAGAAAAGAAAACTCGAGGAGTTTGAAACAGTCGCCTTGACGGAGGAATGCAGCGCGATTCTTCAAAAGAAGCTTCCACCAAAATTGAAAGATCCGGGAAGTTTCAACATACCGTGCACCATGGGGAATCTTTCTTTTAATAAGGCATTGTGCGATCTCGGGGCTAGTATTAACCTCATGCCTTTGTCTATTTTCAAGAAGCTGGGAATTGGAGAAGCAAAGCCGACGACGGTCTCCTTGCAATTAGCGGATTGATCTATTAAGTATCCGAGAGGAGTGATTGAGGATGTGCTAGTAAAAGTGGATAAATTTATCTTTCCAGCGGATTTTATTGTTCTCGACATGGAGGAAGATGAAGATATCCCGATTATCTTGGGACGACCATTTTTGGCGACCGGCAGAACTCTTATTGACGTGGAAAAAGGAGAATTAACTCTGCGGGTTCAAGAGGAGCATGTTACGTTCCAAGTATTCAAATCCTTTTCATGGCCCGGAGGTGTGGATAAGAGCTCAAAAAGTGAAAGTGTGGAGGCCGTTGCAAAAGAAAAACACCGAAAACATCGTCGGTCGAAAAATTTAGATTCCGTGTCAGATGGTCCAACCTTTAAGAAATATGTAGAACGAGTAGCATTTCTCGAGCATATGAACATGCAATCATCGCCATCTGACCAGCCACACTCGGACAAGTCTGATGCGGTCATAAAGTCATTTTTGAAAGAGGGAAATAAGCCAGAAATCAAACGGACGTCTAGTCATGAGAAAAACGGGTGTTTTGAAAAGTTATTCTCGTCAAAACCTTTCCGCAAACAACATTGGGTGTCCGAACCGAAAATCGAATCGTTAATGACCGATGGTCAAAATTTTAAAAACCATATTAACGGTTCGATGAACGGGGCGGAAACCAAATGGAGTTTGCGAAAAGCGAACTGATTTTTTTTTTAAATAGGTCCGGCTGAAGACTATAAACTTAGTGCTTCTCGGGAGGCAACCCGAGTTCGTAGTTGTAGATTTTTGAGTTTCTGCTTTTATCTTGCATTCTTGAATTTTTATTTTTCATCATTTTGTGCTTTGATTTGCTCCTACCTCTCGCTTTTGACGTGTTCTTCTCAAAATTCTGTGCAGGAAAAATCCCAGGGGAGAAATTCATTACTGAGCCGCGGCACAAGTATTGTGAGCTGCGGCACACACAGATCGAAAGGGAGGGCTAAACAAACTGTACTCTGTGCCGCGGCACAACATTACTGAGCTGCGGCACACTTGAGCACTGAGCTGCGGCACACGAAACTTGAGCCGCGGCCCACGACAAAACATGAGAACAGGTAAAAAGGGACTGTACGCGGTGCCGCGGCTCACTTGAGCTGTGCCGCGGCACACCATGCGGAATTCGAACAGCCAGGTACCTTATAACCTGCATTCGGCCGGCCACTCCAGGTATAATTCCCTTTCTTCCTTCCCTCCCCTTGCGCGCGATCGGCCGAACACTTTTCCTTCTCCTTCTTCTTGCGATTTTCTTGCATTGTCCACAAACCAAGTAAGGTATGTTCAAATCTCTAATCTCAAACTGTTCTATGAGTTTAAATTTGAAGTTGTGTTATGCATTTGAGGATTGAATAAGTTTATTTCCTTCAAAAGTTCTATAATGGTTTAGTGGATAACATGATGGTTTTGATCGAATTTTCATGGTCATTTTGGAATATGAATGAATTGAGTATGTAGTTTTGATGGTGAATGATTCGTGTTTTTGTTCTTGGGGAGTGAATCGAGCTATTGCCATGTTTGTTCTTCAAGTAAACTCTTGCCCTTTAGGTGTTCGATGAAATGTCTAAATGAAAAATTTTCTTGGTTAAGGCAAGATTTTGAATCTTTGTGCAACGTATTTGTTCTGGAATTACAGCAACCCCAACCAGTACGTCTAGTTTAAACGTTATGGTTCAATTTCATTTTTCTCTCACGGTTGTGCTATCTCGTAAAAATTTCTGATTTACGGCCGGATATCCTTAGCCGAGTGATGATTATTCTCGTTATTATTTTGAGTAAGTAACCTTTGATGTTTAAAATTTTTTCAGGTATCACTATGGCTAGGACTAAGAAGCTGAACAAGAGGGCCAGGACTCAGTCATCCCACATTCGACAGGAAACCTCTCGTAGTCGCGCCGAGTCGGAGGGGCGCCAGTTTTCTGACCCTGAGATCCACAAAATCTTCAATGAGAAGATTCGGCCGCGACCTCTTATCCCGGAGAGGGGATTTACTCCAGCCACCCAAGACGGGGAACTGCTTACGATGATAGACGAGATGGGGTGGGCCCGATTTGCTGCACCCCCCGAGCCAGCGGTGATATCGATAGTGCAGGAGTTCTATGCCAGTGCGCTATTGAAGCATATTCGAGCAGGCCAGATGTTGCAGCAGTCAGACACTCGGACTCAGGTCGATGTCCGAGGTGTTACAGTTGATTTATCCACTGCTGCTATTCGGAGGTTGTTTGGGCTGCCGGTGGTGGATGAGACGGCCTATGACCGAGTTATGACTAGCCTCACGAAGGAGGCTCTGCTCGAGACTATTGCGCAGCCCGACTCCGACTGGGAACAGCGTGCACCGGGTTCTTCCACTTTCCATTTCAAGAGCTCGCGCCTCAGTCGGCTCGAGCGTACCTGGCTATATTTTATTTGCGCTCGTATAGACCCCACATCTCAGATCCGCACTGTTTTTCTCTCCCGCGCCCGGACACTATATGCTATCACATCCGGGCTGCGGTTCGATGTGGCCCCTCTTTTGGTCTGATCTATATTTCAGTGCATTCAGGGAGGGGCGAAGACGGGGTTGAAGCACCCCTCTCTCATCTGCGCTCTGTGCTGGCAGTCGGGGCTGACGTGGTCGGACGACGAGCCGATGCTTGCTTCCCAGGCCCCGATCGACCACCGCATTATCTCACATTTTGACCAGTGGGGAGGAGCGCCGGCGCACGGTCGGGGGAGAGGATTTCTACTGGATGAGGCCCACGAGGGGTCCCCCGAGCCTCTTTTGCTAACACAGGGGCAGGCAGATGCAGGACCGACGCCCGACAGAGAGAGATTTCAGGTGATGTTTGATGGGCTGAGGGAGGATCTGAGGAGAGAGAGAGAGGAGCTGAGAGTGGAGACGAGGAGAGAGATAGAGGATATGAGAGAGGATATGAGGAGAGAGAGATGAGATGAGGAGAGAGAGGGAGAGTATGCTGGCTGCCATACGAGAGGAGCAGCGGACGGAGCGAGAGAGCGTTATTGCTGCCGTCAGAGCTGAGATGCGAGAGCAGGCCCGCCGGGCCAACCAACGAGAGGCGAGGCGTCTGGCAGCGAGGGACGCCTATCATCAGGAGCACCTTGCCGCATGGACGGCCCATATCATGCATCTAGACGGGCCATTTATTGCACCCGCCCGGCCAGCCACACCACCCTCCTCACCGGATGATGCCGGCACCAGCTCGTGAGAGGACTGGAGGGGAGTACTTGACCTTCTTATTCTATTGCATATTATATTTTGTCCATTGAGGTCAATGTACGTCCTAAGTTTGGGGGGGGGGGGTTTACTTTTTGTCGCTACATTTATTGCTGTACTTATTTCGTTGCACTTTTTGTTATCTTTAGTTATCTTTTTGTCGATAGCCTTGCTTGTCTTGATTTTACTCTATTCGTGAATTTTTCGTGCTTCTATTTGTGTAATACTGATGTTACGACACTGCTTTTCTCTCTGACGAAATGGTCGAGTTTTAGTAGAGTTGTATTCAGTGATTTCTGTTTCTGCTTAGTATTCATTTTGGTCCGAAATTTTTTCTCGTGATTGTAGAGGTCATGGCGGATAAGAGAGGATACATACGTGTTTTAAAATCACCGTCGATACATTTGGTTACATTTTTCGGTTAGCTAGTCGTCCAGTTACATAAGTCGTGTTGGCACTTAGATTGAGTTTAGAGTCGGTCAGTTTTTTCCAATAGTCGAGATATTATTTGTTCTATGATGGGAAGTCTAGTAACCGGGGGTATTCACGTGACCCGTTGTTTACTCTCACGTAAAACGATGACCCTGATTAGACTAGTGATTTAGAAATTTCACATGTGCCGATGATAGGGAGCCTAGTAACCGGGGGTATTCACGTGACCCGTTGTTTACTCTCGCGTAAAACAGCGACCTTGATTCGGACATGCGGGAATTAGCTATTCGAGTTGTTTCTCCGCTGTAGAGGGGAACTTAGTAACTAGAAGCATCCATGTGCCCCATGAATGTCTTTTACGTCAAACGGTTTCCCAATACATGAGAATGGAAGTTCCACCCTAGGATTATCCCGATGAAACATCCCGAGATCCGAACCTAGTGGTCAACTCGAATCAATTTCTTGAGCATATATATAAGAGAATACTGTCCGAGGATTATTTTTTTTGAAACTCGTGTAAATTTTGCCATTAGACTGTAGAACGGGGCGAACTAGCTTGTTTATTTTAACCTTTCGTATTGACGGTCGATTAGATTCACGTTTGTTAATCTTTGAGCTGGATTTTCTTCATGAACGAGTAATTAGGACTGAACTTGGTTACTTTGTAGAATCAGTGTTCTGAGTGTAGCTCGCTATTACGATACTCGTATTATTCAGAGAAAATTTCAGGATAGTATTGATTAGGTAGAGCACTACGAGTTGCACGATTATTCACTACATTCTTTTGATTGAATTTAATTCTTTTTGCTTGAGGACAAGCAAAGGTTTAAGTTTGGGGGTATTTGTTAGGCGTATTTTTATACGCTTATGTATCATTATTTTTGTATTATTTTGGAGAGTGAATGTGCTTAAATGAGCTTTTAATGCCTTAATCTTATATGTTTGTCAGGTGATTGGAGTCCGGAAGCTAAAACGAGGCGAAACGGGCGAAAACGGAAAATTTTGGCCGTGAGCCGCGGCACAAGGAAGCAGGGCCGCGGCACAGGAAGACAACCAGCGGGCACAAAGTAAATCAGACTCTGTGCCGCGGCCTGATCCCTGTGAGCCGCGGCACGGATGAATTAAATGGCGCCTGTGCATCAGTGAAGGCCATGTCTTTGCGGCACGTATTTAGTGAGACGCGGCACACGAGGCGGTTTTTGTATGCTCCGCGCGGATTTGGGCCGTTTTGAAGCCAGTTCTCGACCTACTCACACGGACGCGATTTGGAGACTATGCAAAGCTATAAATAAGGGTTTAAGACCCTAATTAATCATCTTTTGATCTTGGAAAACCTTGGAATTAGAGAATCTTGGGGAGACGGCAGAGAGGAAGATAAGCAGAAGACTTCAAGGGCAGAGGGCGAAAGCTAGAAGAATGGAGGAATCCGAGTTCTTCATCTGCGTTTGATTTTAATGCTTTTATTCATTTATTCTGTATTTTCATTTATTAGCATGTTAGGCTAAAACCCTAATCTAGGATTTTGATGAAACCTACGTTTTGACGGATTTGCTTCAGATTATCTAATTAATTACCTTTTTGTTGAGTTTTCCCAATCGTGTTTAATGCTTTCAATTATCTGGCCAATAGTTGTATTGTTTTAATCATTCAATTCGAATCGGGAGAGGAGAATTGGTGAGGAACTATTGGTGAGGACCGTTTTATTCTGTGAGATAGGAATATACTCATAGGAACTACGTGGCATTTTGGAGATTTTATGCTTTTTGCCTATTGACGAATTAATTCACCTAGGGATAGAGTGCGTTATTCGCCTTTAGAAAAATCTATTGACCTCGGGAGAGGCGGTAGAATTTATTAGAAATCTCCGCCTTCAATAAATTGGGAAAATCATTTACTTCAGATAATCGAGAGTAAATTCGGATAAACCGAGGTGGATTCAGAATCCTAGACTTATTTATCATTTGATTCTCTTTCTTCAAGCGATCATTTTTACTGTCTAGTCTTTTATTATTTCTTTTAGTAATTAATTGCAAACCCAAAGTTCGATTGTTCGAATAAAACTGGAATGCATAAAAATCGGTAGTTAGTGATTCAGTCCTCGTGGGAACGATACTCACTCATCACTTTATTACTTGTATACGATAACGTACACTTGCGTTCAAGAAAAATCGCAACACTCTGACGGGATCATCATGGGAATCTATAGCTGTGTGCGCTGGATCGTTGGATTACCATATGTGTTGTTGTTATTGTGCATATGTATATTATGGGTTTGCCATAAGTATACATTGTCGTTATTGTTGTGATCATATTGACGTTGTCATATGAGTACGCATTTGTAGGTCTTGTGTTAGGGCCATGTCCGTATGTTGTGTTGATCTGATCTCGGATTAGACTGACGTGATGGTAATGGTATTTCGTATCTAGAGGTATGTTCCGTATTTCCTTGGTACTTGTCTTTGATGGACAATCGATTATCGTATTGGAATTGTCGACGTTATCCGATGGATTGAATTGGCCAGAGTTGGTATAATTTCCGTATCGCGAGTTATGATAATGTTTTGAGAACCTTGGGTATTGTTGAGATACCGTACAGATATTTCGGTATTATCTTATTGTGTTATTAAGGATACGAATCGTGGATTTTCGTAAAGTTACGACAGTAAGATTACATTGGTCATATTCTTACTTAGTATTTCCATTGATATGTAATTATTGACGTGATGTGATGGTTATCATTGTTGGATATTATGGCTGACCCCGTCGTGGGCTTTGTTTTTAGGTTCTTGGATTATCAAGCTTGTAGCGATCGTGGAGAGATGAGCTTCCTGGAGGATGCTGGCTAATGCATGTATTTGTGTATTGAGTTTCCTGATCAGTTCTTGTATTCCGCTGATAGAGTATTTTAATTATTTGTCCTTACCCGCTGCGTGAGTATTTTGAAATGGTCTTTTGGTATCTGGTAACTTAGGTTACTTTAGAAATCATTTTCTAAATCTATTCTGTCGATACGTGTAAGTGATAGCTTAACGTATGTTTTTAAACTGTTGAGTTTTAGCATTTCGGGCCTTGTGGTTTCAAATAAGATTTTACGACGGTTTTGATAAATGAGTTTTATAAAGTCTTCGAATGTTTTAAATAGATAATATGTTTGCGAAAATTTCCTTCAGCCTTGTGGGTTCTATCTCGGGGCCCATGGCGCTGTAATATTTCCGGGTAAATCTGGGGGTGTTACACCAACATGGAACAAAATTTCTTTTCTGAAAATGTTTTGGGCTATGCACAAGAAAGCAGATAAGCTATGGATTCAATGGATGCACTCTTATTATATCAAAAACAAAGACTTGATGACAGTGCAGGTGCCCGTTCATGCCTCTTTTCTCATTAAGAAAATAATGAAATGTAGAGATATGTTAGTCGGTTCTAGACAATGGGAGAGCTTGATGAATTGAGACCAGTTTGACAAAAGAGTTGCTTATCATGCTCTCAGGCATTCTATTGATCATGTGAAGTGGAGGGAACTGGTTTTAAATAACAGGGCAACACCTACGGCTAGGTTCTCCTTGTGATTAGCCTGTTGGGGTAGACTGGCTACCAAAGATAGAGTGCTCAGGTTTGATCAGTACATTGACCCTCTATGCATCTTCTGTAAGACTGCCCCTAAAACCTTGGACCATTAACTCTTCAATTGTCCACTCATTTCAAATGCTTGGATGTGTTTGCTGAGTTGGAATGGAGTGTCCTATACTACTAAAGTTGGAGGGATACTATACTGCTATTGTGTGCTAAGAGCAGGGGGAATAAACCAAGGCAAAGGGTGATTAAGGTTCTTGTCACCGAATTCATTTATGCTGTGTGGATTGAAAAGAATAGCATAATCTTTCAGGACAAGCAAATGGAGTTTAGCCTGTTTGTCAGGAGTGTGATACACAGAACAGATGTTAGATGCTCTATAGATGGAAAACTGTAGCAGTTCTGTGCTAATTTAGGCATGTCTCCATTTGTTGAGGCTTTATTTTGGTTTTTATGGCCGTTTGTAATTTGTGATGATACTTGAAGTATCTTTTGTAATGTGTGGATGTACTTCAACATTTACTTGGAATAAAAAACTATCTTTGTTCCAAGAAAATGGTGGAAATCAAAAGGCAAAAGTCATACTAATTAATACATAACATCTATCATGTTTTCTAGTATTAGAATTGATATTTTGTTTGCTTTGAACTATGTGTGAGCTATATTTAAACTTATGCATGAATTGTTGAATTGGATATAATAATTATTATATGGTACAGAATGTTGGACAGCGAAACAATGCCATATTCATAAGATGTCTGTCGCGGAGAGGGGTATGCTGTGATGGATGTACGGCCATACGATAAAGGATCCGTTGGGGAATGAAATAATTAGGACGAAAGTAGGGGTTACACCTATTGAGAATAAGATGAGGGAAAATCGACTAAGGTGGTTTGGCCATGTAAGATGAAGAGTAAGTGATGCGCCAGTTAGACGGCTTGAAGGGTGGCATATAAATGAAATGATGAGGGGTAGGGGAAGACCTAGGCAAACTTGGAGGAGGGTGATTGAGATGATATGAGGTTATTAGGGATTGTGGAAATAATGCAATGGATAGGGTGGAGTGGAGGGATAGAATTTATGTTGCTGAGACAACTTGACTTTCACGGGTCTTATGACGATTCATGTTAGCCGATCTCGAATCTTTTCGAGACTAAGGCTATATTGTTGTTGTTGTTAATGTTGTTGATGTTGTTGTATATGTTATTCCTTCCGTCCCAGGATAACTTGCATATTCACTATTCATTTGGTCAAAATTGGCTTACTTTGACCATTAAATCCCATTGATTTATCGGTAAAATACTGCCATATATGATCTTGTTAGATTTAACGTAACATATATTTTTAAAATATTAACTTTTCAAAATTATGTAATTAAATATATTAATGGTCAAACATATCAATAAGAGAACGCGCACAATACAAATGTGCAAGTTATCATTGTAATACCCAAGATTTCTGTTTCCAGCTACTTTGAACTATTGGATGGTTGTGCCGGTTATTTGGTTTCCTTGATGATCATTTGGAATTTTTCCCTATGTTATGTACGATATGTTATACCGTGATGTAGTGTTCGTCGAACGAGACTTGTTACCGCGTACGCCTCTTTCGTTAAACATGTGCTTGTGGTGTGGTACGCTATTGTTTTGTATCATAGACGGTGCGTTAGAGCAACTGGGACATTGTCGAGTGCCCGACCCGACTGTCTGAGTCGTTTAGATTCAATACTCTGTTCAGTAGTGGTGTTATGACCATAAGAGTTATGAGTTATGACCGTAAGAGTTATGAGTTACGGCCGTAAGTGTTGCTGGTCACGGCCGTAAGAGTCTTTTATTATGGCCGTAGGGAGTCCTGTGTTACGGCCGTAAACGGTTATTGTTACGGCCTTAATGAATGCTCGTATTTTTGGGCAGTAGTCCAGAGGGATAGTTACGGCCGTATGTCCTATGTGTTACGGCTATAGGAATGAAGTGTTACGGCCGTAAGTTGTGCCTATTATGGCCGTAACATGCCACTGATTTGTATACCAAAGGCAGGACCAATTTCGGGGACAGGAATCATTTCTTCCCCACTTCATCCCTTTCGTTCCTTTTAGAGATTTTTGAGATCAGGGGTGATTCTTGAGTTTGAGGAGGCGATCTTCATCGATTAGAGAAACTTGATTTGTATCTATAATCATCTTCCACTTCGTTCGTCCGGATCAGAGGTAAATTCTTGAAATCTCCTAGGGTTTACTTTCGGATTTTTTCCTTCTTGAATTCATTGTTCGTCCGATTTTGATGAATCGGTTGTTGTTATTGAGTGTTGTTAAATATATTCTACAGGTTGTATATCCGTATCTTGAGTACGTTTGAACCCAATCGGGAATTTTGATATTCCAAGTAAATCTTGAACATTTAATGTCCGATTAAATGTCTCAAGGGGTTTCCTTGGGGTTCTTGGATGTGTTTTCCATTGTTTTCAATTGTTATACTCGTAGTAATCGTATTTTCGTTGTTATTCACGGACGGTGGTAGGTATTCGAGGTTTTTCCGGTTGTGCCGTGTTCGTCGGAGCTTTCGGTATCGGTTATCGAGGCAAGTATCTTGCCCATACCTTTCGTATTTTGTAGATGTGATAATTGGTAATGGACAATGTGTGTTATTTGAGTAGTCATGACGAATATAATCCCTTTGATGACTTTCTTTCAAAAACGCTCAAGTACTTTATGAACGAATGAGTTCTACGGATATGTGCTTTATGGATACGAGTTGATATATATATATATATATATATATATATATGGGCGATTTACATCTGACTACCTTTTTAGATGGTCTAATTACAGTTTGGTCCCTATTGTTTCAGATATTACAATGAAGGACAAACTTTGCACTGTCCAGAAACTATATTTACAACGAAGGACAAAAGTCAAATTTTCAGATGATGTCACTGGAGACAGAGTACTGATATTCCAAATTTGCCCTTTTATTTTTTCTTTTCTTGTTTACCCATTTATTTTTTTTTCACGTGGGTGGCATCTTTGACCTCATTGTAATATATATAACTTTTTGGACTTCAGTGTAATAAATTTTCAAGCTTTCTAGAAAAAATATTTTTTCCAAAAAAGAAAGTATTTTCTGGAAAAAATATTATTTTTCGAAAAAATAAAAAAAATAATTTTCTGGGAAAAAATTTTCTTTTCGAAAAAATATTATTTTATGGAATTTTATTTTTTTCAAAAAATTAAAAAAAAATTCTGGAGAAAAAATCATTTTTGGGCAAATTAATATTTTTTTCGAAATAAAATTATTTTCTGAAAAAAATATTATTTTTTAGAAAAAATAAAACTATTTTCTGAAAAAAAAATAAAAAAAAATATTTTTTTGAAAAATTATTTTCTGGAGAAAAAGGTATTTTTGGCAAAATAATATTTTCTCGAAATTAAATTATTTTATGGAAAAAATATTATTTTTTCGAAAAAATAAAATTATTTTCTGGAAAAAAAATAAAAAAATATTTTTTCAAAAAAATTAAAAAAATATTTTCTGGAGGAAAAAATATTTTTTCGAAATAAAATTATTTTCTTGAAAAAATATTATTTTTTCGAAAAAATAATATTGCTTTCTCGAAAAAAAATAAAATATAATATTTTTGAAAAAAAATATATTTTCTGGAAAAAATTATATTTCGAAAAAAAAATATTTTCTGAAAAAAGAATATTTTTTAAAAGAAATGTATTAGCCAAACACTTTAATAACTTAGAAGCTATTTGTTTAATATGAAATGTATTTTAAAAGAAATGTTTTATTCAAGTAAATAGAGGGACATTTTTGTCTTTTTAATAGAAGTCAACACCAATTCAGATTTTTGTCCTTCGCTCTAATTTATGAAACAATAGGGACTAAAGTGTAAAGAGGCCATCTAATAGGGTAGTTGGTATATATATTGCCTTCGTGCTATGTGATTATAAAGCTTTCTCTCTCCCCCCTTGTTAAGGGTCATATACTCGAATGTGTATTCGTTTGATGAGTACACAAATGATATAATTGTAATGTTTATTGGCTCCTTTGTAAGGAGGTGGTATTAGTCGGCATTGTTCGAGAAATATATACTCTCATGGTATGTGATGTTAACAGGTAGGGTTCGTCGAAACCTCCGGGATCCGTCCTTGTTAGTACGGGTCGAGTTTTACCATAAGGTTATCTAAACTGGGTATGTCTCGAGGAGACTCCGAGGTTCGTGCTTGCTAGTAGGGGTGGACTCGGTTCCATTCGGTTCGGTTTTTGACCGAAACCGAGAGTCGAACTAAATATTCGGTTTCGGTTTGGTTCGGTTCTTTTTGAAGTTCGGTTCGGTTAAGTTCGGTTTTATAAATATTCGGTTCGGTTTCGATTTGGTCTGATGTTTTTTCGGTTCTTCACAATATAAATTCAAATATTATATACAATAGAATAAGTTATATATAACAACAAACCAACAAGAGTTATATATATGTTCAAGATGTTATGTCACGATTTATTCATCCCGACAGGCGATCGACTATAAGGCCGAGCGACCAAGTCAACTCCAGTCAAACCATGACTAGCTCGCCAAGTCGAAGATATCAAACCACCATCAGGTGCCTAGCGATCGACTCCCAAGGCGATCGCCCTTTGGCAGCTGGCGGTCTGCTCTAGTGACCGGCTAAGGGCAATCGACCTACGCCCCGAGCAGAGACGATCGTCCGCCAAAGTCATCAAGGACTGGATCTCAGAAAAGCACCCACGTGCAGATCCACCAAAGGCGCTGACAAGATCTTGGCCAGCAGATAAGATCTTTTGCTGACAGACAAGACCTTTGACCACAGCCTGTCACCTACCTCACCTACCAGCATGCGCGCCGAAAGTTGTCAGTGGGACCACCGCGACGGCAACTCGGGGCAGCGTGTAAGCTCCCATTGGACCGCCTGATTGTGCCCGGCAACTCCTGCAGACTTTGAGGGGCAGGCCCATGTCTTTGAAAGACGATCGCCCGATTATTATATTGCGAGAGAAGGCGATCGCCGGCATGTCCAAGCCACATAAATAGAGAACCTCCTCCCTCTGGAAAAAGGTTCTCGATTCAATTCATTTTAACCAACGGTTGAATTCACTCTACGCTTCGTTCATGAATATACGGTTCGAATTCATTTGACTTACGTCCAAATACATTCCACCAAAAGTTCACATTCTCTCACATTCGATACATCCACGGAAATCTTGAAGAACATACATATCATCAAGCTCCGGCTATCTCACCGAATCCATCTCGGGACTTCTCTCTCCAAATCTCTCGTCCGAGACGATCGGCGAAGCGGCAAGTCTCCACTAGACAGATTCCAAGGGATTCATAAGCCCGAAGCCCAAGCATCCCGGCTAAATACTCGCCGTGAGAGACGGTCGATCTCTCACCGCCGCGATGTTCATCTCCTTTGTTACAAGAACTCACAGAGCATCAAATCTGGTTCTTCCGGCAATCTACACGCTCACTAGCTAAGATAACAAGAATCTTTACACTCATTGTAATTGTATTCTTACATTAGTACTTATATCCCCGAATATTGGTATTAATAATATCTCGCGAGAGCATTCAAGCCCGGGACTAACAACCCCGGCAAATCTTGTGTTATTTATCTTTCTCTCGGAAGTGCTCTTGCATTTGTTTGCTATCCCATCCATTCCAGCAATATCTATCTCCGGATAATATTTTGGGTAGCAACAATTGGCGCTAGAGGAAGGACGATCTAACCCTCACAACTTTTATTTCTACCGTCCCGAAGAACACTCACTGTTCTCGGGGCATATACTTGAAGTGACACTCACTGCACTTCAAAGAAAACCTTCAAAATCATAACATCCGCCGGTACATCGAAGCGAGCTGCTCTCCGAACTGCCGGACACCATATCCCGGCTCAATCCGAACCCCAGCCGACGACAGGGGGAAGCCGCGGCAACGCGAGACTCTCGATCCCGCATCCGAGAGATGGCCCCAACCTCTCACTCGATCAGTTCCAAACCGAGGAACAGATCGAGGAGGCTATGGCCATCCTGGAGGAGCGACGGAGAGCATGCGCGCCGCCCGCGATAACTCCCTCGATCATCCGCCGCATGGGAAAACGGAAATTCAGCGGGCTACTGAACGAGCGATCGTCAGAAAGCCCCAATTCGCGAGAAAAGGCTCTCGCACGACCGGACGGATCCATATTCGATCGCTTGGGGAGCGACCCATCCCAGCGACCGGGGCACTCTGTTTCCAACCTTGAAAAGACGGAATCCGAATCCGTCATCAGGAGTTCGGCCTACTCACCTCACAGCCGAACGCATATCAGCCATCTGACTCCCGCCCCGATCGCCAGTGACTCAGTACTCAATCGCCTCGGCTCCGCTCCGATCGCCGAGCCGCTAATAGCCATGCCACGGCGATGGCCGCCATGCAACGCCTGACTCGGCGAGATGAGAGCGCTCTTGGACACCGGGCAAGCACCGGCAAGAAGATCGCCGGGCCGGCCGAGCCACTCGCGGTCCACATCGAGCTTGCCCCCATACAACCAACGATCGCTCCTCCTAAAACACCTCTCGTATAAGGGGAGATCGGACCCGAAACCCCACGAGTAAATTCCGAATTTACATGGTAGGTGTGGGGCATCGATGCAACCAAGTGCGGATCTTCCGTGACATTGGCGAGCCGCCCATAAGTGCAAGGTCGCGGACGAGAAGGCCCCACCGCATGATAAAGATCAAGCGGGGAAGGACGAAACCAGCGCAGATTACATCGACCGGGTAGACGAAATCATCCTCACCGGCGAACCCGTCAGTGATGAGCTCGCTCTCTATTCGGTCATGGGGGGATTCCACGGTCACTCCCCCATGTTCAAACATCTCTCCAAGGATATTCCCCCAACTTACGCGACCTTCCGCGCTAAAGCTGCCAACTTCCTGGCCAGGCAAAGGCTACTCACCCTCCGCTTAGACGAGGAAACGCCGCCTCTTGTCCAGAAGATAGCGATCGCCAAAGCAAAGAAGGCGATCGCCAAGACGCCCGGAGATCTCAAGGATTTCGAGGACATGGAAGCCCATCTCCTCCATACGTTCAACAGAACTCCGGCGCATATTTTCTATGCCATCAAGGGGCACGAAGAGCTCAAAAAGCCAAAGGCAATAAAGGACCACGGTCACCTGGACAACAATCAATATTGTGCCTACCACAAGAGTCCCGGCCACAGCACCAACAATTGCCGCGACCTCCTCAAACAGCTCTGGAGATTGTTCGAGGAGGGCAAGTTGGACAGCTTATTGGTTTAGCCGAAGCCCCAACCAATCTCTATGGACGATCGTCCGAGTCGAACACAAAACAGGCTGGAAAGCTCATACGAGCCGACCCCTAGATCAACCTCGACGACCGTCTCTACATGCTTCAATCAAGAAAAGGATACCTCGGAAGTCTCCCCGATCTCCCTCCTTATTTAAGAAACCGGAGGACTCGATCGCCATCTGCAGTTCACCGTCTAACATGATGGACTAAGGCACGAGATCGCCTCCCCCGCACAACGTACACCGTCGAAGGTCGGCATCTACATGACGATCCAAGGTGGAAGAGTGCAGCCATGGTCCTGGTGGTCGATGGAACCGACTGCTTAGGCCATGCAAGGTCCCCTTAGGCCAAGATCGCCCGCCCTTCGTTTAAATACGAGGCCGGCGTAGTCTGAGGACCCTCCAAAATAAATCAGTGGACACGATCGCTCGCCCTCAAAGGTTCATCATCTAACATGGTGAACCCGGACAATGCGACGTGCCACAACCCCCGTCTCAACGTACACCGTCGAGGTCGGCCATCTCCATGGCTGGCCGAGGTGGAAGCAGAGCTAACAAGCCGCGGGCGTGGAGTTGATTCATCCGACGCTGCCCCGTGCAAGGACTCCTCTAGACCGAGACCGCACGCCCTTCGTTTAAATACGAGGCGAGGCGCGGCTGTGAGAGGACCCTCATAATAAAGTGAGTCACGAGACACTCAATGTCTTCGCGCATCAAGACATGATCAAGGAGTCGGTCCATCGAACTCCGCGATCGTGCACGGTTCCTCAAGACGGACGACCGTCCCCGAGGATTCGACAAAGTTGAAGACCGCTCACTCAAGGAATTATTTTCATCCCCTTACTTCCACTAAGTGAATAAAAACAAGGGGCAATAGGAGTGCGGACTACCTACACGACGATCGTCGCTATTCAACCACATACGGAGATCGTCATTTTTTCAGACGTAGTGCAGCGATCGAATATGTTGTAAAAAGTTATCTTTATGAGTTTATCAATTCATTTGGAACTACCCTCGCAACGATCTCTCCTCACACAAGTGATAAGTCAGAAAGACAAATGCTCATTTCATTACTTGAAAAAATAGAGTACACGATCGCCCGAAGGCCTAAGTGCTACAAAAGAAAGCTACAAACTACAAAGAAAGTAAGCTAAAAACATCAAAAATGAAGCGCCTCAGGCCCCTGCCTGGCCTTCGCCATCAGCATTCGGCGCGGTCCCCTCATCCTCCGGAGCGTCGGGATGAGCAAGATTGGCTGGGGGCGGATACCAGCTCAAATCCACGCCGATGTCCGCTCACTCAATGTCTTAGGTTATGGAAACCTAGGATGTCGGGTCAAGTCGAGTATTGTTGAGTCTTGTCTTGTCGCGTCGTCTGAGTTGTCAGTCGTGATTAGTATCGTGATGCAGCCATCATCTTCGTGCGACCTGTGAATGTAAGTCTCCTATTTTATGTGTATTATCTGTCTTTCATGACTCTGTTCTCATCCGTGTCGTGGAGATGGAATTCGTATTTGATACTTGCGGTATATTATGTGTGTAATGAACTAAATGTATTGATGGATTTGATACCGAATGGTGTAGTATGGCGTAAAAACTTGAAACATTAATATGTTTCGATAGTTGTATTGGTATTGGAGTTGATTGATAACCCATATGGATGGTTTCAACATGTATTCGAATTAATGTTCATTAGTTATGCCGTTAAACTTGGAGAGATGGTTTGGCGCATGCTGAAATTAGTGTTCCTGAGTTGTGTTTGTTGAACTAGTGATTTTGATTGCCGTATGGGCATGTGTTTGAGAGTCAATTGTGATTGACAAATTGTTGTTGTTTATAACCAACATGTTCCTATTAGTAATTGTATCCGCTGCGTGTGTGTTTGAAAATAATTTCCTAAAATTTCTTAGACCTGAGTGTATTTTAGAAAATCAACTTTCGAAAATGTTTTGACGATGCGATCGAAAGGCGGCATATTATGGATTTTGAAAAGTGATATGGATTTTGGCAAGCCAGCCTTGTATCTTAAATGAAACCTTTATACGGCATTTGAGAATTGTGTTTTGAAGTGTCTTGAGATATTTTGAGAAATGTTCGTTGTTAATCCCTTGTCGTGTTTGAAGGGGGTTTTGAAAATGATTTTTACTTGTCTATTTTATTTTCTAATAACTCGAATATACGATTTAAAAAAAAACTTTCACACTATCAAAATTTTTATATTTAAAATCAAAGTGTGATTTTTACTTTCAAAAATAAAATAGTGAAAGAAGAAAAATCTTACTTGATTTAAACTCCAAATTTGGAATTGGGAAATTTTCTAAATTGAGTCGGTTAGTGCAGGCTAATCGCATTTGTAGTGTGCGTACTAAATGGATTTATCGCTTAAGGCGATATGATAGAGTTAGAACTAAAGCGATTGCTTGTGAGACCGAGTGATTTGATTTATTGTCATGTTATCATTCTCGTTGGGGAAATATAGTTGTATGCATGCATGTTGTGATGGCATGGTTTGAATTGCTTATGGTTTCTATGAAGTTTTCCCGACGTGATTGTGGATCTGTGGGAATGATTAGTACGGGTATGGGTGTTGTCCCATCCGGGGATGTTTCGGTGAAACCTCTGGGAGTCGGTGCCATCAAAGCATGACTATGGATACACCTTATGCTGTTAATTGTGATGATGTTGTTTCCGAAGAAATTGATATTTCGGAATATTGGTTTGCAATCGTTTTCATAGGGAGATGGTTAAAACTTATGATTCATGAATTTGGTAAAACAGCTTAGGTGTCATAAGTATTTCCAAATTTTATTTCGGAAAAATATATGAATTCAAATACTTTCTAATGATATTATTCAAATGGATACCTCGTGGAGTTTTAAAAAAAAAGAATGTTAAAATTGATTGGCTACCATGTGTAGTATATTATGACCATGGTTGTAACGATAATGGTCGTTAATTTTCTGTTGATATGGTTTGGTGAACCGTTAATTACGACCGTAAGTTTCGTTTGTTGCAGTTATAAATTTTCGTATTTGTGTATCCGGAGTGGATTTTCTTATAGTGTTACTAGTTGTTTCCTTATGTTGGTATGTTGTGCCGAGGTTGGCACTTTGGTATATTATTTTGTGATGTTTTGTTTCATCGTGTTGAGTGGATATTTGCTCAGTATGCCTAGGGACATAGGTCGCGGTTATGGCCACGGTACAGATGGTCATTGAGATCAGATGCGGAACCAAGAGAATATTGCCGGGAATGGCATTGGTATTGATGTTGCTACTATATTTCAACAAGTAGCAACACAGATGACTCAGTTGACCCAGGCGATACAACGTAATGCATGTGTGAACCAGAACGTCGGTGCAAACCAATGGCTATGAGAGGTGGTTCATATGAATCCTCCTTGTTTCGCAGGTGCCGCAGATGCTGTAACATCCCCAGACCGAACCGGGAATATTACACGCCGCAGACCCTCTCCGCGAGGATCCACCAGGCTAGACAACTAAACAACACATTACATTACATACCGACAAATCAAAATAACGAACCAATACACCGATTTGGTCTTTCGTCACTGACTTACAAATCAAAATACATAAACTCATCCAGACTCATACCCACACAAGGGTAAAATACTTGCAACAACGAACAATAAGACAGCGGAAAAGACAATACAATGGACTCCGACTAACTGAACCCAAAAATGGCCTTCGTGTGATTAGTATCATTCGTCTTTCATCATCCCTCGTGTCGATCCTGTGTTTTGCTCCCGAAAACCTGCATGTACCTGGACACAATACAGATATCCACCCCCCGATTACTCGGGGGTTAGCAAAACTCCACTGTTTCGCTAGTGCAAGTATAAAGTGCAAATACGAGCCATACACAACACATTCCGAGAATACAACGAAAGACTTCCCGAGATATATTTAGTTAAAAATAGTTCAAGTCTTGAAGGCAGAAACGAAGCGAGTGAGCATTTTGAAAACATTTCCAAATCTCGGGAGTTTTTGAAAACATCAAAAATTGAAATTGTTCTTAAGTCCTCGAAAGCCATTCAGGGTCACAGCCCCAAAGTTCATTTTTCAAAATACAAATCCGATTAACAAAACACGGGGTCCACGACCCAACCATTCCGGTCACAAAACACAGGGTCCACGACCCGATCATCCACTTCAATTCACTTACAAGGACACATTACACATAACACATTATTCCTATGCCATTCTAGCCAAGCACCAAGACTCGATATATAATGTCTCTCGACCCCAAGCACAAAGCATTGTGATACTCCGGACAATATCACAATTAACGAAAACATCAACGTCATCCTCTAGATAAAAACCACAACTGGTAACCCGCGGCCGTACCCCTTAGTATCGACCCCCAGACATCCCGTCGGACACTCCGGGTGGGAAACCACTTCCACGGCCGTACCCCTTAGTATCGACCCCCAGACATCCCGTCGGACACTCCGGGTGGAAGTTCATCCACACACGCACCCAAGTCCACTTCCGTGGCCGTACCCCTTAGTATCGACCCCCAGACATCCCGTCGGACACTCCGGGTGGAAGGAACAACACACACACACGTTCCAAAATCACAGTTTCAAACCACAAGCCTCGAAGGTCAATCACAGTATATATAGTCGAGGTACCTTACTAGAATGGCCAATTCATCCAACACATGCTCACAACCCAGAACTAATACTATCAACAAGAAAGCACACTATTCCAACAGCACCGAACGGCACAACCAATAACACATTAATTCACATAATTCATCGATAACCACATGTCTCCACGTACAGCTTAAACAAAGGATTAAACTTCAAAACTTACCGACGACGTAATCACACACAAAGACATCACACAAAAGTATTACGATCTTATACTCAACATTAATACATGTATTCAATTAAGCATATTAATTCTCGGAACACACGAGTCGTCTGTAAGAAAACCATGATGGTAAATATACGGATACTTTTGAAAAAGATGGTTATGAATATTTATTTAGCACATATCGACGATTAACAACCATTATATCCACAAAACACGTAATGTATGGGCAAGATACTTGCCTCGATAATCAACACCGGACACTCCTACGAACACGGCTCAGTCGGGACACCTCGGACACCTATAATTCTCCGGCAAAGACAATGAATACGCCCACGATCGAAAAGCTTGAAGAAAACGACGAACGGAAGGGTTCCGACTCGAGTTCTTCGCAAGAATTCGACCCTAACAACATATAATCAATAAATCATCGATCATACGAGGAAGAATAATCGTAGAACGCCCGAAAACCCCTCTATGACATTTTACCGGACACCTTCAAGGCGTCGATCAAGAACTCGACCAAAACAACGAATCGATACGATCCAACCATGGAATAACAAGGGAAAAGATGTAATACATCTTAATAATCATCAATCTATCATAATACCAAGTTAAATCGGATTAATCGGACGAAAACAACCAAAATACCCCAAATCCCCAAAATTAGTTTTCTAGGAAATCTGACCTGATTCGGTAGATCGGAGGATGTTATAGGAGGGATGATTGATGATATGAGCCTCAAAACTTCATGGATTAAATGTATAACAACATTGCTCCAAGATTCCCACGGCTCCATCCGCGGAAGAGAAGAGAAAGAGTGAGAGAATGGGTGAAAAAAAACGCTGCCAGACCTTAAATAGGCCGACTACCGGCCGGGTTACGTACGTAACCGGCCAAGGCTTACGTACGTGACTGAGTCCCAAAACTGCCGGCCCGTTACATACGTAACCGGCCAGGGCCTTACGTACGTAACTGCCGATCACTACCGCACGTTACTCGGCCAGGGCCGGCCTGGCTCGAGCATGCCCAGCCATGACTCGGCCAGGACCAACTCCGACGGCCCGAACGACCCCGAAACCCAAACCTGAGTACGAATCGAAGATACGGTTACGAAGTACTCGCAAAGACGAATCCGAGCACTAAGAGAACACACGATTCCGACCCCCCGAAGGCTCGGAATTCGACAACGGAAGTAATTACCCAAAACTTTGGGAAATTACGAAAATGGCCCAAAACGTCCGAAAATCACGATACGCGATCGAAACACCAAACCAAAGCTCGCAACATGAATAATAACATTAAATGAAATTACGAGAAACTCGAAACAACAGTTTCGGACGAGATTCGCAAGAATCGAACTCAAGTGCGGAAAAGTCGCTAAAAAGCTCGGAACTCAACAAAATGATACCGAAACGAACTCGGATGACAAAAAGTGCAGAATTAATCATTCTCGAAATGACGAAACGGTCATGAGAGAGTCGTCAAAACGGACTCCGGCCGAAAAAGAAATTTACTGGAAATCGAAAATTGCGGATATTACATTCTACCCTCCTTAAAAGAAGTTTCGTCCCGAAACTTAAAACAAGTAGGGAGAAGCAATATCCCGCCAGGAAAACTCAACGAGATACGCAAGGAAACGCGTAACTTACGCCCATCGGCGAAACGTTACAAGCAACGCAAAGGAATCTACGGCGTGAAAACACGCTCCACGACGACCAACACGACGTCGCCGTTAGGGATATAACAAAACCAACAAGTGACAAGCGTCATCAAATGGATAATACAATCAAGTCAATTATCCGAACAATCACAAAACACAACGGACGAAAATCAATACGATCGACCAATCCAACGGTACATCAATCAAAACGCGAGCCAATCGCTAAACAAATACAGAATTCCACCGCCCAAGAGTTGGAAGATCGAAAACGAAACTAATTTTCCGAACTTGGAAAGGTCACAACGATATATAGATCAATTTGGGACAATATCAGAACTCGCTCGAATGACAAAGGTGAGAAACAACACCAGGTCAGAAGCATCAACGAACACAGTCGAGTCGATACGGTTGGACGAAACAGAAGAGAAAGAAAGAAAAATGCGGGTATTACATCATATCACCATTAAAAGAGGTTTCGTCCCGAAACCTAAACAACGAGAATGAAGTGCTGGAATAGCAACCTTCCCGACCATATCCTCTTGGTCCACATCCGATCTTCATGGCCATTAGTATCGTGGTCACGACTGCGTCCTCTGCCCATCGGCATACTAAGCGGATTCCCACTCAATACGATTGCACGACTTCGCAAAATATTATACTAAAGTACCAACTCAACACGACATATCACATAAGGTAACCAATAACAACTCGAAAAGAAAATCCACGAGGTATCCTTTTAAAGGAAATCTTTTGAAAATCCTTGGATTTGTATGGTATTTAAAATAAACTTTAAAAGTACTTTTGGTACCTCGGGTTGTTTCATCAAAACTTGTAAACAACATACTTTAACCGTCTCATTTGAAATCATTTGAAGTCATCATGCCTCTACGTATCATCATCACCGTTAACAACTAACAAGTTAACCATGCAAAATCATCAAATCATTTTTACATACTCTAACATTTCCAAATCCGAGTTTGAACTTTACATCGAGTGAGATTTTTCATCTTTCACTATATATTTTTGAAAATAAAAATCGCATTGGTTTTTGAAATAAAATATTTTTATGGTGTGAAAGATTTTTGAAAATCATTCACTCGAGTTATTTGAAAATACAATAATACATTAAAAATCATTTTCGAAAATTCTCCCAACACTTCATAAACATCAACGACGGTAATATTTTACAAAATATCTACATGTACTTTAAAACAACTCCTTCAAATACCATCGAGGTTTTATTAGAGAATCCAAGGCTGGCTTGTCAATTCCAAAAAAAATTTCAAAGTATACACGGAGCCGCCGATTAATCGAACCGTCAAAACTTTGTGAAGTTTCCAGGAAAGTGTTTTTGAACACACACAGCAGACATAATTTATCAATTCATCAAACACAATCAAATATCACCTAGCAATACGAAAAGTCTTAACACACATTCACGCACAGTTGTTATCACTAGACACCACGTAGAGTATACAACTACAGGTGATTGGCCGTAAAAGTTAGATTTAACGGCTATAATGCGGTTCCATAGCCTCTGCCCAGGTTGATTAGCACGCATTACAACAAAGATTAACGTGCGCTAAACACGCCACGTTAGCGCGCGTTAGGCTCGTATTAAGCCTGTGCTAACTGCTCTAATCACCAACACGATTGCAAACATATATGAGGTAATACTAGACTCGAAGGTTACAAATAAGCAACCACATACGAGTCTAAATGTCATCAATTCACATAATTATAACATCTCAAAAGCAACCATCAAAAGAAAATCATCCTACAAAGATGAAAATTTTACTTCTCAATAAACAGGACTATCTCAACACATACATACCGATGGACTCAACATTCACGTCACTATTTTAATCATAAAACTAGCACCACTGCTCAACAACGAGAGCATCATCAATACGCATCTTCTGACCAACATTCATGAAACCGAAAAGTTACAAACGAGAGTCACGTCTTGAGTATATTTTGAAGACCTTATTTGAGTTAAAAACTCGAGTTTTGAAAACTCTTAGTATGAGATGAGAATGAAATATCGGTAGTTTGAAGTCTAAAAATTTTCGACCTTGAGGTCATCATACAAAAATCAAAAAAAAATTTTCTCCCTTGGAGAGCATTTTGAAAATTTACGTGGCTCCCCGGATGCCTTCGAAACTAAAAATTCCAAGGTTGTTGCTCTTGCAAGCAAAACAGTTCATACAAGGATACATTTGGCCAGATCATTCTTCATTCTAGCACAAAACGGGAATTAACAAATATATGTCACTTACTCACGATGCACCTTCAAATACTACTACATAACACAGAATCATACAAGCTCGTATAGCTCGTGGTACAATATGTAGTAGGGAGACTTACATCCACAGATCGCACGAAGATGATGGCTGCACCTTGATACTAATCACGGCCGACATCCCAGACGACGCGTCGCGACACGACTCAGTCAGACAAAATCTGACAATACAAGACTCGACAACACATAACTCGACCCGACAGCCTAGGTTTCCTCAACCTATGCTCCGATACCATAAATGTAACATCCCCAGACCGAACCGGGAATATTACACGCCGCAGACCCTCTCCGCGAGGATCCACCAGGCTAGAGAACTAAACAACACATTACATTACATACCGACAAATCAAAATAACGAACCAATACACCGATTTGGTCTTTTGTCACTGACTTACAAATCAAAATACATAAACTCATCCAGACTCATACCCACACAAGGGTAAAATACTTGCAACAACGAACAATAAGACAGCGGAAAAGACAATACAATGGACTCCGACTAACTGAACCCAAAAATGGCCTTCGTGTGATTAGTATCATTCGTCTTTCATCATCCCTCGTGCCGATCCTGTGTTTTGCTCCCGAAAGCCTGCATGTACCTGGACACAATACAGATATCCACCCCCCGATTACTCGGGGGTTAGCAAAACTCCACTGTTTCGCTAGTGCAAGTATAAAGTGCAAATACGAGCCATACACAACACATTCCGAGAATACAACGAAAGACTTCCCGAGATATATTTAGTTAAAAATAGTTCAAGTCTTGAAGGCAGAAACGAAGCGAGTGAGCATTTTGAAAACATTTCCAAATCTCGGGAGTTTTTGAAAACATCAAAAATTGAAATTGTTCTTAAGTCCTCGAAAGCCATTTAGGGTCACAGCCCCAAAGTTCATTTTTCAAAATACAAATCCGATTAACAAAACACGGGGTCCACGACCCAACCATTCCGGTCACAAAACACAGGGTCCACGACCCGATCATCCACTTCAATTCACTTACAAGGACACATTACACATAACACATTATTCCTATGCCATTCTAGCCAAGCACCAAGACTCGATATATAATGTCTCTCGACCCCAAGCACAAAGCATTGTGATACTCCGGACAATATCACAATTAACGAAAACATCAACGTCATCCTCAAGATGAAAACCACAACTGGTAACCCGCGGCCGTACCTCTTAGTATCGACCCCCAGACATCCCGTCCGACACTCCGGGTGGGAAACCACTTCCATGGCCGTACCCCTTAGTATCGACCCCCAGACATCCCGTTGGACACTCCGGGTGGAAGTTCATCCACACACGCACCCAAGTCCACTTCCGTGGCCGTACCCCTTAGTATCGACCCCCAGACATCCCGTCGGACACTCCGGGTGGAAGGAACAACACACACACACGTTCCAAAATCACAGTTGCAAACCACAAGCCTCGAAGGTCAATCACAGTATATATAGTCGAGGTACCTTACTAGAATGGCCAATTCATCCAACACATGCTCACAACCCAGAACTAATACTATCAACAAGAAAGCACACTATTCCAACAGCACCGAACGGCACAACCAATAACACATAAATTCACATAATTCATCGATAACCACATGTCTCCACGTACAGCTTAAACAAAGGATTAAACTTCAAAACTTACCGACGACATAATCACACACAAACACATCACACAAAAGTATTACGATCTTATACTCAACATTAATACATGTATTCAATTAAGCATATTAATTCTCGGAACACACGAGTCGTCTGTAAGAAAACCATGATGGTAAATATACGGATACTTTTGAAAAAGATGGTTATGAATATTTATTTAGCACATATCGACGATTAACAACCATTATATCCACAAAACACGTAATGTATGGGCAAGATACTTGCCTCGATAATCAACACCGGACACTCCTACGAACACGGCTCAGTCGGGACACCTCGAACACCTACAATTCTCCGGCAAAGACAATGAATACGCCCACGATCGAAAAGCTTGAAGAAAACGACGAACGGAAGGGTTCCGACTCGAGTTCTTCGCAAGAATTCGACCCTAACAACATATAATCAATAAATCATCGATCATACGAGGAAGAATAATCGTAGAACGCCCGAAAACCCCTCTATGACATTTTACCGGACACCTTCAAGGCGTCGATCAAGAACTCGACCAAAACAACGAATCGATACGATCCAACCATGGAATAACAAGGGAAAAGATGTAATACATCTTAATAATCATCAATCTATCATAATACCAAGTTAAATCGGATTAATCGGACGAAAACAACCAAAATACCCAAAATCCCCAAAATTAGATTTCTAGGAAATCTGACCTGATTCGGTAGATCGGAGGATGTTATAGGAGGGATGATTGATGATATGAGCCTCAAAACTTCATGGATTAAATGTATAACAACATTGCTCCAAGATTCCCACGCCTCCATCTGCGGAAGAGAAGAGAAAGAGTGAGAGAATGGGTGAAAAAAAACGCTGCCAGGCCTTAAATAGGCCGACTACCGGCCGGGTTACGTACGTAACCGGCCAAGGCTTACGTACGTAACCGAGTCACTGCCCCAAAACTGCCGGCCCATTACGTACGTAACCGGCCAGGGCCTTACATACGTAACCGGCCTTACGTACGTAACTGCCGATCACTACCGCACGTTACTCGGCCAGGGCTGGCCTGGCTCGAGCATGCCCGGCCATGACTCGGCCGGGACCAACTCCGACGGCCCGAACGACCCCGAAACCCGAACCTGAGTACGAATCGAAGATACGGTTACGAAGTACTCGCAAATACGAATCCGAGCACTAAGAGAACACACGATTCCGACCACCCGAAGGCTCGGAATTCGACAACGGAAGTAATTACCCAAAACTTTGGGAAATTACGAAAATGGCCCAAAACGTCTGAAAATCACGATACGCGATCGAAACACCAAACCAAAGCTCGCAACATGAATAATAACATTAAATGAAATTACGAGAAACTCGAAACAACAGTTTCGGACGAGATTCGCAAGAATCGAACTCAAGTGCGGAAAAGTCGCTAAAAAGCTCGGAACTCAACAAAACGATACCGAAACGAACTCGGATGATAAAAAGTGCAGAATTAATCATTCTCGAAATGACGAAACGGTCATGAGAGAGTCGTCAAAACGGACTCCGGCCGAAAAAGAAATTTACCGGAAATCGAAAATTGCGGATATTACAGATGCATTAGGCTGGGATGGTTGGCTTCTCCAGTTGGGAAAAATTTTCGAGGCAGTTGATTGTCCCGAAGAACGGAAAGTACCTATCGCTCAGTACCTTCTTGACAGAGACGCCGCTAACAGGTGGGAAGCTGTTAAGCCTCGTGATCATGTTGTCACGTGGGCGGAATTCGATGAATTAGTGGAAGCTGAGTTTTGTCTAGATCTGATCAGAGAGCAAAGATTTCGTTATTTTTACTTGGCCAAACCGCTAGAGGTACCAATGTCTCAAGCTATCATCAATTAAAGCAAACAACTCAACTATGTGCGAGATCAGGTGAGGACTTAAGAAGAGAAGATCCATCACTTTGACATGCGGGTGAAGCCAGAGATTCACCGGTATATGGCAGGATTCACTTGAACTACATTGAGAGAGTATCAGAATCAAGCATTAGCCTTTGAACTAGCCTCATCATCGACTGAGCTTAGGCCTGAGCCGAAGAAGCAGAGGACATTTGATGATATTCCTATCACTTCAGGAGTTGGAGTTTCTAAACTACAACACCGTAGTCTTTCTGCCGTGAAGCTCCGTCGCTTGATGAGTAGAACCGAGAGTTCTAAGTCTTCAGCTTCGACTACTGGTAAGGCCAGGAGATGTTTCAACTGTAATGTTCCGGGTCATGTTCGTGCACATTATCCTTCCTCGTCAGTAACGTGTGCGGACTCAAGGGGCACAAAATCCATTTTTTCGAGTTGGTTGCCGAGTCTTCTAATACCCGGACTTCAGCACCGATATCAGGATCGACTTGAGGTATCCTTGAGGGATACCGTCTGTCCGTTGCTGCTATGATGTTACCTTGTTTTGTGTTTTAAGTTTCGGGATGAAACTTTTTTTAAGGAGGGTAAAATATAATACCCAAGATTTCTGTTTCTGGCTACTTTGAACTATTGGATGGTTGTGCCGGTTATTTGGTTTCATTGATAATTATTTGGAATTATTCCCTATGTTATGTACGGCACGTTATACCATGATGTAGTGTTTGTCGAACGAGACTTATTGCCGCATACGCCTCTTTGGTTAAACATGTGGTATGTTATTGTTTTGTATCATAGATGGTGCGTTAGTGTAACCGGGACTTTGTCAAGTGCCCAACCCAACTGTTGTTCGCTCTAATTTTAAACAATCCGCAAGTGTACGGAAAATGTGTAGAAAGCGGCGAGAAAGGTCGTATTCCACAGAGACTAAATATTTCTATTGTGTTGAGTATTAGATTATAGTGTTCTTGGCTTTATCTAGACGATCGAAAGGTAAAATGGATGATTAATGAAATAACATAAAATAATCACAATAAATTAAAACGATTGAAAATATCCGAATGGAAGCGAATTGCAAGAGTTTAGAAAGGTAGATTCCAAGGCTAGGTTTCCATTGATTACTAAATTTATTCGGGATTGGTTTCAAAAGGTTCTAAGTGCGTTTCTAAAACGACGATCACAACAATATTCTAAAGTCTCTCTCGAGATGCATTAAAATGTAGATTAAACAATATAACAACGTCTCCGTCTATTATAAATTATCTAACTCCAAAAATGTTCATAAGATTAGATATCATCATAGTTCATCACCGATTTCTCAATCTCGTAATTTACTACGTCAAATACTCGAAACCTATTAATGCCCTCTTCTCTCGAATTATGAGCAATTAAGTTTAACATGTAAAAACATTGATCAAGTGTCTAAACATGAATCAAACCAAGTATTTGATAAAGAAATCACACTAGATAAATATAATTATCAATCCCTCAAAATCATAGCAAATCAGCGTACTCCCATGCCCGGAATCTAAAGAGTTTAGCCGGACATGGTATTGAAAGGAAGATTAATAATCATCATATTCATGCTAATAAAAACAACAAAAATAAGAAAAGATAGGAAGAAGATAAAACTCGTGGTGTGTCTTGATCGATCCCGGTTGAAGCCTTCAAATGTTCTTGAAGTGTTCTTCAAGAATTTCTTCAAAAACCCTTCTTTTTGGAATGAAAAACACTTAATCTTTTGTTATTCTCTCTCTCTAATCTCCCAAAATTCAGCATATCTCCTATCATGCCCCATATCCTCCTTTTATAAAGATAAAACAATCACTTTTTCCACACAAATCTTTCAAAAATGTCAAAAGATGATATTTCCACCGAAAAGTGACACGGCCCATGTCAAATGACAAGGCCCGTGTCATAGTATGCTCAAAAAGCCAAAACCCGCTGGACAGGGAACTCGACCGTGTCAAATGACACGGCCGAGCAAATGACACGACCGTGTCAAATGACACGGCCCGTGTCATACTCGTCTAAATAAGCAAGAAAGGCCCTGGAAGATAGACCCGACCGTGTCGATATGGCACGGCCGGGATAATGACACGACCCGTGTCGATTAACACGGCCGGGCTCGTGTTGACTCGTTTTGACACCGTTTTGACTCCTTTTTAAGCCCAATCTCTCGTTTCCGCATTGCTTGATATGTATTGGGGTTGGAGACTTTGTTCTTGCTTGATTTATGTCCATAAAGTACCAATAAAATCAATAAAACGTACCCAAGCGTGATCGAGTCCAATAAACATAATACGAGTATAAACGACAAAGTTCTACACATTTTAGGATCTTAAAACCCGAAAAATCGATGCAAATATATGTGTAAAAATGAGTGTTATCAAAATCCCCAAAACTTGAACGTTGATCGTCCCGAGCAATGCACTTTAAAATAACCACTCTTAAGGGAACTCGTCCCTCAACATACCTCAAAGGATCATTTTAAAAATTTATCAATACGCCTCAAGAAATAAATAAGTCGAGTTCTATAAAGTATTCAAATCTCGGGGGTGCTTCCTTAACATCATAGCTAATACTTTAATAATACGAACCTCGTCGGTCAAGTGTATTCCCTCACTCTCAAAGTGTATAAAGGGATAAGTAACGCTCAAAACTCATTCAATGAAATAAGAATCCCCATAGGCTTGCCAATCGTCTACATCTCTACCACTAGTTGTGCATGCAAATTTGGTGAATCAAAAAGGACTTTAATGGTTGTAATGTAGGCTTTTTGGTCGGGGTAGGATACATATGGCTTAAAGTGACTTGGCTTGAGCAAATTAGAACATTATCTCCTCAATCACTTCGCTCATTTAGAAGCTCAATAATCCCTTAGGATTTTGTTTTTTTCAACCCCTTGATTTGAATATCATGGCACTAAGCACTTTTGAAAGTGAAAATCACAACCTTATTCCTCCTTATTGCTCCATACATCTCGTTTCTTTTGTGTCCACCATTTTTTTTTTCATCCATTTTATTTTTTTGTGGTGGACAACATCATCATTAAATCACACCAATCCTCCTTCAAATTTATTTTGATAATTCATTGCATTTTGAACCAACAATCTTCCCGATTGCTACCACATCTTTTCATTCTTTTGCCAATTTGTTCTAAATAGCTCAAGTATAGGGACAAAAGTGTAACATCCCCAAAACCGTATGGGAATATTACACGCCGTAAACCCTTTCCGCAAGGATCTACCAGGCTAAACGTCCATAAACAACCAAATGCTTGCCCGGCCAGGGTCAAACAATATAATAATACAGACCGTTAAGGTCACTTACACATAAACACACAGACCGATGAGGTCACACAACTCTATCAACAAGACTGACTAACAACATTACCCACGCAGGGGTCGAAATACAATACATCGGAAGACTGAAATCAACTCTGACAACACAATGAAAATAAAACAACTCTCGACTCATGATTAGTATCGCAGCTCGTCATCCTCTTGTGCCAATCCTGTGACTGCTCCCCTGAATCTGCATGTACACAGGCCTTAAGCAGACATCCACCCCGAATACTCGGGGGTTAGTAAACTCCTTTGTTTTACTAGTGCAAGTATCAAACCATACGAAATGTAACAAGCAAATAGCAACTACGAATTTAATACGGAAATCCATTATCAAAATGTTCCCGAGAAGTTTTAGAATTTCGAACTCAAGTAAGAGATATTTGAAAAGGAACACATCATCTCGGGGATTTTTAAAGCAGAAAATCTTTTAGACCTCGAGTCCCAATTTACAAAACCTTTTTGTAAACAATAGGGCCTTAGCCCGATTCTCGTTTCAAAGCACACCAAATAATATATCATTATGAGTCCGAGATCCATATTTAAAATGTTACCCGAACGATCACTGCTACACGATCATTGTTCGTACACATCATGTACCGAACTCCGGAGGCCTCGACGGACCTTACCCGGACCACACACACCATTCGTACACATCATGTACCGAACTCCGGAGGCCTCGACGGACCTTACCCGGACCACACACACTGTTCGTACACATCATGTACCGAACTCTGGAGGCCTCAACGGACCCTACCCGACTACAGCATCGTTCGTACACATCATTTACCGAACTCCAGAGGCCTCGTCAGACCCTACCTGGATCACGCACCTTGTCCGTACACGTCATGTACCGGACTCCAGAGGCCTCGTCACACCCTACCTGGTTCACACACTTTGTTCGTACACATCATGTACCGAACTCCAGAGGCCTCGTCAGACCCTACCTGGATCACACACACATCGACTCGACACAACTCATAATCATTAAATGTCAAGTCATTCCACATTACGCCGAAATGTACAATCAAGCATGTAAACCAAAACAACACAAACATCATGATCATCACAACGACTCTTAACCAACACAACACACATTCGGTACACAATACATTGAACAAACACGTGTACAACCATCTCATATGTACATCGCAATCCTGCACAAATGGCACAACGCCTAACACGTATACCAATATATCACTATTATCACAAAGCCTTCAAATTTCGGAAAACACAACCAACTCAAACGGAACATATTTACGGAGGCAAGCAAAATCGTTATACATATCATACGTAATTACTATTCACAAGATACAAGTCGTATAATAAGATACTTGCCTTGAATTATTGACGCAACGAACGGAAAGAAAAGTCACCGACGAACGCTAGGAACCAACGAAACCGAACCTAACTATTCGATGAATACAATAACATCCATTTCTATATTAATACGGAATCGGAATACACTGAAAACCCGCCTACGATTCATGTATATTCGCATATAAACAACAACGAGGCGGACCACAACCAAACCCTCTCGATTCCGTAAAAATCACGAAATATACCATGAATCCGTAGGGAAACTAAGAATACCAACAAGATTAATCCTATTCATCATGAATTAATCGACAAAAGCGGAACGAATCGGACAAAAGCGAAAACCCCCAAATCTACCCAAAAGTAGGGTTCTAAAGATCTAACCTTGGTTATTTGGATCGAAGGATGTTATAGGATGATTGATCGGTGATATAAACTCGAAACTTCATGGATTTGTTGTCCAACAACATGGTTTCGTCTCCTCAAAACCCGACCTCGGATCGAAGGAAATGAAATGAAAAATGACCGAGAAAGTCGATGTCATTTTTATCTTGGGCCGGAACTAGCGTGCGCTAGCCTTCCCGGCCTAGCGTGCGCTATCGGCCAGTCTCGGCCGAGCACTCTCGGCCATGGCCCGCATGACCCGGCCCCACCGACAATTCAACCGACCATGACTCGACCGCCCGACTCCCGCTAGCGTGCGCAACTGCCGGAAGCCTGAGCGCGCTTCGACCGATAGCCACCGGACTAACAAACTCATCCCGTGCGTCGCTAGTCGGCGGCCGGCGTCGCTACCTGCCGGTTAGCGTGCGCCCACGGCCAAACGATGGCGTGCGCTACTGCCGATCTGGCCGAGTCGAGAACCTCGAGAATCCCTCTGCCCGGGCCGATAGCGTCTGCTGGCGACTCGGCAGCGTGCGCTACTGCTGCCGAGCTAGCGCGCGGCCGTCCGGGCGTGGCGTGCGCTCGCCGGTTCTGCCGTGCTGCTCGTCCGATTGCCCGGCACTTCCGACGATGCCGCCTTTGATCGGCCATTGCTTTCGGCCGCCCACGACCCGGCCTCGATTTCCGAAACGCACGGAACGGACACGGCGAAAAGTTCACGGACGACATCAACGACTCGAAATGAAAACGTAATACCATAATTAATCATACGCGACCAAGAAAGCGGGTCGAGATAACAATTACAGATACGGATACCCGTAACTTTCAAGAAATTACAAAATGGCCCAAACGCGGAAATCACGATACGTGATCGAATAACCAAACCGAAGTTCACAACACGTCTAACAAAGTTAAACAGACTTGCGGGAAACTCGAAGCAATGATTTGGACGAGATTCGCAAGAATCGAACTCAAGTGCGGAAAAGTCGCTAAAAAGCACGGAACTCAACAAAACAACACCGAAACGAACTCGGATGACAAAAAGTGTAGAATTAATCATTCTCAGAATGACGAAACGGTCATGAGCGAGTCATCAAAACGGACTCCGGCCGAAAAAAATTTTTACCAAAAATCGAAAATTGCGGATATTACATTCTACCCTCCTTAAAAGAAGTTTCGTCCCGAAACTTAAAACAAGTAGGGAGAAGCAATATCCCGCCAGAAAAAAAAACTCAACGAGATACACAAGAAACGCGTAACTAATGCCCAACGGCGAAATGTTACAAACAACGCAACGGAATATACGGTGTGAAAACACACTCCATGACGACCAACACAACGTCGCTGCCTAGGATTTGAAACAATAACGAGCAATTTACGTCACATCACATGCACACATTAAATCAAGAAACGCACGCGACAACAAGCCGCACCCGACTAGAACGGCTATGCGAAAGAAACAAATAGAGTATAATGATAGAAATCACTCCGTTACTCATCAACAAGGAAATGTCCGACGTCAAAACACAAAAAAATTCAAGATAACAGAAAACGAGAATACTGGATATTACATCCTATCATACAAAAAATAAGTTCCATCCCGAAACTTTAATTAAGGTTATCACAATGATACGAAACAAAATATAACGACACATAATAAAATACCATGATCATGACCCCGCGGTCCGCTGTCATGCCTCTGTATGTTCAACAACTATACAGGAACTTATTCAAAACAGAATATCATTTAACAAGTTCCAAACGTAAAAACGTCGCAAGACACCCCTCTACACGAGAAACAATCCACGCAGCTAGTACCAAAAACACTATCACTGGACATCGCTGCGCCCTCCGGAAGTAGGAATGGTACTCCGGTCCCTTATCATCTCGGCACCAATCTCGCAGTACTGAACTCGATGCCCCTCGTGTCCACAATTATAACAAAGCACGGGCGGTTTCTTACAATGTGCGCGTTCATGGCCTAGTACGTTACAGTTGAAACACCTAGGAGTATTACCAGAACTCAAAGACACCGTCTTGGGTCCTTTGGATTCTCTAGCTGACCGAGAAGGTCCCATGCTCGGCTGATACGAAGGTTGAGGTGTGGGAATCCCAATTCCCTTACTTCCCGATGCGTCAACGGAGATCTTCTGCTTCTTCGCTACTGATACGGACTCGGTAGACATTATAGCCATTTCAAATGCTAAGGCTCGATCCTGATAGTCATTCAAGGTTGTACACATAAAAGGAGCCATACACTGCCGAATATGAGGTTTCATACGCATATCGAAATAACGAACCTTATCTGCCTCACTTTTCACCTGATCCCGAACATAACACAGCTGTCGATTATAATCGACTATCGCCTGGGATATCGACACGTCTCGGGGCGTAGCCGAGAAAAACTCGACAATCCTATGCTCTTTAACAGGCGGCGGACAATACTCGGCCTCCATGGCAGTTTTGAATTCGGTCCAAGTAGCGGTACGATCACTAGGCGCTACGGCCTCCCACCAGTCTGCAGCTTCCCTGTCGAGTAGGTATTGAGTGATAGGCACTCGTCTCTCATCGGGGCAAGCTACAGCATCAAATGTTACATCAGTGGAAGAGCCAATTCTCCCGACTAACGAGTCCGAAGAACCTACAAAGCAGGCGGGTGCATTCTCATCACATCTCGTAACCACTTACTAGCTCCGTTATCCTCATCGGAATCCCGTCACGGTGTACGGTCGATTCACATGCGCCCAGTCGACCACCCCGAAGGATCGTGGCGGCGCCAATGTCAACCCTACGACCACGTCCTCGGCCTCGACCTCTCGGCATACTGAACGGACGATCAATCAGAATAACACAACCAAATAAACATCACAACATCAACATAGGACGATAAATAGCAGCACGATATAACATCAACCCCAAGTCATTACACACGTGCACGAACTAACACTGTAATTCTAGAACTTCATTAAAAAAAATAATTCACACAGTTACATTAACAGAGATGTTTGGATTTTATCAAATCAAACACGGTCAAAACCACACACATATCGTAAGGACCACACACTAGCAACGAAATAAAGTATTTCCGGGGTATTATTCAAATGATAAAATTTTAAAATTCTTAAGTTTGAAAAATTTGGTGAAATGAAATTTTTGAAAACACTTTTAATACCTCGGTCGTTCAATAAAAACCATGTATCTCAACATTTAGAAAACACTGAAACATTCTCCGGCGAGCACAACAACACCACAAACTTATGACAACCACTTAGCCCCAACACGTGGACATATGAAGTTCAAAATTCCGAAAACCAAAAATCGTTCTGCAAAATAAAAATTTTCCAAAATCCTTTAGTTCATAACCAAAGCAGCGGTAATATTTTACAATGTCTGAAGTACTTCAAAACACATTTTTCAAATACCGTCTGATTGTGTCATTTGAAAAAACACGGCCCATTTGTCAAATTTTAACAAATTTTAAAAAAAATCCACATAGACCGTGGTTTGACCGCACCACCAAAATATTTTCCAAAAATTGATTTTTACAAAAATTCTCAAACTGTAAAGTCCTTCGGAAAACATTCTCAAACTTACCCATAGCGGACAAAATTACAACGTTCCAAAAACAGTCGAATTTAAAACCACATACTCCAATGGCAACCAGGGTCGCCAATTCAATCAAATGCATCTCGTGGTATCAAGTTTAAGCACACAGCAAAATCATTCATCGGAGTTTCTCACAACTCTTCCGTCGGTACCTTTTCGAAACCCATCAAGGTTTACAACTTTCACAACATACCACCCCACCCGGTGGTTCAAAGATAAAACAATAACGTGTCCAGTTCTACACACATACTATGTGCCACGAATATTAAACACAACTATATTACACAATACTATGTAAATAAAATTATGCGCCGCAATTAGCTCACTAAGATAAAATCGAGATACACAGGTATTACGCATAAAAGAGGAGACTTACATCCACAGGTCGCATGGAGGTGACGGTCGCCCACGATACTAATATCGTCCGATAACATAACCGACACGTTGTGACTACGCACAACTCAACTTGTCACCTGACGACTCGAACGACAAGACAACACATTACTCGACAATCACGACTTGACTCGACCCGACAGCCTAGGTTTCCGCAACCTAAGCTCCGATACCATAAATGTAACATCCCCAAAACCGTATGGGAATATTACACGCCGTAAACCCTTTCCGCAAGGATCTACCAAAGCTAACGTCCATAAAACCAAATGCTTGCCGGCCAGAGTCAAACAATATAATAATACGGCGGGTTAAGGTCACTTACACATAAACACACAGACCGATGAGGTCACACAACTCTATCAACAAGACTGACTAACAACATTACCCACGCAGGGGTCGAAATACAATACATCGGAAGACTGAAATCAACTCTGACAACACAATGAAAATAAAACAAATCTCGACTCATGATTAGTATCGCAGCTCGTCATCCTCTTGTGCCAATCCTGTGACTGCTCCCCTGAATCTGCATGTACCTGGACGCAAAACAGACATCCACCCCCCGAATACTCGGTGGTTAGTAAAACTCCACTATTTTACTAGTGCAAGTATCAAACCATACGAAATGTAACAAGCAAATAGCAACTACGAATTTAATACGGAAATCCATTATCAAAATGTTCCCGAGAAGTTTTAGAATTTCGAACTCAAGTAAGAGATATTTGAAAAGGAACACATCATCTCGGGGATTTTTAAAGCAGAAAATCTTTTGGACATCGAGTCCCAATTTACAAAACCTTTTTGTAAACAATAGGGCCTTAGCCCGATTCTCGTTTCAAAGCACACCAAATAATATATCATTATGAGTCCGAGATCCATATTTAAAATGTTACCCGAACGATCACTGCTACACGATCATTGTTCGTACACATCATGTACCGAACTCCGGAGGCCTCGACGGACCTTACCCGGACCACACACACCATTCGTACACATCATGTACCGAACTCCGGAGGCCTCGACGGACCTTACCCGGACCACACACACTGTTCGTACACATCATGTACCGAACTCCGGAGGCCTCAACGGACCCTACCCGGCTACAGCATCGTTCGTACACATCATGTACCGAACTCCATAGGCCTCGTCAGACCCTACCTGGATCACACACCTTGTCCGTACACGTCATGTACCGGACTCCAGAGGCCTCGTCAGACCCTACCTGGTTCACACACTTTGTTCGTACACATCATGTACCGAACTCTAGAGGCCTCGTCAGACCCTACCTGGATCACACACACATCGACTCGACACAATTCATAATCATTAAATGTCAAGTCATTCCACATTACGCCGAAATGTACAATCAAGCATGTAAACCAAAACAACACAAACATCATGATCATCACAACGACTCTTAACCAACACAACACACATTCGGTACACAATACATTGAACAAACACGTGTACAACCATCTCATATGTACATCGCAATCCTGCACAAATGGCACAACGCCTAACACGTATACCAATATATCACTATTATCACAAAGCCTTCAAATTTCGGAAAACACAACCAACTCAAACGGAACATATTTACGGAGGCAAGCAAAATCGTTATACATATCATACGTAATTACTATTCACAAGATACAAGTCGTATAATAAGATACTTGCCTTGAATTATTGACGACGCAACGGAAAGGAAAGTCAGAAGCGAACGCTAGGAACCAACGAAACCGAACCTAACGATTCGAAGAATACAATCACAACCATTTATAAATGAATACGGAATCGGAATACACCCGAAAACCCGCCTACGATTCATGTATATTCGCATATAAACAACAACGAGGGCGGACCACAACCAAACCCTCTCGATTCCGTAAAAATCACGAAATATACCATGAATCCGTAGGGAAACTAAGAATACCAACAAGATTAATCCTATTCATCATGAATTAATCGACAAAAGCGGAACGAATCGGACAAAAACGCGAAAACCCCAAATCTACCCAAAAATAGGGTTCTAAAGATCTAACCTTGATTATTTGGATCGAAGGATGTTATAGGATGATTGATCGGTGATATAAACTCGAAACTTCATGGATTTGTTGTCCAACAACATGGTTTCGTCTCCTCAAAACCCGACCTCGGAAGGAAATGAAATGAAAAATGGTGAGAAAGTCGTTGATCTGTCATTTTTATCTTGGGCCGGAACTAGCGTGCGCTAGCCTTCCCGCCTAGCGTGCGCTTATCGGCCCGATGTCGGCCGAGCACTCTCGGCCATGGCCGCATGACCGGCACCACCGACATTCTGCCGACCATGACTCGACCGCCCGACTCCGCTAGCGTGCGCGGCCGTGGAAAGCTTCGCGCTATCCGACTGTCCCAAGAGCCATGGACTAACAAACTCATCCGTGCGTCGCTAGTCGGCCGACGGCGTGCGCTACCCTGCCCGATTAGCGTGCGCCACGGCCAAGCGATGGCGTGCGCTACCTGCCGATCTGGCCAGTCCGAACCTCGTAATCCCTGCGCCCGGGCCGATGGCGTACGCTTCTTGACTCGGCAGCGTGCGCTACATGCCGAGCTAGCGTGCGCTCGCCGGTTCTGCCGTGCTGCTCGGCCGGTGCAAGACTTCCGACGATGCCGCACCCGGTCCTTGCTCAGCCGCCACGACCCGACGCCTCGATTTCCGAAAACGCACGGAACGGACACGACGAAAAGTTCGCGGACGACATCAACGACTCTAAATGAAAACATAATACCATAATTAATCATACACGACCAAGAAACGGGTCGAGATAACAATTACAGATACGGATACCCGTAACTTTCAAGAAATTACAAAATGGCCCAAAACGCCCGGAAATCACGATACGTGATCGAATAACCAAACCGAAGTTCACAACACGTCTAACAAAGTTAAACGGACTTGCGGGAAACTTGAAACAGCAGTTTTGGACGAGATTCGCAAGAATCGAACTCAAGTGTGGAAAAGTCGCTAAAAAGCACGGAACTCAACAAAACAACACCGAAACGAACTCCGATGACAAAAAGTGTAGAATTAACCATTCTCAGAATGACGAAACGGTCATGAGCGAGTCGTCAAAACGGACTCCGGCCGAAAAAAGAAATTTACCGAAAATCGAAAATTGCGGATATTACAAAAAGTTTATAATGGAACGGAAAGATCACAATGTGGTTAACAAGAAATAGGCTTTAAGCTCAATTGGGCTAACTAGGGAAACAAATTTTTCGGGTTGGCCAAAAGGTTTGAAAGGTTGTCAAATAAAAATTGCCTTAAATCATTTTCACTAATTTGCAAACACACTTGTAGTTTCGAATAAGATACCAGGGCAAGTTCTAGAGTCTTAAAACATGAATGGAACACTCAACAATGAAACTTGCATATTTAATGATGCACGAAGGCTCAAAAGATCACAAGTTAGATTTGTTCATATTTCCAAGAGATTAGGCTATTTATTCAATTTCACACCCTCTTGATTATTCTACAATTTTTCCTCTTCAAATTATCCTCGATTTGTATATCAAAATAACAAAATAAATCCCGAGGCATCCAAGACAAGAGTTCATTCTTTCGAGTTTCATCAAAGTTCATCATCATCAAAACACACCAAGTTCGAAATAAAACACACCAAAATAAAACACACCAAAGTAAACAATTCAAACCAAAACATAAAACAAAATCCAAACACACCAAAATAAAATAAAATCAAACAAACAATGTAGGTATTTCTTGACCCAATATCTCCCCCCAAACTTGAATTAAAGATTATGCACACAAAGGGGGTATAGTATTTAAACAAAAAACTTTGGGTCAAGAAATACTTACAACCGGTCCTAATGATTTGGCGGAGGATAATGGCCTTGTTGGATATGCCAATCTTCCATTCGTTGTAAAATTGCAAGCATCACGTCTTGTCTTTCACGGGTTTCCTCTCGGAAAGCCTCGAACTCTTCTCGAGATACGGCATTTCTTGATTCGGCTTGTCTCGACGACTCGGGCCGATCTCTCCTTCTTTCTTCTTCCTCCCCCAATTCTCTTTCTTCTTCCGAGCCTCTCTCATACTCGAATTCCTCCTCCATTATCTCCTCTCTCTCTTCTTCTCTCATCCTCTCGTTTCTATCCTCAAATTCCGTATGCCTAGGACGGACATTACGGGCAACATATCTTTCACTCGGGGAAATTAATCCAGCTGCCTCCCGGGCCAATTTGTGCGCTTCCATGGACATTTGTAGATTTCCTATGTCCTGAATACTAGAAATAGTAGTCAAAGTTGTATTCGGGAGTAGGAAGTGATCACCGTCATTCTGGAGAAAAATAACTCGGGAGTCGTAGTCCAGGATATTCATCAACTTCATGACTTGGATTGATAGAATCATATTTCCCGGGAGGGGAGTTCGGTTTTGTAGAGGTACGTCAAGATGAAGTGCGATAGGGGTAATTAAACCCCCTATCCAAATCTCCCCTCTCGGTTTAGTGGCAACGTCTTCGAAGTGGTCCATGATAATAGCTTCGGTTGCGGGATTTGTTCCGTCGAGTATATGAGCTAGGACATAAAGCTCTCGCTGAGTTATTGGCCCCGTTTCTTTCCGGCCAAAGATAGTGCTTGCGATGACTTTGTGTAAATAGCAGAGGATAGGATTACGAAGAGATGATCCTTTCGCCGATTTTGGGATGTAGGGACGTGCACCGCTCCCCGGGTACTCAATCATTGTCCTCCAGTAAGTCTCACACTCAAACCGATTGATTCGGTATTCTCCGTGCCTTCGAGCGTCATATATAGTATCCAATTCACCCGGACCCAATTTTTCGTTTTTGTTGTTGAGCCGAAATTCCAAGGCGGTCGGCTCATGCGAAATCGGGTCTCTTTTAACGGAGAGTGTGCTAAGAAATTCCAGCGTGAGACATCGGTAAGTGGGCCAATGTTGAGTCATTAACATTGTCCAACTAATTCGTCCGAGTAGCCGCATAACATCTTCTTTTATCCCCATCGCAGTCATGCATTCATCGTCCGGCCATCGAGTGGGGAGCATTTTTTTCTGCCCCAATGTCTCCCATCGTGCTAGGCGACTCGGAGGAAGCTCAATTCCATACGTCTCGGGCGTCTCGACAGCCCCATTGAGTAGGTATTCTCTCCGGTTGTTCAATTTCTGTTGCGGGCCTTCCTCTTCCTCGTTGAGTTGCACCTCGTCCTTGGGCATTTCCTCGTCCTCGTTGAGCATTTCCTCGTCCTCTGGCCATTTTCCTACAAGAGAATTATCAATTATCAATTGTTCACACAAGCTCCGAATCACTATTTTTCGATAATACACGTACCCCCAACTTTTTACAAAACATCTTTTTTTTTTCAACAATAAGTGTTTTCTTCCAAATATCCCAACCATAAATTTCAACCCCAAATGTAAGTAAAATCCCAAACATGTAATGACATCAATCATATATATCCAACATGCATGATAATCACCAACAAAATTTGAACTCCTTTAATTCATGATAAATTCCCCCCCCCCCCCCCCCCAAAAAAATCCATTCAAGAACCCTAAGTTGCTCAATAAATCATGTTCCACATAATCTGAATGCAATGAATAATTAAACCTTCCAAAATCGTGAATCATACCTTGAATTTGGAGTGAAAATTGAAGAAAAACTCAGAAAAAATCGCGACCCAAACCCGGATGTATTCGTCAGATTCTCACCCTTGAAGCTTTAGGATTGTGGGATAATGATGAACACTTTGTTTTTATGTGAGATTTGACACGGTTTTTGCCTGATTTTGCCGGATTTGATGAGATTCGAGACTAGGGTTTATGATTTGGGGAGGAGGAAAGTTTTGGGGAAGAAGATGAAGTGGACTCGGCCGACTGCTCTTTTTATATCCTCCGACCGACACGGCCCGTGTCATACCTACTTCATTTGTTAAAATTTTGCTGCTGTCCAACTGACCCGGCCGTGTCAAATGACACGACCCGTGCCGTACTACGCCAGAAAGTGAAATTTGATCTGGGTGCCTGACTCGACCGTGTCATATGACACGGCCCGTGTCGTACCTGCTTGGATTATTCAAATCGGTTGGCCAACGGACCCGACCGTGTCATTCGACACGGCCCGTGCCGTGCTACTCCAGAAAGTGAAAATCGACTGGTTGCACGACCCGACCGTGTCATTTGACACGACCCGTGCCATGCTGTCCTGGAAAACGCAGTTTTGTCCTCGGTGTGTTTTTCCTGCGATTTGAACACCAAAATTTGAACCGGTTAGTTATACAACAAGAAAAAAGAAAAAAAATACAACAAAATGCGAAAAAAAATTCAAAACATGAAAATAAAATTTATTGGGTTGCCTCCCAATTAGCGCTAAGTTTAACGTTTTCAGCCGGACGATTTCATCTGAAAGTCTTTTATGGCTCGATTAAAGTTATTGCGGATACGGCTTCCTTTTGATAGGGATGATAGTAATGTTTGACTCGTTGTCCGTTAACTTTAAATAGCTCTCCGTGTCTGCTCATGAGCTCGACTATTCCGGGTGGAAGTACTTTCTTGATCACGAATGGACCCGACCATCTTGATTTCAATTTTCCGGGGAACAATTTCAGTCTTGAATTATAGAGAAGTACTTGTTGTCCCGGCATAAATTCACGTTTAACGATCATCTTATCATGCCATCTTTTAGACCTTTCTTTGTAAATTCGAGAGTTTTCGTAGCATTCATCCCGGAATTCTTCCAATTCATTTAACTCTAGCAATCTTTTCTTTCCGACGGCCTCAAAATCTAAGTTTATTCTTTTCACCGCCCACATCGCTCTATGCTCCAATTCCAAAGGTAGGTGACATGATTTCCCAAAAATGAGTTGATAGGGCGATGTTCCCAAAGTTGTTTTATAGGCCGTACGATAAGCCCAAAGTGCATCATCGAGCTTGGATGACCAATCTTTCCGAGATGTACTCACCGTCTTTTCCAAGATTAGCTTGATCTTTTTGTTGGCCGCTTCGGCTTGTCCATTTGCTTGTGGATGATAGGCCAATGATTTCTTTGATCGGACCCCATATTTCTGAAGAAGTTTATCCATGATTTTATTGACAAAATGCGATCCGCGGTCACTGATTAATGCTCTTGGCGTTCCGAATCGGCAAAAGATGTTTTTCTTTAAAAATTTCATTACTATTTGAGCATCATTTGTTGGAGAACAAATTGCCTCGACCCATCGAGATACGTACTCGACTGCTAGGAGAATGTACTTATTTCCGAATGATGATGAGAATGGACCCATGAAGTCGATACCCCAAACGTCAAATAGTTCAACCTCAATTACGTTGGTTAGGGGCATCTCATGACGTCTTGAAATATTTCCTACTCGTTGGCATCTATCGCATTGTTGAATGAATAGATAGCAATCTTTGTATAGCGTAGGCCACTAAAATCCGCTTTGCAACACTTTTGCATCAGTCCGTGTTGCTCCGAAATGTCCTCCGGTTGGTGATGAATGACATTGTTGAAGAATTTCATCCCATTCCTCTTGTGGTACACATCTACTTACGATCATGTCGGCACATCTCTTAAAAAGTAATGGATCATCCCACATATAGAACTTGATATCATGTAGGAATTTCTTCCTTTGATAATGAGATAAATCCGGGGTTAGCACACCTGCGACCAAAAAATTAACAATGTCAGCAAACCACGGAAATTTAGCTTCTACCATAAAGAGCCGCTCGTCCGGAAATTCTTCTTTAATCCCTTCGATCTCCGGTTCCTCCTCCTTTTTGTACTCGAGGCGAGATAAGTGGTCGACTACCACGTTTTCACATCCTTTTATGTCTCGAACTTCTACGTCAAACACTTGTAAAAGAAGAATCCATCGAATTAGGCGAGGTTTAGAGTCTTTCTTCTCAAACAAGTATTTAATAGCTGCGTGATCCGTGTGTACTATCGTCTTTGTCCCAATTAAGTATGATCGGAACTTATCAAAAGCAAATACTATGGCAAGCATTTCCTTCTCCGTTGTTGTGTAATTTTGTTGGGCTCCGTCCAATGTTTTGCTTGCATAATAAATAGCCCGAAAGAGTTTTTCACGACGTTGTCCCAACACAGCACCGAATGCATAATCACTTGCATCACACATGATCTCAAAAGGTTGAGACCAATCCGGTACCACGAGGATAGGAGCACTCACTAATGCCTTCTTTAGAGTCTCAAATGCCTGCAAACATTCATTAGAAAGAATGAAAGAGGTGTCTTTTTCTAGCAATTTACTCAAAGGTTTAGTGGTTTTTGAAAAGTCTTTTATGAATCTCCTATAAAAACCCACGTGTCCAAGGAAACTCCTAATTGCTATTTCATTCTTTGGTGGGGGAAGTTTCTCAATGGCGACAATTTTCGCCCTATCAACCTCCAAACCGGCGGCGGACACTCGATGGTCTAGGACAATTCCTTCTTGCACCATAAAGTGGCATTTCTCCCAATTCAACACGAGATTAGTGTCTTCACATCACTGCAAAACTAAAGTAAGATTATGCAAGCAATGATCAAATGAATTTCCAAACACCGAAAAATCATCCATCAAAACTTCCATTATATTTTCGATCAAACCGTGAAATATAGCCAACATACAACGTTGAAATGTGGCTGGAGCATTACATAAACCAAACGGCATTCTACGATAAGCATAAATTCCATAAGGACATGTAAAGGCCGTTTTTTCTTGATCTTCCGGTGTTATATAGATTTGATTATACCCTGAATATCCATCAAGAAAACAGAAAAATTCATGCCCCGCAAATCTATCAAGCATTTGATCAATGAAGGGAAGAGGAAAATGGTCTTTGCGAGTAGCCTCATTTAAAGCCCTATAGTCTATACATAATCGCCATCCTGTAACTACTCTCATAGCAATTAATTCATCTTTTTCGTCTTTGGTTACGGTCATCCCTCCCTTTTTTTACACCACTTGAGTAGGACATACTCACTTACTATCGGAAATTGGATATATCATCCCGGCATCTAAAAGTTTTAATACTTCCTTTTTCACCACTTCTTTCATTATGGGATTAAGTCTCTGTTGATTTTGCACTTTAGGTTTAAAATTTTCTTCAAGCAAAATCCTATGCATGCATATGGAGGGACTAATTCCCTTCAAATCTGAGATAGACCACCCTATAGCCGACTTATGTGCTCTCAATACACGAAGCAATTTATCTAGTTGAGTGGATGAAAGTGAAGAGGATACAATTACCGGATTGGATTTGTTATCATCCAGAAATGCATACTTGAGGTGTTCCGGGAGGATTTTAAGGTCCAAGCTTGGTTGAGATGAATCCGATTGAGATGAAACGGACCCCAAATTTTTGTCCATGTCGTTGGACACGTTTGATTCGTCCATCAGCTTGATTTCTGCAACTACTTCATGCTCCCTTTTGTTTAAATCATCGAACGTATTGCTTTTCGTTTTTTCCTGTAGAGAATTCAATTCAGAAACATAATCAAACAAGTCAGAATCATCAAACTCCAAAGTTGAATCACTAGAAAAACATGAATTCGTAAGAGCAAACTCTAACGGATCCGACGATAATGAGTGTAAGATTTTTTTCTTTCCATACGAGCTTATATGGTCAATAACATTGCAATATTCCGTATTACCATGAAATTTCATAGCTTTGAAAATAGAAAATAGAACATGCTCGTCGTTAACACGTAGTGTTAATTCTCCCCTTTCAACATTAATAAGAGCCTTTCCCGTTGCTAGAAATGGACGTCCAAGGATAAGTGGTAAATCTCCGTCTTCTTCCATATCAAGGACAACAAAATCCGCTGGAAAAATAAATTTGTCGACTTTTACAAGCACATCTTCAACAATCCCCTTGGGATGTGTTATGGATCGATCCGCCAATTGTAGCATAACCGTTGTGGTTTTCATTTCTCCGCCACCTAATTTCCTTAAAATAGATAATGGCATGAGGTTAATCGAAGCACCTAAATCACACAAAGCTTTATCGAATGAGACGTTTCCAATAGTGCATGGAACGGTAAAGCTTCCGGGATCCTTAAGCTTTTGAGGCAATTTGCGTTGGATAATAGCGCTACATTCTTCGGTTAGTTTAACCGTCTCATGATCTTCCATCTTTCTTTTTCTTGACATCACATCCTTCAAGAACTTTGCGTAGTTAGGCATTTGTTCCAAAGCGTCTGCAAAAGGAATATTGATATTAATTTTCTTGAAGATGTCTAAAAATTTTGCGAATTGTGCATCTAACTTTTTCTTTTTGAAACATTGAGGGAATGGTAGAGGAACGTTAGGAGTAGAGTTAGGAGATATTTTAAGCTTCTCAGCCCCCTTAGTTGTATCATGCTTCCCTTCTTCCTTTTCAATTTCGAATTGATCCTCCTTGACTTCCTCACTTGGCATCTTTGGCCCTTCATAATTCGTTCCACTTCTTAAGGTGATTGCTTGGCACGACTCTTTTGGATTCACTTCGGTATTGCTTGGAAATTGTCCCCATTGATGTTGACTCCCGACCACTTTAGCTAATTGTCCAATTTGAGTTTCGAGATTTTTCATTTGAGCTCCCATGGTGGTAGCTAGTTGAGTGACATGGCCTTCGATTTTGTCTAATTTCTCCTCATCTCGACTAAATCGGCTTTTCGTCTCCATCATGAAGGTAGCTAGAATATTCTCGAGATTCGACGTCGGTTTTGCTTCTTCAATTATCTCCCCATTCGATACCTTGAATCCGGACGGTGGTTGCAAAGCATTCTTTGGATTGGCATAGCTAAAATTTTCATGATTTCGATTTGAGGGATGGTAGAAGCCCGGTGGTGGATTATTTCGGTAATTGTTGTAACTCCGATTATTAATGTAGTGTGCCTCTTCCAATGGATCGGACGGTAGTGAACTTGAACTTCCTTGAGAAACTCCCTTCGAATCACCTCCTTTTGTTAGAGCCCCCAATTGAGTAGTTAGCATCGTCATTTGTGCGGTTAATGCCTTTATAGGATCCGAATCGGATATCTCAGCCACCCTTCTAATATTTGATCTTTCCGTTGGCCATTGATAGCTATTCATAGCCATTTCTTCGATCAATCCATACTCTTCTTCAGCACTTCTTGCTAGCAATGCCCCTCCCGCGGAAGTATCAATAAAATTCCTTGTTTCCCCCATAAGACCATTGTAGAAGAAACACATTTGTTGGTCTTCGGGGAAACCATGTCGAGGACATCGCCTTAGTAGATCTTTGAAACGTTCCCAAGCTTCATATAATGGTTTGGAATCCAATTGATGAAATTGAGTAATCTCACCCTTTAGCTTCATCGTCTTGTTTGGTGGGAAAAATTTGAACAAAAATTTTTCGCTCAATTCTTCCCATGTCTTTATACTTCCGGGAGCTAAAGTTCCAAGCCAATTTCTTGCTTTCTCCCTCAAAGAGAATGGAAACAATCGTAAGCGTATAGCATCATCCGAGACTCCGTTCATTTTGATTGTATCACATATTTGCATGAAATGAGTGAGATGGGCATGTGGATCTTCGACAGCAAATCCTCCAAATTGATTTTGTTAAACCATTGAAATTAAGGCCGGCTTCAACTCAAAATTATGAGCGTTGATGGGAACATGAGTGATTCCTCCAAAGTTTCGGTCGAGTTTCGGTCGGAATCCATCCCGAATTGATTGCACCCTAGTTGGTGGATTTTCAATCCTTCTGCCATCGTTGTCTTGGATTACTGCATTCTCGTTTTCGTTGCCCCTTTCTACGTTGTCTCCCACTCTCTCCATGTCTTCAAAAAGATCCCTTCTTAGTTTCCTTGAGGTAACACTTATTCTTAGGGCAAATGCTTCTACTTCCGGGATGAAAGTTTCTAACGGCACTCGAGATGAACGAGTGTTCATGCACTCCCTGAGTAGAAATTGTATGAGTTAAGTAACAAATAAGAAAATGTCTAAAGTAAGACTAAAAACACTTATCGTAATATCAACACAAAAATTAATTTAGTCCCAGTAAATGCGCAAAAACTTGTTCGCTCTAATTTTAAACAATCCGCAAGTGTACGGAAAATATGTAGAAAGCGGCGAGCAAGGTCGTATTCCACAGAGACTAAATATTTTTATTGTGTTGAGTATTAGATTATAGTGTTCTTGGCTTTATCTAGACGATCGAAAGGTAAAATGGATGATTAATGAAATAACATACAATAATCACAATAAATTAAAACGATTGAAAATATCCGAATGGAAGCGAATTGCAAGAGTTTAGAAAGGTAGATTCCAAGGCTAGGTTTCCGTTGATTACTAAATTTAGTCGGGATTGGTTTCAAAAGGTTCTAAGTGCGTTTCTAAAACGACGATCACAACAATATTCTAAAGTCTCTCTCGAGATGCATTAAAATGTAGATTAAACAATCTATAACAACGTCTCCGTCTATTATAAATTATCTAACTCCAAAAATGTTCATAAGATTAGATATCATCATAGTTCATCACCGATTTCTCAATCTCATAATTTACTACGTCAAATACTCGAAACCTATTAATGCCCTCTTCTCTCGAATTATGAGCAATTAAGTTTAACATGTAAAAACATTGATCAAGTGTCTAAACATGAATCAAACCAAGTATTTGATAAAGAAATCACACTAGATAAATATAGTTATCAATCCCTCAAAATCATAGCAAATCAATGTACTCCCATGCCCGGAATCTAAAGAGTTTAGCCGGACATGGTATTGAAAGGAAGATTAATAATCATCATGTTCATGCTAATAAAAACAACAAAAAGAAGAAAAGAGAGGAAGAAGATAAAACTCGTGGTGTGTCTTGATCGATCCGGGTTTAAGCCTTCAAATGTTCTTGAAGTGTTCTTCAAGAATTTCTTCAAAACCCCTTCTTTTTGGAATGAAAAACACATAATCTTTTGTTATTCTCTCTCTCTAATCTCCCAAAATTCAGCATATCTCCTATCATGCCCCATATCCTCCTTTTATAAAGATAAAACAATAACTTTTTCCACACAAATCTTTCAAAAATATCAAAAGATGATATTTCCGCCGAAAAGTGACACGGCCCATGTCATAGTATGCTCAAAAAGCCAAAACCCGCTGGACAGGGAACTCGACCGTGTCAAATGACACGGCCGAGCAAATGACACGACCGTGTCAAATGACACGGCCCGTGTCATACTCGTCTAAATAAGCAAGAAAGGCCCTGGAAGATAGACCCGACTGTGTCGATATGGCACGGCCGGGATAATGACACGGCCCATGTCGATTGACACGGCCGGGCTCGTGTTGACTCGTTTTGACACCTTTTTGACTCCTTTTTAAGCCCGATCTCTCGTTTCCGCATTGCTTGATATGTATTGGGGTTGGAGACTTCGTTCTTGCTTGATTTATGTCCATAAAGTACCTATAAAATCAATAAAACGTTCCCAAGCGTGATCGAGTCCAATAAACATAATACGAGTATAAACGACACAGTTCTACATATTTTAGGATCTTAAAACCCGGAAAATCGATGTAAATATATGTGTAAAAATGAGTGTTATCAACTGTCTGAGTCGTTGAGATTCACTATTCCGTTCAGTAGTGGTGTTACGGCCGTAAGAGTTATGAGTTATGGCCGTAAGTGTTGCTGGTTACGGCCATAAGATTCTTTTATTACAGCCGTAGGGAGTCCTGTGTTACGGCCGTAAACCAGTTATTGGTCCGGCCGTAATGAACATTCATATTTTGGGTAGTAGTCCATAGGGATACTTACGGCCGTAAGTCCTGAGTGTTACGGCCATAGGAATGAAGAGTTACGGCTGTAAGTTGTGCCTGTTACGGCCGTAACATGCCACTGATTTATATACCAAAGGTAGGACCAATTGGGCAGGAATCATTTCTTCCCCACTTCGTCCCTTTCGTTCCTTTTCGAGATTTTTGAGAGCAGGGGTGATTCTTGAGTTTGAGGAGGCGATCTTCATCGATTAGAGAAGCTTGATTCGTATCTATAATCACCTTCCACTTCTTTCGTCCAGATCGGAGGTAAATACTTGAAATCTCCTTAGGTTTACTTTTGGATTTTTCCTTCTTGAATTCGTTGTTCGTCCGATTTTTATGAATCGGTTGTTGTTATTGAGTGTTGTTAAACATATTATACAGGTTGTATATCCGTATCTTGAGTACGTTTGAACCCAATCGGGATTTTTGATGTTCTAAGGAAATCTTGAACATTTAATGTCCGATTAAATGTCTTAAGGGGTTTCCTTAGGTTCTTGGATGTGTTTTCCATTGTTTTCAATCGTTATACTCGTAGTAATCGTGTTTTCATTGTTATTCATGGACGGTGGTAGGTATTCGATGTTTTTCCAGTTGTGTCATATTCATCGGAGCTTTCAGTATCGGTTATCGAGGCAAGTATCTTGCACATACCTTTCGTATTTTGTAGATGTGATAATTGGTAATGGACAATGTGTGTTATTTGAGTAGTCATGACGAATATAATCCCTTTGATGACTTTCTTTCAAAAACGCTCAAGTACTTTACGAACGAATGAGTTCTACGGATATGTGCATTTTGGATACGAGTTGATATATATATATATATATATATATATATATATTGCCTTCGTGCTATGTGATTATAAAGCTCTCTCTCTCTCCCCTTGTTAAGGGTCGTATACTCGAATGTATATTCGTTTGATGAGTAGACAAATGATGTAATTATAATATTTATTGGCTCTTTTGTAAGGAGGTGGTATTAGTCGGCTGTTCGAGAAATATATACTCTCGTGGTATGTGATGTTACCAGGTAGGATTCGTCGAGACCTCCGGGATCCGTCCTTGTTAGTACGGGTCGAGTTTTACCATAAGGTTATCCAAACCGGGTATGTCTCGAGGAGACTCCGAGGTTCGTGTTTGCTAGCACGATGCCAGGATAACTTATGGGCGTATATTTGGATATGTTGCTACTCGTCATGGGTTATCCAAAATGGGTACGTCATCGTGAGGCTCCGAGGTTTGTGCCTACTAGCACGATGCCAGGATAACTATGAGTGTATGTTATGTGTCCGTTGTGGAATTCTAATGATTGTGTTGTTTGTGTGACCCTTGTTATGGTGATATGTGTTAACCACTCAGGAATGGGACTTCGAGTCCTCTGAGGGATCGTAGCTTATACCGTGAATCCATGGTTAATCATGAAGTATGGAGCTTCCGTTTGATTACCATTAGTTTATTCACTCGGGTATGCATGAGGAAGCTCCGAGGTTCATGCTTGTTAGCATGGGACGAGAATAACCTTTGGCGCATGATTAATATGAATGTTTGGGTCGTGGACCCCATAATTTATTGTTATGATTGATATGGATATTTGGGTCGTGGACCCCGTAATTTATTGTCGGGTCGGATTATTAATTTGGGAAAACAAACCTTTGGGTTGTGACCCCAAAGAGGAATTTTGTAAAGATGAGGATTCCTAAATCCTAAATGTATTTTTTGAAAACACCCGAGATTTTTAAAACGCTTCACAAGTTGTTACTTATTTTATTACTGCCTTTCAAGGCTTTGGACTATCTCCTTCAAAGGAAACATCTCGGGTAGACTTTCGCTGTGTTTTGACTCGGTGATTATTTAAATTACTATATTCTGGGAATATGATGTGTATGGCTCGTAATTGCACGTTATACTTGTACTAGCAAAATAGTGGAATTTTGCTAACCCCCGAGTAATCGGGGGGTGGATATATGTATTGCATTCAGGTACGAAGGATGATGGAAGAATACTAATCACATGAGGGCCAGTGGATATTCGACAGAGTCGAATTTTATTATTTTTTCCGCTGTATTGTTCCCCTGTCTTATGGGAGTGTTGTTGTATTTTGACCCCTGTGTGGGTATGAGTTTATGGACAGAGTTGTATATGTTGTTCACGTTTTATGTATTGAGGAAAGACCAAATCGGTCTATTGTTTCGTTTGTTTATCCATGTTGGCATTAGTTATGATGTCTTGTGTTGGTATCTAGCCTAGTAGATCCTCTTAAAAGGGTCTGCGGCGCTGCAATATTCCCAGACGGGTTGGGGATGTTACAGAATATGGTATCAGATCTTAGGTTGTGGAAACCTAGGCTGTCGGGTCAAGTCGAGTATTATTGAGTCTTGTCTTGTCGGATTTTGTCTGACTGAATCGTGTCGCGACGCGTTGTCTGAGTTGTCGGTCGTGATTAGTATCGTGATGCAGCCATCATCTTCATGCGACCTGTGAATGTATGTCTCCTATTTTATGTGTATTATCTGTCTTTCATGACTCTGTTCTCATCCGTTTCATTGAGATGGAATTCGTATTTGATACTTGCGGCATATTATCTGTGTAATTAACTAAATGTATTGATGGATTTGACACCGAATGGTATAGTATGGCTTGAAACATTAATTTGTTTCGTTAGGTGTATTGGTATTGGAGTTGATTGATAACCCATATGGATGGTTTCGACATGTATTCGAATTAATGTTCATTAGTTATGCCGTTAAACTTGGAGAGATGGTTTGGCGTATGCTGAAATTAGTGTTCCCGAGTTGTGTTTGTTGAACTAGTGATTTTGATTGCCGTATGGGCATGTGTTTGAGAGTCAATTGTGATTGACAAATTGTTGTTGTTTACAACCAACATGTTCTTATTAGTAATTATATCCGCTGCGTGCGTGTTTGAAAATAATTTCCTAAAATTTCTTAGACCTGAGTGTATTTTAGAAAATCAACTTTTGAATTTTGACGATGCGGTCGAATGGCGGCATATTATGGATTTTGAAAAGTGATATGAATTTTGGCAAGCCAACCTTGTATCTTAAATGAAACCTTTCGACGACATTTCAGAATTGTGTTTTGAAGTGTCTTGAGATATTTTGAGAAATGTTCGTTGTTAATCCCTTGTCGTGTTTGAAGGGGGTTTTGAAAATGATTTTTACTTGTCAGGTTTATTTTCTAATAATCGAATATAAGATTTTAAAAAAAAACCTTTCACACTATCAAAATTTTTATATTTAAAATCAAAAATGTGATTTTTACTTTCAAAAAAAAAAATAGTGAAAGAAGAAAAATCTTACTTAATTTAAACTCCGAATTTGGATTTGGGAAATTTTCTAAATTGAGTCGGTTAGCGCAGGCTAATCACATTTATAGTGTGTGTACTAAATGGATTTATCGCTTAAGGCGATATGATAGAGTTAGAACTAAAGCGATTGCTTGTGAGACCGAATGATTTGATTTATTGTCATGTTATCATTCTCGTTGGGGAACTATAGTTGTATGCATGCATGTTGTGATGGCATGGTTTGAATTGATTATGGTTTCTATGATGTTTTCCCGACGTGATTGTGGATCTGTGGGAATGATTAGTATGGGTATGGGTGTTGTCCCACCCGGGGATGTTTCGGTGAAACCTCTGGGAGTTGGTGCCAGCAAAGCATGACTATGGATACACCTTATGCTGTTAATTGTGATGATGTTGTTTCCGAAGAAATTGATTTTTCGGAATATTGGTTTGCAATTGTTTTCATAGGGAGATGGTTAAAACTTATGATTCATGAATTTGGTAAAACAGCTTAGGTGTCATAAGTATTTCCAAATATTATTTCGGAAAAATATATGAATTCAAATACTTTCTAATGATATTATTCAAATGGACACCTCGTGGAGTTAAAAAAAAAAGATTGTTAAAATTGATTGGCAACCACGTGTAGTATATTATCACCATGGTTGTAAAGATAATGGTCGTTAATTTTCTGTTGACATGGTTAGGTGAACCGTTAGTTACGAATGTAAGTTTCATTTGTTGCAATTGTAAATTTTCGTATTTATGTATCCGGAGTGGATTTTCTTACAGTATTACTAGTTGTTGCCTTATGTTGGTATGTTGTGCCGAGGTTGGCACTTTGGTATATTATTTTGTGATGTTGTGTTTCATTGTGTGAGTGGATATTTGCTCAGTATGCCTAGGGACAGAGGTCGCGGTCGTGACCGCGGTACAGATGGTCATTAAGATCATATGCGGAACCAAGAGAATATTGCCGGGAATGGCATTGGTATTGATGTTGCTACTATATTGCAACAAGTAGCGACACAAATGACTCAGTTGACCCAGGCGGTGCAACGTAACGCATGTGTTAACCAGAACATCGGCGCAAACCAATGGCTATGAGAGGTGGTTCGTATGAATCCCCCTCGTTTCGCGGGTGCCGCAGATGCATTAGGATGGGATGGTTGGCTTCTCCAGTTGGGAAAAATTTTCGAGGCACTTGATTGTCCCGAAGAACGAAAAGTACCTATCGCTCAGTACCTTCTTGACAGAGACGCTGCTAACTGGTGGGAAGCTGTTAAGCCTCGTGATCGTGTTGTCATGTGTGCGGAATTCGATGTATTAATGGAAGCCAAGTTTTCTCCAGATCCGATCAGATAGCAGAGAATTTGTTATTTTTACTTGGCCAAACCGCTAGAGGTACTGGTGTCTCAAGCTATCATCGATTATTGCAAACAACTCAGCTATGTGCGAGATCAGGTGAGGACTGAAGAAGAGAAGATCCGTCACTTTGACATGCAGTTGAAGCCGGAGATTCACCGGTATATGGCGGGATTCACTTGAACTACGTTGAGAGAGTATCATAATCGAGCATTAGCCTTTGAACTAGCCTCATCATCGACTGAGCTTAGTCTCGAGCCGAAGAAGCAGAGGACGTTTGATGATATTCCTATCAGTTCACGAGTTGGAGTTTCTAAACTACACCACCGTAGTCTTTCTACCGTGAAGCTCCGTCGCTTGACGAGTAGAACCGAGAGTTCTAAGTCATCATCTTTGACTATTGGTAAGGCCAGGAGATGTTTCAACTATAATGTGCCGGGTCATGTTCGTGAACATTATCCTTCCCCGTCAGTAACATGTTACAAGTGCGGACTCAAGGAGCATAATCCAGTTTTGTGAGTTGGTTGGTGAGTCTTCTAATACCCGTACTTCAGCACCGATATTAGGATCGAGTTGAGGTATTATTGCGAATTTCGGTGAATGCAAGTGCACGTTATCGTAAGCAAGTAATAAAGTGATGAATAAGATATCGTTCCCTCGAGGACTAACTTACTAATTATCGATTTATACGTATTCTAATTTTATTTGAACTATCGAAATTTGTAGTGCAAGTAATAATTAAAGAAAATTACTAAAAGAATAAATAGTAAAATCGATTGTTTGAAGAATGACGATCAAATAGGGAATTAATCTAGGATTGTGAATCCACCTCGGTTTATCCGAATTACGCTTGATTATATGAATTTAATGATTTCCCAATTTATTGAAGGCGAAGATTGCTAAAATACTCTACCGCCTCTCCCGAGGTCAATAGAATTTTCTAAGGCGAATAACACACTCTATTCCTAGGTGAATTAATTCGACAATAGGCAGAAAGTACGAAATCTTCAGAAAGGCCACGTAATTCCTATGAGTATATTCCTATCTCACAAGATAAAATGGTTCTCACCAATTTTTCCTACCAACTCTCCTCTCCCGATTCGAGTCGCGTAATCAAAACAAATCAATCATAGGCCACATAATTGACAGTAATTAAAATAATTGGGAAAACTCAATAAGAAAGGGAAATATATTTTAATAATGCAAAATCAAAAGTTAATTCATCAAAACCTCAGTTTCATCAAAATCCTAGAATAGGGTTCTAGCCTGACATGCAAGAAAATAATATAAAACAAATCGAAGAAAGCATAAAAGAAATCAAACGCAGATGAAGAACTCGGATTTCTCCGTTCTCTAGCTTCCGCTTCTTTGCTCCTTGGTGTTTTTTCCTCTTCCTCGATGATCCTCGATCCTCAGACCTTTTATCCCTATTTATAACTATCATTCCTCTCCAAAATGCGTTCGTGGATTAGGTCGAAAACAGGCTCTAAAAATGGCCCAGAAACGCGACAAACACATCAAAACCGCCCCGCGGGCCGCGGCTCAGTAACTGCGTGCCGCGGCCCCTAATGTTCAGCGTGCAACCCTGGGCGCAGGTTTTCTTCATGGTCCGCGGCTCAGTAAGTGCATGCCGCGGCCCCCGGCACAGTGTGCTCGGTGCCTTGCTGTGCCGTGCGTGTGCTGCGGCTCGCTTTCCTTGTGCCACGGCTCGTGACCAGAAATCGTCGTTTTCGCCCGTTTTTCGTCGTTTAGGCTTTCGGACTCCAATTTCCTACAAAATATATAAAGATAGTGCATCAAAAGTTCATTTGTGCAGATTTAGACTTAAAATGGATATAAAATAGTGATAAATAAACGCATAAAAATACGCCTAACAAATACCCCCAAACTTAAGCCTTTGCTTGTCCTCAAGAAAAAATCAAAATAAAAAAAAGTATCGTGAATGATCGTGCAAATCCATAGTGCTCAACTTAATCAATACTGCCCTGAAAATCTCAAAGAATAATACGAGTGTCATGATAGTGAGTCACATCAAGGATACTGATTCCACAAAGTAACCATTTATAGTGCTGATCAATTGTTCATGACGAAAATCAAGCTCAAAGATTAACAAGCGTGAATTTAACTGACCGCCAATATGAAGGGTTAGATTAAAGAAGCCAACTCGCCCAGCCCCACAGTCTAGTTGGCAAAAATTCAAGAGTTTCATCGTCAAAAATAATCCTCGAACAGCATTCCCTTATGTATGATCATAATAAAGATTCGAGTTAACCACTATGTTCGGATCTCGGGATGTTTCATCGGGATAATCCTAGGGTGGATTTCCATTCTAATATATTGGGGAACCGTTTGACGTAAAAGACACTCATGGGGCTCATGGATGCTTCTAGTTACTAAGTCCCCCTCTACAGCGGAGAAAAAACTCGAATAGTAATTCCCGCACGTCAAGGTTGCTGTTTTACACGAGAGTAAACAACGGGTCACGTGAATGCCCCCGGTTACTAGGCTTCCCATCATTGGTAATGTGATATTTCTAAACCATTAGTCTATTCAGGGTTGTCGTTTTACGCGAGAGTAAACAACGGGTCACGTGAATACCCTTGGTTACTAAACTTCCCATCATAGAATAAGTGTAATATCTCGACTTTTTGGGAAAAATTGTCCGAATCTAAACTCAATTTAAGTGCCAACAAGACTCATGTTACTGGACGACTAGCTACGCGAAAAGTGTAACCAAACATATAGACGGTGATTTGAAAATACGTATGTCTCCTTTCGTATATGCTAAGATTTCTACAACAACGAAAAAGTTTCAGACCTAAATGAATACTCAGAGGAAACATATATCACTGACTGCAAACTCGACCAAAAGTCAACCGTTTCTTCAAAAAAAATCATTATCGTAACATCAGTTTTACACATGGAAGCACGTAAAATCCACGAATGCAAATAAAATCAAGACAAGCAAGGCTAGCGTCAAAAATAACGAAAAATACGAAAAATAACAACGAATAAGTAAAAAGCAACTGAAAGTAAATCCCCCCCCCCCCAAATTTAGGACGTACATTGACCTCAATGGACACAGATAGAAATATGCAATAAGAGAAAAGGTCAAGTACTCCCCTAATGTCAGCTCAGGAACTGGTGCCGGCCTCGTCCGACGAGGAGGGTGGTGTAGATGGCCTAACTGGTGGGATGAAGGGCCTGTCTGGGTGCAGTATATGGCTCGTCCACGCAGCAAGGTAGTCCTGATGGTAAGCATCCCTCGCCGCCAAGCACCTCTCCTCACGTCGATTGGCCAGGGGGGCCTGCTCTCTCATCTCCTCCCGGACAGCTGCAAGGATGCTCTCTCTCTCTGTCCGCATCTCCTCTCTCAAAGAAGCTAGGTGGCTCTCTCTCTCTCTCCTCATCTCCTCTCCCACAGCAGCTAAATGACTCTCTCTCTCTCTCTCTCCGCATCTCTTCTCTCAGGCTGTCGAACATCGCCTGAAGGTGCTCTCTCTTGGGTGGCGGGCTGGACTCCGCTCGCTCATGTGTCAGAAGAAGAGGCTCAGGGGACTGCTCATGTGCCTCGTCAAGAAGAAATCCTCGTCCCCGAGCATGTGCCGGCGCTCCACCCCACTGGTCAAAGTGAGAAATAATGTGATGATCAATCGGACCCTGGGCTGCTAGTATTGGCTCATCATCCGACCAAGTCATGCCCGACTGGTGGCATAGAGCGGAAATGAGAGAGGGGTGCTTCTGCCCCGTCTTGGTCCCTCCTTGAATGCACTGAAGGATAGATCGGACCAGATGAGCGGCCACATCGAATCTGAGCCTAGTAGTGATAGCATATAGAAGTCGGGCATGAGAGAGTAAGACTGAGCGGATCTGCGGGGTAGGATCGACTCGTGCGCAGAGAAAGTATAGGCTCGCCTGAGCCGACTGAGGCGCGAACTCTTAAAATAGAAGGCTGAAGAACCCAGGGCGCGCGCCTCCCAGATGGAACCGGGCTGTGTGAGTGCCTCAAGCAGAGCCTCCCTCGTGAGGCTACTCATACTCTGCATATATGTTGTCTCGTCCACCACTGGCAGCTCGTATAGTCTCCGAATTGCAGTCACCGAAAAATCCATAGTATGGCCTCGGACGACGACCTGAGTCCGAGTATCTGATTGCCCAATCATCTGCCCCGCCCGAATATGTCGCAATAGAGCACTAGCGTAAAACTCCTGGACGATAGAGATCACGGCCGGCTCGGGTGGCGCAGTGAAACGAGCCCATCCCATCTCGTCAATCATAGTCAGAAGCTCACCGTCCTGGGGGGCGGGAGTGAATCCCCGCTCCGGGATTAATCGTCGAGGCCGGATTTTTTCATTGAATATTCTGTGAATTTCCAGATCGGAGAATTGGTGAGATTCTAAATCGACTTGGCTTCGTGATGTCTCCCCTCTTGTGGTGGATGATTGTGTCCTAGCCCTCGTACTAATCTTCCTTTTTCTAGCCATGGCGAGGTTCCTGAAAAAGTAAACACCGGAAATTACACAACCTTTAAGGAAAACTACACCATTCTCGACTTAAGATACGCGAAATGTGAATATAGAGTCTTGCACCATCGTAAGAGGAAATTAAGGCTGAGCTTTCAAGTTTAAACATGATGTAAGGGCTGGGGTACAATGTAATTCGATAATCAAATTCGTTGCATATCGTTTTAAAACGTTTGGCTTAAAAATTTTCATTGACGCATTTTATCAAACACTTAACATGCATGGGTTTAAATGAAGAACAGGAATTATAATGGCTAAATCCAATCCCCAAAAATAACAACATAAATCGATAGTCATGTCAAAAGACAAATAACATCAAAAATCCATACATAATCAACAAATACCATCACAATTAATCAACAATCACCATATTCTAACTCAATTTTGATAGAACATTGAAAAAAAAACTAACAACATATTCAACATTGAATGAAGAACAATACCTTACTTTTCAAACCATGTAGCTATTAAGATTAAGAATTTAGAGTTACCTTGCTTTGTATGGAAGAAGGCGAGAAGAAGAATCTAATGGGGATCGTCCGAGTACTGCGCGAATGAGGGAATGGAACTTACCTAGTGTCGGCCGATTGTGTAACACCCCGAGATATTCGGAATAATTACAGTGTCGTAAACCCCTTTAAGTAAGGATTTACAAGGCTAATTAAAAAGGAAAGTAAATATAATCCAACCTTACAACTGAAGTTCAAAACATATAACTGATTCAACTGATCCAAAGAGTTTACTTATACAACCATATCGAAAATGACATTATTAAAACACACGCACTCGAGTACTAAAGTGAACCAAGAAGACAATATAACCATAAACATCAACCACATCACTGAGCCATTTCATCGTCCTGTCGGTACTGTGGTTGCTTCCCCGCTCCTCGGCGACCTGAACATCAAAACAATGTCCACCCCCGAAGGGGTTAGCAAAACAATGCTAGTACAAGTATCATAATACATAAATCATCAGTGAATCATAAATCATGCAAAATGGACTTCCGTCACCGGAATCCAACGATGTGAATCCTCACGATTCCATCAACACAATACAGGGTAATCCAGCGATCCAGCGCCCTTGGTATAGATCCCCATGATGATCCCGTCGGACCAACACATGGTGAAAAACCCGTCCAGCGGTCCAGCGCCCTCGGCATAGATCCCCATGATGATCCCGTCGGACCAACGCATGGTGGACATTCGATCCAACGCCCTCAGCATAGATCCTCATGACCCCTTCGGATCATTTATACCATAAACCAATCAATTATGCATACATATATGCATTTCAATATTTTCATCAATACGAACGATTAACAACGAATACCACGAGAATTTACAGAAATAAATCTCATATTCGACAACATGAACAAAACCATATGCATGATCAAAGTTCCAATATAAATTAAACTCAACATATGATACTTGCCTCGAAAATGGCAAGAATGAAATACTCCAACAAACGTCACGCGTCCGTATGTCACCACCCCACGATCGACCCCTATGCAAGGCTCGCACTTTGTTCAAAAAGAGATACAAGGAACTTAACATACAACTCAATACTAACATACGCTCACCGAATACTTATATTATGATCGTAAAGTAGTGACACTAGGTTGGTTCACTGTAACGCCCCGATTTCACATATACATTTATTGTGAATTATAGAAAACATGTTTAATTTTATTAAATTAATGCCCCAATAATGTGTCATTTAATTTATTTTATTTTCATGACTATGCAAATTCATTTGTCATTATAAAACTACGTCCAAATACGTGATTCATGTCGTATGTCATTTCTCATTTTAATTCATCGTGTTTACGTCAGTCTTTCTATTTCGAGTCAAATTTTAAACAATATTAGTTGTTAAAAGATTTTACAAGATAAATAATAATATTTTTTATTATTTATTATTAGTATTATTGTTATTAATATTATTATTATTATTATTATTTAATATTCAACTTAACATTTGAAGAAATTGAAGAAAGCGTTTCTTTGTTTTCTTCCTATACTCAAACTTTTCCAATTCCTTCCTAACTTTTCAAATCAATGCATTTAACCCAAAATACTAACCAAATTAAGACATACTCATTTGGGTCTTTTCTAATTCTTCTTACAGTATAAATACACAACTATACAGTAGAATAATAATACACATAATACACCATAATACACAAACATATTTTGCTGTTTCTCTCCTTCCCGCAGGCGTCAGTTTCAGCCAATCTAAAAGGTAAAATTCTTCATCTTTCTTTTGTTCTCCTGCAATTTCAACCCCAACCATGAACTGATATTCAAAGTAGCCAAGATAATTCAATTTCAGTACAAAGATAAAACTCAAATTAAATTCTCACTAATCAAAACCCAAAACAATTCTAATCGGCCAAGCTTCGGCCCGAACCGAGATCAACACCTGTCAATCCCAAGTTTCAGTCGCCTCGTTTCCGTCGCCACTCGTCCGACTGCGTTCTTTCCCTAGTGTGTGATGTGTGTTTTATGAGAGAGATAACGGTGAGAATCGGAGAGCCGAAACCTTTTGTTCAATCTCTGTGCTTTTGTGTGTGTGTCTTTCTGCCGTTTTATTTCCAGCCGAGAGAGTGAGGGAATCGGTCGGGGGAGGGGGTTGAGAGATCTGATTATTTGCAGAAGGTTAGGGAGAGAGAGAGAGAGACAATAGGGGAAGAAATGAGAGAAATGGGACTTCGGTCGACACCTCACGTGAGGATAAGGGTTTTCTATCCCACCAATTCAGCCAACCTCCAATTTAACCGTGAGGTTTTCAGATATTTGTTGTTGGCCCCAACCATTTTTTCAATATTTTAAAATCACTCATTTTGACTATATATTAGCAGTTTCAATTATTTCATTTAATTCTTTTATTCTACTTTCAATCATGGTATTAGAATAATAATTTATTATTATTATTATTATTATTATTATTATATGTAGATATTAACAAGAATTTACGGGCTTAGTATTGTCGAGTCAAACATCTTCATCACATTCAAGTTCAGAACTGCAATTTATCCAGGTGTGGGATTTATTACGCTTTTGTTTATTTTAATTGCTTTATATATTGTCTCGTATGTGCACGTGAAATCGATCGAAATGACTTAAATGTCGTGCAATCGAAGCACTTAAATGTGCATCGATCGAAGCGACTTAAATGTGCAATCGATCGAAGACTTAATTGTGCATAAAGCCTTTTGGGCTGGCCGCTTCGAATTTATCACCGTATTGTTTATACTTGCTAATATATTTAGTAATTAACATAGACATATTGCGTATCCTCCACACTGAGCGAGTTGGAAGCTCACCCCACTATTTACCCCCTTTCAGGTTAAGGAGCTCGATGTGGCAGGCGCTTGATGTGGGATGATCAAGCTTATGATTAGATGTTTATTTATTTAATTTTATTTCTCTCAAACTATGGTTTATGAACAAGTGTTCGATTTATTTTAATTTCTACGTTGAAGTATGTTTGGTTTTAACGATGACTCGAGAATATTACTTGCGATTTTTTTAAGTTCGTCTTTTGAAATGTATTTCCGATGCAAAATTTTTATTTATTCTTCCTTAAATTAGAAGAATTATTATTTTAGAAAAGTGGTCGCTACATAAGTGGTATCGGAGCGGGTCTGCGGTTCTGTAGACTCGTTGAAATGTTTTCTTTTTTAAAACTGAAATTTTATTTCGCATGTAGTCAAATATTTTTTTTGCAATTATGATCATCCACCTCTGCTGCTCCACGTCGACTCTAAGGTACATTAAGTTATTATTATTCATTATGTGATGAATGCAGTTTACCAGATCAACCATGATTCATGCATTAAAGATGCATCTTCATTATATTTTGTACATAAGAATTTTATGATAAAGTATTTGGGCATGAAATTGTTTTCTTATAAATTTATAAGTATATATGTGACATGCGTAAATCATCATTGCTAGAGACGCAATATAACTCTCAATTTTATTTTCTCCCTGTCGTTGGGTAAGTACTGAAGGGTCGTTGCGTGTGGTATGCCTTAGGATAATGGCAACTCGTGGACGTGGACGCCTAACTAACCGAGGTGCAGATAATCTCGGTAGTCAGAATGCCAACTTTGGTGGTGGTGACGGAGGTCAGGATAACCACAACAATAACGTGCCAGCTCCTACTCAGGCACAAGTTGTGCAACAGTTCCGGCGTTTCACCCCACCAACATTCAATGGTCGAGAAGGACCAGCTTTTGTTGATGAATGGTTCATGTCGCTCGAGCGCACCTTTGAGCTCATTGGGTGTACTGATGCGCAAAGAATTCTTTGTGGCCAATATCAAATGGTGGAGGATCTTTGGGCCATTTGGTGGATAAGCTATTGGCGTTTGAGGCCGGCGGCCGAGCGTGCTGCATTGACTTGGGATCGATTCAAGGAAATAGTGATGGAACAGTACTACCCACAGCATTACCGAGAGAAGATGGAGAGAGAGTTTTGGAATCTCGAACAAGGAGGGATGACGGTTGAAGAATATGAGAGGAAATTCAACCAAATCAGCTTCTTTGTGGAGCACATGGTGGATACAGACCGGAAGAGGGCCCTTAAGTTTCGGAGTGGTTTACGCCCGAGTATTCATCACATCGTGGCTGGTCATGGGGTGCTACCATATACCGAGACAGTGTTTCGAGCTCAAGAGGTTGAGGCTAGCCATAGTCTGGATCAACAACAGTCAACTAAGCCTAATACCGGTAAGAGGCATTGGAATGGGAACCAAAATAAGGTTGTGGCTTCTAATAAACAGAAGAAGGTAGATGATAAATCTGGACCGGGTGCATCGATCACTAGGCCTGCATGCCCAAAGTGTGGTAAAAATCATGGCGGAGAGTGTTATTATGGAAAAGGTGTCTGCTATAGATGCAAGGAGCCAGGACATTCATCTTCGAACTGTCATCTCCAAAGGGCCAAAGGTCAAGGTTCTGGAGGAAAAGCTCGCATTTATACTTTGACCCAAAGGGACGCAGATGAGAATCCCGGCATGGTGTCATGTATGCTTATGATCTCTAATGTGCCCGCTTTCGCTTTCTTTGACACTGGTTCCACACATACTTTTATGTCTGCAAAGTTTTATCATTCCATTGGTCATAAAAGCGTTAGAACTGTTGAGTCTCTCGAGGTTAGCTTACCGTCAGGAAATACGATCCTCACTAATACAATGATTGACGAGAATATTGAGATAGGAGGTAGAGAATTTGATGCTAGTCTGTATTTGATTAGCTCGATGGATTTTGACGTGATCCTTGGTATGGACTGGATCGATAGACATGATGCCGATATAAGGTGCCGTGAGAAGAAGGTGACATTGAGGTGTTCTGAAGGCGAGTCGATCACTTTTTATGGTACTAAGAGTAGGACGGTACCCAGAGTAATCACAGCCATGAAAGCACTAAGAAGCCTAAAGAAGGAGCGATGCCAGGGTTACTTGGTGACTTTGGTCGACACTCGTACTAATAAGGTGTCCCCTACAGACGTACCTATAGTGCGGGAGTTTTTGGATGTGTTTCCAGAAGATTTGTCGGGAGTCCCACCCGACCGGCAAGTGGAGTTTAGTATTGATTTAGTCCCTGGGGCGGCCCCAACGTCCAAAGCGCCATATAGGATGGCTCCGAGCGAACTTCAAGAATTGAAGGTCCAAATTCAAGCGCTGTTGGAGCTCGGATTTGTTCGTCATAGTGTGTCACCATGGGTTGCACCAGTACTATTTGTAAGAAAGAAGGATGGGTCACTTCGGATGTGTATAGATTACAGAGAGTTGAATCGACTCACGGTGAAGAACAAGTACCCACTACCGAGAATCGAGGATCTATTCGATCAGTTGAGAGGAGCTGGAACCTTTTCGAAGATCGATTTGCGGTCGGGATACCACCAACTGAAGATTAGGGAGTGTGACATTCCCAAGACGGCCTTCAGGACCCGTTATGGGCATTTTGAATTTGTAGTGATGCCATTTGGTCTGAGTAATGCACCTGCAGTATTTATGGATTTGATGAACAGGGTGTTCCAACCTTACTTGGATAAGTTCGTGATCGTCTTCATAGATGACATCTTGGTGTATTCTAAGGATAAGGAACAACACCAAGAGCATTTGAGGATTACCTTGGAGACACTTCGCAAGGAGAAGTTGTATGCCAAGTTCAAGAAATGTGAGTTTTGGTTAAACAGAGTTAGATTCCTTGGACATGTGGTGACTTCTAAAGGAATTGAGGTAGATACCGACAAGGTTGTAGCAGTGAGTAGTTGGGGAGTACCCAAGAACGCGATCGAAGTTCGCAGCTCTCTGGGCTTAGCTGGCTATTATAGAAGATTTATCGAAGGGTTTTCTAAAATCGCCACTCCTATGACCCAATTAACAAGGAAGGGCGTGAGATTTGAATGGAGTGAGAGGTGCGAGGAAAGTTTTCAAGAGTTGAAAAGGAGACTAACCTCGGCACCAGTATTAGCGATTCCTGATCCGACGGAAGACTTTGTTATTTATAGTGATGCCTCAAAGCAGGGGTTGGGTTGTGTTCTGATGCAACATGGTAAAGTAGTAGCTTATGCATCGATACAGCTTAAACCACATGAGTTGAACTATCCAACGCATGATCAGGTTGGGCTTCTTTGTAGTACATGCGCTGAAGATTTGGCATCACTATCTCTACGGAGGGAAGTGTGAGATATACACGGACCATAAAAGTTTGAAGTATCTTTTCACACAGAAGGATCTTAACATGAGACAAAGGAGATGGTTAGAATTGGTGAAGGACTATGATTGTACCATCCATTACTATCCGGGTAAGGCGAATGTAGTAGCTGATGCCTTGAGTCGGAAGACTAGAGGCGAGTTAGCTTGCTTGACCGATCAGGAGAGTTTGATAAAGGAGTTCTCCCAGTTGAGGATTGAGGTAGTTGAGTCTTCAAAACGTTCGAAAGCAATCTTATCATCTTTGGTCATGCAACCAAACTTGAGGGATAAGATTAAGGAGGCTCAACCACGTGATAAGTTCTTGTGTAAGATGAAAGATCGAGCACAAGATGGGAGTATTGAGAAATTTGTCATTGCCGTAGACGATGTTTTAACTTACGATGGGAGGCTGTGTGTTCCTATGGACACATCCCTTAAGAGGCAAATCCTTGAAGAAGCTCATAATGCACCATACTCTGCTCACCCGGGAGGTACAAAGATGTACCACGACCTGAAGAAGTTCTTTTGGTGGAGAGGAGTGAAACGGGACATTGGTGTATTTGTAGGGAGGTGTATGATATGTCAGCAGGTGAAGGCAGAACACCAACGGCCAGGAGGTTTACTCCAACCATTGGAAATCCCAGAATGGAAATGGGAGCATATCACAATGGATTTCGTGGTTGGTTTGCCACGAACAGTGAGGAAGAACGATGCTATCTGGGTGATAGTAGATTGCTTGACGAAGTCATCTCACTTTCTACCTATGAGGATGACTTATAGTATGGAACAATATGCAAGGATTTATATTCGGGAGATTTTGAGGCTACATGGCATTCCAGTGTCGATCGTCTCAGATAGAGATCCACGATTTACTTCAAAATTTTGGAAAAGTCTGCAAAGTGCATTGGGCACTAAATTGAATTTCAGTACTGCATATCATCCACAAACCGATGGTCAATCTGAGCGGACTATCAAGACACTTGAAGATTTGTTGAGGGCGTGTGTTCTTGATACTGGTGAGAATTGGGAGAATATTTTGCCGTTAGTAGAGTTTGCTTATAACAATAGTTACCAAGCAACTATACAAATGGCCCGTCTGAGCTCTCTACGGAAGGAAATGTCGATCGCCTCTTTATTGGAGTGAGGTTGGAGAAGGAAAGATTTTGGGTCGAGTGTCAGGCGGTGTAGAAAAGATAGCCGAGATCGAAGTAGGATTAAGACCGCCCGGGATCGATGAAGTCTTACGGCGATAAACGACGGAAGATATACAATTTGAGATTGGAGAGAAGGTGTTCTGAAGGTAGCAGATGAAAGGAGTGGTACGATTCGGTAAAAAGGAAAGCTACACCTCGTTATATCGGACCTTTTGAGATTTTGGGTCGCGTTGGTGATCTTGCTTATAGTTTGGCATTGCGTTAGAGTTATCGGAAGTAAACAATGTCTTTCACGTCTCCATCTTGAGAAAATACATACGTGATCGCAGTCACATATGCAATTTCAAAGAGTTGCATGTGGCCAAGAACTGACTTATGAAGAGAATGCATGGTATTTTGGAGCGAAAGGTACACCGATTCTGAAACAAAGAGGTTAAATTGGTGAAAGTTGATGAGTCGTCGTGGACCAAATGAGGCAACTTGGGAATGTGAAGAGGAGATTCGTTCTAAGTATCAACATTCATTTTTCAAGTCGTAACTTAATTTTCGGACGAAAATTTGTTAAAGGAGTAGGTTATATGCCCGATTTCACATATACATTTATTGTGAATTATAGAAAACATGTTTAATTTTATTAAATTAATGCCCCAATAATGTGTCATTTAATTTATTTTATTTTCATGACCATGAAAATTTATTTGTCATTATAAGCCATGTCCAGTCATGTGATTCATGTCATGTCATTTCTCATTTTAATTCATCGTGTTTCGTATGTAAATTCGTTTAAAGTAGTCAAATTTTAAACAATATTAGTTGTTAAAAGATTTTACAAGATAAATAATAATATTGTTTATTATTTATTATTACTATTATTGTTATTAATATTATTATTATTATTTAATATTCAGCTTAACATTTGAAGAAACTGAAGAAAACGTTTTTTTTTTGTTTTCTTCCTATACTCAAACTTTTCCAATTCCTTCCCAACTTTTCAAATCAATGCATTTAACCCAAAATATTAACCAAATTAAGACACACTCATTTGAGTCTTTTCTAATTCTTCTTACAATATAAATACACAACTATACAGTAGAATAATAATACACATAATACACCATAATACACAAACATATTTTGCTGTTTCTCTCCTTCCCGCAGGCGTCAGTTTCAGCCAATCTAAAAGGTAAAATTCTTCATCTTTCTTTTGTTCTCCTGCAATTTCAACCCCAACCATGAACTGATATTCAAAGTAGCCAAGATAATTCAATTTCAGTACAAAGATAAAACTCAAATTAAATTCTCACTAATCAAAACCCAAAACAATTCTAATCGGCCAAGCTTCGGCCCGAACCGAGATCAACACCCGTCAATCCGAAGTTTCAGTCGCCTCGTTTCTGTCGCCACTCGTCCGACCGCGTTCTTTCCCTAGTGTGTGATGTGTGTTTTATGAAAGAGATAACGGTGAGAATCGGAGAGCCGAAACCTTTTGTTCAATCTTTGTGCTTTTGTGTGTGTGTCTTTCTGCCGTTTTATTTCCGGCCGAGAGAGTGAGGGAATCGGTCAGGGGAGGTTGAGAGATCTGATTATTTGCAGAAGGTTAGGGAGAGAGAGAGAGACAATAGGGGAAGAAATGAGAGAAATGGGACTTCGGTCGACACCTCACGTGAGGATAAGGGTTTTCTATCCCACCAATTCAGCCAACCTCCAATTTAACCGTGAGGTTTTCAGATATTTGTTGTTGGCCCCAACCATTTTTTCAATATTTTAAAATCACTCATTTTGACTATATATTAGCACTTTCAATTATTTCATTTAATTCTTTTATTCTACTTTCAATCATAGTATTAGAATAATAATTTATTATTATTATTATTATTATTATTATTATATGTAGATATTAACAAGAATTTACGGGCCTAGAATTGTCGAGTCAAACATCTTCATCACATTCAAGTTCAGAACTGCAATTTATCCAGGTGTGGGGATTTATTACGCTTTTGTTTATTTTAATTGCTTTATATACTGTCTCGTATGTGCACGTGAAATCAGTCAGAAGCACTTAAATGTGCAACCAGTCAGAAGCACTTAAATGTGCAATCAGTCAGAAGCACTTAAATGTGCAAATCAGTCAGAAGCACTTAATTGTGCATAAAGCCTTCGGGCTAGCCGACGGGCTTCAGAATTTATCAGTCATGTTGTTTATACTTGCTAATATATTTAGTAATTAACGTAGACATATTGTGTATCCTCCATACTGAGCGAGTTGGAAGCTCACCCCACTATTTACCCCCTTCAGGTTAAGGAGCTCGATGTGGCAGGCGCTTGATGTTGGATGATCAAGCTTATGATTAGATGTTTATTTATTTAATTTTATTTCTCTCAAACTATGGTTTATGAACAAGTGTTCGATTTATTTTAATTTCTACGTTGAAGTATGTTTGGTTTTAACGATGACTCGAGAATATTACTTGCGATTTTTTTAAGTTCGTCTTTTGAAATGTATTTCCGCTGCAAAATTTTTATTTATTCTTCCTTAAATTAGAAGAATTATTATTTTAGAAAAGTGGTAGCTACATTCACGGTTAGAACACTAGGTAAGAACTGAACCGGGAACGATAAGGCACTTCATAAGGGCTGAACGATAATTTCGAAGATGAAGTACCGTTGTTTAAAAGTTCACTGTTTTACAAGGTATTGAAGGTTTCGTGTTTTAAATAAGGAAATGAATGCCAACTCCTCATATGATCGGCTATTAAGATTCTACCCCCAATATTACTCAAGACGACAAGCATGCTCGAATATTACACAAGGAAAACGACACTATGGTGATTCGGTTAGAGTTCAAGGACTTGGTCGATATATTACCCTCAAGAACATGGAGAACATTATCATAACAAATTCTTCTAACATACATGAATTACTCCAATGGAACAATAAAAAGGGTTCAGAAAATCTAGCGGAAATCATGCTTATTACTCCCACGAATTAAGGATACTACATGTTAAGGTTTTCATCCATCGAGGCTAAATCAATACTCTAAGTAATGGAAGAAAGACAAGGTATAATCGGGTTCTAAACTCCAAAATATGGTGCTGGACTCAAAAGGTCATTAACTAATCCAATGATTTCCAAAACAAGATCAAAGTATAGTTAAGAATGTAAATTCTAGCTTGGTGAATCGTAACATACCTTAAGAGATGTAAGAATAAAGAAAATCTTCAATAAACTCTTCACCGGAAGCTTGATCACCAACTCACACGGTCTAGACTTCCCAAAATCGGATGTAGATGATGATATGAGGGATATGAGGTGAAGGATAGTCTCAAGAACACAAAAATCGGCCAAGGCAAGAGTGGGAAATGAAGTGAGGGTCGGGTTCTATAAATAGATTTCTGGGCATTACGTACGTTATGCAATCACCCTTACGTACGTAACAAACTTAACGTACATTATACCCTAGCCTTAGCGTACGGAATCGTCTGACCAGACTTCACTGGCCTGATTTCGCCATTTCCTTACGTACGTAATCACACGGGATTTACGTACGTAATATACATGTCCTTAGCGTACGTAAAACATGCACCATAGCGTACGTAACACCTATGTCCAGGTTCACGCGGAAATCACACGAATCTCCCCCAGCCCCTTCCTCGGCCCCCACACGCCGACCCTTATCCGAACCCAAGTTGACTTAGCTTACGTACGTTAAGAACATAATATAACATACGTAATACTGAATCTTTAGCGTACGTTATGGACGCCTGATAGCGTACGTAAGTACATGCAGAATCATGCATGAAATGTTGAAGATATATATAAAAACATAAGGGCACAAATACGGGAAACCAATCTACGATTTATAACATCATGAAGTCGAGATCATACAAGGTCGAGTACAAGGTAAATATACCATTTATCCGGGCATTACATACTACCCCTCTAAAAAGAAGTTTCGGCCCGAAACTTAAAATGGAAATAATTCCGGGTATCTCGACTTCATACTCTCCTCTGTCTCCCAAGTTGCTTCTTCGACTCCATGTCGAGACCACTGAACTTTTACCAAGGAGATCGGTTTATTCCTCAACTGTTTGACTCGACTCTCGAGTATCTTGATTGGTTTCTCTTCGAAGGTGCCGTCATTAGCTATCTCGATCTCGTCGAAATCAATAATATGATTGGGATCTGGTGCATACTTCCGTAATTGGGATACGTGAAACACACTGTGAACGTGACTCAGCGATGGCGGTAAGGCCATCCTGTATGCTAAATCCCCAACTCTCTCGAGGATCTCAAATGGTCCGATATATCTCGGACTTAGCTTGCCTTTCCTCCCAAAACGGAAAATCCCTCATGTAGGAGACACCTTCAATAGTACATGGTTCCCAATGTCGAACTCTAGAGGGCGACGACGTACATCTGCATAAGACTTCTGTCGACTCTGGGAAGTCAACAGTCTTTCCCGAATCAAAGCTATCTTCTCCTGAGTTTGAACTATTAATTCTAGTTCGGTCCTGATCAAATCTGAAGAATCATCCCAGCACAGGGGTGATCAACATCTTCTCCCGTATAAAGCTTCAAACGGTGCCATCTTAATAGAAGCATGTCAACTATTATTGTAGGTGAATTCAATCAATGGCAAATGGACTTCCCAATCAGTTGACCAATCCAAAGCACAAGCTCTAAGCATGTCTTTTACTGTTTGTATAGTCCTTTCGGACTGACCGTCCATCTGAGGATGATAAGCCGTGCTAAAGTTTAGATCGGTCCCCAAAGCCCTGTGAACTGCCTTCCAGAAGTGCGACACGAAACGGCCATCTCGATCTGAAATAATGGTCTTCGGTGTCCCATGCAATGACTATCTCTGCAATAAATACTCGCGCTAATCTCTCGGGTCCCCAAGTGTCTTTAATTCCTAGGAAATGAGCCGACTTGGTTAGTCGATCAACTATAACCCAAATCACGTTCATTCCCGTCTTGGTCCTTGGCATATTGGTGATGAAATCCATCGAGATATCCTCCCACTTCCACTCAGGAATCGGAAGCGGTTTTAACATTTCGGCAGGTCGCTGATGTTCAATCTTAACCTGCTAACAAGTCAAACACTTCGAAACGTACTCTGCTACGTCTTTCTTCATGTTTCCCCACCAGAAGTTTTGTTTTAGATCCTTATACATCTTACTACTGCCTGGGTGAATAGAATAGGGCGCGCTATGAGCTTCTTTCAGAATTGTCTGTCTCAGACCATCATCATTGGGAACGCAAAGTCGACTCTGAAATCTCAGAACTCCATCATCTTGTACCACGAATCCTGGGGCTTTCCCTTTGTTCACTTCGTCACACAATCGAAGAATCAGAGAGTCATCCAACTGCTTAGATTTGACTTCTTCAACCAACGACGAAGTTAGTTCCATCACACACAATTGCCCTTGGACTCCTTGTGACCACACTTCAATTCCTTCACGGATTAGCTCTCATTGAATGTTGGTTTGGGATGTAAACGCTTCCAATACTCGAAGAGAAACAGGTTTTCTGCTTAGTGCATCAGCTACCACGTTTGCTTTGCCTGGATGATAAAGGATTTCCAAATCGTAATCCTTGATCAATTCCAGCCATCGTCTCTGCCTCATATTTAATTCCTTCTGACTGAAAATATATTTGAGGCTCTTGTGATCGGTGAAGATATGACAACGAGTGTCGTACAAGTAATGTCGCCAAATTTTTAGAGCAAAGACCACAGCTGCTAGCTCCAGATCATGACTCGGGTAATTAACTTCATACGGTTTCAGCTTCCGAGAAGCATAGGCGATCACCTTATCCCTCTGCATCAACACACATGCCAGACCCTGATTTGAAGCATCGCTGTATACCATGAATCCATCCGTCCCATCTGGTAACGCTAATATAGGTGCTGTCGTCAGTCTCTTCTTGAGTTCATCAAAACCAGCCTGGCATTTCTCATCCCACGTGAACTTTTGAGTTTTCTGTAACAGCTGAGTGAGCGGACGAGCAATTTTGGAAAATCCCTCAACAAAACGGCGATAATATCCGGCAAGTCCTAAGAAACTCCGGACTTCTTTCACGTTATTAGGAGCTTCCCATTCCAAGATTGCTTCGACTTTCTTCGGGTCCACCTGAACTCCGTCAGCTGATATCACATGCCCAAGGAAAGTTACTTCCCTAAGCCAGAACTCGCATTTGGAAAGCTTTGCATACAGCTGTTCCTTCCTCAAGATGCTCAAAACCACACGCAAATGCTCAGCGTGCTCCTCTGTGTCTTTCGAATATATCAATATGTCATCGATGAAGACGACCACAAATTTATCCAAGTATTCTAAGAATACCCGATTCATCAATTGCATAAATACCGCAGGAGCATTGGTAAGTCCAAATGGCATCACTACAAATTTGTAATGCCCGTACCGGGATCTGAAAGCAGACTTCGGTATATCCGATTTCTCAATTCTCAACTGATGGTATCCTTATCGCAATTCAATCTTAGAGAATACCCTTGCCCCTTGTAATTGATCAAACAAGTCGTCGATCCGAGGTATCGGATACTTGTTCTTGATCGTCACTTTGTTTAATTCCCTATAATCAATACATAATCGGAGGGATCCATCTTTCTACCGGACAAAGAGAACGGGTGCTCCCCAAGGAGAAACGCTAGGTTGAATGTAACCCTTCTGTAATAATTCCTCCAATTGCTTCTTTAGTTCATACATCTCGGTTGGCGCCATGCGGTATGGTGCTCTGGAAATAGGAGCAGCTCCAGGCTCCAATTCGATAGTGAACTCCACTTCTCTCTGCGGAGGTAACCCAGGTAGTTCGTCAGGGAATACATCTGAGAATTCATTCACAACTGGAATAAATGAGAGCTCTACTCCTTCTTCTTTCTTCATGGCATAACACCAGTATCCGTAACAACCCTGCTTTAGAAATCTCGCTGCTTTCAACGCTTTGATTAATTTTCCTGAGCTTCCCGGCCTCCACCCCTTAAATAAATGTTCAGACCCGTCATCGGAAATGATAGAAATGACTCTCTTTCGGTAATTCAAAATAGCTCCATAACGATTGAGCCAATCATCTCCGAGAATCAAATCGTCACCAAGGATGTCGACTACAATAAGATTTGATAGCCAATCTCTCACTCCTATAGTCACTGGAAAATCTCTAGTTTCTAGGGTTCCCACAAGTTTCTCTCCACTCGGTAATCCCACAACATAAGGTTCACAATCATACAAGCACGAGATTTTCAAACGATTAACACAGTTCAAAGATATGAAAGAATGCGTAGCTCCTGAATCGAACAAGACACTAACTGGTTGCAAAAGGATCTGAATCGTACCTGATGCAACAGCCGTGTTCTGATCGTCTGACTTCTTCATCTCGTAAATACGCAGAGGAACGGACCCAGTGCTGGATGCCTCTCTTTTCCCAACATTCTGCTGCTGGAACCCACTTTGTTACGTCTGGTTTACACTAGTGTCCTTCGGAACTGGTACAGGAGTGCGAGTACTAAAAGATCGAGTCGCATTCCCACAAAATGTTGCGCAGTGCCCTTCCTGTCCACACTCAAAACAGGTCACAGCAAGCGCGAAACAGTCACATCGAACATGCCCCCCTTTGCCACAGTTATAACATTTCTTCCCTGCGTCTGAAACGGTTGGTGCTGCCCGGAACTTCTTTCCACCTCGAAAAGAATGCGGAGGCCTCCTGGATGAATGAAAAGAGGACTGGCCCCTGCGAGGCCCACTACTCTTATTCTCCGTGAAGTTGCCATACACTTTCTGCTTCTTTGCTTCCGTTGATTTCTCGACTGCCGCCTCTTTCATATCATAGACGGCGCCTTGTCCTGAGCATCGTCGCAGGTGGTGCATTCAAATCCGGACATATATTGCTGAATCTCGGCTTCATTCGCATGCCAAAATGAAAATCCTTTACGCCTCGGTCGACCAAGTGGCGCACATAAGTCAACCGGTGATTAAAAGTCTTAATCACGTCATCACGAATGCTTCTGAATTTTGTGGTGCGAAAAACTCCCTGACTCGGGCCTCCCTAACTGGGCGAGGACAATACTGCGCTTCCATCATTAATTTGAACTCCGTCCAGTCAACATTATGCTCCTCAGGTCGAATGGCCTCCCACCAATCGAAAGCCTCCCCGTCGGAAGATCTTGGGCGGCCAGGAACCTTTCTGTCGTTGGGATAGTTAATCCCCGCAAAAATCTTCTCTAACTCCTTCAGCCAGTGATCCCAAGAAAGCGTCTCAGCAAAACCGTCAAATTTCGTAGGGTGCAATTTGACCACCTCAGTAAGCCATTTGTCTCCCCGATTATCCACGTTATGCTGCTGTCCCATTTCCATCTGCATGCGATCAACAACTTGAGCGAACTGGTTTATCTGAGCAACCACCTGCTGGAGCACTCCCGGCACATTAGGATCTGCATTATTATTTGCTGATCCCTGCTGTCCTCCAGAATGGGAATCCGTTCGACTAGCGGTTATTTCTGGAGTAGACACCGAATCTTCCTGTCTTGCATTTCCAAGTCCGCGTCCACGACCACGTCCGCGTCCACGACCTCCTCTCAACATACTGTAAACACAAATACTCAATATCCAGGGAAAACTTTCTAAAAGAAAGTCCATCAATGTTCACAAAACATGAATTAAATAAAACGGTAGTATTTGAGATTAGGAAACTTACAACCACGGTCCACACGACGATGCTAGCTCAGCAGTGATGTTACAAATGACCAAAAATCAAATAACGTAAACAGACCCAACTAACCCGACTGCCAAGATATCCATGAATCTTAGCTCCGATACCATATTCTGTAACACCCCGAGATATTCGGAATAATTACAGCGCCGTAAACCCCTTTAAGTAAGGATTTACAAGGCTAATTATAAAGGAAAGTAAATATAATCCAACCTTACAACTGAAGTTCAAAACATATAACTGATTCAACTGATCCAAAGAGTTTACTTATACAACCATATCGAAAATGACATTATTAAAACACACGTACTCGAGTACTAAAGTGAACCAAGAAGACAATATAACCATAAACATCAACCACATCACTGAGCCAGTTCATCGTCTTGTCGGTACTATGGTTGCTTCCCCGCTCATCGGCTACCTGAACATCAAAACAATGTCCACCCCCGAAGGGGTTAGCAAAACAATGCTAGTACAAGTATCATAATACATAAATCATCAGTGAATCATAAATCATGCAAAACGGACTTCCGTCATCTGAATCGAACGATGTGAATCCTCACGATTCCATCAACACAATACAGGGTTATCTAGCGATCCAGCGCCTTTGGTATAGACCCCCATGATGATCCCGTCAGACCAACACATGGTGGAAAACCCATCCAGTGATCCAGCGCCCTCGGCATAGATCCCCATGATGATCCCGTCGGACCAACGCATGGTGGACATTCGATCCAGCACCCTCAGCATAGATCCTCATGACCCCCTCAGATCATTTATACCATAAACCAATCAATTATGCATACATATATGCATTTAAATATTTTCATCAATACGAACGATTAACAACGAATACCACGAGAATTTACAGAAATAAATCTCATATTCGACAACATGAACAAAACCATTTGCGTGATCAAAGTTCCAATATAAATTAAACTCAACATATGAAACTTGCCTCGAAAATGGCAAGAATGAAATACTCCAACAAATGTCACGCGTCCGTATGTCACCGCCCCACGATCGACCCCTATGCAAGGCTCGCACCTTGTTCAAAAAGAGATACAAGGAACTTAACATACCACTCAATAATAACATACGCTCACCGAATACTTATAATATGATCGTAAAGTAGTGACACTAGGTTGGTTCACGGTTAGAACACTAGGTAAGAACTGAACCGGGAACGATAAGGCACTTCATAAGGGCTGAATGATCATTTCGAAGATGAAGTACCGTTGTTTAAAAGTTCACTGTTTTACAAGTTATTGAAGGTTTCGTGTTTTAAATAAGGAAATGAATGCCAAATCCTCATATGATCGGCTATTAAGATTCTACCCCCAATATTACTCAAGACGACAAGCATGCTCGAATATTACACAAGGAAAACGACACTACGGTGATTCGGTTAGAGTTCAAGGACTTGGTCGATATATTACCCTCCAGAACATGGAGAACATTATCATAACAAATTCTTCTAACATACATGAATTACTCCAATGGAACAATAAAAAGGGTTCAGAAAATCTAGCGGAAATCATGCTTATTACTCCCACGAATTAAGATACTACATGTTAAGGTTTTCATCCACCGAGGCTAAATCAATACTCTAAGTAACGGAAGAAAGACAAGGTATAATCGGGTTCTACACTCCAAAATATGGTGCTGGACTCAAAAGGTCATTAACTAATCTAATGATTTCCAAAACAAGCTCAAAGTATAGTTAAGAATGTAAAATCTAGCTTGGTGAATCGTAACATACCTTAAGAGATGTAAGAATAAATAAAATCTTCAATAAACTCTTCACCGGAAGCTTGATTACCAACTCACACGGTCTAGACTTCCCAAAATCGGATGTAGATGATGATATGAGGGATATGAGGTGAAGGATAGTCTCAAGAACACAAAAATCGGCCAAGGCAAGAGTGGGAAATGAAGTGAGGGTCGGGTTCTATAAATAGATTTCTGGGCATTACGTACGTTATGCAATCACCCTTACGTACGTAACAAACTTAACGTACGTTATACCCTAGCCTTAGCGTACGTAATCATCTGACCAGACTTCACTGGCCTGATTTTGCCATTTCCTTACGTACGTAATCACACGGGATTTACGTACGTAATATCCATGTCCTTAGCGTATGTAAAACATGCACCATAGCGTACGTAACACCTATGTCCAGGTTCACGCGGAAATCACACGAATCTCCCCCGGCCCCTTCCTCGGCCCCCACACGCTGACCCTTATCCGAACCCAAGTTGACTTAGCTTACGTACGTTAAGAACATCATATAACGTACGTAATACTGAATCTTTAGCGTACATTATGGACGCCTGATAGCGTACGTAAGTACATGCAGAATCATGTATGAAATGTTGAAGATATTTATAAAAACATAAGGGCACAAATATGGGAAACCAATCTACAATTTATAACATCATGAAGGCGAGATCATACAAGGTCGAGTACAAGGTAAATACACCATTTATCCGGGCATTACAGATTGAGTTTATGAAGGAATGCTGGGCATTTCAACTTCGCAACAGGGGCCGCGGCACAGCTTAAGTGAGCCGCGGCCCAGAGTACAGCCTGCCTGGGCCTTTTTGTAATGTTGTCGTGTGCCGCGGCTCAGCGTACGGGTGTCGCGGCTCATAGTGTAAGTGTGCCGCGGCTCATTTGGTCCGTGCCGCAGCACGGAGTACAGATTCCTGGGCATTTATAGAGCATTTCGCGTGCCGTGGCTCAGTGTATATGTGCCGCGTCTCAAGTTTAGGGTGTGCCGCGGCTCAATAAGTTCGTGCTGCGGCACAAAGTACAGTGCGGTTAGCCTACTTGTGTCGACTTGTGTGTGCCGCAGCTCGCTTCCATTGTGCCGCGGCTCAGGGTTAAATTCTCCCCTGGGGATATTCCTGCACATAATTTTCAAAGGAAAACACCAAGAACGTGAGGGATAAGCATATCAAAGCAAAAATGACGAAAAATAAAGACTCTAAAATGCATGAAAACCACTGAAAAATAAAATCTACAACTAATACTCGGGTTGCCTCCCGAGAAGCGCTAAGTTTATAGTCTTCAGCCGGATCTTTTGAAAATCAATTTGTTTTTCACAAACACCATTTAAACTCCGCCCCTTCCATCGAACCGTTAATATGTGTTTTAAATTTTTGACCATTGGTCTTTAACAATTCGATTTTCGGTTTGGACATCCAATGTTCTTTGCGAAAATATTTGAACAAAAACAACTTTCCAAAACACCCATATTGCACATGACTGGTCACCCGCTTCACTTCCGGCTTATTCTCTTTTTTCACGAAGGAACTTATGACAGCATTAGAATTTTGCGTTGGTGGGTGAACGGTTGATGAAGACGACATGTCCAAATGCCTAAGATATGCGACTCGTTCTACATTTTGTTTAGACGTCGGAGCAACTAAAACGGATTCTGAACATTTCGACCGACAACTCTCCCGGTGTGTGTCTTTCTCAAAGATATCAATTTGTGAACACTTCTGGCCCTTGCTTGGACACGGGAGAGATCGAAACACTTTGAATGTGACTTGCTCATATTCAACCCGAAGTATTAATTTACCCTACTGAACATCTATAAGGGTCCTTCCGGTGGCTAAGAACGGTCTACCCAAGATAATTAGAATCTCATGGTCTTCTTCCATATCAAGCACAATAAAATCAGCAGGGAAAATGAATTTATCGACCTTGACCAAGACATCTTCTATTACCCCTCTCGGGTACTTGATGGATCTATCGGCTAGTTGTAAAGAGACCGTAGTAGGTTTCGCTTCCCCAATTCCTAGCTTCTTGAAAATAGAAAGGGGCATGAGATTAACCCTAGCGCCGAGATCACATAATGCTTTATCAAAATACAAGTTCCCAATAGTGCACGGTATAGGGAAGCTTTCTGGGTCCTTCAATTTAGGCAGGAGCTTTCTCTACAAGATGGCACTGCACTCTTCCGTCAATGCTACTATCTCATATTCTTCGAGTTTCCTTTTATTCGATAAGATTTCTTTCATGAACTTCACATAGATCGGCATTTGTTCCAAGGCATCAGCAAATGGAATATTTATATGTAGTTTCTTGAAAACGTCAAGAAACATAGAGAATTACTTGTCCAATTTTTGCTTTTGCAATCACTGCGGAAACGGGATGGGTGGCACATAGGCTATCGGATTGGCAGGAAACAGTTTCGAGCTTCTAGAAATTTGTGATTCCTCAGTCACCGAATTTTTCTTCTCCTCATCTTCACCTCTCTTTTTGTTCTCACTGGGCTGCTCACACACTTCCTTCCCGCTTCTCAAACCAATGGCATTAATACTCTCTCTGGGGTTCGTCTCGGTTGTACTTGGCAAGGTACCCTCAGGGCGGGATGTTAACACATTTGCTATTTGACCCAATTGTACTTCCAAGTTGCGAATAGAGGCGGAATGGTTTTGCAAGGTTGCTTCCGTACGGGTCATGAACTGACTCGTATTTGCTGCTAATTTCGCCATTGCCTCCTCTAGAGAGATCTTTGGAGCGGGAGGGGGTTGCTGTTGGTGTTGAGTAAACAGAGGTTGGTTTATGTTTTGTCCGTTTTTCCATGAAAAATTTGGGTGATTTCGCCACCCTTGATTGGTGTGTTGGAATACGGATTGTTCTATCGATTCCCGTTCCCCACAAACTGAGATTGTTCCATTGAAGGTTGCTCGAAAGGATTTCTGACTTGGCACTCTGCGCTAGGATGAGATTCGTTACACCAATTACATGATTCTGTGGTAACGGAGGTAGGAGCATGTGAAAAAACTTGCAATTGCTGAGTCAGCGCTGCGACTTGTGCTGATTGTCTAGTGATCGGATCGTTGTCGGAAACTCCCATAACTCGCTTTGGGTTTACTCGTTCGGAAGGCCACTGATAAGTGTTTGCAGCCATAGCTTCCAATAAAGAGTGGGCTTCAGCCATCGTTTTGCCCATTAAAGCACCTTCAGCGGCTGCATCAACAAGAGTGCGTGTAGAAGCACTCAATCCGTTATAGAATGTCTGAATTTGCAACCAATCCGGTAGACCATGGTGTGGGCATATCCTTAGCAAATCCTTGTATCGCTCCCAAGCTTCATGAAGCGACTTCATATCAAATTGCCCGAAAGTATTTATCTCGTTCCTTAGTCTCGCTGTCTTCGATGGTGGGAAGAACTTAGACATAAAGGCTTGTGCTAATTCTGCCCAAGTCATGATAGAGCCCGACGGTAATGAATTCAACCAAAACTTGGCTTTGTCCCTTAGAGAGAAAGGGAAAAGCCGCACACGAATAGCATCAATGGTAACACCGTTATTCTTGAAGGTGTCACAAATCTCGAGAAATGAAGCGATGTGTGTGTTGGGATCATCGTTCGCAAGCCCACAAAATTGGCTTGCTTGCACCATATGAATAATAGCTGGTTTAATTTCGAAGTTGTTCGCTTGGATGGTTGGACGCCGAATCCCCGAAAAGTTTGCATTGATTTGTGGCATTGCATAATCACAGAGTGCCAATGTCGGTTGAGCTTGCTGCATAGGATTATCTCCTCCGTGATTTTCTGTATTATCGGCCATGGTGTCCTTTGTCGGTGGCTCACGCTTTTCCTTCTTGTTTATCCAAGAGTGCGCTCGAGTTCAATATCCAAAGGTAGTAGGCCTTCGTTACCGAATTTTCTCATGCACTAACCAGAAATTCCTGAAAGGAAAACAAATAAAAATTACACAAAAATAAAATAATGTTCAAATTAAGACTAGAAATGCTGAAATCGATATTAGTAAAACAATCAGTCCCCGGCAACGGCGCCAAAAACTTGTTGCAAATTTCGGTGAACGCAAGTGCATGTTATCGTAAGCAAGTAATAAAGTGATGAATAAGATATCGTTCCCTCGAGGACTGACTTACTAATAACTGATTTATATGTATTCTAATTTTATTTGAACTGTCGAAATTTGTAGTGCAAGTAATAATTAAAGAAAATTACTAAAAGAATAAATAGTAAAATCGATTGTTTGAAGAATGACGATCAAATAGGGAATTAATCTAGGATTGTGAATCCACCTCAGTTTATCCGAATTACTCTTGATTATATGAATTTAATGATTTCCCAATTTATTGAAGGCGAAGATTGCTAAAATACTCTACCGCCTCTCCCGAGGTCAATAGAATTTTCTAAGGCGAATAACACACTCTATTCCTATGTGAATTAATTCGACAATAGGCAGAAAGTACGAAATCTTCAGAAAGGCCACGTAATTCCTATGAGTATATTCCTAGCTCACAAGATAAAACGGTTCTAACCAATTTTTCCTACCAACTCTCTTCTCCCGATTCGAGTTGCGTAATCAAAACAAATCAATCATAGGCCACATAATTGACAGTAATTAAAACAATTGGGAAAACTCAATAAGAAAGGGAAATATATATTAATAATGCAAAATCAAAAGTTAATTCATCAAAACCTCGGTTTCATAAAAATCCTAGAATAGGGTTCTAGCCTGACATGCTAGAAAATAATATAAAACGAATCGAAGAAAGCATAAAAGAAATCAAACGCTGATGAAGAACTCGGATTCCTCCGTTCTCTAGCTTCCGCTTCTCTGCTCCTTGGTGTTTTTTCCTCTTCCCCGATGATCCTCGATCCTCAGACCTTTCATCCCTATTTATAACTATCATTCCTCTCCAAAATGCGTCCGTGGATTAGGTCGAAAACAGGCTCTAAAAATGGCCTAGAAACGCGGCAAACACATCAAAACCGCCTCGCGGGCCGCAGCTCAATAAGTGCGTGCCGCGGCCCCTAATGTTCAGCGCGCAGCCCTGTGCGCAGGTTTTCTTCATGGGCCGCGGCTCAGTAAGTGCGTGCCGCGGCCCCCGGTACAGTGTGCTCGGTGCCTTGCTATGCCGTGCGTGTGCCGCGGCTCGCTTTCCTTGTACCGCGGCTCGTGACCAGAAATCGTCATTTTCGCCCGTTTTTCGTCGTTTAGGCTTTCGGACTCCAATTTCCTGCAAAACATATAAAGATAGTGCATCAAAAGCTCATTTATGCAGATTTAGACTTAAAATGGATATAAAATAGTGATGAATAAACGCATAAAAATACGCCTAACAGGTATCCTTGAGGGATACCGTCTGCCCGTTGCTGCTATGATATTACCTTGTTTTGTGTTTTAAGTTTCGGGACAAACTTCTTTTAAGGAGGGTAGAATGTAATACCCAAGATTTCTGTTTCTAGCTACTTTGAACTATTGGATGGTTGTGCCGGTTATTTGGTTTCATTAATGATTATTTGGAATTTTTCCCTATGTTATGTATGGCACGTTATACCGTGATGTAGTGTTTGTCGAATGAGACTTGTTGCAGCGTACACCTCTTTGGTTAAACGTGTGTTTATGGTGTGGTACGTTATAGTTTTGTATCATAGACGGTGCATTAGTGTAACCGGTACATTGTCAAGTGCCCGACCCAACTGTCTGAGTCATTGAGATTCACTACTCTGTTCAGTAGTGGTCTTACGGCCGTAAGAGTTATAAGTTACGGCCATAAGTGTTGCTGGTTACGACCATAAGAGTCTTTTATTACGGCCGTAGGGAGTCCTGTGTTACGTCCGTAAACCAGTTATTGTTACGGCCGTAATGAACGTTCATATTTTGGGCAGTAGTCCAGAGGGATACTTACGACCGTAAGTCCTGAGTGTTACGGCCATAGGAATGAAGAGTTTCGGCCATAAGTTGTGCCTGTTACGGCCGTAACATGCCACTAATTTATATACCAAAGGCAGGACCAATTTGGGGGCAGGAATCATTTCTTTCCCACTTCGTCCCTTTTGTTCCTTTTCGAGATTTTTGAGAGCAGGGGTGATTCTTGAGTTTGAGGAGGCGATCTTCATCGATTCGAGAAGCTTGATTCGTATCTATAATCATCTTCCACTTCTTTCGTCCAGATTGGAGGTAAATTCTGGAAATTTCCTTGGGTTTACTTTTGGATTTTTCCTTCTTGAATTCGTTGTTCGTCCGATTTTGATCAATCGGTTGTTGTTATTGAGTGTTGTTAAACATATTTTCCTGGTTGTATATCCGTATCTTGAGTACGTTTGAACCCAATCAGGATTTTTGATTTTCTAAGGAAAACTTGAATATTTAATGTCCGATTAAAAGTCTCAAGGGGTTTCCTTAGGTTCTTGGATGTGTTTTCCATTGTTTTCAATCGTTATACTCGTAGTAATCGTGTTTTCGTTGTTATTCATAGATGGTGGTAGGTATTCGAGGTTTTTACGGTTGTGCCGTGTTCGTCGGAGCTTTCGGTATCGGTTATCGAGGCAAGTATCTTGCCCATACCTTTTGCATTTTGTAGATGTGATAATTGGTAATGGACAATGTGTGTTATTTGAGTAGTCATGACGACTATAATCCCTTTGATGACTTTCTTTCAAAAACACTCAAGTACTTTATGAACGGATGAGTTCTACGGATATGTGCATTTTGGATATGAGTTGATATATATATATATATATATATATATATACATTGCCTTCGTGATACGTGATTATAAAGCTCTCTCTCTCTCCCCTTGTTAAGGGTCGTATACTTGAATGTGTATTCATTTGATGAGTACACAAATGATGTAATTGTAATGTTTATTGGCTCTTTTGTAAGGAGGTGGTATTAGTCGGCATTGTTCGAGAAATATATACTCTCGTGGTATGTGATGTTACCAGGTAGGATTCGTCGAGACCTCCGGGATCCGTCCTTGTTAGTACGGGTCGAGTTTTACCATATCCAAATCGGGTATGTCTCGAGGAGACTCCGAGGTTCGTGCTTGCTAGCACGATACCAGGATAACTTATGGGCATATATTTGGATATGTTGCTACTTGTCATGGGTTATCCAAAATGGGTACATCGTCGCGAGGCTCCGAGGTTCGTGCTTATTAGCACGATGCCAGGATAACTGTGAGTGTATGTTATGTGTCTGTTGTGGAATTCTAATGATTGTGTTGTTTGTGTGACCCTTGTTATGGTGATATGTGTTAACCACTCAGGAATGGGAGTTCGAGTCCTCTGAGGGATCGTAGCTTATAGCGCGAATCCACGGTTAATCATGAAGTATGGAGCTTCCGTTTGATTACCATTAGTTTATTCACTCGAGTATGCACGAGGAAGCTCCGAGGTTCATGCTTGTTAGCATGGGACGAGAATAACCTTTGGCGTATGATTGATATGGATGTTTGGGTCGTGGACCCCGTAATTTATTGTTATGATTGATATGGATATTTGGGTCGTGGACCCCATAATTATTGTCGTGTCGGATTATTAATTTGGGAAAACAATCCTTTGGGTTGTGACCCCAAAGAGGAATTTTGTAAATATGAGGATTCCTAATTCTTAAATGTATTTTCTGAAAACACCAGAGATCTTTAAAACGCTTCACAAGTTGTTACTTATTTTATTACAGCCTTTCAAGGCTTTGGACTATCTCTTTCGAAGGAAACATCTCGGGTAGACTTTCGTTGTGTATGGCTTGTAATTGCACTTTATACCTATACTAGCAAATAGTGCAATTTTGCTAACCCCCAAGTAATCGGGGGTGGATGTCTGTATTGCATCCAGGTACATGCAGATTCTTGGGGAGCAAACCACGGGATCGGTACGAAGGATGATGGAAGATAAACGATACTAATCACATGAGGGCCAGTATTGGGTATTCGATAGAGTCGAATTTTATTATTCTTTCCACTGTATTGTTCCCCTATCTTATGGGAGTGTTGTTGTATTTTGACCCCTGTGTGGTATGAGTTTATGGACAGAGTTGTATATGTTGCTCACGTTTTATGTATTGAAGAAAGACCAAATTGGTCTATTGTTTCATTTGTTTAGCCATGTTGGCATTAGTTATGATGTCTTGTGTTGGTATCTAGCCTAGTATATCCTCTTAAGAGAGTCTGCGGTGCTGTAATGTTCCCAGATGGATTGGGGGTGTTACAATCATGGGAAGGAGGGAGTATATATTATGAATTTATATACTTGTGGTGCTTTGCTTTCAAATAGCTCTCACTATTCACATCACTATGAGCTATATCCATAGCGAGCTTTGTTGCTTCGGGCCGCTATAGCCTATAAGCGATTAACAACTAGGTTGAGCTACCTCAAAATCAAGTCAAGTAATTCTAATTAGGATGGTCAAATAAAAGGAAATGCAGATTTGGAATTAAGGTGTAGTCATTCAAATATTTTTTGGATTGAAATTATGTGATATGGTGCATCTGCTCTTACTTCAGTTAAAAGCCTTGCCACAATTATAACCAAATCTTGTCTCTGAGTTCCAAAATAATATTGGTTATATTGTTTCTTTGGTGGCAGTATTCCCTTCTACCCAATTGCTTCTTTAGTTCTATGCATCTTTTTGTTGTCGTTCTTCGTAAATGTTCCCTTTTATTTTCCTCTATATATTCCTTTATTCACATATCGAGCGCAATGGGTTGCTGCCTGTTGTTGGTCCCGTCTTATACTTGTAATGTACATTTTTTCGTTCGTGTTGCAGTATTGTAATTAACTGATTTGGTTTCTCGGGTGTGTAGTCATCAATACACAGGACGGGAATGCTGCCGAACACGATGTCGTCTTTATTGTGTAAGGTGTTTATTCTTTTCGATTTAGGCAACCATCATTCTTGAGAAATACTTAAGTTAGTAATACTTAAGTTCATGTTTGGTTCTCGGTCCAGTTTCCCGTTATCGGCATTTAGGTTGAGAATATTTCTCATACTTTAGTTTAATATTTTTTGGCAAAAAATAGTAATATGAAAGTTTTTTTTTCATGTGTAAATTGATGGGTATTTGCAGTACTATTCATTTTGGATTAGGTATAGAGGTGGCCATGGCCGGACTTGAGCAGGGCGGACTGGGGCTAGGTAGCCCAAGACCGGCCCATGTTTGTGAGGGGCTGGGCTTTGGTCGGGCGACCGCGGCCTACTGCCCGCCCGCCCCTGGGCTGCCTGGGCCTGTTCGGGTTCGGACCGGATATTAAAAAGAAAATTTAAAAAAAATAAAACTATTTTATATTTAAAAATATGTTAACAGTAAATTAAAAAACTCTGCATGTGGGTGTCTTCTTGACATTCATTGTCGGTCCCAAGCCCGGATAAAAGAGGAGGGTTGCGGTAGGTTAGTGGCAACCAGTGTAAAATTCGTCATATTTTATGGACATGAATCAAATTTTGAAAATTATTGGGGCGTCTCCTCAGAAGCGACGCGCTGCATTTCATAGGCCCGGGTGCAGTGAAACGTATGCGAGGGTTGTTAGGTCGTCACCTAGAAGCAGCGCGCCACCTTTACATCTGAGGGTGGTGTCAAATGAGCAAGGATGCGCTACACTTCATAGGCCCTGGTGTAGTGGAAAATATGTAAGGGCTGCTAGGTCGTCGCCCGGAAGCGGCGCGCCACCTCGAAGTATGGGTGTGGTGTCAAATGTGCAAGGATCCTTGCAGCGTGGACGGGGACAGACAGAGAAGTTAGTTCATGCTGCTAGTAAGGATAGTAAGGTGCGTTTTGGAACTTGGAACGTTGGCTCTTTGACGGGGAGATCAGCAGAAGTAGGGGAGGTTATGAAAAGGAGGAGGATTCACATAATGTGTCTACAAGATACTAAGTGGGTTGGCGAAAAGGCAAGAGTGTTAGCTCCTTGGGGTTACCAGCTTTGGTACTCTGAAAAGGATAGACGTAGAAATGAAGTGGGTATCGTCATTGATAAAGAATCATTGATGATGTGGTGGAAGTGTCAAGAAGAGCGATAGAATAATGAATATTAAGCTTGTGATAGGGGATGAGTTTCTAACTATCATAAGTGCTTATGCACCACAAGTAGGATTGGATGCATTGACCAAACAAGAATTTTGGGAAGATTTGGAAGAGGTTGTCAAACGAATTCCTATGGGTGAGAAATTTATCATTGGTGGTGACCTCAATGGGCATGTCGATGTTAGCAGAGATGGCTTTGAGAGTGTTCATTGTGGCTTTGGTTTTGGGGGTAGGAATGAAGCAGGAAATGGTATATTGGATTTTGCATTAGCTTATGACTTGGGTATTATGAACCCTGTTCGAGAAAAAGGACTCTCATTTGGTGACATATAGAAACGGAGGTAATGCAAGTCAGATTGATTTCTTTTTAGTAAGGAATGTTTGGAGGAAAAGTTTTACTAATTGCAAGGTGATACCCGATGAGAGTGTTGCAACACAGCATAGGGTTGTGGTGCTCGACTTTCAAGGTAAGAGGCAATTAAGAAAGAGAAGACCACAAGTTGACCCTCGAATTAAGTGGTGGAAGCTCCAAGGGGAGAGTCGACATACTTTTGTGGCTAAGATTGCTGATAGTGGTATTTGGTCTGATTGCACGGAGATGGATATAGATTCGATGTGGAACTTGTTGGAGCATAACATAAAGGAAGTTGCAAAAGAAGTTCTAGGAGAATCCAAAAGAAACAGGCTATCAAGTAAGGACACATCTTGGCGGAATGATGAAGTTAAGCAAGCGATAAAGACCAAACGTGAATGTTATAAGGTACTGGGTAAATACTCGAGCGATGAGAATTATGAGAAGTACAAGAAAGCTCGAACATAAGCTAAAAAGGCAGTGCGAAATGCCCGATCAAGGTCAATCAAGAATTATATGCAAGATTAGATACAAAAGAGGGGGAAAAGATATCTATAAACTTGCTCGAATGAGAGAGAAGAAGACGCGAGATATTGGAAAATTTAAATGTGTGAAAAATGCTGACCAAAAAGTTTTGGTTCAAGATAAAGAGATAAAAGAGAGATGGAGGTCATACATTGATACCCTATTCAATGGCCATCAAGAACAAGATATTGGGAATTTAAACATCACCTCAAGTATGGTTAACCGAGAGTTTAAGAGGAGAATTCAAAAGGGTGAAGTGATAATGGCATTAAAGAAGATGGGGTCAAAGAAAGCAGAAGGACCAGATGGTATACCTATTGAAGTTTGGAGGTGTTTGGGGGAGAGAGGGACCGAATGAGTAACTATGCTTTTCAATAAGATTTGGAGAAGCAATAAGATGTCATCGGCATGGAGGAAAAGTATTCTCGTCCCTTTGTATAAGAACAAAGGTGATGTTCAAGATTGTTCTAATTATCGCGGAATTAAACTAATGAGTCATACCATGAAGTTGTGGGAACGAGTGATTGAATAAACGATCTGGAAATGTGTGAAGATAACAGAAAATCGGTTTGGATTTATGCCTGGAAGATCGACCATGGAAGCAATTTATCTTATCCGGCAGTTGATGGAACATTATCGAGATAAAAAGAAAGATCTACATATGGTTTTTATTGATTTAGAGAAGGAATATGATAAAATACCAAGGGTAGTACTTTGGTGGGCCTTAGCAAAGAAGGGTGTATCGTGGAAATATATTCACATTATAAAGGACGTGTACGAGTGAGTTATTACAAGTGTACGTACTAATGTTGGGAGGACAGAAGAATTCCCTATTACGATTGGGGTGCATCAAGGATCTGCTCTTAGTCCTTTTCTCTTTGCCATAGTCATGGACAAATTGATAAGAGAAATTCAAAATGACGTTCCGTGGTGTATGATGTTCGCAGATGATACTGTTGGGATTCGTTGCCTAAAACGAAGGCCAAGCGGAAGCGGTAAAATGAAAATTAATTCGATCTAAATCCCTATGAGGATCGATTGACTACGTATATACGAATGTAATGAAACACAAGATGATACGAGAGACATACCCTTGTAGTCTGTTGATTAAATGGTATCCTTCTCTTGAGCTATTCCCCAAGCTTTAGTTGCTCTCCACGAATCCAATCCGCTTGAAGCTCTTGGATGATCCAACGCCGAAATACCGCGTCTCTACTTGTCACGCGCCGTAGAAACGAACAGAATGACGATCACCTTGCTATCCTCCAAGGATACGGCTAGGGCTAGGATGATGAAGCTTTTGATTATAACACTCTCAGTGTATAAATCACACACTCTCAATAAATATATTTATTTTCTCCAAGAACAATCAAGAAGTGAAATGAAGAAGATGAAGACTATGGAAAGGAACTCTTTTCTCTCTCTCTTACTAAAACTCATGTATGAAGCAAGTTCAAGGGAGGGAGAGTAGGTCTTCCTTTTATTCTTCTTTCCACAAGACAAAAATTGCCTACAAAAATATCCCTTTTGATTTTGTCCCCTCTAAGACTTATGTCTTCCACCAATTAAGGTGGATACAAAGACTAAGGGAGGTGTTAGGCAGTGTGCGGTGACCATCTAGAAGGATAGGATAAGTTCGGTGTGTTTCGGACTCCCGTGAGTCCAAACAGATAAACTCCACTTCTGTTCTGATATATTAATATTAATTAATTAATCCAATTAATTAATCATATCAAATACAAAATAACATAATTAATTTCTCCACGAAATAATTATATTTATGAATTAAATTAATCACACAATAATTTATTTAATTCATTAGGCTGTAAATAAATTTATCCAATAAATCGATTTAGACATCTAATGTCCCAAATTAGATATCCAATATCTAATATTCTGAGAGAACTAGCTTGATTCATTCCGTTGTCAATCCTATTACGCGACTCGGTAGGTCCGTCTCAGTCAGTAATGGGAGGAACCAAAGAGTAGTAGCACCACCTAGCTAGCCTGGTGGCCTACACTGTACCCCAACTGAGAATGAATGATGGGATCATTCAAGAACCATTCTGTCGTGAATACCAATATACGTATAAACCCTTCTTTCAAATGTCCCGATCAAGTTATAGGGTCACAGTCAGTCAAACCCTATCTATACTTGACACTATGCATTCATTAATGAAAATCGAGATCATCGAGCTCTCGTGTATCTAATACAATTAGCTCAATGCTTTGGCCAAAGACTTATGATCTCATCTGCCAATAACCGCATAGGACATATAACCCGTTCACTAACAGGAGAATGAATTCTATCTTGGTATTCAGTAGGACCTGCTACTTGCCCGTCAAGATGCACGTCGAGGTTGACCCCCGCCTTTCAGTTTACAGGGTCGAACTACTCTAATTAAAATCATGACATCACAAGCACATCCCTACTAAATCCTCAAGTCGAAGGTTCCCGAATACCTATCACAACCTTTCAATTCCGTCATTGACTATCCCGGAGTGAAATCCGTGTGACGAATTGAGGGTGAATCGGTTCGAGTATACTAATCCAATTATTATACCTATAACGTGTGCTCCCACTAAGGCACTCTCCATGTCAAAGAACACGTCATACAAGTCCTCACATAAACTTAACGCCCAGTCAAGTTTCATCGACTTGCGAACGATTATGTATTTGAGCTATAAACCTTTCCAGTGCCTACCCCCTTATCCAATAAGGAGTGGAACATTTTGCTCTCAAATACACAGACTAGTTTCTATATGTATATTTACGAGTTAGGAATGCCAGTAACTACCAGTAAATAAAGAAACATCCATTGCCTTATATTAATGATTTACATAATAACAAGTACAATTCCCTCACTCAACATCCTCTGAGTGGCATTCGAGGGCATACTCTTAACAATCTCCCACTGGCACTCAATGCCACACACTATGGTATCTAATACCCATGTTCTCCAGATGACGCTCCAAGCTAATATGAGGAATTGGCTTGGTCAGTGGATCAGCGACGTTGTCGGCCGAGTCTACTCTGTGCAGCACAATGTATCCCTTGCGAACAAATTCTCTTACGAGATGATACTTCCTCTTGATGTGTTTGGTGCTGTTGTGAAACCTTGGCTCCTTGGCCTGTGCTACAGCTCCGTCGTTGTCACAGTACAGCAGAACAGGCATCTCAGCACATGGTATCACTTGAAGTTCTCCCATAAACTTCTTAATCCAGAACCCTTCCTTGGAAGCCTCCGAGGCTGCTTGATACTCAGCCTAACAGGTGGAATCAGTAGTCGCGCTTTGCTTGGCGCTATGCCAAGATACTGCTCCTCCATTAAGAGTAAATATGTAGCCAGAAGTGGACATCGAGTCGTCCGAATTAGTAAATCCCTCCACATCAAATTCTCCACCGCCATACATAAGAACCATGTCTCTAGTCCTTCTTAAGTCCTTGAGAACGTTATTTACGGCAGTCCAATGTTCCCTACATGGGTGTGCCTGAAACCTACTCACTACGCTTACAGCATGCGCAATGTCAGGTCTCGTACACAACATAGCATACATAAGGCTACCCACGGCCGAAGCATATATATTACTCATCTCCCTTCGTTGTTCCTCACTTTGAGGACACATCTTCGAGGTGAGTTTTATTCCATGTCGCATCGGAAGGAACCCTTTTTTAGAATCATCCATCTTAAATTTCTTTAAGATCTTATCTATATAGAGGCCTTGGGAAAGACCTATTGTTCTCTTCGCTCTATCCCGGTAGAGCCTAATACCAAGAATATAGATTGCTTCTCCCAAGTCTTTCATAGAGAAATTACTCGAAAGTCAAGCTTTCACAGAACTGAGCATTCCCATATCATTTCCTATTAGTAGAATGTCATCTACATATAGTACTAAGCATACGATCTTGCGCCCACTAACCCTCTTTTATACACAAGGTTCCTCTTCATTTTGCACGCTCTTTGACCGCCTCGTCAAAATAATGGTTCCAACTACACGACGCTTGCTTTAGTCCATAAATAGAACGCTGAAGCTTGCACACTTTCTGAATATCGACTTCAGACACATAGCCTTTAGTCTACTCCATATAGATTTCCTCCTCGAGGAATCCATTAAGAAAAGCTGTTTTTACGTCCATTTGCCATATCTTATAATTGTGGTAGGCAGCTATAGCAATCATCATGCGAATAGACTTGATCATAGCTACGGGCGAGAAGGTATCATGGTAATCAATCCCTTCCTTTTGGGTTTATCCCTTTAACACAAGCTTGGCCTTATAGGCGTCAACCTTGCCATCTCCATCGGTCTCCCAATAGGCAATATGCCCTTGAGGCGGTCTACTAGAGTCCAGACCTGATTGACATGTATCGAGTCTATCTCAGCTTCCATAACTTCACGCCATTTCACGGAGTCTACATCCACCATCGCTTGGTCATAGGTCGTTGGGTCGGTCTCTTGGCTATCACTTGGAACCTAATGGAGACCCAGCTCCTCCAAGTGCACAATCTCATACCTCTCAGGTAAATGAGACACCCTACTAGACCTGCGAGGTGGTTGTACTTGTGTTTCAGAAGGTTTGGTTCCAGTTTCTTGGACAGGTGTCTCCCGAGGAGTTTCATTGTATTCTTCTAAAGAAATACTTCTACCTACTCCGCCTTCCTGAATGAACTCATCTTCCAGGAAGTGTGCTTGTAAAGCAACAACAATCTTTCGATCTTCGGGCATGTATAATAGATACCCCATCGTCCCAGACGGGAATCCAGTGAAACGTCCATTCGCGGACCTAGGTTCCAACTTTTCCACCTTAGCTTCTTGACATAGGCGGGACATCCCCAAATCCTAATGTGATTAAGACTTGGTTTCTTGCCCTCCCACATTTCATGTGGAGTTTTAGGAATGGATTTGGAAGGACATCTGTTTAATACGTAAGCGGCAATCAGGAGTGCATACCCCCACAGGTAAATCGGTAAGTCAGTATAGCCCAGCATGGAACGGACTATGTTCAACAAGGTCCGGTTCCTTCTTTCTGACACACCATTTAACTGAGGAGTACCTAGAGGTGTTAGTTGTGATACTATTCTATGTTCCTTTAGGAACTTGTCAAAATCTGTACTCATATACTTGCCACTTCAGTCCGACCGAAGTGCTTTGATATGATTACCAGTTTGTTTCTCGACTAGGGCCTTGAATTCCTGGAATTTATCAAAGGCCTCGGATTTATGTTTCATTAAGTATACATTACCATATCTAGTATGATCATCTGTAAACGTAATGAAATATTGATATCCGTCACGTGCTGCTTTCAAAGCACCACATACGTCGGTATGGATTAATCCCATTTTCTCAGCGGCTCTTTCAAAAGTCCCTATGAAGGGGGACTTAGTCATTTTGCCTTTAAGGCAAGATTCACAAGTAGGAAAGGGATCCGATCCCAATGGACCCATAAGTCTATCTTTTTCCATTTTGTAAACCTTGGTCTGACCAACATGACCAAGTCTAAGATGCCATTTCAAAACTTGATTGGTTTCATCCCTACCACATTTCCAAGTCATAGTATTCACAACGACTTTGTTACTGAGGTTTAGATGATACAGTCCATTTAATAATGTAGCAGTACCCACTAGTTTATTTCTGAAATAAATTTTGCAGGAACCATCACCAATGAAAAATGAAAAGCCTTTTCGGTCCATGACCAGAATGGATACAATATTTTTATGCCCCTTGGGCAAAACAAGTACATCTTCTAAAGTCAGAACAAAACCGGATTCTAAACCCAAAAGAAGCAATCATATGTCGGTTGCCTCGACACTATGCCCACTTCCGACAGTGATCATAACTTCTCCAGCTCCAAGCTTCCTACTTTGTTCCAGATCCTGATTCACGGTACAAATATAAGAACTAGCACCAGAATCCAGTATCCGGGAAGTAGAAAATACAGTAGCAGAACAATTTGTTTCCAAAACTAAAAGTCATGTACCTGAAGTTCCATGAAGAATAGGACACTCTCTAGCCCAGTGGCCCAGCTCACCGCACTTGAGGCAAGCATCTTTCTTCTTTCTCTTTGGAACCGTTGGGGCCTTGCCCTTGCCCTTTAAGTCCTTGACTTGTAGTCCCGTCTGCTTCTTGGTCTTTTTCTTCTTGTTATTAGACCTCCGAGGTCCAGAAGAAATCACAATAGCAGACTCCTTCATCCACGGAGTCTTCATTTGAGAATGAGCGGTCACAAGTTTGTTCATTAGCCCAGCTACATTACATGCAATCTCATTGCAGTTGAAGTTCATAACAAACTGTGAGAAGGAATCACGGAGAGACTGTAGGATAAGGTGGGTTTGAAGAGAATCATCCATTTTAAACTCAAGAGCCTCCAATCTCTCGATCATGGATATCATTTTGAGGATGTGTTCCCCAACCTTCTCACCTTCCTATCCTTGCACCGAACAGTTGCTTAGATATCTCATATCTAGTTGTTCTGCTGTGCTCGCCATAAAGTTCAGTTAAGTGAGATAGAATCTGCCTAGCAGAAGTCATTTTCTCATGAGCTCTCTGAAGCTCATTTGACATACAAGCCATCATGTAAGCACGGACTTTTACGTCATCCTTAACCCAATTTTCATGGTTTTCCATCTCTTCCTGATTGGCTCTGGTCCGCACAGGAGGCGCCGGAATATCCGTCTCCAAGATGTATCCCAGTGCCTCTATACTGAGGACAATCATCAGATTGCGGAGCCAGTCCACAAAGTTAGGTCCGATCAGAGTGTTCTTCTCGAGTAGAATTGCGAGTGGGTTCATTGTCATATTGAGAGTTATGTCTGCATTAAGTACGACAGATTAATTAGTGACTTGTTATATTATGATCTGAGTATAGAATAAAGGTCTTTTCTATTCTTGTTATCCAACTCCCACTATTTTATCGGAATAACACACTCTCATGTAAAAATCGGAAGTATCGTTCGCTCTACTTCATAGTGGCGATCGAGTTCTTTATAAATCTTAATAGAGGGCAACCGAACAGGTTTCTAGTCTATTAATTTTCATAAAGTGGTGTCCAACACCAACCCATCTAATGGATGATTCGATCTTCTTTTTCCCCTTGTTCACTCCCCTCAACCTATATGGTTTATATGGTTCGTGAACAAGTTAAGTTTATACAATCGACGCAAATCAGTTTCACAATTGAATCTTATCCAGCAACCTATCAGGTTTCTAGGGATAAGATTTGCTCCAACCGAAGGCATCTAATGCGCTCCCGATAATTTATCCATACTTCCCAAACGACTACCCCGATAACTCGGAAGCATAGCACATCCGGTTTGGATTTCAATTTCTCGAAAGCTCGATGGAGAATTTTCGCGATTAATGTTACACTTTGCACATTAATTCATTTAAGCGCGTTTGTGGAATTTATACAATATGAAACAACCATTCACAACCTAGTTGCTATCAACATGTGGTTCATGGATCGTTCATAGAAAACAAAAACTCCATAATCTAATTACAAGTCTTCGTCTTGAATCTTCGTCTTCTCGAAACGGATCTTCCTCCGGTCTTCGTCATTACATATAAATTTTACATTGAAAATTGCATCCTAGATACAAATATTTCTAGTAAAATAAATAGGCTCAAAACGGCCTTTACAACCCAATCGAATAAAACGAAGGATTCAAAAACTAAGTCCACGAACCACATCCCCATTCAAAAGCATTCATCCAACAAATACTACATAAACGGAAAGCATATAGATACATTGATCTAATCAACAATTCGAATCGATCCAATCGATTCACACACCCGGTAATATGAAAAACGTTCAAATAATTCGGTCACCCACAAAAATTCCAATTAATCAAATTTCCCTTATAAAATGAAATACCATAAATCATTTTAATCATATTAAATTTAATTTAACATGCGGGAGATTAATTTTCAAGAATACATGAAAAAATCGAGTTGGGGCGAAACTGGCCTGCCACGGCCGAGTCACCTTTGGCAGCCTGCCGGCTAGACACGGCCCGTGCCGCATGGAACGGTCGGATTACCCCGACAGCTTCTAAAGCTGGCCTGCCAGACTCGGCCCGTGTCGCCTGACACGGTCGGGTCGTCCCAACAGCCTGCCGGCCAGACACGGCCCATGTCGCCTGACACGGTCGGGTCGTCCCGACAGTCTTACGAGACTGGCCAGCTGGCACGGCCCGTGTCACCTGACACGGTCGGGTTAGCCCGGCAGCTTCCTGCCCGTTGTCCGAAAAGTCGTTTGATGATGATTCAGAGCTAGATTTTCGACCGGATATCCAATATCAATATTTTTTGACTTTCATATCTTCAATATAAATCATATTTCCCAGAAATTAAAGATTTATATTTAGACATAAACTTACGAAAAATACAACTATTACGAACGAAAAACATATACCACGATTATGACTATAAATGATTCCAAATCATTCACCATCTAATCAAGCATTCCAAATGCCAATATCGTATATACGGTCGCAAGACCTACGATCCGATACCACTGCTGTGATTCGTTGCCTAAAATGAAGGCCCAATGGAAGCGGTAAAACGAAAATTAGTTCGATCCGAATCCCTACGAGGATCGATCGAGCTACATATATACGAATATATAAGAAAACATAAGATGATACGAGAGACATACCCGTGTAGTCCGTTGATTAAATGGTATCCTTCTCTTGAGCTATTCCCTAAGCTTTAGTTGCTATCCACGAATCCAATCCGCTTGAAGCTCTTGGATGATCCAACGTCGAAATACCGCGTCTCTACTTGCCACGTGCCAGAAAAGCGAATGGAATGACGATCACCTTGCTATCCTCCAAGGATACAACTAGAGCTAGAATGCTGAAGCTTTTGATTATAACACTCTAAGTGTATAAATCACACACTCTCAATGAATATATTGATTTTCTCCAAGAACAATCAAGAAGTGAAATGAAGAAGATGAAGACTATGAAAAGGAACTCTTTTCTCTCTCTCTTACTAAAACTCACGTATAAAGCAAGTTCCGAGGGAGGGAGAGTAATTCTTCCTTTTATTCTTCTTTCCACAAGACAATAATCACCTACCAAAGTATCCCCTTTGATCTTGTCCCCTCTTAGACTTATTTCTTCCACCAATTAAGGTGGAGACAAAGACTAAGGGAGGTGGTAGGCAATGTGGGGTGGCCACCTATAAGGATAGGATAAGTTCGGTCCGTTTCGGACTCCCGTGAGTCCAAACAGATAAACTCCACTTCCGTTCCGATGTATTAATATTAATTAATTAATCTAATTAATTAATCATATCAAATACAAAATCATATAATTAATTTCTCCAAGAAATAATTATATTTATGAATTAAATTAATCACCCAATAATTTATTTAATTCATTAGGCCATAAATCAATGTATCCAATAAATCGAGTTAGACATCTAATGTCCAAAATTAGATATCCAATATCTAATATTCATAATGAGAGAACTAGCTTGATTCATTCCATCGTCAATCCTATTGCGTGACTCGGTAGGTCCGTCTCAGTCAATAATGGGAGAACCAAATAGTAGTAGCACCACCTAGCCAGCCTGGCGGCCTACACTGTACCCCAACTGAGAACGAATAATGGGATCATTCAAGAACCATTCTGTCGTGAATACCAGTATACGTATAAACCCTTCTTTCAAATGTCCCGATCAAGTTATAGGGTCACGGTCAGTCAAACCCTATTTGTACTTGACACTATGCATGCATTAATGCAAATTGAGATCATCGAGCTATCGTGTATCTAATACAACTAGCTCCAATGCTTTGGCCAAATACTTATGATCTCATATGCCAATAACTGCATAGGACATATAACCTGTTCACTAACAGGAGAATGAATTCTATCTTGGTATTCAGTAGGACCTGCTAGTTGCCCGTCAAGACGCACGTCGAGGTTGACCCCCGCCTTCCGGTTTACAGGGTCAAACTACTCTAATGAAAATCTTGACGTCACAAGCACATCCCTACAAAATCCTCAAGTCAAAGGTTCCCGAATACCTATGACAACCTTTCAATTCCGTCATTGACTGTCCCGGAGTGAAATCTATGTGACGAATCGAGGGTGAGTCGGTTCGAGTATAGTAATCCAATTAGTATACCTATAATGTGTGCTCCCACTAACCATTAGTATTCAACAGGCACTCTCTGTCAAAGAACAGGTCATACAAGTCTTCACATAAACTTAACGCCCAGTCAAGTTTCATTGACTTGCGAACCATTACTTATTTGAGCTATAAACCTTTCCAGTGCGTACACCCTTATCCAATAAGGAGTGGAACGTTTTGCTCTCAAATACACGGACTAGTTTCTATATGTATATTTATGAGTTAGGAATGCCAGCAACTACCAGTAAATAAAGAAACATCCATTGCCTTATATTAATGATTTACATAATAACAAGTACAATGCCCTCACTCAACATCCTCTGAGTGGCATTCGAGGGCATACTCCTAACAATTGTCTTGATTGATGAAACGAAGGTTGGAGTGCAATAGAAATTGGAACTTTGGAGGGATACTTTGGAAGCTCGAGGTTTTAGGCTGAGTAAAAGTAAGACTGAATGTTGGAATATTTTATTCCATACATTAATTAATAGAGTCTTGATGATTAAAGTTGCTAAACAAAGCAAAACAACAAAGAGGCGAAGCAAAACAATGAAGGAGTTAAAGACGCGAAAAGTCGCGCAATCCAGCAAAAGCTCTATACAAGTTCAGATCAGACGAGTCCAACCTACCTTCAGATCAGACAAGTCGAACCTACCTGATCAGACAAGAAGGAAGCTGCCTGACCAAGATTAACGTACATAACAGGGAAATCATAGCGTACGTAACAAAGCAAGATTAACGTACATAACTGTATGTGATTAACGTACGTAATGAAGTATTTCAGAATCCAAACAAGGTGAACATTGGAGATGACGTCATGGCATAGGTCAGCAAGAAACGGATATATTGACAAATGTTAACGTACGTAATGGGCAATTTACTAACCTACGTAACCCAGAAGACAAAGGCTATTGGACTGATTTGTACGGATGATAACGTATGTAATATGTCGCTGTTAACGTACGTAATGGAACTAGCGTACGTAAAGGAGAAGCTATAATGTACGTAAGGAATGCACAGTGAGCTAATGGCTAGTTGGAAGAGAAATGCCTATAAATACCACTTCTAATGGTATTCATCAAAGAACAACGCATAGCAAATGACTCATTGATCAGATATTCATATTGATATTCTTGTTGTTGTAATTGTGCTTATATTGATAGTTTGAGTGTTTATACATTCAACACATACACAAGAGGTAAAAGAAAAGATACGATTAGATTCGGTGTTATTAGGATCAAGGATCTGGCATTATTAGAATCGCAATCGATATCTAAGTGAGGTTTATCTAGTACCCATAGAAAGCTAGAGTGGTTGATTCCTTGTCCAATAGAAAAGGAAAACGGTTTAACTTGGACCGACATAAAGACAAGTGATTGAACGGTTTACTCAGACCGATCGAAGACGAGCTTGTAACGGTTATCGCTCAACCGATAAAAGAGAGGTACAGAGGTTTATCTTTAGCCTATAGAAAAAGATACCGAGAGAGGACGTAGGCACGTTTGGCTAAACCTCTATAAATCCTTGTGTCGTTTAATTTCCACACCTTTATTTAAATCGCTTCTGCAACGCGGAAGAATTTTACAACTCTATCTCCAAATGGCGATTCCGACCAATCTTGCTCCAACAATTGGTATCGGAGCGGTACCTCCAATAAATGGCTTTACATCCAAGGAGTCGATCCAATGGCGTTTCAACTTGTCCCGGTCGAAGGACTTGCTCTCAATCAACCACCATTCTTTGATGGATCTAACTTCATGATATGGAAGAAGAAGATGTCGATATTCATTCGAGCCTACGACGTAGAGCTATGGAAAATTATATGCCTTGGCCCTAAAGTTCCAATCAAATCCGACGGATCTCTTAAGAGTTTCGAAGAATATAATGATGAGGATTGGAACAACGACCATCTAAATTGTAAGGCTACTCAATTTCTATTTTGTGCCTTAAATCCATAAGAGGTCAATCGTATCTCATCGTGTGAAAGTGCTAAAGAGATATGGAAAATTCTTGAAATAACACACGAAAGGGACAACTCAAGTCAAAAAGACGAAGATCAATATGCTTCTCCATGACTACGAGCTATTCATGATGAAGGGTGACAAGTCCATCACCAATATGCTCGACCGATTTGCGGTCATCACAAATGGACTTGCTTCGTTCGGTAAACCATTATCAAGAAGTGAGAAAGTCAAGAAAATCTTAAGATCACTACATGTTGAATGGGACGGCACGGTTATGACGATAATGAAATCTAAAGATTTAAACAATCTTGATTTTAGTACTCTCATTGGTTCACTTATAAACTACGAGATTGTCCTAAAATCTCGGAATGCTAAACTGAAACTAAAGGAAAGATCGATAGCCTTGAAGGCTAAGATGTCAAAAAGAGAAGAAATCCTGGTTGATGAAAGCGGCAAAGGATCGGCATATTATGCCAAAAATATTAATAAGTTTCAAACCTTATTAAATCGGAGAAAGAAAGACATCTCGGGCGAATCTAAGAAATTCGACAATAATTGTCTATTATGTGGTAAAGGCCACTTTGCAAAGAATTGCCGAGCAAAACCCAAGAAGGAGGTTCTCGTTGCAACATGGAGCGATGAAGACGAAGATGATTATTTTATCAATCAAAATAATCTCGCTCTTATGGCACGAAGTTCATTTAACGATAGCAACGTCGAAAGTCAAGTAAGTAAATCTTACGATGAATTATTTGAAGCATTTGAATTACTTCATATGGATTTTCAAAATGCTTTATCAGAGATTAAATCCCGTAAATCTAAATATAAAACATTAGAAATTGGAAATTTCAAAATTTTTGAAAAGGGAAAATTTATCGAGACCGATCATTCTCATTGCGTTGAAAATGAAAATATTTTAAAGGGTGGTCTCTTGAAAGTAAAAATCGAGCTAAAAAATTTAACGAAGAAATTTTCGTGTGGAAACGAAAAATTTCAACAAATGTTCTCGGTTCAGAAATTCACTTTGAACAAACAGGGGTTGGGATTGAAATAACATTCTAAAAATGAATCCCTAAATTTGAAAATATCCCACTGCGAAAAATATTTGAAAATTGGGCATCATATTTCTAATTGTAAAGCCCAAGACGGATGATTAAAATCAAAAAGATTTGGATTCCAAAAGGAACCGTTGTTCCTAACATCGTCCATATTTCAAAACAAAAATCAACTTCCGATTGGATCCCCAAAAATTAATTTTTATCAAATTAATATTATACTCAGGGGGAGTAATTTTTTTTAATGGATGTTTTTGTCAGGGGGAGTTATACCCGTATCATGCATATTTTTATACATCAATTGGTATTTTTATTCGTTTATACTTTCTGCTGATGACAAAAAGGGGGAGAAAAGCGATGAATGAGATAAAAAGCGTCATGGAAGAATGACGAGAAAAATAAAATACAAAAAGAGGGGGAAAAGAAATACTCGAAGAAGTTGAAAAATAAAGGAGAAGTCAAAAAGGACAGAAAAGAAAAAGATTGGGTGAAACTAACGAAACGGACAAAGTCGAAAAACTTTGATCTGTACAAATATGCGTAGATTTTATTTTGGCAGATTTTATCCATTCAAAGGGTGTTATTTTGTAATCATCAAAAAGGGGGAGATTGTTGGAATATTTTATTCCATACATTAATTAATAGAGTTTTGATGATTAAAGTTGCTAAACAAAGCAAAACAACAAGAGGCGAAGCAAAACAACGAAGGAGTCGGAGACATAAAAAGTCACGCAATCCAACAAAAGCCCTGTACAAGTTCAGATCAGACGAGTCCAACCTACCTACAGATCAGACAAGTCGAACCTACCTGATCCGACAAGAAGGAAGCTGCCTGACCAAGGTTAACGTACGTAACAGGGAAATCATAGCGTACGTAACAAAGCAAGATTAACGTACGTAATTGTATGTGATTAACATACGTAACGAAGTATTTCAGAATTCAAACAAGGTGAACGTTGGAGATGACATCATGGCATAGGTCAGCAAGCAACGGATATGTTGACAAATGTTAACGTACGTAATGGGCAATTTCTTAATGTACGTAACCCAGAAGACGAAGGCTACTGGACAGATTTGTAAGGATGATAACGTACGTAATATGTCACTATTAACGTACGTAATGGCACTAGCGTACGTAAAGGAGAAGCTATAACGTATGTAAGGAAGGCATAGTGAGCTAACGGCTAGTTGGAAGAGAAATTCCTATCAATACCACTTCTAATGGTATTCATCAAACAACAATGCAAAGCAAACGACTCATTGATTAGATACTCATATTGATATTCTTGTTATTGTAATTGTGCTTATATTTGTAATATCCGGAATTTCCACTACTGTTGTTTAAGATTATTTTATCCGAGTTATATTGTACAGCGTGGAATCTGTACAGTATGGGTAAAATAATTGAAGGACCAAGACATCTGTATTGGTATAATTGTCGTACTTGGTCGACAATTGGATGTAAGAAGTATATGTATTCAGTATGCCGTATGTTCGTATTCTGTATGTTGAGACGATTGGACAAGAATAGCTGAAAATGGCTAAGTGTAACATTATTAGCGCACGCTAATAATCAGGAGTAGCGCACGCTATCGTGCAGGTTTAGCGCACGCTACGGATATAAGATAACGCACGCTAATGCAGTCAGATCGGAAGGAATCTGCGTGTGGACCAGGCCACTTTCGGTGCACGTTCTGGTAAGTCAACGGATGTTGTAATGTAGTGTTAGCGCACGCTAATGCATGTTGATTAGCGCACGCTAACTGTATATCAGACAAAAAGGAATCTTATCCTCATCAGCACTTTCGGCGTGTGGACCAGTCTTCGGAGCATACAGACAAACGAGTCAACTATGAGTAGCGCACGCTAAGGTAAGACACTTGCGTACGCTAAATAGAGGCATTTACGTACGCTATTGCATGGGCATTGCGTACGTAAATCACTTCATGTACTAAGACAGTTGTCTATGGACTGCGATAGCGCACGCTAACAAAGGTCAGTTAGCGCACGCTAAGGCCGTAGCGCACGCTAAACATAAGGTTTAGCGCACGCTAGTAATGTATTCTATATAAGGGACAAACGGGTATTATGAAGCATTTCGTCCATTCTTTCACCTTCAGACGATAGAGAGAGGTCTTAGAGAGAAGTTGAGGTCCCAAACACTTGAGTTGATCATTCCTAACAACATTTGAAACTTGGAAATGATTGAAAACGGATTCAACCTTGGGATTCAATCCATTCCTTCAAAGAGGTAATTACTCTTCATCTTTGGATTTCGTTTTGGATTGAATGTTGATGTTCTTGAGTTGATGATTATTACATAAACAAGTTGATAAGCATGATTATGAGATAGATTACCGGATTATGATGATGTTATTGTTGACATGAAGATATTGATATGATTCTTGTGGTTTGAATAGTGTTGTTCGTTTTCTTGAGATAAGTGGATTAATCATTCTCCTCAGTTTCGGATGTTGATGTTATTGTCGATGATTACTCCCTGTAATGATAGATTCTGAAAGTGTTGTTACGTTCTTAATGTTTCATGATGTTGATATTGAGGAAGATGATATATGGATATAGAACTTGGATTATAAGTTGGATGATTGTTTATATGTTAAAGGATATCGGATTTCGTTGTTTTGATAGCTTTGAACATGATTCAATCACTTGGTGTTCTTGAAATTGCAATAAGTTGATCGGTATTCAAAACATGCATCGTAGAGCATTAGCGCACGCCACGTTCTTGCCTAGCGCGCTAACGGGAGCAACTTAGCGCACGCCACGTTAGGTGATTAACGTGCGCTAAAAGGCGAAAGTGCGGTATTTTCATGTTGTGGTTGTAAATTCGTCTTTGGTTTGAGTAGGGTTGATCCGACTAGTGTTTAATCGAGATATTGTCGAGCCGTTGGGTTTGTAAATTGGTTTTATCGATTGTTAATTGTTGTCGAACTTGTTGTCTATCGACATCGTAATAGGTTGAGAATATTGATCGGTGATTACAACCGTGTGTTGCGGTCAAGCTCGAGAATGTTCGTTGATTGCTTTGTTCGGGACCGAGGAACTTGTAGATGACGGCAATGGATTTGTAATGACTTCCTCATCATTGTATCGGTATCAGTAAGTTATTACTTACTCGGTTTATAGTATTTAATGAATGGTTTCCGTTTCATTCGCTTATAATTCGTATAACAATGTTTATAATCGTAATCACGGAGACTTGAGATTATAAATCATATTCGAGTTTTGGGAATCTAAATCATAATGTATATGATTTGCTTTTGTTATTGGTATACTTGTATATCGAGGATATATCGTGATAAAAATGGAGATATGAATTATACGCAATCCGTGATACTTTGGACCGCCGAGTATTGAGGATAATGGTTCGTGATGGTTTAGGCATTGAGATCGTTCTTGAAGGACTCGGGCAAGTACTCTAATCATTTTTATCATTTGAGTCGATCATGTTGTGATACATTCGTATCGTTGTTGTCATGTATTTGTGCATTGTTGTTGTCGTGTATTGTGCAATTGTTGTTTTGTGCGGTTGTGCATTGTTGTCATATGTCCACCATGCGTTGGTCCGACGGGATCATCATGGGAATCTATAGTGGTGCTACTGGATCGCCGAGTAATGCCACCATGCGTTAGTCCGATGGGATCATGATGGGAATCTATAGCTGTGTGCGCTGGATCGTTGGATTACCATATGTTGTTGTTATTGTGCATATGTATATTATGGGTGGCCATAAGTATACATTGTCGTTATTGTTGTGATAATATTGACGTTGTCATATGAGTATGCATTTGTAGGTCTTGTGTTAGGACCATGTCCGTATGTTGTGTTGATCTGATCTCGGATCGATCGACGTGATGGTAATGGTATTTCGTATCTTGAGGTATGTTCCGTATTTCCTTGGTACTTGTCTTTGATGGACAATCGATTATCGTATTGGAATTGTCGATGTTATCCGATGGATTGAATTGGCCAGAGTTGATATAATTTCCGTATCGCGAGTCATGATAATGTTTTGAGAACCTTGAGTATTGTTGAGATACCGTGCAGATATTTCGGTATTATTTTAATGTGTTGTTAAGGATACGAATCGTGGATTCTCGTAAAGTTACGACGGTAAGATTACATTGGTCATATTCTTACTTAGTATTTCCATTGATATGTAATTATTGATGAGATGTGATGGTTATCATTGTTGGATATTATGGCTAACCCCGTCGTGGGCTTTCTTTTTAGGTTCTTGGATTATCAAGCTTGTAGCGGTCGTGGAGAGATGAACTTCCCGGAGGATACTGGCAAGGGCATGTATTTGTGTTTTGAGTTTCTGATCAGTTGTTGTATTCCGATGCTAGAGTATTTTAATTGTTTGTCTTTATCCGCTGCATGAGTATTTTTAAATGACCTTTTTGGTATCTCGTAACTTAGGTTACTTTGGCAATTATTTTCTAAATCTATTCTGTCGGTACGTGTAAGCGATAGCTTAACGTATGTGTTTTTAAACTGTTGAGTTTTGGCATTTTGGGCCTTGTGGTTTCAAATGAGTTTTTACGACGGTTTGATAAACGAGTTTTATAAATCTTCGAATGTTTTTAATAGATAATACCGTTGTTAGCCTCTTGGGCGTTTGTAAATGTTTGCGAAAATTTCCTTCAGCCTTGTGGGTTCCATCTCAGGGCCCACGGCACTGTAATATTCCCGTTCGGATCTGGGAGTGTTTTAGAATATGGTATTGGAGCTTAGGTTGAGAAAACCTAGGCAGTCGGGTTGAGTTGGGTCATGTTTCTGTCGCGTCATTTGAGTTGTCGATTGAAAAATATTGGAGCCGTGAGTTTTGTTGTTCACTCGGGCTTATGCGTTGTGCGATTTACCAGTGTAGTACTGGTCTTGTTATAAACTTTTCCAAATAGTATTAACGTGTTTCATCAGATAGAGCTGTGTTGTTTTCTCGAGTTGAACTGAGTTTGCAAAAAGTGTGTTTTGAAAATATCTGTGTCGAGTATTTTCTTGAGTCGAGACATGTGCCAGTATCACGGGGAATCGTCGGCTTCACGATCTGTAAGTATTGGATTTTTGAATTGCATTGAGATTTATTGTCGTTCTAAGTTGATATGTTCTGAGGTTCATAAAGATATTATGCGTTACAGTATAAGATGACAGAGTTGGGACAGGATTAATGATCTTGAGAAGTTATGATTTTGGAAATCAATATGTCGATTAAGTTTTGGAACGGAGTTTTGCATTTGAGAGAAATATTGTGGTTTGTTCAGGAGAACATGTAATCATGTTAGTTCATCTTGAGATATATGAACTGTTTTTGAGCATTTGAAAATGATACTTTTCAAAATGAATGTTTTACAGATGTTTTACCGTAAACGATTTTTGGGCCGAGACCCAATAGATTTTTGAAATTATTTTATAACTCAGGACTTGGGGTCCGAAAAAGAGTTTCCTACTTTTTAAACTTCTTGTAATGCGGAACGAGATACGGGCTAAGACCCTAATATTTCAAAAGACTTTTCTGTTTTCTTAAAAACTCCCGAGACTTGTAAAACACTTTATCAATCGTTTATCTATGTCGTTCTTGCCTTTCGGGGTTCTGGATTACTTGTTCAAAATAAACTTCTCGGGAAGTCTTTTGCTGTGTTGATTTATTTCAATGCATTGTCATAGCATAATTGAGGTGATCAAGGATGGAAAATGATTGGCGTTGCGAGTCATATGTGGAAAACGAGTTTTTGTCGAAGTTTATACATTGAGATTTTGGATTCTATCGTGTAGTTTTCTGATGGAATATCAGTGGGATTTGTGACGAGCCGGATTGGTATATAAAAGTACGGATGTGGTCAATCATTTGCATAGTTTTCATTTTAAAACTTCTAAATCGTGTGGATTCGAAGGAAACTGTTATCAAATACTTGGCACCAGTGAGCCAGTTTATTTTTCGAGAATTGATTTGGTGGTCTTACCAAAATTTATGTTTTGAGTTTTGAAATTTTTGAAAGAACTTTCGAAAATTTGTCTCCTTGACAAGATTATATGATTTCAAACTGGTTTTGAAAATGTGATTGATGTACATACGCATTTAATGCATAATGCATATCGTGGTGAAGTTCTGAATGAGATTCACGAACTGGATAAGACATCAATATGGTACGAGGAAAAGAGATTCGGACTTTAGTATGGCAGTTTGATTATCCGGTGATGATCGGTTGAGTTATCGGATAAGAGAAATATGTTGCGTGTTGTAGATTCATGCACATAATATTATTTTGGAAACTTGGGATATTGTGAAACCGGAACATATGTGCTATGTGATTCCATTGGTGTGGTAATAGCGCAATTTTAACATAATGATCTTTGATTGATTTCTTTGTAAGTATAAATTTGGGGATGGTGACCCCATGCTGGTTGTTTTGGATATTGAGTGGTCGTTCCCACTCCTTGTATGAATTGGTATGTTCGTCGATTTGCGATTTGTTGTTCGTATGCCGAGGGGAATGTTCACCAGTCGGTTGTGTTTCGTTGAGATCCATTGTATGTGATTGGTGTGTCATTTTGAGAACTCTATATCGGTTTCCGTGGTTATGTGTTGACCGTGTTGGAGTTTATCATGGTGATGATATTCTCGATTGCGTTTCGACCTTTGGATTGGTCATATTAGAGTTCATCATGTCAATGATATTCTCGATTAATTTATGAGTTGATCATTGCTGGTGATCATGTGAGCGTTCAGATTTTGTGTTGATATTTCAGGATTCGTTGCCATTGTGTTGGGAAGTTGTTTCACAGATGTATCGTGTATTATTGATTTGTATCAGGATTTGGACTTGATTGTGTAATCAAGCAGATATGATTTGAAACGGATAGATTATTTCTTCCGAAGATGTTATAGTTTTGTTGAGATCCATGGAATTGTGATCGTAAGCGTGTTGAAGCTTTATAGTGAAGTCACTTGCTAGCATCTCAGGAGAGCCTCGACTTGGCGCATATGTAAGTATGTTATTTTGGTTATTCGGTAATAATGATGATTGATCGTTGTCGTGATGGTTCCGGGAGATTTTGGTTGAACGATTTGTTTGTTTTTATGACGGATTGCAAGTTTCGAGGACGAAACTTATTTTAAGTGGTGTAGTATGTAATATCCGGAATTTCCACTACTGTTGTTTAAGATTATTTTATCCGAGTTATGTTGTACAGCGTGGAATCTGTACAGTATGGGTAAAATAATTGAAGGACCAAGACATCTGTATTGGTATAATTGTCGTACTTGGTCGACAATTGGATGTAAGAAGTATATGTATTCAGTATGCCGTATGTTCGTATTCTGTATGTTGAGACGATTGGACAAGAATAGCTGAAAATGGCTAAGTGTAACATTATTAGCGCACGCTAATAATCAGGAGTAGCGCACGCTATCGTGCAGGTTTAGCGCACGCTACAGATATAAGATAACGCACGCTAATGCAGTCAGATTGGAAGGAATCTGCGTGTGGACCAGGCCACTTTCGGCGCACGTTCTTATAAGTCAACGGATGTTGTAATGTAGTGTTAGCGCACGCTAATGCATGTTGATTAGCGCACGCTAACTGTATATCAGACAAAAAGGAATCTTATCCTCATCAGCACTTTCGGCGTGTGGACCAGTCTTCGGAGCATACAGACAAACGAGTCAACTATGAGTAGCGCACGCTAAGGTAAGACACTTGCGTACGCTAAATAGAGGCATTTACGTACGCTATTGCATGGGCATTGCGTACGTAAATCACTTCATGTACTAAGACAGTTGTCTCTGGACTGTGATAGCGCACGCTAACAAAGGTCAGTTAGCGCACGCTAAGGCCGTAGCGCACGCTAAACATAAGGTTTAGCGAACGCTAGTAATGTATTCTATATAAGGGACAAACGGGTATTATGAAGCATTTCGTCCATTCTTTCACCTTCAGACGATAGAGAGAGGTCTTAGAGAGAAGTTGAGGTCCCAAACACTTGAGTTGATCATTCCTAACAACATTTGAAACTTGGAAGTGATTGAAAACGGATTCAACCTTGGGATTCAATCCATTCCTTCAAAGAGGTAATTACTCTTCATCTTTGGATTTCGTTTTGGATTGAATGTTGATGTTCTTGAGTTGATGATTATTACATAAACAAGTTGATAAGCATGATTATGAGATAGATTACCGGATTATGATGATGTTATTGTTGACATGAAGATATTGATATGATTCTTGTGGTTTGAATAGTGTTGTTCGTTTTCTTGAGATAAGTGGATTAATCATTCTCCTCAGTTTCGGATGTTGATGTTATTGTCGATGATTACTCCCTGTAATGATAGATTATGAAAGTGTTGTTACGTTCTTAATGTTTCATGATGTTGATATTGAGGAAGATGATATATGGATATAGAACTTGGATTATAAGTTGGATGATTGTTTATATGTTAAAGGATATCGGATTTCGTTGTTTTGATAGCTTTGAACATGATTCAGAATCACTTGGTGTTCTTGAAATTGCCATAAGTTGATCGGTATCTGAAAAACATGCATCTGTAGAGCATTAGCGCACGCTACGTTTACTGCCTGGCGCGCGCTAACGGGAGCAACTTAGCGCACGCTACGTTAGGTGATTAACGTGCGCTAAGAAGGCAGAAAGTGCAGTATTTTCGTGTTGTGGTTGTAAATTCGTCTTTGGTTTGAGTAGGGTTGATCTGACTAGTGTTTAATCGAGATATTGTCGAGCCGTTGGGTTTGTAAATTGGTTTTATCGATTGTTAATTGTTGTCGAACTTGTTGTCTATCGATTACTGTAATAGGTTGAGAATATTGATCAGTGATTACAACCGTGTGTTGCGGTCAAGCTCGAGAATGTTCGTTGATTGCTTTGGTCGGGACCGAGGAACTTGTAGATGACGGCAATGGATTTGGTGACTTCCTCGTCATTGTATCGGTATCGAAGTAAGTTATTACTTACTCAGTTTATAGTATTTAATGAATGGTTTCCGTTTCATTCGTTTATAATTCGTATAACAATGTTTGTAATCGTAATCACAGGAGACTTGAGATTATAAATCATATTCGAGTTTTGGGAATCTAAATCATAATGTATATGATTTGCTTTTGTTATTGGTATACTTGTATATCGAGGATATATCATGATAAAAATGGAGATATGAATTATCTGCAATCCGTGATACTTTGGACCGTCGAGTATTGAGGATAATGGTTCGTGATGGTTTAGGCATTGAGATCGTTCTTGAAGGACTCGGGGCAAGTACTCTAATCATTTTTATCATTTGAGTCGATCATGTTGTGATACATTCGTGTATCGTTGTTGTCATGTATTTGTGCATTGTTGTTGTCGTGTATTGTGCACTGTTGTTTTGTGCAGTTGTGCATTGTTGTCATATGTCCACCATGCGTTGGTCCGACGGGATCATCATGGGAATCTATAGTTGTGTGCGCTGGATCATTTGGGATGTAATGCCACCATGCGTTGGTCCGATGGGATCATCATGGGAATCTATAGCTGTGTGCGCTGGATCGTTGGATTACCATATGTTGTTGTTATTGTGCATATGTATATTATGGATGGCCATAAGTATACATTGTCGTTATTGTTGTGATCATATTGATGTTGTCATATGAGTATGCATTTGTAGGTCTTGTGTTAGGACCATGTTCATATGTTGTGTTGATCTGATCTCGGATCAGACTGACGTGATGGTAATGGTATTTCGTATCTTGAGGTATGTTCCGTATTTCCTTGGTACTTGTCTTTGATGGACAATCGATTATCGTATTGGAATTGTCGATGTTATCCGATGGATTGAATTGGCCAGAGTTGATATAATTTCCGTATCGCGAGTCATGATAATGTTTTGAGAACCTTGAGTATTGTTGAGATACCGTACAGATATTTCGGTATTATTTTAATGTGTTGTTAAGGATACGAATCGTGGATTCTCGTAAAGTTACGACAGTAAGATTACATTGGTCGTATTCTTACTTAGTATTTCCATTGATATGTAATTATTGATGAGATGTGATGGTTATCATTGTTGGATATTATGGCTGACCCCGTCGTGGGCTTTCTTTTTAGGTTCTTGGATTATCAAGCTTGTAGCGGTCGTGGAGAGATGAACTTCCCGGAGGATACTGGCAAGGGCATGTATTTGTGTTTTGAGTTTCTGATCAGTTGTTGTATTCCGCTGCTAGAGTATTTTAATTGTTTGTCTTTATCCGCTGCGTGAGTATTTTTAAATGACCTTTTTGGTATCTGGTAACTTAGGTTACTTTGGCAATCATTTTCTAAATCTATTCTGTCGGTACGTGTAAGCGATAGCTTAACGTATGTGTTTTTAAACTGTTGAGTTTTGGCATTTTGGGCCTTGTGGTTTCAAATGAGTTTTTACGACGGTTTGATAAATGAGTTTTATAAATCTTCGAATGTTTTTAATAGATAATACCGTCGTTAGCCTCTTGGGCGTTTGTAAATATTTGCGAAAATTTCCTTCAGGCTTGTGGGTTCCATCTCAGGACCCACGGCGCTGTAATATTCCCGTTCGGATCTAGGAGTGTTACAATATTGATAGTTTGAGTGTTTATACATTCAACAGATACACGAGAGGTAAAAGAAAAGATACGATTGGATTCAGTGTTATTAGGATCAAGGATTTGGCATTATTAGAATCACAATCGATATCTAAGTGAGGTTTATCTAGTACCCATAGAAATATAGAGTGGTTGATTCCTTGTCCAATAGAAAAGGATAACGGTTTAACTTGGACCAACATAAAGACAAGTGATTGAACGGTTTACTCAGACCGATCGAAGATGAGCTTGTAACGGTTATCGCTCGACCGATAGAAGAGAGGTACAGAGGTTATCTTTAGCCTATAGAAAAAGATACCGAGAGAGGACGTAGGCATGTTTGGCCGAACCTCTATAAATCCTTGTGTCGTTTAATTTCCGCACCATTATTTAAATCGCTTCCACAACGCGAAAATGTTTTACAACATTATCTCCAAACGGAAATTCCGACCAATCTTGCTCCAACAATTGGTATTGGAGCGGCATCTCCAATAAATGGCTTTACATCCGAAGAGTCGATCTAATGGCATTTCAACTTGCCCCGGTCAAAGGTCTTGCTCTCAATCGACCACCATTCTTTGACGGATCTAACTTCATGATATGAAAGAAGAAGATGTCGATATTCATTCGAGCCTACAACATCGAGCTATGGAAAATTATATGCCTTGGCCCTAAAGTTCCAATCAAATCCGACGGATTTCTTAAGAGTTTCGAAGAATATAATGACGAGGATTGGAACAACGACCATCTAAATTGTAAGGCTACTCAATTTCTATTTTGTGCCTTAAATCTAGAAGAGGTCAATCGTATCTCATCGTGTGAAAGTGCTAAAGAGATATGGAAAATTCTTGAAATAACACACGAAGGGACAAGTCAAGTCAAGGAGACGAAGATCAATATGCTTCTCCATGACAACGAGCTATTCATGATAAAGGGTGACGAGTCCATCACCAACATGCTCGACCAATTTGCGGTCATCACAAATGGACTTGCTTCGTTCGGTAAACCATTATCAAGTAGTGAGAAAGTCAAGAAAATCTTAAGATCACTACCTGTTGAATGGGATAGCACGGTTACGGCAATAATGGAATCTAAAGATTTCAACAATCTTGATTTTAGTGCTCTAGTTGGTTCACTTATAAACTATGAGATTGTCCTAAAATCTCGGAACGCTAAACCAAAGCTAAAAGAAAGACCCATAGCCTTGAAGGCTAAGATGTGAAAAAGAGAAGAAATCCCGGTTGATGAAAGTGATGAAGAATCGGTATATTATGCCAAAAATATTAATAAGTTTCAAACCTTATTAAACCAGAGAAAGAAAGATATCTCGGGCGAATCTAAGAAATTCGACAACAATTGTCGATTATGTGGTAAACCAGGCCACTTTGCAAAGAATTGCCGAGCAAAACCCAAGAAGGAGGTTCTCGTTGCAATATGGAGTGATGAAGACGAAGATGATGATTTTATCAATCAAAATAATCTCGCTCTTATGGCACGAAGTTCATTCGACGATAGCGACGTCGAAAGTCAAGTAAGTAATTCTTACGATGAATTATTTGAAGCATTTGAATTACTTCATACGGATTTTCAAAATGCTTTATCCGAGATTAAATCCCTTAAATCTAAATATAAAACATTGGAAATTGAAAATTCCAAAATTCTTGAAAAGGGAAAATTTATCGAGACCGATCATTCTCATTGCGTTGAAAATGAAAATATTTTAAAGGATGATCTCTTGAAAGTTCAAACCAAGCTGAAAAATTTAACGAAGAAATTTTCGTGTGGAAACAAAAAATTTGAACAAATGCTCTCGGTTTAGAAATTCACTTTGAACAAACAGGGGTTGGGATTCAAACAACATTCTAAAAATGAATCCGTAAATTTGAAAATACCCCATTGTGAAAAATATTTGAAAATTGGGCATCATATTTCTAATTGTAAAAGCCCAAGACGGACGATTAAAATCAAAAAGATTTGGATTCCAAAAGGAACCGTTATTCCTAACATCGTCCATATTTCAAAACAAAAACCAACTCTCGGTTGGATCCCCAAAAATTTATTTTTATCAAATTAATATTATACTTAGGGGGAGTAATTTTTTTTAATGGATATTTTTGTCAGGGGGAGTTATACCGGTATCATGCATATTTTTCTACATCAATTGGTATTTTTATTCATTTATACTTTTTGCTGATGACAAAAAGGGGGAGAAAAGCGATGAATGAGATAAAAAGCGTCATGGAAGAATGACGAGAAAAATAAAATACAAAAAGGGGGAGAAACGAAATACTCGAAGAAGTTGAAAAATAAAGGAGAAGTCGAAATGGACAGCAAAGAAAAAGATTGGGTGAAACTAACGAAACGGACAAAGTCAAAAAACTTTGATCTGTACAAATATACATAGATTTTATTTTTGCAGATTTACCCATTCAAAGGGTGTTGTTTTGTAATCATCAAAAAGGAGAAGATTGTGGGAATATTTTATTCCATACATGTAACACCCCCAATCCGCTCAGGGATATTACACGCCGTAGAACCTTTCCTCAAGGATCTACGAGGCTGGTAACAACGTCGAACAACTCAACAATGTCTTTAAGGCTAAGAATGACTCAGTAGACCGATATGGTCTTTCAATAAAAACATACAACTCAATTTCAATATGTGCCCACGCATGGGTCAAAATACAACGAACTCCCGTACAACGGGAAAAAAATACTGCAGCGGAAATAAAGTACAACTGAACCAATACATAACGTACGGTTCCACATGTGATTAATATCAATCATCTTTCATCATCCTTCATGCCGACCCTGTGCCATGCTCCCTGAAACCTGAATGCAATACAGATATTCACCCCCCGATTACTCGGGGGTTAGCAAAATTCCACTATTTTGCTAGTACAAGTACAAAGTGCAAATATGAGTCATACAATACAAGTTCCAAGAACGATAATAACCAGGAATCCTTAAAGATTCAAATACAACGAAACATATACTTCCCGAGGCAAGAGTTTGGTAAAACATTCTGAAATCGAAAGATCACAAATCAAGGGAAAACAGTTTATAAAATGGTTTAAAATTCCATCGAGAGTTTTAATAGGAAATAATTTAGGATTATCGAATCCTTCTCTTTCCAAAATCAATGGGGGCCATAGCACAAAGGTTTTGTTTTCGCAAATAGAAAACCAACACAATTTCATAGGGTCGAAACCCACGTTACGTGTCCTCGACGGACATAAAATCAACATAAATACACATCAACTCGTGAATCCAGAGTGAAGTCATAGATTCCCTCGAGGCCTCGCCGGACCATCCCGAGGTGAGAAAAACACATAACACCGTGAACACATGCCACGTCATACCACCGTGATCACTTGCCACGTCATCTCACGGTTGGATCAATCACTTGCTGTCTCCTGACCATATGATCACATGCCATATGTCACCGCAGGTCTCGTCTTAGGCTCTCACGGTTAGATCAATCACTTGTTGCATCCCGACCACATGGTCACATGCCATGTGTCACCATAGACCTTCGACCATATCCACACATTCACACAAATAACATATCACATTAAGGATATCCAAGTAGTTCACCCAAAGGCAACAAACACAAAGCACGACACAATTGTCAAATCACAATGCACCGAAATGAGATAATATATATATATATATATATATTATCAAAGCACAATAACAACAACAAGAGTATTCATAGTGTTCACGTAACCATCCACGAAACACAACGTTCACAAAACACACGCATTTTGAAAGAGAGTCTTTAACAAGGCTAACCGAATTTTGAAAGTTCAATTCAAATGACCAAACAACCACATTTAGACGATCACTAATTATCATATCCATAAAATAAGAATTGTATGGACAAGGTACTTGCCTCGAATAACCACAAACGCGAAGAACCGATCGAAGTAGGTTGGCACGAACCGATTACGAACCCGCCGACTACGCCGAGTGCTAACCCGCGACAATAAACTACGAATAACAATAACAACAATGAAAATGAATTCCATATCATGACCTAAAGTCGCTGAATCCAAAGAACAAACGACGAAAGTTCAAGGGTTTCCCCCAAAATGGCCAAGAACACGAATCGACCCGTCAAAACATGAAAACGGAATTCCAACCCGAAATATGGATATACAATCCATAGTATATGTTTAACAACATCATTAAACAACAATAGGTTTATCAAAACCGAATGGAAAACGAAATCAAGAACAAAACTCCGAAAAGTCAACTCTAGGTATTCAAGAAAAATACATAGATCCGGCAAAGAACAATGGATTAGATGATGTTATAATCACCTAGGATACTCCAAAACACCTTTGTATGGAAGACAATCAGCCCAGATGCGAACCCTAGTCGCCACGTCTCAAACTCGCGGAGGAAGAAGAAGAAATGAAGAAAAATGCAGATTCTAGACTGGTGTCCAGTATTTATACTGGACACAATTAGCGTGCACTAATCATTAAGGTTAGCGTGTGCTATCTCGGCACCGAACAAAACTCCTGACCAAAAATACACTATTAGCGTGCGCTAACTGTAATGCCCGTAATTTCGATTTCTGGTATTTTTTTTTATGGCGGAAGTCCGTTTCGACGACTCGCTCATGACCGTTTCGTCATTCTGAGAATGATTAATTCTGCACTTTTTGTCATCCGAGTTCGTTTCGGTGTCGTTCTGTTGAATTCCGTGTTCTTTAGTGACTTTTCCACGTATGAATTCGACTTTGTTAAATCACCATTAATTTTTGGAAACTCCAAAAATTCTGAATCTTTGCAATATTATAAAGCATCAAGATAGCTTTCCAATGGTTCAAACTGTGAGTCAATCGGAGTCCGTACGAAGGAGTTTTGGTCGATATAGCTAAGTTACTTACATGTTCCAGTTTTGGCCGAGCAGCCTGCCGGAGGGGCCGCGGCACACTTGGTCGAGCCGCGGCACGCACACATTTTTCAATCTTCGGCCGACCCGTCTGTACCTTGTGCCGCGGCACATGCCGGCAGGGCCGCGGCACACTGCCGAGTCACTGCCGCGGCACACTCGTCCGGGCCGCGGCACGCTGCCGATCACTGGGGGCAGATTCGGCCCTGTGCCGCGGCACACTTCGGCTGGGCCGCGGCACACTGTGCAGTCATCCTATTTAAGGCCAGCTGGCGTTTTCTTCAGCCATTTTTCTCACTCGTTCATCCTCTTCCGCGGCTGGAGCTTTGATGATCATGGAGGGATGATGTCAGGTGTTAAATCCATGAAGTTTTGGAGTTCATATCATCAATCATCCTCCCTATAACATCCTCCGATCTACCGAATCATGTCAAATTTTCTAGAAATCTAATTTTGGGGATTTTGTGTATTTTGTTCGATTTCGTCCGTTTAATCCGATTTAACTTAGGATTGTGATGGATTGATGATTATTTAGATGTATTGTATCATTTCCCTTGTTATTCCATGGTTGGATCGTATCGATTTGTTGTTTGGTCGAGTTCTTGATCGACGCCTTGAAGGTGTCCGGTAAAATGTCATAGAGGTGTTTTCGGGCGTTCTACGATTATTCTTCCTCCTATGATCGATGATTTATTGATTATATGTTGTTAGGGTCGAATTCTTGTGAAGAACTCGAGTCGGAACCCTTCCATTCGTCGTTTTCTTCAGGCTTCTCGATCGTGGGTGTATTCATTGTCTTCGTTGGAGAATCGTAGGTGTTCGAGGTGTCCCGACTGAGCCGTGATTGTAGGAGTGTCCGGTATCGATTATCGAGGCAAGTATCTTGCCCATACATTACGTGTTTTTTGGATATATTAGTTGGTGATTTACGATACGTGATTTATGAATGTCTATAATTAACTTTCAAAGGAATTGATATGCTTTTCAATACTTCCTTAAAAGATGACTCGTATGATTTCGTTGTTAAATATGCTTGTCTAAGTATGTGTGGGGTATCGTTTTGTGTGATTATGACGTTGTAGATTTATAGCTTAACCTTTCCTTGAGATATGTATGGAACATATGCCTATTGATGATCCTGTGTCATTGTGTCGTTCGGAGTGGTTGGATAGGTATTTTCCCTCGTTGCTATGTTATGGGTACTAGCTGCATCGTTGAAATTCTAGCATGAATCGTATCGTTACTTGGTCGTGAGTATATGTTGGATGAACTGGCCATTCTATTAAGGTACCTCGACTATATATACTGTGATTGACCTTCGAGGCTTGTGGTTTGCAACTGTGATTTTGGAACGTGTGTGTGTGTTGTTCCTTCCACTCGGAGTGTTCAACGGGATGTCTGGGGGTCGATACTAAGGGGTACGGCCACGGAAGTGGACTTGGGTGCATGTGTGGATGAACGTCCACCCGGAGTGTCCGACGGGATGTCTGGGGGTCGATACTAAGCGGTACGGCCGCGGAAGCGGTTTCCCACCCGGAGCGTTCGACGGGGCGTCTGGGGGCCGATACTAAGGGGTACGGTCGCGGGTTACCAGGTGTAGTTTTCAGCTTGAGGATGATGTTGATGTTTTCGTTAATTGTGATATTGTCCGGAGTATCACAATGCTTTGTGCACGGGGTCGAGAGACATTATATATCGAGTCTTGGTACTTGGATAGAATGGCATAAGAATAACGTGTTATGTGTAATGTGTCCTTGTAAGTGAATTGCAGTGGATGATCGGGTCGTAGGACCTGTGTTTTGTGACCGGAATGGTTGGGTCGTGGACCCCGTGTTTTGTTAATGGATTTGCATTTTGGAAAATGAACTTTGGGGATGTGACACTAAATGACTTTCGAGGAATTAAGAACTTTTCAATTTCTAATGTTTTCAAAACTCCCGAGATTTGGAAATGTTTTCAAAGTGCTTACTTGCTTCATTTCTACTTTCAAGACTTGAACTATTTTTTAACTAAATATATCTCGGGAAGTCTTTCGTTGTATTCTCGGAATGTGTTGTGTATGGCTCGTTTTTGCACTTTATACTTGCACTAGCGAAACAGTGGAGTTTTGCTAACCCCCGAGTAATCGGGGGGTGGATATCTGTATTGTGTCCAAGTACATGCAGGTTTTCGGGAGCAAGTCATAGGATCGGTACGAGGGATGATGAAAGACGAATGATACTTGTAACACCCCAAACTAGGCGGATATTACATTGCCGTGAATCCCCGACTGGGACTCACCAGGCAAATGAAAATGATGAATTAAATAATATAATTGTGGTACCGAACCACATTATATTGCCAAATACTCCGATGAGGAGTTTAAGTACATTACACCAGGACAAAACAGAATACTAGTATATTTTATATGGAGATAAAATACACCACCCTGAACAAATAAGCATCTCAAACGGAATTTGCAGCGGAAAATACAAATGACGGAAATGACTGAAATGACCGAAACAAACGGAATGACTGGGGCCCCCTACTAGTATCACTGGGACTCGTCGCCGTCAACATGCTCTTCCCGTGCCTTTGCCTTGCCGTGACCTGAAAACAAAATCCCCCAACGGGGTCGGCCATACGTAACAACAATCCTCAAGGTTTGAAATTACACAATCATGAATTACTGAAGTTATGAAATATCCTTAGTTATGAGTTACGCTGAAGAGGAGTACCATAGTACGCCCGTAGTGTTCTGTGTGAGTGTACAAGACGAATGACCGGACACACCCGTCCTTGTACCTAATTAGTCTCACGTGTAACGCTTTCCCGTGTGCACGGTTCAATGTATCGGTGAACCCAATACATAACCATCGTGTGCCCGACTAAAAATTCCACAAAGCCACACCCGGCCACGCAATATGAACCCAGAAGGTCATATGAACGAGAATGACCATAATGAATATCAATGAATAAATATTAGACAAGGCCAAGATGACTCACCGATATGAAAGTAATAGTGACATGATTGATAACCCAATGAAATGATTTGGAACCGTCGTTCCTCGTGAATGAAATGATTATTCGACAATTACAAGTCTCAAATTGATTAATATTATGATGAATGAATTATGATTATGAGCAATCAACAACAAAAGGAATGAGTATCCTTTTAACCGAGTAAGAATTAACTTACCCAATACCGATGAAGATTGTCCGTCCACGAACAACGTCCTAAGTGAAATACCGGTCGCTCGAACAACCTTGAATAACAATAATTACCAACAATCGTTCAATACACGTATCCAACAACAAAACACGACTAACCCAAAGGTCGAAACAACGATAATCAAACTCATAGAGCATTCCAACGAATACATAACCCATCACACAACTTCGGGAATATCCAATCCCGAATATGTCGAAACCAACATCAAAATGAGTATTTCGAACTAACATAACACTTCCATGATATCAATAATCCATTAGGAATCCATAATTCATGATTACAACAACATCAATCGGAAAATCCCCAATTAACCGAAGTCAACCCCAAGGGTTCTTGAAAACAATTCCGAAAATAACCATTAAATCCGTAGGAATATATTTATCCAAGGTAGATAATCCATATCTAACATATTCCAATGATAATCCAAGCTTGCACGAAGAAATCGGAAGGAAAACCCAAAAATCCGAAATTCTAGATCCAAGAAATTAATACCTTTGATTCGATGTTTTGGAGATGATGAGGTGATGATTAATCCAACTCAAAGACTTGAAGATGATGATTGATGATTACACCTTGAAGAATACTCTCTAAATCGCCCAAATTGCCAAGAACCGACGAGAGAAAGAGATTAGAATGATAAATGACGAACTCTGACTAAACTGTCCAATTTATAGTCAGTCCAGGTTAGCGTGCGCTAGCCCTAATGCGTAGCGTGCGCTAACGGGAAATTTGGGTAGTCCAGTACCCACTGTCCGAACACGGTAGCGCGCGCTACGTACCTTCTTGTAGCGTGCGCTACGGCCATACTACTAGCGTGCGCTAAGACCCATTATTAGCGTGCGCTAACGAAATATTGATGCCCAGTACTGGAGTCCAGAAAACTGCCTGCCCTCTGATCTGACCTCGATAGCGTGCGCTACAACCAATGATTAGCATGCGCTATAATATTGATTGCGTACGCTAAATATCATGCATAGCGTGCGCTATGAATTAATCCAGTGCAGTCCAGTAGCCACTGGACTTAACCTGATCCGTCCTTAGCGCGCGCTACACCACATATTAGCGTGCGCTACTACAACCCACTAGCGCGCGCTACTTACCAATCGTAGCGTGCACTACTTATAACTCACCTGCAGTCCAGTACCTTCTGGACTGCAGCCAGGGTAACCTTAGCGTGCGCTAAAGCTGAGTGGTAGCGTGCGCTACCTATACCCAATTAGCATACGCTAAAAGGAGTACGTAGCGTGCGCTACTCCTCACGCACAACTCGCAACGAAAATAACAATGATGATAAACACGGCACGAAACTCCAAACAAATTAGTGATGAATGACGATTATTACACGATACAATTACTCTGAATGATGAATACCATGACTGAATATGAGTGACAAATGATCAATAATGAGTGAAATTACTGAGTATCAATTACTGAATGATAAATACTGAATGATAATTACTGAATTACAACCGGGTATTACATACACCCCCCTTAAAAGAGTTTCGTCCCCGAAACTAAGGGTCAAACAACTCGGGATAACTCTCCCGCATACTATCCTCGGTTTCCCACGTAGCCTCTTCGACTCCGTGTCTAGACCACTGAATTTTAACCAAAGGAATCGTCTTATTCCTCAACTGTTTGATTCGTCGTTCTAAAACTCGCATAGGACGCTCCTCATATGAATGATCGTCGGCGATCTCGATTTCGTCGAACTGAAGTATGTGACTCGGGTCGGCAACATACTTCCGCAACTGAGAGACGTGAAACACATTATGAATTCGGCTCAACGCCGTAGGTAAAGCCAATCGATAAGCTAACTCGCCCACTCGATCCAAAATCTCAAACGGTCCAATGAATCTCGGACTCAACTTTCCCCTCTTCCCAAAACGGAAGATACCACGACTCGGGGATACCTTGACCAACACATGGTCACCAGCCTCGAACTCTAATGGTCGACGACGGTTATCTGCGTATGATTTCGGTCAACTCTGAGCGGTCAACAAACGACTCCTGATCAAAGCTACCTTCTCACGGGCGGCTATAAGCATATCGGGCTCGGTGCCGATTGATTCTGATAAGTCGTCCCAACACAACGGAGATCGACAACGACGACCATATAAGGCCTCGTAAGGTGCCATCTTGATCGAAGCATGCCAACTATTATTATACGTGAACTCGATCAATGGTAGTTGGGCTTCCCAATCGTCTTTCCAATCGAGGACGCATGCCCTCAACATGTCCTCTAATGTCTGAATGGTCCTCTCTGATTGTCCGTCGGACTGAGGATGAAAAGCGGTACTGAGATTAAGCTGAGTTCCCATAGCACGATGAACTGATTTCCAAAAATGAGACACAAACCGTCTGTCACGATCAGAAACGATACTTTTAGGAGTACCGTGCAGTCTGACTATCTCTTTGATGAACAGTTGAGCAAGTCTCTCGGGACCCCACGTCTCCTTGATCTCAAGGAAATGAGCTGATTTGGTTAAGCGGTCCACGATCACCCAGATTGTATTCATGCCACGATGACTCGTCGGCAAACTCGTGATGAAATCCATAGAAATGTCTTCCCACTTCCATTCGGGAATAGGAAGAGGTTTCAGCATACCCGCCGGTCGCTGATGTTCAATCTTAACTTGTTGACAGGTTAAGCATCTCGAAACAAATTCTGCGACTTCTCGCTTCATATTACTCCACCAGTAATTTTGTTTCAAGTCCTTGTACATCTTGCTAGACCCCGGATGAACAGAATAAGGGGTAGCATGAGCTTCTTTCAAAATCGAGTTTTTCAACTCGACATTCGCCGGTACGCACAACCGATTCTTAAACCTCAAAAGTCCATCCTCGTGGACCACAAATCCAGGGGCTTTCCCTTGAGCCACATCCTCTCGGATGCGCAACAATGATGGGTCCGAACCCTTATTCTCTCGGATTGCCTCCTCGAGTGACGATGAAATCTCTAACATACAAAGTTGTCCCTGAACTCGCTGAAGCCAGACCTCGATCTCGGGTCTAAGGAATTCCTGCTGAAGCTCCATACGGGATTAACGGGCAAGCATATGCTCCTGAACGGACTTACGACTCAAGGCGTCGGCGACAACGTTCGCCTTGCCCGGGTGGTAAAGGATCTCGATATCATAATCCTTGATTAATTCCAACCACCGTCTCTGACGCATATTTAACTCCTTCTGAGTAAATATATACTTTAAACTCTTATGATCGGTGAATATCCGATGTAACGCCATAAAGGTAATGACGCCAAATCTTCAAAGCGAACACAACGGCTGCTAGCTCCAGGTCGTGGGTCGGATAATTAACCTCGTAAGGTCTCAATTGCCGTGAAGCATAGGCAATAACCTTTCCATTCTGCATGAGCACACATCCGAGACCCTGTCCGGACGCATCACTATAAACCACAAATCCTTCCGTCCCCTGCGGCAAGGAAAGTACAGGTGCTGACATTAACCGGCTCTTGAGTTCCTCAAAACTCCGTTAACACGCGTCGGACCACGTGTATTTCTTATCCTTTCGCAAAAGGTTCGTCAATGGTTGAGCAATTTTGGAAAATCCTTCCACAAATCGCCGATAATAACCCGCTAATCCGAGGAAACTTCGGATTTCCTTAACATTCTTCGGAGGTAGCCAATCTCGAATAGCCTCCGTCTTCTGAGGATCGACACGAACTCCATCTGATGAAATTACATGTCCGAGAAAAGTCACTTCGGACATCCAGAACTCACATTTGGAAAACTTCCCATAAAGTTGTTCTCGTCTCAACACGTCGAGCACTTGATGAAGGTGAGACTCGTGTTCCTCCCGGTCACGAGAATAAATCAAAATGTCATCGATGAAGACAACAACAAATTGATCCAAAAAGTCGATGAAAACCCGATTCATTAACTCCATGAATACCGCAGGTGCGTTAGTCAATCCGAACGGCATAACCACAAACCCATAATGACCATAGCGTGTTCGAAACGCCGTCCTCGCGATATCCGACTCTCGAATCCGCAACTGATGATATCCAGATCTTAGGTCGATCTTGGAAAATACTGAAGCTCCCTGAAGTTGATCTAAGAGATCATCAATACGGGGTAAGGGATACTTATTCTTGATCGTCACCCTGTTCAACTCCCGATAATCAATACATAAGCGGAATGAAACATCTTTCTTCTTGACAAACAACACTGGTGCTCCCCACGGGGACGCACTCGGTCGGATATAACCTTTCTCGAACAACTCCTCGAGTTGGTTCTTTAATTCCTGCATTTCGGTCGGGGCCATCCGGTACGGCGCCTTCGATATCGGGGACGTACCAGGCTCCAGTTCAATCGTGAATTCCACATCCCTCTGTGGAGGCAAACCAGGTAACTCGTCTGGAAAAACATCGGCATATTCCTTCACCACCAGAATATCCGTTAACATTACTGATGACTTCTCGGTTTTGGCCATATAGCACCAATAACCGACACATCCCTGATTGAGTAACCTTATTGCTTTCATCGAATTAATGATCTTACCAGAACAGCCAGGATTACCTCCCTGAAACACACATTCAACCCCATCATCTGAAATGATAGTGACCATACGCTTACGGACACTAATGATGGCATCATGACGATCCATCCAATCAATACCCAAGATGATGTCGTCCCTCGGCAAATCTACCACGATTAGGTCCGCTGGCCATACGACCATGGCCAGATCGGACAATTCTGAATCTCATGATTACCAATAATTCGTCTACCATCAGGTAGGCCAATGACATAAGGCTCACAACTAGTAGCACTACCCAGACGTAGTCTACTCAAACATGACTCGGAAATGAATGAATGCGATGCACCAGTATCAAAAAGGGTACACACAGGTTGAGATAGAATATCGAGTGTACCTGAGATCATTCGGGCCTCTGGATCATCGGTCTTCTTCATCTCATAGATCCGGGGCTTGCTAGTCCCGGCACCGGACGCTCCCGTCTGATGGCTAAAAGCTCCACCTTTAGTCACTCCTGTCGTTTTAAACGACGCTGATTGGGTGGCCTGATTCTGAACGGCTGACTGCTTAGGTGCCTGAGATGACGACTGAGTAGGTTTGGAGTCCCTACGGCAAAAACGGGCCTTATGCCCAGCAATTCCACAATTATGACATGTGATAGTCTGTCTCGGACACTTGGTACTGAGGTGACCAAGATCCCCACAGTTAAAACAGGTGATGGCCGAACTGGCCGCTCGAGGTTGAGATTCCGCGGATTTAGACGACACAGGAGGTCGCTCAGAAAAAGCAGAGCCCGCACGGGGTTTCTTGAAAGTTGTCTGACCGCCATCAGACTGATTACGATTCTTCGATTTCTTGCTAGCAGACGAAGGTTGCTGCTTAGCAATTTCCTTAGCAGTAAGCTTGTAGGTGAGAGCTTTCTCAATGAATTCGGCCAACGTGGTGCAATTATGATTAAATGGCAAGTCTCATACGGGGTTTCACCTCTTGAAATACTTGATCTTATCCGCTTCGAATGAATGATGGATGAGGCGAAAGGGAGAAGTTCTGAAATTTCTCGGCAATGGCGAGAACATCCTCGTCTGTTGAGGGGTCGGGGTGAGCAATTCCGGCGACTTGGCCTCTCTGAGTGGGGCCGGATAATACCTCTCCATCATGAGAGTCTTGAACTGATCCCAAGTACAAGATCCTTCGGTGGGCTTCAACGATAACCACCAAGAATGTGCGCTCTTACCCAGGTAGTAAGCCGCAACCGAAACTTTGTGTCCCTCGGGACACTCTACCATAGCAAACAACTTCTCGAAATGCTCGAGCCAATGAATGATATCTGCCGGCTCAGACGAGCCCTCAAAAGTAGGTGGCCGCTGGCGAGAGATATCGCCGATGATATTACTCACATTCCTCTCTTGCCTCTGAGGTGGCGGCGGAGGAGCCTGCTGATTTTGATTGACGGAGTTATGCATCGTCTCCATCAACTGAGCCATCTGGGTCATTTAGGCCATCATGCCCTGCATAAAAGCGAGTGGGTCAACCCGGAAACCCTCTGACTGAGCCGTGTCCCGGGTACGACTCCCCGATAGTGAATGATCGCGTCCAGGTGAATGAGTGGCAGCGTCGCTGCTCGATGAATTAGCATTATTTCTCGCGTTTGCACGTGTATTCACACGAGCTCTCGGGATTCGGCCCGCTCCACGGCCTCGTCCTCCACGTCCTCTGCCAGCCCTTTCCATACTGAAGTGGAAAGTCATATGATGATTATATATCTCGCATGAGTATCACATTATGATTATATTATGAAATGATGAAAATGAGCATACTCGCTCAAATACAGTGATTACATGAATGATTAATTGACGTGACATGATTGTCTGATGAAATTATTGAAATGATTATCTTGAATGAGTTAACAAGATTAATGATTCGATCTTCCTGATCAACAACTGAACAATGAAATGAATTGACTGATTAATGAGTTAACCTGACCGTCCTGGTCAAAATGACAATGATGATTGAGGATTGTTAACTGATGAATTATGAATGAATGATTAATGCCAGAAATTATACCGTGGCATTAGAAATCTTACAGTTCTTGGTCTGATTGGCTCGGCATTTGCACAGGTCACACGTGACGCGAAAGTCCAATGATACTAGTCCGATGACGATGATTTCAAACGAGACATGACTTGGAGGGTAGTATTCAAAACCACGGCTCCGATACCAACTCTATAACACCCCAAACTAGGCGGATATTACAGTGCCGTGAGTCCCCGACTGGGACTCACCAGGCAAATGAAAATGATGAATTAAATAATATAATTGTGGTACCGAACCACATTATATTGCCAAATACTCTGATGAGGAGTTTAAGTACATTACACCAGGACAAAACAGAATACTAGTATATTTTATATTGAGATAAAATACACCACCCTGAACAAATAAGCATCTCAAACGGAATTTGCAGCGGAAAATACAAATGACGGAAATGACTGAAATGACCGAAACAAACGGAATGACTGGGGCCCCCTACTAGTATCACTGGGACTCGTCGCCGTCAACATGCTCTTCCCGTGCCTTTGCCTTGCAGTGACCTGAAAACAAAATCCCCCAACGGGGTCAGTTACACAGAACAACAATCCTCAAGGGTTGAAATTACACAATCATGAATTACTGAAGTTATGAAATATCCTTAGTTATGAGTTACGCTGAAGAGGAGTACCATAGTACGCCCGTAGTGTTCTGTGCGAGTGTACAAGACAAATGACCGGACACACCCGTCCTTGTACCTAATTAGTCTCACGGTGTAACGCTTTCCCGTGTGCACGGTTCAATGTATCGGTGAACCCAATACATAACCATCGTGTGCCCGACTAAAAATTCCACACAGCCACACCCGGCCACGCAATATGAACCCAGAAGGTCATATGAACGAGAATGACCATAATAAATATCAATGAATAAATATTAGACAAGGCCAAGATGACTCACTGATATGAAAGTAATAGTGACATGATTGATAACCCAATGAAATGATTTGGAACCGTCGTTCCTCGTGAATGAAATGATTATTCGACAATTACAAGTCTCAAATTGATTAATATTATGATGAATGAATTATGATTATGAGCAATCAACAACAAAAGGAATGAGTATCCTTTTAACCGAGTAAGAATTAACTTACCCAATACCGATGAAGAATGTCCGTCCACGAACAACGTCCTAAGTGAAATACCGGTCGCTCGAACAACCTTGAATAACAACAATTACCAACAATCGTTCAATACATGTATCCAACAACAAAACACGACTAACCCAAAGGTCGAAACAACGATAATCAAACTCATAGAGCATTCCAACGAATACATAACCCATCACACAACTTCGGGAATATCCAATCCCGAATATGTCGAAACCAACATCAAAATGAGTATTTCGAACTAACAAAACACTTCCATGATATCAATAATCCATTAGGAATCCATAATTCATGATTACAACAACATCAATCGGAAAATCCCCAATTAACCGAAGTCAACCCCAAGGGTTCTTGAAAACAATTCCGAAAATAACCATTAAATCCGTAGGAATATATTTATCCAAGGTAGATAATCCATATCTAACATATTCCAATGATAATCCAAGCTTACACGAAGAAATCGGAAGGAAAACCCAAAAATCCGAAATTCTAGATCCAAGAAATTAATACCTTTGATTCGATGTTTTGGAGATGATGAGGTGATGCTTAATCCAACTCAAAGACTTGAAGATGATGATTGATGATTACACCTTGAAGAATACTCTCTAAATCGCCCAAATCGCCAAGAACCGACGAGAGAAAGAGATTAGAATGATAAATGACGAACTCTGACTAAACTGTCCAATTTATAGTCAGTCCAGGTTAGCGTGCGCTAGCCCTAATGCGTAGCGTGCGCTAACGGGAAATTTGGGTAGTCCAGTACCCACTGTCCGAACACGGTAGCGCGCGCTACGTACCTTCTTGTAGCGTGCGCTACGGCCATACTACTAGCGTGCGCTAAGACCCATTATTAGCGTGCGCTAACGAAATATTGATGCCCAGTACTGGAGTCCAGAAAACTGTCTGCCCTCTGATCTGACCTCGATAGCGTGCGCTACAACCAACGATTAGCGTGCGCTATAATATTGATTGCGTACGCTAAATATCACGCATCGCGTGCGCTATGAATTAATCCAGTGCAGTCCAGTAGCCACTGGACTTAACCTGATCCGTCCTTAGCGCGCGCTACACCACATATTAGCGTGCGCTACTACAACCCACTAGCGCGCGCTACTTACCAATCGTAGCGTGCGCTACTTATAACTCACCTGCGGTCGGTACCTTACGGATCGCAAAGCTAACCTTAGCGTGCGCTAAAGCTGAGTGGTAGCGTGCGCTACCTATACCCAATTAGCGTACGCTAAAAGGAGTACGTAGCGTGCGCTACTCCTCACGCACAGCTCACAACGAAAATAACAATGATGATAAACACGGCACGAAACTCCAAACAGATTAGTGATGAATGACGATTGATACACGATACAATTACTCTGAATGATGAATACCATGACTGAATATGAGTGACAAATGATCAATAATGAGTGAAATTACTGAGTATCAATTACTGAATGATAAATACTGAATGATAATTACTGAATTACAACCGGGTATTACAATACTAATCACACGAAGGCCAGTTTTGGGTTAAGTTAGTCGAAGTCCATTGTATTATCTTTTCCACTATCTTATTGTTCGTTGTTGTAAGTATTTTACGCTTGCGTGGGTATGAGTCTGGATGAGTTTATGTATTTTGATTAGTAAGTCAGTGACGAAAGACCAAATCGGTCTATTGGTTCATTATTTTGATTCGTCGGTATGTAATGTAATGTGTTGTTTTGATGTCTAGCCTGGTGTATCCTCACGGAGAGGGTCTGTGGCGTGTAATATTCCCGGTTCGATCTGGGGGTGTTACATTTATGGTATCGGAGCTTAGGTTTAGAAAACCTTGGCTGTCGGGTCGAGTTATGTGTTGTTGAGTCTTGTATTGTCAGATTTTGTCTGAATGAGTCGTGTCGCGACGCGTCGTTTGGAATGTCGGCCGTGATTAGTATCAGGGTGCAGCCATCATCTTCGTGCGACCTGTGGATGTAAGCCTCCCTTTCTTTGTGTTTAGCCTCATGTGACACGAGCTATTTTTTTATGATTATTTGTTAAGTGATGAAATCCTTCTGTGGATTTTGATATCATGATATGTATTTAGTCGACTCTCGTATTTGATTTATACGAGGAGTGTCGTTGCTGCTGATGTCTTTTTAATGTTGTTTTTGTCCGTTGCTTATAATTTTCGAATCGATTTGCTCATTTTACAATCTCTCTTGTGGAAGCTTTTGCTTATACGCGTTCGACTTGTTCACTAGCCAGTGCGGGAGGGTCCTTAGAGGCCTTGAATGGGGTCAGTGGTTTTGTTCTGAATCATAGGCGGTCTTCGACTGTGGTATCTTACCGTTTATTTCCGTTTAAAGACATGTATTGTCTTGATTTTAAACATTTTGATGCGTGTACTAGGAGTTGTTTTAGTGAACGTCGATATGTGTGAGTTTTGGGCATTCTGGCCTATTGGATTTTCGAAAACCTTGAATGTCTTAGAAAATAAATTTCGAGACGTACTTTTAAAATGAATCATTTTCCCGTGGTACATCCAAGGTGCCACAACATGTTTCAAAATTCTTCTACCTCGAGGACCAAAATGTTTTGAGATATTTTCGATGTTTAGAAACACTTATACTTAGACCCGAGGGTTGAATATTTCTGAAAGTCTTTCGCTAAAAGAAAATGTCCTCATTTTTACCAAACGCATGATGGTTTTCAAAGTCTCGATAACGATGTTTCACGTTTGTATTTCTTTTGAAAGGTGATACTCAAGATCAACCGGTGTTCTTCTAAATTATTTTCAAAATGAGGTTTTCGTTTTTAAAACCTATCCATTCCCGTTTGAGGGCTGGGTATGTATGTATAATGTTCGTGTTGTCATTTTTACGTTTGCTCCCGAGTATGATCGAATTGGTGGTGTGAACGTTGAGTCGTTCGCCACGCATATGTTTTGTTAGCCCTTCGTGGGAGGTGTGATGACGATCTTTAATGTTGTCATTTCGTGGCGGCTTGTGTGTTGTAGCACCTGTGTGAGCTGTTAAATCTTGGGTTTGTACGTTTGTGTACATGTGTGATTGTTTCATGATGTTTGTAATTATGTGCTGGTTATTGTTCAGGCCGTTAAGGTCGCCGAACGATACCGTCATTGCTGTAGTGTTTGTGTGTGTATTACTTTACGATGGTAATTGGTGTATATGATATATGTTATGATTCTTTGTTGTGCTGAGTTGGCATATCCGCTATGTTGTTTTGCGACGTTATGCCCCATTGTATTTTCGGTATGCCGAGCCGAGACGTTTCAACCGTGATGTGCCAGGGCATGCACGTGTAAATTGTCCTTCTCGTCGGTAACACATTTCAAGTGTGGACTCGAGGGACACGAGTCGATTTGCGGGTGGTTACCGAGACTTCCGGAGTTCGCGCTTAGCACAGTCATCAGAATCGTCTTTGAGAGGCCTTTGAAGAATGTTTCTGTCGATTGCTTGTTGTGTTGTCACCTTGATTTTGTTTTGTGAGTTTCGGGAACGACACTTCTTTTAGAAGAGGTCGAATATAATACCCGTATTATTTTTGGCTCCTGCATTTTCTCTTTCTCAATTCTATCGGCTCGCTCGTGTTCGTTGATACTTTCTGAACTTGTTCTGTATTCCGGTTTCCTCATTCGAACGAGCTGTGATCTTGTTTTGGGTCGATCTGGTTATCGCTGTGACTTTCCGAGTTCGGTTCAATTCTTGTGAACCTTGTTCGGAAGTAACATTTTTTTTTCTCAGTTCTACTAGTTCTTTTATCCGAAGTGGATCGGATTTTGAACTTCTGTATTTTTGAATTTGTCGACTCGTTTAGGTTCGTTAACATTTTCTGAGCTTGCCCTGTCCCTTACTTTTGTTAATCGAACGAGGGTGGTATTGTTTCGAAATTACTCGTTTGTCGTTGTGACTTTTCAATTGCTATTCCCTTTCCTGTGGATCTTATGTGAGTGCGCATCTTGTTGTTTTCACCGGATCATGTTTTGTCTCGAGTTGAGATGTGAACTTCGGAGTTGTCGGTTGAAACTTATTGTTCTTCGTGATTCGAACATGAGTGTTCGATTGTTGTTGTCTCGAACGTTGTGATTCGATCGTTTGTTTGTTCGGTTTTGTTCTCGTTTCGTGATTGTTGAACGTACAAAATCCTTCATAATTCCCTTAAGTTCGGGAAATTAGTCTCGTTTTCGATCTTCCAGCCCTTGGGCGGTGGGATTCCGTATTTGTTCAGCGGTTGGCTCGCGTTTTGATTGATGTACTGTTGGGTTGGTCAATCATATTGATTTTCGTTCGTTGTGTTTTGTGATTGTTCGGATAATCGACTCGATTGTATTGTCTATTTGATGATGCTTGTCACTTGTTGCTTTTATTAAGTCTCTAACGGCGACGTTGTGTTGGTTGTCGTGGAGCGCGTTTTCACGCCGTATATTCCTTTGTGTTGCTTGTAACGTTTCGCCGATGGGCATTAGTTACGCACTTCTTGTGTATCTCGTTGAGTTTTTCCTGGCGGGATATTTCTTCTCCCTACTTATTTTAAGTTTCGGGACGAAACTTCTTTTAAGGAGGGTAGAATGTAATGCCCGTAATTTCGATTTCCGGTAATTTTTTTTTACGGCGGAAGTCCATTTTGACAACTCCCTCATGACCGTTTCGTCATTATGAGAATGATTAATTCTGCACTTTTTGTCATCCGAGTTCGTTTCGGTGTCGTTCTGTTGAATTCCGTGTTCTTTAGCGACTTTTCCACGTATGAGTTCGACTTTGTTAAATCACCATTAATTTTTGGAAACTCCAAAAACTCTGAATCTTTGCAATATTATAAAGCATCAAGTTAGCTTTCCAATGGTTCAAACGGTGAGTCAATCTGAGTCCGGACGAAGGAGTTTTGGTCGATATAGCTAAGTCACTCACATGTTCCAGTTTTGGCCGAGCAGCCTGCCGAAGGGCCACGGCACACTTGGTCGAGCCGCGGCACGCACACATATTTCAATCTTCGGCCGACCCGTATGTACCTTATGCCGTGGCACATGCCGGCAGGGCCGCGGCACACTGCCGAGTCACTGCCGCGGCACACTCGTCCGGGCCGCGGCACGCTGCCGATCACTAGGGGCAGATTCGGCCCTGTGCCGCAGCACACTTCGGCTGGGCTGCGGCACACTGTGCAGTCAGCCACTTTAAGGCCAGCAGGCGTTTTCTTCAGCCATTTTTCTCACTCGTTCATCCTCTTCCGCGGCTGGAGCTTTGATGATCATGGAGGGATGATGTCAGGTGTTAAATCCATGAAGTTTTGGAGTTCATATCATCAATCATCCTCCTTATAACATCCTCCAATCTACCGAATCAGGTCAGATTTTCTAGAAATCTAATTTTGGGGATTTTGGGTATTTTGTTCGATTTCATCCGTTTAATCCGATTTAACTTAGGATTGTGATGGATTGATGATTATTAAGATGTATTGTATCATTTCCCTTGTTATTCCATGGTTGGATCGTATCGATTCGTTGTTTGGTCGAGTTCTTGATCGACGCCTTGAAGGTGTCCGGTAAAATGTCATAGAGGTGTTTTCGGGCGTTCTACGATTATTCTTCCTCGTATGATCGATGATTTATTGATTATATGTTGTTAGGGTCGAATTCTTTTGAAGAACTCGAGTCGGAACCCTTCCGTTCGTCGTTTTCTTCAGGCTTCTCGATCGTGGGTGTATTCATTGTCTTCGCTGGAGAATCGTAGGTGTTCGAGGTGTCCCGACTGAGCCGTGATTGTAGGAGTGTCCGGTATCGATTATCGAGGCAAGTATCTTGCCCATACATTACGTGTTTTGTGGATATATTAGTTGGTGATTTACGATACGTGATTTATGAATGTCTATAATTAACTTTCAAAGGAATTGATATGCTTTTCAATACTTCCTTAAAACATGACTCGTATGATTTCGTTGTTAAATATGCTTGTCTAAATATGTGTGGTGTATCGTTTTGTGTGATTATGACATTGTAGATTTATAGCTTAACCTTTCCTTGAGATATGTATGGAACATATGCCTATTGATGATCCTGTGTCATTGTGTCGTTCGGCGTGGTTGGATAGGTATTTTCCCTCGTTGCTATGGTATTGGTACTAGTTGCATCATTAAAATTCTAGCATGAATCGTATCGTTACTTGGTCGTGAGTATATGTTGGATGAACTGGCCATTCTAGTAAGGTACCTCGACTATATATACTGTGATTGACCTTCGAGGCTTGTGGTTTGTAACTATGATTTTGGAACTTGTGTGTGTGTTGTTCCTTCCACCCGGAGTGTTCGACGGGATGTCTGGGGGTCGATACTAAGGGGTACGGCCACGGAAGTGGACTTGGGTGCGTGTGTGGATGAACTTCCACCCGGAGTGTCCGATGGGATGTATGGGGGTCGATACTAAGGGGTACGGCCGCGGAAGTGGTTTCCCACCCGGAGCATTCGACGGGACATCTGGGGGCCGATACTAAGGGGTACGGTCGCGGGTTACCAGGTGTAGTTTTCATCTTAAGGATGATGTTGATGTTTTCGTTAATTGTGATATTGTCCGGAGTATCACAATGCTTTGTGCACGGGGTCAAGAGACATTATATATCGAGTCTTGGTACTTGGCTAGAATGGCATAAGAATAACGTGTTATGTGTAATGTGTCCTTGTAAGTGAATTGCAGTGGATGATCGGGTCGTAGGACCTGTGTTTTGTGACCGGAATGGTTGGGTCGTGGACCCCGTGTTTTGTTAACGAATTTGCATTTTGGAAAATGAACTTTGGGGATGTGACACTAAATGACTTTCGAGGAATTAAGAACTTTTCAATTTCTAATGTTTTCAAAACTCCCGAGATTTGGAAATGTTTTCAAAGTGCTTACTTGCTTTGTTTCTACTTTCAAGACTTTAACTATTTTTTAACTAAATATATCTCGGGAAGTCTTTCATTGTATTCTCGGAATGTGTTGTGTATGGCTCGTTTTTGCACTTTATACTTGCACTAGCGAAACAGTGGAGTTTTGCTAACCCTCGAGTAATCGGGGGTGGATATCTGTATTGTGTCCAGGTACATGCAGGTTTTCGGGAGCAAGTCACAGGATCGGTACGAGGGATGATGAAAAACAAATGATACTAATCACACGAAGGCCAGTTTTGGGTTAAGTTAGTCGAAGTCCATTGTATTGTCTTTTCCGCTGTCTTATTGTTCGTTGTTGTAAGTATTTTACCCTTGCGTGGGTATGAGTCTGGATGAGTTTATGTATTTTGATTTGTAAGTCAGTGACGAAAGACCAAATCGGTCTATTGGTTCGTTATTTTGATTCGTCGGTATGTAATGTAATGTGTTGTTTTGATGTCTAGCCTGGTGGATCCTCACGGAGAGGGTCTGCGGCGTGTAATATTCCCGGTTCGATCTGGGGGTGTTACACTAACCCCAAGGGTTAGCGTGCGCTAACGAGAACTTCAGACCCAGTCCAGTAGCTCCTGGACTGCCCTGAACTGCCAGGTAACGTGCGCTATCCTCCCCTTAGCGTGCTCTACCAACGCACTCTAGCGCGCGCTATGATACTAAATAGCGTGCGCTGATCAACGTCTGAACCCAGTCCAGTGGCCTCTGGACTTTTCCGCACCACCCGTTAGCGCGCGCTAACTACAACACTTAGCGTGCGCTAACTATGGAACCTAAGCGCGCGCTTGCCACAAAGCATAGTGTGTGCTAACGACTCAGCAACAGAACATCTCAGAAATGGGTATGACGACAGATACCCACAACTTTGGGAAATTACAAAATGGCCCAAAATGCCCGAAAATCTCGATATGTGATCGAACAACCAAACCAAAGTTCACAACAAGTCTAACAAAGTTAAAAGGACTTATGGGAAACTCAAAACATTAGTTTCGGACGAGATTCGTAAGAATCGAACTCAAGTGCGGAAAAGTCACTAAAAAGCACGGAACTCGGCAAAACGACACCGAAACGAACTCGGACGTCGAAAATTGCAGAATTAAACATTCTCAGAATGACGAAACGGTCACAAGTTAGTCGTCAAAACAGACTCCTGCTGAAAAAAGAAAATTACCGAAAATCAAAAATTGCGGATATTACATTCTACCCTCCTTAAAAGAAGTTTCATCCCGAAACTTAAAATAAGTAGGGAGGAGCAACATCCTGCTAGGAAACACTCAACGAGAAACATAAGAAATGCGTAACTTTCGCCCATCGGCGAAACGTTACAAGCACGCAAAGGAATATATGGCGTGAAAATGCGCTCCACGACGACCAACACAACGTCAACGGCAGAAACATAAAAAACCCCCACAAGTGACAAGCATCATCAAACAGATAATACAATCAAGTCAATTATCCGAACAACCACAAAACACTAAGCACCTATTACAAGGAAACACGCATAATCAAGAAAACAGAAATAAACACACAAACGATACACAAGGACAATCACAAACAATTCGGACTACGCCGAAATCCTCAAAACCACACTAGGCATCTCTGTGTCTTTTCGGAGCATATACGCAACCTCGATCCCCGAATCTCTCAGCTACCATCTCGCAATGTACGGCTCGGTGACCCACCTGGACACACTCGAAACAGTCGACTACCAACGACAATTCGTCGCAATATGGCCCGCTCGACTACAGTTATAACATATCTTCGAGCTACTCATATTACTCACTGCAGAGGTACTATTCCTCTGCGGTAGAGGAACCATCTTGAGATGACGATACGAAGTCCCAGCCTCAGGGGACACACTCCTCTGATTTCTTGAAATGTTCCCAACGGTTTTCTGTTTCTTTGATGCTGACATATTCTCGGTCGATAATCTGGATAGATCATAGGCTAACGCCCTATTCTGATAATCTCTCAAGGAAGTACAAGTGAGACCTGCCATGTAATGATGGATCTCCGGTTTCATCCGCCTACTAAAATGACAGATCTTATCTTCCTCCGTCCTTACTGGATCCTGCACATAGTTGAGCTGTTTGCTAAAATCAATAATAGCTTGAGACAGCGGTACATCTTGCGGTTTCGCCGAAAAGAACTCATTAATCCTCTGATTTCCGATCGGCTTCAGACAGAACTCATCTATCATGAATCTCTGGAATTCTGCCCACGTGACAGCACGATCTTGAGGCTTAACAGACTCCCACCAGTTAGCGGCATCCTTGTCGAGAAGATACTGAGCTACTGGTACTCTACGTTCTTCTGGACAATCAACTACCTCGAATATATTTTCCAACTGGAAAAGCCAATCATCCTAGCCTAATGTATCTGCAGTGCCAACGAAACGAGGGGGATTCATACGAACCACTTCTCGAAGCCACTGGTTTGCACCTGTGCTGTGGGTCACATCTGTAATACATTGAACTGCCTGAGTCAATTGAGTCATCTGTGCAGCTACCTGCTGTAAAATAGTAGCAACACCGATACCGATACCATCACCGGCAGCATGATCTCGACCACGCGTCTGATTGCCACGACCACGACCTCGGCCCCTCGGCATACTGAATAAGTAATCACTCAGCATAACATAAAAATCATAACACATATCACATACAACGATTTCCATTGTAAAGCAACACGCATACTAAAATCATAGCAACGACGGTATCGTTTAGCGATCTCAACGGCCCGAACGATAACCAGCACATAATCACAAAACATCATGGAACAATCACACATATACGCGAACGTACCAACCTAAGCTTCAACAGCTGACACTCGTGCGACAACACACAAATCACCTCGAGGCGACAAACAGTAAATACCAGTTCACACCTCTCACAGAGGGCTAGTATAACAATTGCGTGGCGAACGACTCAGCGCACACACCACCAATTCAATAACAACTCGGGGGTTAACACCCTAACGAAAGTGAGAACATTGTACGTACATTCCCGGACTGTAAATAGGAACGATAGGTTTTGAAAACGAAAACCACCTTTGAAAAAAAAATGATTTTGGAAACACTAGTTGATCTTGAGTATCACCTTTCAAAGAGTTGAACAAACATCATTGTCGAGACTTTGAAAACCATCATGTGTTTGGTAAAAATGAGGACACTTTCTTTTAGCTAAAGACTTTCAGAAATATTTTACCCTCGGGTCTAAGCAAAGTATTTCCAAAATTACTGGAATAATAAAAAAATACATTTTGGTCCTCAAGGTAGAAGAATTTGAAACAGATAGTTGCGCTAGTAGGCGCCTCAAAAATACAATCCATTTAAAACTATGTCTCGAATTTTATATTCTAAGATACTCAAGGTTTTCGAAAATTCAATAGGCCAGAATGCCCGAAACTCAGAAAATCCTTTATCAAACCGTCATAAAACATTCAAGGCCAAAATGCCAAAACTCGATTTAGGGAAGCGGTTTTACGAAATAGAACCCAGTTTGCAAAATACTGAAAGTCATTTTGAAAGGATTCACGCAGCGGATAAAATACAGTAAGAAAATACATTAGCAGCGACACCGCTCCTTATATAAATAAAATATGAGAATCGAATACCCACATATAACGAAATCAAAATCCACAGAAGGATTCCATTACTTAATGATATAATCACGCAAGCAGCTCATATCACACGAAGTAAAACACAAAGAAGGGAGACTTACATCCACAGGTCGCACGAAGATGATGATCGCCCCACGATACTAATCACGACCAACAAAATCAGACGACGCATCGCGACACGACTCAGTCAGACAAAATCCGACGAGACAAAAACTCAAGAGACACCACTAAACCCGACAGCCTAGGTTTCCACAACCTAAGCTCTGATACCATTTATGTAACACCCCCAATCCGCTCAGGGATATTACACGCCGTAGAACCTTTCCTCAAGGATATACCAGGCTGGTAACAACGTCGAACAACTCAACAATGCCTTTAAGGCTAAGAATGACTCAGTAGACCGATTTGGTCTTTCAATAAAAACATACAACTCAATTTCAATATGTGCCTACGCAGGGGTCAAAATACAACGAACTCTCGTACAACGGGGAAAAAATACTACAGCGGAAATAAAGTACAACTGAACCAATACATAATGTACGGTTCCACATGTGATTAGTATCGATCATCTTTCATCATCCTTCATGCCGACCCTGTGCCATGCTCCTTGAAATATGAATGCAATACAGACATCCACCCCCGATTACTCGGGGGTTAGCAAAATTCCACTATTTTGCTAGTACAAGTACTAAGTGCAAATACGAGCCATACAATACAAGTTCCAAGAACAATAATAACCAGGAATCCTTAAAGATTCAAATACAACGAAACATATACTTTCCGAGGCAAGAGTTTGGTAAAACATTCTGAAATCGAAAGATCACAAATCAAGGGAAAACAGTTTATAAAATGGTTTAAAATGCCATCGAGAGTTTTAATAGAAAACAATTTAGGACTATCGAATCCTTCTCTTTCCAAAATCAACAGGGGCCATAGCACAAAGGTTTTGTTTTCGCAAATAGAAAACCAACACAATTTCATAGGGTCGAAACCCACGTCACGTGTCCTCGATGGACATAAAATCAACACAAATACACACCAACTCGTGAATCCATAGTGAAGTCATAGATTCCCTCGAGGCCTCGCCGGACCCTCCCGAGGTGAGCAAAACACATAACACCATGAACACATGCCACGTCATGCCACTGTGATCACTTGCCACGTCATCTCACGGTTGGATTAATCACTTGTTGTCTACTGACCATATGATCACATGCCATATGTCACCGCAGGTCTCGTCTTAAGCTCTCGCAGTTGGATCAATCGCTTGTTGCATCCCAACCATATGGTCACATGCCATGTGTCACCGTAGACCTTCGACCATATCCACACATTCACACAAATAACATATCACATTAAGGATATCCAAGTAATTCACCCAAAGACAACAAACACAAAGCACGACACAATTGTCAAATCACAACGCACCGAAATGAGATAATATATGTATATATATTATCAAAGCACAACAACAACAACAACAAGAGTATTCATAGTGTTCACGTAACCATCCACGAAACACAACATTCACAAAACACACGCATTTTGTAGACCCACTTACTTCCAATGGGTTTTACCCCATTAGGTAGGTCTACTAGCTCCCACACTTGATTAGAATCCATAGATCCCATTTCGGATTCCATCACTATTTGCCACGATTCAGCATCCTTGCTTGAACTACCTCCCTATACGTCCATGGATCCATTTCATCCTGGTCCGGGGAGTGGTCCGAAGACCGATTTAGTGGAATGCTTGATGATTTTGTTTCCAACCTTGCATCTCTCTCTCTGTGTTAGACCTCCAAAACAACGCACTCGATGGAAGTATATCTGTTGGCCACTAAGTATACAGAATACAGCTTGGAAAGTGTTTAAGAGACAAGTTGTACGATTTTCAAATAGAAGTGCGTAGCGGAAGTCTTGAAACAGTAAGTTGCTGTAAATACATCAACTAGGTTTTATCTCCTGTTTGCTTAGTGCGTACAGGGTTTTGCAGTGTATACTTATATAAATCACAGTTTATGAAAACAGTAATGGCAGAAGGTAAATAACACAGTATTTAAAGTGGTTCGAGGTAAACCCCTCTATGTACACTGGTCCTCCACACAGGAGTAAAACGTTTATTATAAATACTGCGTACACAACTACGTATTTATAATCAAACCTATCAATGTATCGTTCACACAGATTGATACAAAGATCGTAGCTTTCAATCATTTACACAGATTAGTTAAAGCTAACACTTGACTAGCTTCTTTACACACAGTTCCAAAGCTTCGTCTCTACAATGTAGATCTATCACACACATTTCAGGAAAAGCAAGGCTTTCTCAGTCCACACAGGGCTGATGGTTTTCTTCAATGTAAGATCACGGGTTGAACAACATCTTGACTTTCTTGAGCTTCGAGCTAATGATGTGTTGTTCAAGGTTGAGCACTTGTATATTTCTTCTCTTAGAATAGGCGGTATGCTTGAAGAAATATGTTTGCTCAGATATATTCATGTAAGTGCGTATATCTTTTTTCTAACTGATCTTCAAACTCTTGGGGATATATATAGCCTTTGGAAAGTAGATCCGTTGGGAAAGATCCGTTGAACAAAAGTCCGTTACAACTGGATGGTTGACTTGTATAGACCAAGATCTGGATTTTGCGTTGTTTGAAGATCTTTGTTGGTTTTAGTATTTAAATACTTTATCATTTCAGTATTTAAGTACTTCTTTTTAAACGGGACTTGACTTTAGCGAATAATAAAGATTCCTTTTTCAAACGGTCTTCAGTCCTGTTTCGATAGGTATTGAAGATCTCAATACTTTACAGCTTGAATTTTGTATCCATTTGTGTTGTAGGCTATAATGGAGAAGTCGCTTTATGGAGTGTGGCTGTATGAAGAGACAACTTCCATACTTGGTGCTTTTAGACTCTGTTGTTGTATGATGGCAACGCGAAGTCTTCAATATAGGATCAGCAACCTTCGATTGACTTTCGATACAGGTGCTTGTTGTATGCTGGACATTTATCATCTTGCTGTATGATAGCTTGCTGTATGAAGCTTGGTGTTTGGTAATTATCAAAACAACATTGTTTTTCCCAACAATTTCCCCTTTTTAATAATATCCAAAACTTCTTGATGATGCCAAAACCTTGATGCCAAAAATTTTTTGAAATATTTTTAATGGGAGACTATATTCTTGGTCTTCTATCGAATGTTCTGGCCTTCGCACTTTAGGAAAGAAATGTGAACTGCTCGCGGGCAAGCTCTAAAATGATACCATCTAATAGGAAAGTGTATTACAACTTAAACTTATGATTGGCGCGCAGGCACAATCGTACAGTGTGATCTAGTTGAGTACAACTGAACCTATGAACTGTTTGTAGACAAGTTCTTACAGCTTGATACTTAAACTGTTTGATTGCAGCAATAAAAATCGAATAGATTTTAAATTTGCGTCGTTTGAGATAGAGAAGTCCAGATGTCGTGCAAAGCGTTTTAAAAATGTTTGAATATTTAAACAGGGCATGTGGACTTAAAACTGTTTGCAGTACTCAATAGAATAAAACTATCAAGTATAATTGATGCCCTGTAGTGTAAGTACTGTATCCGCGAATAATGCAGCGTTCCCCCTTAAAAGGTACATACAGGATTCAATTCTTAGATTAATGTTCGGATTAACACTGTATTCATGGGTCGTACTGTATTCCTCCTTAATTAATGCACACGTCAGCTGTATGAAGGTTTCATGCCTTCTTTGTCCTACAGTGCTGTCTTTGACTGTTCTGAGTGTATAGTTAATTAATGGTAGATACTGTATTCTTGGGTCTTACAGCGTTCCCCCCTCAATTAATGAGTAAAAGCATAAAAATTTACAAGGAGTCTTGCTGTAGCATTCCCAATTCTTGTCGAACCAAGAAATCAAGTAAATTTGGGTCCTGGTGAGATAGTGCCTTTCGGTACCCAAATTTGCGGGACAGCAATTGGTTTGTTGTAGGTTATTTTTGGTCCGTTTTTGTGATGTCTATATGGGGCAAGCACGTAGCTGCAGTAATCATGATTATTATCCATGTAAAATCGAGAGTTATAGTTATTATTCCAGTACGATTGTCGTCTAGGAGGTGGAGCCATTTTCATAGATCTTACAGCTTGCCTCCTGGGTCTCCAGTTGGATTCCCAAAGCTGTTGTTGATACTGCGTTGCGACCTATTTTCTTGATGGATAATGGGGCTCCTGTATCCAATATTTAGGCGCGATGTACTGTTGGAAGTATTGTTGTACGGGCCTTTGATATCTGGATACAGCCTTCTTTCTGAACGGCTGCTGGCGCTTTTGATATGCTCGGGGAGCATGTGGTTGGTTACGCCCTGCAGGTCTGAATGGCTGAGGATTTCGTTGTCTGTGATATGATTGTGGTGGCGGAATGGAAGCCTTTGCTGTTCGCGATGCAACAGGTTCCTTCGTAGACTCGAGATTTCTTCCGGTACAGGAATGGGTTCCTCACTCTTGACAAATACCGTACTAGATTTTCCTTTGTTGGAGAACGAGTTATACCCTAATCCACGTTTATCATGAGCATGTTGCCCAGTGCTTAGGATCTCTTCCATTCTATTAGAGGATTTCTCGAAAAAATTCAAAATTGTCTTTAATTCTCCTTCATGTTTATCAAGAGATTTTACTTTGGCTTCGAGTAGAGCCAAATCATTCGTATTGCTTTCAAGATGAGACTTAGTCTCATTTAGATCATGAGTAAGTTGATAATTGCTCTCCATGAGTTTTTCTAAATTGACTTTGCTGTTTTCACAATCGACAGACATATTTTCGTAATTATCCTTCAGCAAGTGGTTTTCTTCCTTCAACTCAAAGTTAGAAATTTCGAGCTGTATGTTTTCTCTTTTCAATGACTCATGTGTAACATCCCCAGAGCCATACAAGACTATTACAGTGCCGTGGGCCCCGAGATGGAAGCCACAAGGCTGAAGGAAATTTTCGCAAACATTTACAAACGTCCAAGAGGCTAACGACGGTATTATCTATTTAAAACATTCGAAGACTTTATAAAACTCGTTTATCAAAACCGTCGTAAAATATCATTTGAAACCACAAGGCCCGAAATGCCAAAACTCAACAGTTTAAAAACATACATTAAGCTATCGCTTACACATACCGACAGAATAGATTTAGAAAATGATTGCCAAAGTAAGCTAAGTTACCAGATACCAAAAGGCCATTTAAAAATACTCACGCAGCGGATAAAGACAAACAATTAAAATACTCTACCAGCGAATACAACAACTGATCAGAAAGTCAATACACAAATACATGTCCTAGCTAGTATCCTCCGGGAAGCTCATCTATTCACGTCCGCTACAAGCTTGATAATCCAAGAACCTAAAAAGAAAGCCCACGACGGGGTCAGCCATAATATCCAACAATGATAACCATCACATCACGTCAATAATTACATATCAATGGAAATACTAAGTAAGAATACGACCAATGTAATCTTACCATCGTAACTTTATGAAAATCCACGATTCGTAACCTTACCAACACAATAATATAATACCGAAATATCTGTACGGTATCTCAACAATACCCAAGGTTCTCAAAACATTATCATAACTCGCGATACGGAAATTATACCAACTCTGGCCAATTCAATCCATCGGATAACGTCGACAATTCCAATACGATAATCGATTGTCCATCAAAGACAAGTACCAAGGAAATATGGAACATACCTCAAGATACGAAATACCATTGCAATCACGTCAGTCTAATCCTAGATCAGATCAACACAACATACGGACATGGTCCTAACACAAGACCTACAAATGCATACCCATATGACAACGTCAATATGATCGCAACAATAACGACAATGTATACTTATGGCAACCCCATAATATACATATGCACAACAACAATACATGGCAATCCTATGATCCACCGTTCACTATCTAGATCCCCCGATGATCCTGTCAGACCAACCCGAGGTGGAAAACCTGTACGATGATCCATTGCACGATAGCATAGATCCCCGGATGATCCTATCGGACCAACACGAGGTGGACATATCACAACAATGCACAACTGCACAAAACAACAGTACACAATACAAGACAACAACAATGCACAAATGCATGACAACAATGGTACACGAATGTATCACGACATGATCGACACAAATGATAAAAATGATTAGAGTACTTGCCCCGAGTCCTTCGAGAATGATCTCAATGTCTAAACCATCATGAACCATTATCCTCAATACTCGACGGTCCAAGGTATCACAGATTGCAGATAATTCATATCTTCGTCTTTATCACAATATATCCTCGATATACAAGTATACCAATAACAAAAGTAAATCATATACATTATGATTTAGATTCCCAAAACTCGAATACGATTTATAATCCCAAATCTCCTGTGATTACGATTATAAACATTGCTATACGAATTATACACGAATGAAACGGAAACCATTCATTAAATACTATAAACTGAGCAAGTAATAACTTACCTCGATACTGATATAACGACGAGGAAGCTGTTACCAAATCCATTGCCGTCATCTACAAGTTCCTCGGTCCCGACCAAATCAATTCACGAACATCCTCGAACTCGACCGCAACACACGGTTATAATAACCGATCAATATTCTCAACTTAGTAATTCGATAAACAACAAGTTCGATAACAATCAACAATCGATAAAATCAATTAACAAACCCAACGGCTCAATAATATCTGGGTTAACCATAAGTCTGATCAAACCAACTTAAACGATCACGAATTCATAACCGAAATAGAATATACTACCCTACCTGTTGACTTAGCGCACGTTAATTACTTAACGTAGCGTGCGTTAAGTTGCTCCCGTAAGCGTGCGCTAGCCAGTAAGCTTAGCGTGCGATAATGACATGCAGTTGCATGTATTTCAGATACCGATCAACATATAGTAATTATCAAGAACACTAAGTTGAACCAAGTTCAAAGCTATCAAAACAACGAAATCCGATATCTTTTAACATATTGGTAATCATCCAACTCTTAATCTAATCCATATATTCACATATCATTTTCTTCCTCAAATATCAACATCATGAACACCAAGAACCTTAACAAAACTTCCCTAATCTAACATTACAGAGATTAATCATCAACAATGACATCAACATCCGTAGAGGAGGAGAAGGATTAACCAACTTATCTCAAGAAAACGAACTATACAATTCAAATCACACGAATCATATTAATATCATCATACTCCGGTAATCCATCTCATAATCATGCTTATCAACTTGTTTATATGATAATCATTAACTCAAGAACATCCAAAATGAAATCCAAAGGTGAAGAGTGATTACCTTGTATATACGAACCATGAAGGAGAACAATCAACTTCATTTCAAGAATCATCAATAACTTCAAGAACAAGACTTTAATCCATGTTCCTTAGCTTAATCTTGTTAAAGATCTTCATCTCTCAGTGTTTGGAACCTCAAACTTCTCTCTAAAAACTCTCTCTCTTGAAATAAAGGAAGGAATGGCTGAATGAACATAATTCACATCTGCAATCATATATATACTGATTGTTATTAGCGTGCGCTACTTTTCCTTAGTAGCGTGCACTACTATGGTCCAGAGGTGACTGTTTTGCTTCGCATATCAGCTTACGTACGTAATGCCCATGCAATAACGTATAAAAATTACACTGTCTAGCACACGCAATTTCTTAGACCTTAGCGTGTGCTAATCGTAGTTGACTTGCTACAGTCCGCACCTACCCCCATGTCCCCACATGCCGAAAGCACTGACGAGGATAAGATTCCTTTTTGTCCGATCTGCAATTAGCGTGTGCTAGTCCTTAGGTTTTAGCGTGCGTTAGTACTACATTACAACATCTGTTGACTCATCGGCACATGCTGAAAGTGGCTGGGTTCACACGTAGATTCCCTCTGAGTTGTTCTGCACTAGCGTACACTAACATATGCCCATAGCGTGCGCTATACCTGCACGATAGTGTGCGCTATACATGAGTATTAGCGTGCGCTAACAAGGTTATATTTAGCCATTTTCAGCTACTCTTGTCCAACGTCTCAACATACAGAATACGAACACATGGCATACGGAATACATATACTCAACACATTATATCCTCAAATGCAATTGTCGACCAAATACGATAATTATACCAATACTGACATCTCAGTCTTTAATTTATTTTATCCATACTGTACAGATTCCACGCTGTAAAACATAACTCGGATAAAATAATATTAAACAATAGTAGTAGAAATTCCGAATATTACATACTACTCCACTTAAAATAAGTTTCGTCCTCGAAACTTGCAATCCGTCATAGAAAAACAAGCAAACCGTTCAACCAAAATATTTCGAAACCATCACAACAACAATCAATCATCATTATTACCGAATAACCAAACAGTACACTTGCAAATGCGCAAAGTCGACGATCTCGTGAGATACTAGCAATCACAATTCCATGAGTCTCAAAAAAAATATATCATCTTCGGATGAAATAATCTATCCGTTTCAAAACCTGTCTGCCTGATCGCACAATTAAGTCCCAATTCTCATAAAACCGATAATACATGATACATCTGTGAAACAACTACCCAACACAATAGCAACAAACCCCGAAATATCGACACAAAATCTGAACGCTCAGATGATCACCAGCAATGATCAACCTATAAATTAATCGAGAATATCATTGACATGATAAACTCTAATATGACCAATCCAAAGGTCAAAACGCAACCGAGAATACCATCAACATGATAAACTCCAATATGACCAACTAGAGATCAAAACACAATCGAGAATATCATCACCATGATAAACTCCAATATTACCAGCGAACGATCAACGATAATCGGGAATACCCTCACACGGTAAGCTCCAACATGATCAACATAGAATCGCAGAAACCGATATACGAAAGAACAAAATTCTCAAAACATTAAACAAATCACATACAGTGAATCTCAACAACACAGAACCGACTGGTGAACATTCCCCTCAGCATACGAACAACCTGTTGGGTACAAGATTGGTATAAAAGAGCTTACGTCCTCTCTCGGTATCTTTTTCTATAGGTTTAAGATAAAAACCTCTGCACCTCTCTTCTATCGGTCGAAGGATAACCGTTACAATCATGTCTTCTATTGGTCTGTGATAAACCACTCGTACTTGTCTTTGTGTCGGTCCAAGTTAAACCATTTTCCTTTTCATAGTACAAGGAATCAACCTCTATATCTTTCTATGGGTACTAGATAAACCTCACTCGATAGCGATTGCGATTCTAATAATGCCGGATCCTTGATCCTAATAACACCGAATCCAATCGTATCTTTTCTTTTACCACTTGTGTATGATTTTGTGTATAACAGTAAATCACTCAATGTAAGCTCAATATTACAACAACAATAATATCAATATGAATATCAGATGATTATCTCGTATGCTTGAAGTTGTTGTACTCAATCAATACCATAGACATGGTATTTATAGGCTTCTTGTTCAAACTAGCCGTTAACTGCCAGGACCATCATTACGTACGCTATATTCTCTCCATTACATACGTAAGCCCCTTTACGTACGTTAACCTTGAATGGTTACGTATGTTAGACTCTTCACAAATCAGTTCAGGGAGTTTCGTCATTTTGGTTACGTACGTTAGCCATAATCCATTACGTACGTTAACTTTAGTCAATATGTCCCTTGCTCGCTGACCTATGCCATGACGTCATTTTCCAACGTTCTTCTCCTTTGAATATCAAAACACAACTTTACGTACGTTGCATAACATCCATTACGTACGTAAAACATCCTATATTACGTACGTTAAGCTCTCTGGGTTACGTACGTTAATAGGCCTTCTGTCCAGCATTTTTCACTACGTTTCCTTCGATGCTTTGCTTCGCCTTTTGTTTTGTTTTGTGTAACAACTTTAATCATCAAAACACTTATTAAATATGTATGGAACAATCTCCCCCTTTTTTGATGATTACAAAACAACAATACGCCAATGGGATTTACCTGCAAAAATACAAATATATGTATATCTTTACAGACCAAATTTTTTGACTTTTTCCGTTTTGTTAGAATCTTCTCCCATTTCTTTTTCGACTCCTTCTTTTCTTTTCTCATTTTTAATTTTTTATCGTCTTTTCGACATCTCCTTATTTTTCTTTTCCTTCATTTTAGACTTCTCCTTAGTTTTGTTCAACTCCTTTGTTTTTCCAATTCTTTTTGTATGCTATCGATTTTCTTCGATTTCCCCCCCCCTTTCACGGTTAATCACATTTTTGACTTATTTTTCCATTCTCCTATCTCTCCCCCTTTTTGTATTCATCAAAAAAATGCAATAAAATACCAATAAAAAATTTAATAATGAAATGTGCAGAAATAAATACAAGGGTATTAACTCCCTCTGAAAATATTATCTGTTTTGAAAAAAAATTACTCCCCCTGAGTAAAATACCAAAAATCAATGTTTGGGGATCCAACCTATAGTTGGTTTTTATTTAGAAACGTAGACGATATTTGAAACGATTGTTCCTTTAGGAACCCAAATTTTCTTAATTTTTATCGTCCGTCTCGGGCTTTTGCAACTTGAAATATGATGCCCAATTTCTAAACACTTTTCATAATGGGGTATCTTGAAATTAACGGATTCGTTTTTCAAACGAGTTTTGAATCCTAACCCCTCTTTATTCAAAGTAAATTTTTGAACACCAAGCATTTGTTCAAATTTCTCGTTTCCGCGCGAGAATTTCTTTGTCAAAGATTTAAGCTCGGTTTGGATTTTAGCGAGATCATTCTTCAAAATATTTTCATTTTCAATACACTTTGAGTGATCGAATTTAACAAATTTTCCCTTTTCGATAATTTTGGGACTTTCAATTTCCGAAAATTTAATTTTAGACTTGAGGGATTTGATTTCCGATAATGCATTTTGAAAATCCATATGAAGTAATTCAAATGCATCAAAAAGTTCATCATAGGAGGATGTACTTACTTGACTTTCGACGTCGCTATCGTCGAACAAACTTCGGGCCATGAGAGCGAGATTATTTTGATCGATAAATTCGTTGTCTTCGTCTTCATCGCTCCATGTTGCCACGAGGACCTCCTTTTTGGGTTTAGCACGGCAATGTTTAGCGAAGTGGCCTGGTTTTCCACATTGTCGATAAGAGTTATTGAATTTCTTTGTTTCGCTCAAGATATCCTTCTTCCCCCGGTTTAATAAAGTTTGGAATTTATTAATATTCTTGGCATAATATGCCGCTTTTTCGTCGCTTTCCTCCACCGGTATTTCTTCTTTCTTTCTTGATATCTTGGCCTTCATGGCTAACGATCGTTCCTTCGTCTTTAGCTCGACACTTCGTGATTTTAATACAATCTCATAATTGATTAGTGAACCAACAAGGGCACTAAAATTGAGCGTGTTGAGGTCTTTGGATTCCATAATCGCGGTCACGGTGCCTTCCCATTCGCTAGGTAGTGATCGTAAGATTTTCTTAACTTTTTCACTACTAGATAATGGTTTTCCGAACGAAGCAAGTCCATTGGTGATGACCGAAAATCGGTTGAGCATATTGGTGATGGACTCGTCACCCTTCATCATGAATAACTCGTAGTCATGGAGAAGCATATTGATCTTCGTCTCCTTGACTTGAGTTGTCCCTTCGTGTGTGATTTCAAGAATTTTCTATATTTCTTTCGCACTTTCACACGACAAGATTCGATTGACCTCTTCGGAATTTAAGGCACAAAATAAAAGTTGGGTGGCCTTACAATTTAGATGGTCATTTTTCCAATCAGCATAGTCGTATTCTTCAAAAAACTTGAGCGTACCGTCGGATTTGATAGGAACTTTTTGGCCGAGACAAATAATATTCCAAATCTCTATATCGTAGGCACGAATAAAGATTGACATCTTTTTCTTCCATGTCAAATAATTTGAGCCATCGAAGAATGGTGGTCGGTTGAGAGCAAGGCCTTCGACAGGAGCAAATTGAAACGCCATTGGATCTTTTTCTCCTCGGATGTTAAGCCGTGTATTGGAGTACCTCTCTGATACCAATTGTTGGGTACAAGATCGGATATTGCGCCTTGGTGCGGAAGCATAAAATAAAATGCGGAAACTAAATGATGCATGAATTTATAGAGGTTCAGCTATAAACGAGCCTACGTCCTCTCTCGGTATCTTTTTCTATAGGTTCAAGATAAAAACCTCTGCACCTCTCTTCTATCGGTCGAGGGATAACCATTACAATCACGTCTTCTATTGGTCCGTGATAAACCACTCGTACTTGTCTTTGTGTCGGTCCAAGTTAAACTGTTTTCCTTTTCATAGGACAAGGAATCAACCTCTCTAGCTTTCTATGGGTATTAGATAAACCTCACTCGATAGCGATTGCGATTCTAATAATGCCGGATCCTTGATCCTAATAACACCGAATCCAATCGTATCTTTTCTTTTACCACTCGTGTATGAATTTGTGTATAACATTCAATCACTCAATGTAAACGCAATATTACAACAACAATAATATCAATATGAATATCAGATGATTATATCGTATGCTTGAAGTTGTTGTACTCAATCAATACCATAGACATGGTATTTATAGGCTTCTTGATCAAACTAGCCGTTAGCTGCCAGGACCATCATTACGTATGCTATATTCTCTCCATTACGTACGTAATCCCCTTTACGTACGTTAACCTTGAATGGTTACGTATGTTAGCCTCTTCACAAATCAGTTCAGGGAGTTTCGTCATTTTGGTTACGTACGTTAGCCATAATCCATTACGTACGTTAGCTTTAGTCAATATGTCCGTTGCTCGCTGACCTATGCCTTGACGTCATCTTCCAACGTTCTTCTCCTTTGAATATCGAAACACAACTTTACGTACGTTGCATAACATCCATTACGTACGTAAAACTTCCTATATTACGTACGTTAAGCTCTTTGGGTTACGTACGTTAATAGGCCTTCTATCCAGCATTTTGCACTACGTTTCCTTCGATGCTTTGCTTCGCCTTTTGTTTTGTTTTGTGTAACAACTTTAATCATCAAAATACTTATTAAATATGTATGGAAAAAAATGTTCCAACACAACCAATCGCAAATCGATGAACATACCAATTCATACAAGGAGTGGGAACGACCACTCATTGTCCAAAACAAGCAGTATGGGGTCACCATCCCCAAATCTACACTTACAAAGAAATCATTCAAAAATCACTATGGTAAAATCGCGCTACTACCGTACCAATGGAATCACATAGCACATATGTCCCGGTTTCACAAAATCCAAAGTTCCAAAATTACATCCTGTGAATGAATCTACAACACGCAGCATATTTCTCTTATCCGATAAATATATCGATCATCCCTAGATAACCAAACTACCATATTAAAGTTCGAATCTCTTTTCCTCGTACCATCGATATGATATCCAGTTTATGAGTCACACTCATAACTTCACCATGATATGCACCATGCACTAAATGCGTATGTATATCAGACACATTTTCAAAACCAGTTTGAAATCATATAGTCTTGTCAAGAAGACAAATTTTCGAAAGTTCTTTCAAGAATTTGAAAACTCAAAACGTAAATTTTGGTAAGACCACAAAATAAATTTCCGAAAAATTAAATCGGCTCACTGGTGCCAAGTATTCGATAATAATTCTTTTTGAATACGCATGATTAAATAAAATGAAATTATGCAAATGATTGACCACATCCATACGCCTGTATACCAATTCAGCTCGTAACCAATATATACTGATATTCCATCGGAAAACCACACGATAGAGTTCCAAAATTCAATATATAAACTCCGACCCAAAAACTCCTTTTTCACCTTTGACTCGCAATGTCAACCATTAACCCATCCTGGATTACCTCAAATATGCTATGACATAACATTGAAACAAATCAACACAGCGAAAGACTTCCCGAGAGGTTTCATTTGAACAAGTAAATCAAAACCTCATAAAGGTAGTAATAAAATAGGTAAACAATTGGTAGAGTGTTTTACAAATCTCAAGAGTTTTTAGAAACCATGAAAAAGCCTTTTTAAACATTAGGGTCTCAGCCCGTGTCTCGTTCCGCATTACAAGAAGTTTAAAAAGTAGAAAACCCTTTTTCGGACCCCAAGTCCTGAGTTATAAAACCATTTCAAAATCGATTGGGTCTCGGCCCAAAAATCATTTTCCCTAAAACATCCATAAAACATTCATTTTGAAAAGTATCATTTTCAAATGCTCAAAAACAGTTCGTATATCTCAAAATGAACTAACATGACTACATGTTCTCCTGAACAATCCACAATATTTCTCCCAAATGCACAACTCCGTTCCAAAACTTAATCGACATATTGATTTCCAAAATCATAACTTCTCAAGATCATCAATCCTGTCCCAACTCTGTCACCTTAATGTATAATATTCTGCTGAATCTCAAAGCATATCAACTTAGAACGGAAATAAATCTCGATGAAATTCAAAAATCCAAATACTTACAGATCGTGAAGTCGACGATTCCCTGTGATACATTTACAAAACACACATTTTGCAAACTCAGTTCAACTCGAGAACATAACACAGCTCTATCTGAAGAAACACGTTAACACCATTTGAAAAGGTTTACAACAACCCCAATACTACATGGTAAATCACCTAACGCACAAGCTCGAGTGAACAACAAAACTCAGAGATCAAACACTTGTCAACCGACAACTCGAATGACACAACAAAAGCACGACCCAACTCGACCCAACTGCCTAGGTTATCACAACCTAAAGCTCCGATACCATATTCTGTAACACCCCAGAGCCATCCAGGAATATTACAGCGCCGTGGGCCCCGAGATGGAACCCACAAGGCTGAAGGAAATTTTCGCAAACATTTACAAACGTCCAAGAGGCTAACGACGGTATTATCTATTTAAAACATTCGAAGATTTTATAAAACTCATTTATCAAAACCGTCGTAAAATATCATTTGAAACCACAAGGCCGAAATGCCAAAACTCAACAGTTTAAAAATATACGTTAAGCTACCGCTTACACGTACCGACAGAATAGATTTAGAAAATGATTGCTAAAGTAACCTAAGTTACCAGATACCAAAAGGCCATTTAAAAATACTCACGCGGTGGATAAAGACAAACAATTAAAATACTCTAGCAGCGGAATACAACAACTGATCAAAAACTCAATACACAAATACATGTCCTAGCTAGTATCCTCCGAGAAGCTCATCTCTTCATGACCGCTCCAAGCTTGATAATCCAAGAACCTAAAAAGAAAGCCCACGACGAGGTCAGCCATAATATCCAACAATGATAACCATCACATCACGTCAATAATTACATATCAATGGAAATACTAAGTAAGAATACGACCAATGTAATCTTACCGTCGTAACTTTATGAAAATCCACGATTCGTATCCTTACCAACACAATAAGATAATACCGAAATATCTGTACAGTATCTCAACAATACCCAAGGTTCTCAAAACATTATCATAACTCGCGATACGGAAATTATACCAACTCTGGCCAATTCAATCCATCGGATAACGTCGAAAACTCCAATACGATAATCGATTGTCCATCAAAGACAAGTACCAAGGAAATACGGAACATACCTCAAGATACGAAATACCATTACAATCACGTCAGTCTAATTCGAGATCAGATCAACATAACATACGGACATGGTCCTAACACAAGACCTACAAATGCATACCCGTATGACAACATCAATGTGATCACAACAATAACGACAATGTATACTTATGGCAAACCCATAATATACATATGCACAACAACAATACATGGCAATCCGATGATCCAGCGTTCACTGTCTAGATCCTCCGATGATCCCGTTAGACTAACACGAGGTGGAAAACCCGTCCGATGATCCAGCGCACGCTAGCGTAGATCCCCCGATGATCCCGTCGGACCAACACGAGGTGGACATATGACAACAATGCACAACTACACAAAACAACAGTACACAATACACGACAACAACAATGCACAAATGCATGACAACAATGATACACGAATGTATCACGACATGATCGACACAAATGATAAAATGATTAGAGTACTTGCCCCGAGTCCTTCGAGAACGATCTCAATGTCTAAACCATCATGAACCATTATCCTCAATACTCGACGGTCCAAAGATACGAATTGCAGAAAATTCATATCTTCGTCTTTATAACAATATATCCTCGATATACAAGTATACCAATAACAAAAATAAATCATATACATTATGATTTAGATTCCCAAAACTCAAATACGATTTATAATCCCAAATCTCCTGTGATTACGATTGTAAAATCCAGATTTTTTTTGAACATATTAAAATACCCTTTATTCTCGAATATACAAAAGACGTTTAATTATTTAAAATATTGCATTACGATTATAACCTAAGTATTTAAATCGTTAACATTTGAACAAATTAATGTAATACGAATATAAGACTTATACTGAAATAATTTGTACACATTTAAAATTGTCACACGTTTTCTATTTTTGTCTCTAGCCGAATGATATGTTGTACACAAACATATGGAATCATGAATCATGTCAAGGTTCGTGATGGGTTTTAAATTTGGCAAAGTCTTCCATCAAATCCCCATAATTTAGGCATTTTCCTTTTTGAAATTCCTCCCCACTCGCCTATATATATCACACACACATACTTCACAAAACTAAAAACCCTAAAACCTAAAACTAAAAACGGAGGCTACCTAGTTCTCTACCATTCCTGTTCGATCGAGGCATGCACAAAGTAAGGCTTGGTGGTAGATTGAAGGTCTCGGGTGCGTTGGTATGATTAAACACGTTATATGATGGCTTAAATGAATTCTGAAATTAAGACAATTTGTATACTTGAATTTGTGAATGAGATAGGTCATGATATATAATGATTCAATTCAGTTTATTTTTATGAAAACCTAGTTTTATATCTTAGTTAAGTTCTCCAATTAGTTTGGAGTGATTTCGAGTTGTTTTGGTCGTGTTTTTTTATTTTTGTGTGATTAAGTATTGAATCTAAAATTCAAGAGTCTTAAATTAGTTCACTTTGTAGATTTTTTATTCAAAAATTATAATGAGTTGGGCCATGAAACTCTCCATTATATAACTTCTATATGATTAGTAATACCATGAATTTTTGGGAAGTTTTCCTGGATGTTTTGGTAGGTTGTTGAGGCAGATACTTTTTGGGTACAACTGCAGGTCGGTTTTCTGAATAGTCTGAGTTTGAGTATTTTTCGTGTGGGGTTAAACTAATGAATAAATTCTGAGAAAATATGTGTGGGTTATAAAGACATTTAAATACCTGTGTGAATATTTGTGAATTTTAATTTTGAGTTCTGTTGTGGTTCAAAAATTCGTCAAGTTGTAACCTGTTCATAGATAAAAGCTGATAAAAAGGTTAAAAGACTAATAAAGGTTAGGGTTGTACTGAATTTATCTCCAAGTATGCTGTTAGATTTTTGGGTCATATTGAAAGGGGTCCATTTTAACGATACCAACATGTTTTTGAGTGAATCTTTAGTCTAAAATCAAGTTCTGGAAAGTACTTTCTGAATATTTAAGTCTTGTAATTTTTAGAAGTCGAGAGAATGTCTTTTCTGATTTTACAAGTTCAAGTGTCAAACCTATCAATTAGTAATCCGAATTTCAACCTTGGTTTATAATTTTTGTTTTGAAATCAGCAAGGAATCATTAACTCAAATTGGACAGGGCTTAAATATAAGATGTGTGTGGCCTCTGTGATTTTTGGTGGAATTTTTAGAGTAGCACATACTATACTACCTCGGGTAAGGAATTTTTGTTCTATAGATATACTACCTGGAAATTCTACAAAAATTACACACAAAGTAGAAAACATATGTACCTACTTGGGGTAATTTTGCTAAGGCTCCAGGAGGTGCACAAGTATACTTTAAAAATACGGAAACGTGATACATGTTTTGATATTAAAAGCTGAGTTTTCTTAAAAAGGTGGTTACACACTCAAAGTCTATCATATTACTAAAATGAGTAACCAAATTCATTTGGACTTAAAGTAATACTTGGTTATTGATCTGTATAGGTTCCGTGAAGCGGGAGTGATCCTGTATCTTGTGATCCATCTATCTTTGTTTACTTTTGCTGTTGAATAACAGCAAGAGTACAACTACTTTTTCTCTCATGACCTTTCTCTCTCTTCTATATTATTTGCCTATCTTTTTTTGGACTGTTGATATTCGAACTCTTCGTTTGAACCTTTGACATTGCATCTTTGATTTGATACATGTGAACTGAACCTTTGATATTAGCTCTTTGATTATTCGAACCTTTGATATTGAACTTTGACTATATGAATGTGAATTACACTTTGATTTGGACTTGTACTTTTTGACCCTTCAGTATTTACCCAGGCATTATCTGTTCCCAGTTATGAGGGGTCCATGACCGTAGCATTGATGCACCAATGTTATGACTCTAGTGTGGTTGGAGAGATGTACCACACCGTCCCTCATCTGCTATCTGCTATGGCCATTATTATGATTATGAATTGTTGCATGGGCGTATGCATGCATCCTAGATTTGTTTGTTATTTGTTTGGGCTACTATGATGACATGGATACATATTATATTTGTTTGGTGATTGGGCATGCATGCATGCAGTCCCTTCACATTTGGGAGTTGATCACTCCATTGGGCTAATATTTGTTTGGATATTTGTTTGGGCCTGGGGTAAAATACTGAATCCACATTCATACACTTTATACTTTAACTTTGATATCCTTTTGATTATCCATTGACACCATATGTATTCTATCTTCACATTCCTTTGATTATCTTATCTCGTTTGATCTGTTTTGTTATTTGCTTTATATCTGTTACAACTATCAACCAATTGTGAGCTTCTGACATAACTGTCTCACGATGTTCAGGATCGCTCGGAACACAAAGGAGATCTCTTAACCAAACAATGCCATCATCATCAACCCGAAATTCAGACTGTTTCCCCTCTTCCACATTTTGAATGCTCCGATACCATAAATTGTAACGCCCCAACCCGGCAAGGGTAGAAGCATCACTTTATGGTGACACATCAGATACAACAGATTCAAATCAAACAGCGGAAGTCTTAAATAAAAATTATCAAAAGAGTATCAAAAGGGGACGAAAACAACACTAAGTTTCCCCGAAACCAAACAAAAGAAAGTACGATACAAATGTCCGAAATCCGAAAATAATGATAAGGAAATAAAGTCCATTATTTAAATAAAGCTATAGGGTAATCCACTCTCTCTCATCCCCAAGCTAATAACCTCGCTCCTAGCTTAAGTACCTGCCACATGGAGAAGAAAAGCAGCTGAGCATAAAAAGCTCAGTGAACAGATATAAAGCAAATAACAAAACAGATCAAACGATACAAGATAATCAAAGGAATGCGAAGATAGAATACATATGGTATCAATGGATAATCAAAAGGATATCAAAGTATAAAGTGTATGAATGTGGACTCACCATTTTACCCCAGGCCCCTTCAAATATCCAAACAAATAGTAGACCAATGGAGTGATCAACTCCCAAATGTGAAGGGGCTGCATGCACGCATGCCCAATCACCAAACGAATATAATATATATCCATATCATCATAGTAGCCCAAACAAATAACAAACAAATCTAGGATGCATCCATACGCCCCTGCAAACAATTCATAATCATAATAGTGGCCGTAGCAGATAGCAGATAAGGACGGTGTGGTACATCTCTCCAACCACACTAGAGTCATAACATTGGTGCATAAATGCTACGGTCATGGACCCCCCATAACTGGGAATAGATAATACCTAGGTAAATACTGAAGGGTCAAAAAGTACAAGTCCAAATCAAAGGGTAGGTCTCATTCATATAGTCAAAATTCAATATCAAAGGTTCGAATAATCAAATGGCTAATATCAAAGGCTCAGTTCACATGTATCAAATCAAAGATGAAATGTCAAGGTTCAAACGAAGAGTTCGAATATCAACAGTCCAAAATAAGATAGGAAAATAATATGGAAGAGAGATAATGGTCATGAGAGAGAAAGTAGTTGTACTCTTGCTGAAAGAGTACGGAATATCTGTACCTTATTCAACAGCAAAAGTAAACAAAGATAGATGGATCACAAGATACAGGATCACTCCCGCTTCACGAAACCTATACAGATGAATAACCAAGTATTACTTTAAGTTCAAATGAATTTCGTTACTCATTTTAGTAATATAATAGACATTGAGTGTGTAACCACCTTTTTAAGAAAACTCAGCTTTTAATATGAAAACATGTATCACGTTTACGAATTTTTAAAGTATATTTTTGCACCTCCTAGAGCCTTAGCAAAATTACCCCAGGTAGGTACATATGTTTTCTACTTTGTGTAATTTTTGTAGAATTTCTAACCTAGTCCAGATTCGGTGACAGATCTAATACTAAAAAAGTAAGCAATTAAGAGACCATGATGTGCTACTATAAAAATTCCACCAAAAATCACAGAGGCCACACACATCTTATATTTAAGCCCTACTAATTTCAAAACAAAAATCATAAACCAAGGTTGAAATTCGAATTACTAATTGACAGGTTTGACACTTGAACTTGTAAAATCAGAAAAGACATTCCCTCGACTTCTAAAAATTACAAGACTTACATATTCAGAAAGTAATTTTCTAGAACTTGATTATAGACTCAAGAATCACTCAAAAACACAGTGGTATCATTAAAATGGACCCCTTTCATTATGACCCAAAAACCTAACAGCATACCTGGAGATAAATTCAATACAACCCTAACCTTTATTAGCCTTTTAACCTTTTTTTTATCAGCTTTTATCTATGAACAGGTTACAACTTGACGAATTTTTGAACCACATCAGAACTCAAAGGTAAAATTCACAAACATTCACACAGGTGCTTCAATGTCTTTAGAACCCACACGAATTTTCCCAGAATTTATTAGTTAGTTGAAACCCACACGAAAAATACTCAAACTCAGACTATTCAGAAAACCGACCTGCAGTTGTACCCAAAAAGTATCCGCTTCAACTACCTACCAAAACATCAAGGAAAAATTCCCAAAAATTCATGGTATTACTAATCATATAGAAGTTACATACTGAAGTGTTTCATGGCCCAACTCATTATGCGTTTTGAATCAAAAATCGACAAATTGGACTGATTTCAGACTCCCGAATTTTAGATTCAACACTAAATCACACAAAAATAAAAAACACGACCAAACAAACTCGAAATCACTCCAAACCAATTGGAGAAATTAACCAAGACATAAAACTAGGTTTTCCTCAAAAGAAACTGAATTGAAATGTTATATATCATGGCCTATGTCATTCACAAATTTAAGTATACAAGTTGTCCTAATTCTAGAATTCATTTAAGTCATCATATAACGTGTTTAATCATACCAACGCACCCAAGACGTTCAATCTACCACCAAGCCTTCCTTTGTGCACGCCTAGATCGAACGGGAATGGTAGAGAACTAGGTAGCTGTCGTTTATTAGTTTTAGGTTTTAGGGTTTTTTAGTTTTGTGAAGTATGTGTGTGTGATATATATAGGCGAGTGGGGAGGAATTCAAAAAGGAAAATGCCTAAATTATGGGGATTTGATGGAAGACTTTGCCAAATTTAAAACCCATCACGAACCTTGACATGATTCATGATTCCATATGTTTGTGTACAACATATCATTCGGCTAGGGACAAAAATAAAAAACGTGTGACAATTTTAAATGTGTACAAATTATTTCAGCATAAGTCTTATATTCGTATTACATTAATTTGTTCAAATGTTAATTATTTAAATACTTAGGTTATAATCGTAATGAAATATTTTAAATAATTAAACATCTTTTATAAATTCGAGATTGAAGGGTATTTTAACATGTTCAAAAATCTGGGTTTTACAACTCTTCCCCTCTAAAAAAAATTTCATCCGCAAAATTGAAATGAAAACGGAAATGAAGACGTACCAGACTACGAAAAGAAATGAGGGCAACTTGTTCGCATCGATTCCTCGGTTTCCCAGGTCGCCTCGCGTGCTGGGTGGTTCTTCCAAAGAATCTCAACAAAGCAAATGACCTTATTTCTCATGACTCTCTCCTGCCTGTCAAGAATGGCTTTCGGTTCTTCCGGAAGTGACATGTCTGGTTGAATCTGGTCAAAAGGGTATGACACCACATGTAGAGGATGATAGTTGTATCCCCACAAAAGAGATACGTGGAAAACATTATGCACATGTGCTAGCTGAGGTGGAAGAGCCAAACGATAAGACACCTCGCCCACACGTTCCAAAATCTCAAAAGGACCACTAAAACGAGGACTCAACTTGCCCTTAATGCCAAAACGTTTGATGCCGCGAAAAGGAAAAACTTTCAGAAATACTCGGTCGCCAACCTGAAACTCTAACTCACGTTGGTGCTTGTCGGCGTAACTCTTCTGTCTGGACCTGGCTTCCTTAAGCCTCTCTCTAGCAACAGTCACCTTTTCGTTGGTGATCTCAATCATTTAAGGACCCTCAATAATCCGTTCACCTACTTCATCCCACCCAGTAGGTGATCTACACTTACGCCCATATAACATCTCGTATGGTGCCGTCCGAATATTAGCGTGCCAACTGTTGTTATACACAAACTCGACTAAACACAAGTACTAGTCCCAACTACCAGTCCAATCAAGTGCACAAGCTCGTAACATGTCCTTTAACGTTTGGATAGTTCTCTCAGATTGACCATCCGTCTGTGGGTGAAAAGCGGTACTGAACTTAAGACGAGAGCCCCAAACCTTATGTAATGCCTTCCAAAAACGCGAAGTAAACCTCAGATCTCTATCAGAAACAATCGCAACCGGAGTGCCGTGCAATCTAACAATCTCCTGCTGGAAGATTTCTGCCAACTTCGCTACACCATAACCTTTCTTTATCGGTAAGAAATGAGCTGACTTGGTTATCCAATCGACGACTACCCATATCGCATGATGTCCTTTTAGTGTGACCAGTAAACCCGTAATAAAATCCATCGTTATCTCTTCCCACTTCCACTGGGGAATCTCTAACGGCTGCAAAAGACCAGTAGCTCTTTGGTGCTCAATCTTTACCTGTTGACAAGTCAAACACCTAGCAACATACGAAGCTACATCCTGCTTCATCCCATTCCACCAGAAACGCTGTTTCAAATCCCGATACATTTTAGTAGATCCCAGATGTATGGTGAAAGGAGAACTATGAGCTGCTGACATAAAGTGACGCCCCAACCCGGCAAGGGCATCACTATAAATTGTAACGCCCCAACCAGACAAGGGTAGAAGTATCACATTGAACCATAATTGTAGAAATGTTTTAAATCATAATTTGTTTGATATAAATCAAATTGTCAGAAGTTCACTGAGATAAAAATCATAATTTGTCAGAAGTTCATTGAGATTAAAGGGTAGAAGTATCACATTCTCTAGATTTATATCACACACACATACTTCACAGTTGGATATTACAATTTATGGTATCAGAGCGATCGGGTTTGAATCTTCAGGGCTTAGGCCATGACCTGTGAGATTGGGTACATGCTAGGCTTTTGTTTCATCTTTTCTTTCTCGTACTTACATCCATTTGTCTTTCGCTAATCATTTGGTACCGTTTTAGATGGTGAACACACGCAACAGCGCTGGTGGTGGTAACCCTCCCGATTATTATGGTATGGTTGCTCGAGCAGTAGCTGCTGCTATCCCTCATATTCTTGAGACTCTACGAAATACTGACGGGGCTAGGAGCAACAATGAGGGTATTTGTGTGTGGATTGAGTGTTTCAATGAGTTGAAGCCCATCTTTTTCAAGTCCGCTGCTACTCCTACCGAGGCGGAGGACTGGATTACTCATTGTGAGAAGCTGTTTTAGGTAGTGGGTTGTCCTGATGAGATGAAAGCATGTTTAGCCGCTTTCAAGCTTGAGGGTGATGCCCTCAATTGTTGGAAGGTGCATGTTCAGGCGAAGGGCGATAATTATGCTAAGACGTATACTTGGGCAGTGTTTCATGAAACCTTTTATAAGAGGTACATCCCTTTCTCAGAACAGCAGAGTTATGAAAGGGAGTACGGTACGATCCACCAGTCGGGAGAACTCAGTGGAGTACATGGAGCGTTTTCTTAGGTTGGCTAGCTTCGTGGGACCTATTGTGGCTGGGGATGCACACAGACAGGCTCGTCACTACAAGTGGGGATTGAAGCATTGGGTGCTTGACTGTATTGTTAACACGGAGTATGCTGATGTGTCGATGGTTTGTGATGCGGCACGTAAATTGAGCTGTTACATGAGTGTGGAGTGTCGAACAAGAGGAATCGTGATGGGGACAGGATACAGCCTGGGTCTTCTGGGTAGCAGAACCGGGGTTTTGACCATCAGGGTCGTTCTGAGCAGGGTTTTGATCATCGCGGCCGTTCGGACCGTCAGTTTGAGCATAGGGGACAGTTCAACCGGGGACATGATCAGGGTCGACAGGTCCAGAGGGGTTCTGATTATAGATCTTCGGGTAGGCATGGTGACAGGTCGGGTAACACCAACCAGAGGCAGTTTTCGAGGGGCAACCAATAGAACGGGTACTCGGGTTCTGGGTCTTTGCATCAGCAATACCGTTCTGGGAAATCGTCGGGTCAGCAGAGGCATGCTGAGATTTTGACACCCCCACCACTTTGCCCTACATGTTGTAAGGCACATCCCTGGCCATGCCACAGAGCTTCGGGAGCTTGTTTCGAGTGCGGTGCCACTGATCATCGGGTGAAGTATTGCCCGAAGAGGACTAGCATTGTTCCTGCAGGCTCTTCTCAACCTTCTACTTCCTCCGGCCGTGTTTACTCTCTTACTTGCGAGCAGGCGGGTAAATCTACAGGTACCATTATGGGTTTTCTACATATTGGTGATCATACCGCATTTGTTTTATTTGATACTGGCGCAACTCATTCTATTATATCTGTCATATTCTCTAAGAAACTGAAATTAAGCCCAACACCATTAATTCATCCCTTATCTATATCTACGCCTATGAAAAACAACGTTATCATTGATCATGAGTTTGTTGATTGTCCGCTACGTTTTGATGATCGCATACGTTCAGTTAATCTTCTTCCCCTTGACATGTTTGATTTTGATTTGATTCTTGGTATGGACTTGTTGGATTCTCACCGAGCCACTATTCATTGTCATGCGCGGAAGGTTATATTTGGAGATTTGTTTAAACCTGAGTTTATGTACTCTGGTTCCCAACCACTTCGATCTGTTAAGATCATATCTGCTGTGAAGGCGCGTACTTTGATATCCCATAATTGTGCGGGTTTTATCGCTTCTATTCAGGACACTTCCAAGGGGAGTCCCACAATCGACAGTATCCGAGTTGTCCGTAATTTTGCCGATGTATTTCTGAAAGAGCTTCCGGGCCTTCCTCCTAATCGCGCGTAGAATTTGGCATTGATTTGATTCCGGGTGTGGAACCCATTTCTAAGGGGCCCTACCGTATGGCTCCTGCAGAACTGAAAGAGTTGAAAGATCAACTGTAGGAACTCCTTGAGAATGGATTCATTCGTCCGAGTGTATCTCCTTGGGGAACACCTGTACTATTTGTGAAGAAGAAGGATGGTAGTATGAGATTGTGTATAGACTACCGGGAGTTGAATCGTATTAACATCCATAACCATTATCCTTTGCCTCGTATTGATGATTTGTTTGATCAGCTCCAAGGAGCTAAATGTTTCTCTAAGATCGATCTTAGGTCCGGTTATCATCAGCTTCGGGTTAAGGAGCAGGATATCCCAAAGACTACTTTTCGAACTCACTATGGACACTATGAGTTTTTGGTTATGCCTTTCGGACTGACTAATGCTCCGGCAGTGTTTATGGATCTTATGAACCGCGTATTCCGTTCTTTTCTTGACAAGTTTGTTATTATTTATCGACGACATCTTGGTTTATTCGAAGTCCGAGGAGGAGCACGAGCAGCATCTTAGTACGGTTTTGCAGATTTTGAGGCAGGAGAAGTTGTATGCGAAGTTCTCCAAGTATGAGTTCTGGCTTAGTCAAGTTGCTTTCCTTGGTCATGTTGTATCTGCTAGTGGTATCACTATGGATCTGGCGAAGGTTAAGGCTATCACTAAATGGCCGAGACCTACTACGGTGACCGAGGTTCAGAGTTTTCTTGGTTTGGCAGGTTACTATCGGAGATTTATCATGGGATTCTCACAACTCACCTCACCATTGACTAAGCTCATGAGTAAGGGATTGAAGTTTGATTGGACCGATGAAAAAGAATAGAGTTTTGAGACTCTGAAGCAGAAACTTGTGTCAGCTCCCATTTTGACACTTCCATCTGGTACAGGCGGATATCAGATTTATAGTGATGCTTCCAAGAAAGGGTTAGGTTGTGTTATAATGCATCACGGGAAGGTTATTGAGTATGCCTCATGCCAGTTGAAACCCTATGAGGAGAACTAGCCTACGCATGATCCAGAGTTGGCTGCAGTTGTTTTTGCTCTTAAGATATGGAGGCATTATCTGTATGGGGATTCTGTTGATATCTTCACGGATCATAAGAGTCTAAAGTACATATTTACCCAGAAGGAGTTGGATATGAGACAGCATATATGGTTGGAGTTACTCAAGGACTACGACACTAACATTCAGTATCACCCGGGTAAGGCTAATGTAGTTGCCGATGCTCTTAGTCGTAAGTCGGGTATAATTGCTAGTCTGAAATTTGAGCCTATGATTTTGCATGATCTTGAGGTCATGGAGGTGGAGTTCTATCTGCCTGGGTGCGACGGTTATTGGGCTAGCTTGAAGGTTGAGTCTAACTTGATCTTGAAGATTAAGGAAGCTCAGCCTGACGATGGTGAGTTATGGGCCATTGTTCAGAATGTGGAAGAGGGGAAACAGTCTGAATTTCGGGTTGATGATGACGGCATTGTTTGGTTAGGAGATCGTCCTTGTGTTCCGAGTGATCTTGAACTTCGTGAGACAGTTATGTCAGAAGCTCACATTTCTCCTTTCACCATACATCCGGGATCTACTAAAATGTATCAGGATTTGAAACAGCATTTCTTGTGGAATGGGATGAAGCAGGATGTAGATTCGTATGTTGCTAGGTGTTTGACTTGCCAATAGGTAAAGATTGAGCACCAAAGAGCTAGTGGTCTTTTGCATCCGTTAGAGATTCCCCAGTTGAAGTGGGAAGAGATAACGATGGATTTTGTTATGGGTTTACCAGTCACACGAAAAGGACATGATACGATCTGGGTGGTCGTTGATCGTCTAACCAAGTCAGCACAATTCTTACCGATCAAGAAAGGTTATGGTGTAGCGAAGTTGGCAGAAATCTTCCAGCAGGAGATTGTTAGATTGCACGGCACTCCGGTTGCGATTCTTTCTGATAGAGATCCGAGGTTTCCTTCGCGTTTTTGGAAGGCGTTACATAAGGCTTGGGGCTCTCGTCTTAAGTTCAGTACCGCTTTTCACTCACAGACGGATGGTCAATCTGAGAGAACTATCCAAACATTAGAGGACATGTTACGAGCTTGTGCACTTGATTGGACTGGTAGTTGGGACGAGTACTTGTGTTTAGTCGAGTTTGCGTATAACAACAATTGGCACGCTAGTATTCGAATGGCACCATACGAGATGTTATATGGGCGTAAGTGTAGATCACCTACTGTGTGGGACGAAGTAGGTGAACGGATTATTGAGGGTCCTGAAATGATTGAGATCACCAACGAAAAGGTGACTGTTGCTAGAGAGAGGCTTAAGGAAGCCAGGTCCAGACAGAAGAGTTACGCCGACAAGCACCGACGTGAGTTAGAGTTTCAGGTTGGCGACCGAGTATTTCTGAAAGTTTCTCCTTTTCGCGGTGTCAAACGTTTTGGCATTAAGGGCAACTTGAGTCCTCGTTTTATTAGTCCTTTTGAGATTTTGGAACGTGTGGGCGAGGTGTCTTATCGTTTGGCTCTTCCACCTCAGCTAGCACATGTGCATAACGTTTTCCACGTATCTCTTTTGCGGGGATACAACTATCATCCTCTACATGTGGTGTCATACCATTTTGACCAGATTCAACCAGACATGTCACTTCGAGATGAACCGGAAGCCATTCTTGATAGGCAGGAGAGAGACATGAGAAATAAGGTCATTCACTTTGTTAAGATTCTTTGGAAGAACCACCCAGCACGCGAGGCGACCTGGGAAACCGAAGAGTCTATGCGATCCAGCTAGCCTTATTTCTTTTCGTAGTCTGGTATGCTTTCGTTTTGTTTTGTTACCTTTCCTTTTTCATTTTCGAGGACGAGTTGTAAAACCCAGATTTTTGAAAATGTTAAAATACCCTTTAATCTCGAATCTATAAAATACATTTAATTATTTAAAATGTTGCATTACGATTATAACCTAAGTATTTAAATCGTTAACATTTGAACAAATTAATGTAATAGGAATATAAGACTTATACTAAAATAATTTGTACACATTTAAAATTGTCACACGTTTTCTATTTTTGTCTCTAGCCGAATGATATGTTGTACACAAATATATGGAATCGTGAATCATGTCAAGGTTTATGATGGGTTTTAAATTTGGCAAAGTCTTCCATCAAATCCCCATAATTTAGGCATTTTCATTTTTGAAATTCCTCCCCACTCGCCTATATATATATATATCACACACACATACTTCACAAAACTAAAAGCCCTAAACCTAAAACTAAAAATGGCGGCTACCTAGTTCTCTACCATTCCCGTTCGATCGAGGCGTGCGCAAAGGAAGGATTGGTGGTAGATTTAAGGTCTCGGGTGCATTGGTATGATTAAACACGTTATATGATGGCTTAAATGAATTCTGGAATTAAGACAACTTATATACCTGAATTTGCGAACGAAATAGGTCATGATATATAATAATTCAATTCAGTTTATTTTGATGAAAACCTAGTTTTATGTCTTAATTAAGTTCTCCAATTGGTTTGGAGTGCTTTCGAGTTGTTTGGTCGTGTTTTTTATTTTTGTGTGATTAAGTGTTGAATCTGAAATTCGGGAGTCTGAAATCAGTCCACTTTGTCGATTTTTGACTCAAAAACTATAATGATTTGGGTCATGAAACTCTTCAGTATGTAACTTCTATATTATTAGTAACACCATGAATGTTTGGAAAATTTTCCTGGATGTTTTGTTAGGTCTTTGAGGCGGATACTTTTTGGGTACAACTGCAGGTCGGTTTTCTGAATAGTCCGAGTTTGAGTATTTTTCGTGTGGGCTTATACTAACTAATAAATTTTGGGAAAATTCGTGTAGGTTCTAAAGACATTGCAGTACCTGTGTGAATTTTTGTGAATTTTACTTTTGAATTTTGCTGTGGTTCAAAAATTCGTCAAGTTGTAACCTGTTCATAGATAAAAGCTGATAAAAGGGGTTAAAAGGCTAATAAAGGTTAGGGTTGTATTGAATTTATCTCCAGGTATGCTGTCAGGTTTTTGGGTCTTATTGAAAGGGTTCCATTTTAATGATACCGATATCTTTTTGAGTGATTCTTGAGTCTAAAATCAAGTTATGGGAAAGTACTTTCTGAATATGTAAGCCTTGTAATTTTTAGAAGTCGAGAGAATTTCTTTTCTGATTTTACAAGTTCAAGTGTCAGACCTGTAAATTAGTAATCCGAATTTCAACCTTGGTTTATGATTTTTGTATTGAAATCAGTAAGGAATCATTAACTCAAATTGGACAGGGCTTACATATAAAATGTGTTTGGCCTCTGTGATTTTTGGTGGAATTTTTAGAGTAGCACATCATAGTCTCTTAATTGCTTACTTTTTGAGTCTCAGATCTGTCACCGAATCTGGACTAGTTTTGATAAGGAATTTTTGTTCTATAGCTATACTGCCTGAAAATTCTTCAAAAATTACACAAAGTAGAAAACATATGTACCTACCTGGGGTAATTTTTCTAAGGCTCCAGTAGGTGCACAAGTATACTTTAAAAATACGGAAACATAATACATGTTTTGATATTAAAAGCTGAGTTTTCTTAAAAAGGTGGTTACACACTCAAAGTCTATTATATTACTATAATGAGTAACCAAATTCATTTGGACTTAAAGTAATACTTGGTTATTGATCCGTATAGGTTCCGTGAAGTGGGAGTGATCCAGTATCTTGTGATCCATCTATATTTGTTTACTTTTGCTGTTGAATAAGGTACAGATATTCTGTACTCTTTCAGCAAGAGCACAACTACTTTCTCTCTCATGACCTTTCTCTCTCTTCTATATTATTTGCCTATCTTATTTTGGACTGTTGATATTCGAACTCTTTGTTTGAACCTCTGACATTGCATCTTTGATTTGATACATGTGAACTGAACCTTTGATATTAGCTCTTTGATTATTCGAACCTTTGATATTGAACTTTGACTATATGAATGAGACCTACACTTTGATTTGGACTTGTATTTTTTGACCCTTCAGTATTTACCAAGGCATTATCTGTTCCTAGTTATGGGGGGTCCATGACCGTAGCATTGATGTACCAATATTATGACTCTAGTGTGGTTGGAGAGATGTACCACACCGTCACTTATCTGCTATCTGCTATGGCCATTATTATGATTATGAATTGTTGCAGGGGCGTTTGGATGCATCCTAGATTTGTTTGTTATTTGTTTGGGCGACTATGATGATATGGATACATATTATATTTGTTTGGTGATTGGGCATGCGTGCATGCAGTCCCTTTACATTTGGGAGTTGATCACTCCATTGGGCTACTATTTGTTTGGATATTTGTTTGGGCCTGGGGTAAAATACTGAATCCACATTCATACACTTTATACTTAAACTTTGATATCCTTTTGATTATCCATTGACACCATATGTATTCTATCTTTGCATTCCTTTGATTATCTTATCTCGTTTGATCTGTTTTGTTATTTGCTTTATATCATTCCTTTGAGCTTTTTATGCTCGGTAGCTTTTCTTCTCCATGCGGTACTTAAGCTAGGAGCGGGGTTATTAGCTTGGGGATGAGAGAGAGTGGATTACCCTATAGCTTTATTTAAATAATGGACTTTATTTCCTTATCGTTATTTCCGGATTTCGGACATTTGTATCGTACTTTCTTTTGTTTGGTTTCGGAGACACTTGGTGTTGTTTTAGTCCCCTTTTGATACTCTTTTGATAATTTTTATTTAAGGCTTCCACTTTTGATTTGAATCTGTTGTATCTGATATGTCCCCATAAAGTGACGCTTCTACGCTTGCTGGGTTGGGGCGTTATAGATAATACCTCCAAATCTTAAGAGCAAAAACAACTGCAGCCAATTCTAGATCATGCGTAGGGTAGTTCTCCTCATAGGGTTTCAACTGGCGTGAGGCATACGCAATAACCTTCCCGTGCTGCATTAAAACACAACCTAACCCTTTCTTGTAAGCATCATTATAAATCTGATATCCGCCTGTACCAGATGTAACGCCCCAACCCGGCAGGGTAGAAGCGTCACTTTATGGTGACATATCAGATACAACAGATTCAAATCAAACAGCGGAAGCCTTAAATAAAATCAAAAAAATATCAAAAGAGTATCAAAAGGGGAAAAAAACACCAAGTGTCCCCGAAACCAAACAAAAGAAAGTACGATACAGATGTCCGAAATCCAGAAATAATGATAAGGAAAATAAAGTTCATTATTTAAATAAAGCTATAGGGTAATCCATTCTCTCTCATCCCCAAGCTAATAACCCCGCTCCTAGCTTAAGTACCTGCCGCATGGAAAAGAAAAGCGGCTGAGCATAAAAAAGCTCAGTGAACAGATATAAAGCAAATAACAAAACAGTTCAAACGAGATAAGATAATCAAAGGAATGCGAAGATAGAATACATATGGTGTCAATGGATAATCAAAAGGATATTAAAGTTTAAATATAAAGTGTATGAATGTGGACTCACTATTTTACCCCAGGCCCCAACAAATATCCAAACAAATAGTACCCCAATAGAGTGATCAACTCCCAAATGTGAAGGGACTGCATGCACGCATGCCCAATCACCAAACGAATATAATATATATCCATATCATCATAGTAGACCAAACAAATAACAAACAAATCTAGGATGCATCCATACGCCCCTGCAAACAATTCATAATCATAATAATGGCCATAGCAGATAGCAGATAAGGGACGGTGTGGTACATCTCTCCAACCACACTAGAGTCATAACATTGGTACATCAATGCTACGGTCATGGACCCCCATAACTGGGAACAGATAATGCCTGGGTAAATACTGAAGGGTCAAAAAGTACAAGTACAAATCAAAGTGTAGGTCTCATTCATATAGTCTAAGTTCAATATCAAAGGTTCGAATAATCAAAGAGCTAATATCAAAGGTTCAATTCACATGTATCAAATCAAAGATGCAATGTCAAAGGTTCAAATGAAGAGTTCGAATATCAACAGTCCAAAATAAGATAGGCAAATAATATAGAAGAGAGAGAAAGGTCATGAGAGAGAAAGTAGTTGTACTCTTGCTGAAAGAGTACGGAATATTTGTACCTTATTCAACAGCAAAAGTAAACAAAGATAGATGGATCACAAGATACAGGATCACTCCTGCTTCACGGGACCTATACGGATCAATAACCAAGTATTACTTTAAGTCCAAATAAATTTGGTTACTCATTTTAGTAATATAATAGACTTTGAGTGTGTAACCACATTTTTAAGAAAACTCATCTTTTAATATCAAAACATGTATTATGTTTCTGGATTTTTAAAGTATATTTGTGTACCTCCTGGAGCCTTAGAAAAATTACCCCAGGTAGGTACATATGTTTTCTACTTTGTGTAATTTTTGTAGAATTTCCAGGTAGTATAGCTATAGAACAAAAATTCCTTATCAAAACTAGTCCAGATTCGGTGACAGAACTGAGACTCAAAAAGTAAGCAATTAAGAGACCATGATGTGCTACTCTAAAAATTCAACCAAAAATCAAAGAGGCCAAACACATCTTGTATTTAAGCCCTGTCCAATTTGTGTTAATGATTCCTTACTGATTATAAAACAAAAATCATAAACCAAGGTTGAAATTCGGATTACTAATTGACAGGTTTGACACTTGAACTTGTAAAATAAAAAAAGACATTCTTTCGACTTCTAAAAATTACAAGACTTACATATTCAGAAATTACTTTCCGGAACTTAAGTTTAGACTCAAGAATCACTCAAAAAAACATTGGTATCATTAAAATGGACCCCTTTCAATATGACCCAAAAACCTGACAGTATACCTGGAGATAAATTCAATACAACCCTAACCTTTATTAGCCTTTTAACCTTTTTTTATCAGCTTTTATCTATTAACAGGTTACGACTTGACGAATTTTTGAACCACATCAGAACTCAAAAGTAAAATTCAAAAAAATTCACAAAGGTATATAAATGTCTTTAGAAGCCACACAAATTTTCCGAGAATTTATAAGTTAGTTTAACCCCACATGAAAAATACTCAAACTCACACTATTCAGAAAACCGACCTGCAGTAGTATCCAAAAAGTATCCGCCTCAATGACCTAACAAAACATCTAGTAAAAATTCTTAAAAATTTATGGTATTACTAATCATATAGGAGTTACATACTGGAGAGTTTCATGGCCCAACTCATTATAATTTTGGAATCAAAAATCGACAAAGTGGACTGATTTCAGACTCCCGAATTTCAGATTCAACACTTAATCACAGAAAAATCAAAACACGAACAAAACAACTCGAAATCACTCCAAAAAAATTGGAGAACTTAACTAAGACATAAACTGGCTTTTCATCAAAAGCAACTGAATTGAATCATTATATATCATGACCTATTTTATTCACAAATTCAAGTATACAAGCTGTCTTAATTCCAGAATTCATTTAAGCCATCATATAACGTGTTTAATCATACCAACGCACCCGAGACCTTCAATCTACCACCAAGCCTTCCTTTGTGCATGCCTCAATCGAACGGGAATGGTAGAGAACTAGGTAGCCGCCTTTTTTAATTTTAGGTTTTAGGGTTTTTAGTTTTGTGAAGTATGTGTGTGTGATATATATATATATATATATATATATATATATATATATATGTGTGTGTGTGTGTGTGTGTGTGCGAGTGGGGAGGAATTTCAAAAAGGAAAATGCCTAAATTATGGGGATTTGATGGAAGAATTTGCCAACTTTAAAACCCATCACGAACCTTGACATGATTCACGGTTCCATATGTTTGTGTACAACATATCATTCGGCTAGGGACAAAAATAAAAAACGTGTGACAATTTTAAATGTGTACAAATTATTTCAGTATAAGTCTTATATTCGTATTACATTAATTTGTTCAAATGTTAACGATTTAAATACTTAGGTTATAATCGTAATGCAATATTTTAAATAATTAAACGTCTTTTATAGATTCGAGATTAAAGGGTATTTTAACATGTTTAAAAATCTGGGTTTTAAAACTCTTCCCCTCTAAAAAAAATTTTCGTCCTCGAAAATGAAAAAGGAAAGGTAACGAAATAAAACGAAAGCATACCAGACTACGAAAAGAAATGAGGGTAGCTGGCTCGCATAGACTCTTTGGTTTCCCATGTTGCCTCGCGTGCTGGGTGGTTCTTCCAAAGAATCTTAACAAAGCGAATGACCTTATTTCTCATGACTCTCTCCTGCCTATCAAGAATGACTTCCGGTTCTTCCGGAAGTGACATGTCTAGTTGAATATGGTCAAAAGGGTATGACACCACATGTAGAGGATGATAGTTGTATCCCCGCAAAAGAGATACGTGGAAAACATTATGTACATGTGCTAGCTGAGGTGGAAGAGCCAAACGATAAGACACCTCGCCCACACGTTCCAAAATCTCAAAAGGACCAATAAAACGAGGACTCAACTTGCCCTTAATACCAATAAAACGAGGACTCAACCTCCATGAGCTCAAGATCATTCAAAATCTTAGGCCCAAACTTCAGACTAGCAATCATACTCGACTTATGATTAAGAGCATCGGCAACTACATTAGCCTTACCCGGGTGATACTGAATGTTAGTGTCGTAGCCCTTGAGTAATTCCAACCATCTACGCTGTCTCATGTTCAACTCCTTCTGGGTAAATATGTACTTGAGACTCTTATGATCCGTGAGGATATCAACAGAATACCCATACAGATAATGCCTCCAGATCATAAGAGCAAAAACAACTGCAGCCAACTCTAGATCATGCATAGGGTAGTTCTCCTCATAGGGTTTCAACTGGCGTGAGGCATACGCAATAACCTTCCCGTGCTACATTAAAACACAACCTAACCCTTTCTTGGAAGCATCACTATAAATCTGATATCCGCTTGTACCAGATGGAAGTATCAAAATGGGAGCTGACACAAGTTTCTGCTTTAGAGTCTCAAAACTCTCTTCTTGTTCATCGGTCCAATCAAACTTCAATCCCTTCCTCATCATCTTAGTCAATGGTGAGGCGAGTTGTGAGAATCCCTCGACAAATCTCTGATAGTAACCTGCCAAACCAAGAAAACTCAGGACCTCGGTCACCATAGTAGGTCTCGGCCATTTAGTGATAGCCTCAACCTTCGCCGGATCCATAGTGATACCACTAGCAGATACAACATGACCAAGGAAAGCAACTTGACTAAGCCAGAACTCACACTTGGAGAACTTCGCATACAACTTCTCCTGCCTCAAAATCTGGAAAACCATACTATGATGCTGCTCGTGCTCCTCCTCGGACTTCGAATAAAACAAAATGTCATCGATTAAAATGATAACAAACTTGTCGAGAAAAGAACGGAATACGCGGTTCATAAGATCCATAAACACTGCCGGAGCATTAGTCAGTCCGAAAGGCATAACAAAAAACTCATAGTGTCCATAGCGAGTTCGAAAAGCAGTCTTAGGGATATCCTGCTCCTTAACCCGAAGCTGATAATAACCGGACCTAAGATCGATCTTGGAGAAACATTTAGCTCCTTGGAGCTGATCAAAAAAATCATCAATACGAGGCAAAGGATAACGGTTACAGATGGTAATACGATTCAACTCCCGGTAGTCTATACACAATCTCATACTACCATCCTTCTTCTTCACAAATAGTACAGGTGCTCCCCAAGGAGATACACTCGGACGAATGAATCAATTCTCAAGGACTTCCTGCAGTTGATCTTTCAACTCTTTCAGTTCTGCAGGAGCCATATGGTAGGGAGCCTTAGAAATGGGTTCCGTACCCGGAATCAAATCAATGCCAAATTCTACGTCGCGATTAGGAAGAAGGCCCGGAAGCTCTTCCGAAAATACATCGGCAAAATTATGGACAACTCGGATATTGTCGATAGTAGGACTCTCCTTTGAAGTGTCCTGAATAGAAGCGATAAAACCCGCACAACCGTGGGATATCAAAGTATGCGCCTTCAAAGCATATATGATCATAACAGATCGAAGTGGTTGGGAACCAGAGTACACAAATTCAGGTTTAAACAAATCTCCAAATATAACCTTCCGCACATGACAATCAATAGTGGCTCGGTGAGAAGCCAACCAGTCCATACCAAGAATCAAATCAAAATCAAACATGCCAAGCGGAAGAAGATTAGCCGGACGTATGCGATCATCAAAATGTAGCGGACAATCAACAAACTCATGATCAATGACAACGTTGTTTTTCATAGGCGTAGATATAAATAAGGGATCAATTAATGGTGTTGGGCTTAATTTCAGTTTCTTAGAGAATGTGACAGATATAATAGAATGAGTTGTGCCAGTATCAAATAAAATAAATGTGGTATGATCACCAATATGCAGAAAACCCGTAATGGTACCTATAGATTTACCCGCCTTCTCGCGAGTAAGAGAGTAAACACGGCCGGAGGAAGTAGAAGGTGGAGAAGAGCCTGCAGGAACAATGCTAGTCCTCTTCGGGCAATACTTCACCCGATGATAAGTGGCACCGCACTCCAAACAAGCTCCCAAAGCTCTATGGCATGGCTCGGGATGTGCCTTACCACATGTAGGGCAAGGTGGTGGGGGTGGAAAAATCTCATCATGCCTCTGCTGCCCCAACGAGTTCCCAGAACGGTAGTGCTGATGCGAAGACCCAGAACCCGAGTACCTGTTCTGTTGGTTGCCCCTCGAAAACTGCCTCTGGTTGGTGTTACCCGACCTGTCACCATGCCTACTCGAAGATCTATAATCAGAAACCCTCTGGACCTGTCGACCCTGATCATGTCCCCGATTGAACTGTCCCTTGTGCTCAAAATGACGGTCCGAACGACCGCGGTGATCAAAACCCTACTCAGAACTACCCCGATAGTCAAAACCCCGGTTCTGCTGCCCAGAAGACCCAAACTGTATCCTGTCCCCATCGATTCCTCTTGTTCGACACTCCACCCTCATGTAACAGCTCAATATTACGTGCCGCATCACAAACCATCGACACATCAGCATACTACATGTTAACAATACGGTCAAGCACCCGAGACCTTCAATCTACCACCAAGTCTTCCTTTGTGCACGCCTCGATCGAATGGGAATGGTAGAGAGCTAGGTAGCCGCTGCTTTTAGTTTTAGGTTTTAGGGTTTTTAGTTTTGGGAAGTATGTGTGTGTGATATATATAGGCAAGTGGGGAGGAATTTCAAAAAGGAAAATGCCTAAATTATGGGGATTTGATGGAAGACTTGCCAAATTTAAAACCCATCACGAACCTTGACATGGTTCACGATTTCATATGTTTGTGTACAACATATCATTCGTCTAGGGACAAAAATAGAAAACGTGTGATAATTTTAAATATGTACAAATTATTTCAGTATAAGTCTTATATTCGTATTACATTAATTTGTTCAAATGTTAACGATTTAAATACTTAGGTTATACTTGTAATGCAATATTTTAAATAATTAAACGTCTTTTATAGATTCGAGATTAAAGGGTATTTTAACATGTTCAAAAATATGGGTTTTAAATTTGGCAAGTCTTCCATCAAATCCCCATAATTTAGGCATTTTTCTTTTTGAAATTCCTTCCCACTCGCCTATATATATCACACACACATACTTCACAAAAATAAAAACCCTAAAACCTAAAACTAAATTGTAATGCCCCAACCCGGACAATTTAAATTCTCCGAAACCGAACAATGGGAGAAGGTATTTTAAATTGTCCCCTTGTCACCATAAATTTATAGTGAATTTATAGTAAAATCACTATAAATTCGAAATTTATATCTGCCCTGTACAGATATAAATCTCGAGAATGGATTCATTCATCCAAGTGTATCTCTTTGGAGAGCACATGTACTATTTGTGAAGAAGAAGGACAGTAGTATGAGATTGTGTATAGACTACCGGGATTTGAATCGTATTACCATCCGAAACCGTTATCCTTTGCCTCGTATTGATGATTTGTTTGATCAGCTCCAAGGAGCTAAATGTTTCTCCAAGATCGATCTTAGGTCCGGTTATCATCAGCTTCGGGTTAAGGAGCAGGATATCCCTAAGACTGCTTTTCGAACTCGCTATGGACACTATGAGTTTTTGGTTATGCCTTTCGGACTGACTAAAGCTCCGACAGTTTTTATGGATCTTATGAACCGCGTATTCCGTTCTTTTCTCGACAAGTTTGTTATCGTTTTCATCGACGACATTTTGGTTTATTGAAGTCCGAGGAGGAGCACGAGCAGCATCTTAGTACGGTTTTGCAGATTTTGAGGCAGGAGAAGTTGTATGCAAAGTTCTCCAAGTGTGAGTTCTGGCCTAGTCAAGTTGCTTTCCTTGGTGATGTTATATCTGCTAGTGGTATCACTATGGATCCGGCGAAGGTTGAGGCTATCACTAAATGGCCGAGACCTACTACGGTGACCGAGGTCCGGAGTTTTCTTGGTTTGGCAGGTTACTATCGGATATTTCTCGAGGGATTCTCACAACTCGCCTCACCATTGACTAAGCTGATGAGGAAGGGATTGAAGTTTGATTGGACCGATGAACAAGAAGAGAGTTTTGAGACTCTGAAGCATAAACTTGTGTCAGCTCCTATTTTGACACTTCCATTTGGTACAGGCGGATATCAGATTTATAGTGATGCTTCCAAGAAAGGGTTAGGTTGTGTTATAATGCAGCACGGGAAGGTTATTGAGTATGCTTCACGCCGGTTGAAACCCTATGAGGAGAACTAGCCTACGCATGATCCAGAGTTGGCTGCAGTTGTTTTTGCTCTTAAGATCTGGAGGCATTATCTGTATGGGGATTCTGTTGATATCTTCATGGATCATAAGAGTCTCAAGTACATATTTACCCAGAAGGAGTTGAACATGAGACAACATAGATGGTTGGAGTTACTCAAGGACTATGACACTAACATTCAGTATCACCCGGGTAAGGCTAATGTAGTTGCCAATGCTCTTAGTCGTAAGTCAGGTATGATTGCTAGTATGAAGTTTGAGCCTAAGATTTTGCATGATCTTGAGCTCATGGAGGTGGAGTAAACAATTTATGGTATCAGAGAGACCGGGTTTGAATCTTCAGGGCTTAGGCCATGACCTGTGAGATTGGGTAGACGCTAAGCTTTCGTTTCCATACCGCATTTGTTTTATTTGATACTGGCGCAACTCATTCTATTATATCTGTCACATTCTCTAAGAAGCTGAAATTAAGACCAACACCATTAATTAATCCCTTATCTATATCTACGCCTATGAAAAACAACGTTATCATTGATCATGAGTTTGTTGATTGTTCGCTACGTTTTGATGATCGCATACGTCCGGCTAATCTTCTTCCACTTGACATGTTTGATTTTGATTTGATTCTTGGTATGGACTAGTTGGCTTCTCACCGAGCCACTATTGATTGTCATGCACGGAAGGTTATATTTGGAGATTTGTTTAAACCTGAATTTGTGTACTCTGGTATCTCCGATTCCAGAATTCATTTAAGCCATCATATAACGTGTTTAATCATACCAACGCACCCGACACCTTCAATCTACCACCAAGCCTTCCTTTGTGCATGCCTCGATCGAACGAGAATGGTAGAGAACTAGGTAACCGCCGTTTTTAGTTTTAGGTTTTAGGGTTTTTAGTTTTGTGAAGTGTATGTGTGTGTGATATATATAGGCGAGTGAGGAGGAATTTCAAAAAGGAAAATGCCTAAATTATGGGGATTTGATGGAAGACTTTGCCAAATTTAAAACCCATCACGAACCTTGAAATGATTCACGATTCCATATATTTGTGTACAACATATCATTCGGCTAGGGACAAAAATAGAAAACGTGTGACAATTTTAAATGTGTACAAATTATTTCAGTATAAGTCTTATATTCATATTACATTAATTTGTTCAAATGTTAACGATTTAAATACTTAGGTTATAATCGTAATGCAATATTTTAAATAATTAAACGTCTTTTATAGATTCGAGATTAAAGGGTATTTTAACATGTTCAAAAAAATCTGGGTTTTACAACTCTTCCCCTCTAAAAAAAATTCATCCTCAAAAATGAAAAAAGAAAGGTAACGAAACAAAACGAAATCATACCAGACTACGAAAGGAAATGAGGGTAGCTGGCTCGCATAGACTCTTCGGTTTCCCAGGTCGACTCGCGTGCTGGTTAATTCTTCCAAAGAATCTTAACAATGCGAATGACCTTATTTCTCATGACCCTATCTTGTCGATCCAAAATAGCTTCGGGTTCCTCAGAAAGAGACATATCAACTTGGATCTTATCCAAAGGATAAGACACAACATATAGCGGATGGTAATTGTATTCCCTCAGAAGAGATACATGGAATACATCATGAACATGCGATAACTGTGGAGGTAGATCCAGACGATAAAAAACCTCCCCAATACGATCAAGAATCTCAAATGGTCCAATGAATCGATTATCAGAAATGATTACCAAGGTCAAAATAAAGATGAAGTACGAAAGAAAAAGTTAAAGAAGGAAACCTAATGTCTACCCAATCTTCACAGGTCATAGCATAAGCTCTACAGGTCGAACCTAGGGCTCTAATACCATAGATTGTAACGCCCCAACACGGCAAGGGTAGAAGCATCACTTTATGGTGACATATCAGATACAACAGATTCAAATCAAACAGCGGAAGTCTTAAATAAAAATTATCAAAAGAGTATCAAAAGGGGACTAAAACAACACCAAGTGTCCCCAAAACCGAACAAAAGAAAGTACGATACAAATGTCCGAAATTCGCAAATAACGATAAGGAAAGAAAGTTCATTATTTAAATAAAGCTATAGGGTAATCCACTCTCTCTCATCCCCAAGCTAATAACCCCGCTCCTAGCTTAACTACCTGCCGCATGGAAAAGAAAAGCGGCTGAGCATAAAAAGATCAGTGAACAGATATAAAGCAAATAACAAAACAGATCAAATGCGATAAGATAATCAAAGGAATGCGAAGATAGAATACATATGGTGTCAATGGATAATCAAAAGGATATTAAAGTTTAAGTATAAAGTGTATGAATGTGGATTCAGTATTTCACCCCAGGCCCAAACAAATATCCAAACAAAGAGTAGCCCAATAGAGTGATCAACTCCCAAATGTGAAGGGACTGCATGCACGCATGCCCAATCACCAAATAAATATAATATGTATTCATATCATCATAGTAGCCCAAACAAATAACAAAAACTATAAATTGTAACGCCTCAACCCGGCAAGGGTAGAAGCATCACTTTATGGTGACATATCAGATACAATAGATTTAAATCAAACAGCGGAAGTCTTAAATAAAAATTATCAAAAGAGTATCAGAAGGGGACTAAAACAACACCAAGTGTCCCCGAAACCGAAAAAAAGAAAGTACGATACAAATGTCCGAAATCCGAAAATAACGATAAGGAAATAAAGTCCATTATTTAAATAAAGCTATAGGGTAATCCACTCTCTGTCATCCCCAAGCTAATAACCCCGCTCCTAGCTTAAGTACCTGCCGCATGGAAAAGAAAAGCGACTGAGCATAAAAAGATCAGTGAACAGATATAAAGCAAATAACAAAACAGATCAAACGCGATAAGATAATCAAAGGAATGCGAAGATAGAATACATATGGTGTCAATGGATAATCAAAAGGATATCAAAGTTTAAGTATAAAGTGTATGAATGTGGATTCAGTATCTTACCCCAGGCCCAAACAAATATCCAAACAAATAGTAGCCCAATGGAGTGATCAACTCCCAAATGTGAAGGGACTGCATGCACGCATGCCCAATCACCAAAAAAATATAATATGTATTCATATCATCATAGTAGCCCAAACAAATAACAAAAGCTATAAATTGTAACGCCCCAACCCGGCAAGGGTAGAAGCATCACTTTATGGTGACATATCAGATACAACAGATTCAAATCAAACAGCGGAAGTATTAAATAAAAATTATCAGAAGAGTATCAAAAGGGGACTAAAACAACACCAAGTGTCCCCGAAACCAAACAAAAGAAAGTACGATACAAATATCCAAAATTCGGAAATAACGATAAGGAAATAAAGTCCATTATTTAAATAAAGATATAGGGTAATCCACTCTCTCTCATCCCCAAGATAATAACCCCGCTCCTAGCTTAAGTACCTACCGCTTGGAGAAGAAAACCGACTGAGCATAAAAAGATCAGTGAACAGATATAAAGCAAATAACAAAATAGATCAAACGAGATAAGATAATCAACGGAATGCGAAGATAGAATACATATGGTGTCAATGGATAAAGGATATCAAAGTTTAAGTATAAAGTGTATGAATGTGGATTCAGTATTTTACCCGAGGCCCAAAACAAATATCCAAACAAATAGTAGCCCAATGGAGTGATCAACTCCCAAATGTGAATGGACTGCATGCACGCATGCCCAATCACCAAACAAATATAATATGTATCCATAGTAGCCCAAACAAATAACAAACAAATCTAGGATGCATCCATACGCCCCTGCAACAATTCATAATCATAATAGCAGATAAGGGACGGTGTGTACATCTTTCCAACCACACTAGAGTCATAACATTGGTGCATCAATGCTACGGTCATGGACCACCCATAACTGGGAACAAATAATACCTGGGTAAATACTGAAGGGTCAAAAGTACAAGTCCAAATCAAAGTGTAGGTCTCATTCATATAGTCAAAGTTCAATATCAAAGGTTCGAATAATCAAAGAGCTAATATCAAAGGTTCAGTTCACATGTATCAAACCAAAGATGCAATCTCAAAGGTTCAACCGAAGAGTTGGACGGTAGTATAGATTCATTCTTCCGAGTGTATCTCCTTGGGGAGCACCTGTACTATTTGTCTAGAAGATGGACAGTAGTATGAGATTGTGTATAGACTACCGGGAGTTGAATCGTATTACCATCCGTATCCGTTATCCTTTACCTCGTATTGATGATTTGTTTGATCAGCTCCAAGGAGCTAAATGTTTCTCCAATATCGATCTTAGGTCCGGTTATCATCAGCTTCGGGTTAAGGAGCAGGATATCCCTAACAATGCTTTTCGAAATCGCTATGGACACTATGAGTTTTTGGTTATGCCTTTCGGACTGACTAATGCTCCAGCAGTGTTTATGGCCCTTATGAACCGCGTATTCCGTTCTTTTCTCGACAAGTTTGTTATCGTTCTCATCGATGACATTTTGGTTTATTCAAAGTCCGGAGAGGAGCACGAGCAGCATCTTAGTACGGTTTTACAGATTTTTAGGCAGGAGAAGTTGTATGCGAAGTTCTCCAAGTGTGAGTTCTGGCTTAGTCAAGTTGCTTTCCTTGGTCATGTTGTATCTGCTAGTGGTATCACTATGGATCTGGCGAAGGTTGAGGCTATCACTAAATGGCCGAGACCTACTACGATGACTGAGGTCCGGAGTTTTCTTATCGCGTTTGATCTGTTTTGTTATTTCCTTTATATCTGTTCACTGATCTTTTTATGCTCAACCGCTTTTCTTTTCCATGCGGCAGGTACTTAAGCTAGGAGCGGGGTTATTAGCTTGGGGATGGCAGAGAGTGGATTACCCTATAGCTTTATTTAAATAATGGACTTTATTTCCTTATCGTTATTTTCGGATTTCGGACATTTGTATCGTACTTTCTTTTTTTCGGTTTCAGGGACACTTGGTGTTGTTTTAGTCCCCTTCTGATACTCTTTTGATAATTTTTATTTAAGACTTCCGCTGTTTGATTTGAATCTGTTGTATCTGATATGTCACCATAAAGTGATGCTTCTACCCTTGCCGGGTTGAGGCGTTACAATTTATAGTTTTTGTTATTTGTTTGGGCTACTATGATGATATGGATACATATTATATTTGTTTGATGATTGGGCATGCGTGCATGCAGTCCCTTCACATTTGGGAGTTGATCACTCTATTGGGCTACTATTTGTTTGGATATTTGTTTGGGCCTGGGGTAAAATACTGAATCCACATTCATACACTTTATAATTAAACTTTGATATCCTTTTGATTATCCATTGACACCATATGTATTCTATCTTTGCATTCCTTTGATTATCTTATCTCGTTTGATCTGTTTTGTTATTTTCTTTATATCTGTTCACTGAGCTTTTTATGCTCAGCCGCTTTTCTTCTCCATGCGGCAGGTACTTAAGCTAGAAGTGGGGTTATTAGCTTGGGGATGAGAGAGAGTGGATTACCCTATAGCTTTATTTAAGTAATGGACTTTATTTCCTTAACGTTATTTCCGGATTTCGGACATTTATATCGTACTTTCTTTTGTTTGGTTTCGGGGACACTTGGTGTTGTTTTAGTCCCCTTTTGATACTCTTTTGATAATTTTTATTTAAGACTTCCGCTGTTTGATTTGAATCTGTTGTATCTGATATGTCCCCATAAAGTGATGCTTCTACCCTTGCCGGGTTGGGGCGTTACAACGATTATAAATATTGCTATACGAATTATACACGAATGAAACGGAAACCATTCATTAAATACTATAAACTGAGCAAGTAATAACTTACCTCGATACTGATACAATGACGAGGAAGCTGTTACCAAATCCATTGCCGTCATCTACAAGTTCCTCGGTCCCGACCAAAGCAATTCACGAACATTCTCGAACTCGACCGCAAAACACGGTTATAATCACCGATCAATATTCTCAACCTAGTAGTTCGATAAACAACAAGTTCGATAACAATCAACAATCGATAAAATCAATTCACAAACCCAATGGCTCAACAATATCTCGGTTAAACACAAGTCTGATCAAACCAACTTAAACTATCACGAATTCATAACCGAAATAGAATATACTACCCTGCTTGTTGACTTAGCGCACGTTAATCACTCAACGTAGCGTGCGTTAAGTTGCTCCCGTAAGCGTGCGCTAGCCAGTAGGCTTAGCGTGCGATAATGACATGCAGTTGCATGTATTTTAGATATCGATCAACATATGGCGATTATCAAGAACACTACGTGATCTTGAACCAAGTTCAAAGCTATCAAAACAACGAAATCCGATATCCTTTAACATATTAGTAATCATCCAACTCTTAATCCAATCCATATATTCACATATCATCTTCTTCCTCAAATATCAACATCATGAACACGAAGAACCTTAACAACACTTCCCTAATCTAACATTACAGAGATTAATCATCAACAATGACATCAACATCCGTAGAGGAGGAGAAGGATTAACCAACTTATCTCAAGAAAACGACGTATAGAATTCAAATCACACGAATCATATTAATATCATCATACTCCAGTAATCCATCTCATAATCATGTTTATCAACTTGTTTATATGATAATCGTTAACTCAAGAACATCAATCTTTAATCCAAAATGAAATCCAAAGGTGAAGAGTGATTACCTTGTATAGACGAACCAAGAAGGAGAACAATCAACTTCATTTCAAGAATCATCAATAACTTCAAGAACAAGACTTTAATCCATGTTTCTCAGCTTAATCTTGTTAAAGATCATCATCTCTCAGTGTTTGGAACCTCAAACTTCTCTCTAAAAACTCTCTCTCTTGAAATAAAGGAAGGAATGGCCAAACGAACATAATTCACATCTGCAATCATATATATACTGATTGTTATTAGCGTGCGCTACTTTTCCTTAGTAGCGTGCGCTATCATGGTCCAGAGGTGACTATTTTGCTTCGCACATCAGCTTACGTACGTAATGCCCATGCAATAACGTACATAAATTACACTGTCTAGCGCACGCAATTTCTTAGACCTTAGCGTGTGCTAATCGTAGTTGACTTGCTACAGTCCACACCTACCCCCGTGTCCCCACATGCCAAAAGCACTGATGAGGATAAGTTTCCTTTTTGTCCGATCTGCAATTAGCATGCGCTAGTCCTTAGGTTTTAGCATGCGTTAGTACTACATTACAACATCCGTTGACTCATCGGCACATGCACCGAAAGTGGCCGGGTCCACACGTAGATTACCTCTGAGCTGTTCTGCACTAGCGTACACTAACATATGCCCGTAGCGTGCGCTATACCTGCACGATAGCGTGCGCTATACATGAGTATTAGCGTGCGCTAACAAGGTTATATTTAGCCATTTTCAGCTACTCTTGTCCAACATATCGACATGCAGAATACGAACATACGGCATACGAAATACATATACTCAACACATTATATCCTCAAATGCCATTGTCGACCAAATATGACAATTATACCAATACTGACATCTCAGTATTTAATTTATTTTATCTATAATGTACAGATTCCACACTGTAAAATATAACTCGGATAAAATAATATTAAACAAGAGTAGTAGAAATTACGAATATTACATCATGGGCCTTTTGAGTGTTATTAAATTCATTCAATATATTTTCGAAGGTATGAGATGTATTTACAGGAATAATTGAGGTAGAGCTTACCTCATCATCATCGCCGTCTTCATTATCCTCATTAATTTTGGCCATAGAGCACATGTAGGCTTTATCTTCTATCTCATCATCAGACGAGTCACTGTCAGTGACCACCTGAAGACACTCAGTCTTTGTTGATGCGGGCGAAGCTTTTGATTCTCCAATGAAGGCCTTGAGTTTGTTCTTCATCCTGTTTCTCCAGTCATCAAACTCGTTAATAGGAAACATAGGTACTTGTTAATCAGTGAGGTATCCACGTCTAAGAATAGAAAATATAATGAAGGTTTCAAAAACAAAGTGATTTTAAGGATCTGATTCTTTTAAAAATACGACTGATTCTTTTTAGAATCAACCGCTCCGATACCACTTGTTGGCCACTAAGTATACAGAATACAGCTTGGAAAGTGTTTAAGCGACAAGCTATACGATTTTCAAATAGGAGTGCGTAGCAGAAGTCTTGAAACAGTAAGTTGCTGTAAATACAGCAACTAGGTTTTATCTCTGGTTTGCTTAGTGCGTACAGGGTTTTGCAGTGTATACTTATATAAATCACAGTTTATGAAAATAGTAATGGCAGAAGGTAAATAACACAGTATTTAAAGTGGTTCGAGGTAAACCCCTCTACGTCCACTGGTCCTCCACACAGAAGTAAAACGTTTATTATAAATACTGTGTACACAACTACGTATTTATAATCAAACCTATAAATGTATCGTTCACACAGATTGATACAAAGATCGTAGCTTTCAACCATTCACACAGATTGGTTAAAGCTAACACTTGACTAGCTTCTTCACACACAGTTCCGAAGCTTTGTCTCTACAATGCAGATCCATTACACACAGTTCAGGAAAAGCAAGACTTTCTCAGTCCACACAGGACTAATGGTTTTCTTCAATGTAAGATCACGGGTTGAACAACAACTTGATTTTCTTGAGCTTCGAGCTGATGATGTGTTGTTCAAGGTTGAGCACTTGTATATTTCTTCTCTTGGAATAGGCAGTATGCTTGAAGAAATATGTTTGCTCAGATATATTCGTGTACGTGCGTATATCTTGTTCTAACTGATCTTCAAACTCTTGGGGATATATATAGCCTTTGGAAAGTAGATCCGTTTGGAAAGATCCGTTGATCAAAAGTCCGTTACAACTGGATGGTTGACTTGTATAGACCAAGATCCGGATTTTGCGTTGTTTGAAGATCTCTGTCAGTTTTAGTATTTAAATACTTTATCCTTTCAGTATTTAAATACTTCTTTTTAAACGGGACTTGACTTTAGCGAATAACAAAGATTCGTTTTCAAACGATCTTCAGTCCTGTTTCGATAGGTATTGAAGATCTTAATACTTTACAGCTTAAATGCTGTATCCATTTGTGCTGTAGGCTATAATGGAAAAGTCGATGTATGGAGTGTTGTTGTATGAAGAGACAGCTTCCATACTTGTCGCTTTTAGACTCTGTTGCTGTATGATGGCAATGCGAAGTTTTCGATACAGGATCAGCAACCTTCAATCGACTTTCGATACAACTGCTTGCTGTATGCTGGGCATTTATCATCTTGCTGTATGATAGCTTGTTGTATGAAGCTTGCTGTTTGGTAATTATCAAAACAACATTGTTTTTACCAACAATACCATCACCCCTTTCGAATCTTGCTGCCTTGAAATATCTTGACTTTATCAGAAAATAATTTCCATGATTCTTTCCCTGCAATATTTATACATTATAAGGCCTGATATTTGCTGATTTCTCTAGCAACAATTTCACTGGTCCATTTACCAATTCTTGCATGGATGAAAAATACATGTATTCTAGGCCTACCGTTTCTCCCTCTAATACGTCAATCTTGGTCTAGTCCATTAATGTCCCATGCTTCACTATTTGGCAGTATTTCTGTTGCTTCCATACTCATCTTTTTGCTCATTGCACTTGTTCTCAGATGGAAAACTCAAAGACAGGCTGCCATAACAATTGACAGTGCCAACGATAGACTGGTGATGACACCAGAACCTACATCCAGTGAGGGACTTCTGGGAAAGAAAATAAATGAGCCCCTGAGCATTAACATCGCAACTTTTGAGCACTCATTGTTAAGGATAAAAGAAGGAGAGCCTTGGCGCAGCGGTAAGAGCTGTTGTCGTGTGACCTATGGTCACGGGTTCGAGTTCTAGGAGCGGCCTCTTGACAATTTAATTGGCAAGGAAAGGCTTGCCCCCTATACACCCTTGTGGTGGGATCCTTCCCCGGACCCTCGTCTTGCGAGGACGCTTCGTGCATCGGGTTGCCCTTTATTGTTAAGGATAAAAGTTGCTGACATCTCGTCCGCAACTGAAAATTTCAGCAAGAGTTATATTATTGGTGATGGTGGATTTGGTAGAGTGTATAGAGAGAGCATCATTACCGGGAGCACGTACTATAGATGTGAAAAGGCTCAACGGTGGCCACTTGCACCGGTAACGCGAATTCTTGGCTAAAATGGAAACCAAGGTCAAACATGAAAATATGGTTCCGTTGCTCGGTTACTGTGTGTTTGCAGATGAGAGGTTCTTGATATATGAATACATGGAGAAAGGGAGCCTAGACTTTTGGATGAGGAAGCAGGCAGATGCAATGGAGGCACTTGACTGGACAACCCGTTTCAAGATTTGTCTGGGTTCTGCCTGAGGTCTTGCCTTTATATTCGATCTAAATCACGAAGAATCTTAATTTTCTGAGGTGGATGTCAGACAATTTTTTATCTTGGGTGAGAATGTCAGTATAATTTTGTGAACCTCCTCCAAGATGAATATCAGATAATTCATCCACATGCCAATATGCCTCCACCTCTCTTCCATGATTCTTATTTCAGTCCCTTATATAGTTTCTAAATAAGAATTTATGAAGAAAACAGATGGTTATGGGAAGAAATACAAGAAAGGAAGCTGAAAGGCAACACATAGATTAGAGGAGCTAATTATGTCTTCAAATCTATTAACAAATATTGAGAAGGGAGAAGAAAAAGAAGAAAAATTGAATGATTTTTTTTCTTACAAACTATAATAAATAAAATAACATAAAAGTAAGGCTAATTTTCCATTTTCTTTATTTATTTACTAAAACCAAGGTTACTTTTGAAATTCACAATTTTTTAACTTCAGTTTAAATTAATATACTACAATCTTAATGTCTACCGATATGTAGATAAGTACAATAACTACCTATCCTAAGTATTTTTCTAGGCTTCAGTTTTCTTTAATATTAATTTTTTTTCAAGTTCTTTTTATTTTTGTAGGGTTTTCTAGCTTCATTCTCTTTTATGGATTTTTTGTGGGGTTTTATATTCGCATGTCTCTTTCATATTACCTATACATAGATATAAATATTAAGATTGTAATAAATAACTTTAATAAATAAAAAGTAAAATTTCAATTTACCAAATTACGCTGCTAGGAAAAAACATGTCGGCTAGCCGAGCAAAAAATAACTCTCTGGCGACCTATGGAGAACAGAACGATCGGTCGTTGGAACAAAAAAGTGGTCGAAAAAATACCCAGTCGCCGGAGCTTCACCGGTGGCCTATTCCCAACTGGAGGTCTGACGACGGCTGGCCGGCAGCCACAAAGTGTATGGGACATTGTGTTTTTCCTTTATAGGATATTGTACTAATTGCAATATTGTTTGTCATTCAATTCATGCTTGTAAAAGTCAGCGGCAGCATGAGACTATGAGAGTAAGCATGACAAATCTCTTGCTTCGGGACCATCTAGAGGTCGTACAATCGTCAGGAATATAGAGCTAAAGCGCTACAACTAATAATACAGAAACATCCCCTATAGATACTCTGAATGCATTTGAACCCTCAAGGATCAGTAGTCGGATGAATTGCCCCCAGCTCACACTACTTCTGTTGTGGTGACAACTAAAGGTGCCAACATTACGCTGACCTTGGTTATTGCTTCAAATGAGAAGCCCACTTTTCCGAACATGGATAGTGATCCTTCAGTTATCCCTGCCATGGATGTTCTCACTCGGATCACATCCGCTCAGCACATGATTCAGCCAGCATCAGGTTCCGTTCCGCATAACAACAATCTTCTAGCGTTGATGGTTCACAAGAATGGCTCCTCCACATATTCAGATGTTAATGTTAACTATGTTGACGCTCTGGCTCCTCCCACTTCAGTTCAGCATACGACTTAGGCCATGGTTACATCCGATCAACACACGGTTCAGCACACTGGTCTTCTTCATTCCCATTCGGCTACTCCTATGAGATACCTCACTATTATTCCACATGCTCAGACAGATCTGCCCGTCCAGGCCGCACATCTTAGAGATGAGGCTCCGTTATCGTTCAAGTAAGAAAATATCGGCCCGAGATTATCGAGGAACGGGTTGCAGTATATGTTAGTTGGACCACATTCCGAAGCAAGAGAAATAAAGACCAGTTATCACGCTTCAAGAGTTTCTATTTACTGGCGTGGAGGGAGGGTTGGTCATAGAGCGCGTAATAGAAAGCCACCCACAACATATACCAATTACATCTCCATGACTTTTCGTTCTTTTGTTGATTTATTTTTACAATTTTGTTGGAATTTGTTAGCTTTCAAGATTTTATTTCTTTTGACTGCCCGTATGGGATCATCTTGAGATTTTTCACTTTATTACCCTTTTGTTTATTAATTTGTTCCTGCAATTAAATATTATACACTAGAATTAATAAACAATAATTGTCTGAGATTTATGCTCTTCTTGAAGAAAATATTTCACCAGGATCTAGTTCAAACTATGCAAATACGCTATTGTATGATAATAGTCACGACCAACAAATCACAACATACAGTACAACCCCTCACATAATTTGTCTAATATTATATAGGCTGTGAACTATTTTTATTACCTTACTAGGCATCGATAATCTGTATGGCACCAACACACCATATGATCTACAATATAAAATAAATAGACGATATTCACATAACCATACTGTGAAGTAATATGCCAAACACGTGATGAAATATAATTAATATTTTCATAAATAATACAGGTAAATAAGGTAATACATGCATAAAGTATGTTTTGCAGTATACAATCCTAACAAATTTCAATACAATTATGATAGATTTTTTATGCAGAAGGGCAAATATTAGGAAAATACATAAGATGAACAATTGTTTTGCGAGAATATGATGACGGTTTATTTACTATGTTTCCATATTTTAAGAACTATAATTTTAGTAGAATCATGATTTAATGTTAGGTAGGTTTGTGAACTACTGTAGGTAAATTTATAATGTGGTGGTTTATTTCTTGTTTTGCATTTTGTTGTGTCGAGAATTATACTCTCCGACCGGCGATCGCTCCAGAGATCGGGCGACCTAGCCATTGCCGAGCAAACAAGGCAGACCTGCCGACCAGCGACCAGGCGACCTAGCCTTAGCCCGGCAGCCAAGATAGATCGGCCGACCGAAGGTCCCAGGACAAGTCCTGGTGCCGAGCGATCGACATCTAAGACGATCGTCTCTCGGTACTTGGCGATCGACTCCTGGTGACCGACTAGCAGACGATCATCTCTCGGCACTTGCCGACCGACCCTTGGTGACCGACCGATGCCGACCCTCGGTGACTGGCCGATGCCGACCTCTGGTGACCGGCTAATGACGACCGCCTCATGCCGCTCGAAGCCGATGATCATCCAGTCGGCAAAAGCCGAAGCCCAGGACACAACCCACGTGCAGGGCCGAGACAAGATCCGTATTTCACGGATCATTGACCACAGCCTGTCAGCATCTTCCCACTAGCCGACAGGCCCGCCGAAAGGTGTCAGTAGGACCGCATGTGACAGTGACACCGGACGCGTGCTGGCTCCTCATTGGACCGCGCAGCTGGCTGCCAGCAGCAGCCTTGGACTTTAGGCAGACAGCCCATGTGACCTGAAGACGATCGCCCCATTATTTTAGTGGCCGAAAGGCAATCGCCCGCCAGGAAACAAGGCTTCTCAGCCCCTATAAATAGAAGGCTGCCTGCACTTGAGAAAAGGCTTCAGAACTTCAGCACCCACGGGATAATACTTACAACTTGGCTTTCTCCTACTCTTGGCAACAGCTATCTCTCGGTTCATTCTTCTCTCTCCGCCTCTCTCATGCAGAAGACGATCGGCCGAGAGCAAGAACATCAAGGCTTCGCTCAAGAGCTGGATTAACAGGGTCTTTTTACACTCATTGTACTTAGATTCTCACATTAATACTTGTATCCACGAATATTTGTATTAATAACATCTCGCGAGAGCATTCAAGCCCGGGCCTAACAAACCCGGCAAATCTTGTGTTATTCACACCCTCTCGGAAGTGCTCCCGCAACCTTGTTTGTTGTCCGTCCATTCCAGTAGTATTTCATCTTCGGATAAATATTTTGGGCAACAACAATTGGCGCTAGAGGAAGGGGGGTATCTAACCCTCAATTTTTTATTCCTACCGTCTCGAAGAACACTCACTGTTCTCCGGGGCATATACCTGAAGAAACACCCACTGTTCTTTAGAGAAAGCTTTCAGAATCATGTCTTCCGCTTCCGCGTCGAGGAAAGCTGCTGGCCAGCCTGCCAAACGCCTCGTCCCGTCTCAGTCCGAGCCACAGCTGATGGCGGAGGGTAGCCGCCACGGTCCGAGATGCTCGATCCCGCCCCTGGGGGTGGGCCCAAGTCTCTCGCTCGATCGGTTCCGAACCGCAGAACAGATCGAGGAGGCTATGGCCATCCTACAGGAGCAACGGAGTGCTCTCGACGTGCCTCCCGCTATCACCCCCTCGGCCATCCGTTGGAAGACCAAATGGAAGTTCAAGGCATTGCTGACCGAGCGATCGCCAGGAGGCTCCCGATCGCAAGGAGAGGCGCTCGCCAGCCGGGGCACCTCGATTTTCGATCGCCTTGGCAGCAACCCATCTTGGCGACCGGGGCAGTCCGTCCCCAACCACGAGACGACGGAGTTCGAGTCCGTCACCAGGAGCTCGGCCTATCCGACTCCCAGAAGGCAGCCCAGTCGTCTGGCTCCCCCTCGCCAAGTAACCGAGATCCGCAGCAGCGGAGTCAGGAGATCGGTACACGATCGCCTCGGCTCCCGCTCCAAAAGCCGATCCACGAGCAACCGAGCCTCGGCGATGGCCGCGATGCAACGCCAGCTCGACGACATGAAGGCGCTCCTAGAATCCGGGGTAGGCGCCAAGAACAAGATCGTCGGGCCGAGCGAGCCGCTCGCACTCCACATCGAGCTCGCCCCCGTGCAGCATAAGATCTCCCCTCCGCAAACACCTTTGTACGAAGGGAGATCAGACCCCGAAACACACCTGAACAAGTTCAACATCTACATGACCGGGTGTGGGGCATCTGACGCGACCAGGTGCCAAATGTTCCCTCTGACGCTGGACGACCTCGCCCATAGATGGTACACCTCATTGCCGCCTCGGTCCATCGGCTCCTTTAACCAACTGGCGACCAACTTCACAGCGTACTTCGCCACCAGGGCCGCTCGGCCAGAAGGTCCCCATCGCATGTTGCGGATCAAGCAAGGGGAAGAAGAGTCTGACTCGGACTACATCGACCGGGTAGACGAGATCATCCTCAATGGCGAACCCATAAGCGATGAGATCGCCTTCTACACGGTTCTAGGAGGATTCCATGGTCTTTCGCCTATGTTCAGGCATCTCACGAAGGTCTAACCGTCGACCTACACGATCTTCCGAGCTAAGGCCGCAGACTTTCTGGCCAGGCAAAGGTTTCTTCTTAGCCTGTGAGCAGCGCGATCGGCGCCCGAGTGACGATCTCTAGCCCGCCAACCCGATCGCCGATATCAATTTATAACGCGATCGGCAGCCAGACGACGATCACCAGTCTTCCAGCCCGATCGCCATCATCAAGCTACATCACCAAACCCGGAGGACTCGTTCGCCATCGACAGTTCACCATCTAACATGATGGACTAAGGCACGAGATCGCCTCCACCGCACATCATACAGCCATGGTCCTGGTAGTCGATGGAACCGGCTGCTTCGGCCATGCAAGGTCCCTTTGGGCCAAGATCGCCCGCCCTTCGTTTAAATACGAGGCCGGCGTAGTCTGAGGGCCCTCCAAAACTAATCAGTGGACACGATCGCCCGTCCACAAGGTCCATCATCTAACATGGCGAACCCAGACAATGCGACGCGTCACTACCCCCGTCTCAACGTACACCGTCGAGGTTCGCCATCTTCATGGCGGGCCGAGGTGGAAGCAGAGCTAACAAGCCGCGGACGTGGAGTTGAATCATCCGACGCTGCCCCGCGTAAGGACTCCTCTAGACCAAGACCGCACACCCTTCGTTTAAATACGAGGCGAGGCGCAGCCTAACAGAGGACCCTCACAATAAAATGAGTCACGAGACAGTAAATGTCGTTCGCGCACAAGACACGGTCATGGAGTCGGTCCATCGAACTCCGCGACCGTGCACGGTTCCTCAGCGACGAAACAATCAAGTTTCTATGAGGGATCGGCCCATGTTGTTTTTTGCAGGTACAAAACCGAAAGATAGCTAGCCAATCGACCAGATCGCTCAAGTCCGAAGCCAGAGTCCGCTCAACGGTTCGCCCGTCCTCAACCTACATGATCGCCAGCAAGAACCACCTCGCCTCATGTCTTCAACATCGGAGCAAGCTGGGGGGCAATTGTTGTGTCGAGAATTATACTCTCCGACCGGCGATCGCCCCAGAGATCGGGCGACCTAGCCGTTGCCGATCAGCCAAGGCAGACCTGCCGACCAGCGACCAGGCAACCTAGCCTTAGCCCGACAGCCAAGATAGATCGGCCGAATGAAGGTCCCAGGACAAGTCCCGGTGCCGAGCGATCGACATCTAAGACGATCTTCTCTCGGTACTTGGCAACCGACTCCTGGCGACCGACTAGCAGACGATCATCTCTCGGCACTTGCCGACCGACCCTTGGTGATCGACCGATGCCGACCCTCGGTGACTGGCCGATGCCGACCTCTGGTGACCGGCTAATGACGACCGCCTCATGCCACTCGAAGCCGATGATCATCCAGTCGGCAAAAGCTGAAGCCCAGGACAGAACCCACGTGTAGGGCCGAGACAAGATCCGCATTTCACGGATCATTGACCATAGCCTGTCAGCATCTTCCCACCAGCCGACAGGCCCGCCGATGTAATATCCGCAATTTTCGATTTTCGGTAAATTTCTTTTTTTTTTGGCCGGAGTCCGTTTTGACGACTCGCTCATGATCGTTTCGTCATTTTGAGAATGATTAATTCTGCACTTTTTGTCATCCGAGTTCGTTTCGGTATTGTTTTGTTGAATTCCGAGCTTTTTAGCGACTTTTCCGCACTTGAGCTCGATTCTTGCGAATCTCGTCCGAAACTGTTGTTTCGAGTTTCTCGTAAGTTCATTTGATGTTATTATTCATGTTGAGAGCTTTGGTTTGGTGTTTCGATCGCGTATCGTGATTTTCGGACATTTTGGGCCCCGGGATACCAGTTGTGATTTTGTGATATCGTGATGATTGAAAACTGATTTGATTGCCAATGTAGTATTCCGGAATATTTATGGCAAATGATTTCTGATTGAGATGATTTCGTAAAACCGTTTTTGTATATAATGTTGTGTAATTGTGTACTTGCACTAGCTATTCGAATGCTAACCCTTTAAATGGGGGAAATGCGTCTTATGCATTTCAGGTACCGGGAGGGCTGAGGAGCAGGCACGGGACACGCACGCAAAGGATGGGCTGGCTTGATGATGTGGCTCGAGTCTGCATTTTTATGTTCTGTCATTGCATGGTCGAGTATTGAAGTTAGACGGTCTATTTTGAAACTTGGTTTAAGTCCCCTGCGTGGGCAATAAATTGGTATTTAACCTCTGTTCATGTATTACGTTAAAAATGTTTTGGCCGAGGCCACGACCTTATTTACTTTTGAATGCATCATTCGGGATTACATTGTGGTTTATATGTCATGTGTTAGCCTGGTAGACCTCGCGAGGGTTCTACGGCGTGTAATGTTCCAGTTGTGAATTGGGGTGTTACATTTATGGTATCGGAGCGTAGGTTTTGAATACCTAGGCTGTCGGTGAATTTTGGGTCTGTCAGTTGCGTCATTAGAGTCAGTCGTTGAGCCTAATATCATCATGCTACTGTCTTTTCGTGCGACCCGTGGCTGTAAGTCTCCTCGAACTCTTATATCTCTGTAATTCGTTTTCTTGCGCTGTTCGGAATCGTGACTTGTGTTACCAACTTTGTGAATTGTGAATCTTTCTGATCTGGTTCTTTTCTTATTTTCTTTCAGTATGTTGAGAGGTCGTGGTAGACTGGCTAGGGGACGCGGCCGAGGCCGTGGTCGGGGTGCTGATAATGAGGAGGGCTCACTTTCTCAGTCCTCTGCGGACTCAGCCTCTCACTCAGTGTCGTCGGGTAATAGTGCCGACGCCAGGGCTACTGCCGTACTTCAGCAGTTGGTAGACCAACTTACTCAGATAGCTCAGGGTGGGCGCCAGAATCCGCCCCCGACACCGGAAGAGGAGGCTAGTAAGTGGCTTCAGGCGGTGACTAAGATGCACCCTCCTCGTTTCTCCGGATCCTCTGACTCCCTCGGTTGGGAGAATTGGCTCTTTCAGATGTCCAGGACCTTTGATGCCGTAGCTTGTCCTGAAGACAGGAGGGTACATATTGCCCAGTACCTCCTGGATAAGGAAGCTGCGGAATGGTGGGAGGCCGTTGTGCCCAGAGACCGTCGAGCTACTTGGGAGAAATTCAAGGCTGCTATGGAAGCAGAGTATTGTCCGCCGCCAGTCAAGGAGCGCAGAATTGTGGAATTCTTCACCGCTACACCTCAGGATGTGCCTATTTCTCATGCCATCATTTCTTACAATCAGCAGTTGGGTTTCGTAAGAGATCAAGTAAGAACGGAGGCTGATAAAATCCGTTACTTCAATATGCGAATGAAGCCGCATATTAGGCGAGTATGGCACCTCTCATGTGTGCCACTTTGAAGGAATACCGTGATCGCGCCCTAGCGATCGAGATGGCGGTTCCGGAATCGAGTCGGTTTCGGAAGTTAAGAAGCGAAGACTACCGGTGGATTCCCGACCGGGAAGGGTGGTCGGGCCGAGGTCTCGCTCGCTCCCATACCGGGAAGAGGCCGTTACATCGGCCGGTGGATCTCGTGGTAACCGATTCGATCTGTCACGCTTCGGTGGTGGTTTGTTTTAACTGCAACCAATATGAGTATTTGATGAAGGATTGTCCTTTTCCTCCAGTTACTTGCTACACTTGCGGGCAGACCGGGCATCGGGCGACTCATTGTGAGAGAGCCACTAGGGCCGCTAGAGTTCCGACTACCACTACCGATCAGAGGGATCACAATACTCCAGCTACTCAGGTTCCGCAAGGTTCGGGTCGCGGTAGAGGTCGGGGACAGCCGGATCGCCGCGCAGCCTCGAGTTCGGGTTCAGTCCACCCCCGATTGTACCAGATGAGGCGCATAGAGGAGGCGGACATTCCGGTGGCGTCAGGTACCACTCAGATCCTTACTCATCCAGTTTCCGTGCTTTTTGATTCGGGTGCTACCCATTCCTTTATTGCATCGGATTGTGTGAATCGTATTGGCTTTAACTACTTGTTTGAGTGTGAACCGTTTGTGGTGGGTACGCCTAGCGGGGATCGTATGGTTGGGGACCGGGAAGTTAGGGATTGCCCCGTGAGGATCGGGAGCCGAGACTGGCCCTCGAACCTCATTGTTATCGACCTCAAGGGTGAAGATTTAATCCTCGGGGATGATTGGTTAGAGCGTCACGGTGCTATCATGAACTATCGGACTCGTACTATCTCGATCGTGGCCGAGGATGGCACCGAGCATACTCATCTACCGTAGCCGTAGATCGGGGAGCGTGATTAGCGCCTTGAAGGCGATGAAACTTCTGAACCAGGGTTGTGTCGGCTACTGGTGTTATGCTCTGAAGGCGGAAGATGGTGGAGTTGGCATGTCGACAATTCCAGTTGTTAGTGAGTATCCCGATGTTTTCCCAGACGACTTGCCAGGGTTACCACCGCAGCGAGAGGTGGAGTTTCCTATCGATCTTGAGCCGAATGCAGCCCCTATTTCTCGAGCACCGTACCGCATGGCACCGTCGGAGATGATAGAGTTGAAGAACCAGTTGGGAGAATTGTTAGATAAAGGGTATATTCGACCGAGCCCATCGCCTTGGGGTGCGCCCGTACTTTTCATTAAGAAGAAAGATGGGTCACTTCGTTTATGCATCGATTATCGAGAATTAAACAAGCTGACCATCAAAAATAAATACCCTTTGCCCAGGATTGACGATTTGTTTGATCAGCATCAGGGGGCGACAGTCTTTTCGAAGATTGATTTGCGATCGGGCTACTACCAGTTGAGGATTCGAGACGTCGATATTCCGAAAGCTGCCTTTCGGACGAGATATGGCCATTAAGAGTTTGTGGTTATGCCTTTCGGGCTAACCAATGCCCCAGTAGTGTTCATGCAGTTGATGAACAAGGTTTTTATTGAGTATCTGGACAAATTCGTAGTCATTTTCATCGACGATATTCTTATCTATTCACGGAGTCGGGAGGAACACGCCTTACATCTCCGAATTGTATTAGACACTTTGAGGGCTGAGTAGTTGTACGCGAAGTTCTCTAAGTGTGAGTTTTGGCTAGAGGAGGTGACGTTCCTCGGGCATGTGATTTCAGCAGAGGGAGTCTGGGTAGATCCGCAGAAGATAGAGGCAGTGATAGCTTGGGAGCCGCCTAAGAATGTGAAGGAGGTGAGCAGTTTTCTGGGTCTTGCCGGATATTACCGCAGATTCGTTGAGGGGTTTTCTAAGATCGCTAGACCACTCACTCAGTTGCTCCAGAAAACTCAGAAGTTCGAGTGGACTGCAGACAGGCAGAACAGCTTTGACGAGTTAAAGAGACGTCTGACTACCGCACCCGTTTTAGCATTGCCTCAGGGGAACGAGGATTTCGTAGTGTATAGTGATGCTTCGGGCCATGGTCTAGGATGTGTTTTGATGCAGAGAGACAGAGTGATTGCTTATGCGTCCCGCCAATTGAAACCTTATGAAGTAAATTATCCCACGCATGATTTGGAGTTAGCTGCGGTCGTTTTCGCCTTAAAAATCTGGAGGCATTACCTCTATGGGTCATCGTGTAAGATTTTTATGGATCACAAGAGTCTGAAGTACATCTACAGCCAGAAGGAGTTGAATATGAGGCAGCGTAGGTGGTTAGAGCTAATTAAAGATTACGACCTCGAGATACTTTACCATCCGGGTAAGGCCAACGTAGTGGCTGATACGTTGAGCCGAAAACCGATGGCTTTGCAGATGTTAGAGGTACTTACGCCGCAGAGTAGGATCCAGCGAGATTTCATCTGTCAGAATATTGAGGTTTGGGTTCAGAGACTTCAGGGCCAGTTATGTGCGTTAGAGATCACTTCGTCCTTGACTGATGATATTAAGGCGAAGGAGTATGACGATCCGTTTTTGGTGCAGTTGAGGGAGGACGTGAGGAAGGGGAAAGCCCCTGGATTTGTGGTTCACGATGATGGAGTTTTGAGGTTTCGCGGCAGGCTTTGTGTACCGAGTGATATTGAGCTGAGACAGAAGATCTTGAGTGAAGCTCATGCTACACCTTACTCCATACATCCTGGTACGAGTAAAATGTACAAGGATGTGAGGAGCAGCTACTGGTGGAGTAATTTGAAGACAGATGTTAGCGAGTTTGTGTCGAGGTGTCTGACCTGTCAGCAGGTTAAGATCGAGCATCAGCGACCCGCGGGACTGTTGCGACCACTTCCTATCCCGGAGTGGAAATGGGAGGATATTTCTATGGATTTCATGACCAGTATGCCTAAGACTCGGACAGGAATGAACATGATTTGGGTCGTTGTTGATCGACTAACCAAATCAGCTCATTTTCTAAGTATTAAGGACACTTTGGGGCCGGAGAGGCTTGCACGAGTGTTTGTTGCGAAAATAGTGAGATTGCATGGGACCCCTAAGAGTATTGTTTCGGATCGTGATGGCCGATTCATATCACATTTTTGGCAGGCCGTTCATAGAGCTTTGGGAACCGAGTTGAGACTTAGTACATCCTACCACCCTCAGACAGACGATCGAGCGGACGATACAGACGCTAGAGGATATGTTACGAGCCTGTGCTTTAGATTGGAAGGATGATTGGGAGTCGCACTTACCGTTAATCGAGTTCACGTACAACAATAGTTGGCACGCCTCGATTAAAATGGCACCATTTGAGGCATTATATGGGAGAAGGTGTATATCGCCGTTGTGTTGGAACGATGCGTCCGAGCTGATTGGTACCGAGCCCGACATGATAGTTGAGACGAGAGAGAAGATTGCTCTGATTCGTGATAGATTGTTGATGGCCCAGAGTCGGCAGAAGTCTTATGCCGATACCCATCGCCGACCGTTGGAGTTTGAGGTAGGAGACCATGTGTTGCTTAAGGTGTCGCCGACACGGGGAGTTTACCGCTTCGGTCGGAAGGGTAAACTTAGTCCGAGATTTATTGGACCGTTCGAAATTTTAGATAGAGTTGGAGAGCTTGCGTATCGGTTAGGCTTTCCGCCGTCCCTGAGCCACGTGCATAACATATTTCATGTTTCCCAGCTTAGGAAGTACGTATCGGACCCTAGCCATATTATTGATTTTGGAGAGATCGAGTTGGGGCCCGACATTACCTTCGAGGAGAGGCCGATTCAGATCTTAGAGCGTCGGGTGAAGCAACTCAGGCACAAAACCATTCCTTTGGTTAAAGTGCAGTGGTCGAGGCATGGATCCAAGGAAGCCACGTGGGAAACGGAGGAGAGTATGAGGTCGAGATACCCCGAGTTATTCGTGTTGTAAGTTTCGGGACGAAACTTATTTTTAGGGAGAGATAATGTAATATCCGCATTTTCTATTTTTAGTAATTTCTATTTTTAGTGTATATTCGTTTCGGATAACTCGCTTGGCACTGTTTTGGAATTCTGAACCTATTTTGTTCTTGGAGTTTCTCCGCTTAGACGGGTCTCGATGATGTTTTTACGTAATTTCAACTTGTGGTGTATTTTGTCTCATGCGTATTCGATTCTCCGTAAACTCGTTCGATTTCGTCATTTTCTTACTTCCATGAGTTCGTATGCTTGATTAGAGCATGTTGTGAGTTTCGAATTGTTAATCCGACGTTGTGTCGTGATTTTCGGATGTTTGGGCCGTTTTTGTAATTTCCTAGATATTTAGGGAATTTGTTCCTTGTTCGACTTTGGTTGTGTACCTCAGATCGTTTTGGGGTTCCGTACTTCCATTTCGTGTTATTGTTGCCCAAATATCGATTCCTATTGCTTTTATTCTCTTTCCGGATCATTTTTCGTCATTTTGGGACCCGAGGGGGGGTGTGGGCCGCGGCACAAGGATTGTGCGCCGCGGCACACACATTACCCAGTTGTTGGCCGAGCAGTGTGCCGCGGCACAAGGATTGTGCGCCGCGGCACACAGTCAAGCCGCGGCACACTTGTCCGGCCGCGGCACACCTGTGTGGCACTCGCGGCTAAAACCTCTCAGACTGCGTGCCGCGGCATAGTCCGGCAGGCCGCGGCACATGCCGAGTCCGAGCCTCGGCACACTTCGAATGAGCCGCGGCACAACGAGCGGTCACCAACATCTGGCGCAATTTTGGCCTCGTGCGGCACAGTTTAGCTGAGCGGCGGCACACAACGCGGTCAGCGCTATATCTGTGTTTTTATTCAGCGAAAGTCACTCATTTTTCCTTCCTTCCACCGTGCGCGAGAGAGAGAGGGTTGAGAGGGGGATTTTTTTCTCCATCTACCTTTTGATTGTGTGTTTTTCTTCATCTTCCTTCGATCGTGTAGCTCGGATTGTGGATCTAGCACGTGTTCTTCGGATTATAGGGCTTGAATCTTCAAGAGGTGAGAACTCCTTTAACCCTAGTATGATTTTGGGGAGGGTTTGGTGGTGATCTTGTGTTTTAATCCGGATTAACCGATGTTGTTATTAGATTTTGATAGTATTCACGTGACCCTTGGTTTTCTTGTTATTGGTTGGGATGAAATCCCGTTGTTACACCGTTGACCGATTTCATTTCCTTATGCACTCTTGGTGTCCGGTGAATTGTCCCAACGGGTAGAATTAGGATTAATTCTTACCTTTCCGCATTATTGAGACTTGTTGTATACCGTTATTGTGTTAGGAGCGGATTTGGGAGGATTGTTCGGACCAAAACCTATTCCTTCGTGTTTCCCTTGTTTCATCGTGTTCAAGGCAAATACATGTATTACATTCCGTTATGTATGTTGTGATTTTCGAAATGAATGATGAATGGTGATTTTTGGGTGCGTGAGTTGTGTTCCTTCCACTCGGAGTGTCCGACGGGATGTCTGGGGGTCGATACTAAGGGGTACGGCCGCGGAAGTGGACTTGGGTGCGTGTGTGATTGAACTTCCACCCGGAGTGTCCGACGGGATGTCTGGGGGTCAATACTAAGGGGTACGGCCGCGGAAGTGGTATCCCACCCGGAGTGTTCGACGGGATGTCTGGGGGTCGATACTAAGGGGTACGACCACGGGATACCAGTTGTGATTTTGTGATATCGTGATGATTGAAAACTGATTTGATTGCCAATGTAGTATTCCGGAATATTTATGGCAAATGATTTCTGATTGAGATGATTTCGTAAAACTGTTTTTGTATATAATGTTGTGTAATTGTGTACTTGCACTAGCTATTCGAATGCTAACCCCTTAAATGGGGGAAATGCGTCTTATGCATTTCAGGTACCGGGAGGGCTAAGGAGCAGGCACGGGACACGTACGCAAAGGATGGACTGGCTTGATGATGTGGCTCGAGTCTGCATTTTTATGTTCTGTCATTGCATGGTCGAGTATTGAAGTTAGACTGTCTATTTTGAAACTTGGTTTAAGTCCCCTGCGTGGGCAATAAATTGGTATTTAACCTCTGTTCATGTATTACGTTAAAAATGTTTTGGCCGAGGCCACGGCCTTATTTACTTTTGAATGCATCATTCGGGATTACATTGTGGTTTATATGTCATGTGTTAGCCTGGTAGACCTCGCGAGGGTTCTACGGCGTGTAATGTCCCAGTTGTGAATTGGGGTGTTACAGGAGTTGGCCCCGGCCGAGTCATGACCGGGCAATCTGGGCCCAGGCCGGCACTGGCCGAGTCACGGCCGGTAGTGCTCGGCAGCTTCTGGCCGAGTCACGGCCGGTAGTGCTCGGCATCTCCTGGCCGAGCAGGCCGCACCGTGGGCCGCGGCACATGCCGGCAGGGCCGCGGCACACTCTGTGGCATTTTTCGGCCAAACCGACTGTACCGGGTGCCACGGCACACGCCGGCCGAGCCGAGGCACACTGCCGACCACTGGGAGCCATTTTTGGGCCTGTGCCGCGGCACACTCCCGCTGGGCCGCGGCACACTGTGCAGCCTATTTATGGCCCTGCAGACGTTTTCTTCAGCCATTTTCACTCGGTTTTCTTCTCTTCCGCGGCTGGGGGTGTATTGATCATAGAGAGATGTTGTTGGACAATAAATCCATGAAGTCTTGGAGTTCATATCATCAATCATCAATCCTATAACATCCTCCGATCTACCGAATCAGGTCAGATTTCCTAGAAATCTAGTTTTGGGGAATTTGGGTATTTTGGTTGTTTTCGTCCGATTAATCCGATTTAACTTAGGATTATGATGGATTGATGAATATTTAGATGTATTATATCATTTCCTTTATTATTCCATGGTTGGATCGTATCGATTCGTTGTTTGGGTCGAGTTCTTGACCGACGCCTTGAAGGTGTCCGGTAAAATGTCTTAGAGGGGTTTTCGGGCGTTCTACGATTATCCTTCCTCGTATGATCGATGATTTATTGATTATATTGTTGTTAGGGTCGAGTTTATTGTGAAGAAACCGTGTTGAATCCTTCCGTTCGTTGTTATCTTCCTTTTCGTTAGCATCGGGCGTTCTGAAGCTTCCCGGTTGAGCCATGCCCGTTCGCGGTTGCGTGATCGTGGTATCGAGGCAAGTACCTTGTCCATACATTTCTTGTTTTGTGGATATGATGATTGGTGATCGTCTTGGTATGTGTGTGTGTTTGTTTGAAACGAGTTTTTCAAAAGATTCGACTAGCCTCGTTAAAGGCTCACTTTCAAAACGTGTGTGTTTTGTAAATTGTGTGGGTTGTAAGTGACTATGTGAATCCTATGGATATGTTTGGTGTTGATGTTGCGCTTGATAACACGTGTGTGCATATATTATCTCATTTTTGGTGCGTTGTGATTTGACGATTATGTCGTGCTTTGTGTTTGTTGCCTTTGGTGGATTGTATGAATATCCTTGTTGTGACGTGTTAATTGTGTGAATGTATTTCGCTCACCTCGGGAGGGTCTGACGGGATCACGGAGGGAGTCCAATGGTATAGCCCTGGATTCACGAGTGCGGTTGTTTGTTTTGTGAATGTATTTGCTCACCTCGGGAGGGTTCGACGGGGCCACGGAGGGAATTCCAATGGTATAGCCCTGGATTCACGAGTAAAACTTCACGAGTGCGTGTGTATGTTTGGTGAATGTATTTGCTCACCTCGGGAGGGTTCGACGGGGCCACGGAGGGAATTCCAATGGTATAGCCCTGGATTCACGAGTAAAACTTCACGAGTTGGTGTATATGATTTCGAAAACGCATTATGCTCACCTTGGGAGGGTCCGACGGGGCCACGAAGGGAATCCAATGGTATAGCCCTGGATTCACGAGTTGGTGTTGTATTTTTGGTGACCAAGGTTTACGTATCTTGGGCGATTATATTGTATTGATTTTATGTCCGCCGAGGACACGTGACATGGGTTTTAACCCTGTGAATTGTTGTTGGTTTTCTAATTGCGAAAACAAAACCTTTGGGCTGTGACCCCTGTTGATTTTGGAAAGATAAGGATTCGGTAATCTTAAATTGTTTTCTATTAAAACTCTCGAGGGCATTTTAAACTGTTTCATAAATTGTTTCCCCTTTAATTATTGTTTTTTTCGGTTTTGGAAATATCTACCCAAACTCTTGCCTCGGGAAGTACTTTTTGTTTCGTTTGGATCTTTGCGGATTCCTAGTTATTGTTATTCGTGGAATGTGAATTGTATGGCTTGTATTTTTGCACTTGTACTTGCACTAGCGAAACAGTGGAGTTTTGCTAACCCCCGAGTATTCGGGGGGTGGATGTCTATTTTTTGCATTCAGGTTTTGGGAGCATAGCACAGGGTCGGCACGAAGGATGATGAAAGATGAACGATACTAATCACATGAAGATCTGTTGCTATCGTATTGGTCTAGTTGTATTTTCGTTTCCGCTGCAGTATATTTTTCCCGTTGTACGGGTGTGGTTGTATTTTGACCCCTGCGTGGGCATGAGTTGTATTTGAGTTGTACGTATTTATTGAAAGACCAAATCGGTCTATTGAGTCATTTTAGCCTTAAAGGCGATGTTTGATTTTAGTTATCGGCTTGGTAGGTCCTCGAGGAGAGGGTCTACGGCGTGTAATATCCCTGAGCGGATTGGGGGTGTTACAGAATGGTATCAGAGAGCTTAGGTTGTGGAAACCTAGGCTGTCGGGTCAGTGGTGTCTATTGAGTTTTGTCTCGTCGGATTTTGTCTGACTGAGTCGTGTCGCGACGCGTTGTCTGAGTTTGTTGGTCGTGATTAGTATTGATGGGCGATCATCATCTTCGTGCGACCTGTGGAAGTAAGTCTCCCTTCTTTGTGTTGTGCCTCGTGTGGCACGAGCTATTTGTTTGATTTTGTGTTAAGTGATGGAACCTTCATGTAGATTCTTGGTTTCGTGATGCATTCGTGTGATTCTCTTATTTCGTTTGTATGAGGAGTGTTGTCATTATTATGTCTTTTTTACTGTGATAATTGACTGTTTGTCTTCCCGGTAAAAGACATGTATTGTCTTGACTTTGTGCGATTTGATGCATATATTATAATATGTTTAAACGAATATTGTTACATGAGCATTTTGGGCATTCTAGCCCATTGAATTATTTTTGAAAACCTTGAGTATCTTAGAAAATAAATTTCGAGACGTACTTTTAAAATGAATCGTTTTCTCGTGGTACTTCCAAGGTGCCACAATATGTTTCAAAATTCTTTTACCTCGAGGACCAAAATGTTTTGAGATATTTTCAGTGTTTTATAAACACTTTTACTTAGACCCGAGGGTTGAATATTCTGAAAGATTTTCACTAAGAGAAAGTGTCCTCGTTTTTCTTATCAATGAGAAATGGTTCTCCAAAGTCTCGAAAATGATGTTTGTTCAACTTTTTGTAAAATGATACTCAAGATCAACCGGTGTTTTTCTAAATTATTTTCAAAAGGGTGGTTTTCATTTTTTTTTAAACCTATCAATTCCCGTTTGCGTTTGGGAATGCATGTATGATGTTGGCTTTGTCGTTATGATGTTGCTCCCGAGTATGATCGAATTGGTGGCATGAACGTCGAGGCGTTGCCACGCATTTGTTGTACTAGCCCTCTGTGAGAGGTGTGAATTAGTATTTACTAATTGTCGCCTCGTGGTGAATTGTGTGTTGTCGCACGAGTGTGAGCTGTTGGAGCTTGGTTTTGTACGTTTGTGTATATGTGTGATTATTTCGTGATGTTTGTAATTATGTGCTGGTTATCATTCGGGCCGTTGAGGTCGCCGAACGATACCGTCGTTGCTGTAAGTGTTTGTGTGTATTATTTTACGATGGTAATCGTTGTATATGATATGTGTTATGATTCTTTGTTGCGCTGAGTTGGCATCTCCGGGTTGTTGTTTTGTGATGTTATGTTCCATTGTACCTAGCATTTGTATTTTCGGTATGCCGAGCAGAGGCATTTCAATCGTGATGTGCCGGGGCATGCACGTGTAAATTGTCCTTCTCGTCGGTAACACATTTCAAGTTTGGACTCGAGGGACACCGAATTCAGTTTTGCGAATTGGCTACCGAGACTTTCGGAGTTCGCACTTCAGCACAGATATCAGGATTGGCTTTGAGAGGCCTTCGGAAGATGTTTCTGTCGGCTGCTTGTCGTCTTGTCACCTTGATTTCGTTGTTGCGAGTTTCGGGGACGATACTTCTTTTAGAAGAGGTCGAATATAATACCCGTATTATTTTTGGCTCCTGCATTTTCTCTTTCTCAATTCTATCGGCTCGCTCGTGTTCGTTGATACTTTCTGAACTTGTTCTGTGTTCCGGTTTCATCGTTCGAACGAGCTGTGATCTTGTTGTGGGTCGATCTGATTATCGCTGTGACTTTTTTGAGTTCGGTTCGATTCTTGTGAACCTTGTTCGGAAGTGACATCATCTGGTTTTATTAGTTCTTTTATTCGAAGTGGATCGGATTTGGAACTCTTGTGTTTTCGACTCTGTCGACTCGTTTATGTTCGTTGACATTTCTGAGCTTGTCCTGCCCCTTGCTTTTGTTGATCGAACGAGTGTGGTATTATTTCGGAATAACTCGTTTGTCATTGTGACTTTTCTATTGCTATTCCCTTTCCTGTGGATCTTATATGAGTGCATATCTTGTTGTTTTCACCGGGTCAAATATTGTCTCGAGCCGAGATGTGAACCTGGGAGTTGTTGTTTGAATTTTATTATCCTTCGTGTTTCGGACATGATTGTTCGATTTTTGTTGTCTCGATCGTTTGTTTGTTCGGTTTTTGTTGATCTCGTTTCGTGATTGATGAGCGTTCAGACTCCTTCCTAATTTCCTTATGTTCGGGAAATTAGTCTCGTTTTCGATCTTCCAACCCTTGGGCGGTGGAATTCCGTATTTCTTCAGCGATTGGCTCGCGTCTTGATTGATGTATCGTTGGGGTGGTCGATCATATTGATTTTCGTTCGTTGTGTTTTGTGATTGCTCGGATAATTGACTTGACTATATTATCCGTTTGATGACGCTTGCCATTTGTTGGTTTTATTACATTCCTAACGGCGACGTTGCGTTGGTCGTCGTGGAGCGTGTTTTCACACCGTATTTTCCGTTGTGTTGTTCGTAACGTTTCGCCGTTGGGCGTTAGTTACACGTTTCTTGCGTATCTCGTTGAGTTTTCCTGGCGGGATATTGATTCTCCCTACTTGTTTTAAGTTTCGGGATGAAACTTCTTTTAAGGGGGGTAGAATGTAATATCCGCAATTTTCGATTTTCGGTAAATTTCTTTTTTTTTTGGCCGGAGTCCGTTTTCACGACTCGCTCATGACCGTTTCGTCATTTTGAGAATGATTAATTCTGCACTTTTTGTCATCCGAGTTCGTTTCGGTATCGTTTTGTTGAATTCCGAGCTTTTTAGCGACTTTTCCGCACTTGAGCTCGATTCTTGCGAATCTCGTCTGAAACTATTGTTTCGAGTTTCTCGTAAGTTCATTTGATGTTATTATTCATGTTGCGAGCTTTGGTTTGGTGTTTCGATCGCGTATCGTGATTTTCGGACGTTTTGGGCCATTTTCGTAATTTCCCAAAGTTTTGGGTAATTACTTCCGTTGTTGAATTTCGAGCCTTCGGGTGGTCGGAATTGTGTGTTCTCTTAGCTCTTAGATTCGCCTTTGCGAGTACGTCGTAACCGTACCATCGATTCGTATTCAGGTTCGGGTTTCGGGGTCGTTCGGCCCGGAGTTCCCGGCCGAGTCATGACCGGCACTGGGCCTGTGCGCACTGGCCGAGTCACGGTCGGTAGTGCTCGGCAGCGTCTGGCCGAGTCACGGCCGGTAGTGCTCGGCAGCTCCTGGCCGAGCAGGCCGCACCGTGGGCCGCGGCACATGCCGGCAGGGCCGCGGCACACTATGTGGCATTTTTCGGCCAAACCGACTGTACCGGGTGCCGCGGCACACGCCGGCCGAGCCGCGGCACACTGCCGACCACTGGGAGCCATTTTTGGGCCTGTGCCGTGGCACACTCCCGTTGGGCCGCGGCACACTTTGCAGCCTATTTATGGCCCTGCAGACGTTTTCTTCAGCCATTTTCACTCGGTTTTCTTCTCTTCCGCGGATGGGGGTGTATTGATCATAGAGAGATGTTGTTGGAAAATAAATACATGAAGTCTTGGAGTTCATATCATCAATCATCAATCCTATAACATCCTCCGATCTACCGAATCAGGTCAGATTTCCTAGAAATCTAGTTTTGGGGAATTTAGGTATTTTGGTTGTTTTCGTCCGATTAATCCGATTTAACTTAGGATTATGATGGATTGATGAATATTTAGATGTATTATATCATTTCCTTTATTATTCCATGGTTGGATCGTATCGATTCGTTGTTTGGGTCGAGTTCTTGATCGACGCCTTGAAGGTGTCCGGTAAAATGTCTTAGAGGGGTTTTCGGGCGTTCTATGATTATCCTTCCTCGTATGATCGATGATTTATTGATTATATTGTTGTTAGGGTCGAGTTTCTTGTCAATAAACCGTGTTGAACCCTTCCGTTCGTTGTTATCTTCCTTTTCGTTAGCATCGGGCGTTCCGAAGCTTCCCGGTTGAGCCGTGCCCGTTCGCGGTTCCGTGATCGTGGTATCGAGGCAAGTACCTTGTCCATACATTTCTTGTTTTGTGGATATGAGGATTGGTGATCTTCTTGGTATGTGTGTGTGTTTGTTTGAAACGAGTTTTTCAAAAGATTCGACTAGCCTCGTTAAAGGCTCACTTTCAAAACGTGTGTGTTTTGTAAATTGTGTGGGTTGTAAGTGACTATGTGAATCCTATGGATATGTTTGGTGTTGATGTTGCGCTTGATAACACGTGTGTGCATATATTATCTCATTTTTGGTGCGTTGTGATTTGACGATTATGTCGTGCTTTGTGTTTGTTGCCATTGGTGGATTGTATGAATATCCTTGTTGTGACGTGTTAATTGTGTGAATGTATTTCGCTCACCTCGGGAGGGTCCGACGGGATCACGGAGGGAGTCCAATGGTATAGCCCTGGATTCACGAGTGCGGTTGTTTGTTTTGTGAATGTATCTGTTCACCTCGGGAGGGTTCGACGGGGCCACGGAGGGAATTCCAATGGTATAGCCCTGGATTCACGAGTAAAACTTCACGAGTGCGTGTGTATGTTTGGTGAATGTATTTGCTCACCTCGGGAGGGTTCGACGGTGTAATACCCGGTTGTAATTCAGTCATTATCATTCAGTAATTTCATTCGGTGATTGTCACTCAGTGGATTTTCACTCATTTATAATCGTTCATCAATCATGTTCATTCACCCGTGTTCACCGTTCGGAGAAAATTCGAGTTGTGTATCGTTATTGTTCATTGTTTCAACTTTTCACATATGAGTTCGACTTTGTTAGATCACCATTAATTTTTGGTAACTCCAAAAATTCTGAATCTTTGCAATATTATAGATCATCGAGTTAGCTTTCCAATGGTTCAAACGGTGAGTCAATCGGAGTCCGGATGAGAGAGTTATGGTCGTTTTAGCTCACCCGCTCATTTTTTTCAGTTATTGGCCGATCACTGCCGACCGAACTCGGCCGAGTCGTCCGACACGGCCGTGCTGTACTCGTCCGGAAATGCCGAAGTCTCTGCCACAGGACTCGACCGTGTCGTCTGGCACGGCCGAGTCGAACCCTTCCGGATAAGCCAAAACCGACTGCCCAGACGCCCGACCGTGTTCCAGGACACGGTCGAGTCAATGCCGAGCGCCGCGCAGTACCGAGTCACTATCGGACAGGTCACTATCGGTAGGCCCCTTCGCGACGCGACCGTGTCAAGCAGGACACGGTCGAGTCCCTGCCGGCCAGCTGCGCGCCGCGACCGTGTCAGGCGGACACGGTCGAGTCTGTCAGACGAGTCAACCCCTATAAATTCGTTTTTTGAGCATTTCAGCTCATTTCTTCCATTTCTTCCACCTTCATACGAGAGAGAAAAGCTTGAGGGAGATATTTTGTCATCATCAATCACTTGTGTGTTCGGATTTCATCATCTTGATTCATTGGAAAGCTTGGATAGACGATTTTACACGTTTTCATCGGATCGAATTGGTTGGATCTTCAAGAGGTAAATTCTTCAACATCTTGGATTTCGATTTTGTGTTGAGATATGATGTTTTGGACGCGATAATCATGTTATATGAAGGGATATTTATATGATTATGAGTTTGTATAAAGATTCATTGGATTATTGAGGGATTATTCAAGAACACTTTGAATATCGAGTTGAAATTGGGGGTTTTCGATTAATTGTCGTTATAATCACGTTTTCGGATATTCGTCTTGGATTATTAATCATATTGAAGATGTTTTGTTGGTTTGAAACACTTCTTGGGGGATTTGATATTGGTATATTGAGGTTTGATTGTAAACAATCGGAGTTTGGCCGCAACGTGTTTGATTTAATGCCTCAATGAACTTGGTTTATTCGTATCGACGTTTCGAGTTCGTTATATTCGTGTTTGATTCGTGTATTGAACGGATTGTTGGTAATTGTATTTATTCAAGGTTGTTCGAGCGACCGATATCTCAATTAGGACGTTGTTCGTGGACGGACATTCTTCATCGTTGTTGTGTAAGTTAATTCTTACTCGGTTAAAAGGATATTCATTCCTTTTTGTTGTTGATTACTCATAATCATAATTCATTCATCATAATATTAATCATTTTGAGACCTGTAATTGTCGAATAATCATTTCATTCACGAGGAACGACGGTTCCAAATCATTTCATTGGGTTATCAATCACGTCACTATTTACTTTCATATCGGTGAGTCATCTTGGCCTTGTCTAATTATTATTCATTGATATTCATTATGGTCATTCTCGTTCATATGACCTTCAGGTTCATATTGCGTGGCGGGTGTGGCTGTGGAATTTTTAGTCGGGCACACGATGGTTATGTATTGGGTTCACCGATACATTGGACCGTGCACACGGGAAAGCGTTACACCGTGAGACTAATTAGGTACAAGGACGGGTGTGTCCGGTCATTCGTCTTGTACACTCGCACAGAACACTACGGGCGTACAATGGTACTCCTCTTCAGCATAATTCATAATTAAGAATTTTTTTCATCACTTCAGATATAATCATGATTGTGTATTTTCAACCCTTGAGGATTGTTGTTCTTTGTAAGTGACCCCGTTTGGGGATTTTGTTTTTCAGATCTTGGCAAGGCAAAAGTACGGGGAGAACACGCTGACGTCGAGGAGTCCCAGTGATACTAGTAGGGAGCCCCGAACTTTCAGTTATTCATGTTATTGTCCTTTATTTTCCGCCGCAGACTTTCATTTGGATGTAATACCCGGTTGTAATTCATTCATTTTCAATCAGTAATTATCAATCTGTAATTGTCACTCAGTAATTCTCACTCATTAATAATCACTCATCATTCATGAATCACTCATTTGCGTTCAATGTTGGCATGTTGTAATCGTATATCAGTTACCGATCGTCATTTTATCTCCGTTTTTAGATCGAGACGGGAGTATTATCATTTTCATTGTGATTGATAGCCTTGTACTGAGAGTATCATCTTTGGCTCGTGTTAGACTTGTGTTGTGCGGCGATTCATACGCCTCGAGAGGCGATCGGCATCACGACCAGAGAAGCCAATCGTGGAAGGCATACTCTGGACGAACTCCTAGAGTTCGGCGCAATACGGCGATCGTCTTTTGGCACCTAGTGATCGTCTTTTGATATCTGACGATCGTCTATAATGAGCGGACCAGAGACGATCACCTCATGACCACGTATGGGTCCGACATCCGTCAAAGTCATCAAAGACCGAATCTTGAACGGTGGCCCACATGCGGATCTTCAGAGATACCGGCAGATAAAGACCTTTGTCCTCATCCTGTCACCTACCTCACCTACCGACAAAGCCGCCGAAAGGTACAAAGTGGGTCCTCCCCTCACATGCTGCCCAGGACGCGTGTTGGCCTCTCACTGGCTCACACAGTTGACTCCAGAAGCAGCCCACGACTTTAAGGGAACAGCCCCACGTGACGGAACGATCGGCCACCTTATTATAATATAAAAACGGCGGTCGCCGGTGATCGCCTCGTGATCCCAACCACCTTGTCCCCTATAAATAGGGAACTCACCGCAGAAGAAAAGGACGGTTTTTGACTACGATTCTGGCAAAATACACACAAAAGAGAAAATCAAAGACTCTCTCAGTAACTGCCTACAGATTTATAGTGATATTCATACATATCCATCTTATCTCCTAAGCAAGAACTCACAGATCTATCTATCTGGTTCTTCCGACAATCTACGCGCTCTAAAGCCTAGATAACTAGAAATATTTACACTCCTTGTATTAGTTTCTAACATTAATATTTGTACTCGACAGTATATTTATTAATAATATCTCGCGAGAGCATTCAAGCCCGGGATTAACAACCCCGGCAAATCTTGTGTTATTTAGTTTCCCACGGAAGTGTTCTCGCATTTGTTTGTTACTCGACCATTCCAGCAATATTACCTCCGGATAACATTTTGGGTAACAACAATTGGCGCTAGAGGAAGGGGATCTAAACCTTCATTTTTTCCTACCGTCTCGAAGAACACTCACTGTTCTCCGGACATATACTTGAAGAAACACTCACTGTTCTTCAATAGAAAAACCTTCAGAAAATGACATCAACAACAACCTCCAAGAGGGCCACCCTGAGATCTGCCGGAAATCTTATTCCGGCGAGGACCGAATCACAGCCCACGGCGGAGGGCGAGCGTGGCGACGCTAGGCTCTCACTCCCGCCCCCGAGGGACAGTTCTAGCCTCTCACTCGGCCGATTCAGGACATCGGAGCAGTTGAGGAGGCTATAGCCATCCTCGAGGAACGGCAGAGGGCCCGCGATACGCCTACCATCACCCGTCGGCTAACCGCCGGCAAGCAAAAGGAAGCTCAAGGGGATCTATGTTGAGAAATCAACGAAAGTCCCGAGCCGCGAGGAAGGCTCTCGTAAGGCGGGACGATTCCGTCTTGCCGCCTAGAAGCGATCCTCATGGCAACTGGGCACTCGGGCCCAAATGAGACATCGGTATCCGAATCCTTTACCAGAGTTCGGCATATCCGACCCCCAAGAGACAGATCGGTCGGCGACCCCTGCTCGCCCAAGGAAGGAACCACCGGGCGTGGAACTCGTCATTCACCCCGGGGCTGGGGATCGCACACGATCGCCTCGGTGCACGCTCGAGAGCCATTCGCGGCGATCGGCGGCAGCGATGGCCGCCATGCAACGCCACTCGACGAGGTGAAGGCGCTCTGGAAAATGGGGCAGCGCCAGAGACCAATCGTTGGATCAAGCGAGCCACTCGCGACTCGGTCGAGCTCGCCCCAGTCCAACCAACGATTAATCCCCCACAAACACCTCTATATGGGGGGAGAACGGATCCGGGAACCCACTTAAGTAGGTTCCGGATCTACATGACTGGATGCGGAGCTTCAGACGCGACGAAATGTCGTATGTTCCCGTTAACTCTGGACGATCTCGCCCACAGATGGTACACCTCGCTACCATCTCGCTCAATCAATTGCTTTGAGAAGCTGGCGAACGACTTCACGTCGTACTTCGCCGCCAAAGTCGCTCGCCCGGAAGGCCCCCACCGCATGATGAAAATCAGGCAGGGGAAGGACGAATCGGATGAGGATTATATCGACCGGGTGGACGAGATAGTCCTCACCGGTGAACCCGTCAGCGACGAGATCGCTCACCACGCAGTCCTGAACGGATTCCACGGACGCTCGCCCATGTTCAGGCACCTCACAAAGGATTTCCCACCGACCTATACAGCGTTCCGCGTCAGAGCCGCCGATTTTCTGGCCAGGCAGAAGATGCTCTCACTCCGTTTGGACGAGGGACAGCCCGAAGAAGGAAAAGCACCTTCCCATGTCCAGAAGAAGGCAGTCGCCAAGCCTAGAAAGGCGGTCTCCAAGCCGCCCGGCGAATTCAAAACCTTCGAGGATGTGGAGGTCCACCTTCTTCACAACCTCAATTTATCTCCGGCACACATCTTCAACGCGATCAAGGGTCGCGAGTGGCTTTCCAAGCCAAAACCAATAAGAGACCACGGTCACCTAGACCGTAGCAAATTCTGTGCCTATCATAAGAGTCCCGGCCACAACACTAGCCAGTGCCGCGACCTCCTCGCATGCCTATGGCGACTGTTTGAAGAAGGCAAGTGGACAATCTAATCACCAAGCCGAGCCAAGGAGAAAAGGACCGGAGGCGCGAACGCCGACAACGCGAAAGAACTCCCCCAATCCGGCCGCCAGATCGAGCATGAGCCGGAATACTCGATGAATCGGTCCGCCGATCAACCTGTGATCGGATAAACATGCTTCAAGCCGGGTGGAAACCTCGGAGGTCTTTCCCGCTTCCACCATGTCGAACAGGAAGCGAAAGGCCGAGTTGAGGGCATTCGCCGGAGTCCATGTTGTAGTTCCTCCGGAGCCGACCATCTCTAGAGACGCGCTCATCACCTTTTCCAACAAGGACAGGGAAGGAGTGCAATGTCCCAAAGAGGATGCGCTAGTGATCTCCGCATGCATCCTTGGGAAGACGGTCGATCGCGTGTTGGTCGACAATGGGAGTTTTTGCAACATCATATTCAAAACCGCCCTAGACCAACTCGGCAACCTAATCAAATTCATCAAGCCTTTCGACACTGTGCTTCAAGGGTTCGGCGACAACACCGTCCAAGCCTATGGGAGGATCAAGCTCTCTGTTGAGCTAATATGCTTTTATGACCCCAAGGTTAGGATTACTAGGAACCTAAGCTTTGTAATCATAGATAGGCCCAGCATCTATAATGGGTTCCTAGGTCGCCCCTTTTTGGAAACCTTTGAGGCGGTCGCCTCATCTTTCTTTTACTGTATCAAATTCCCACCGCCGATGGGACGGTCGCATCAGAAAGGGAGATCAACTAATGGCAAAGAGATGTTTGAGTTACTCTGTGTTGCTACTTATTTCGCTATTTCCCATGCTATATGTAACATTGAAGCGACCAACGATCAACCCATGAAGATCGACGGCCTAACACTTCGTACCAACCGACTCGAGGACGCCATCTCTCGCCGATCGACGGACGACATCGAGCCAAGGATCGGTTTCGAGCCAAGTCTCGACATCGATCCAAGGACCGAGTCCGAGATCGTACCAACGAGAGGCGGCAGCCTCGCCAAGAGTTGGAAAGCATTACGATGGATCCGGATCATCCAGAACGGGAAGTACAGATCGGCGCAAGCATCGACCGCGAATTAAAGGGAGATCTGATCAACTTGCTACGTAAGAACATCGGTGTCTTTGCCTGGTCGCATCAAGATATGGTTGGCATAAGTCCCGAACACGCCCGCCACTATCTCAAGATCGACCGGGCGATGAAGCCTGCTCACCGAGCGTAGGAAGTTCGGTCCCGAGAAATACGCGGCGCTCGACATAGAAGTCCGTGGTTACTCAAGAACAAATTGATCGGAGTAGCAATGCATTTAACCACGTGGTCGCCAACGCGGTTCTCGCCAAAAGCCAACGGCTCGGAGATTATGCATAGACTTTACCGACCTCAACGCGGCATGTCCAAAAGATCACTTCCCAATGCCTCATATCGAGCACTGGTCGACAAGACGGCAGTTGCGAAATGATGTCGCTTATGGATGCCTTCACGGATATCATCAAATCCCAATGGCAGAGGGAGACATAAAACACACATCCTTCCACACGTAAAAGACATATACTTTTGGGTCGAATGCCGCTCGCTTGAAAAACGCAGGGCAACCTACCAAATGATTAGTCAACAGGAAGTTCGCCGAACAGATCGGCAAGACCATGGAGGTCTACATGGACGATATCGTAGTCAAAAGCCTCAAGAAGGAAGAACACCTCAGCGATCTCGCCGAGACGTTCGCCATCCTTGAGAAGTTTAACAAGAAGCTCAACCCCAAGAAATGCAACTTCGGGGTGGGCTCCGGAAGTTCCCGGGCACATAGTGAGCCAAAGGGGGATCGAGGCGAACCCTACTAAGATACAGCGGTCCTTGACATGCAGGAACCACGAAACATCAAACAGTGCAACGCCTCACAAGTTGTCTAGCCGCCCTCAACCGTTTCATTTCACGGCTCGGCGATAAAAGCAAGCCTTTCTTCGCGACCATCAAGAACAAGAAGTTCGCATGGACGAAAGAAAGCCAGGTAGCATTCGCCAAAATAAAGGAATATCTATCTAACCCCCAGATCCTGGCGAAGCCGATCCCCTATGAAAAATTATTCCTTTACTTGGCGGCCTCGGAGGTCGCGCCGAGTGCCGTTCCGTGCGAGCAGAGGGGCAGGTCCACTTGCAATTATACTATGTTATCCAGGTGCTCCACGTCGCTGAGACACTCTTTACACCATTGGAGAAGTTCGCCTATGCCCTTGTCATGAGTGTACGTAAGCTGAGGGCTTATTTCTTCGATCACCAAGTGGAAGTCCTAACAACTCTACCTCTAAGACAAGTCCCGCACCGACCGGACACCAACGGCGACTCCTCAAGTGGTCGCCGGAGATCGCCCAATACGGTATCACTTACGCTCCTCGCACGGCGATCAAAGGCCAAGCTCGCGGACTTCGTGGTGGAATTAACGTTCCTCACACCGACTCAGTCGGTAAACCCGCCTGAAATTATACGTGGATGGCTCGGCGACCAATGCGAGAGCAAAGGTGGATTGTCCTCATCAGCCCCGACGGTCGAGTTTCACAAATGCCGTGCGTTTCGGCTTTCGTGCGACCAACAATGAAGCCGAATACGAAGCTCGTAGGCGGGCTTGATCTAGCCTCGCCCTAGACGTTCGTCGCCTCCATATCTTCATGGACTCCCTTCCGGTCGTAAACCAAGTCAAGGGAGAATATGAGGCACGCGGGAACAAATGGTCAAATACCAAGAGCCGGTCGCCGAAATGTGCACAAAATTTGAAGAAGTACTAATCGAACAAGTCCCCAGAGAGCATAACTCCCGTGCCGATGCTCTTTCCAAATTAGCATCATCGGATGGGGCACCACTTCTCCAATATCCAAATCACAAAATCAGCAAGGCCGCGATCGACAGAATTTGGTTACCACGGCCGCCATCGCCGAAGAGAATTGGATGACTCCGCTCATCAAATACTTAAAGGACGGAACGTCCCCGACGACCGTGTTAAAGCTCGCCAACTCCAACTTCGTATACTGTATACCCTATCGACGATCGGCTTTACAAGCGAGCCTTCACCTTCCCTCCTCAAGTGTATTACACCGAGGAAGGTCGGTGGTTTTAGCCGAGATCCATGACGGGGTTTGTGGAAACCACGCGGCGGCGAGCCCTCATCCATAAAGCAACCAGACAAGGGTTTTTCTCGCCATCACTTCGGAAAGATGCGATCGCTTATGCCGATCTTGTCATAGATGTCGATAATGGGCCCCAACATTGCTATCACCCGAACAGCTCACCTCCATGTATAGCCCTTGGCCATTTGCGCAATGGGGCATCGACCTTATAGGTCCCTTGCCGACGGCTCCGTGGGGTCAGAGTTCGCCATCGTCGGGGTCGACTATTTCACCAAATGGGCCGAGGCCGAACCGCTCAACAAGATCGCCAAGAGCAGTGATCAAGTTCATATGGAAAAACATAATATGCCGATTCGGTTTGCCCTGTGCCATCATCTCCGACAACGGAAACAGCTTGACGGCTTAGAAGTTATGCAATTGTGAAAAGTGGGGAGTCAAAAGGTTATTCTCGCGCCCTATCACCCTCGCATTTAACGGGCAGTAGAGGCGGTGAATAAGATCCTCAAACACACGATCAAAGCACGACTCGAATCCAGGCAAGGAAGATGGGCGAGTGAGCTCCCAGACGTTTTATGGTCCTACCGAACGACGACCCGCAATTCAACCGCCGAAACCCCTTTCGCCCTTACCTTCGGAACGGAAGCGGTAATTCCTTCGGAGATCGCCGTCCTCAGCCATCGAACCGAACAAGAGATGACGACCGACATCGATGTAGCCCGGCGAATCGACCTAGACATGCTTGAAGAAAGACGGCCGACCTCGAAATGAAGAACACAATCCACAAAAGGAGAGCCGAGAAGTTCTTCAATTCAAAGGTCGAGAAAGAAGATTTCAAGTGGGCGATCTCGTCCTCAAGAAGATCCAAACCCATACAGCGTCTTTGGTCCGAATCGAAGGACCTTTCAGAGTGTCCAGATGGCTAACTAAAGGAGCCTACGAATCGAACATCCCGACGGATTCGGACCAAGACTTCGAACGCCGTGCATCTGAAAAAATACTATCAGTGATAAATTTGTATTCGATTTCAATGATGTACAAGGAATATAATGAGATTTTTTGTTATCCCATCTATTATGGCGATCGCCCCACCGGGCATCGCACATCACCGACGGTCGCTGATCACGACGATCCCAGGTAAAATTAACGCAGCCATGGTCCTGGAGGTCGATGGAACCGACAGCTTCGCCCATGCAAGGTTCCTTTGGACTGAGATCGCCCGCCCTTCGTTTAAATACGAGGCCGGCGTAGCCAAAGGACCCTCCAAAATAATCAGTGGACACGATCGCACGTTCTCAAGGTACATCATCTAACATGGTGAACCCGAACAATGCAACGTTCCATTACCCCCGTCTCAACGTACACCGTCGAGGATCGCCATCTTCATGGCGGGCCGAGGTGGAAGCAGAGCTGACAAGCCGCGGACGTGGAGTCAAATAAGCCGAAAACACTCCGCGCAAGGACTCCTCCAGACCGAGATCGCCCGCCTTTCGTTTTAACACAAGGCAGGCGTAGCCTAACGGAGGACCCTCACAAAAAATGAGTCGCAGGATACACAATATCCCTCGCACACGAAGACACGATTGGGGAGATCGGTCCATCGAACACCCCAACCACACATGACTCTTCAGAATCGGCGAAATGAAGATAGCTCGCCAGACAGACTAGTCTTTGTTTCCTTACTTACAATAAGTGAACAAAAACAAGGGGGCAGGGATAGGTCGAGCTAATCTCAAATACGATCGAACAAAGAGCAACCACATCCGATCGGCTTCGCTCAAAAACATGCAGGGCGATCGAGGTCGCAGGGATAGGTCGAGCTACTCTCAAATACGATCGAACAAAGAGCAACCACATCCGATCGGCTTCGCTCAAAAACATGCAGGGCGATCGAGGTCGTACGACCAAAATTACAAGTAAGAATTCAAATTCAAAACACATCAATGCTTTCAACACTCAGACAATCGGCCGAACGAACAAAATATACCCGTACTCGTAAAAATTGCACGCGAACAGTCAAAGGCGAATCGCATATAATGCATTACGCAGAAGGAGAAAAGGAGTATTTTATTCATAAACACAAGCTTCATACATTTCGAAGCCCGAAGGCCTTACAACAAAAAGTACAAGTTACGGAGGAAAAACAAAAATGCCTCTCAAGGCCCCGCCTGCTGGTCTTCGCCCTCGGGTTGCGGATCGGCTTGGGCACCCCCATCGGCCTCGGGATGAATGAGTTTGCCGGTATACCAACTCAAGTCGATCCCAAAGTCGACGAAGTCAAGGATCGTCAAGGAGAATTCTGGATGCAGAGGATGTTCAAGGACATAGGATTTGAAGTTCTCCATCAGGGGACCTATCTCGATCCCTGCCTTCTTAGCGGCTCGAACAAAGACGCAAAGGCCAACCGATAAGCGAATTCGCCGACGAGCGCAACGTTGAGGTAGGGATCGCCCTGGATCGCCTTCACCGCCCTTCAAATCCACGGCCGTCTTCTCGACTTCCGCGCTTGGGCCGCCTTGGCAACATTCTCGCCCGGCTCGCTCTCCAGCTCTTCGCCGCCTCCGGCTCAACTGCGAGCGATCCATCGCAGCCTTCAACCCGGCCGCGCCTCCTCGCGAAGCCTCGAGCTTCAAGCGAGTTTCTTTCTCCTTAGCACAGATCGATCGGCATCCTCCTTGGAGCGGCTCAGCTCCTGCTTCAAACGATCCACGTCCAGGCTTAGCCCGTTTGGCCGTCTCCTCATACTCTTTCTCCATAGACCGGATCCGGTTGGCATCCTCAATATTTCGCTCCGTGCGGTCTCAAGTTCACGATGGAGATGAGCGGTGGAGGGTCGCCCCTCAAAATCCCGAGCAGCCTGGACGGCCATCGTCGCCGTCTCAAGAGCTGTGGCGACGGCCGCCGCATGGCGTCTCCAGACGCCGACGAGCGACCGCATCAAGGTCGGTCGCCCAAGCCTTGGGCAGAGAAGTGATAGCTCGCCGAACATAAGGTGGACTTCGAGAGAAGTTTGCGGAGCTTTGCTCGACAGAAGTCCAAGACCATGGGGGCGACATCCGGTCGGCGAGACGAACCTGCAGCCGCAAAACCAAGGAAATCAAGGAGTTAGCCCATACCATGCTCAAAATGCCTAGCTCGTAAAAGGTTGATCATTTCTTACCTATTGACCAGTTCGGGATCGCGCAAGAAATAAGGATTGCCCCGGGAGGTTTACACATCGGCGGTCGCCACTTTCTTCGCCGAGCTACCGGATGGCAGGGGGCCCGAGACCGGTGGTTTGAAGCCTGGTCGCTCCATCATCGGGATGGCAGAGATAGGAGCCGCAGCGACCGGAGGCTCTAGAATTGATACATCCGCCTCTGAAATCGACGGACTCCTCCGCCTCCGCCTTTGCGGCGTTGAGCTGCTCTCATCGTGGACTTCCGGTTCAGCGATCGGCACCTCAGCAGGCCTCGTCACCGGGGAAGGGCGAGGCGTTGTCGCAGGATCGCGACTAGTACGATTTCCCTAGTGATGGCGACCGATGAGTCCCTGGTTCGACTTGGAGATCTCTGCTGTCTGTTCGTAAATGAGGTGAAAATAAACCTCTGACCAAAGAGAAACATAAAAAAGTTTGACAAATCCAAACGACCACATGGAACCGAGCGTCAAGAAAGGAAGCACCACTTAAGCTCATACCGAACTCTCGGGTGACGGGGTAGCAAAATAATCGAGCTCCCAACCGATGAGCTTCGGTACCAAGAGAACGAACGTCGATAAAGGAATCAGGCAAAGCTCGGATCCGCTCCCAAACGATCAAGAAATCGAATGGAAGGTCGACGATCGCTGGAACAAGAGGTCCTGCAAAAAGAAAACGAAATTAGATCACCCAAGACAAGCTCAACGAGGGAGAGTTAAAATCCTTACTGGATTCCTCTCCTAAAGTGGTGGGGATTTCCAACTCCTCATTCGGCCTGCCGCTCGATGCCGATCGCCATGCCCCGCCGACTCCAAAACCATTTAGCCAGTCGCCCCTGGTCTTACTCGGCACACCAAGGACCACTCTCCCGAGTCGGCCTTGAATATGATGACCGCCGATTGACCCCTTCTGCACGGCCAACTTAAACAAATAATTCATCTCCAACGCAGAAAGGAGGTGGAATAACCGATGACCGCCGAACAGGGTCAACGTGCAGATGATCTGCAACCAAGCATTTGGCGTCAGTTGAAGAGGCGCCAAATTCCAGGCGATCAGCAAGTAGGAGACGGCGAATGGCAATGGGAATCGCAGACCCGCCTCCATAATCATCTCGTTGACGGCAACCATGTGCTCAGGCGGTTGGTCGGCACGTTCGTTCTCCGAGGGCACGTGAAGGGAGACGTCAGAAGGAATGTGATATTTGGCCCTCCAACGGCTCAGGTCTTTCGTGGTCGCCGTACTCCGGATCTGTCCGAGAGTCCACGGAGACGGGACGGCGGCCCGAAAGACCGTCCGATTCACATGTTCGTAAGGGTGTGCGGCGGTGTAGGCTTTGAAATCGAATTCCGGACAGGGACCGGCAATCGCTTCCATCATCTGAGCGAAAGCCATGTAGGCGGGGCCGAATCTACTCTCTCGTTCCTGTGCCTCCTCACCAAATCATCCTCCTCCGCCGGCGAGCCCCCGCTCCGCCGTCACCGCCGTCTCGCCACTTCGGCCGTTGAAAAGCTCTTCAAGTTCTCGCAGTGCAATCCCCGCCGAATAGCTTCGGCGGCCGTCTCCATATCCACTCCGACGGAACATCCTCCTGCTCAGGCGACACGGCGGCGGCGGAAGAGCTTCCGGTCTCGAATGCTTTTGATCCTCCCGACATATTAGAAAGTAAAAAGAGGGAGAAGGTTAATTTGTTCTTACCGAGAAAAAAGTAGGAGATCGGCACAAAAAGCTCCAGAAATTTCTGCAGAATTTCGGCTATGAATACCAAGGACGCGTAAAAAATGAAAGAAAAGAAGCCCTGCCCTTTTTATAGACGGAGACGAGGGCCTATATGCAAATAGGAGAAACCCCAAGGGCTGGATCGCAACCGTCACGTGGGGACGCATTAAAAAATGTCCTCGGATCCCGCGTACGCGTTTTTTCGAGGGCACGCCAGCCGACAAGTCTGACAAACCGTCAGACTTCCCCAACCGCGGCGCGACGCGTGTCTTTGCCACTCTAAAAAACCCGCCTCATTTTCCCGCTGCTCCCGACGTAAAAGAGGATCATCCATATTTGAATTCGGATCGGCTGATCGTTTAAACATTGACGATCGGCTACAGTGCCACCTCACCCCGTGTTTTCAACATCAAGGCGAGCTGGGGGGCAATTGTTGTGCGGCGATTCATACGCCTCGAGAGGCGATCGGCATCACGACCAGAGAAGCCAATCGTGGAAGGCATACTCTGGACGAACTCCTAGAGTTCGGCGCAATACGGCGATCGTCTTTTGGCACCTAGCGATCGTCTTTTGATATCTGACGATCGTCTATAATGAGCGGACCAGAGACGATCACCTCATGACCACGTATGGGTCCGACATCCGTCAAAGTCATCAAAGACCGAATCTTGAACGGTGGCCCACATGCGGATCTTCAGAGATACCGGCAGATAAAGACCTTTGTCCTCATCCTGTCACCTACCTCACCTACCGACAAAGCCGCCGAAAGGTACAAAGTGGGTCCTCCCCTCACATGCCGCCAGACGCGTGTTGGCCTCTCACCGCTCACACATGACTCCAAAGAAGGCCCACGACTTTAAGGGAACAAATTTCCACGTGACGGAACGATCGGCCACCTTATTATAATATAAAAAACGGCGGTCGCCGGTGATCGCCTCAGGGATCCCAACCACCTTGTCCCCTATAAATAGGGAACTCACCGCAGCAGCAAAAGGACGGTTTTTTGACTACAGATTCAGTGCAAAATACACACAAAAGAGAAAATCAAAGACTCTCTCAGTAACTGCCTACAGATTTATAGTGATATTCATACATATCCATCTTATCTCCTAAGCAAGAACTCACAGATCTATCTATCTGGTTCTTCCGACAATCTACGCGCTCTAAAGCCTAGATAACTAGAAATCTTTACACTCCTTGTATTAGTTTCTAACATTAATATTTGTACTCGACAGTATATTTATTAATAATATCTCGCGAGAGCATTCAAGCCCGGGATTAACAACCCCGGCAAATCTTGTGTTATTTAGTTTCCCACGGAAGTGTTCTCGCATTTGTTTGTTACTCGACCATTCCAGCAATATTACCTCCGGATAACATTTTGGGTAACAACAACTTGTTCACTTTCACATTCGTATGATATGTCGGATCATTCATCAATCGTAGCGAGGAATCGGAATTATCGGATTGATTCACCTTGGCCAGCATCGAGTTACGGCCGTAAGGTTCTGGGATACGGCCGTAAGTCAGCGGGTACGGCCGTAAGTCAGCGGGTACGGCCGTAAGGCTGGCCGGTTACGGCCGTAAGTGATCCAGCAGGCTGCCCGGGCATTTTGGCCGAAGGTGAGTTACGGCCGTAAGGAAGGTGAGATACGGCCGTAAGTGGTGTTCGTAAGTTTTGGGTGTTGTCGACCAAGGGTGACTTACGGCCGTAAGGGTTGCGGCATACGGCCGTAAGTCGAGGCGTGCACGGCCGCATTTAGCCGGGCCGACGGCCAGACGCGGCAGTGTGGTGCCTGGCCGTTTTCGACGAAGAGGGCTTACGCCCGTAAGATTTGGCCGGATACGGCGTATCATCCGAGTTACGGCCGTAAGGTGTGCGGTTACGCCGTAAGGGTGTCGACGGATGTTTTTGACGAGGCGGGTTACGACGTAACTCAGATCGGTTACGGCCGTAAGTCTGCCGCGAGCTTTCGGACGAAGCCGAGTTACGGCCGCATTTGGCGATTACGGCCGTAAGGCCGTTGACTTGGAAAGTTACGCCGTAAGAGGGCCGAGTTACGGCCGTAACTTCCGGCGATTTAATGACTTGGCCGGGTCATTTCACCTCACTTTTTCATTTTTCCTTCTTCATCCGAGAGAGAGTGTTGAGAGAGTGATTTCATCATCATCAATCACTTGAGTGTGTAATCTTCATCATCTTCATTCCTTTGGGAAGCTTGGATACTCGTTATTACTCGTGTTCATCGGATCGAAGTGGTTGGATCTTCAAGAGGTAATTTCTTCAACACCTTGGATTTCGATTTTGTGTCGAGATATAATGTTTTGGACGTTATAATCATGTTATATGAAGGGATATGTTTATGATTATGAGTTTGTATAAGGATTCATTGGATTATTGAGAGATTTATTCAAGAACACTTTGAATATCGAGTCGATTTGGGGATTCCCGATTAATAGTTGTTATAATCACGTTTTTGGATATTCTTAACGGACTATTGATCGTATGGGAGATGTTTTATTGATTTGAAGCACTTCTTGGGGATTTGAGATTGGTATTGTTGAGGTTTAGTTGTAATCAATCGAAGTTGGACTCAAAGTGTTCGATATAATGCCCCTATGAACTTGGTTTAATCGTATCGACGTCTTGAGTTCGTTATATTCGTGTTTGATTCGTTATTGATCGGATTGTTGGTAATTGTATTGAATTAAGGTTGTTCGAGCGACCAGTATCTTGGTTAGGACGTTGTTCGTGGACGGACATTCTTCATCGTTGTTGAGTAAGTTGATTCTTACTCGGTTAAAAGGATATTCATTCCTTTTGTTGTTGATCATTCATAATCATAACTCATTCATCATTGTATTAATCATTTTGAGACTTGTAATTGTCGGATAATCATTTCATTAGCGAGGAACGGCGGTTCCAATCATTTCATTGAAAACTATCAATCACTTCATTATCACTTTCGTATCGGTGAGTCATTCTTGACTTTGTCGGATTATTATTATTCATTGATATTCATTACGGTCATTCTTGTTCATATGACCTTCTGGGTTCATATTGCGTGGCCGGGTGCGGATGTGTGGAATTTTTAGTCGGGCACGTGATGGCCATGTATTGGGAGTGATACATTGGACAGTGCACACGGTAACGATTACCTCCGTGAGGCTAATTAGGTACAAGGATGGGTGTGTCCGGTCATCCGTCTTGTACACTTGCACAGAACACTACGGGCGTACTTTGATGCTCCTCTTCAGCGTAATTCATAACTAAGGATATTTCATAACTTCAGTTAAATCATGTTTGTGTATTTTCAACCATTGAGGATTGTTGTTACGTATCGATTTCGTTGGGGGATTTTGTTTTCAGGTCACGGCAAGGCAAAGGCACGGGAAGAGCATGTTGACGGCGACGAGTCCCAGTGATACTAGTAGGGGGCCCCAGTCATTCCGTTTGTTCAGTCATTTCAGTTATTTCTGTCATTTGTACTTTCCGCTGCAAAATTCCGTTTGTAATGTTTATTTATTCAGGGTGGTGTATTTTATCTTCATATAAAATACACTAGTATTCGGTATTGTCCTGGTGTGTTGTACTTAAACTCCTCATCGGAGTGTTTGGTAATATAATGTGGTTCGGTACTACAATTATATTATTTAATTCATCATTTTCATTTGCCTGGTGGGTCCCAGTCGGGGATTCACGGCACTGTAATATCCGCCTAATTTGGGGTGTTACATTGGATACTCCGTTTCATTCAGTGTCGTGTATTTTATCTTCATATAAAATATACTAGTATTCGGTATTGTCCTGGTGTGTTGTACTTAAACTCCTCATCGGATTATTTGGTAATATAATGTGGTTCGGTACTACAATTATATTATTTAATTCATCATTTTCATTCGCCTGGTGGGTCCCAGTCGGGGATTCACGGCACTGTAATATCCGCCTAGTTTGGGGTGTTACAGAGTTGGTATCGGAGCGTGGTTTTGAATACTACCCTCCAAGTCATGTCTCATTTGAAATCATCGTCATCGGACTAGTATCATGGGACTTTCGCGTCACGTGTGACCTGTGCAAATGCCGAGCCAATCAGACCAAGAACTGTAAGATTTCTAATGCCATAGTATAATTTCTGGCATTAATCATTCATTCATAATTCATCAGTTAACAATCCTCAATCATCATTGTCATTTTGACCAGGACGGTGAGGTTAACTCATTAATAACTCGATTCATTTCATTATTCAGTTATTGATCAGGAAGATCAAATCATTAATCATGTTCAAGATAATCATGTCACCTCAGTTGATCATTCATGTAATCACTGTGTTAGAGCGCGTATGCTCATTTTTATCATCTCATGTCATAATCATAACGTATTATTCATGCGGTGAATATAATCATCATGTGACTTTCATACTTCAGTATGGAGAGGGCAAGAAGAGGACGTGGAGGACGAGGCCGTGAAGTGGGCCGAATCCCGAGAGCTCGTGTGAATACACGTGCAAACGCGAGGAATAATGCTAATTCATTGAGTAGCGATGCTGCCACTCATTCACCTGGACGCGATCATTCACTATCGGGGAGTCGTACCCGGGACACGGCTCAGTCAGAGGGTGTCCGGGTTGACCCACTCGCTTTTATGCAGGGCATGATGGCCCAAATGACCCAGATGGCTCAGTTGATGGAGACGATGCATAACTCCGTCAATCAAAATCAGCAAGCTCCTCCGCCGCCACCTCAGAGGCAAGAGAGGAATGTGAGTAATATCATCGGCGATATCTCTCGCCAGAGGCCACCTAATTTTGAGGGCTCGTCTGAGCCGGCAGATATCATTCATTGGCTCGAGCATTTCGAGAAGTTGTTTGCTATGGTAGAGTGTCCCGAGGGACACAAAGTTTCAGTTGCGGCTTACTATCTGGGTAAGAGCGCTCATTCTTGGTGGTTATCGTTGAAGCCCACTGAAGGATCGTGTACTTGGGATCAGTTCAAGACTCTCATGATGGAGAGGTATTATCCGGCCCCACTCAGAGAGGCCAAGTCGCCGAGTTACTCACTCCCGACCCTCATCGACGCGGATGTTCTCGCCATTGCCGAAATTTCAGAACATCTTCCGTCGCCTCATCCATCATTCATTCCGAGGCGGATAAGATTAAGTATTTCAGCAAGAGGTGAAACCACGTATGAGATTACGTTGCTTAATCATAATTGCACCACGTTGGCCGAATTCATCGAAAGCTCTCACTTATGAACTTATCGCTAAGGAAATTGCTAAGCGGAACCTTCGCCTCGCTAGCAAGAAATCGAAGAACCGTAAGCGATCAAGGCGGTCGACAACCTTCAAGAAACCCCTGCAGATCTCGCTTTTCGAGCGACCTCTTGTGTCGTCTAAACCCGCGAATCTCGTCTCGAGCGCGCCTGCCATCACCTGCTTTAATCAGGGGAGCTTGGTCACCTCGTACCAAGTGTCCTCGATGACTATCACGTGTCATAATTGTGGGATTGCCGGGCATAAGGCCCGTTTTGCCGTAGGGACTCCAAACCTACTCGACGTCATCTCGGGCACCTAAGCAACACTGCTCGTAATCGAGCCACTCAATCAGCGTCGTTTAAAACGACAGGAGCGACTAAAGTTGGAGCTTTTAGCCAGTAGACGGGAGCGTCCGGTGCCAGGACTAGCAAGCCCCGGATTTATGAGATGAAGAAGACCGATGATCCGGAGGCCTGAATGATCTCAGGTACACTCGTTATTCTATCTCAACCTGTGTGTACCCTTTTTGATACTGGTGCATCGCATTCATTCATTTCCGAGTCATGTTTGAGTAGACTACGTCTGGGTAGTGCTACTAGTTGTGAGCCTTATGTCATCGGGCCTACCCGATGGTAGACGAATTATCGTAATCGTGAGATTCGTAATTGTCCGATCTGGGCCATGGTCGTGTATGGCCAGCGGACCTAATCGTGGTAGATTTGCTGAGGGACGACATCAGCTTGGGTATTGATTGGATGGATCGTCATGATGCCATCATTAGTGTCCTTAAGCGTATGGTCACTATCATTTCGCATTTACGGGGGTTGAATGTGTGTTTCAGGGAGGTAATCCCGGCTGTTCTGGTAAGGTCATTAATTTGATGAAAGCAGTGAGATTACTCAATCAGGGGTGTGTTGGTTATTGGTGCTTTATGACCAAAACCGAGAAATCATCAGTAATATTGACGGATATTCCGGTAGTGAGGGAATATGCCGATGTTTTTCCAGACGAGTTACCTGGTTTGCCTCCACAGGGGGATGTGGAATTCACGATTGAGTTGGAGCCTGGTACGTCCCCGATATCGAAGGCACCGTACCGGATGGCTCCGACCGAAATGCAGGAATTAAAGAACCAACTTGAAGAGTTGTTCGAGAAAGGTTATATCCGACCGAGTGCATCCCCGTGGGGAGCACCAGTGTTGTTTGTCAAGAAGAAGGATGGTTCATTCCGCTTATGTATTGATTATCGGGAGTTGAACAGCGTGACGATCAAGAATAAGTATCCCTTACCCCGTATTGATGATCTCTTAGATCAACTTCAGGGAGCTTCAGTATTTTCCAAGATCGACTTAAGGTCTGGATATCATCAGTTGCGGATCCGAGAGTCGGACATCGCGAGGACGGCGTTTCGAACACGCTATGGTCATTATGAGTTTGTGGTTATGCCGTTCGGATTGACTAATGCACCTGCGGTATTCATGGAGTTAATGAATCGGGTTTTCATCGACTTTTGGATCGGTTTGTTGTTGTCTTCATCGATGACATTTTGATTTATTCTCGTGACCGGGAGGAACACGAGTTTCACCTTCATCAAGTGCTCGACGTGTTGAGACGAGAACAACTTTATGGGAAGTTTTCCAAATGTGAGTTCTGGATGTCCGAAGTGACTTTTCTCGGACATGTAATTTCATCAGACGGAGTTCGTGTCGACCCTCATAAGACGGAGGCTATTCGAGATTGGCTACCTCCGAAGAACGTTAAGGAAATCCGAAGTTTCCTCGGATTAGCGGGTTATTATCGGCGATTTGTAGAGGGATTTTCTAGAATCGCTCAACCCTTAACGAACCTTTTGCGGAAGGATAAGAAATACACGTGGTCCGACGCGTGTCAACGGAGTTTTGAGGAACTCAAGAGCCGGTTAATGTCAGCACCTGTACTTTCCTTGCCGCAGGGGACGGAAGGATTTGTGGTTTATAGTGATGCATCCGGACAGGGTCTCGGATGTGTACTCATGCAGAACGGGAAAGTTATTGCCTATGCTTCACGGCAATTGAGACCTTACGAGGTTAATTATCCGACACACGACCTTGAGCTAGCAGCTGTGGTGTTCGCTTTGAAGATTTGGCGTCATTACCTTTATGGCGTCACTTGTCAGATATTCACCGATCATAAAAGTTTAAAGTATATATTTACTCAGAAGGAGTTAAATATGCGACAGAGGCGGTGGTTAGAACTAATCAAGGATTATGATATTGAGATCCTTTACCACCCGGTCAAGGCGAACGTTGTCGCCGACGCCTTGAGTCGTAAGTCCATTCAGGAGCAGATGCTTTCTCGTTTAACAGTTCAGAAGGAGCTTCAGCAGGAATTCCTTAGACCCGAGATCGAGGTCTGGCTTCAGCGAATTGAGGGACAGCTTTGTATGTTAGAGATTTCATCGTCACTTGAGGAGGTAATCAGAGAGAATCAGAGTTCAGACCCTTCAATGTTGCGCATCCGTGAGGATGTGGATCAGGGGAAAGCCCCTGGATTCGTGGTCCACGAGGATGGACTTTTGAGGTTTAAGAACCGGTTGTGCGTACCGACGAATGACGAGTTGAAAAACTCGATTTTGAGAGAAGCTCATGCTACCCCTTATTCTGTTCACCCAGGGTCTAGCAAGATGTATAAAGACTTGAAACAAAATTACTGGTGGAGTAATATGAAGCGAGAAGTCGCGGAATTTGTTTCGAGATGCTTAACTTGCCAACAAGTCAAGATTGAACATCGGCATCAAGTGGTATGTGAAACCTCTCCCTATTCCAGAGTGGAAGTGGGAAGACATTTCTGTGGATTTCATCACGAGTTTGCCGAAGAGTCGTCGTGGCATGAATACGATCTGGGTGATTGTGGACCGCTTAACTAAATCAGCTCATTTCCTTGAGATCAAGGATACGTGGGGTCCCGAGAGATCGCCCAGCTTATTCATCAAGGAGATAGTAAGACCGCACGGTACTCCTAAGAGTATCGCTTCCGATCATGACGGACGATTTGTGTCTCATTTTTGGAAATCACCATCGTGCTATGGGAACTCACTCAATCTCGCATCGCCTTTCATCCTCAAATCTGACGGACAATCGGAGAGGACTATACAGACATTAGAGGACATGTTGAGGGCATGCGTCCTCGATTGGAAGGACGATTGGGAAGCCCAACTACCATTGATCGAGTTCACGTATAATAATAGTTGGCATGCTTCCATTAAGATGGCACCTTACGAGGCCTTGTACGGTCTTCGTTGTCGATCTCCCTTGTGTTGGGATGACTTGTCAGAATCAATCGGCACCGAACCCGATATGCTTATAGCCGCCCGGGAGAAGGTAGCTTTGATCAAGAGTCGTATGTTGACATTTCAGTCGGCGAAATCATATGCGTATAATCGTCGTCGACCACTAGAGTTCGAGACGGGTGACCATGTTTTGGTCAAGGTATCCCCGAGTCGAGGTATTTTCCGTTTCGGAAAACGGGGGAAGTTGAGTCCGAGATTCATTGGACCGTTTGAAATTTTGGATCGAGTAGGCGAGTTAGCTTATCGATTGGCGTTACCTCCGGCGTTGAGCCGAATTCATAATGTGTTTCATGTCTCTCAGTTACGGAAGTATGTTGCCGACCCAAGTCACATACTTCAGTTCGACGAAATCGAGATCGCAGATGATCATTCGTACGAGGAGCGTCCTGTACGAGTATTGGAGCGGCGAATCAAACAGTTGAGGAACAAGACGATCCCTTTGGTCAAGATTCAGTGGTCCAGACACGGAGTCGAAGAGGCTACTTGGGAAACCGAGGATAGTATGCGGGAGGGTTATCCCGAGTTGTTTGACCCTTAGTTTCGGGGACGAAACTCTTTTAAGGGGGGTGTATGTAATACCCGGTTGTAATTCAATCATTATCATTCAGTAATTTCATTCGGTGATTGTCACTCAGTGGATTTTCACTCATTTATAATCGTTCATCAATCACGTTCATTCACCCGTGTTCACCGTTCGGAGAAAATTCGAGTTGTGTATCGTTATTGTTCATTGTTTCAACTTTTCACATATGAGTTCGACTTTGTTAGATCACCATTAATTTTTGGTAACTCCAAAAATTCTGAATCCTTGCAATATTATATAGTATCGAGTTAGCTTTCCAATGGTTCAAACGGTGAGTCAATCGGAGTCCGGACGAGAGAGTTATGGTCGTTTTAGCTCACCCGCTCATTTTTTTCAGTTATTGGCCGATCACTGCCGACCGAACTCGGCCGTGTCGTCCGACACGGCCGTGCTGTACTCGTCCGGAAATGCCGAAGTCTCTGCCACAGGACTCGACCGTGTCTTCTGGCACGGCCGAGTCGAACCCTTCCGGATAAGCCAGAACCGACTGCCCAGACGCCCGACCGTGTTCCAGGACACGGTCGAGTCAATGCCGAGCGCCGCGCGGTACCGAGTCACTATCGGACAGTCACTATCGGTAGGCCCTTCGCCGCGACCGTGTCAAGAAGGACACGGTCGAGTCCCTACTGCTAGTGCCGCCGCGACCGTGTCAGGCGGACACGGTCGAGTCTGTCAGACGAGTCAACCCCTATAAATTCGTTTTTTGAGCATTTCAGCTCATTTCTTCCATTTCTTCCACCTTCATACGAGAGAGAAAAGCTTGAGGGAGATATTTTTTCATCATCAATCACTTGTGTGTTCGGATTTCATCATCTTGATTCATTGGAAAGCTTGGATAAACGATTTTACACGTTTTCATCGGATCGAATTGGTTAGATCTTCAAGAGGTAAATTCTTCAACATCTTGGATTTCGATTTTGTGTTGAGATATGATGTTTTGGACGCGATAATCATGTTATATGAAGGTATATGTATATGATTATGAGTTTGTATAACGATTCATTGGATTATTGAGGGATTATTCAAGAACACTTTGAATATCAAGTTGAAATTGGGGGTTTTCGATTAATTGTCGTTATAATCACGTTTTCGGATATTCGTCTTGGATTATTAATCATATTGAAGATGTTTTGTTGGTTTGAAACACTTCTTGGGGGATTTGATATTGGTATATTGAGGTTTGATTGTAAACAATCGGAGTTTGGCCGCAACGTGTTTGATTTAATGCCTCAATGAACTTGGTTTATTCGTATCGACGTTTCGAGTTCGTTATATTCGTGTTTGATTCGTGTATTGAACGGATTGTTGGTAATTGTATTTATTCAAGGTTGTTCGAGCGACCGATATCTCAATTAGGACGTTGTTCGTGGACGGACATTCTTCATCGTTGTTGTGTAAGTTAATTCTTACTCGGTTAAAAGGATATTCATTCCTTTTTGTTGTTGATTACTCATAATCATAATTCATTCATCATAATATTAATCATTTTGAGACCTGTAATTGTCGAATAATCATTTCATTCACGAGGAACGACGGTTCCAAATCATTTCATTGGGTTATCAATCACGTCACTATTTACTTTCATATCGGTGAGTCATCTTGGCCTTGTCTAATTATTATTCATTGATATTCATTATGGTCATTCTCGTTCATATGACCTTCTGGGTTCATATTGCGTGGCCGGGTGTGGCTGTGTGGAATTTTTAGTCGGGCACACGATGGTTATGTATTGGGTTCACCGATATATTGGACCGTGCACACGGGAAAGCATTACACCGTGAGACTAATTAGGTACAAGGACGGGTGTGTCCGATCATTCGTCTTGTACACTCGCACAGAACACTACGGGCGTACTATGGTACTACTCTTCAGCGTAATTCATAATTAAGATTTTTTTTCATAACTTCAGATATAATCATGATTGTGTATTTTCAACCCTTGAGGATTGTTGTTCTTTGTAACTGACCCCGTTTGGGGATTTTGTTTTTCAGGTCTTGGCAAGGCAAAAGTACGGGGAGAACACGCTGACGTCGAGGAGTCCCAGTGATACTAGTAGGGGGGCCCGATCTTTCAGTTATTCATGTTATTGTCCTTTATTTTCCGCTGCAGACTTTCATTTGGATACTCCGTTTCATTCAGTGTCGTGTATTTTATCTTCATATAAAATATACTAGTATTCGGTATTGTCCTGGTGTGTTGTACTTTAACTCCTCATCGGAGTATTTGGTAATATAATGTGGTTCGGTACTGCAATTATATTATTTAATTCATCATTTTCATTCGCCTGGTGGGTCCCAGTCGGGGATTCACGGCACTGTAATATCCGCCTAGTTTGGGGTGTTACAGACGGGGCCACAGAGGGAATTCCAATGGTATAGCCCTGGATTCACGAGTAAAACTTCACGAGTTGGTGTATATGATTTCGAAAACGCATTCTGCTCACCTTGGGAGGGTCCGACGGGGCCACGAAGGGAATCCAATGGTATAGCCCTGGATTCACGAGTTGGTGTTGTATTTTTGGTGACCAAGGTTTACGTATCTTGGGCGATCATATTGTATTGATTTTATGTCCGCCGAGGACACGTGACATGGGTTTTAACCCTGTGAATTGTTGTTGGTTTTCTAATTGCGAAAACAAAACCTTTGGGCTGTGACCCCTGTTGATTTTGGAAAGATAAGGATTCGGTAATCTTAAATTGTTTTCTATTAAAACTCTCGAGGGCATTTTAAACTGTTTCATAAATTGTTTCCCCTTTAATTATTGTTTTTTTCGGTTTTGGAAATATCTACCCAAACTCTTGCCTCGGAAAGTACTTTTTATTACGTTTGGATCTTTGCGGATTCCTGGTTATTGTTATTCGTGGAATGTGAATTGTATGGCTCGTATTTTTGCACTTGTACTTGCACTAGCGAAACAGTGGCGTTTTGCTAACCCCCGAGTATTCAGGGGTGGATGTCTATTTTTTGCATTCAGGTTTTGGGAGCATAGCACAGGGTCGGCACGAAGGATGATGAAAGATGAACGATACTAATCACATGAGGATCCGTTGCTGTCGTATTGGTCTAGTTGTATTTTCGTTTCACGCAAAGATATTTTTCCGTTGTACGGGTGTGGTCAGATTTTGACCCTGCAGGCATGAGTTGTATTTGAGTTGTACGTATTTATTGAAAGACCAAATCGGTCTACTGAGTCATTTTAGCCTTAAAGGCGATGTTTGATTTTAGTTATCGGCCTGGTAGGTCCTCGAGGAGAGGTTCTACGGCGTGTAATATCCCTGAGAGGATTGGGGGTGTTACAGCTGAAAGGTGTCAGTAGGACCGCATGTTACAGTGACTCCGGACGCGTGCTGGCTCCTCATTGGACCGCGCAGCTGGCTACCAGCAGCAGCCTTGGACTTTAGGCAGACAGCCCATGTGACCTGAAGATGATCGCCCCATTATTTTAGTGGCCGAAAGGCGATCGCCCGCCAGGAAACAAGGCTCCTCAGCCCCTATAAATAGAAGGCTGCCTGCACTTGAGAAAAGGCTTCAGAACTTCAGCACCCACGGGATAATACTCACAACTTGGCTTTCTTCTACTCTTGGCAACATCTATCTCTCGGTTCATTCTTCTCTCTCCGCCTCTCTCATACAGAATACGATCGACCGAGAGCAAGAACACCAAGGCTTCGCTCAAGAGCTGGATTAACAGGGTCGTTTTACACTCATTGTACTTAGATTCTCACATTAATACTTGTATCCACGAATATTTGTATTAATAACATCTCGCGAGAGCATTCAAGCCCGGGCCTAACAAACCTGGCAAATCTTGTGTTATTCACACCCTCTCGGAAGTGCTCAACCTTGTTTGTTGTCCGTCCATTCCAGCAGTATTTCATCTTCGGATAAATATTTTGGGCAACAACACATTTTTATAATTTTGTATTTCGATTTTGATTGGATTCAAATAGTTATATCATAAATTTGTAGCAAGATATTTCTATCTATTTAATTTGGTTGAGTGGTGAAGGCTTGCGCTTGGTAGTTGCATATCTCATCCCAGCTGGAGTTTGACTCCTACAAGCTCTTAGTTGTCGTTTATGTGTCGAAAGAAATATGTGATGCTGACATATAAGTATCCGAAGCACTAGATTACATGTGACAAGCAAAGAATGAAAAGCAGTCACTTAGACTCGTCATATATTGTATGAATATGCAAAAGAGATTATATACTACGTTTGTTTCTACATTTTTGTTTGTCGTGTGCACGAATTAGAATATCCAGGTTCATTTCGTTCCACAAAGATAATCCGTTTGTTTTTTTACACAGTTTAATATGATACCCCACTCTTGTTGGAAAATTAAAATTTTGGAATATTTTCTCAATTTTTTTTTGTGTGTGTGTGTGTTTTTTTTTTTTGATAATCATGTACCTATCCAAATTGAACTTACTATTTCAACTACTACATTAAGTTAGATCACAAATGAACTATATTTGGACCTTTGGTGTACAAATAAAATAATAGCATGGTTAGAGGTGGATAGTGGGCCGGGCTGGCCCGATCCATTCGGGCCCGACCTGTAGTTTTGTGCTTTGTGGATTGGCCTGGTTTGGTTCGACCCGTGATTGGCCCGGCACTATTCTCGATGAGCCGGCCCAGCTTTGGTTATTTCCACCAAGCCCGGTCAAACCAAACTCATCAAAAAAAAAAAAGCCCTGTGCAGTCCATAACTTAGTCCAGGATCAAAATATATAATGTCGTCATAAATCTTAGAGTAAATTGCAAAAATCGTCCCTAAAGTTTGGCCAAATTGCATGTTTCGTCCCAAACGTTTAGAAAGTTCAAGGATCGTCCCTGTGGGAAACCTTTGGGGCAAATATCGTCCCTGACCACCATCAAATGACTAAAATACCCTTGTCTTCTTATTTTTCTATATTTATTTTCAGTTTCTTACATAAATGGTCCTTGTGTTTCACAAGTTTTTACAAATTTAGTCCTGATTTTTTTTAAATTATTTATTTAACTATTAATATTAGTATTATATTTTTATATGTTTTCGTCCATTTTTCTTATGTTTTCGTCCGTTTTTATCTGTTTTAATTCATTTTTCTTATGTTTTCGTCCGTTTCTCTTACGTTTTTCCTGTTTTCATCCGCTTTCGCTTATTTTCTTACGTTTTTTTCGTTTTCTTACGTTTTTGTCAGTTTTTCTTACGCTTTTTCCATTTTCTTACGTTTTTGTCCGTTTTTATATGTTTTCGCCCAGTTTCTTACGTTTTCATCCATTTTTATACGTTTTCGTCCGTTTTTCTTATGTTTTTATATATACCAAAACGGGTAAAATAGACAACAAGTATAAAAAGGGACCAAAACGGATGAAAACGTATAAAAATAGATAAAGCATCAGAAAACGGGTGAAAATGTTTAAAAACGGATAAAAACGCATGAAAACATATAAAAAAAGGACAAAACCATAAGAAACGGACAAAAACAAATACAAACGGACAAAAACTCAAGAAAACTGATAAAAAACGTAAGAAAAATGGACAAAAACTGACAAAAATCGATAAAAACGGACAACAACTTAAGAAAAACAGACGAAAATATTTAAAAATGTATGAAAACGTAAGAAAACGGGCAAAAACATATAAAAACGAACAAAAACGTATGAAAACGGAAAAAACACAAGAAAAACTGACAAAAACGTAAGAAAAATGGACAAAAACGGACAAAAACGTAAGAAACATAGGCGGAAACGTATAAAAACAGATGAAAGCGTAAGAAAATGGGTGAAAACGTATAAAAACGGGAAAAAAAATGCAAGAAAAACGGACAAAAACGTAAGAAAAATGAACAAAAACTGACAAAAACCTATAAAAATGGACAAAAACTTAAGAAAAGCGAACGTAAATGTATAAAAACAGATGAAACGTAAGAAAACGGACGAAAATGTATAAAACAGATGAAAATGTATAAAAACGGAGAAAAACGTATGTAAACCGGAAAAAAGTAAGAAAAACGGGCAAAATAGAAAAAACAGACAAAAGCGTATGTAAACGGAAAAAAACATAAGAAAAACGGACAAAAACGTAAGAAAAACGGTCGAAAATGTATAAAAAATAATACTAATAATAATAGTTAAATAAATAATTTAAAAAAAATGAGGACTAAATTTGTAAAACCTGGCGAAACACAAGGACCATTTGTGCAAGAAACTGAAAAGAAATATAGAAAAAGAAGAAGACATGGGTATTTTAGTCATTTGATGTTGGCCGGGGACGATATTTGTGTAATATCCGCAATTTTCGATTATCGGTAAATTTCTTTTCGGCCGGAGTCCGTTTTGACGACTCGCTCATGACCGTTTCGTCATTTTGAGAATGATTAATTCTGCACTTTTTGTCATCCGAATTCGTTTCGGTATCGTTTTGTTGAGTTCCGAGCTTTTTAGCGACTTTTCCGCACTTGAGTTCGATTCTTGCGAATCTCGTCCGAAACTGTTGTTTCGAGTTTCTCGTAAGTTCATTTAATGTTATTATTCATGTTGCGAGCTTTGGTTTGGTGTTTCGATTGCGTATCGTGATTTTCGGACGTTTTGGGCCATTTTCGTAATTTCCCAAAGTTTTGGGTAATTACTTCCGTTGTCGAATTCCGAGCCTTCGGGTGGTCGGAATTGTGTGTTCTATTAGCTCTTAGATTCGTCTTTGCGAGTACTTCAGAATCAGTAACTCGATTCGTATTCGTGTTCGGTTTCGGGTCATTCGGATCGTCGTTGTGGTTCTGACGTAATTTTTTGGCCTCTGCCTGAGGGGCCTCGCCTGCACTGCGGCAACACGGCCCCGAAACGGCGCCGCTGAGCGCGTGTCTCGCGCTGGTCGGCCAGATCGGCAGCCGAGACACGGCCGAGACACACGGCGCTGTCTGGGCCGTTTGCTGCGTCGTGTCCGGCACGCCTATAAATATGGCCGAGCAGTCGTTTTTTCTCACTCATATCATTTCCTATCCTTCCTGTACGCGGCTGGAGACTTTGGGAAGTCGGAGACATGTTGTTATACTATGAATCCATGAAGTTTTGGAGTTCATAACATCAATTGATCATGACGTAACATCCTTCAATCCAGCGAATCAAGGCAAGTTTTCTTAAAATCTAGTTTTGGGGATTTTGTTCGATTTGTCCGTTTAATCCGTTTTAACTCAGAATAGTGATGTATTTATGATTGTTAAACAATATTATGTCGAATTCCTTGCTGTTCCTCGGTTGAATCGCCGAGGAATTATCGTTTTATTGAGTTTCTTATCGACGCCTTGAAGGTGTCCGATAAAATGTCACAAAGGGGATTCGGGCGTTCTTCGATTATTCTTCCTCGTTCGTTCGTTAATTTATTGATGGAATGATGTTAGGGTCAGATTTCTCGCAAAGAATTCGAGTCGGAACCCTTCCGTTCGTCGTTTTCTTCAAGCTTTTCGATCGTGGGTGTATTCATTGTCTTCGCCGGAGAATCGTAGGTGTTCGAGGTGTACCGACTGATCCGTGATTGTGGGAGTGTCCGGTATCGATTATCGAGGCAAGTATCTTGCCCATACATTACGTGTTTTGTGGATATAATGGTTGCTAAGTGTCGATATTTGCTAAATAAATATTTATAATCATTTTTCAAAAGAATCGGTATATTTACCATCATGGTTTTCGTTAAGGTGACCCGTGTGGGTCGGGAATTAATATGCTTAGTTGACTATATGTTCTAGTTTCGAGTATAGGATCACCTTACTTTCGTGTGATGTCATTATGTATGATTATGGCGTCGGTAAATGTAAAGTGTAATTCTCTTGTCAAATTATGTGCTTGGAGTCTCGTGGTTACGGATGAATATGTGAGTTTTTGTGATATTAGTTGTGTCGTTCGGTGCTGTTGAGATCTTGTGCTCCCTTGTGAATTGATATAGTTCTGGGTCGTGAGTACGTGTTGGATAATTTGGCCATTCTAGCAAGGTACCTCGACTATATATATTTTGTGTGTTTGACCTTTGAGAGTCGTGGTTTTGTAATCTGTGAATTGTTACTCTTCCACCTGGGGATGGCATGTGGCCTCTGGGGGCCGATACTAATGGGTACGGCCACGGAAGTGGACTTGGGTGCGTGTGTTGATGTTCTTCCACCTGGGGATGGCATATGGCCTCTGGGGGCCGATACTAATGGGTACGGCCACTAAGTGGACTTGGGTGCGTGTGTTGATGTTCTTCCACCAGGGATGGTTCGACGGGACCTCTGGGGCCGATACTAATGGGTACGGCCGCGGAAGTGGTTTCCCACCGGGACGGTCCGACGGGGCCTCTGGGGCCGATACTAATGGGTACGGCCACGGGTTACCAAGTGTGGTTTCTGTGATATTGATGTTGATGTTTTGATGATCAATTGTGATATTGTCCGGAGTATCACAATGCTTTGCGCTCGGGGTCGAGAGACATTATATATCGAGTCTTGGTGCTTGGCTAGAATGGCATAAGAATAATGTGTTATGTGTAATGTGTCCTTGTTAGTGAATTGTGGATGATCGGGTCGTTGGCCCTGTGTTTTGTGATCGAAATGGTTGGGCCGTGGACCCCGTATTTTGTTAACGGATATATATTTTGGAAAAAGAACTTTGGGGCTGTGACCCTAAATGACTTTCGAGGAATTAAGAACTTTTCAATTTCAAATGTTTTCAAAACTCCCGAGATTTGGAAGTGTTTTCAAAATGCTTACTTACTTCGTTTCTACTTTCAAGACTTGAACTATTTTTAACTAAATATAGCTCGGGAAGTCTTTCGTTGTATTCTCGGAATGTGTTGTGTATGGCTCGTATTTGCACTTTATACTTGCACTAGCGAAACAGTGGAGTTTTGCTAACCCCCGAGTAATCGGGGGGTGGATATCTGTATTGTGTCCAGGTACATGCAGGTTTTCGGGAGCAAGACACAGGATCGGTACGAGGGATGATGAAAGAGGAATGATACTAATCACACGAAGGCCAGTTTTGGGTTCAGTTAGTCGGAGTCCATTGTATTGTCTTTTCCGCTGTCTTATTGTTCGTTGTTGCAAGTATTTTACCCTTGCGTGGGTATGAGTCTGGATGAGTTTATGTATTTTGATTTGTAAGTCAGTGACGAAAGACCAAATCGTCTGTTGGTCCGTTATTTTGATTCGTCGGTATGTAATGTAATGTGTTGTTTTGATGTCTAGCCTGGTGGATCCTCACGGAGAGGGTCTGCGGCGTGTAATATTCCCAGTTTGATCTGGGGGTGTTACATATGTAATGTAATGTGTTGTTTTGATGTCTAGCCTCGTAGATCCTCACGGAGAGGGTCTGCGGCGTGTAATATTCCCAGTTTGATCTGGGGGTTTTACATTTATGGTATCAGAGCTTAGGTTGAGGAAACCTAGGCTGTCGGGTCGAGTTATGTGTTGTTGAGTCTTGTATTGTCAGATTCTGTCTGACTGAGTCGTGTCGCGACGCGTCGTCTGGGATGTCGGCCGTGATTAGTATCAAGGTGCAGCCATCATCTTCGTGAGATCTGTGGATGTAAGTCTCCCTACTACATGTTGTACCACGAGCTATACGAGCCTATATGATTCTGTGTTATGTAGTAGTATTTGAAGGTGCATCGTGAGTAAGTGACATATATTTGTTAATTTCCGTTTTGTGCTAGAATGAAGAATGATATGGCTAAATGTATCCTTGTATGAACTGTTTTTCTTGCAAGAGCAACAACCTTGGAATTTTTAGTTTCGAAGGTTTCCGGGGAGCCACGTAAATTTTCAAAATGTTCTCCAAGGGAGGAAAATTTTTGCTTTTTGTATGATGACCTCAAGGTCGAAAATTTTTAGACTTCAAACTACCGATATTTCATTCTCATCTCATACTATAAGTTTTCAAAACTCGAGTTTTTAACTCAAATAAGGTCTTCAAAATATACTCAAGACGTGACTCTCGTTTGTAACTTTTCGGTTTCATGAATGTTGGTCAGAAGATGCGTATTGATGATGCTCTCGTTGTTGAGCAAAGCAGCGCTTTATGATTAGAATAGTAACGTGAATGTTGAGTCCATCGGTATGTATGTGTTGAGATAGTCCTCTTTATTGAGAAGTAAAAATTTTCGTTTTTGTAGGATGATTTTCTTTTGATGGTTGCTTGTGAGATGTTATAATTATGTGAATCGATGACATTTAGACTCGTATGTTGTTGCTTATCTGTAACCTTCGAGTCTAGTATTACCTCATATATGTTTGCAATCGTGTTGGTGATTAGAGCAGCTTAGCACAGCTTAATACGAGCCTAACGCGCTAACGTGGCGTGTTTAGCGCACGTTAATCTTTTTGTAACGCCGCTAATCAACTCCGGGCAGAGGCTATGGAACCGCATTATAGCCGTTAGGTCTAACTTTTGCGCCAATCACCTGTAGTTGTATTCTCTACGTGGTGTCTAGTGATAACAATCACAGCGTGAATGTGTGTTAAGACTTTTCGTATTGCTAGGTGATATTTGATTGTGTTTGATGAATTGATAAATTATGTCTGCTGTGTGTGTTCAAAAACACTTTCCCGGACACTTCACAAAGTTTTGATGGTTCGATTAATCGGCGGCTCCGTGTATACTTTGAAAATTATTTGGAATTGGCAAGTCGGCCTTGGATTCTCAAATAAAACCTCGATGGTATTTGAAAGAGTTGTTTTAAAGTACATGTAGACATTTTGTAAAATATTACCGTCGGTGATGTTTGTGAAGTGTTGGGAGAATTTTCGGAAATGATTTTTAACGTATTGTTGTATTTTCAAATAATTCGAGTGAATGATTTTCAAAAATCTTTCACACCATAAAAATATTTTATTTTAAAAAACCAATGCGATTTTTATTTTTAAAAAAATTATATAGTGAAAGATGAAAAATCTCACTCGATGTAAAGTTCAAACTCAGATTTGGAAATGTTAGAGTATGTAAGAATGATTTGATGATCTTGCATGGTTAACTTGTTAGTTGTTAACGGTGATGATGATACGTAGAGGTATGATGACTTCAAATGATTTCAAATGAGACGGTTAAAGTATGTTGTTTACAAGTTTTGATGAAACAACCCGAGGTGCCAAAAGTACTTTTAAAGTTTATTTTAAATAGCATACAAATCCAAGGATTTTCAAAAGATTTCCTTTAAAAGGATACCTCGTGGATTTTCTTTTCGAGTTTTTATTGGTTACCTTATGTGATATGCCGTGCTGAGTTGGTACTTTAGTATAATATTTTGCGAAGTTGTGCAATCGTATTGAGTGGGTCTGCTTAGTATGCCGATGGGCAGAGGACACAGTCATGACCACGATACTAATGGCCTTGAAGATTGGATGTAGACCAAGAGGATATGGTCGGGAAGGTTGCTATTCCAGCACTTCGTTCTCGTTGTCTAGGTTTCGGGACGAAACCTCTTTTAAAGGTGATATGATGTAATACCCACATTTTTCTTTCTCTCTCTTCTGTTTCGTCCAACCGTAACGACTCGACTGTGTTCGTTGATGCTTCTGACCTGGTGTTGTTTCTCACCTTTGTCATTCGAACGAGTTCTGATATTGTCCCAAATTGATCTATATATTGTTGTGACCTTTCCAAGTTCGGAAAATTAGTCTCGTTTTCGATCTTCCAACCCTTGGGCGGTGGAATTCCGTATTTGTTCAGCGATTGGCTCGCATTTTGATTGATGTACCGTTGGGTTGGTCAATCGTATTGATTTTCGTCCGTTGTGTTTTGTGATTGTTCGGATAATTGACTTGATTGTATTATCCATTTGATGACGCTTGTCGCTTGTTGGTTTTGTTATATCCCTAACGGCGACGTTGTGTTGGTCGTCGTGGAGCGTGTATTCACGCCGTATATTCCTTTGCGTTGCTTGTAACATTTCGCCGATGGGCGTAAGTTACGCGTTTCCTTGCCTATATCGTTGAGTTTTCCTGGCGGGATATTGCTTCTCCCTACTTGTTTTAAGTTTCGGGACGAAACTTCTTTTAAGGAGGGTAGAATGTAATATCCGCAATTTTCGATTATCGGTAAATTTCTTTTCGGCCGGAGTCCATTTTGACGACTCGTTTATGACCGTTTCGTCATTTCGAGAATGATTAATTCTGCACTTTTTGTCATCCGAATTCTTTTCGGTATCGTTTTGTTGAGTTCCGAGCTTTTTAGCGACTTTTCCGCACTTGAGTTCGATTCTTGCGAATCTCGTCCGAAACTGTTGTTTCGAGTTTCTCGTAAGTTCATTTAATGTTATTATTCATGTTGCGAGCTTTGGTTTGGTGTTTCGATTGCGTATCGTGATTTTCGTACGTTTTGGGCCATTTTCGTAATTTCCCAAAGTTTTGGGTAATTACTTCCGTTGTCGAATTCCGAGCCTTCGGGTGGTCGGAATTGTGTGTTCTATTAGCTCTTAGATTCGTCTTTGCGAGTACTTCGTAACCGTAACTTCGATTCGTATTCAGGTTCGGGTTTCGGGGTCGTTCGGATCGTCGTTGTGGTTCGGACGTAATTTGGCCTGTCCCGAGGGGCTCGCCTGCATCAAAGGCAACACGGCTCAAAACGGGCGTTGCCGAGCGCGTGTCTTGCGCTGGTCGCCAGATCGGCTGCCGAGACACGGCCGAGACACACGGCGCTGCTCGGCCGCTTGCTTGCCGCGGTCCGGCAGGCCTATAAATATGGCCGAGCAGTCGTTTTTTTTCACTCATATCATTTCCTATCCTTCCTGTCCGCAGCTGTAGTCTTTGGGAAGTCGAAGACATGTTGTTATACTATGAATCCACGACGTTTTGGAGTTCATAACATCAATTGATCATCACGTAACATCTTTCAATCCAGCGAATCAAGGCAAGTTTTCTTAAAATCTAGTTTTGGGGATTTTGTTCGATTTGTCCGTTTAATCCGTTTTAACTCAGAATAGTGATGTATTTATGATTGCTAAACAATATTATGTCGAATTCCTTGCTGTTCCTCGGTTGAATCGCCGAGGATTTGTCGTTTTATTGAGTTTCTTATCGACGCCTTGAAGGTGTCCGATAAAATGTCACAAAGGGGATTCGGGCGTTCTTCGATTATTCTTCCTCGTTCGTTCGTTAATTTATTGATGGAATGATGTTAGGGTCAGATTTCTCGCAAAGAATTCGAGTCGGAACCCTTCCGTTCGTCGTTTTCTTCAAGCTTTTCGATCGTGGGTGTATTCATTGTCTTCGCCGGAGAATCGTAGGTGTTCGAGGTGTCCCGACTGATCCGTGATTGTGGGAGTGTCCGGTATCGATTATCGAGGCAAGTATCTTGCCCATACATTACGTGTTTTGTGGATATAATGGTTGCTAAGTGTCGATATGTGCTAAATAAATATTTATAATCATTTTTCAAAAGAATCGGTATATTTACCATCATGGTTTTCGTTAAGGTGACCCGTGTGGGTCGGGAATTAATATGCTTAGTTGGCTATGTGTGCTAGTTTCGAGTATAGGATCACCTTACTTTCGTGTGATGTCATTATGTATGATTATGGCGTCGGTAAATGTAAAGTGTAATTCTCTTGTCAAATTATGTGCTTGGAGTCCCGTGGTTACGGATGAATATGTGAGTTTTTGTGATATTAGTTGTGTCGTTCGGTGCTGTTGAGATCTTGTGCTCCCTTGTGAATTGATATAGTTCTGGGTCGTGAGTACGTGTTGGATAATTTGGCCATTCTAGCAAGGTACCTCGACTATATATATTTTGTGTGTTTGACCTTTGAGAGTCGTGGTTTTGTAATCTGTGAATTGTTACTCTTCCACCTGGGGATGGAATGTGGCCTCTGGGGGCCGATACTAATGGGTACGGCCACGGAAGTGTACTTGGGTGCGTGTGTTGATGTTCTTCCACCTGTGGATGGCATATGGCCTCTGGGGGCCGATACTAATGGGTACGGCCACGGAAGTGGACTTGGGTGCGTGTGTTGATGTTCTTCCACCTGGGGACGGTTCGACGGGACCTCTGGGGGCCGATACTAATGGGTACAGCCGCGGAAGTGGTTTCCCACCTGGGGATGGTCCGACGGGGCCTCTGGGGGCCGATATTAATGGGTACGGCCACGGGTTACCAAGTGTGGTTTCTGTGATATTGATGTTGATGTTTTGATGATCAATTGTGATATTGTCCGGAATATCACAATGCTTTGCGCTCGGGGTCGAGAGACATTATATATCGAGTCTTGGTGCTTGGCTAGAATGGCATAAGAATAATGTGTTATGTGTAAAGTGTCCTTGTTAGTGAATTGCAGTGGATGATCGGGTCGTTGGCCCTGTGTTTTGTGATCGAAATGGTTGGGCCGTGGACCCCGTATTTTGTTAACGGATATATATTTTGGAAAAAGAACTTTGGGGCTGTGACCCTAAATGACTTTCGAGGAATTAAGAACTTTTCAATTTCAAATGTTTTCAAAACTCCCGAGATTTGGAAATGTTTTCAAAATGCTTACTTACTTCGTTTCTACTTTCAAGACTTGAACTATTTTTAACTAAATATAGCTCGGGAAGTCTTTCGTTGTATTCTCGGAATGTGTTGTGTATGGCTCGTATTTGCACTTTATACTTGCACTAGCGAAACAGTGGAGTTTTGCTAACCCCCGAGTAATCGCGGGGTGGATATCTGTATTGTGTCCGTGCACATGCGAGTTTTCGGGAGCAAGACACGGGATCGACGAGGGATGATGAAAGACGAATGATACTAATCACACGAAGGCCGCTTTGGGTTCGATTAGTCGGAGTCCATTGTATTGTCTTTTCCGCTGTCTTATTGTTCGTTGTTGCAAGTATTTTACCCTTGCGTGGGTATGAGTCTGGATGAGTTTATGTATTTTGATTTGTAAGTCAGTGACGAAAGACCAAATCGGTCTGTTGGTCCGTTATTTTGATTCGTCGGTATGTAATGTAATGTGTTGTTTTGATATCTAGCCTGGTGGATCCTCACGGAGAGGGTCTGCGGCGTGTAATATTCTCAGTTTGATCTGGGGGTGTTACAATTTGCCCCAAAGATTTCTGACAAGGACGATCCTTGCACTTTCTAAATGTTTGAGACGAAACATGCAATTTGGCCAAACTTCAGGGACGATTTTTGCAATTTACTCTAAATCTTACCTAAATCAATTGCAGAATCTAAGATATTGCTGTATACTCCATCACATAGAGCGGGAACCCGATCGTGTTGCCTTTGTACTCGTCATTGCTGATAAAGAAACTCGAACACAGCTCAAATTCTTATTAGAGCTCCAAGTCATGAAGCTATGCCACCAAAAGCAAGTGATAGCAATTCATTCGACAACAGAAAACCATCTAAATCACTGAGCCGAACATATGCCAGCTTCTCATCGGACATTAAATGTATCAATTCATCGGCTGCCACATTTCTTCCAATTGGGGTTGGAAAACCCATCCCACATCGGAAGAGAGAAGAAAAGAAGTCTTCTATATAATAAAGTCCACCACTCCATTAGTATGAGGTCTTTTGGGAAGGAGCGCAAAAACAAATCCGTGCGGGCTTGGCCCAAAGCGGACAATATCATACTAATGTGACAGAGTGGTGGTGGTGGCGGTCCTAACAATGGTATCAGAGCCGATGGTTTGGCTGGGCCCAGTGGTGAAGTCTAAGCTGAGATTGCCTTTACGATAGTGGAGAAGCCCCCGGTGTGACCTCGCAACATCTTTGCTGGTGCCTTGTGTCGAAAGTCTTCCTAATATTGTGATGATCAGGCGGCGTGTCCTGTTTAGTGATGATAACAGCGGTGCAAGATGTACGAATTATCATTCGAGGGGAGGACAATGATGTGGTCTTTGGTTTGAGGGGAGGATTGTTGGGGTTGGCAAACCCATCCCACATTGGAAGAGAGAAGAAAAGAAGTCTTCTATATAATAAAGTCCACCACTCCATTAGTATGAGGCCTTTTGGTAAGGAGCCCAAAAACAAATCCGTGCGGGCTTGGCCCAAAGCGGACAATATCATACTAATGTGACAGAGTGGTGGTGGTGGCGGTCCTAACACTTCCCTGCTCGTCTGAGAAGATCACGTGCCCGCTTTCCACATGAGGTTTATAGACCTCACAAATGGAGAGCATAAGCGAGTCGCCAAAAGCTTCTCTAAAACATTTCAAATCCAAGTCGTCGGCTGTTCTAAGAGAGAGCATAACAACATCCATTGCCAACTCCTTGGCGTCTATTATAATGCCATCCGATGTAAAACTCACCACTCCATCCTCCAACTTGTGCACGTAATCCACGTACTCCTTCAACCTCCTCGGCCTCGAAAACCCTACTCCACCAATGTAACTAGTTGAGCCCAGTCCAAAAGCATGGAAAGGTTTGTTCTCCGAGTACGTACTATTGTGCTTACACCGATAACCACTCTTGCTGTAACTGCTGATTTCATAATGATCATAACATGGACCTGTTAACATTTTCGAAGCCATTCTGTAAAACTCAGCGGACTGATTCTCACAAGGCAGAGGATATTTACCGGGACTGTATCTGTAAAATGCACATATATCAATTATGTAACACTTAGAAATCATGGAATTTGATAAGTTCCAATATCAACAATGTGATCATGAAACTAATCCTTTTGTGTTGTGTGTGTGTGTATTATGTAACCATCACTCTCTTAATTAAATAAATATGGGTATCTATCTATTTAATACTACATCTGTCTCACAGAGACAAACCACATTATTATTTTGCATGTCCAAAAGGGACAAGTCTCTTTCCATAAATGAAGTAGTTACAATATTAAGTTCTTTTTGTGCTTTTATGCAATTTGCCACACTCTAAAATTTTACTTCCCCAACAACAACGTATGATGTATTATAAAAATAAACAGGTCTAGACTTACAGGACTCCAAACTTGGTGTCCTGTTCGACCTACAAATCAAAAACGGAAACATGCGTAGGATGATCTCGGAGAGTGAGGCGCAAACTCTCCTTCCACATACTTGGAGTCTGATGTGGGAGCGAAGAGATGATCCAAACTCCAATTCCAGACCCCACACGACTCGACGATCTCAATAGCTTCATAAACTTCACCAACTCCATGAGCCCTCCCACAGGCCTTCAACAATTCATCTTGAAAAGCCTAACACCCCCAGAATCAAACTGGGAATATTACACGCTGCAGACCCTCTCCGTGAGGACCCACCAGGCTAGACATCGAAACAACATATTACCTTACATACCGACGTAACAAAATAACGAACCAATAGACTGTTTTGGTCTTTTATCACTAACATGCAAATCAAAGTATACATTTCTATCTAGACTCATACCCATGCAAGGGTAAAATACACTCATAACAAAAAACACGACAGCGGAAAAAAAAACCATAAAACGAACTCCGACTGACTGCACCCAAAACTGGCCTTCGTATGATTAGTATCATTCGTCTTCCATCATCCTTCGCACCGATCCTTTGTTTTGCTCCCAAAACCTGCATGTACCTGGATGCAGAACAGACATCCATCCCCGAATACTCGGGGGTTAGCAAAACTCCACTGTTTTGCTAGTACAAGTATAAAGTGCAAAAACGAGCCATTTCTGAGAATACAACGAAAGACTTCCCGAGATATTTCATTTAGTTAAAATAGTTCAAGTCTTGAAAGTAGGAACGAAACAAGTAAGCACTTTGAAAACACTTCCAAATCTCGAGAGTTTTGAAAACATTGGAAATTAAAAAGTTCTTAATTCCTCAAAAGCCACTTAGGGTCAGAGCCCCTAAGTCCATTTTCCAAAATGCAAGTCCGTTAACAAAACACGAGGTCCACCACCCAACCATTCCAGTCACAAAACACAGGGTCCACGACCCGATCATTCACTTACAAGGACACATTACACATAATACATTATTCTTATGCCATTTTAGTCAAACACCAAGACTCGATATATAATGTATCTCGACCCCGAGCACAAAGCATTGTGATACTCCGGACAATATCACAATTAATGAAAACATCAACATCATTCTTGAGATGAAAACCACACCTGGTAACCCGCGACCGTACCCCTTAGTATCGGCCCCCAGACGCCCCGTCGAACGCTCCGGGTGGGAAACCACTTCCGCGGCCATACCCCTTAGTATCGGCCCCCAGACGCCCCATCGAATGCTCCGGGTGGAAGAACAACACACACACACACACACATGTTCCACAATTCATAGTTGCAAAGCACACGCCTCGAAAGTCAATCACAGTATATATAGTCGAGGTAACTTACTAGAATGGCCAGTTCATCCAACACATACTTACGACCAAGAACTAATACAATCAACAAAGAAGCGCACCATCTAAACAGCACCGAACGGCACAACCAATATCACACAAGCTCACATATTCACACACAACCGCATGTCTCAACGCACACATCTTAACAAATGGATTTGACTCCAAATTTACCGATGACTTAATCATACATAATGGCATCACATGAAAGTAAGGTGGTCCTATACTCAACACTAACGCACATATTCTATTAAATACATTAATTTATGGAACACACGAGTCATATTTAAGGAAACCATGATTGTAAATATACCGATTCTTTAGAAAAATGATTGTAAACATTCATTTATCACATATCGTCGATTATCAACCATTATATGCACAAAACACGTAATGTATAGGCAAGATACTTGCCTCGATAACCACGATCGAAACGAGACGATGAACGGATGCGAACGAGCAACCACGGAACCTCCAATTCTGACGAGCAAAGCGGCAGCCCCAAGACTACGAGAACAACATCACAACGAATTAACAATACTCCTCGAAACCCAACTCGTAAATAACAATGGCAAGGATCAAAGGGGTTTCTCAAGAGATCCGAAATCATGCTCCGGATGAACGAAATCGACAAACGAGATTGTAATCCGTAGATTACAATTAAAACAACGAGAATCACTTAACCAAATCATCAATTTCGGTTTAGATAGCAAAGTCAACGGAAATCCCAATAATATCTCAAGAACGTAAATCAACCCGACAAAAGCATGAAAACGAAATTCCAAATCGGGGTTTAAGATCAACAAGACTAGATAACAACAAAGGAATCAACAATTTTGGATTAGAATCACGAAATCACGACAAACCCCTAAATTATCCCGAAAGTAGGGTTCAAGCCGATTTACCTCGATCCGGACGGTGAAATATGTTTGAATGTTGATAACTTCATGTTATGCACTCAAAAATACGGATGGATGATGGTCCCTGGCTTAGATCCACCTTCTTCGCCGTCCCAAGTCGCCAAATCACCGGGGAGAAGTATTGGGGGAGAAAAATGACGAAGTTAGGGTGAAGTCCGCCTATTTATACACATAGGCATTAGCGCGCGCTAGCCAAGTACCGGTAGCATACGCTATCGGGCTAGGATAGGTCCAGGAGTTTCGGCCGATCCTTGCTTAGCGCGCGCTGGCCGAATGCTAGCATGCGCTAGCCGACCAGTCCAGAACCCCTTAAGTCCCTATGTCCAGTCCAGGTAGCGCGCGCTGCGGCCTAATAGCGTGCGCTACGCCCGCTGAGTCAGCGCGCGCTACGTGCGAGTAACGTGCACTACCTATTGGGTCTAGCCGAAGCCCAAAACCCTGCTGCTCTCTGATGCCCGGCCACTTAGCACGCGCTGCCGACCGATAATAGCGTGCTACACATCCTATCTAGCGTACGCTATTCTTCAGCCCTGGCGTGCGCTAGCTCTTCCATACGCAACACGAAATACGAATACGTCAAGAACGGTAAAACTCGATGGATTCCACAATAAATGAAGCACGGGCGGCGAATAATAACACGGAAAAACTCATACTCTGAAATTCATGATTCCACTATCCGCCAACAGAACAAAATAACCAGCACAATCGACAAAATTCAAAAATAACCGGAAACAAAAATCTCGGGTATCACATTCCACCCCACTAAAAATAAGTTTCATCCCGAAACTTAAAACAAGAAACAATCAGAGCAAGGCGACCCTAGATAACACACGTTATCTACTGCTGATAGCGTACAAAAGCTCCATGTAGTACAAAACTATTGCGGTCTGATTCGATACACACGAGTGTTTATGAAAAGCATCGAACATGAGTTATTGTGGTTGATAAAATCGAGCAGCACAAAAATCAGATCACGAATACAACGCTGAAAGGTATGAAGTCCCAGTAACTCAAGGATTTGGAAGATCAAATACGAAGACAATTCCCCAACACTTATGAAATTTACAAAGTGGCCCAAATGTTTAGTAATCACAATTACGAGATCAAACAATAATGATTGAACAATGACGAACGAATAGCAATGATCGAACGAAAACGATCAACTCTGAAGTTCACACCTCAAATCAATACATTAATAAACTTGTAGGAACCACGAGGTCTTAATTTCACACACGGTTCACAGGAAATCGATCCGAACTTGGAAAGATCACAATGATATACAGATCAATTTGGGACAATATCTGAACTCGCTCGAATGACAAAGGTGAGAAGCAACACAAGGTCGGAAGCATCAACGAACACAATCGAGTTGATACTGTCGAACGAAACGGAAGCGAAAAAATATGGGTATTACATCATATCACCTTTAAAAGGGGTTTCGTCCCGAAACCTGAACAATGAGAACGAAGTGCTGGAATAGCAACCTTCCCGGCTATATCCTCTTGGTCCCGCATCTGATCTCCATGACCATCTGTACCGCGGTCACGACCATGTTCTTTGTCCCTTGGCATATGAAGCGGATTCTCACTCGATATGATGGCACAACATCACGAAATAATATACTAAAGTGCCAACTCAGCACGACATATCACATAAAACAGCTAATGGCAACTTGATAAGAAGATCCGCGAGGTATCCTTTTAAATGATATCATTTGAAAATCCTTGGATTTGTATGCTATTTCAAATAAAACTTTAAAAGTGTTTTTGGTACTTCGGGCTGTTTTATCAAAACTTACAAACAAAAGACTTTAACCATCTCATTTCGAATTTATTTGAAAAACAATATCTTCTGTGCAACCGGAATTATCAAAATCACCACGCCACTGCACACCAGCATCACCGTTAATAACAAACAAGGTAACCACCCAAGGTCATCAAACCATTCGTACATACTTTAATCAGTACAGGAAACTTTTCCAAAACCGAGTTTGAAGTTTAAATCGAGTGAGATTTTTCATCTATCACTATATATTTTTGAAAATAAAAATCGTATTGGTTTTTGAAATAAAAATTTTTATGGTGTGAAAGATTTATGAAAATCATGTACTCGAATTGTTTGAAAATACAACAATACGTTAAAAATAATTTTCAAAAAATCCTCTTCAAAGATCAACGACAGTAACATCTTGCAAAATATCCAAAGGCACTTTAAAACAACTCTTTCAAATATCGTCGAGGTTTTATTTGAGAATCCTAGGCCGGCTTGCACATTCCAAACGATTTCCAAAGTTCATACGAAGTCGCCGATTAATCGCGCCGTCAAAGTAGTTTCAAAAATTAATTTTCCACAACTTGCACAAACTTATGAAAGTTTCAGAAAAGCGTTTTCGAACACACGCACAGCAGACATAATTTATCAATTTACCGAACAAAATCAATTATCACTTAGCGCAACGAAAAGTCATAACACACATTCTTACAAAACATTTGTCATTACTAGACAACACACATAGAATACAGTCATGGGTGATTGACTGCAAAGGTTAGGCCTAACAGCTAAAAGAAATGCGGTTCTCTAGCCTCTGTCCTGACTGACTAACGCACGCTACAACAAATATTTAGGGTGCGCTACCCATGATGCATTAGCGCGCGCTAGCCTCACACTTAGCATGCGCTAACTGTTATATTTCAGCAACATGATTGCGAACATATATACAATATTACGAGAATCGAAGGTCACAAATAAACAACAACAACATTCGAATCTCAAAGCCATCGATTCACATAATTACAACACCTCATGAGGAACCATCAAAAGGCAATTGTCACTCAAAACCGAAAAGTTAAAAGCAAGAGTCACGTCTTGAGTACATTTGTAGACCTCATTTGAGTGTTTAAAAAAATCGTGTTTTGAAAACTTATAATACAAAATGCAAATGAAATATCGGTAGTTCGAATTCTCCAAAAAAAAAAAATTCGACCTTGAGGTCATCATACGAAAATCAAACTTTTTCCTCCCTTTGGAGGATATTTTAAGCCAAAACATAAGTGACTCCCCAAAAACATGTAAAACTTTAAAGTATCACATTGACGAATTTTTTTCTTTGCGTAACCACACGAAGGCCACCTTGTAAAAACGACTTATACCAGGATGTGTATATATATACATATATGTTGGCACCACTTTCATTCTAGCACCATACGAGGATCAAACAAGCATACTGTAACACCCCAAAAGGCGGCTATTACAATGCCGTGGACCCCACACTGGGACCTACCAGGCGATATCCAAAAAACAGATTAAATAAGTATTACTTGTGATACCGAACCATAATAAATAGTCATTACTCCGATTAGGAGTTTATTAAAAATATGGCCAACGGCCTTATGATACACAGGATCCGAAATACAAGTATAAACCATATGGAGATGGAATATACTTCAAATACCAATACAACCAGATAGTAATTTAAATGAAACGGAAATAAGGTAACATTACACGGTTTAACATAACCGGACAACAAATGATTTGGGGCCCCCGAACTAGTATCCTTCGAACCCTTCGCCGTCAACATACTCTTCTCATGCCTTGCCTTTGCATCGACCTAAAATACAACACAAGTATTTCGCCCAAAACACAGGGTCAGATAGACATGATAATTAATTCTTCCGACATTATACAATTCACATATATAGATCTCGAGGATACATCCCGACTATTTATCATACCCCTCGGGCGTATGAAACAATCAGTCACAAACCGTCGAACACATCCAATCATACATGGACTATGAACGATTAACAATATGGCTCAAGATGGACATCACAGTACGTCCGATTCGGAAATGTATCTGTGTACATGTCCACCCCGTATACGGAATCTAGAATATACGTGTGACATTGTATCTAATTAGCCTCACGAACTACGTCTCGTGTGCACAGTCCAATATGGCAACATCCACGTATGACTATCAGTGTCCGGCTAAAAATCCTACACAATATCCAATCGGCACGCAGATATGATTGCAGAAATGTCACGATACAACATGACAACGAAATTCAATGAAATACATATCCGATTAAGGATCAAGAAAACTCACCGAAGTGACAATAAGGACCAACGAGATCAACGATTCAAAGCGACGTACTTGGGAATGCAACCCCATGATGAAAACAGAATAACGTCAAAGACAATGGCAAATCACGGCAAACATTTCATAAACATTTCATACACATGAAATGTATAACCATCACAAGAATCTAATCATCATTATAAGCAAGCAAGATAACTTGCCTCAATACGGAGACGAGAATAATCCTCTTCTTGTCGAACGAACGAACGATCCTCGACTAATATCATTTACTCGAACAATCAACCTTAAACGAAATACATTTTACTCAATAACATATGCGTATAATTATCAATATAGGATTAGTAAGACGACACCCTACAATCCATTAGAATAGTTTCGCTATTGATCGGTCAAAAACTTATCCTAAAAATAGGAGTTTTTGAGTCGCTCGCAAATATATACGAGGTAGAAGTAGTTGTGGTAAGTTCTACGAAGGTCTTTTCTCTCGAGGATTGCTAAGCAGGGATTCGTATAATATTTTGTTACAAATTGCGAGAAATAAATACTAAAATATTCTAAAATAGATTATTGGGTTTTTAAATATTAACTAAATTAAATGCACTATTTTTTAAACCAAACTATTTTTAATAAGACTATTTTTAATAAGACTATTTTAACTAGACTATTTTTAATACTACTATTTTATATAAAACTATTTTTATACTAGACTATTTATATTAAGACTATTTTTAATAGACTATTTTTACTAGACTATTTATATTAAGACTATTTTTAATAGACTATTTTTAACTAGTGAAAATGAATAGAATTAAAATGAGTTGGGAATTTATAAAATCTAGGGGATTACGGGTTCATTAAATTAGGTTTTTAATTAAGTATAGGAATTAATTTATATGGATATAAAAGAAAAACGAATGTTTATCGAGTAATCAACTTTTCACCTCATAACTTTCGTATTCAAAGGTGTCTTAATCACTTTCGCTTTTTTAAGATGTTGATAACAAGATTAACACTTGATAGATTGAAAAGATGTGTTTCCAATACACTTAACAATCAATCAAGGAGGTTTCACTAGTATAAATAGGATATGATCAATCTCTATTTAAACCAATTAGTCCTTTCATTTCTTTAACTTGACTATTTTTAGGATAAATGATTGTTCATCGAGTAATCAACTTTTCACCTCATAACTTTCGTATTCACCTCATAACCACTTTCGCAATCTTAAGATGTTGATAACAAGCATAACACTTGATAGATTGAAAAGATATGTTTCCAATTCACTCAACAATCGATCAAGAAGGTTTCATTAGTAAAAATAGGATATGATCAATCTCTATTTAAACCAATTAGTCCTAAAAATAGTGTAAATCAATCAAATACTCAATATATAACCTAATAGAAATCCCCCTTCCCCTAGGAAGAAATATTAGCTACTCATTGGTTTATACATACTAAAATTATAATAGAAATAATTGATATATATAATATATATAGAAACTTTTAATTACTAGAACTTAATGACAATAGATAAAACTTACTTGAATATCATGTATCAAAGTGCAAGAAACATACTTTCAAAATATAACTTCAACTTGTTTAAAGGTTATAAGCTTACAAAAATTGAAAGTAAAACACTAAGTAAAATACTAAGTGCTTATTGATCAAGCACTTTTCAATTACAAACTAAATGAAAGAAAAACTTCAAACCAAAAATAAAATACAAACTAAAATTGAGAGTTCTAAGGAAAATACATTGCTAAAAGAAAGGAGTGTTTCTTTGCAAGAAGAGGAGGATATTTCTTCATGGGTGAAGGTGTCCTTTTATAGGTGATTTTCAAGAATACAATTGATTATTTAATTCAAAATATCTATTGTAGTATCTTGATTAATTCTTTGTTCACACTTCACCTATGTCTTTGAATTTTCAGATTTTTGACCAAAAAAATATCTTGTGGTTGAGTTCACAAGTTGGTCAAAAGTGGACTATTTTTGCATGGCATCTGCGTAAAAACGGTGCTGAGAAACGGCCCATTTTGCGCCGTATTATATAGCCGTATTAGGATGACTCGGTCTTGTCTGGAACACGCGCAAGGACCCGACGTAAAATATGCGCCGTGTTGTAAACAGTCGAGAGAAACGGCCCTATTTGCGTCGTGTGTTCCGCCGTGTTTTGTCACATTTTTTCTTGGAAATTTCTGATTTTTTATTTCGGTTTGGTTTTTCGACCTTTTTGATATTTTATGCCAGTAACCTGCAAAATAAACATTATTAGTGCATGTTTTGATATTTTTTCAAAATAATTAAATTCTATCAAAATCAGTATGATTATGCCAGAAAAAGGTGATATTTTGTATATGAATTTTAGATCAATTATGCACTAATCAAATACCCCACACTTGAATTCTTGCTAATCCCGAGCAAGACTCTTTATTATTCATACTCAAAATAAAATAAGGGAAAAAAATATAAGACACAAATTAAAGTAATACATAGACAAATTAAGAACAATACTTATATATATATATATAAAGAGAAAAAGAGATCAAAATGCCATCTACACAACAACCAGCTCTATACAGTAGATAGAAATGAATCAAGATCCAAAATAAATCTATAAATAATTTTGAAATTAAAACACGGTTTTATTTTTTGTAATTCCAAAATGCAAGGTTACCCTTCAAGAGATTGATTATTTCTTTCCCACTCATGATACACATGAGTCCCTTTAAAGGTTGCTCTCAATCACTCGTTTATTTTTCGACTCAATATGAAGAAGAATTTCATCGGCGTCATCAAATATTGTGATTGTTCACGAAATTGAGTGTATTGAAAATCAGCCACTAATTAAGTCAAATCTGCTCATAATCTACATCCCTTTTATAGACTTAATAACTCGAACTAGTAGGTGATAGCCTTTACACCGTTATTTGCTAACGTGTAGCTCTTTTCACCAACACATTTTCCATCTTTTTTTTTAGATGATAGCTTTCACACCGTTATTTGCTAACGTGTAGCTCTTTTCACCAACACATTCTCCATGTCTTTTTTGGTAATAGCTTTCACACCGTTATTTGCTAACGTGTAACTCTTTTTACCAACACATTCTCCATCTCTTTTTTTTAGGTGATAGCTTTCACACTGTTATTTGCTAACGTGTAGCTCTTTTCACCAACACATTTTCCATCTTTTTTTTAGTCCTTTTTATGTGATATAGAATTTTTGCAGAAAAATAGTTTATTAGATAAGCATGAAAAATCAAAAACTCCTCAAATTAAGTAAATTTCAGTTCTATTTTTCATCAACCGACTTATTATTCTTTTCTCAAGGCAACGAATGACTCGATTTTAAATGATAATTACAAGGTTTGGAAAGATAGATTAAGGCCCAAAAATTCTGGAATATACAATTTTTTTACCGGTTAAAATGATTTTTGAAACTTGTATATAGCTAACTTATTGATATTATGGCCAGATCTAGAAATCTCACAAATAAACAAAATAAATATATATAAATATACATTAAAAAAAATTAAGGTCAAATAACAAAAATAATCAAAACACACCACAATAATCAAAGCTAAACACACCAAAATACCAAACACACAAAAAGAGTCAAAACTTACCACCCCCAAACTTGAAAAAGAAATCGTCCTCGGTTTTAAAAAAAAATAATAATAAAAAGCAAGAGAGAGAAAAAAAATACTCCCTGTTATAAAAATTGATGCTTGAGCTACGCTTTTTTGGATCTGCATGAAAAAAAATACGAGGCAAACAACAAAAAAAATAATAATAAAATATATCTGGAAGTATAACACAATTTTTAAGATGCGCTTCAGGAAAGTCCGAAGAGTCGTCTTACGCTGCCATCAATGCTTTTATTAAAAACAAAAAAAATACGGCAATAAAAATAACAATACATAAATCGCGAATAGATGCGCGTCAAGAGATCAAAAAGAAACTCCTTAAGCTGCCATCATTTAGCACGATTTTTACACACGATAGAAAGTAAAAATAACAAGAGGTCTGATATGGGGGTATCAAAGGGAGAGGAATGAATCCACTTTTCGTTTTCTCACGGTGAGATCTTCTATCCAGACAATATTAGCTAGAGCTGGATCTGGTTGAGGAACAAATTCAGTGAGTTTTTTTATTAGCTCTTCTGGTGTTGTTGCAACGACTATGATTCGTTTAGCATGCTCGGAAATAAAACCTTTTTCAGAGTAGTCGATGAAAGATAGTAAACCATCAAAGAAACCATTGACATTAAGCAGACCTATTGGTTTTTGATGAACATTTAGCTGGTCTCTGGTAACCACATGAAAAAGTTCCTCAAGGGTGCCAAAACCACCGGGAAGGGTGATAAAGGCACCAGAATTATTTATCATGTGAGTTATGTGATCTTGCATATTTACAGATCTAAACTCATCTCCAATAGTTGCCCCGGTGATTTTACTTTCAGCCAGAAGTTTTGGAATTATTCCCAACACTCTTACTCCTTCCATGTAGGCAGAAACAGCAGCTCGTCCCATTAATCCTAGACTTCCTCCTCCGTAAACTACATGAATGCATTTTTCTCCTAAAGTACGACCCAAGTTGTGGGCTGCTTCAGTAAAGCATGCCTCTTTTCCATAACTAGCTCCACCAAAAATGCAGACTGAGTTAAATCTTTTTGTGGAAGATGATGATTCCATTTTTGAAAAGAAACTTATTTGAGAGAAAAAGGAAAAAAAAGTACAAGTTTGAGAGATGAATAAAAGAAACAAGCACAATGTTTATTTATAGAAGAAAAAATGAGGAAAAATTGTTTAACAAGTTTGTGATTGCGTTGATTGCGCTTCAACTACTCAATAGAATAATGAATGCATTTATCGTGTATCACATTTTTTATTCATAAAATCTCACCATACGACAAAAATAAAAGATACTCACGTGTATGTACAGTAGTTGTGATTGTGGCTCACATCTTCCTCTGATTTACGTTCAGAAACGACTTAAACGCCTTCTATGAGTCGGGGAGAAGCTTCCCATCCAATTTTCTTACAAATTGGGAAACAGGGTCTTTTAACGTCAGATTCCCAAGACGTTGTTCATATTCTGGTTTGAATTTATTCCACAAACATCGAATTCTATAATGTACGAGTCCACTAGGATGCGTGTCAAGAGAAATTTCGATATTATCTAAATTCTCTTTATTCAGACCATCCTTAATGAACTGAATTTTATCTTCTCTGTTTGTAGATGGAATTCCTAAAGATCGACATTTTAAATTGCAGTTCCATCTAGCACATTTATAGCAAACGGCTATTATCTTTGCTCGTCGTTTATTTGCATATGAACTTTTTCGAAGCCCTGGTAAAAATCTAGTAGGTGTTTCCGTGAATTCACCTGCCATTCTCACTTTTGCTTCAATAATGAATCTAATATCAAAAGGTATGCTTTTATTCATAAGCAACATCATCCTTTCAAGTCTTGTCTTGTAAATTTTTAAAATGACTTTTTTGCTAAGAAAGGGAAATCTCTTTTCAATACTACTCAAAGTTTCTTCCATGATAAAAAAATACAATAAAAAGAGAAAATATTAACAAATATTAGTTGTTGTGGGAAACTGAAAAATCCGACTTTGATAGTCACGGAGTACCATTATCCGCCACTTGACCGGACAGAAGAATAAAAGATGCAGAAATAAAGAAAAATAAAATAACAAAATATAAACAAAAGTATACAAAAAATTATATTTGGCCTAAAATAATCCCCGGCAACTGTAATACCCGTGATTTCGATTTCCGGTAATTTCTTTTTTTCGGCGGAAGTCCATTTTGATGACTCGCTCATGACCGTTTCATTATTTTGAGAATGATTAATTCTACACTTTTTGACATCCGAGATCGTTTCGGTGTCGTTTTGTTGAGTTCCGTTCTTTTTAGCGGTTTTTCCGCACTCGAGTTCGATTCTTGCGAATCTCGTGCGAAACTGTTGTTTCGACTTTCTTGTAAGTTCATTTAATGTTAATATTCATGTTGCGAGCTTTGGCTTGGTGTTTCGATCACGTATCGTGATTTTCGGGCGTTTTGGGCCATTTTTGTAATTTCCCAAAGTTTGGGGTAATTACTTCCGTTGTCGAATTCCGACACTTCGGATGGTCGGAATCGTGTGTTCTCTTAGTGCTTGGATTCGTCTTTGCGAGTACTTCGTAACCGTATCTTCGATTTTTACTCAGGTTCGGAGTGGCCACGGCCGAGTCACGGCCGGAGCAGGGCCTGGCCTGGCCGAGTTACGGCCGTAAGGTGCCGGTTACGGCCGTAAGGTGTCCGAGTTACGGCCGTAAGCGTGATCGGGTACGGCCGTACGAGCGCTGGGCGGATTTTGACGAAGGCCGGTTACGGCCGTAAGGTGTGCGAGTTACGGCCGTAAGTGTCCGGCTGGTGCTGGGCAGATTTTTGACGAATGCCGGTTACGGCCGTAAGGCCTGCCGAGTACGGCCGTAAGGTGTCCGAGTTACGGCCGTAAGGCCTGCCGGTTACGGCCGTAACCCTGCCGGCTATATATAGCCTGGGCTCGGCCAGACTTCATTTTCTTCTCGTTTTTCCCACTTCCTTCCTCCTCTTCCGCGGTTGGAGACTTATGGATCATGGAGGCATGTTGTCATACATCCAATCCATGAAGTTCTTGAGTTTATAGCATCAACCAATCATCCGGTAACCTCCTCCGATCTACCGAATCAAGGTTAGATTTCTTGAAATCTAGTTTTGGGGAATTTGGGTATTTTGGTTGATTTCGTCCGTTTAATCCGATTTAACTTAGGATTATGATGGATTGATGATTATTTAGATGTTTTATATCTTTTACCTTGTTATTCCATGGTTGGATCGTATTGATTCGTTGTTTTGGTCGAGTTCTTGATCGACGTCTTGAAGGTGTCCGGTAGAATGTCATAGAGGGGTTTTCGGGCGTTCTACGATTATCCTTCCTCGTATGATTGTTGATTTATGGATTATATGTTGTTAGGGTCGAGTTTCTTGCGAAGAAACCAAGTTGAACCCTTCCGTTCGTTGTCGTTTTCCTTTTCGAAAACATCGGGCGTTTCGAAGCTTTCCGGTTGAGCCGTGTTCGTCGGAATACTTGCTTGCCGATTTCGAGGCAAGTACCTTGCCCATACTATTCTTGTTTTGTGAATATGATAATTGGTGATTGTCTTTACATGTTGGTTTGATTGTTTGAAACGAGTTTTCAAAAGATTCGGTTTAGCCTTGTTAAAGGCTTGCTTTCAAAACGCGTGTGTTTTGTGAATGGCGTGGTTTGTGAATAACTATGTGAATTCTATGTATATGCTTGGTGTTCATGTTGCACTTGGTATTGTGTGTGGACGTATATTATTTCATTTCAGTGCGTTGTGGATTGACGTGGTGTTTTGCTAAGTGTTTGAGGCCTCTGGGAGAATTGTTTGAATATCCTTGATGTGATATGTTAATTGTGTGAATGTGTGGATATGGTTGAAGGTCTACGGTGACACATGGCACGTGATCATGTGGTCAGGATGCAACAAGTGATTGATCCAACCGTGAGAGCCTGAGATAATCTACGGTGGCACATGGCATGTGATCATGTGGCCAGGATGCAACAAGCGATTGATCCAACCGTGAGATGTGTGGGATTTGTTTCGCTAGCCAGCTCGGGTGGGTCCTTCGAGGCCTCGAGTGGGATGTCGGTGGTATCGTCCCGGTCCTAGGCGATGCGCGTGCGTGATTATGTTTCGTTGATTTTTCGTCCGTTGAGGACACGTGATGTTGGGCTCTGGCCCTGTGAAGTATTGTCGGTTTTCTATTTGCGAAAACAAAACCTTTGGGCTGTGACCCCTGTTGATTTTTGGAAAGAGAAGGATTCGGAAATCCTAAATTGTTTTCTATTAAAACTCTCGATGGCATTTTAAACGGTTTTACAAATTGTTTCCCTTGATTTGTGATCTTTCAGTTTCGGAATGTTTTACCAAACTCATGCCTCGGGAAGTGCTTTTCGTTATGTTTGGAACTTTGAGGATTCCTGATTATTATTGTTCTTGGAACTTGTATTGTATGGCTCGTATTTTTGCACTTGTACTTGCACTAGCAAAACAGTGGAGTTTTGCTAACCCCCGAGTATTCGGGGGGTGGATGTCTATTTTTGCGTTCAGGTTTTGGAGCATAGCACAGGGTCGGCATGAAGGATGATGAAAGATGAACGATACTAATCACACGAGGATCCGTTGATGTCGGATTGGTCTAGTTGTATCTTCTTTTCCGCCGCAAGATCTTTCCCCGTTGTATGGGTGTGGTTGTATTTTGACCTGCGTGGGCATGAGTTGTATTCGAGTTGTATGTATTTATTGAAAGACCAAGTCGGTCTATCGAGTCATTTTAGCCTTAAAGGCGAGGTTTAGATGTTTGATTTTAGTTATCACTGGTAGATCCTCGAGGAGAGGGTCTACGGCGTGTAATATCCTCGAATGGATTGGGGGTGTTACATAAATGGTATCGAGCTTAGGTTGTGGAAACCTAGCCGCCGGGTCGATGGTGTCTATCGAGTTTTTGTCTCGTCGGATTTTATCCGATCGAGTCGTGTCGCGACGCTGCCCGAGTTTGTTGGTCGTGATTAGTATCGTGGGGCGATCATCATCTTCGTGCGACCTGTGGATGTAAGTCTCCCTTCTTTGTGTTGTGCCTCGTGTGACACGAGCTATTTTTTTGATTATGAGTTAATTGACGGAATCCTCTTATGGGTTTTGATTTCGTGATACGTGATTATTTGACTCCCATTTTTCGTTCATATGAGGAGTAGTGTTGTTGTCTTGTGCATGTTTGACTTTATTTCTTTTATCCGCTGCGTGAGTTCTTCTGTAATGGCTTTCGGTATTTTACCGACTGAGTTTTATTTCGAAAATCAATTCCCTTAACCGAGTTTTTGGCATTATGGCCTTGATCATTTTGGCGAAATTCTTATGACAGAATTTAGTATTTTGTAAATGGATTTTGTGAGTTTTTGAAATATTACCGTCATCGGCCTTTTTGGCATTTTTGTAAATGGTTTTTAGCCTGGTGGGTTCCGGCGCGGGACACACGGCGCTATAATGTTCCGTGTAAGTACCTAAACTTTTTGGGCAGTCTAGCCCATTGAATTATTTTTGAAAACCTTGAGTATCTTAGAAAATTAAAATTCGAGACGTACTTTTAAAACGAATTATTTTCTTGCGGTGTTTTCAAGGTGTTTTCTAATGCCGCAATACATTTCAAAAATTTTCCGATTGAGGACCAAAAATATTTTGAGATATTTTCAAATGCAGTTGCTTAGACCCAAGGGTCGAATATTTTTGAAAGTTTTTCACTAAAAGAAAGGTGTCCTCATTTTTGTTCAAACGCAAGATGACTTTCAAAGTCTCGATAATGGTGTTTGTACTACTTTTTGTAAAATGATACTCAAGATCAACCGTTGTTTCCAAACTGCTTTTCAAAAGGTGGTTTTTGTTTTTAAAACCTATCATTCTGCTTATGGATCGGAAATGCGTGTATGGTTTTCGAACTTTCGTTACGTGTTAACCCCGAATTGTGATCGAATTGGTGGCATGAACGCCGAGGCGTTGCCACGCATTTGTTGTACTAGCCTCTCGTGAGAGGTGTGAACCGGTATTTACCGTTTGTCGCCTCGTGGTGATTTGCGTTTTGTCGCACGGGTGTGAGCCGTTGAAGCTTGGGTTGGTACATTCGTATATGTGTGATTGTTCCATGATGTTTTGTGATTATGTGCCGGTTATCGCTCGGGCCGTTGAGGTTGCCGAACGATACCGCTGCTATGATTTTAATATGCGTGTTGCTTTACGATGGAAATCATTGTATGTGGTATGTGCTATGATTTTCTCACAGTCGAATGGTTACTTATTCAAGATGCCGAGGGGCCGAGGTCGTGGTCGTGGCGACCGGATGCGTGATCGGATCATGTCACGGTGATGGTATTGGTATTGGTGTTGCTACTATTTTGCAGCAGTAGCCACTCGATGACTCGATTGACTCAGTGCAACAGTGTTACGATGTGACCCGTAACACCGGTGCAAATCGGTGGCTTCGAGAAGTGGTTCGTATGAATCCCCTCGTTTACCGGGTGCCGCAGATGCATTAGGTCGGGATGGTTGGCTCTTCCAGTTGGAAAAGATATTCGAGGTAGTTGATTGTCCTAAGAACGTAAGGTACCGGCCGCTCAAGATCTTCTCGACAAAGATGCCGCTAGGCGGTGGGAGGCCGTTAAGCCTCGAGATCGTATTGTCACGTGGGCGAGTTCCGTAAATTCATGAGAGATGAGTTTTGTCCTAACCGATCAGAAATCGGAGGATTAATGAATTCTTTTCGCGAAACCGCAGGATGTACCATTGTCTCAAGCTATTATTGATTTTAGCAAACAGCTCGGCTATGTGCGTAATCAAGTAAGGACAGAGGAGGACAAGATTTGTCATTTTAGTAGGCGGATGAAGCCGAGATTCACAAGACATGGCAGTCTCGCTTGTACTTCCCCGAGAGATTATCAAAATAGGCGTTAGCCTATGAGCTATCCATTATCGACCGAGAGTATGTCCGACTCAAGAAACAGAAACCGTTGGGAACTTTTCAGAAATCGGAGTGGGCCCCTTGAGGTTGGGACTTCGTTTCGTCATCCCAAAATGGTTCCTAGATCGCGTGATCAGAGGAGTAGTACCCCTGCAGTGAGTAATGTGAGCACTTCGAAGATATGTTATAACTGTAGTCGAGCGGGCCATACTGCGAAGAATTGTCGTTCACCGTTAGTCAGCTGTTTCGAGTGTGGCCAGGTGGGTCACCGATCCGTACATTGCGAGACGGTAGCTGAGAGGTTTGGGGATCGAGGGTGCGTCTCTGTTCCGAAAGGACACGGAGATGCCTAGTGTGGTTTTGAGGATTTCGGCGTAGTCCGAATTATTTATGATTGCCCTTGTGGATCGTTTTGTGTTTATTCTATTTTCTCGACTGTGCGTGTTTTCTTGTAATAAGTACTTTGTGTTTTGTGATTGTTTGGATAATTGACTTGATTGTATTATCTGTATGATGACGCTTGTCACTTGTTGGTTTTATTATGTCTCTATCGGTGGCGTTGTGTTGGTCGTCGTGGAACGTGTTTTCACGCCGTATGTTCCGTTGCATTTCTTGCAACGTTTCGCCGTCGGGCGCGAGTTTTCGGTTTTTGGGTATCTCGTCGAGTTTTCCTGGCAGTGGATATTGCTTCTCCCTACTTATTTTAAGTTTCGGGACGAAACTTCTTTTAAGGAGGGTAGAATGTAATACCCGTGATTTCGATTTCCGGTAATTTCTTTTTTCGGCGGAAGTCCATTTTGATGACTCGCTCATGACCGTTTCATTATTTTGAGAATGATTAATTCTACACTTTTTGACATCCGAGATCGTTTCGGTGTCGTTTTGTTGAGTTCCGTTCTTTTTAGCGGTTTTTCCGCACTCGAGTTCGATTCTTGCGAATCTCGTCCGAAACTGTTGTTTCGACTTTCTTGTAAGTTCATTTAATGTTAATATTCATGTTGCGAGCTTTGGCTTGGTGTTTCGATCACGTATCGTGATTTTCGGGCGTTTTGGGCCATTTTTGTAATTTCCCAAAGTTTGGGGTAATTACTTCCGTTGTCGAATTCCGACACTTCGGATGGTCGGAATCGTGTGTTCTCTTAGTGCTTGGATTCGTCTTTGCGAGTACTTCGTAACCGTATCTTCGATTTTTACTCAGGTTCGGGTTTCGGTCGTCCGGCCGGAGTGGCTACGGCCGAGTCACGGCCGAGTGGCTGGCTCGGCCGAGTTACGGCCGTAAGGTGCCGGTTACGGCCGTAAGGTGTCCGAGTTACGGCCGTAAGCGTGATCGGTACGGCCGCACGAGCGCCGGGCGGATTTTGACGAAGGCGCTTACGGCCGTAAGGTGTGCGAGTTACGGCCGTAAGTCAACCGTGCCGGGCGATTTTTGACGAATGCCGTTACGGCCGTAAGGCTGCCGCGTACGGCCGTAAGGTGTCCGAGTTACGGCCGTAAGGCCTGCCGGTTACGGCCGTAACCCTGCCGGCTATATATAGCCTGGGCTCGGCCCGACTTCATTTTCTTCTCGTTTTTCCCACTTCCTTCCTCCTCTTCCGCGGTTGGAGACTTATGGATCATGGAGGCATGTTGTCATACATCCAATCCATGAAGTTCTTGAGTTTATAGCATCAACCAATCATCCGGTAACCTCCTCCGATCTACCGAATCAAGGTTAGATTTCTTGAAATCTAGTTTTGGGGAATTTGGGTATTTTGGTTGATTTCGTCCGTTTACTCCGATTTAACTTAGGATTATGATGGATTGATGATTATTTAGATGTTTTATATCTTTTACCTTGTTATTCCATGGTTGGATCGTATTGATTCGTTGTTTTGGTCGAGTTCTTGATCGACGTCTTGAAGGTGTCCGGTAGAATGTCATAGAGGGGTTTTCGGGCGTTCTACGATTATCCTTCCTCGTATGATTGTTGATTTATGGATTATATGTTGTTAGGGTCGAGTTTCTTGCGAAGAAACCAAGTTGAACCCTTCCGCTCGTCGTTTTCCTTTTCGAAAACATCGGGCGTTTCGAAGCTTTCCGGTTGAGCCGTGTTCGTCGGAATACTTGCGTGCCGATTTCGAGGCAAGTACCTTGCCCATACTATTCTTGTTTTGTGAATATGATAGTTGGTGATTGTCTTTACATGTTGGTTTGATTGTTTGAAACGAGTTTTCAAAAGATTCGGTTTAGCCTTGTTAAAGGCTTGCTTTCAAAACGCGTGTGTTTTGTGAATGGCGTGGTTTGTGAATAACTATGTGAATTCTATGTATATGCTTGGTGTTCATGTTGCACTTGGTATTGTGTGTGGACGTATATTATTTCATTTCAGTGCGTTGTGGATTGACGTGGTGTTTTGCTAAGTGTTTGAGGCCTCTGGGAGAATTGTTTGAATATCCTTGATGTGATATGTTAATTGTGTGAATGTGTGGATATGGTTGAAGGTCTACGGTGACACATGGCACGTGATCATGTGGTCAGGATGCAACAAGTGATTGATCCAACCGTGAGAGCCTGAGATAATCTACGGTGGCACATGGCATGTGATCATGTGGCCAGGATGCAACAAGCGATTGATCCAACCGTGAGATGTGTGTGATTTGTTTCGCTAGCCAGCTCGGGAGGGTCCTTCGAGGCCTCGAGTGGGATGTCGGTGGTATCGTCCCGGTCCTAGGCGATGCGCGTGCGTGATTATGTTTCGTTGATTTTTCGTCCGTTGAGGACATGTGATGTTGGGCTCTGGCCCTGTGAATTATTGTCGGTTTTCTATTTGCGAAAACAAAACCTTTGGGCTGTGACCCCTGTTGATTTTTGGAAAGAGAAGGATTCGGAAATCCTAAATTGTTTTCTATTAAAACTCTCGATGGCATTTTAAACGGTTTTACAAATTGTTTCCCTTGATTTGTGATCTTTCAGTTTCGGAATGTTTTACCAAACTCATGCCTCGGGAAGTGCTTTTCGTTATGTTTGGAACTTTGAGGATTCCTGATTATTATTGTTCTTGGAACTTGTATTGTATGGCTCGTATTTTTGCACTTGTACTTGCACTAGCAAAACAGTGGAGTTTTGCTAACCCCCGAGTATTCGGGGGGTGGATGTCTATTTTTGCATTCAGGTTTTGGAGCATAGCACAGGGTCGGCATGAAGGATGATGAAAGATGAACGATACTAATCACACGAGGATCCGTTGATGTCGGATTGGTCTAGTTGTATCTTCTTTTCCGCTGCAGTATCTTTTCCCCGTTGTACGGGTGTGGTTGTATTTTGACCCCTGCGTGGGCATGAGTTGTATTCGAGTTGTATGTATTTATTGAAAGACCAAGTCGGTCTACTGAGTCATTTTAGCCTTAAAGGCGAGGTTTAGATGTTTGATTTTAGTTATCAGCCTGGTAGATCCTCGAGGAGAGGGTCTATGGCGTGTAATATCCCTGAATGGATTGGGGGTGTTACAGCAACGGCGCCAAAATTTGATCGGTCAAAAACTTATCCTAAAAATAGGAGTTTTTGAGTCGCTCGCAAATATATACGAGGTAGAAGTAGTTGTGGTAAGTTCTACCAAGGTCTTTTCTCTCGAGGATTGCTCAGCAGGGCTTCGTATAATATTTTGTTACAAATTGCGAGAAATAAATACTAAATATTCTAAAATAGATTATTGGGTTTTTAAATATTAACTAAATTAAATGCACTATTTTTTAAACCAAACTATTTTTAATAAGACTATTTTTAATAAGACTATTTTAACTAGACTATTTTTAATACTACTATTTTATATAAAACTATTTTTATACTAGACTATTTATATTAAGACTATTTTTAATAGACTATTTTTACTAGACTATTTATATTAAGACTATTTTTAATAGACTATTTTTAACTAGTGAAAATGAATAGAATTAAAATGAGTTGGGAATTTATAAAATCTAGGGGATTACGGGTTCATTAAATTAGGTTTTTAATTAAGTATATGAATTAATTTATATGGATATAAAAGAAAAACGAATGTTTATCGAGTAATCAACTTTTCACCTCGTAACTTTCGTATTCAAAGGTGTCTTAATCACTTTCGCTTTTTTAAGATGTTGATAACAAGATTAACACTTGATAGATTGAAAAGATGTGTTTCCAATACACTTAACAATCAATCAAGGAGGTTTCACTAGTAGAAATAGGATATGATCAATCTCTATTTAAACCAATTAGTCCTTTCATTTCTTTAACTTGACTATTTTTAGGATAAATGATTGTTCATCGAGTAATCAACTTTTCACCTCATAACTTTCGTATTCAAAGGTGTCTTAACCACTTTCGCAATCTTAAGATGTTGATAACAAGCATAACACTTGATAGATTGAAAAGATATGTTTCCAATTCACTCAACAATCGATCAAGAAGGTTTCATTAGTAAAAATAGGATATGATCAATCTCTATTTAAACCAATTAGTCCTAAAAATAGTGTAAATCAATCAAATACTCAATATATAACCTAATAGAAATCCCCCTTCCCCTAGCAAGAAAGATTAGCTACTCATTGGTTTATACATACTAAAATTATAATAGAAATAATTTATATATATAATATATATAGAAACTTTTAATTACTAGAACTTAATGACAATAGATAAAACTTACTTGAATATCATGTATTAAAGTGCAAGAAACATACTTCAAAATATAACTTCAACTTGTTTAAAGGTTATAAGCTTACAAAAATTGAAAGTAAAACACTAAGTAAAATACTAAGTGCTTATTGATCAAGCACTTTTCAATTACAAACTAAATGAAAGAAAAACTTCAAATCAAAAATAAAATACAAACTAAAATTGAGAGTTCTAAGGAAAATATATTGCTAAAAGAAAGGAGTGTTTCTTTGCAAGAAGAGGAGGATATTTCTTCATGGGTGAAGGTGTCCTTTTATAGGTGATTTTCAAGAATACAATTGATTATTTGATTCAAAATATCTATTGTAGTATCTTGATTAATTCTTTGTTCACACTTCACCTATGTCTTTGAATTTTCAGATTTTTGACCAAAAAAATATCTTGTGGTTGAGTTCACAAGTTGGTCAAAAGTGGACTATTTTTGCATGGCATCTGCGTAAAAACGGTGCTGAGAAACGGCCCATTTTGCGCCGTATTATATAGCCATATTAGGATGACTCGGTCTTGTCTGGAACACGCGCAAGGACCCGGCAGAAAATATGCGCCGTGTTGTAAACGGTCGAGAGAAACGGCCCAATTTGCGCCGTGTGTTCCGCCGTGTTTTGTCACATTTTTTTCTTGGAAATTTCTGATTTTTTATTTCGGTTTGGTTTTTCGACCTTTTTGATATTTTATGCCAGTAACCTGCAAAATAAACATTATTAGCTCATGTTTTGATATTTCTTCAAAATAATTAAATTCTATCAAAATCAGTATGATTATGCCAGAAAAAGGTGATATTTTGTATATGAATTTTAGATCAATTATGCACTAATCAGCTATCTCAAAATATTGAAGTCTTATACCAAGAATTCTTTTTACCTCATTTCAATCATAAAATCGGTTCACAATACTTTTACCGAATGTTCACATGATTCTTCATAAATAAGAATTTTATCAAGAACATGTTGAATAACCACTTATGTTGTCAATATCATCTTATGTGGATTAGACTTTCCAAAACATTACAATGTTGAAAGGTAAAATCTGCACAATTATATTCAACAATACATCTCATCTAAATTGAATATTAAGCTTACAATAAGGTTATATTAGTTATGAGATTACCCCATATTCATGAAGGTTATCAAAATCATTCTTACAAACCTGGAAGATTCATTAATATCATTTATTAGTTCACTACCTTAAGAACACCACAAGATGATCAAACACATTCTTAGGTTATCAACACACATCCATTTAATAAGAAGTTATTGTTGTAATTATCAAGATCCTTACTATTCTTCAAAGACTTGTGAAGCTGAACCATAATGATTTGTTAAATTTTCTAAGATCTCTGAACAAGATCATTTAATCATATCTTTAAATTATCAAGTTCTTCCCAAGGTAATTAAATACTTAAAATGGTGTTTAAACACTTTATGATATCAATTCTATTGGTTAAATCCAACTATGGTGAAGTTAACCGATTCAACGATGTTCTACTGAGCTAAATTCGTCCAGCAACATGAGTATGATAATTACAACATGGTTAATGTCACTATATCATCAAGAATACATCCATTTCAAACCCTCATTTATCATATTCATCAAAAGTGTTTAAAAAGTTGGATTAAAACTATGTTTTACTTGATTAATTTAGCTCTAGGTGAAATATACTTCATCATTAACACCAACATATGAAAAGTACAGAGAAGAGATGCACACATACCTCCAGAAATGATGAACAACTCTCAACACTACAAGAAAGTACACTCCAAGCTCAAGAACACCTCCTAAACTTCAAGGTAATGAGCTCCACTCCAAGATTTAAGGCTTAAACACAAGTTGGAGGAGGTTGATATCGATTTGGGGGTGCAGGGGGATGATATATGGAGAGAAAATTGGTTTAGAGTTGTGAAGAAATGAAAAAACAGGCTGGTCCTATAAATAGGCTGTACAGGCTTAACGTACGCTATCGAGGAAATTTAGCATACGTTAAGTCTCTTACGTACGCTAACCGGTTAATGTTACGTACGTAAGCGGCTTACAGTGGCTACTGTCTTGAATCCACAGGACACTAGCGTATGCTAACTAACAGGGTGTTACGTACAATATTAAAGGTTGACTCTGACCGACACGACAGCTCAGACATCACACACATGCATGCCAACGGATAAGAGGTTCACGTGCGGTAGTCAACTGATGTTAGGTTCTCTCTTAGCGTACGCAATAGAGGAAACATTACATACGTTAAGGCACAAGATTAACGTACGTTAATCATGCTACGTAGCGTACGCTACACCAACATAAAAAGTTCAAAAAATGCAACTCTACAATTAACATCGAATCATCAAGTATGAAATAAAATAACAACGATATGAAGCTCAAATCTATAATACCTCAACATAATACTAAATGCAACGATCCATGATAATCAAATTATCCAAATAATACAACGACAAGTAAAAATGAAAAATTACAGTCGGATATTACATACTCCCCCCCTTAAAAGGAGTTTTGTCCTCGAAACTAAGGGGCAAATAATTCAGGATATCTCATTCGCATACTATCCTAGGTTTCCCACATAGCCTCCTCGACTCCGTGTCGTGACCACTGAACCTTTAGTAGGGGAATCGTCTTGTTTCGCAACTATTTGATCCTCCTCTCGAGTATCTGCATAGGACGCTCCTCGTACGAATGATCCTCCGCTAATTCAATCTCTTCGAACTGTAGTACATAGCTCGGATCAGCAACATATTTCCTCAAGTGGGAGACATGAAACACGTTGTGAATCCGACTCAAAACCGGTGACAAAGCCAGTCGATAGGCCAGATCACCTACACGCTCCAAAACCTCAAACGGCCCAATGTACCTCGGGCTCATCTTGCCCTTCTTCCCAAAACGAAAAACACCTTGGGTAGGAGACACCTTCATTAGCACATGGTCACCCACCTCGAACTCATGCGGTCGTCGACGGTGGTCTGCGTAGGACTTCTGTCGATTTTGAGCCGTTAAAAAATGAATCCTAATCAAAACGATCTTCTCACGGGCTGCTAATAACATATCGGGTTCCGTACCCAGAGATTCTGACAGTTCGTCCCAACACAAAGGGGACCTACAGCGACGGCCATACATGCCTCATACGAAGCCATCTGAATCGAACCATGCCAACTATTATTATAAGTAAATTCCACCAGAGGTAGCTGGGTTTCCCAATCGTCTTTCCAATCAAGAGCACACGCCCTCAACATGTCTTCTAGAGTTTGGATGGTTCTCTCGGACTGGCCATCGGTCTGCGGATGAAAAGCTATACTGAAATTCAATTGCGTGCCCATCGCATGATGAACTACCTTCCAGAAGTGCGACACGAATCGCCCGTCATGATCCGATATAATACTCTTGGGGGTACCATGTAACCTCACAATTTTTCATAATAAATAGCTGGGCCAATCTCTCGGGACCCCACGTGTCCTTAATCTCCAAGAAGTGGGTTGATTTGGTCAGACGGTCCACAATCACCCAAATCGTATTCATTCCTCGATGACTCGTCGGCAAGCTAGTGATAAAATTCGTCGATATATCCTCCCATTTCCACTCGGGAATCGGGAGCGGTTTCAGCATTTCTGCGGGTCGCTGGTGCTCAATCTTAACCTGCTGATAGGTTAAACATCTCGAAATGAATTCGGCAACCTCACGTTTCATATTCCCCCACCAATAATTTTGCTTCAAATCCTTATACATCTTGCTAGATCCCGGGTGAATAGAGTACGGGGTAGCATGGGCTTCTCTCATGATAGAGTTCCTCAACTCTTCGTCTGCGGGTACACAAACTCGATTTCTAAAGCGTATCAATCTATCCCCGTGGATCACGAATCCAGGGGCTTTCCCTTGAGTTACTTCATCCCGAACTCGAGATAAGAATGGGTCTGTAACTTGCTTCGATCTGATCATATCATCAAGAGACGAAGAAATCTCTAGTGTGCAAAGTTGTCCCTGAACACGCTGTAACCAAACTTCAATTTCTGGCCTCATAAGATCTAACTGCAACTCCCTCTGTGCTGCCAAGCGGCTCAGCATCTGCTCTTGCACTGTCATACGGCTCAAAGCATCGGCAACCACATTTGCTTTGCCTGGATGATAAAGAATCTCGATATCGTAGTCCTTGATTAATTCTAGCCACCTTCTCTGCCTCATGTTCAACTCCTTCTGAGTAAAACTGTACTTTAGGCTCTTGTGGTCAGTAAAGATCTGGAAGGTAACCCCATACAGATAGTCACGCCAGATTTTCAAAGCAAACACCATGGCCGCTAGCTCCAAGTCGTGGGTCGGATAGTTAACTTCATAGGGTCTCAATTGTCTCGATGCATAGGTAATCACTTTCCCTTCCTGCATGAGTACACATCTAAGGCCCTGTCTCGACGTGTCACTGTACACCACGAATCCTTCTGTTCCTTTTGGTAGGACCAAAATAGGTGCCAAAATCAATCGACTCTTGAGCTCATCAAAACTTTGCTGACATGCTTCTTACCAAAAATACTTCTTATCCTTCCGTAGTAAGTTAGTCATCAGTTGCGCAATTTTAGAAATTCCTTCTACGAACCGTCGGTAGTAACCTGCTAGGCCGAGGAAACTACGAACTTCCTTCACATTCTTCGGTGGTAGCCAATCCTTAATGGCTTCCGTCTTTTGTGGGTCCACTCTCACCCCTTCGTCTGATATCACATGCCCAAGAAAGATAACCTCAGGCATCCAGAATTCACATTTAGAAAATTTCCCATAAAGCTGTTCCCGCCTCAACGCATCAAGAACTTGGTGGAGATGACGCTCGTGCTCTTCGCGGTCACGAGAGTAAATCAAGATGTCATCAATAAAAAAGACTACAAAGCTATCCAGATAGTTAATAAAAACCCGATTCATCAACTCCATGAACACATCTGGTGCATTAGTCAACCCAAATGGCATCACCACGAACTCATAATGCCCATAACGAGTACGGAATGCTGTCTTTGAAATGTCAGACTCTCGAATCCTTAGCTGATGATAACTGGACCTAAAATCGATTTTAGAAAATACAGCAGCTCCCTAAAGTTGATCTAATAAATCATCAATACGAGGCAAAAGATATTTGTTCTTAATGGTTACCCTGTTCAGCTCACGGTAATCAATACATAAACATAGAGATCCGTCTTTCTTCCGTACAAATAACACTGGTGCTCCCCAAGGGGACGCACTAGGTCGAATATAGCCCTTTTCAATTAACTCCTCAAGCTGGTTCTTCAATGTAACACCCCCAAATCCGCTCAGGGATATTACACGCCGTAGACCCTCTCCTCGAGGATCTACCAGGCTGGTAACTAAAATCAAACATCTAAACCTCGCCTTTAAGGCTAAAATGACTCAGTAGACCGATTTGGTCTTTCAACAAATACATACAACTCAAATACAACTCATACCCACGCAGGGGTCAAAATACAATAAACTCCCGTACAACGGGGAAAATATACTGCAGCGGAAAAGAAAATACAACTGGACCAAAACGACGTCAACAGATCCTCGTGTGATTAGTATCATTCATCTTTCATCATCCTTCATGCCGACCCTGTGCTATGCTCCAAAACCTGAATGCAAAAATAGACATCCACCCCCCGAATACTCGGGGGTTAGCAAAACTCCACTGTTTTGCTAGTGCAAGTACAAGTGCAAAAATACGAGCCATACAATACAAGTTCCAAGAACAATAATAATCAGGAATCCTCAAAGATCCAAACGTAAAGAAAAGTACTTCCCGAGGCAAGAGTTTGGGTAAACATTTCCAAAACTGAAAGATCGCAATAAGGGAAACAATTTACAAAACAGTTTAAAATGCCATCGAGAGTTTTAATAGAAAACAATTTAGGATTATAAAATCCTTCTCTTTCCAAAAATCAATAGGGTCACGGCCCAAATGTTTTGTTTTCGCAAATAGGAAACCACCAACAATTTACAGGGTCAAAGCCCAACATCACGTGTCCTCAACGGACGTAAAATCAACGAAACATAATCACGCACGCGCATCGCCTAGGACCGGGACGCTACCACCGACATCCCACTCGAGGCCTCGAAGGACCCTCCCGAGCTGGCTAGCGAAACAAATCACACACATCTCACGGTTGGATCAATCGCTTGTTGCATCCTGGCCACATGATCACATGCCATGTGCACCGTAGATTATCTCAGGCTCTCACGGTTGGATCAATCACTTGTTGCATCCTGGCCACATGATCACATGCCATGTGCCACCGTAGACCTTCAACCATATCCACACATTCACACAAATAACATATCACATCAAGGATATTCAAACAATTCGCCCAGAGGCATCAAACACTTAGCAAAACACCACGTCAATCCACAACGCACCGAAATGAAATAATATACGTCCACACACAATACCAAGTGCAACATGAACACCAAGCATATACATAGAATTCACATAGTTATTCACGAACCACACCAATCACAAAACACACACGGTTTTGAAAGAGGCCTTTAACGAGGCTAACCAAATCTTTTGAAAACTCATTTCAAACAAACAAACAAACCAAGACGATCACCAATCATCATATCCACGAGACAAGAAAAGTATGGACAAGGTACTTGCCTCGAATGACCACAACGCGGAGAATCGGCCGAAGTAGGTTGGCACGAACCGACTACGAACTCGCCGACTCCACCGAACGACAATCCACAACAATGAACTACGAACGAAAACAATAACAACGAAAATGAATTCCAAAGTACGACCCAAAGCCGCTGAATTCAAAGAACAAATGACGAAGGTTCAAGGATTTCCCCCAAAACGGCCAAGAACACGATTCGTCCCGTCAAAACCCGAAAACGAAATTCCAAGTTGAAATATGGATATACAATCCATAGACTATGTTTAACAACATCATTTAACCATAATCGATCCATCGAAAACGGATGATAAACGAGATCGGGGATAAATCCCCCAAAAAGTCAATTCGAAGGAAAACAAGAAATATACTTCGATTCGACGAAGAACAATGGATTAAATGATGTTAAACACAAGAATACTACCAAGATTAATCATACCCATCATGAATTAATCAAAAACACGGAACGAATCGGACAAAAATGCGAAAACCCCCAAATTCACGAAATTAGGGTTCTAAGGAAGATTACCTTGATTCGCTGGATCAAAGGATGATAACGGATGATTGATTGATGTTATGAACTCAAGAACTTCATGGATTTGTTGTTAAACAACATGGCTTCGTCACCCATGAATCGCCATTCGCGGAAGGGGAAGGAAGGAAGTGAAAAACGAAATGAAATGTGACGCCACCACATTTATATCGGGCCGACTTAGCGTGCGCTAGCCTTCCGGACTAGCGTGCGCTTATCGCCAGATCGCCGAGTACCCTCGGCCGGGGCCCACACGACCCGGCATCACCGACCAACCCCGCCGACCAAACCTGTCGACCCGACTCGCTAGCGTGCGCTACGGCGAAGCTCGCGCGCTTAGCCGACTGGCCCAAAGAGCCACCGGATCGAATCGCCCGGCCAGTAACGACGCTAGCCGGCCGACAGCGGCGCTACGCCCGCCGACTAGCGCGCGCTACGCTCGCGTAGCGTGCGCTACTCGCCGATCTGACTGAGTCCGTAACCTCGAAACCCCACTGTCTCGCCCGATAAGGCGTCGTTGTCGAGCAAAGGCTGGCGCTACACTGCCGGTTGCGCGCTGCAGCCTTTTCCGGCGAAGCGTGCGCTACACCGGTTCTCGCCAGATCTGTCCGGCCGGTGCCTGCAATCGTCCGGCCGGCCCCGCAACCGTCCTGGCCCCAGAATCGCTGTGGCTCGACGACCCGATTTCCGAAAACGCACGGAACGAACACGACGAAAAGTTCGCGGACGACATCAACGACCCGAAATGGAAACATAATACCATAATTAATCATATGCGACCAAGAAACGGGTCGAGACAATAATTCCAGATACGGATACCCGTAACTTTCAAGAAATTACAAAATGGCCCAAAACGCCCGGAAATCACGATACGTGATCGAATAACCAAACTGAAGTTCACAACACGTCTAACAAAGTTAAACGGACTTACGGGAAACTCGAAACAGCAGTTTCGAACGAGATTCGCAAGAACCGAACTCGAGTGCGGAAAAGTCGTTAAAAAGCACGGAATTCAACAAAACGACTCGGAAACGAACTCGGATGTCAAAAAGTGTAGAATTAATCATTCTCAGAATGACGAAACGGTCATGAGCGAGTCGTCAAAACGGACTTCCACTGAAAAAAAAGAAATTACCGGAAATTAAAAATTACGGATATTACATTCTACCCTCCTTAAAAGAAGTTTCGTCCCGAAACTTAAAACAAGTAGGGGGAAGAAATATTCCGCCAGGAAAAACTCAACGAGACACACAAGAATGCGTAACTAATGCCCAACGGCGAAATGTTACAAACAACGCAAAGGAATATACGGCGTGAAAACACGCTCCACGGCGACCAACACAACGCCGCCGTTAGGAATGCAATAAAACCAACAGATGACAAGCGTCATCAAACGGATAATATAGTCAAGTCAATTATCCGAACAATCACAAAACACAACGAACGAAAATCAATAAGATTGACCGACCCAACGGTACATCAATCAAAACGCGAGTCAATCGCTGAACAAATACAGAGTTCCACCGCCCAAGGGTTGGAAGATCGAAAACGAGACTAATTTCCCGAACTTGAGGGAATTAGGAAGGAGCCTGAACGCTCAACAATCACGAAATGAGAACAAAAACCGAACAAACAAACGATCGAGAAACAAAAATCGAACAATCATGTTCGGATCACGAAGAACAATAAGGTTCAACCGACAACTCCGAGGTTCACATCTCGACTCGAGACAAAACATGATCCGGTGAGAACAACAAGATGCACACTCGCATAAGATCCACAGGAAAGGGAATAACAATTGAAAAGCCACATCGACGAACGAGTAATTCCGAAATAATACCACCCTCGTTCGATCAACAAAAGCAAGGGGCAGGACAAGCTCAGAAAATGTCAATGAACATAAACGAGTCGACAGAGTCGAAAATACAGAAGTTCCAAATCCAATCCACTTCGAATAAAAGAATTAGTAGAATCAAAAGATGCTACTTCCGAACAAGGTTCACAAGAATCGAACCGAACTCGGAAAAGTTACAGCGATAACCAGATCGACCCAAAACAAGATCACAGCTCGTTCGAACGATGAAACCGAAATATAGAACAAGTTCAGAAGGTATCAACGAACATGAGTGTATCGATAGACTAGAGAAAGAGAAAATATAGAAGCCAAAAATAATACGGGTATTATATTCGACCTCTTCTAAAAGAAGTGTCGTCCCCGAAACTCACAACAACAAAATCAATGAGACGACACAACAGGCAATCAACAGAAACATCCTTCAAAGGCCTCTCAAAGCCGATTCTGATATCTGTGCTGAAGCGCGAACTCCGAAAGTCTCGGTAGCCGATTCGCAAAACTGAATTCGGTGTCCCTCGAGTCCACACTCGAAATGTGTTACCGACGAGAAGGACAAATTGCACGTACATTCTGTAATATCCGCAATTTCGGATTTCCGGTAATTTTCATTTTTCGGAGGAGGTCCGTTTCGACGACTCTCTTTTGACCGTTTCGTCATTCTGAATATATTTAATTCTGCACTTTTTGTCATCCGAGTTCGTTTCGGTGCTGCTTTGTTGGGTTCGGTGCTTTTTAGCGACTTTTCCGCGCTTGAGTTCGGTTCTTGCGAATCTCATTCGAAACTGTCGTTTGGGGTTTTTCGTAAGTTCATTTAACGTTGTTATACGTGTTGTGAGCTTCGGTTTGATTATTCGTTGTCGTATGGTGATTTTCGGGCATTTGGGCCATTTTCGTAATTTCCCAAAGTTTGGGGTAATTACATTCCGTTGTCGAATTTCGAACCTTCGGGTGGTCGGAATCGTGTGTTCTACTAGCTCTTAGATTCGTCTTTGTGAGTACTTCGTAACCGTATCTTCGGTTCGTATTCAGGTTCGGGTTTCGGTGTCGTTTTGTTGAATTCAGGATTACTAAACGACTTTTCTAAGTATGAGTTCAACTTTGTTAGATCACCATTAATTTTTGGTAACTCCAAAAATTCTGAATCTTTGCAATATTATAAAGCATCGAGTTAGCTTTCCAATGGTTCAAACGGTGAGTCAATCGGAATCCGGACGAGAGAGTTATGGTCGTTTTAGCTCACCCGCTCGTTATTGGCCGATCACTGCCGAACTTCGCCGTGTCGTCCGACACGGCCCGTGCCGATTTCGTCCGGATAAGCCAAGTTTCGTCTCAGACCCGACCGTGTCGTCCGACACGGCCCGCGGCCGCACTCGTCCGGAATGCCGGACCGATCGCCGACACGCCCGACCGTGTTCGGGACACGGCCGAGTCGCCGAGTCAGCCGCTTGACGGGTCACTATCGAGCGACGCTACCGTGTCTAGCGGGACACGGTCGAGTCACCGCCGCCGTGGTCGGCTATTTAAGGGCCTGACCGAGTCATCCGCCATTTTCACCCTTTTTCTTCGTTTCTTCGCGTTTCTTCGTCAATAATGGATGGATTTGGATGGATATGACTTAGAGCAACATGTTTTGGAAGTTCTAATCATTGATTAACATCATCTTCCACCCGGATCGAAGGTAAGAACACCTAAACTTTTGGTTTTTGGATGTTCTTGAGGTTTCTTGGTGTTTTGGCCGATTTGCTTCGTTTTGATTCATATTATTGTTAGAACTTGATTGTAAACTCGTAATCATTCAATACCCTTGAAGTTTTGTGGATCGGATTTGAGTATTTCTTTGAATAATCGATTAAATTGGACTACGCCCTCAAAGTGTCCGATAAAATGCTTCAATGGGTAGAACTTGGGAAGTTCCATACGTTTTCGTAGATTCGTGATTGAATTGATATCGTTGTGACTTAGGAACAAATTCTTGTGAAGAACTCGAGTCGGAACCCTTCCGTTCGTTGCCTTCTTTGGGGTCCGAGCTTCCCGGTCGAACCGTGTTCTTCGGAGCGTTCGGTAGCGGTTATTAAGGCAAGTATCTTACTATACTACTTGTATCTTGCGACTAGTAATCACGTATGAGATTTATGATGATTTTGCGTGCCTTCGTAAATATGTTCCGTTTGAGTTGGTTGTATTTTCCGAAATTTGAAGGCTTTGTGATAATAGTGTTATATTGGTATACGTGTTAGGCGTTGTGCCATTTGTGCAGGATTGCGATGTACATATCAGATGGTTGTACACGTGGTTGTGCAATGTATTGTGTACCGAATGTGTGTTATGTTGGTTAAATGTCGTTGATTGATGATAGTTGTTGCGAGTGTTGAGGTTGTGTTATGTGCGTGCAATGTATGATTTTGTGGTGATCAAGGTGATTGATTAATTGTGCTCATTGTTGTATGTAATACGAATGTGATGTGCTGGAACGCTAAGTTCACTCGTGCGGGTTCGACGGGGCCTACGAGGATTCATGGCACAGGTCCATGGGATCGGAACTTAGTGTGTGGTGCTGAGGTCCAATCGTGCGGGTCTGACGAGGCCTACGATGATTCATGGCACAGGTCCATCGAATCAGGACACAGTACGTCCAACCGTGCGGGTTCGACGGAACCTACGGTGACACGTGACACAGGTTCACGGGGTCGGGACTGTTTGTTGTGATTGTTGTGTTTGTCAGAGTTGATTTCAGTCTTCCGCTGTATTGTATTTCGACCCCTGTGTGGGTAATGTTATTTAAGTCAGTTTTGTCGATTGGGTTGTGTGACCTCATCGGTCTGTGTATTCACGTGTAAGTGACCATATCGGTTTGTATCATTTTATTGTTTGACCCTGGCTGGGCAAGCATTTGGTTGTTTATGGATGTTTAGCCTGGTAGATCCTTGTGGAAAGGGTCTACGGCGTGTAATATTCCCTTATGGTTTTGGGGGTGTTACATTTATGGTATCGGAGCCAGGTTTGCGAAAACCTAGGCTGTCGGGTCGTTTCAAGTCGTGTTTTGTCGAGTAATGTGTTGTCTTGTCGTTCGAGTCGTCAGGTGACAAGTTGAGTTGTGCGTGGTCACAACGTGTCGGTTATGTTGTCGGACGAGATTAGTATCGTGGGCGACTGTCACCTCCGTGCGACCTGTGGATGTAAGTCTCCTCCTTTATGCGTAACACCTGTGTATCTCGATTTTATCTTAGTGAGTTAATTGTGGTGTATAATTTATTTACACAGTATTGTGTAATATAGTTGTGTTTAATACTTGTGGCACATGGTATGTGTATAGAACTGGGCACGTTATTGTTTTATCTTTGAACCACCGGGTGGGGTGGTATGTTGTGAAGGTTGTAAACCTCGATGGGTTTCGAAAGGTACCAACGGTAGAGTTTGTGAGAAACTCCGATGAATGATTTTGCTGTGTGTTTAAACTTGATACCACGAGATGCATTTGATTGAATTGGCGACCACAGTTGCCATTTGAGTATGTGGTTTTAAATTATTGTTTTTGGAATGTTGTAATTTATGTCCGCTATGGGTAACTTTAAGAATATTTTCTGAAGGACTTTACAGTTTGAGAATTTTTGTAGAAATCGATTTTTGGAAAATATTTTGGTGGTTCGGTCAAACCACGGTTTATACGGATTTTTAAAATTTGTAAATTTTGACAAATGGGCCGTGTATTTTCAAATGACACCATCAGACGGTATTTGAAAAATGTGTTTAGAAGTACTTGACATTGTAAAATATCGCGTCGTTTTGTTTATGAACTAAAGGATTTTGGGAAATCTTTATTTTGCGTAACAATTTTTGGTTTTCGGAATTTTGAACTTCTTATGTCCATGTGTTGGGGCTAAATGGTTGTGATAAGTTTGTAGTATTGTTGTGCTCGCCGGAGAATGTTTTAGTGTTTTCTAAATATTGAGATACATGGTTTTGAGTAAATGACCGAGGTATTAAACGAAGTGCTTTCAAAATTTCACCCAAAGAAAATCTTTCGAACTCAAATTTTTTAAAATTATCATTCGAACAAATACCTCGATAAACTTATTTTTTTAAATATTACCGGTGTTGGACCACAATGGTATGCTTAATGTTTTAACCATGTATGCTGTAGTATAGGTCGTTCATCGTTGTCAATGTGAACGTGTGAATATTGCATTGTGCTGCTGATTGTGGGCTTATGTCGATTATGTGAGGTTTGTTTTATCTTGTTATTCTGATTGGTTGTCCGTTCAGTATGCTAAGGGGTCGAGGTCAAGGCCGTGGCCGTGGTCGTGGTCGTGGTCGTAATCGAGAGCAGGAGAGGGCGACTCCCTCCTTGCCGAGTACCAATCAGCTCAGTACAGATCAGGGACATTCGACTAGCGTTAATATTGACGTTAGTGCCGCCACCATCTTTCGTCAGGTGGTTGACCAGTTAGTGCAGATGAATCAGGCCGTACGTCGGGATGAGAATCCAAATAGCGATAACGGAACTAGTAAGTGGTTACGAGATGTGATGAAGATGCAGCCGCCCCGTTTTGTGGGTTCGTCTGACTTGTTAGGTTGGGAAAACTGGCTCTTCCAGTTGGGCAGAATATTTGATGCTGTAGCTTGTCCGGATGATAGGAGGGTACCCATTGCTCAGTACCTACTCGACAAAGAAGCTGCAGACTGGTGGCACGCCGTAGTGCCTGCATATCGTACACCTACATGGGCTGAGTTTAAGACTGCCATGGAGGCAGAGTATTGCCCGTTACCTGTTCGTGAACGCAGGATCGTTGAGTTCTTCTCGGCCACGCCCCAGGATGTGTCGATATCCCAGGCGATAGTCGATTTTAATCGACAGCTGGCTTATGTTCGTGATCAAGTGAGAAGTGAAGGCATAAGGTTCGATACTTCAATATGCGCATGAAACCCCATATCCGTGAGAGTATGGCTCCGCTCATGTGTACCACCTTGAAAGATTATCAGGATCGAGCTCTAGCCATCGAGATGGTTGTTTCCATGTCAGAGGGTAGCTCAGGAGGTAAGAGGCAGAAGACCTCGAGTAACTTTTCAAGAGGCCAGAGAAGTGAGATCCGTGAGCCTGTTGCTTCACAGTTTCCTTCTGGGAGCACTCCTCGTTCGGTTGACCAGTCTAAGAATCCTACTCACGAGCCGAGTAAGACAAGCGACGTGAAGTTATGTTTCAATTGTAGCCGTGTGGGCCATACTCGTAAGAATTGTCGCTCGCCGCAAGTTAACTGTTTCAAATGTGGACACGTGGGACATCAGGCGGTACACTGCGAGACCGTCGTTGAGATGTTCGGAAGCCTGGATCCCGCCCCTACGCGTGGAGAGCTCAGTGGTGCCCAGTAGCATAGTTGCGTGTTGTATTTGTGTTGTAATTCGAGTAGAGATTGATATTTGTTGCGTGAACTTTTTGGTTTTGTTGTAGTCTACCCTGATGTTTTATTTTAAGTTTCGGGACGAAACTTCTTTTAAGGAGGGTAGAATGTAATATCCGCAATTTCGGATTTCCGGTAATTTTCATTTTTCGGAGGAGGTCCGTTTCGACGACTCTCTTTTGACCGTTTCGTCATTCTGAATATATTTAATTCTGCACTTTTTGTCATCCGAGTTCGTTTCGGTGCTGCTTTGTTGAGTTCGGTGCTTTTTAGCGACTTTTCCGCGCTTGAGTTCGGTTCTTGCGAATCTCATTCGAAACTGTCGTTTGGGGTTTTTCGTAAGTTCATTTAACGTTGTTATACGTGTTGTGAGCTTCGGTTTGATTATTCATTGTCGTATGGTGATTTTCGGGCATTTGGGCCATTTTCGTAATTTCCCAAAGTTTGGGGTAATTACATTCCGTTGTCGAATTTCGAACCTTCGGGTGGTCGGAATCGTGTGTTCTACTAGCTCTTATATTCGTCTTTGTGAGTACTTCGTAACCGTATCTTCGGTTCGTATTCAGGTTCGGGTTTCGGTGTCGTTTTGTTGAATTCAGGATTACTAAACGACTTTTCTAAGTATGAGTTCAACTTTGTTAGATCACCATTAATTTTTGGTAACTCCAAAAATTCTTAATCTTTGCAATATTATAAAGCATCGAGTTAGCTTTCCAATGGTTCAAACGGTGAGTCAATCGAGTCCGAGAGAGAGTTATGGTCGCTTTAGCTCACCGCCGTTATTGGCGATCCGGCCGGGCCGAACTCGGCCGTGTCGTCCGACACGGCCCGTGCATTTCGTCCGGATAAGCCGAAGTTTCGTCTCGAGACCGACCGTGTCGTCCGACACGCCCGCGGCTGCACTCGTCCGGGAATTCGGACCGATCGCTGACACGCCCGACCGTGTTCCGACACGGCCGAGTCGCCGAAGTCGCCGTCGGACGGTCACTATCGGCGACGCGACCGTGTCTAGCGGGACACGGTCGAGTCCACCGCCGCCGTGGTCGGCTATTTAAGGGCCTGGACCGAGTCATCCGCCATTTTCACCCTTTTTCTTCGTTTCTTCGCGTTTCTTCGTCAATAATGGATGGATTTGGATGGATATGACTTAGAGCAACATGTTTTGGAAGTTCTAATCATTGATTAACATCATCTTCCACCGGATCGAAGGTAAGAACACCTAAACTTTTGGTTTTGGATGTTCTTGAGGTTTCTTGGTGTTTTGGCCGATTTGCTTCGTTTTGATTCATATTATTGTTAGAACTTGATTGTAAACTCGTAATCATTCAATACCCTTGAAGTTTTGTGGATCGGATTTGAGTATTTCTTTGAATAATCGATTAAATTGGACTACGCCCTCAAAGTGTCCGATAAAATGCTTCAATGGGTAGAACTTGGGAAGTTCCATACGTTTCGTAGATTTGTGATTGAATTGATATCGTTGTGACTTAGGAACGAATTCTTGTGAAGAACTCGAGTCGGAACCCTTCCGTTCGTTGCCTTCTTTGGGGTCCGAGCTTCGATCTAACCGTGTTCTTCGGAGCGTTCGGTAGCGGTTATTAAGGCAAGTATCTTACTATACGACTTGTATCTTGCGACTAGTAATCACGTATGAGATTTATGATGATTTTGCGTGCCTTCGTAAATATGTTCCGTTTGAGTTGGTTGTATTTTTCGAAATTTGAAGGCTTTGTGATAATAGTGTTATATTGGTATACGTGTTAGGCGTTGTGCCATTTGTGCAGGATTGCGATGTACATATCAGATGGTTGTACACGTGGTTGTGCAATGTATTGTGTACCGAATGTGTGTTATGTTGGTTAAATGTTGTTGATTGATGATAGTTGTTGCGAGTGTTGAGGTTGTGTTATGTGCGTGCAATGTATGATTTTGTGGTGATCAAGGTGATTGATTAATTGTGCTCATTGTTGTATGTAATACGAATGTGATGTGCTGGAACGCTAAGTTCACTCGTGCGGGTTCGACGGGGCCTACGAGGATTCATGGCACAGGTCCATGGGATCGGAACTTAGTGTGTGGTGCTGAGGTCCAATCGTGCGGGTCTGACGAGGCCTACGATGATTCATGGCACATGTCCATCGAATCAGACACGAGACGTCCAACCGTGCGGGTTCGACGGAACCTACGGTGACACGTGACACAGGTTCACGGGGTCGGGACTGTTTGTTGTGATTGTTGTGTTTGCTCAATCCGTGTGGGTTGTTGAACCTACGGAGACTCGTGGCAAGCGATCACGGAGTCATGAGCATGATTGATTGTTGTGATTGTTGTGTTTGCTCGATCCGTGTGGGTTGTTGAACCTACGGAGACTCGTGGCAAGCGATCACGAAGTCATGAGCATGATTGATTGTTGTGATTGTTGTGATTGGTTAAGTCCGTGCGGGTTGTTGAACCTACGGAGACACGTGACAGGATCACGGTGTCACGAACTATGTTTTGTAAATCAAACTTTTGTAAGAAAGTTTTAAGAAAAGAATGTTGGGCCGAGCCCCATGAGATTTATGGAAATGTTTTCGCATCAGTAAATTGTTGTAATACAATTTTGAGATTTGGGTTAAGACCCTAAGATTTTCGAAAGGTTTTGAAATTCTAAAATTTCCGAGGTGATAATTTTATTTTCGAATGCTTCATAGCTTATCTTTCCTTGTGAAAACCTCCCGGGGATATTTTTATACTTGATTGTCATATTTGATCCACGATTATTACTTGCTTGTTATATTTCGTATGATTTGATACTTGCACTAGTAAAACAGTGGAGTTTTACTAACCCCCGAGTAATCGGGGGGTGGATGTCTGTTTTGCGTCCAGGTACATGCAGATTCAGGGGAGCAGTCACAGGATTGGCACAAGAGGATGACGAGCTGCGATACTAATCATGAGTCGAGAGTTGTTTTGATTTTTGTTGTGTTTGTCAGAGTTGATTTCAGTCTTCCGCTGTATTGTATTTCGACCCCTGTGTGGGTAATGTTATTTATGTCAGTTTTGTCGATTGGGTTGTGTGACCTCATCGGTCTGTGTATTCACGTGTAAGTGACCATATCGGTCTGTATCATTTTATGGTTTGACCCTGGCTGGGCAAGCATTTGGTTGTTTATGGATGTTTAGCCTGGTAGATCCTTGTGGAAAGGGTCTACGGCGTGTAATATTCCCTTATGGTTTTGGGGGTGTTACACATTCCCCCGGCACATCACGGTTGAAACACCTCGGCTCGGCATACCGAAAATACAAATGCTAGGTACAATGGAACATAACATCACAAAACAACAAACCGGAGATGCCAACTCAGCGCAACAAAGAATCATAACACATATCATGCACAACGATTACCATCGTAAAGTAATACACACAAACACTACAACAACGACGGTATCGTTCGGCGACCTCAACGACCCGAACGATAACCAGCACATAATTACAACCATCATGAAACAATCACACATGTACACCAACGTACAAACCCAAGCTTCAACATCTCACACTCGTGTGACACACACAATCCACCACTGTAACATCCCAATTCACAAATGGGACATTACACGCCGTAGAACCCTCGTGAGGTCTACCAGGCTAACTCATGACACATGAACCACAATGATAACCCAAAAGATGCATTCAAAAAAATAAATAAGGCCGTGGCCTCGGCCAAAACATTTTAACGGAGTACATGAGACATAAGTTAAATACCAAATCGTTGCCCACGCAGGGGACTTAAACCATGTTTAAGAATAAACAATCTATCTCCAGTACTCAACACATGCAATGACAAAATAGAAAAATGCAGACTCGATCCACATCATCATGCCAACCCATCCTTCGCATGCGCATCCCGTGCCAGCTCCTCACTGACCAAGACTAAATGCATAAGACGCATTTCCCCATTTAAGGGGTTAGCATTCGAATAGCTAGTGCAAGTACATAATTACACAACGTTATATACATACACGATTCAACGCAAATAAATCGTTAGAAAAATCATTTTGAAAGTCAAATCCTAATATCACATTAACACCAAAACAAGATATTAACAAGTTTTCCACATCACAATTATCCACGCTTGGTGACTCGCGACCGTACCCATTAGTATCGGTCCCGGAGGTCCGTCGGACCGTCCCCTGTGTGAGAAACCACTTCGCGGCCGTACCCATTAGTATCGCCCCGCAGGTCCCGTCGAACCGTCCCTGTGGAAGAACATCAACACACGCACCTCTCCATTTCCATGGCCGTACCCATTAGTATCGGCCCCCGCAGGCCACACGCCATCCCTGTGGAAGAGAAACAATCACATTCGTTCAATAACACCATTTACATCATTCGCTTCAAAATCATATGCACGTAACAATGTAATACATGTACTTGCCTTGGATGACACGACGCCAAGAAAACGGGCGAAAGGAAAGGTTCCGATCCGAACAATCTTCCCAAACTCGTCCCTAACACAAAATGATATACAACCAATCTCAACAATACGAATACGAAGAAATTCGCCCTAGTTCTACCCATTGGGACAATTCATCGAACATCAAAAGGGCATAGGAGTTGAAATTGGTCAACGGTGTAATAGCGGGATTTCATCCCATCCAATAACAAGGGAACCAAGAATCACGAGTATACTATCGAAATCTAACAACAACATCGGTTAAATCGGATTAAAAGACAAGATCACCACCAAACCCTCTCCAAATTCATACTAGGGTTCTAGGGATAATACCTTGATTCAAGCCGAGCAATAGATGATTTGGTGTTGTGGTGATGATATGATGCTAAGTTATACTTTCCAACCGGTGTTGGGATGAAAATCGACGAACCCTTGCCTTGAAGTCGCCCGTCGCGAAGAAGAGAAGAGGAATGAGAAAATGACGGAAAATGACTCTGCCGGTTTATAAACCGATCGGTGTTACGGCCGTAACACCTCATTCATACGGCCGTAACTAGTGGATATTACGGCCGTAATTACATGCATTTACGGCCGTAACGAGTTCTACGGATAGGTCAGGCAAACCGACGAAGCGCACTTACGGCCGTATGATCTAAGAGATACGGCCGTAACATTTCTTACGGCCGTAATCGGTACATTATACGCCCGTAAGTGGCTACTGGAGTCTCATGCAGGAAGAAAAACGAAGCTGGCTTACGGCCGTACGGTGAAGGACTTACGGCCGTATCTCTCGAACATTACGGCCGTAACATAGGGGTTTACGGCCGTAACCTGCTACAGACATCAGTTGTGAGAAAATAAAGCTCAACGACAACCGGATAGAATAGATACTTAACGAGTATACGAAGATTTCCTACTGATGGGATGATTGCCATAATCAACACGTGGCTCCGACAGTCCGGAGGTCAGGATAAACGAATAACAACCACAATGCCCAAAATAAATCAGAATTATAAAAATGACCCCAAACATCCGGAATTCACGATACGACGTCGGATTAACAAACCGAAAGTTCCAACACGACCAACTCAACCATACAAACTTATACGAGTCGAGAAACAACGGAAACGAACAAGTTTTACGAGAATCGAACGCACATGCGGCAAGGTATAATTCAAAATGAAATTATGCAAAAACATCCTCGAAACTCGACCAGACGGAAAAACTCCAAGAACAAAATAGATTCAGAATTCCAAAACAGTGCTAAGCGAGTTGTCCGAAACGAACATACACCAAAAATAGAAATTACCGAAAATAGAAAACACGGATATTACATTATCTCCCCCTAAAAATAAGTTTCGTCCCGAAACTTACAACGCGAACAACTCGGGGTATCTCGACTGCATACTCTCCTCCGTCTCCCATGTGGCTTCCTCGGACCCATGTCTCGACCATTGAACTTTAACCAGAGGGATGGTTTTATGACGAAGTTGCTTCACCCGACGCTCTAAAATCTGAATCGGCCTCTCCTCGATGGTAAGGTCGGGTCCCAATTCGATCTCTCCAAAATCGATAATATGGCTAGGGTCCGATACGTACCTCCTAAGCTGGGAAACATGAAATACGTTATGAACGTGGCTCAGGGACGGCGGTAAGCCTAGCCGATAGGCAAGCTCTCCCACTCTCTCTAAAATCTCAAACGGCCCAATAAACCTCGGACTAAGTTTACCCTTCCGGCCGAAGCGGTAAACTCCCCGTGTCGGCGACACCTTAAGCAAAACATGATCTCCCACCTCAAACTCCAACGGCCGGCGACGCGTGTCGGCATAAGACTTCTGCCGACTCTGGGCCGTTAACAATCTATCACGAATCAGAGTAATCTTCTCTCTCGTCTCAACTACCATATCGGGCTCGGTACCAATCAGCTCGGACGCATCGTCCCAACACAACGGCGATCTGCAACTCCTCCTATACAACGCCTCAAATGGCGCCATTTTGATCGAGGCGTGCCAACTATTGTTGTACGTGAACTCGATCAACGGCAAGTGCGACTCCCAATCATCCATCCATTCTAGGGCACAGGCTCTCAACATATCCTCTAACGTCTGGATCGTCCGCTCTGACTGCCCGTCAGTCTGAGGGTGATAAGATGTACTGAGTCTCAACTCAGTACCCAAAGCTCGATGAACAGCCTGCCAAAAATGTGATACGAACCGGCCATCACGATCCGAAACAATACTCTTAGGAGTCCCATGCTATCTCACGACCTCTGCAATAAATACTCGCGCCAGTCTCTCCGGGCCCCAAGTGTCCTTAATACCCAGAAAGTGAGCTGATTTGGTCAGTCGATCGACAATAACCCAAATCATGTTCATTCCAGTCCGAGTCCTAGGCATACTGGTAATGAAATCCATAGAAATATCCTCCCATTTCCACTCCGGGATGGGAAGTGGTCGCAAAAACCCCGCGGGACGCTGATGCTCGATCTTAACCTGTTGACAGGTCAAACATCTCGACACAAACTCGCTAACGTCTGTCTTCAAATTACTCCACCAGTAGTTGCTCCTCACATCCTTGTACATTTTATTCGTACCAGGATGTATGGAGTAAGGTGTGGTATGAGCTTCACTCAAGATCTTCTGTCTCAGCTCAATATCATTCGGTACACATAGTCTGCCGCGAAATCTCAGAACTCCATCATCCTGAACCACAAATCCAGGGGCTTTCCCCTGCCTCACATCCTCCCTCAACTGGACCAAACACGGATCATCATACTGTTTCGCCTTGATATCATCAGTCAAGGACGAAGTGATCTCTAATGCACGTAACTGGCCCTGAATCCTCTGAACCCAAACCTCAATATTCTGACAAATAAGATCCCGCTGGATACTACTCTGTGGTGTAAGTACCTCTAACATCTATAACGTTATCGGCTTACAGCTCAACGCATCAGCCACTACGTTAGCCTTACCCGGATGGTAAAGTATCTCGAGGTCGTAATCTTTAATTAGCTCCAACCACCTACGCTGTCTCATATTTAACTCTTTCTGACTTAATATATACTTCAAACTCTTTTTTTCTTTAAAATTCTTACACGACGACCCATAGAGATATTGTCTCAATATATTAAAGGCGAAAACGACCGCAGCTAACTCCAAATCGTGTGTGGGGTAATTCACCTCATAAGTTTTCAATCAAGGGACGCATACGCAATCACTGTCTCTCTGCATCAAAACACATCCTAGACCAAGGCCCGAAGCATCACCAGACACTACGAAATCCTCGTTCCCCGAGGCAACGCTAACACGGGTGCGGTAGTCAAACGTCTCTTTAACTCGTCAAAACCGCCCCGCCTGCACACCCACTCGAACTTCGAAGTTTTGGAGCAACCGAGTGAGTGGTCTAGCGATCTTAGAAAATCCTCCACGAATCTACGGTAATAGCCGGCAAGACCCGTAAAACTCCTCACCTCCTTCACATTCTTAGGCGGCTCCCAAGCCATCACCGCCTCTATCTTCTGCGGATCTACCCGAACTCCTCTCTGAAATCACATGCCCGAGGAACGTCACTTCCTCAAGTTAAAACTCACACTTAGAGAACTTCGCACAACCGCTCAGCCCTCAAAGTGTCTAAAACAATCCGGAGATGTAAGGCGTGCTCCTCCCGACTCCGTGAATAGATAAGGATATCGTCGATAAAAACGACTACGAATTTGTCCAGATACTCAATAAAAACTTTGTTCATCAACCGCATGAACAACTCATTGGGGCATTGTTAGCCCAAAGGCATAACCACAAACTCATAATGGCCATATCTCGTCCGAAAGGCTTTTCTAATATCGACGCCCGAATCCTCAATCGGTAGTAGCCCGATCGCAAATCAATCTTCGAAAAGACTCGCCCTGAAGCTGATCAAATAAATCGTCAATCCTGGGCAAAGGGTATTTATTTTTGATGGTTAGCTTGTTTAATTCTCGATAGTCGATGCATAAACGAAGCGATCCATCCTTCTTCTTAACAAAAAGTACAGGCGCACCCCAAGGTGATGCGCTCGGTCGAATATACCCTTTATCTAACAACTCTCCCAACTGATTCTTCAATTCTAACATCTCCGACGGTGCCATACGGTACGGCGCTCGAGAAATAGGGGCCGCATTCGGCTCAAGATCAATAGGAAACTCCACCTCTCGATGTGGTGGTAGTCCCGGCAAGTCATCCGGAAATACATCAGGATACTTGCTAACAACTGGAATCGACGATATGTCAACCCCACCATCTTCCGCCTGCAGAGCGAAACACCAGTAGCCAACACAACCTTGATTCAAAAGTTTCATCGCCTTCAAGGCGCTAATCACACTCCCCGATCTACCCGGCTTACAGCCGACGAGAGTATGCTCGGTGCCGTCCTCGGCAACTATCGTGATGGTACGAGTCCGATAGTTCATGATAGCACCATGACGATCCAACCAATCGTCCCCGAGGATCAAATCCTCACCCTTAAGGTCTATAACAATGAGATTCGAGGGCCAATCCCGGCTCCCGATCCTCACTGGGCAATCCCTAACTTCCCGGTCCCCAACCATACGATCCCCGCTGGGCGTACCCACTACAAACGGCTCACACTCAAACAAGCGGTCAAAACCAATACGACTCACACAATCCGAAGCTATAAAGGAATGGGTCGCACCCGAATCAAAAGCACTAAACTGGATGAGAAAGGATCTGAGTGGTACCGACGCCACCGGAATGTCCGCTCCTCCGTGCGCCTCATCCGATATAATCGGGATGGATTGAGCCCGAACTCGGCGGCTGCGCGATCCGGCCGACTCCGACCTCTACCACGACTCGAACCGTGCGGAACATGAGTAGCCGGTGAACCGTGATCCTCCGATCGGCGGTGGTAGTCGTAAATCTAGCGGCCCCGTAGCCCTCTCACAATGAGCCGCTCGATGCCCTGGTCTGCAAGTGAAGCAAGTAACTAACGGTGGGCAATCCTTCACAACGTGCTCGGCCGATCGCAATTAAACAGACTCTCCCGCTAGGTGCAACAGATCGATGAACGGTTACCCCGAGATCCACCGGCCCGATGAAACGGCCTCCTCCCGGTGTAGGAGCGAACGAGACCTCGAAAATCGACCACCTTTTCCGGCCGAGAACCCACCAAGAGTCTTCGCTTTAGCTTCCGAAACCGACTCGATTCCGGACAGCCATCTCGATCGCTGCAGCGATCTTGGTATTCCTTCAAAGTGGCACACATGAGCGGCGCCATACTGCCTAATATGCGGCTTCATGCGCATATTGAAGTAACGGATTTTATCACTCCGTTCTCACTTGGTCCCTCACGAAACCCAATCCGATTGTAAGGAATGATGGCCTGAGAAATAGGCACATCCTGAGGTGTAGCGGTGAAGAACTCCACAATTCTGCGCTCCTTGACTGGCGGCGGACAATATTCTGCCTCCATAGCAGCCCTGAACTCATCCCAAGTGGCCCGACGGTCTCTGGGTGCAACGGACTCCCACCATTCCGCAGCTTCCTTATCCAGGAGGTACTGGGCAATGTGTACCCTCCTGTCTTCAGGACAAGCTACGGCATCAAAGGTCCTGGACAACTGAAAGAGCCAATTCTCCCAACCGAGGGAGTCAGAAGATCCGGAGAAACGAGGTGGGTGCATCTTAGTCACCGTCTGAAGCCACTTACTAGCCTCCTCCTCCGGTGTCGGGGGCGGATTCTGGCGTCCACCCTGAGCTATCTGAGTAAGTTGGGCTACCAACTGCTGTAGTACGGCAGTAGCCCCGGCGTCGGCATTATTACCCGACGGCACTGAGTGAGAGGCTAAGTCCGCAGAGGACTGGGAAAGTGAGCCCTCCTCATTATCGGCACCACGACCACGGCCTCGGCCGCGTCCCCTAGCTGGTCTACCACGACCTCTCAACATACTGAAGGAAAATAAGAAAAGAACTAGATCAGAAAGATTCACAATTCACGAAGTTGGTAACACAAGTCACAATTCCGAACAACGCGAGAAAACAAATTACAGAAATATAAGAGTTCGAGGAGACTTACAGCCACGGGTCGCACGAAAGGACGGTAGCACGATGATATTAGGCTCAACAACTGACTCTAATGATGCAACTGACAGACCCAAATTTCACCGACAGCCTAGGTATTCAAAACCTAGGCTCTGATACCATAATTGTAACATCCCAATTCACAAATGGGACATTACACGCCGTAGAACCCTCGTGAGGTCTACCAGGCTAACTCACAACACATGAACCACAATGATAACCCAAAAGATGCATTCAAAAAAATAAATAAGGCCGTGGCCTCGGCCAAAACATTTTAACGGAGTACATGAGACATAAGTTAAATACCAAATCGTTGCCCACGCAGGGGACTTAAACCATGTTTAAGAATAAACAATCTATCTCCAGTACTCAACACATGCAATGACAAAATAGAAAAATGCACTGAGCCACATCATCATGCCAACCCATCCTTCGCATGCGCATCCCGTACCGGCTCCTCACTGACCAAGACTAAATGCATAAGACGCATTTCCCCCATTTAAGGGGTTAGCATTCGAATAGCTAGTGCAAGTACATAATTACACAACGTTATATACATACACGATTCAACGCAAATAAATCGTTAGAAAAATCATTTTTGAAAGTCAAATTCCGGAATATCACATTAACACCAAAACAATATATTAACAAGTTTTCCACATCACAATTATCCACGCTTGGTGACTCGCGACCGTACCCATTAGTATCGGTCCCCAGAGGTCCCGTCGGACCGTCCCCAGGTGAGAAACCACTTCCGCGGCCGTACCCATTAGTATCGGCCCCCAGAGGTCCCGTCGAACCGTCCCCAGGTGGAAGAACATCAACACACGCACCCCAGTCCATTTCCATGGCCGTACCCATTAGTATCGGCCCCCAGAGGCCACACGCCATCCCCAGGTGGAAGAGAAACAATCACATTCGTTCAATAACACCATTTACATCATTCGCATCAAAATCATATGCACGTAACGGAATGTAATACATGTACTTGCCTTGGATGACACGACGCGAAGAAAACGGCGAAAGGAAAGGTTCCGATCCGAACAATCTTCCCAAACTCGTCCCTAACACAAAATGATATACAACCAATCTCAACAATACGAATACGAAGAAATTCGTCCTAGTTCTACCCGTTGGGACAATTCATCGAACATCAAAAGGGCATAGGGAGTTGAAATTGGTCAACGGTGTAATAGCGGGATTTCATCCCATCCAATAACAAGGGAACCAAGAATCACGAGTATACTATCGAAATCTAACAACAACATCGGTTAAATCGGATTAAAAGACAAGATCACCACCAAACCCTCTCCAAATTCATACTAGGGTTCTAGGGATAATACCTTGATTCAAGCCGAGCAATAGATGATTTGGTGTTGTGGTGATGATATGATGCTAAGTTATACTTTCCAACCGGTGTTGGGATGAAAATCGACGAACCCTTGCCTTGGAAGTCGCCGTCGCGAAGAAGAGAAGAGGAATGAGAAAATGACGGAAAAAATGACTCGCCAGCTTTATAAACCGATCGTGTTACGGCCGTAACACCTCATTCATACGGCCGTAACTAGTGGATATTACGGCCGTAATTACATGCATTTACGGCCGTAACGAGTTCTACGGATAGGTCCAGGCAAAACCGAAAGCGCACTTACGGCCGTATGATCTAAGAGATACGGCCGTAACATTTCTTACGGCCGTAATCGTACATTATACGCCCGTAAGTGGCTACCGGAGTCTCATGCGGGAAGAAAACGAAGCCGCTTACGGCCGTACGGTGAAGGACTTACGGCCGTATCTTCTCGAACATTACGGCCGTAACATAGGGGTTTACGGCCGTAACCTCACTACGTACATCGGTTGTGAGAAAATAAAGCTCAACGACAACCGGATAGAATAGATACTTAACGAGTATACGAAGATTTCCTACCGATGGGATGATTGCCATAATCAACACGTGGCTCCGACAACCGGAGGTCGATAAACGAATAACAACCACAATGCCCAAAATAAATCAGAATTATAAAAATGACCCCAAACATCCGGAATTCACGATACGACGTCGGATTAACAAACCGAAAGTTCCAACACGACCAACTCAACCATACAAACTTATACGAGTCGAGAAACAACGGAAACGAACAAGTTTTACGAGAATCGAACGCACATGCGGCAAGGTATAATTCAAAATGAAATTATGCAAAAACATCCTCGAAACTCGACCAGACGGAAAAACTCCAAGAACAAAATAGATTCAGAATTCCAAAACAGTGCTAAGCGAGTTGTCCGAAACGAACATACACCAAAAGTAGAAATTACCGAAAATAAAAAACACGGATATTACAACCACGAGGCGACAACCATTAAATACCAGTTCACACCTCTCACAGAGGGCTAGTACAACAAATACGTGGCAACGCCTCAACGTTCATGCCACCAACTCGATCATATTCGGGAGTTAACATCATAGCGACAAAGCCAACATCATACATACATACTCAGCCCTCAAACGGGAATGGATAGGTTTTAAAAACGAAAACCTCATTTGAAAAATAATTTAGAAAACCACCGGTCGATCTTGAGTATCACATTTCCAGAAAAAGTAAAAACGTGAAACATCATTATCGAGACTTTGGAAAACCATTTCGCATTTGATAAAAATGAGGACACTTTCTTTTAGTGAAAAGCTTTCAGAATATTCGACCTTCGGGTCTAAGTAAAAGTGTTCATAAAACATTGAAAATATCTCAAAACATTTTGGTCCTCGAGGTAGAAGAATCTTGAAACATGTTGTGGCACCTTGGAAGTACCACGAGAAAATAATTCATTTTAAAAGTACGTCTCGAAATTTATTTTCTAAGATACTCAAGGTTTTCAAAAAATAATTCAATGGGCTAGAATGCACAAAAAAAAATTTCGTAATTACACAAAACTTTATAGCGCCGTGGATCCCGCCGAACCCACCAGCTAAAAACCATTTACAAAAACGCCAAAAAGGCCGATGACGGTAATGTTTCAAAAACTTACAAAATCCATTTACAAAATGTTAAATACCGTCATAAGAATTTCGCTAAAATGATCAAGACCATAATATCAAAAACTCGGTTAATGGAATTGATTTTCGAAATAAAATTCAGTCGGTAAAATACCGAAAGCTATTACAAAGGAACTCACGCAGCGGATAAAAGAAATACGGTTCAACATACACAATCGAGCAACACTACTCCTCATATGAACGAAATATAAGAGTCAAATAACCACATATCAAGAAATCAAAATCCATAAGAGGATTCTGTCACTAATCAAATAACCATAAAATAGCTCGTGACACACGAGGCACAACACAAAGAAGGGAGACTTACAGCCACAGGTCGCACGAAGATGATGATCGCCCCACGATACTAATCACGACCAACAAACTCAGACGACGCGTCGCGACACGACTCAGTCAGATAAAATCCGACGAGACAAAAACTCGATAGACACCACTGACCCGACAGCCTAGGTTTCCACAACCTAAGCTCCGATACCATTCTGTAACACCCCCAAATCCGCTCAGGGATATTACACGCCGTAGACCCTCTCCTCGAGGATCTACCAGGCTGGTAACTAAAATCAAACATCTAAACCTCGCCTTTAAGGCTAAAATGACTCAGTAGACCGATTTGGTCTTTCAACAAATACATACAACTCAAATACAACTCATACCCACGCAGGGGTCAAAATACAATAAACTCCCGTACAACGGGGAAAAGATACTGCAGCGGAAAAGAAAATACAACTAGACCAAAACGACGTCAACAGATCCTCGTGTGATTAGTATCATTCATCTTTCATCATGCTTCGTGCCGACCCTGTGCTATGCTCCAAAACCTGAATGCAAAAATAGACATCCACCCCTCGAATACTCGGGGGTTAGCAAAACTCCACTATTTTGCTAGTGCAAGTACAAGTGCAAAAATACGAGCCATACAATACAAGTTCCAAGAACAATAATAATCAGGAATCCTCAAAGATCCAAACGTAAAGAAAAGTACTTCCCGAGGCAAGAGTTTGGGTAAACATTTCCAAAACTGAAAGATCGCAAATAAGGGAAACAATTTACAAAAGCTTTAAAATGCCATCGAGAGTTTTAATAGAAAACAATTTAGGATTATAAAATCCTTCTCTTTCCAAAATCAATAGGTCACGCCCAAATGTTTTGTTTTCGCAAATAGGAAACCACCAACAATTTACAGGGTCAAAGCCCAACATCACGTGTCCTCAACGGACGTAAAATCAACGAAACATAATCACGCACGCGCATCGCCTAGGACCGGGAAGCTACCACCGACATCCCACTCGAGGCCTCGAAGGACCCTCCCGAGCTGGCTAGCGAAACAAATCACACACATCTCACGGTTGGATCCATCGCTTGTTGCATCCTGGCCACATGATCACATGCCATGTGCCACCGTAGATTATCTCAGGCTCTCACGGTTGGATTAATCACTTGTTGCATCCTGGCCACATGATCACATGCCATGTGCCACCGTAGACCTTCAACCATATCCACACATTCACACAAATAACATATCACATCAAGGATATTCAAACAATTCGCCCAGAGGCATCAAACACTTAGCAAAACACCACGTCAATCCACAACGCACCGAAATGAAATAATATACGTCCACACACAATACCAAGTGCAACATGAACACCAAGCATATACATAGAATTCACATAGTTATTCACGAACCACACCAATCACAAAACACACACGGTTTTGAAAGAGGCCTTTAACGAGGCTAACCAAATCTTTTGAAAACTCATTTCAAACAAACAAACAAACCAAGACGATCACCAATCATCATATCCACAAAACAAGAAAAGTATGGACAAGGTACTTGCCTCGAATGACCACAACGCGGAGAATCGGCCGAAGTAGGTTGGCACGAACCGACTACGAACTCGCCGACTCCACCGAACGACAATCCACAACAATGAACTACGAACGAAAACAATAACAACGAAAATGAATTCCAAAGTACGACCCAAAGCCGCTGAATTCAAAGAACAAATGACGAAGGTTCAAGGATTTCCCCCAAAACGGCCAAGAACACGATTCGTCCCGTCAAAACCCGAAAACGAAATTCCAAGTTGAAATATGGATATACAATCCATAGACTATGTTTAACAACATCATTTAACCATAATCGATCCATCGAAAACGGATGATAAACGAGATCGGGGATAAATCCCCCAAAAAGTCAATTCGAAGGAAAACAAGAAATATACTTCGATTCGACGAAGAACAATGGATTAAATGATGTTAAACACAAGAATACTACCAAGATTAATCATACCCATCATGAATTAATCAAAAACACGGAACGAATCGGACAAAAATGTGAAAACCCCCAAATTCACGAAATTAGGGTTCTAAGGAAGATTACCTTGATTCGCTGGATCAAAGGATGATAACGGATGATTGATTGATGTTATGAACTCTAGAACTTCATCGATTTGTTGTTAAACAACATGGCTTCGTCACCCATGAATCGCCATTCGCGGAAGGGGAAGGAAGGAAGTGAAAAACGAAATGAAATGTGACTGCTCAGCCACATTTATACTGGGCCAGCCTAGCGTGCGCTAGCCTTCCCGGACTAGCGTGCGCTATCGGCCGGTATCGGCCGAGTACCCTCGGCCAGCCCACACGACCGGCATCACCGACCAACCTGCCGACCAAACCTGCCGACCCAACTCCGCTAGCGTGCGCTACGGCCGGAAGCTTCGCGCGCTAGCCAATTGTCCGAGAGCCCGGATCAATCGCCGGCAGTAACGTCGCTAGCCGGCCGACGGCGTGCGCTACGCTCGCTGCCCGACTAGCGCGCTACGCTCGGCGTAGCGTGCGCTACTCGCGATCTCGACCGAGTCGAACCTCGAAACCCACCGTCGGCCCGATGGCGTCGTTGGTCGAGCAGGCTGGCGCTACACTGCCGGTTAGCGCGCAGCCTTCCGGCGATGGCGTGCGCTCGCCCGGTTCTGCCCGCATCTGTCCGGCCGGTGCCGCAATCGTCCGGCCATCCGCAACCGTCCGCCGATCCAGAATCGCCAGGGCTCGATGACCCGATTTCCGAAAACGCACGGAACGAACACGATGAAAAGTTCGCGGACGACATCAACGACCCGAAATGGAAACATAATACCATAATTAATCATATGCGACCAAGAAACGGGTCGAGACAATAATTCCAGATACGGATACCCGTAACTTTCAAGAAATTACAAAATGGCCCAAAACGCCCGGAAATCACGATACGTGATCGAATAACCAAACTGAAGTTCACAACACGTCTACCAAAGTTAAACGGACTTACGGGAAACTCGAAACAGCAGTTTCGAACGAGATTCTCAAGAACCGAACTCGAGTGCGGAAAAGTCGTTAAAAAGCACGGAATTCAACAAAACGACTCGGAAACGAACTTGGATGTCAAAAAGTGTAGAATTAATCATTCTCAGAATGACGAAACGGTCATGAGCGAGTCGTCAAAACGGACTTCCACTGAAAAAAAAGAAATTACCGGAAATTGAAAATTGCGGATATTACATTCAACTCCTGCATCTCAGTCGGAGCCATACGATAGAAAGCGGGGATGTACCTGGTTCTAACTCAATAATAAACTCCACGTCACGATGAGGAGGTAAGCCTGACAACTCGTCTGGAAATATGTCTGGGTAGTCTCGGACTACCGGAATGTCGGCCAATTTAACTGGTCGATCTGCTATTTTGGTCATGTACCACCAATAACCAATACAACCTTGATTAAGAAGTTTCACTGCTTTCATAGCGCTGATGACTCTCCCGGAACGACTGGGATTATCACCTCGAAAAATACACTCGAAACCATCATCAGAAGTGACGGTTACCATCCGCTTGCGGACACTAAGTATGGCATCATGATGATACATCCAATCGATACCCAAGATTATATCATCCTTAGGTAAATCGACTACAATCATATTTGACAACCACTCACGGTCGTTCATACGAATCGGAGAGTTCTGGACTTCACGATTCCCAATAATTATTCTACCATTGGGTAGACCAATCACGTAAGGCTCACAATTGATAACATGGTCTAGAGGGCAAACTACTCAAACATGAAGAAGATATAAAGGATTGTGAAGCACCGGTATCAAAAAGAACACACACAGGTTGGGAGTGGATCTCGAGTATACCTGAAATCATGCTGGCCTCGGGATAGTCAGCTTTCTTCATCTCATAAATTCTAGGTTTCGCAGCTCCGGCACCAAGTGTACCACTTTGATTTCCACGGCCCATTCCCCTATTCGCCCCGGTGGTCTGATAGGAAGCGGACGGAGGCACCCAGTTCTGGACAGAAGACTGAACTGGAGCATGAGACGCTACTGGTTCATGTCTGGGTCCACTCCTACAAAAACGTGTACGGTGACCATTCTTGCCACAAGTATGGCATGTGACGGCTGGCTTTGGGCATTTGGAGCTGACATGCCCCTGGTCTCCACAGTTATAGCACACTACAGACGAGGGAACCACTCGAGAGTGCGATCCGGCTGGCTTCGACGCCATGGGTGGTCGATCAGAAGGGTTTGGCAATGACTGGGTCTTCCTGAATGTCCCCCGATTACTCTCAGTCTGGTTCTAGTTCCTGGATCTTTTATCGTTGGATTGTGGTTGCTTCTTGGAAATCTCCTTCGCGGTGAGTTCATACTCCAGAGCTTTCTCGATGAACTCTGGTAAGGTAGTACAGTGGTGATTCAACAGCTGCATTCTCATTCGGGGTTTAAGCCTTTTAAGAAAGTATTTGATCTTATCAGCCTCTGTTCGGATAATTATCGTGGCGAAAGGAAGGAGTGCCTGGAATTTCTCGGCAACAGATAATACATCATCGTCTTCAGACGGGTCTGGGTTCAGCAGTTCTGATAGTTTGGCCTCACGGAGTGGCCCTGGATAGTAACGGTCTAGCATGAGGTTTTTAAATTCCTCCCAAGTATAAACACCATCAGCTGGCCTCACTGAAAGCCACCAGGTATGAGCGCCTTGCTAAGATAGTAAGCGGCTACAGAGACGCGGTTTTCTTCTGGGCAGTTCACCATCTCGAATAATTTCTCAAAGTGTTCAATCTAATGCACAATGTCAGGAGGCTCAAAGGAGCCTTCAAAGTTCGGAGGTCGCTGGCGAGAGATGTCGCTGATGATCCGACTCACGGGTCCGCCAAGCACATGAGGAGGATGAGGCCCCTGTTGCTGTCCAGTAGTAGCTCTCTGCGTAGCTTCCATTAATTGACCCATCTGGGTCATCTGAGTCATCATGCCCTGCATCACAATGTAAGGATCGACACGCACATCCTCTTGTCCAGTGTGGTGCGATTGTTCCCTAGAAGGCGAACCACTGGCTGCAGAACTATGCTCCACATTCGCGCGCCTGTTGACTCGTGGTATCGGGATTCGGCCCCTTCCGCGGCCTTTTCCCCCTCTTCCACGACCTCTCAGATTTCTTTCCATACTGAAAGAATCAAACCGCACTGATAACCATAAGTACAGTTCATAATACCAGTCAAAGTTTATTCTAAGTTAATAGCAACAAAGAATTACATACTTTAAGAAAACAGTTCATAATGAATTATCGACACCACGAGTGTCAAACAAAATATCATATCGATGCCGAGTCGAAAATTTCAACCATATAATCAATCCATAATTTACCTCGCATTATCAATCAGATAAATCCCGTCACAAATCCTTGAAATAACAAGATCAACAAAAATATGGCCAACAGCCTTCTGATACACAGGATCCGAAATACAAGTATAAACCATATGGAGATGGAATATACTTCAAATACCAATACAACCAGATAGTAATTTAAATGAAGCGGAAATAAGGTAACGTTACAGGGTTTAACGTAACCGGACAACAAATGATTTGGGCCCCCCGAACTAGTATCCTTTGAACCCTTCGCCGTCAACATGCTCTTCCCGTGCCTTGCCTTTGCCTCGACCTAAAATACAACACAAGTATTTCGCCCAAAACACAGGGTCAGATATACATGATACTTAATTCTTCCGACATTATACAATTCACATATATAGATCTCAAGGATACATCCCGACTATTTATCATACCCCTCGAGCGTATGAAACAATCCGTCACAAACCGTCGAACACATCCAATCATACATGGACTATGAACGATTAACAATATGGCTCAAGATGGACATCACAATACGTCCGATCCGGAAATGTGTCCGTGTACATGTCCACCCCGTATACGGAATCCAGAATATATGTGTGACAATGTACCTAATTAGCCTCATGAACTACGTCTCGTGTGCACAGTCGAATACGGAAACATCCACGTATGATTATAAGTGCCCGGCTAAAAATCCTACACAATATCCAATCGGCACGCTGATATGATTCCATAAATATCACGATACAACATGACAACGAAATTCAACGAAATACATATCCGATTAAGGATCAAGAAAACTCACCGAAGTGACAATAAGGACCAACGAGATCAACGATTCAAAGCGACGTACTTGGGAATGCAACCCCATGATGAAAACAGAATAACGTCAAAGACAATGGCAAATCACGGCAAACATTTCATAAACATTTCTTACACATGAAATGTATAACCATCACAAGAATCTAATCATCATTATAACCAAGCAAGATAACTTGACTCGATACGGAGACGAGAATAATCCTCTTCTTATCGAACGAACGAATGGTTCTCGACTAATATCGTTTACTCGAACAATCAACCTTACACGAAATACATTTTACTCAATAACATATTCGTATAATTATCAATATAAGATTAGTAAGACGACACCCTACAATCCATTAGAATAGTTTCGCTATCTCAAAATATCGAAGTCTTATACCAAGAATTCTTTTTACCTCATTTCAACCATAAAATCGGTTCACAATACTTTTGCGGAATGTTCACATGATTCTTCATAAATAAGAATTTTATCTAGAACATGTTGAATAACCACTTATGTTGTCAATATCATCTTATGTGGATTAAACTTTCCAAAACATTACAATGTTGAAAGGTAAAATCTGCACAATTTATGTTCAACAATACATCTCATCTAAATTGAATATTAAGCTTACAATAAGGTTATATTAGTTATGAGATTACCCCATATTCATGAAGGTTATCAAAATCATTCTTACAAACCTGGAGGATTCATTAATATCATTTATGAGTTCACTACCTTAAGAACACCACAAGATGATCAAACACATTCTTAGGTTATCAACACATATCCGTTTAATAAGAAGTTATTGTTGTAATTATCAAGATCCTTACTATTCATCAAAGACTTGTGAAGCTGAACCATAATGATTTGTTAAAGCTTCTAAGATCTCTGAACAAGATCATCTAATCATATATTTAACATTATCAAGTTCTTCCCAAGGTAATTAAATAGTTAAAATGGTGTTTAAACACTTTATGATATCAATTCTATTGGTTAAATCCAACTATGGTGAAGTTAACCGATTCAACGATGTTCTACTGAGCTAAATTCGTCCAGCAAGATGAGTATGATAATTACAACATGGTTAATGTCACTATATCATCAAGAATACATCCATTTCAAACCCTCATTTATCATATTCATCAAAAGTGTTTAAAAAGTTGGATTAAAACTATGTTTTACTTGATTAATTTAGCTCTAGGTGAAATATATTTCATCATTACACCAACATACGAAAAGTACAGAGAAGAGATGCACACATTACCTCCAGAAATGATGAACAACTCTCAACACTACAAGAAAGTACACTCCAATCTCAAGAACACCTCCTAATCTTCAAGGTAATGAGCTCCACTCCAAGATTTAAGGCTTAAACACAAGTTGAAGGAGGTTGATATCGATTTGGGGGTGCAGGGGGATGATATATGGAGAGAAAATCGGTTTAGAGTTGTGAAGAAATGAAAAACAGGCTGGTCCTATAAATAGGCTGTACAGGATTAACGTACGCTATCGGGGAAATTTAGCGTACGTTAAGTCTCTTACGTACGTAAGCGGCTTACAGTGGCTACTGTCTTGAATCCGCAGGCCACTAGCGTACGCTAACTAACAGGGTGTTACGTACGCTATTAAAGGTTGACTCTAACCGACACGACAGCTCAGACATCACACACATGCATGTCAACGGATAAGAGGTTCACGTGCGGTAGTCAACTGATGTCAGATTCTCTCTTAGCGTACGCAACAGAGGAAACATTACGTACGTTATGGCACAAGATTAATGTACGTTAATCATGCTACGTAGCATACGCTACACCAACAGAAAAAGTTCAAAAAATGTAACTCTCCAATTAACATCGAATCATCAAGTATGAAATGAAATAACAACGATATGAAGCTCAATTCTATAATACCTCAACATAATACTAAATGCAACGATCCACGATAATCAAATTATCCGAATAATACAACGACAGGTAAAAATGAAAAATTACAGTCGGATATTATGTTGCTACCCAAAATATTATCCGGAGATAGATATTGCTAAAATGGATGGGATAGCAAACAAATGCAAGAGCACTTCCGTGAGAAAGATAAATAACACAAGATTTGCCGGGGTTGTTAGTCCCGGGCTTGAATGCTCTCGCGAGATATCATTAATACCAATATTCAGGGATACAAGTACTAATGTAAGAATACAATTACAATGAGTGTAAAGATTCTTGTTATCTTAGCTAGTGAGCGTGTAGATTGCCGTAAGAACCAGATTTGATTTTCTGTGAGTTCTTGTAACAAAGGAGATGAACAGTCGCGGCGGTGAGAGATCGACCGTCTCTCATGGCGAGTATTTTACTGGATGCTTGGGCTCCGGGGCTTATGAATCCTTTGGAATCTGTCTAGTGGAGACTTGCTGCTTCTACCGATCGTCTTCTGGACGAGAGATTTGGCGAGAGAAGTCCTGAGATGGATTCCGGTGAGGAAGCCGGGAGCTTGATGATATGTATGTTCTTCAGTATTTCCGTGAATGTATCGGAATATGAGAGAATGAGTTCTGAGCGTAAGTCAGAATGAATTCGGAACAGTAGGTTAATTGAACTGGGAACCTTTTTCCAGTAGGAGGAGGTTCTCTATTTATAGGGCTTGGATACGCCGGGCGATCGCCTTTTTTGCATTATAATAATCGGGCGATCGTCTTTTAGCACATGGGCCTGTCCCCTCAAAGTCTGCAGGAGTTTCTCGCAGTCAACTATGCGGTCCAACGGGGAGCTTACACGCGTCCTGAGTTGCTAACACGGGTGGTCCTACTGACAACTTTCGGCGCGCATGCTGGTAGGTGAGGTAGGTGGCAGGCTGTGGTCAAAGGTCTTGTCTGTCAGCAAAAGATCTTGTCTGCTGCGAAGATCTTGTCAGCGCCTTTGGTGGATCTGCACGTGGGTGCTTTTCTGAGACCCAGTCCTTGATGACTTTTGACGGGCGATCGTCTCTGCTCGGGGCGTAGGTCGATTGCCCTTAGCCGGTCACTAGAGTAGATCGCCAGCTGCCAAAGGGCGATCGCCTTGGAAGTCGATCGCTAGGTACCTGATGGTGGTCTGATATCTTCGACTTGGCGAGCTAGCCATAGTTTGACTGGAGTTGACTTGGTCGCCGCCTTCTAGTCGATCGCTGTCGGGATGAATAAATCGTGACACAACAATTACCCCGGCTCGCTCATACGTTGGAAACGGGGTGAGGTGGCTCTCTTGGCGATCACGAACTTTTGACGAGCGACTTCGTGTTTTATCAATCGCGATCGTCTTTGAGCTGATATATCCCGAGTTCGGACGACAGTTGGTCAGCCGAATCACAAGGAAAAAGCAACGGGCGTTGAAAAGTCTCCGCGCACGTGTCGGGCTTCTATTGGAGGGCGCCAACGGTCATTAATGACTCTTCGGCTGACGCGTCCTTGAAAAGACGCGTACGCGGGTCTCGAGGGGGTCAACTAAGGCGTCGTTTGAGATCCGACCCCTGAGGTTTTCCCTTATTGCAATCGGGTCCCTGCCTTCTCCTATAAAAAGGGGGCGGTGCTGCAGCTTCACTCACGCGTGCTTATTGGAGAAAGAAGGACCTGCTGCCGAATTTTCTGAAGATCTTAGTGCCGATCGTCGTTCGATTTCACTTTAGGGTAAGAAAAATCCTTTTCTCCTTTTACATCTCTGAAAATGGCCGGAACCTCATCATCATTTGGAGCGGGAATAAGTTCTGCCGCCGGGACATCGACTGTCCGGGGAGAGACTTCTTCCGTCTTCCACCTGGAGACGGCGGCTGAAGCCATTCGGGCCGGAATCGACCCGGCTGAAGTTGAGGCTTTGTTCAATGAGGCCGATGTTGCTAAGGAGTCGGCTGCTGAAGAGAGACGATCGCAGATCGAGAGAGATCTGGCGATCAGGGCTTACTGGGAGCAACATAGCGATTTTGGTCGGGCCTATAGGGCCTTCGCTGAGATAATGGAGAGGTTGGCCGGTCCTACTCTGAGATTAGATTTCCGGGGATACTCGGTCGCTTATCCATATGTGCTTCCCAAGCGGTCGCAGTATCGTGCCGCGCAGCGATCGTTGTGGTCGCTCGGACAAATATGGAGCTCGACGACCAGGAGAGATCTGGCCGTCTGGAGGACAAGATTCCATGTTCCTTCAGATGTGGACATGTTCGCGCCGGCGGAGAATGAACGAGCCGTCCAGCCTCCGATGGGTATGGTCGCAGTGAGTGAGGCCGTTATGGAGGCCGGGTTGCGCTTCCCTCTATCCTTTGCGGTCTCCCATCTGTTGGCCGCTTGGAATGTGGCGCCACTTCAGCTGACGCCGAACGCCTGGCTCCAAATAATCTGCACTCTCACCCTTTTCGGCGGTCACCGCCTGTACCGCCTCCCATCGCCGTTGGAGATGAATCATTTGTTTAAATTGACGGCTCATAGAGGGTTGGTCGGCGGTTACCATATTCAAGGCCGATCTGGTCGGGTGATTCATGGAGTCCCGAATAAGATCCGGGGCGATCAGACGAAGTGGTTCTGGGTCGCCGGCAAGTGGAGAGCTTCGGCGAGCGACAATCCCACGGGCGAGCTGGAGATCCCCACTGAATTTCGGGAGAGGAATACCGGTAAGGGTTTAGACTCTCCCTTCGTTTGGATGCGTTTTGGACTGATCTAATTTGATTTCTGTTTTGCAGGTTTTCATATTCCGGCGATCGAGGAGCTGCCTTTCGACTTTCTCGTTGTTTGGGAGCGAATTAGGAGCTTGTCGGACGACGACCTAGACGCCACTCGGATCAACAAGGAGAGTCGCTGGTTGTCGGCTCGACTATTCCGTTTCCCAAGACATCTCGCGGTGCCAGGTATGAGTTTCTGCGACCTTCACTTTCTAGGCGATCGCCTTATTTGAGGTCAGTGTCTGATTGTTGATCGATCTTCTTTAACTGTAGAGGTTCGCTTTCCTCGCTTTTTGGAGCCTCCAGCGGAGATCGCTATGTCGAACCCAGGAGTCTTAGGCCGTCTTCGCCATAAGAGGTCGACTCGGGTTCCACCCGTTGCATTGCCTATAGTTCCGGAGGCGGAGCCTCGCGTGGAGCCGGAGCCTCGCGTGGAGCAGGTCGAGGTTGAGGAGGAAATTCCGGAGGAGGGGCTTCGGGCGAATCGCAAGAGGCCGAGGCCGGAAGAAACTTCGTTTCCTGCCCCGGGCGATGAAGTGCCGATCGCCGCGCCTCCGATCACCATCGTTGCTCCGGAGAGCGAGCCGCCCTCTGCGGCTTTTCTGCGGGAGACGGCGATCGCGGATGCTGAGACCCCTCGAGGGAAACCGTTTTTCGGTCGGGATCCCGAGAAGGCTGAGAGGTAGATAGCATTTTTGTGTTGAAAATTGCATCTGCATAGGAGTTGTATTAACTTTAGTTGTTTTGATGCAGGATCCGTCGCGCAGATCCGTCTTGTCCGCCGATGGTCGTAGATTTCCTAGCGAGCCGATCTCCTCGCCATTCCTGCGACATTCCTCCATATGTTAGCAAAGCTGCTTCTGCTCTGCCGAAGGCATGGACGACTGATCTGGATGCGATCGCTCGGCAGCGATCGTCGAGCTCGATGCACGCTGTTCTCGCCCTTTCTCTTCAGACGGCGACCATGGCCGTCCAGGCTGCTCAGGAGTTTGAGGGACGGCCCTCCACTATTCGCCTGCAGGAGGATCTCGAGGCGGCTCGGAAAGAGAACGCCGAGTTTGCTGACAAGATCGCGGCGATGGAGAAGGACTCTCTGGAGGCTGCCAAGCGGGCGAGCCATGAGCTTGAGCTGGAGAAGAAAGAGACTGAGAAATATCGTATGGCGGTCGACCGATTTCGGGACCAGATGCAGAGTGCCGTCCAGGCGCGGAACGTTGCTGAAGAGGAGGCCGATCGTCAGAAGGTGACGATCGCTCGGCTGACCAGCGAGCTGACGGAGGCGAGGGAAAAGATTGTTGCGATGGAGGCCGAGCTCCAGGGGTCGCAACAGGCGATGGCGGAGCTTAAAGGAGAGGTTGAGGCGACCAAGGCCGATCCCTTCCAAAGCTTGGAGTATGTCAGCGAGTTCACCTATTATTTGGCGTTCGCCGACTCGATCCGAGCGGCTAAGAAGGGAGGTTTGGAGGTCGGGCCTCTTGCCGATAAATTCAAGGCGTATGCGTTGGAGCATCCTCTCCATTCAGCTTTCTCCTTGCCGATCCTGGATCTTGCGGACATCGGCGTGGATTTGAGTTGGTATCCGTCTCCAGCCAATCTTGCTCATCCCGACGCTCCGGAAGATGAAGGGACCGCGCCGAATGCTGATGGCGAAGGCCAGGCAGGGGCCTGAGGCGCTTCATTTATGACGTTTTTAGCTTACTTTCTTTGTAGTTTGTAGCTTCTTTTGTAGCACTTAGGCCTTCGGGCGACCGTGTACTTTGATTTTTCAAGTAATGAAATGAGCATTTGGATTTCTGACTTATCACTTGAATGAAGGGTTATTTTTGAGTCTTTGTTTGACTTTGTACAAATGTGCGAGGAGAGATCGTTGCGAGGGTAGTTCCAAATGAATTGATAAACTCATAAAGACAGCTTTTTACAACAAATTCGATCGCTGCACTACATCTGAAAAATGACGATCTCCGTATGTGGTTGAATAGCGACGATCGTCGTGTAGGTAGTCCGTACTCTTATTGCCCCTTGTTTTTATTCACTTAGTGGAAGTAAGGGGATGAAAATAATTCCTTGAGTGAGCGGTCTTCAACTTTGTCGAATCCTCGGGGACGGTCGTCCATCTTGAGGAACCGTGCACGATCGCGGAGTTCGATGGACCGACTCTTTGATCATGTCTTGATGCGCGAAGACATTGAGTGTCTCGTGACTCACTTTATTATGAGGGTCCTCTCAGGGCCGCGCCGCCTCGTATTTAAACGAAGGGTGTTCGGTCTGCCTAGAGGAGTCCTTGCGCGGCGCGTCGGATGAATCAACTCCACGCCCGCGGCTTGTTAGCTCTGCTTCCACCTCGGCCAGCCATGGAGATGGCCGACCTCGACGGTGTACGTTGAGACGGGGGTTGTGGCACGTCGCATTGTCCGGGTTCACCATGTTAGATGATGAACCTTTGAGGGCGAGCGATCGTGTCCACTGATTAACTTTGGAGGGCCCTCAGACTACGCCGGCCTCGTATTTAAACGAAGGGCGGGCGATCTTGGCCTAAAGGGACCTTGCATGGCCTAAGCAGTCGGTTCCATCGACCACCAGGACCATGGCTGCACTCTTCCACCTTGGATCGTTATGTAGATGCCGACCTTCGACGGTGTACGTTGTGCGGGGGAGGTGATCTCGTGCCTTAGTTCATCATGTTAGACGGTGAACTGTAGATGGCGATCGAGTCCTCCGGTTTCTAAATAAGGAGGGAGTTCGGGGTGACTTCCATTGTCTCCTTCTCTTGATTGAAGCATGTAGGGACGGTCGCCGAGGTTGATCCAGGGGTCGGCTCATACGAGCTTTCCAGCCTGTTTTGTGTTCGACTCGGACGATCGTCTATAGAGATTGGTAGGGGCTTCGGCTAAACCAATAAACTGTCCAACTTGCCCTCCTCGAACAATTTCCAGAGCTGTTTGAGGAGGTCGCGGCATTTGTTGGTGCTGTGGCCGGGACTCTTGTGGTAGGCACAATATTGATTGTTGTCCAGGTGACCGTGGTCCCTTATCGCCTTTGGCTTTTTGAGCTCTTCGTGCCCCTTGATGGCATAGAAAATATGCGCCGGAGTTCTGTTGAACGTATGGAGGAGATGGGCTTCCATGTCCTCGAAAGCCTTGAGATCTCCGGGTGTCTTGGCGATCGCCTTTTTTGCTTTGGCGATCGCTATCTTTTGGACAAGAGGTGGCGTTTCCTCGCCTAAGCGGAGGGTAAGTAGCCTTTGCCTGGCCAGAAAGTTGGCAGCTTTAGCGCGGAAGATCGCGTAAGTAGGGGGAATATCCTTGGAGAGATGTCTAAACATGGGAGAGTGACCGCGGAATCCCCCCATGACCGAATAGAGAGCGAGCTCGTCACTGACGGGTTCGCCGGTGAGGATGATTTCGTCCACTCGGTCAATGTAATCCGCGTCGGTTTCGTCCTTCCCCTGCTTGATTTTTATCATGCGGTGGGGGCCTTCTGGTCTGGCGACCTTGCTGGCGAAGTGTGATGTGAAGTCATTCGCCAGTTTCTTAAAAGAGGTGATTGATCGTGGTGGTAGTGAGACGTACCACCTATGGGCCAGCTCGCCCAATGTTAATGGGAAGATCCGGCACTTGGTTGCATCAGATGCCCCACACCCAGTCATGTAAATTCGGAATTTACTCAGGTGGGTTTCGGGGTCCGATCTCCCCTCATACAGAGTTGTTTTGGGAGGCTCGCTCGTTTGTGGGATTGGGGCAAGGTCGTTGTGGACCGCGAGTGGCTCGTTCGGCCCGGCGTTCTTTTGCCGGTGCTTGCCCCGGTGTCAAGAGTGCTCTCATCTCGTCGAGTCAAGGCGTTGTATGGCGGCCATCGCCGTGGCTTTGGCCCATTAGCGGCTCGGCGATCGGAGCGGGAGCCGAGGCGATTGAGTACTGATTCCCTGGCGATCGGGGCGGGAGTCAGATGGCTGACCTGCGTTCGGCTGTGAGGTGGGTAGGCCGAACTCCTGGTGACGGATTCGGGTTCTGTCTTTTCGAGGTTGGAAACAGAGTGCCCCGGTCGCCAGGATGGGTCGCGCCCCAAGCGATCAAATATGGATCCGTCCGGTCGTGCGAGAGCCTTTCCTCGCGAATTGGGGCTTTCTGACGATCGCTCGTTCGATCCGCCGAATTTCCGTTTTCCCATGCGGCGGATGATCGAGGGGTTATTGCAGGCGACGCACATGCTCTCCGTCGCTCCTCCAGATGGCCATAGCCTCCTCGATCATTCCTCGGTTTGGAACCGATCGAGTGAGGGTTGGGGCCATCTCTTGGATGCGGGATCGAGAGTCTCGCGTTCCGCGGCTTCCCCGCCGCCGGGGGTTCGAGGTGGCCGGGAAATGGTGTCCGGCGGTTCGGAGAGCGGCTTTCTTCGATGTACCGGCGGATGTCATGATTCTGAAGGATTTCTTTGAAGTGCAGTGAGTGTCACTTCAAGTATATGCCCCGAGAACAGTGAGTGTTCTTCGGGACGGTAGAAATAAAAATGTGAGGGTTAGATACCCCTTCCTCTAGCGCCAATTGTTGCTACCCAAAATATTATCCGGCGATAGATATTGCTGGAATGGATGGGATAGCAAACAAATGCAAGAGCACTTCCGTGAGAAAGATAAATAACACAAGATTTGCCGGGGTTGTTAGTCCCGGGCTTGAATGCTCTCGCGAGATATCATTAATACCAATATTCGGGGATACAAGTACTAATGTAAGAATACAATTACAATGAGTGTAAAGATTCTTGTTATCTTAGCTAGTGAGCGTGTAGATTGCCGGAAGAACCAGATTTGATGTTCTGTGAGTTCTTGTAACAAAGGAGATGAACAGTCGCGGCGGTGAGAGATCGACCGTCTCTCACGGCGAGTATTTTACTGGATGCTTGGGCTCCGGGGCTTATGAATCCTTTGGAATCTGTCTAGTGGAGACTTGCTGCTTCTACCGATCGTCTTCTGGACGAGAGATTTGGAGAGAGAAGTCCTGAGATGGATTCCGGTGAGGAAGCCGGGAGCTTGATGATATGTATGTTCTTCAGTATTTCCATGAATGTATCGGAATATGAGAGAATAAGTTCTGAGCGTAAGTCAGAATGAATTCGGAACAGTAGGTTAATTGAACTGGGAACCTTTTTCCAGTAGGAGGAGGTTCTCTATTTATAGGGCTTGGATACGCCGGGCGATCGCCTTTTTTGCATTATAATAATCGGGCGATCGTCTTTTAGCACATGGGCCTGTCCCCTCAAAGTCTGCAGGAGTTGCTGGCAGTCAACTATGCGGTCCAACGGGGAGGTTACACGCGTCCTGAGTTGCTGACACGGGTGGTCCTACTGACAACTTTCGGCGCGCATGCTGGTAGGTGAGGTAGGTGGCAGACTGTGGTCAAAGGTCTTGTCTGTCAGCAAAAGATCTTGTCTGCTGCGAAGATCTTGTCAGCGCCTTTGGTGGATCTGCACGTGGGTGCTTTTCTGAGACCCAGTCCTTGATGACTTTTGACGGGCGATCGTCTCTGCTCGGGGCGTAGGTCGATTGCCCTTAGCCGGTCACTAGAGTAGATCGCCAGCTGCCAAAGGGCGATCGCCTTGGGAGTCGATCGCTAGGTACTTGATGGTGGTCTGATATCTTCGACTTGGCGAGCTAGCCATAGTTTGACTGGAGTTGACTTGGTCGCTCGGCCTTCTAGTCGATCGCCTGTCGGGATGAATAAATCGTGACACAACATATTACACATAGGCCACATAATCACGAATCACCTTTAAACTCCACGTCATAACACAAAATCATACAAGCTCGTATAACATAAGGCACAATATAGTAGTGAGACTTACATCCACAGATCGCACGAAGATGATGGCTGCAGACCTAAGGCTCTAATACCATAAATGTAACACCCTGAGAATCAAAATGGGAATATTACACGCCACAGACCCTCTCCTTGAGGATCCACCAGTCTAGACATCAAAACAACACATTACCTTACATACCGACGTAACAAAATAACGAACCAATAGACCGTTTTGGTCTTTTATCACTAACATGCAAATCAAAGTATACATTTCTATCTCGACTCATACCCATACAAGGGTAAAATATACTCATAACAAAAAGCACGACATCCATACAACGAACTTCGACTGACTGCACCCAAAACTGGCCTTCGTGTGATTAGTATCATTCGTCTTCCATCATCCTTCGCACCGATCTTGTGTTTTGCTCCCAAAACCTGCATGTACCTGGACGCAGAATAGACATCCACCCCCCGAATACTCGGGGGTTAGCAAAACTCCACTGTTTTGCTAGTACAAGTATAAAGTGCAAAAACGAGCCATACACAACACATTCTGAGAATACAACGAAAGACTTCCCGAGATATTTCATTTAGTGAAAATAGTTCAAGTCTTGAAAGTAGGAACGAAACAAGTAAGCACTTTGAAAACACTTCCAAATCTCAGGAGTTTTGAAAACATTGGAAATTGAAAAGTTCTTAATTCCTCGAAAGCCACTTTGGGTCACAGCCCCTAAGTCCATTTTCCAAAATGCAAGTCCGTTAACAAAACACGGGGTCCACGACCCAACCATTCTGGTCACAAAACATAGGGTCCACGACCCGATCATTTACTTGCAAGGACACATTACACATAATACATTATTCTTATGCCATTCTAGTCAAACACCACGACTCGATATATAATGTATCTCGACCCCGAGCACAAAGCATTGTGATACTCCGGATAATATGACAATTAACGAAAACATCAACATCATCCTCATGATGAAAACCACACCTGGTAACCCGCGATCGTACCCCTTAGTATCAGCCCCCAGACGCCCTGTCGAACGCTTTGGGTGGAAGAACAACAACACACACACACGTTCCACAATTCATAGCTGCAAACCACACGCCTCAAAAGTCAATCACAATATATATAGTCGAGGTATCTTACTAGAATGGCCAGTTCATCCAACACATACTCACGACCAAGAACTAATACAATCAACAAAGAAGCACACCATCTAAACAGCATCGAACGGCACAACCAATATCACACAAGCTTACATATTCACACACAACCGCATATCTCAACGCACACATCTTAACAAATGGATTGAACTCCAAATTTACCGATGACATAATCATACATAATGGCATCACACGAAAGTAAGGCGGTCCTGTACTAATGCACATATTCAATTAAATACATTAATTCACGGAACACACGAGTCATCTTTAAGAAAACCATAATTGTAAAAATACCGATTCTTTAGAAAAATGATTGTAAACATTCATTTATCACATATCGTCGATTACCAACCATTATATCCACAAAACACGTAATGTATAGGCAAGATACTTGCCTCGATAACCACGATCCAAACGAGATGATGAACAGACGCGAACGAGCAACCACGGAACCTCCAATTCCGACGAGCAAAGCGGCAGCCCCAAGACTACGAGAACAACATCACAACGAATTAACAATACTCCTCGAAACCCAACTCGAAAATAACAACGACAAGGATCAAAGGGGTTTCTCAAGAGATCCGAAATCATGCTCCGGATGAATGAAATCGACAAACGAGATTGTAATCCGTAGATTACAATTAAAACAACGAGAATCACTTAACCGAATCATCAATTTCAGTTTAGATAGCAAAGTCAACGGAAATCCCAAAAATATCTCAAGAACATAAATCAACCCGATAAAAACATGAAAATGAAATTTCAAACCGGGGTTTAAGATCAACAAGACTAGATAACAACAAAGGAATCAACAATTTCGGATTAGAATCACAAAATCACGACAAACCCCAAATTATCCCGAAAGTAGGGTTCAAGCCGATTTACCTCGATCCGGACAGTGAAATATGTTTGAATGTTGATAACCTCATGTTATGCACTCAAAAATACGGATGGATGATGGTCCCTGGCTTAGATCCGCCTTCTTCCACGTCCCAAATCGCCAAATCGCAAAATCGCCGGGGAGAAGATTTGGGGGAGAAAAATGATGAAGTTAGGGTGAAGTCCGCCTATTTATACACATAGGCATTAGCGTGCGCTAGCCAAGAACCGATAGCGTGCGCTATCGGGCTGGGATAGGCCCAGGAGTTTCGGCCTATCCTTGCTTAGCGCGCGCTGGACGAATGCTAGCGTACACTAGCCGACCAGTCCAGAACCCCATAAGTCCCTCTGTCCAGTCCAGGTAGCGCGCGCTGCGGCCTAGTAGCGTGCGCTACGCCCGCTGAGTCAGCGCACGCTACGTCCGAGTAACCTGCGCTACCTGTTGGGTCTGGCCGAAGCCCAAAACCCCGCTGCTCTCTGATGCCCGGCCACTTAGCGCGCGCTGCCGACCGATAGCAGCGTGCTACACATCCTATCTAGCGTACGCTATTTTTCAGCCCTGGCGTGCGCTAGCTGTTCCATACGCAACACGAAATACGAATACGTCAAGAACGGTACAACTCGATGGATTCCACAATCAATGAAGCACGGGCAACGAATAATAACACGTAAAAACTCGTACTCTGAAATGCATGATTCCACTATCCGCCAACAGAACAAAATAACCAGCACAATCGATAAAATTCAAAAATAATCGGTAACGAAAATCTCGGGTATCACACCAACGACACTCTATTCACACCGAGACTCATCAACGTCTTCATTGACACCGCATCAAACGTGACGGGGTCCATTTCCATGGATATTTCAGCGTCGCCGCACAATCTGAATTTAGAGGACAACGTATCAAGAACCGATCATACGAGACGGGGTGGCACGAGCGAAGGCGTCCCCCCACCGAAAAACACTATTTCAAGAGGTGGGTTGTTGCTCCTGCTGCTGGAACTCATATTAGTAGACTTGATTTCTCTACATAGCGTGTCTATATAGTTGGAAATACGGGAGTCGTCGTTATTCTTGTTCAGGTAGGTGGTTGAGGAGGAAGAGCCGAGAGCAATGATGGGGAAGTCGCAGTAATGGCAGCATTTGCGACAGAAAGGGAGGTGAATGTAAGCAGATTTAGGAGGAAGTTTGTGCAGTAGCAGCAGTGAGGGGGTGTTGTCTTTGGCATTTGGTCGAACGGGTCGTGGGTTGTTTTGTGTTGACAAATTGCAAGTCTTCGTAAGCAAATAGAGCCTTGGGGGCTGCTTGGTTTTCGTAGGAAGGGAAGTGAATATTGGTGGGAATGTTGATTTCAGTAGCATGTTGGGCTAACAACTCCTTTTTCTATGATACACGAACATAAGATCTTTACCTGTCTCAAACGGTACATGCACAATATCGGAAATGTACGCTCAAGGATTATTTCCGCCAGCACTAATTTAACTATTTAAGTGTAGAAAAAGGGAACAAAAAGAAATATGATAAAAGAGGAATGATAGGGACACACCTGGAGCATACATCCAAACACACTCGTGTTTTGGGGTATTGTACTGTGTACTTTATAGATAAAATAGTTATAATATTATTATTATTATTATTATTATTATTATTTTATCTGTAAAGCACGCAGTACAACACCCCCAAATCATGTGGTGTGTTTGGAGGTGTGGTTGGGGGTGTGTCCCTATCATTTCTCATATAATAAGAGGAATGATAGGGACATACCCTGGACCACACCCCCAAACACATCCGTGCTTTGGGGGTGTTGTACTGCATGCTTTACAGATAAAATTAAAGCACGCAGTACAACACTCCCAAAGCACGGGTGTGTTTGGGGGTATGGTCCAGGGTGTGTCCCTATCATTCCTCTTATCATATGAGAAATGATAGGGACACACCATCAACCACACTTCCAAACACACCACATGCTTTGGAGGTGTTGTATTGCGTGCTTTACAGATAAAATAATAATTATATTATAACTATTTTATTTATAAATAATAATATTATAACTATTTTATCTAACACCCCCAAAGCACGGGTGTGGTTCAGGGTGTGTCCCTATCATTCCTCTTATCATATGAGAAATGATAGGGACACACCCCCAACCACACCTAGGGGTGTTCAAAAATATCCGATATCCGATATCCGATCCGAAATATCCGAAAATCCGAAGTTCCCGATATCCGAAAATTCGGATATCCGATAATCGGATATCAGAGTTCGGATATCCTAACTTCGATTCGGATATCGGATAGTAGTTTTCGAAAAATCGGATATTCGGATATCCGAAATATCCAAAATCCTAAAATTTTTATTTTTTTTATATTTTAAATAATAAAAAGTATTCGGATATTCGGATATCCGATATCCATATCCGAAGTTTTTTTCGGATATTCGGATATCCGATATCCAAATCCGAATATTTTTTTCGAATATAAGGATATCCGAATAAAAATTTTATTTTTTAGGATATTCGGATATCCGATATCCAGATCGAAATTTCGGATATCCGAAAACCGGATATCCGAAATTTCGGATACGGATATCGGATATCAAAATCTACTATCCGAATTTTTGGATATCCGAAATTTCGGATATCCGAAAGTCCGGATATCCGGTTTTGAACACCCCTAACCACACCTCCAAACACACCACATACTTTGAGGGTGTTGTACTGCGTGCTTTACAGATAAAATAATAATAATATTATAACTATTTTATCTATAAAACACACCCGTATTTTGGGGGTGTGGTCCAGGGTGTGTCCCTATCATTTCTCTTATCATATTCCTTTTAGTTCCCTTTTTCTACACTTAAATAGTTAAATTAGTGCCGGCGGAAATAATCCTTTCGTAATTATTCTCGACCACAGCGGATAAGGAAACGTCCCCGCTAAAAAATTACAATTCCACCACAAGGAATATTAAGAACATCAATACAACAAGACATCTATAATGAATAATTTTCAACAATTCACGCAAATCATGTTCAAATAAGATGAAATAATACAACACGACAATTACTAAGAGAATAACAACCAAACACGACGGAAGACACTCAAGACCCAAATGAAAACTCCTTGGAATGATTAGTCGAACATTAAAGGTTCAAGGGTTTTCCAAAAACGCCAAAATTAAAAATTGGTTTGGATGAAATCAAGATATGGATAGACAATCCACCGAATCAGATCAACAACATGGGATAAAAGTAATGGATTCAACAAAATTGACCTGAAAATCGAAATCACGAGCTTCCCTCCAAAAGTCAAGTCTAAGGGATTCAAGGAAAATACCTCGATCCGACGAAAAACGAGGATTAAATATTTTTATAGTCGTCAAAAATCTTCCAAAAGGCCACTTGATGAATGGAAGACCCCAAAGAACTCAAACTGGTTCAGGAACAAGAGAAAATTATCTCTAACACAACTCAATTTAATATATCAAACTGAAGATGCTTTAATACATAATTGAATGACCTATATAGTTAAAAAATATAATGTGAAAGGCTAATGTGAATGGTAGGAAATTCAGTTCAATATTGGTAGCTTTGAAGCTTTAAATGGCTGCTAGTTTGATTTTCAATTTGGCGGCTTTGAATGGTGACTTTGAATGGTTGTTGGATCATACTCCACGGGTTGGAGAGAACTCGCCTTCGAGTTTAATCTGCTTCTTCATCTAAATAAGGCGAAATGTCAGCAATGTTAAAAGTTGCGGAAACACCATATGTCCCAAGCAGTTGTCATTGATTTTCTGCACAATTTTGAATGGTCCATCATATGGATGACATCAAGCTATTTGGATGATTTAAAAATATTTCTTATCGCAGATTAATCTAGACCAAATCTCCTACTTCAAAAATTTGTTGCTTCCGAGGTTTGTCACGCTGAGTTTTATATTTTGAATTTTGTTTCTGAATCCGCCCTCGAACTTTTTCATGTAGTTTTTTATTTTCTTTGCTCGACTATCTGCATCGGAACTGAATTGTTGTTTGTCGATTGACGGAGTCAAATCAAGTGGACTCCGCGGACATATGCCATATACTACTTCAAAAAGGCACTTTTACGTGGCTTTATTAGTTGAATTGTTGTAAGCAAATTCAACTTGAGGAAGAATAAGATCTCACTGCTTCAAATTTTTACCAACAAAACTTCGAAGCAGATTTCCCAATAGACGGTTGATGGCTTCTGTTTGCCGATCTGTATGATAATGACTGGCACTACTGAACTGAAGCTTAGTTCCCATTTTCTTCTATAAAATTATCCAAACGTGGATTAAGAACTTCACATCTCGATCAGAAGTGGTAGTTTTTGGAATCCCATGAAGACCAATTATTTCTTTGAAATACAAATCAGCAACTTGAACCGCATCATTAGTCTTGTGGCATGGAATTAAATGGGCCATCTTTGAAAATCTATCTACCACGATCATGATTGAATCTTTCTGACATTGACTTCATGGAAGTCCTAAAAAAATCCATACTAACATCTTCTCATGGCGATTCTGGTACTGTATAATCCAGTGTTTTGGCGTTTATATTTAGCCAAGTGACATATTCTGCATCTTTGAATATGTCGATTGATATCTCTTTCCAATCTTAGCTAAAAGAAATTCTCCTTGACCAGGGCCATAGTTTTATCTCGGTCAAAATGACCTGCTAATTCTACATCATGGGCTTCCTAGATAATGGCTCCTCGCAATGAGCATTGAGGAATACATAAATTTTTTCCTTTGAATAAAAATCCTTCATGCCTATAGTAATCTTGCGAGGACTGCAATTCAGTAGCATCCCAGAATTTCTAGAAGTCAGAATCATTAGGGTACAACTCCTTAATTGTTTCAAAGCCAACTACTTTCGTTTGGAGGGTAGAAAGCAGGGTATGACGTCTACTGAGGGCATCTGCAATAATATTTTGAACTCCAGCCTTGTGCTTTATCATAAAAGGGTGAGACTGTAAAAACTCACTCCACGCAGCATATCAACGGCTAATATTCTGTTGAGAGTTCAAATATTTTAAAGCTTCATGATCATAATAAAGAATGAATTCTTTATTCAATAGGTAATGACTCCAATGGTACAAGGCATGAATGTTGGGATTCGATAATAATAATCGAGTTAGGCCACGTAAAAACAAACAGATCAAATCGAATAAATCTGAACCCCTAAGAGGATTAGTCAAGCATCGTATATACGAATATAATAAGTCAAAGCATGAATAAGAAATCATACCCTTGAAGTCCGTTGATTAAGTGTTATAGAAAATAATCTAAGCTTTTACTAAATCCCGAGCACCGGAAATACCGTGCCTCTACGTATCATGCATCGGAAAAATGACCGGAAAAATTACAATCACTACCATGATACCTCCAGAGTCGGCGACTAATAAGTGGTAGTGATAGGATATATTTTTATTGTTATTTTTTTACTCTCCAAAAGAAGATTTGAAGATAAAAATTATCTCAAAATTATTTTGAAGATAAACTTCTTTTTTTTTTTTTCCTCTCTTCCTCTTTGTCTTTTTCTTTTTCTCTCTTTGGCCGTGTGATTACATCTTCAATTTTGAAGTGTGAAGAAAAGTTCTCATTATATTAAAGAATAATGAATTCTAAATTCATTATTCAACTCCATCACATGAGGAATATCTAATGGGGAATACAATCAAGTCTTACTCATGTGATGAAGACTTGAAAAAAATAATTCCATGATGAATTATCTAATGGACGGACGTCCAGAATAGAAAAATGAGAGTTGGTTAATTTCGATCCATGAAACGGATCCTTGTGTATCTAATCCGATAGATAAACCTTAGTACATTTCAATATTAATACAATTAATTAATCCAATTAATTAATTATGTTAAATATTAATTCTCTAAGAAATAATATGAATTAAATTAATTACCCAGTAATTTATTTAATTCACTAGGCCGTTTTAATTTATCTAATAAACTAAAATATCATTTATCTATAAATTAAATTAGACATCTAATGTTTAATATTCATTAAGAGAGAATATCCTTATTTTAATCCTTCATTTATCTTGTGCCTCGACTCCATAGGTTCGTCTCAGTCGGCAATAGGAGGAACCAAAGAGTGTGAGTAACACTTAGCCAATCCTGTGGCTCACACTGTAACCCAACTGAGAATGAAAGATGGGGATCATTCCAAAACCTTTAGTTATGAATATTGTATACGTATAAACCCTTCAATCAGATGTCCTGATCAAGTATTAGGGTCACGGTAATGTCAAACTTATTATAACTTGACTCCATACATTTGTTAATGCAAACCGAGATCACCGAGCTCTCGTGTATCAAATACAACTAGCTCTAAATGCTTTGGCCAATGACTTATGATTTCATTTACCATTTTCACCGTATAGGACATTTACCTGCTCACTTACAGGAGAAAGAATCATTTTTTGGTATTAGTAGAGACTGATACTTGCCCATCAGGCCACACTTCGAGGTTGACCCCACCAACCGGTAATTGGATCAAACTACTCTAGTGACTAACTTGATGTCACAAGCACATCTCCTACTGAATACTCAAGTCAAAGGTTCACGTATACCTATCACAACCTTTCGATTGAGTCATTGACTATCCCGAAATGAATCCATATGATCGAATCGAGGTGAGTCGAGGTCGAGTATACTAAGCTCATTAGCGTACCTAGAACGTATGCTCCCACTAACCCTTTGTGAAAAAAGGCACTCTCCATGTCAAAGTACACGTTACACAGTTCTTGTATAAACTTAATGTCCATTTAAGTTTTATTGACTTGCGAACCGCTTAAGCATTCGAGCCCTAAACATTTCCAGTGCCCACCTCCTTATCTTCATAATGAGTGGAATATTTGCTCTCAAATGCAAGGTCTATTATTCTTTATACTAAATCACGATACCCAGTGATATACAATAATATAACAATAATAAAGGCCTTATTCAATTAGTGTTCACAATTACAATATAATGTTCTCACTCTCTCATCCTCTAAGTGGAATTTGAGGGCATATTCCTAACAATCTCCCATTTGCACTCGATGCCACGAACTATGGTATCTAATACCCATACTCTCCAGATATCGCTTTAAGATCATCTGAGATAGTGGCTTGGTCAGTTGATCAACAACGTTATTTGCTGTGTCCACTCTCTGGAGTGTAACATTTTCCTTCAGAACTATTTCTCTAACAAAATGATATTTTCTATCAATACGTTGTTAGGAATATGCCCTCAAATGCCACTCAGAGGATGAGAGAGTGAGAGCAATTGTATTGTAATTATGAATATTTAATAAGGCAGTTATTATTTCTATATTATTGTATATCACTGGCATTGTGATTTAGTATATAGGATAATAGTCCTTGCATTTGAGAGCGAACATTCTACTCCATATGGAGATAAGGAGATATGCACTAGAAGTGTTTACAGCTCGAATGCTTAACTAGTTCGCAAGTCGATAAAACTTAATTGGGCAGTAAGTTTAGACAAGACTTGTATAACGTGTACTTTGACATGTAGAGTACAAGTTTTCACTAACAGTTAGTAGGAGCACACGTTATAGGTATGTTAATGGGATTAATATACTCGAACACGACTCACCTCGATTCGGTCACATGGATATCACTCAGGGATTGTCAATGACTGGATCGAAAGGTTGTGATAGGTATACGTGGACCTTTGACTTGAGGTTTCAGTAGGAGATGTGCTTGTGATATTAAGTTAGTCATTAGAGTAGTTCGATCCAATCGCCGGTTGGTGTGGTCAACCTCGAAATGCAACTTAGTGGGCAAGTAGCAGTCTCTACTGAATACCAAGATAGAATTCTTTCTCCTGTTAGTGAGCAGGTAAATGTCCTATGCGATTAATGGCAAATGAGATCATAAGTCTTTGGCCAAAGCAGTTAGAGCTAGTTGTATTTGATACACGAGAGCTCGATGATCTCGATTTGTATTAACAAATGCATATAGTCAAGATACAATAGGGTTTGACTTTACCGTGACCCTAATACTTGACCGGGACATATGATTGAAGGGTTTATACATATACGGTATTCACGACATAATGGTTTTGGAATGATCCTATCATTCGTTCTTAGTTAGGTTACGGTGTGGGCCACGAGACTGGCTAAGTGGTGCTAACACTCATTGGATCCTCCCAATGCTAACTAAGACGAACCTACTGCAGTCGCGACACGAATTGACGACGGATTATATTTAACTTATTCTCTCTTGGTTAATATTGGACATTGGATGCCTAATTCAATTTATTGGATAAATTAAATCGGTCTCGTGAATTAAATAAATTACTGGGTAATTAATTTATTCATATTATTTCTTAGAGAATTTATTTTTAATATAATTAATTAATTAGATTAATTAATTATATTAATATTGAAACAGACCAAGGTTTATCTATCGGATTAGATACACGAGGGTCCGTTTCACGGACCGAAACGAACCAACTTCTTTTTCTCCTCCCTTAGCCGCCACCCCACTTTCATCAATTGACTTGGTGATTTTTTTTTTATAAATGTGGGGACTTAATAATACATTTGATGTATTATTAGTTCATTATTTATTTTTGAAATAATTGATGAGGTGTGTGTTTAGTTTATAAAACAAACACCATCTCCCTCATTTTAAAAGAAAGGGATCAGTCGTGAGTTGAAAAAGAGGAGTGAGAGAAAATTTTCTAAGTTTATACATTTTGAGTTCTAAGTGTATTTTGAGAGAAAACAATTTTTATAAAATACTTAGAGTATTTATAAAATTATATATAAGCTAATTCTATCAATTTCTAGCCGTATACTTGGAGTATAAATTGATAGAAATATTTTCCGATCATCTTCCGACGCGTGATACGTAGAGGCACGGTGCTTTCGGTGCTCGGGAATTTTCAAAAGCTCGTTTGATTGGATTCGTGTTCGTGCTCGGAATCAAGAAGATATTATCAAAGGTCAACGAGGGTAAGAAATCTTAATTTCATCTTCGTCCTTTTATTTTCGTTTATACGATGCTTGATCGATCCGTTTTTGGGGTTTGGTTTTTATCCGGTTTGACCGGTTTATTTCCGCTGCGTAACTCGTTTTTAATCACCGAATTCCAACAGTGGTATCGGAACGAGGTCTATGCAATCGTATATTCGATATTTGCATTTGGAATGCTTGATTTTTTTTTTTTGATTTAGAATCATAATCGTTTTAATTGTTGATGTTTAATTATTCATCTAAAAATTATTTTTCATGATTTTATGTTACAATCTAAATCTATTTTTCTTTTGAAAAACTGATTTAATTGTGTTATATAAAAATTAGAAAAATATTATTTTTGGATTCGGGACGAAAAAAAAAATGAGCCGGAAAATTGGCGGACCGTGACTCGAGAAATTTCATTGGGCTGGGCTGGTCAATAAGGTCATTGGTCAATGGTCAATGGGCAGCCTGTCGGGTCGCGGGCTTGGCCCAGGCCTTGTGTTTTCCGACTCCGTTTTTATATTTCGTTCGGTAAATTAATTTTCCGCAAATTAAATTGGATTTAATTTGACTAAAATATAATTATGGTAATTTTATTTTAAGGAAATTAATTTAATGAAATATTTATTTTATCCGGAGCAAATTAAAATTAACGGTTAAGTGAATTAATTGGATTAATTCTAATTGTTGGATTAATTTTTGTTGATTAGATCAAATTTAGATTAATCATTATTGTTATTTATTTTAATGTAATTGTTGCATTAATTTTGAATGGGGATGTAGTTCATGGACCTAGTTTTGAATCGTTTGTTTTGTTCGATTGGGTTGTAAAGGCCGTTTTGAGCCTATTTATTTTACTAGAAAATTTGTATAGGATGCAATTTTTCAAATGTAAAATTTATATGTAATGACGAAGACCGGAGGAAGATCCGCTCGAGAAGACGAAGATTCAAGACCGAAGACATGTAATTAGATTACGATGTTTTTGTTCTAGGAACGGTCCATGAACTGCATGTTGTTAGTTTTAGGTTGTGTATGTTTTCATATTGTATGACAAATAAACAAACCGACAAACCGCGCTTATAAACGGATTAATGTGCAAAGTGTAACATATAATCGCGTTAATACTCCCACTTACAAACACTAAGTTATAAAGGTTACGAGGTTTCCTACCCTCCGTCAAACTCATGGAAAATTGAAAACTAAACCGGAATATTATTCTTCCGAGTATGTCGGGGTAATATATTTGGGGAAAGTTGATAAATTCTTAGAGTGCATTAGATGCCTTTGGTTGTGACAAATCAAACCCCTATAAACCGTATGGGTTGCCGTGTAAGATTCAATTGTCAGACTAATAGGAGTTGACGGTTTAAACTTAGATAGTTCAGCGAGCCATAGAAACCGAATGGGTTGAGGGCAAGTGAACTAGGGGTAAAAGAAGATCGAATCATCCATTAGATGGGTTGGTATTAGACACCACTTTATAAAGAATAATAGAATATAAACCGTATGGGTTGCCCTCTATTAAACTTTGTAAAGAAATCGATCACCACTATGAAGTCACCCAAGACTTACGGATTTAACATGGGAGTGTGTAAATGCCGATAAAATAGTGGGAGCCGAGTTATGAATAAAGAAAGTCCTTAAATTCTTTACTCGGATCATAATTAAATAATCACTAACGAATCTTAAATTATTCTCTGCAGTTAACAAAAATCTCAATATGACAATGAACCCACTCGCTATACTACTTGAAAAGAACGTCCTGACTGGTCCGAACTATGTGGACTGGCTTCGGAACTTGAGGATTGTCCTAACTATGGAAATGCTAGGATACGTCTTAGAGGCGGACATCCCAACGGCTCCTGCAAGAACCCGAGCCAATCAGGAAGATGTCGATGCCCATGAGAAATGGGTAAAAGACGACATAAGAGTGCGAGGGTACATGTTAGGCTCAATGACCAATGAGCTTCAACGTGCCCATGAAAAGATGACGTCTTCACGAGCCATCTTAGCGCACCTGGCTGAGCTCTATGGAAAGCATAGCCGAACTGCTAGATATGAGATATCAAAGCAATTATTCAGCGCCAAGATGAAGGAAGGAGAGAGGGTTGGGGACCATGTCCTCAAGATGATCTCGATGATTGAGAGATTGGAAGCTCTTGATTTTCAGATGCATGCATCTCTCCAAACTGACCTTATCCTACAGTCACTTCCTGACTCCTTTTCACAATTTGTCATGAACTTCAACTGCAATGAGATTGCATGTAACTTAGCTGGGCTAATGAACAAACTGACGACTGCCCAGTCTCAGATGAAGACAAAGGTAAAGGAAGCTGCACTTGTGATTTCTTCTGGGACTTGGAAGTCCAAGAATAAGAAGAAAAAGAACAAGAAGCAGTTAGGTCCAATAGCCAAGATCGACAAGGGAAAGGGCAAGGCCCCAATGGTTCAAAAGAGTAAGGGGGCCAAGAAAACGGATGTATGCCTCAACTGCGGTGAGCTAGGCCACTGGAAGAGGTACTGTCCAAAACTTGACCGTAATGCGCCATCAGGTATGGAACTACTAGTTTTAGAAACAAATTGTTCTGTAACTGTATATTCTACTTCTTGGATACTTGATTCCGGTGCGAGTTCTCACATTTGTACAATGAATCAGGATCTGGAACGAAGTAGGAAGCTGGATTCAAGGGAGGTGATGGTCACCGTCGGAAGTGGGCATAGTGTCGAGGCTTCTGATATCGGATCCCTTATGTTGGATTTAGAATCTGGTTTTATTCTTACTTTAGAAGATGTACTTGTTTTGCCCAAGGGGCACAAGAATATTGTATCAATTCCGGTCATTGACCGAAAGGGATTTCACTTCTTTATTGGAGATGGGTCCTGTCGTATTTATTTCAGAAATAAATTGGTTGGTACTGCAACATTATTAAATGGTTTATACCATTTAAATCTAAAGAATAAAACAACTGTGAACACTATAACTAGGAAGCGTGGTAGGGATGAAACGAACCAAGCACTTAAGTGGCATCTTAGACTTGGTCATATTGGTCAGACCAAGGTTCATAAAATGGAGAAAGATGGGCTTACGGGTCCATTGGGATCAGATCCCTATCCAACTTGTGAATCTTGCCTTCAAGGCAAAATGACTAAGTTACCCTTCGCAGGGACTTTTGAAAGAGCTGCTGAAAAACTTGGATTGATCCATATCGATGTCTGTGGCCCTTTTGAAATGGCATGGGATGGCTTTCAGTATTTCATTACATTCACTGATGACCATACCAGGTATGGATTCGTGTACTTAATGAAACATAAATCTGAAGCTTTTGATAAATTCAAAGGATTTAAAGCCCTAGTTGAAAATCAAACAGGTAACCGTGTTAAAACTCTTCGGTCAGACCGAGGTGGTGAGTACATGAGTACCGAATTTGACGAGTTCTTAAAAGAACTAGGAATAGTGTCACAATTCACTCCTCCAGCTACTCCACAATTAAATGGTGTATCAGAAAGAAGGAACCGAACCTTGTTAGACATGGTTCGCTCAATGCTTTACTATACTGATCTACCGATTTATCTGTGGGGTTATGCGCTCCTTACTGCTGTGCATATCTTGAACAGATGTCCTTACAAATCCATTCCTAAGACTCCACATGAGATGTGGAGAGGTAGGAAACCAAGTCTTAATCACATTAGGATTTGGGGATGCCCTACTTATGTCAAGAAGACTAAAGTAGAGAAATTGGAAGCTAGGTCTGTGAAAGGTCGTTTCATAGGATATCCAGGGGATTCCATGGGATATCTATTCTACATGCATGAAGATCATAGGATCATCGTTGCTATACAAGCACACTTCCTGGAAGATCAGTTTATTCAGGAAGGAGGGGCAGGTAGAAATATTTCTTTGGAATAAATAAAAGAAACACCAAATGAGACACCTATGCAAGATATTAGAACCCAACCTTTTGAAATACAAACACAACCTCGCAAGTCTAGTAGAATCTCTCAATTACCTGAGAGGTATGGCTATCTGCATCAAGAAGAACTGGGTGTCCATGAAATGACAGAAAGTAGTCAAGAGAATGATCCTTCTACATACGACCAAGCTATGGTAGATGTTGACTCCACCAAGTGGCAAGAAGCTATGGAAGCTGAGATAGACTCAATGCATGCTAATCAGGTCTGGACTTTAGTAGATCGTCCTAAAGGCATAGTGCCTATTGGAAACAAATGGATCTATAAAATAAAGACTGATGGAGATGGCAAGGTTGATACCTATAAGGCCAGGCTTGTGGCAAAGGGTTATTCCCAAAGAGAAGGAATCGATTACTTCGAGACCTTCTCGCCTGTAGCTATGATTAAGTCTATTCGCATGATGCTTGCCATAGCAGCCCACTTAGATTATGAAATATGGCAAATGGATGTGAAAACGGCATTCCTAAATGGATTCCTCGAGGAGGAGATTTACATGGAACAGCCTAAGGGATTCATATCTCAAACCAATATTCATAAAGTATGCAAACTTCAGCGTACCATTTATGGACTGAAGCAAGCTTCACGGAGTTGGAATCTTCGTTTTAATGAGACAGTTAAAGAGTTTGATTTTGTCCAAAACGAAGAGGAGCCCTGTATTTACAAGAAGGTTAGTGGGAGCAAAATTGCATTCTTAATAATATATGTAGATGACATTCTACTTATTGAGAAACGACGTAGGAATGCTCAGTTCTGTGAAAGCTTGGCTTTCTATAGAGTTCTCAATGAAAGACTTAGGAGAAGCTACCTATATTCTGGGTATTCGTCTCTACTGGGATAGAGCGAAAAGAATGTTAGGTCTTTCCCAAGCCCTCTACATAGAAAAGATCCTGAAGCGATTTAGGATGGAAGATTCTAAAAGAGGGTTTCTACCTATGCAACATGGTGCAAAACTTTCCTTAGAGATGTGTCCTCAAAGTGAGGAAGATAGAAAGGAAATGAGCAAGGTACCTTATGCTTCGGCAGTAGGTAGCCTTATGTATGCAATGATTTTCACTAGACCAGACATTGCCTATGATGTGAGCGTAGTAAGTCGGTTTCAGTCAAATCCAGGCGGGAACATTGGGCTCAGTAAAGAACATTCTTAAGTACCTAAGGAGGACTAAAGACTTGGTTCTTACATACGGCGGTGGAGAACTAAGAGTGATGGGTTATACAGACTCAGATTTTTCGGGGACATGGATGCTCGGATGTCCACATCAGGTATATCTTCACTCAATGGTGGGGCGATTTCTTGGAGAAGTGCCAAGCAAAGTTCAACTGCTATCTCTACATGTCAAGCCGAATATCAGGCAGCCACGGAGGCTGCTAAAGAAGCTTTTTGGATTAAGAAGTTCACTGAGGAACTTCAAGTGGTTCCTAATGTGGAGAAGCCCGTGACACTGTTTTGTGACAACGACGGAGCTGTTGCACAGGCTAAGGAGCCTAGGGCTCACCACAACACCAAACATATTGCGAGAAAATATCATTTTGTTAGAGAAATGGTTCGAGATGGGAATGTTATACTGCAGAGAGTAGACACGGAAATAACGTTGCTGATCCGCTTACCAAGCCACTATCTCAGAAGGTCTTAGAAAGACATCTGGAGAGTATGGGTATTAGATACCATAGTTTGTGGCATTGAGTGCAAGTGGGAGATTGTTAGGAATATGCCCTCAAATGCCACTCAGAGGATGAGAGAGTGAGAGCAACTGTATTGTAATTATGAATATTTAATAAGGCAGTTATTATTTCTATATTATTGTATATCACTGGCATTGTGATTTAGTATATAGAATAATAGTCCTTGCATTTGAGAGCGAACATTCTACTCCATATGGAGATAAGGAGATATGCACTAGAAGTATTTACAGCTCGAATGCTTAACTAGTTCGCAAGTCGATAAAACTTAATTGGGCAGTAAGTTTAGACAAGACTTGTATAACGTGTACTTTGACATGTAGAGTACAAGTTTTCACTAACAGTTAGTGGGAGCAGACGTTATAGGTATGCTAATGGGATTAGTATACTCGAACACGACTCACCTCGATTCGGTCACATGGATATCACTCAGGGATTGTCAATGATTGGATCGAAAGGTTGTGATAGGTATACGTGGACCTTTGGCTTGAGGTTTCAGTAGGAGATGTGCTTGTGACATTAAGTTAGTCATTAGAGTAGTTCGATCCAATCGCCGGTTGGTGTGGTCAACCTCGAAATGCAACTTAGTGGGCAAGTAGCATTCTCTACTGAATACCAAGATAGAATTCTTTCTCCTGTTAGTGAGCAGGTAAATGTCTTATGCGGTTAATGGCAAATGAGATAATAAGTCTTTGGCCAAAGCAGTTAGAGCTAGTTGTATTTGATACACGAGAGCTCGATGATCTCGATTTGTATTAACAAATGCATAGAGTCAAGATACAATAGGGTTTGACTTTACCGTGACCCTAATACTTGACCGGGACATATGATTGAAGGGTTTATACATATACGGTATTCACGACATAATGGTTTTGGAATGATCCTATCATTCGTTCTTAGTTAGGTTACGGTGTGGGCCACGAGACTGGCTAAGTGGTGCTAACACTCATTGGATCCTCCCAATGCTAACTAAGACGAACCTCTGAGTCGCGCACGAGGAATTGACGACGATTATATTTAACTTATTCTCTCTTGGTTAATATTGGACATTGGATGCCTAATTCAATTTATTGGATAAATTAAATCGGTCTCGTGAATTAAATAAATTACCGGGTAATTAATTTATTCATATTATTTCTTAGAGAATTTATTTTTAATATAATTAATTAATTAGATTAATTAATTATATTAATATTGAAATATACCAAGGTTTATCTATCAGATTAGATACACGAGGGTCCGTTTCACGGACCGAAACGAACCAACTTCTTTTTCTCCTCCCTTAGCCACCACTCCACTTTCATCAATTGACTTGGTGATTTTTTTTTATAAATGTTGGGACTTAATAATACATTTGATGTATTATTAGTTCATTATTTATTTTTGAAATAATTGATGAGGTGTGTGTTTAGTTTATAAAACAAACACCATCTCCCTCATTTTAAAAGAAAGGGATCAGCCGTGAGTTGAAAAAGAGGAGTGAGAGAAAATTTTCTAAGTTTATACATTTTGAGTTCTAAGTGTATTTTGAGAGAAAACAATTTTTATAAAATACTTAGAGTATTTATAAAATTATATATAAGCTAATTCTATCAATTTCTAGCCGTATACTTGGAGTATAAATTGATAGAAATATTTTCCGGTCATCTTCCGATGCGTGATACGTAGAGGCACGGTGCTTTCGGTGCTCAGGAATTTCCAAAAGCTCGTTTGATTGGATTTGTGTTCGTGCTCAGAATCAAGAAGATATTATCAAAGGTCAACGAGGGTAAGAAATCTTAATTTCATCTTCGTCCTTTTATTTTCGTTTATACGATGCTTGATCGATCCGTTTTTGGGGTTTGGTTTTTATCCGGTTTGACCGGTTTATTTCCGCTGCGTAACTCGTTTTTAATCACCGAATTCCAAGATATGTTTGGTGTTGTGGTGAGCCCTAGGCTCCTTAGCCTGTGCGACAGCTCCGTCATTATCGCAAAACAGCGCCACGGGCTTTTCTACGTCAGTAACCACTAGAAGTTCCTCAGTGAACTTCTTAGTCCGAAAAGCTTCTTTAAAAGCTTTTGTGGCTGCGTGATATTCAGTTGGACTATTGGGATAAACAATACTGTTTTGATAATTGCCATCATACAGCAAAAAAGTCGAAAGTTCCTAAATGCCGCTGAGAATGGAAGCTGTCTGGAATTTCCATACATCGATCGAAGATCTTATGCAGTCTATCATACAGAGCCTACATCTACAACAAAAGATAATGCGTCATATACAGTAGTCAAGCTGTAAGATGTTCTACTTTGAAAAAGTAAAACACATCCAGGAGGCATGATTAAAGAAAGCTTTAAACCGTTGTGAAATACACTTTGTTTATTCATAAAATATTCACGGTTAAAACATAATTTATTACTGATAGGACAACATTTAATGCAGCCGGTGTGAGACAAGTCTGAACGCACTGAAGAGCATTTAATGCGAAGTCAAAAACAATGTCTGAAGCATTAAATTATGTCTAAAGCATTAAATGCGATCTGCTTTAATTTAAATATTCAGCAAGCCGCCAATCAGAGATGTCAACATCTCACCCACCTGCAATGACTATATTTGTAACGAATGCATTTTTCAAATGTTATAAATACCCCCTAGCCAGAATTCTTAAAGACACACACTCTTTCATAAGAAGAATTCATACTCGCAAAAGCTCTGACAAAGATTCTGACAATCTAAGCTATATCAAAGATCAAGTATATTTCGCAAGCATACATCGTATCTACAGCGAAGAAATATACTCAAAGAGAACAGCACAACATACTGCAAACGTATATCAAAGATCAAGGTGCTGTTCAGAGAATTCTACCTTTTACCTTCTACTTAATCATCAGCCCTTTGTGGACTGAATATCCTTGCGTATTCCAATCCGTGTGGGAAGAATAGCATTGTAAACGAAGCTTTAAACTGTGTGTGAAGAAGCAAGTCAAGCAAGAGCTCAAGCCAATCTGTGTGAACGGCAAAAAGCTTTGGTCCCTGTATTAATCTGTGTGAATGATACAGAGACAAGTTTAGTTATAGTCACGTAGTTGTGTACGTAGTGATTATAATAACTTGTTCTGATTAGCACTTGATTCTTGGAGAACCTGCTATGTGAACGCCAACGTATACTACTATTTTTTTCTTGTTTTGTTTGAACTTATTTTCTTATTTGTTTTCCTGTACTTTTTTTTCATTTTTTTTTCAGGAATTTCTTTCAAATGAACTAAATTAGGCTTAGTCATATTTTTCAATATAATATGACTACATGAGAGGCCCACTGCAAACTTGGATTTGACAATTTAGTTGGGTTCTACCCGAACCTCACATGTTCAATGTGTGAACATCAATTTACTTAATTTCCGACTATATATTGCATGAAAGTGGCATGCTTCATTTGATTAGGAAGAGTTGTACAAACATCACTCACTCACTTGCGCGCAAAACTGTAAATCAACCAAACTACTCGTGAGCTATTAGGATTTCGGTTCAACAAAAATTCATTTGAGCTCGTGTAGTGAAGCTCGTTATTATATAAACGGGTGAAACTATTTTTTCCATAATTTCTCAATGTATATAACATATAAAAGTTAATGTAACCCTATATAATGGCAAAAATATAATGAGATGGAGCCATAGTGGGGTGTACATATCTATCGATCTCAATTACTATATCCAATAATCAGTAGTAATGCTGCATATAATATCAAAACCAAATATCATTACCTATAAAAAGACCATTAAGAAAAACACTTCTGCATTGTTAAGTTTCACATCAACCAACAAAATAAACAAAACTTAATGGGATGCATAACTTAATAAATACAGCGCCAAAATTGTGCTTCACAACATAATCATTTCATCCGAGCATAAATTCGCACAAGATTCTTGACAATATTAAAATTAAAACCTAGATAGAAACTTAACATAAAATCCAGATGTTGACCTAAAGCAAAAAAATTGTCCAGAGGCTTATCAACTTCTTCAACTCGGCTGCAAAAAATTTGTCCATAAGCTTATTAACTTCTTCAACTCGGTTACAAGGCGGGGATGGATGTCGTCTTCTCTCGATGATGGTTGCACCTTTTTAACACTAAGACTTATGCACTCTGGCCGATTCTTTTGGGAACCTTCTCTCGACGACGGCCTCTTTTCAGAACCTTCTTTGACGAGTCTTCATCATTTTGTGCACTACAATTTTTGTTAGCAAACAAGTGATCAACCATAAATGTTATATATATACTAAGAGAATGAAGCTAGACAAAGATGTATTGATTCGTACCCATAAATTGATAGTTTTGCATCCGGTAGCAAAGTTGTGTTCTCAGCATAAGAAAAAAGAAGCATTCGACTTGGTTGTATATCATAGAATTCATTTTCCCTCAACTCTTCTTTAATCCAGTCGTAAACCATCAAATGATTATGCTTGCATCTGCTATTCCCTTCCAGAAACAAAAATCGGCCATCTTTCAATCTGAAAGGTCTCTCGACATCAACAAGTATAGCACTAAACGATCTTGCCCACAACCCGTCTTTGCATACCCAAAGCTCAAAAAGCTTTGCAAGTCTAGTGTTATAGTCTTCTACCGTCTTAAATCCAACAACACCCAAACATCCATCACAATCAAAAAGTTCGAGTTCATAATCTGTGTCATGATCCTCGGGAAGTGGATATGGACGCAGATGCAAAGGTAAGGGTGAGCGAGAGAACGTTTCATGAGTGAAATCGAAAGAGAGAATAAAATCTCTAACTCCCCCAGCCTCACGTTTGTTTACCCATACAAGCCAATAACATTTAATGAACCACAAGGACGAAACGTGCAATTTGGTCAAACCACAAGGACAATTTTTGCAATTTACTCACAGAAAAAAAGAAAAACAGAGCTATTGCAATCAATGTAATTTTGCAGCATATATGAGAATCCGGCCAAAACCGTGGTGTTTTCAGTTTACAGTGTAATACCTTTTGATATTTTTCTTCAGTTTATGCTTTTCTTCTCTCTGTATAACCTTCTCTTCTCGTTTCCCAAATCTGCACGCACATATTCACAAATCATGGCTTGTCTTCTCAGCTGAGATTGGAGTGAGTGAACTGAGCTCGAGCTCGCATAATGCTCGAAAAGTGTGGCATTCGAGCTCGAGCTCGTTAGATAAAAGCTCGTTTACTATTCAATAAGTAAATGAGCAAAATTAAAACTGGAAACAGAAAAGGAAAGCAAATTGAGACTGGTGGAGACGAGCAGCGGCAATGCCGACCGGAAAGGGAAACGATGGTGGTGGCTGGTAGCTGTTGGAGTGGCGGAATTGTGGTAGTCGCCGCTGGGAGTGAGAGTCGAGAGGGTAAACAAAATGGGTGAATTAGGGTCGATACACAATCATAAAAGTGAAAAAAAAATATTATTTCTATTGTAAAATCGGATATTTTATCACTTCCCAATGTATATATTATATATATTGTAATATATATTACTACAATATAAGCATAAAGGAGGATGAAAGAAGATGAAGAAATTGAGCTTTTATTAGAATGAATTGTATCTACAAAGCTCTACCAAAGAGGTCTATTTATAGCTCAAATTTACATGCTATACAACAAATTAATATTATTTATTATACGACACACTTGTCTTTATATTAGATATTTCAATCCAATAATTGATTGAATTATTGATTGTTCATCCAACATATCATTATTGATGATATTACAACACCCCCTTTGAAATATCTTATATCATGATATCTCATTTGGGAGCATCACAAGCTGCCTCGTTAAAAACCTTATTAAGAAAAATCCAGTGGGATAAAAACTTAATAAGGAAAAAAGAGTACAGTTGTATGCTCCCCCTCAACCCAACATCGGTAGTTCTTCTTTAAAGATCTCGAAGATGATGCATTCCAATATTCTGAATGTGTTTCTTGAAAACATTCATAGGGAGTGATTTTGTGAAGAGATCTGCCGCATTATCACAAGATCGAATATATTGGATGTCGATCTCTTTATTTCTTCCAAGTTCCTGAGTGATTGCGAAGAACTTTGGGGGGATATGTTTGGTTTTGTCACTTTTGATGTAGCCTTCCTTCAGTTGAGTCACACATGCAGAGTTGTCCTCGTATACTATTGTTGGGCCGTTATCGACTGGCAAGCCTGATGTTTCTTGAATATGTTGTGTTACTGATCTTAACCATCTACATTCTTTACTTGCTTCATGAAGAGCTATCTGAGCATAGTTTGAGGAAGTAGTCACGATTGTCTGTTTTTGAGATCTCCAGGATATTGCAGTGCCTCCATATGTGAATACATATCCAGTTTGTGTAGGGGTGGGCACGGTCCAGGACGGTTCGGGATTGGGTCGGTCCCGGTCCCGGTCCGGGACAAAGGTGCTTCCCATTTTGTTCCGGTATTTTCGGGACCGCAACGGTTTTGGGACGGGACGGGACAAAACGGGACATTTTTTGGTAAATATAAATAATAAAAAATATATTTAAAAATTATTTTCTTGTATTTTTAGATATTTGTTTGCAAATTTATAATCAAAATGTTATAAATTTTGCATTATTTATCAATAATTTAGTAAGTTTAGGTATATCTGACTAAATAATTTATGAGATAAATATTAATTTACAAATTAAAATCTCATAAATCTAATATTAATTTTAAAAAATCCATATTTCAGGACAAACGGGACGGGACGTGACAAAAATCACCGGTCCCGCTGTTGTTACCCAAAATATTATCCGGAGATAGTATTAGTGGAATGATCGAGTAACAAACAAATGCGAGAACACTTCAGTGAGAAAATAGATAACACAAGATTTACCGGGGGTGTTAATCCCGGGCTTGAATGCTCTCGCGAGATGTTATTAATAAATATACTGTCGAGTACAAATATTAATGTTAGAATCTATTACAAGGAGTGTAAAGACTTCTAGTTATCTAGACTTTAGAGCGCGTAGATTGCCGGAAGAACCAGATAGATAAATCTGTGAGTTCTTGCTTGGGATATATGATGAATGTGTATGAATATCACTATGAATGTATTAGTGGTTGCCAAAAGAGCATTTGATTCTCTCCTTGGTGTGTATTTTGCACTGAATTCGTAGTAAATTCGCGTCCCCTTTGCCATAGCAGTGAGTTCTCTATTTATAGGGAACAAGGTAGCTGGGATTCCTCAGGCGATCGCGGGCGACCGCCGTTTTCTATATTAAAATAAGACGGCCGATCGTCCCGTCACGTGGGCCTGTTCCCTTGAGGTCCGAGGTTCTTCTTGGAGGCCGGTGGGCGAACGATGGGAAGCCGGCACGCATCTCGAGTCATTGTCAGGAGGACCCACTTTGTACCTTTCGGCGGCCTTGTCGGTAGGTGTGGTAGGTGACAGTGGGGTCAATGGTCTATCTGTCGGTATCCTTTGAAGATCCGCACGTGGGCCACCGTCAAGATTCGGTCTTCGGCGACTTTGACGGATCTTTGGATCCATCGTGGCACGAGATGATCGCCTGCGGTTCGCTCATTAAAGACGATCGTCGGACATCAAAAGACGATCAGGTACCAAAAAGGCAGTCGCCGCATTGTGCGAACTGCGGCGTTTGTCCAGAGTAAGTCTTCCATGGTTGGCTTCTCTGATTGTGATGCCGATCGCCTATCGAGGCGTATTAATCGCCGCACAAAAATTGCCCCCCAGCTCGCCTCGATGTTGAAAACACGGGGTGAGGTGGTACTGTTGGCGATCGCCAATGTTTAAACGATCAGCCGATCTGAATTCAAATCTGGACGATCTTCTTTCGCGTCGGGAGCAGCGGGAAATGAAGGTGGGCTTTCCAAAAGTTGCAGGGACACGCGTCGCGCCGCTGTTGGGGGAGTCCGACGGTTTGTCGGACCTGTCGGTTGGCATGCCCTCGAAAAGACGCGTATGCGGGATTCGAGGGCAGCATTTAATGCGTCCCCACGTGACGGTTGCGATCCAGCCCCCGAGGTTTCTCCTATTTGCATTTAGAGCCTCGTCTCCATCTATAAAAAGGCCACGACTTCTTCTCCTTCACTTTTTACGCGTCCTTGCATCCCTAGCCGAATTTCTGCAAAAATTTTTGGAGCTTCTTGTGCCGATCTCCTTCTTTTCTCTAGGTAAGAAAAATTAACCTTCTCCCTCTCCTTACTTTCTAATATGTCGGGAGGATCCAGAACCTTCGAGACCGGAAGTTCTTCCGCTGCCGCAGCGTCGCCTGAACGGGAGGAGATTTCCGTTGGAGTGGATATGGAGACGGCCGTTGAAGCTATTCGTGCGGGGATTGCACCCGCAGAACTCGAAGAACTTTTCAATGAGGCCGAAGTGGCGAGGACGGCGGCGACGGCGGAGCAGGGGGGCTCGCCGGTGGATGAGGATGATTTGGTATGGGAGGCCTGGGAACGAGAGAGTAGATTCGGCCCTGCCTATGTGGCTTTTGCTCAGATGATGGAAGCGATCGCCGGACCCTGTTCGGAATTCGACTTCGAAGCCTACTCCGCCGCTCACCCTTACGAACATGTGAAGCGGACGGTTTTTCAGGCCGCCGTCCCGTCTCCGTGGACTCTCGGAAAGATCCGGAGTACGGAGACCAAGAAAGACCTGAGCCGTTGGAGGGCCAAATATCACATCCCCTCTGACGTTTCCTTGCACGTGCCCTCGGAGAATGAACGTGCCGACCAACTGCCCAAGGATATGGTTTCCGTCAGCGAGATGATTATGGAGGCGGGTCTGCGATTTCCTCTGCCATTCGCCGTCTCCTACTTGCTGATCGCCAGAATCGCGCCTCTTCAAGCGACGCCGAGCAGCAGCTCTGAGATCATCTGCACGTTGACTCTGTTTGGCGGTCACCGGTTGTTCCGCCTCCTTCTTTGCCGGGAGATGAATTATCTGTTTAAGCGCGCGCGAAAGGGTCGATCGGCGGCAATCATATCCAAGGGCGAATCGGAGAGTGGTCCTCGGCGTGCCGAATAAGACCGAGGTGACACAGCTAGCGAGTCTTTGGGTCGGCGGGGCATGGCGATCGGCGTCGAGTGACAGGCCGAATGAGGAGTTGGAGATCCCCACCACTTTCTGGGAGAGGAATCCGAGTAAGGATTTTAACTCTCCCCTTGATTGAGCTTGTCTTGGACTGATCTAATTTTGTTTTCTTTTTGCAGGACCTCTCGTTCCAGCGATCGGTGACCTTCCATTCGATTTCTTGATCGTTTGGGAGCGGATCCGCGCCTTGCCGAACTCCTTTATTGACGTTCGATCGCTTGGTACCGAAGCTCATCGGTTGGGGGCTCGATTGTTCTGGTACCCCCGTCACTTGAAAGTTCCAGGTATTAGTTTAAGTGGTGCTTCCTTGCTTGACGATCGTCTCCAGGAGGTCGTATCGTTTAAGTTGTTTGTCTAACTTGCTTGTACCTCTTCTCTGACAGAGGTTCATTTTCCCCGTTTTGCCGAGCCACCGCCAGAGATAGCCATGTCGAACCCGGGAGTTCTTGGTCGCCTTCACTTGGGTAAGAAGACTGGTCGCGTTCCTGCGACGACATCTTGCCCGGCTCCGGCGAAGGGGCCTGCTGATGCGCCGGTCGCCGCACCGATAGTTGGGGAGGAGGAACAACTTCAGCGCCGCAAGAGGCGGAGGCCGGAGGAGTCCCTACCGATTGCTGAGGCGGATGTGTCCATCCTTGAGCCTCCGGTTGCTGCGGCTCCTATATCTGCCATCCCGATGACGGAGCGATCAGGCCCTAGGCCTTCGGTGTCCGGCTCCCGGTCATCGGGCGGGCCTACAAAGAAGGTGGCGATCGCTGAGGCGGAAACCTCTCGGGGCAAGCCATATTTTGGTCGCGATCCCGAGCTAGTCAATAGGTAAGAAAAGGACCAACATTTTCTGAGTTAGGCATTCCGAGCATGGTATAGGCTAACTCCTTGGTTTCCTTGGTTTCCTTGGTTTCCAAGCATGGTATAGGCTAACTCCTCGGTCTCGCCGATTCGGACGTCGCTCCTATGGTGCTGGACTTTTTGTCGAGTAAGGCTCCGCAACAGTCCCTCGAAGTCCCTGCTTACGTCCGCCAGGCTATCACCTCTCTACCCAAGGCTTGGACGACCGATCTTGATGGGATCGCTCGTCGGCGATCTGGAGACGCCATGCAGGCAATCGTTGCCCTGGCTATCCATACGGCGACGATGGCCATCCAAGATGCTAGGGATTTTGAGGGGCGACCCTCCACTGCTCGTCTCCATAGCGACCTCGAGGCCGCCCGGAACAAAAATATCGAGTTTGTCAACCAGATCCAGTCTATGGAGAAGGAGTATGAGGAGACGGCCAAAAGGGCTAAGCAGGACGTGGACCGATTGAAGCAGGAGCTAAGCCGCTCTAAGGAGGCTGCCGACCGGTCCCGTGATAAGGAGAAGGAAACCCTCCAGAAGCTCGCGGATTCGCAGGAGGAGGAGGCCGGGCTGAAGGTGATGGTGTAATACCCGGTTGTAATTCAGTCATTATCATTCAGTAATTTCATTCGGTGATTGTCACTCAGTGGATTTTCACTCAATTATAATCATTCATCAATCATGTTCATTCACCGTGTTCACCGTTCGGAAAAACTTCGAGTTGTGTATCGTTATTGTTCATTGTTTCAACTTTCCTCATTTGAGTTCGACTTTGTTAGATCACCATTAATTTTTGGTAACTCCAAAAATTCTAAATTTTTGCAATATTATAGAGCATCGAGTTAGCTTTCCAATGGTTCAAACGGTGAGTCAATCGGAGTCCGGACGAGAGAGTTATGGTCGTTTTAGCTCAACCGCTCATTGGCCGATCACTGCCGAACGAACTCGGCCGTGTCGTCCGACACGGCCCGTGCCGTGCACTCGTCCGGAAAGTGCCGAAGTGTACCGCCTCAGGACCCGACCGTGTCGTCTAGCACGGCCGAGTCGAACCCTTCCGGATAAGCGAGCAACCGATCGCCCGGACGCCCGACCGTGTCGCCAGCACGGCCGAGTCATGCCGAAGTCGCCGTCGGACGGGTCATCGCCGGGAGGCCCTCGCGCGCGCGACCGTGTCAAGCGGGACACGGTCGAGTCACTGTCGGCCAAGCCGGCCCGGTATGCGACACGGCCGTGCCGATCGGCACGGCCGTGTCCGGCAGCGATCAACTCCCTTAAATTCGTTTTTTCAGCATTTCTTCCATTCCTTTCCCATTTTTTTCACTTGCAACCGAGAGAGGAAGCTTGAGGGAAGGTTTTTCCTTCACAAATCATTTGGGTGTTTGATTTTCTTCATCTCCTTTCGATCGTGAAGCCCGGATAATCAATCTAACGCGTATTCTTCGGATTCAAGCACTTGGATCATCAAGAGGTAATTCTTTCAACACTTTGGACTTCGATTTTGTGTTGAAATAGGATGTTTTGGACGTTATAATCATGATATATGAAGGGATATGTATATGATTATGAGTTTGTATAAGGATTCATTGGATTATTGAGGGATTATTCAAGAACACCTTGTAAATCGAGTTGGAATTGGGGATTTTCGACTAATTGTTGTTATAATCACATTTTTGGATATTCATAACGGATTATTGATCGTATTGGAGATGTTTTATTGGTTTGAAACACTTCTTGGGGGATTTGATATTGGTATATTGAAGTTTGATTGTAAACAATCGGAGTTTGGACGCAACGTGTTTGTTTCAATACCTCAATGGACTTAGTTTTATCGTATCGACGTTTTAAGTTCGCTATATTCGTGTTTAATTCGTATATTGATCGGATTGTCGGTAATTGTATTGAATTAAGGTTGTTCGTGCGACCGACACTTCATTTAGGACGTTGTTCGTGGACGGACATTCTTCATCGGTGTTGAGTAAGTTAATTCTTACTCGGTTAAAAGGATATTCATACCTTTTGTTGTTGATCATTCATAATCATAACTCATTCATCATTGTATTAATCATATTAAAACTTGTTATTGTCAATTAATCACTTCAGTCATAAGGAACGACGGTTCCAATCTTTTCGTTGAGCTATCATTCATTTCATTATTACTCTCATCTCGGTGAGTCATTCTTGGCCTTGTCTAATTATTATTCATTGATATTCATTATGGTCATTCTCGTTCATGTGACCTTCTGGGTTCATATTGCGTGGCCGGGTGTGTCTGTGTGGAATTTTTAGTCGGGCACACGATGGTTATTGTATTGGGTTCACTGATACATTAGACCGCACACGGGTCATATTGTCTCGTGAGACTAATTAGGTACACGGACGGGTGTTGTACACTTGCACAGAACATTACGGGCGTACTATGATACTCCTCTTCAGCGTAATTCATAACTAAGAATATTTCTTAACTTCGGTTAAATCATGATTGTGTATTTTTCAACCCTTGAGGATTGTTGTTCTTCGTAATCGACCCCGTTTGGGGATTTTGTTTTTCAGTTCATTGCTAGGCTAAAGCACGGGATTTGCTTGTTGAGGTAGAGTAGTCCTAGTGTTTCTAGTTGGGGGCCCCGTTCTTTCTTTTTTTGAGATTATTGTCCTTTATTTTCCGCTGCAGATTTTCATTTGGATACTCCGTTTCATTCGGTGTTGTGTATTTTATCTTCATATAAAATACACTAGTATTCGGTATTGTCTGGTATGTTGTAACTAAACTCCTCATCGGAGTAATTATTGTTGTAATGTAGTTCGGTACTACATTTATCTTGTGTAATTCATTCATTTTCATTTGCTGGTGGGTCCCAGTTGGGGATCTACGCACCGTAATATCCGCCTAGTTTGGGGTGTTACGAGTTGGTATCGAGAGTGGTTTTGAATACTACCTTCCGAGTCATGTCTTATTTGAAATCATCGTCATCAGACTAGTATCATTTGACTTTCGCGTCACGTGTGACCTGTGAAAATGCCGAGACAATCAGACCGGAAGAACTGTAAGATTTATAACGCCATGGTATAATTTCTGGCAATAGTCATTCATTCATCATTCATCAATTAACAATCCTCAAACATCATCATTCATTGTGATTAGGACAATCATGTTAACTCATTAATCACTTAATTCATTTCATTACTCAGTTAATAATCAGGACGATCATGTTAACTCATTAATTACTCAATTCATTTCATTACTCAGTTGTCAATCTGGATGATCATATTATCAATCTTGTTAAGTTATTCAAGATAATCATTTCAAGAATTTCATCAGATAATCATGTAACTTCAAGAAATCATTCATATAATCATTAAGTTAGAGCATGTATACTCATTTTCATCATCTCATGACATAATCATAACGTGCTAATCATGCGGGTAATATAATCATTATGCGACCTTCCTACTTCAAGATGGAGAGAGGCATCGAGAGATGCGGGGAGAGGGCGGTGCGGACCGAAATCCGAGAAATAATCACTCGCCGCGGAAATCGTGCCGGGACTCGCTCGATCGAGAAGATGTTCGGGTTGATCCACTCACTTTTATGCTGCCATGATGACCCATGTGCGGTTGCTCAATCATCATTGCGCCACTGACCGGATTAATCGAGAGAACTCTCCCGCATGAGCTACCGCTAAGGAAATTGCCGGCAAAGAACTTGCATATGTCAACAGAAATCAACGGCGTAATCAACCCAAAGGCGGTCAGTCAACCTTCAAGAAGCCTCGTGAGAGCCCTATCATTTCTGAGCGACATTATACGGCGAATAATCTTGCGGGATAACATTCACGATCTGCCAGTTCGGTCAACACATGTTTCAATTGTGTAACGCCGGGTCATTTCAGCACAGACTGTCTGAAACCGTCTATCACGTGCTATAATTGTGGGAATTTTGGGCATAAGGCCCGTTTTGCCGAAAGGACTCCAAGTCGACTCCGCGGCATCTCGTGCCCCGAAGCAACCAGCGTTTAATCGATCGCCTTGTCATCGCTGCGTTTAAGACAATGGAAGCAAATAGAGTTGGAGCTCGTATTTATCGACGGAGCGTCCGGTTCGGGGACCAGCAAGTCCCAGATTCATATGATGAGGAGGATCGACGATCCGGTGGTCCGAACGATTTCAGGTATACTCGTAATTTTATTTCAACTTGTGTGTACCTTTTGATGCTGGTACACCGCATTCATTCATTTTCGAATCATGCTTGAATAGACTTATTTCGGGATAGTCCTATTGCTTGTAGACATCATACCATCGGTCTACCTGACGATGGAAGAATTTTCGGAATCATACCGAATTAGCTTAATGACCGCGATTGGTTGATGGATCTAATCGTGGTGAATTTATCTGAGGACGATGTAATTTCGGTATTAGTTGGTCTAACCGTCTTGATACTATCCTCAGTGTTTGTTAGCGTTTGGTCGCTATCTTTCCGTCGTTGGTTGTCGAATGTGTGCTTTGAAGTAATCCCGTTGTTCCAAAGAGAATTTCTATTATGGCGAAGCGAAGAAATTCCACAATCGAACTATTCAATCATTCTTTGTATCATTTTCATCGATTGGCCTTTCTAGGGCAATCGAGTTATTCAATCATTCATTGCATCATTTTCATCGATTGGCCTTTCTAAGGCAATCGAGTTATTCAATCATTCCTTGTATCATTTCCATCGATTGGCTTTTCTAAGACAATCGAGTCATTCAATCATTCATCAGATTTTCATCGATTGGCCTTTTTAAGGCAATCGAGTTATTCAATCATTCATTGTATTATTTTTATCGATTGGCCTTTCAAAGGCAATCGAGTTATTCAAACATTCATTATATCATCTTCATCGATTGACCTTTCTAAGGCAATCGAGTTGTTCAATCATTATTGGTATCTCTTTTTATCGATTGACCATTCTAGGGCAATCGAAATGTTCAATCATTCGTAGTATCATTGTCATCGGTTGACGATGTATTTCCAGACGAGTTATCTGGTTGCCTTCACATAGAGTAAGGGAATTCAGGAGTGAGTTGGAGCCAGTACGTCCCCTTTATCGAAGGCACCGTATCGGATGACCCCGACTAGAATGCATGATTTGAAGATACAACTTGAGGAGTAGTTCGAGAAAGGACATCTCCGACCGATTGCGCCCCGTGAGGAGCACCGGCAGGATCTGTCAAGGAGAAGGATGGCTCGTCTCGTGTGTGTATTAATTACCAAGAGTTGAACAGAGCGATGATCAAGAGTAGTATCCTTTACTTCGTATTGATGATCTTTTAGATCAACTTCAGGGAGTTTCAGTATTTTCCAAGATCGACTTAAGATCTGGATATCACCAGTTGCGGATTCGAGAGTCGGATATCGCGAGGACAGCGTTTCATACACGCTATGGTCATTATGAGCTCGTAGTTATGCCGTTCGGGCTAACTATTGCACCTGTGGTATTCATGGAGTTAATGAATCGGGTTTTCATCGACTTTTTAGATCAGTTGTTGTTGTCTTCATCGACGACATTTTGATTTATTCTCTTAGCCGAGAGGAACACGAGGTTCATTTTCTTCAGGTTCTCCACGTGTTGAGACGAGAGCAGCTTTATGGAAAGTTTTCCAAATGTGAGTTCTGGAGGTCCGAAGTGACTTTCTCGGGCATGTAATTTCGTCTGACAGAGTTCGTGTCGACCCTCAGAAGTCGGAGACTATCCGAGATTGGCAACCTCCGAAAGATATTAAGTAAATCCGAATTTTCCTCGGATTAACTGGTTAATTATCCAACCCACGACCTGGAGCTAGCAGCCGTGGTGTTCGCTTTGAAGATTTGGCGTCATTATCTTTATGTCATTACCTTTATGGAATCACTTGTCAGATCCTCACTAATCACAAGAGTTGAAGTATATATTTACTCACAAGGAGTTAAATATGCGACAGGGACGGTGGTTGGAACTAATCAAAGATTTTGATATCGAGATCCTTTACCACCCGGGCAAGGCGAACGTTGTCACCGATGCCTTGAGTCGTAAGTCCGTTCAGGAGCAGATGCTTGCTCGTTTAACAGTTCAGAAGGAGCTTCAACAGGAATTCCTTAGACCCGAGATCGAGGTCTGGCTTCAGCAAGTTCAGGGACAGCTTTGTATGTTAGAGATTTCATCATCTCTGAGGATGCAATCAGGGAGAATCGGGGTTCGGACCCGGCATTGTTGCGCATTCGTGAAGATGTGGCTCGGGGAAAGCCCCTGGATTCGTGGTCCACGAGGATGGACTTTTGAGGTTTAAGAACCGGTTGTGCGTATCGCGATTGTCGAGTTGAAAAACTCTATTTTGAGAGGAGCTCATGCTACCCCTTATTCTGTTTATCCGGGGTCCAGCAAGTTGTACAAGGACTTGAAACAAAATTACTGGTGGAGTAATATGAAGCGAGAAGTCGCAGAATTTGTTTCGAGATGCTTAACTCACAACAAGTCAATATGGAACCTCGCCGACCGCGAGTATGCGATACCGCTCCCTATTCCAGAATGGAAGTGGGAAGACATTTCTATGGAATTCATCACGAATTGCCGACGAGTAATCGTGGCATAAATACGATCTGAGTGATCGCGGACCGCTTAACTAAATCAACTCATTTCCTTGAGATCAAGGATTTGTGGAGTCCCAAGAGACTGGCCCAGTTGTTCATCAAGGAGATAGTGAGACTGCACGGTACTCCTAAAAGTATTGTTTCCGATCGTGACGGACGGGTTGTGTCACATTTTGGAAATCGTTCATCGTGCTATGGGAACTCGGCTTAATCTCGATCGCCTTTCATACTCAGTAAGACGGACAATCAGAGAGAACTATTCAGACATTAGAGGACATGTTGAGGGCATGCGTCCTCGATTGGAAGGACGATTGGGAAGCCCAACTACCGTTGATCGAGTTCACGTATAATAATAGTTGGCATGCTTCCATTAAGATGGCAGCTTACGAGGCCTTGTACGGTCGTCTTTGTCGATCTCCTTTGTGTTAGGATGACTTGTTAGAATCAATCGGCACCGATCCCGATATGCTTATAGCCGTCCGGGAGAAGGTAGCTTTGATCAAGAGTCGTATGTTGACAGCTCAGAGTCGACAGAAATCGTATGCGGATAATCGTCGTCGACCACTAGAGTTCGAGACGGGTGACCATGTTTTGGTCAAGATATCCCCGAGTCGAAGTATTTTTCCGTTTCGGAAAACGGGGGAAGTTGAGCCCAAGATTCATTGGACCGTTTGAAATTTTGGATCGAGTAGGTGAGTTAGCTTATCGATTGGCGTTACCTCCGGCGTTGAGCCGAATTCGTAATGTGTTTCGTCTCTCAGTTGCGGAAGTATGTTGCCGACCCGAGTCACATACTTCAATTCGACGAAATCGAGATCGCGGATGATCATTCGTACGAGTAGCGTCCTGTACGAGTGTTAGAGCGGCGAATCAAACAGTTGAGGCACAAGACGATCCCTTTAGTCAAGATTCAGTGGTCTAGACACGGAGTCGAAGAGGCCACTGGGGAAACCGAGGAGAATATGCGGGAGAGTTATCCCGAGTTGTTTGACCCTTAGTTTCGGGGACGAAACTCTTTTTAAGGGGAGTATGTAATACCGGTTGTAATTCAGTCATTATCATTCATAATTTCATTCGGTGATTGTCACTCAGTGGATTTTCACTCAATTATAATCATTCATCAATCATGTTCATTCACCGTGTTCACCGCTCGGAAAAACTTGAGTTGTGTATCGTTATTGTTCATTGTTTCAACTTTCCTCATTTGAGTTCGACTTTGTTAGATCACCATTAATTTTTGGTAACTCCAAAAATTCTAAATCTTTGCAATATTATAGAGCATCGAGTTAGCTTTCCAATGGTTCAAACGGTGAGTCAATCGGAGTCCGACGAGAGAGTTATGGTCGTTTAGCTCAACCGCTCATTGGCCGATCAACGCCGAACGAACTCGGCCGTGTCGTCCGACACGGCCCGTGCCGTACTCGTCCGGAAAGTGCCGAAGTGTTCGCCTCAGACCCGACCGTGTCGCCTGGCACGGCCGAGTCGAACCCTTCCGGATAAGCTGTAACCGATCGCCAGACGCCCGGCCGTGTCGCCCGCACGGCCGAGTCATGCCGAAGTCGCCGCTTGACGGTCATCGTCGGGAGGCCCTCCGCGCCGCGACCGTGTCAAGCGAGACACGGTCGAGTCACTGTCGGCCAATGCCGCCGGTATGCGACACGACTGCGCCGATCGGCACGCCGTGTCCGGACGGCATAACTCCCTTAAATTCGCTTTTTTCAAGATTTCTTCCATTCCTTTCCCATTTTTTTCACTTGCAACCGAGAGAGGAAGCTTGAGGGAAGGTTTTTCCTTCACAAATCATTTGGGTGTTTGATTTTCTTCATCTCCTTTCGATCGTGAAGCCCGGATAATCAATCTAACGCGTATTCTTCGGATTCAAGCACTTGGATCATCAAGAGGTAATTCTTTCAACACTTTGGACTTCGATTTTGTGTTGAAATAGGATGTTTTGGACGTTATAATCATGATATATGAAGGGACATGTATATGATTATGAGTTTGTATAAGGATTCATTGGATTATTGAGGGATTATTCAAGAACACCTTGTAAATCGAGTTGGAATTGGGGATTTTCGACTAATTGTTGTTATAATCACATTTTTGGATATTCATAACAGATTATTGATCGTATTGGAGATGTTTTATTGGTTTGAAACACTTCTTGGGGGATTTGATATTGGTATATTGAAGTTTGATTGTAAACAATCGGAGTTTGGACGCAACGTGTTTGTTTCAATACCTCAATGGACTTAGTTTTATCGTATCGACGTTTTAAGTTCGCTATATTCGTGTTTAATTCGTATATTGATCGGATTGTCGGTAATTGTATTGAATTAAGGTTGTTCGTGCGACCGACACTTCATTTAGGACGTTGTTCGTGGACGGACATTCTTCATCGGTGTTGAGTAAGTTAATTCTTACTCGGTTAAAAGGATATTCATACCTTTTGTTGTTGATCATTCATAATCATAACTCATTCATCATTGTATTAATCATATTAAAACTTGTTATTGTCAATTAATCACTTGATCAAAAGGAACGACGGTTCCAATCTTTTCGTTGAGCTATCATTCATTTCATTATTACTCTCATCTCGGTGAGTCATTCTTGGCCTTGTCTAATTATTATTCATTGATATTCATTATGGTCATTCTCGTTCATGTGACCTTCTGGGTTCATATTGCGTGGCCGGGTGTGTCTGTGTGGAATTTTTAGTCGGGCACACGATGGTTATTGTATTGGGTTCACCGATACATTAGACCGTGCACACGGGTCATATTGTCTCGTGAGACTAATTAGGTACACGGACGGGTGTTGTACACTTGCACATAACATTACGGGCGTACTATGATACTCCTCTTCAGCGTAATTCATAACTAAGAATATTTCTTAACTTCAGTTAAATCATGATTGTGTATTTTTCAACCCTTGAGGATTGTTGTTCTTTGTAACTGACCCCGTTTGGGGATTTTGTTTTTCAGGTCATGGCAAGGCAAACGCACGGGAATAGCATGTTGATGTCGAGGAGTCCTAGTGATACTAGTAGGGGCCCCGATCTTTCGGTTATTCATATTATTGTCCTTTATTTTCCGCCATTGATTTTCATTTGGATACTCCGTTTCATTCAGTGTTGTGTATTTTATCTTCATATAAAATACACTAGTATTCGGTATTGTCCTGGTATGTTGTAACTAAACTCCTCATCGGAGTAATTATTGTTGTAATGTAGTTCGGTACTACATTTATCTTGTGTAATTCATTCATTTTCATTTGCCTGGTGGGTCCCAGTCGGGGATCTACGGCACTGTAATATCCGCCTAGTTTGGGGTGTTACAGATGGTGGATCGGCTCAGCGGTGAGATGGAGGCGGCGAAGAAGGAGCTGGAGAAGGCCAGGGGTGAGAATGCCGCCAAGGCGGTCGAGCTGGCGGAGGCCGAGAAGACGGCCGCGGATTTGAAGGGGCAGCTGAAGGCGATCGAGGTCGATCCCTACCTTAACGTCGCGCACGTCGGCGACTTTGCTTATTACTTGGCCTATGCTGACGCTGTTCGAGCCGCTAAAAAGGCAGGGATCGAGATCGGTCCCCTGATGGAGAGCTTCAAATCCTATGTCCTCGAGCATCCTCTGCATCCAGAGTTCTCCTTGCCGATCCTTGACTTCGTCGACTTCGGGATCGACATGAGTTGGTATACTGGTAAACTCATTCATCCCGAGGCCGATGGAGGGGCCCAAGCCGATCTGCAACCTGAGGGCGATGACCAGCCGGCGGGGCCTTGAGAGGCATTTTTGTTTTCCTCTGTAACTTGTACTTTTTGCTTTTCTTTTGTAATGCCTTCGGGCCCCGTAATGTATGAAACTTGCGTTATGAATAAAATGTTCCTCTTTTCATACTGTCTCTTTACATACGATCGTCTTTGAATGTTTGCGTGCAATTTTTACAAGTACGTGTATGATTGCTTTCGACGTTTTGTTCATCCGACCGATTGTCTAAGTGTTGAAAGCATTGATATGTTTTGAATCGGAATTCTTACTTGTAATTTTTGTCGAACGACTCCGGTCGTCCTGCGTGTGTTTGAGCGAAGCCGATCGTGTGTGGTTCCTCTTTGTTCGATCGTATTTGGGATTTAGCTCGACCCATCTCTGCCCCCTTGTTTTTGTTCACTTATTGTAAGTAAGGAAACAAAAACTAGTTTGTAAGGCGAGCTATCTTCATTTTGCCGATTCTGAAGAATCATGTACGGTTGGGGTGTTCGATGGACCGACCTCCCCAGTCGTGTCTTTGTGTGCGAGGGATATTGTGTATCCCGCGACTCACTTTTTGTGAGGGTCCTCCGTTAGGCTACGCCTGCCTTGTGTTTAAAACGAAAGGCGGGCGATCTTGGTCTGGAGGAGTCCTTGCACGGGGCGTCGTTGCCTTATTCGACTCCGCGTCCACGGCTTGTCAGCTCTGCTTCCACCTCGGCCCGCCATGAAGATGGCGACCCTCGACGGTGTACGTTGAGACGGGGGTAGTGGCACGTCGCATTGTCCGGGTTCACCATGTTAGATGATGTACCTTGAGGACGTGCGATCGTGCCTACTGATTATTTTGGAGGGTCCTTCGGCTACGCCGACCTCGTATTTAAACGAAGGGCGGGCGATCTCAGCCCAAAGGAACCTTGCATGGGCGAAGCTGTCGGTTCCATCGACCCCAGGTCCATGGCTGCATTGATTTTACCTAGGATCATCGTGATCAGCGATCATCGGCGGTATGCGATATGCCTGGTGGGGCGATCGCCAGAATAGATGGGATAGGAAAAAATCTCATTATATTCCTTGTACATCATTGAAATTGAATACAAAATTATCACTGGTAGTATTTTTTTAGATGCACGGCGTTCCAGGGGTATTGATCCGGAATACCGTTAGGATGTTCCAGTTCGTAGGCTCCTTTGGTTAGCCATCTGGATACTCTGAAGGGGCCTTCCCAGTTCGGACCAAAAACGCCAGTGTGGGTTTGAATCTTCTTGAGGACGAGATCGCCCACTTGGAATCTTCTTTCTCTGACCTTTGAATTGAAGAACTTCTCGGCTCTCCTTTTGTGGATTGTGTTCTTCATTTCTGAGGTCAGCCGTCATTCTTCGAGCATGTCGAGGTCGATCCGTCGGGCCACATCATTGTCGGTCGTTATCTCCTGTTCGGTTCGATGGCTGAGGACGGCGATCTCCGAAGGAATCGCTGCTTCTGTTCCGAAGGCGAGGGCGAATGGGGTTTCGCCGGTTGAATTACGGGTCGTCGTTCGGTATGACCACAAAACATCTGGGAGCTCGTTCGCCCATCGTCCTTGCCTGGATTCGAGTCGTGCTTTAATCGTGTGTTTGAGGATCTTATTCACTGCCTCTACCTGCCCGTTTGTCTGAGGGTGATATGGCGCTGAGAATAACCTTTTGATTCCCCATTTTTTACAGAATTGCATGACTTCTAGGCCATTGAATTGTTTTCCATTATCGGAGATGATGGCCTGGGGCAGACCGAATCGGCATATGACGTTTTTCCAGATAAACTTGATCACCTGTTCCTGGCCGATCTTGTTTAGTGGCTCGGCCACTGCCCACTTGGTGAAATAATCCACCCCTACGATAGCATATTTATAGCCCCCTGGAGCCGTCGGCAGGGGACCAATAAGGTCGATGCCCCATTGCGCGAATGGCCAAGGGCTGTACATGGAGGTGAGCTGTTTGGGGGAGAGTTTGATGTTTGGACCCATTATCTGACATCTGTGACATGATCTGGCATAGGCGATCGCATCGTTCTGAAGTGATGGCCAGAAGAAACCTTGCCTGGTTGCCTTATGGATGAGAGCTCGCCCGCCCGCATGGTTTACACAAATTCCATCATGGATCTCGGCTAAGACGAGCTGACCTTCCTCCGGTGTAATACACTTGAGGAGGAGAAGGCTGAAGGCTCGCTTGTAAAGCTGGTCGTCCAATAGGGTATATCTGGTCGCACGGAGCTGGAGTTGGAGAGCTTTAACACGATCGTCAGGGACTGTTCCGTCCTTTAAGTATTTGATGAATGGAGCCATCCAGTTCTCCTCGGCGATGGAAATCGTGGTGACCAGGCTTCTGTCGATTGCCGGCCTTGCTGACTTTGTGATTTGGATATTGGAGAAGTCGGCTGCCCCATCCGATGATGCTAGTTTGGAAAGAGCATCGGCCTCGGAGTTGTGCTCTCTCGGGACTTGTTCGATTAGCACTTCTTCAAATTTTGTGCACATTTCGGCGACCAGCTCTTGGTATTTGACCATCTGTTTTCCGCGCGCCTCATATTCTCCTTTGACTTGGTTCACGACCAAAAGGGAGTCCATGAAGATATGGAGGCGACGAACATCTAGGGCGAGGGCTAGATCGAGCCCGCCTACCAAAGCTTCGTATTCAGCTTCATTATTGGTCGCACGAAAACCGAAACGTACAGCATTAGTGAAACTTTGACCGTCGGGGCTGATGAGGACAATCCCTGCCCCTGCTCGCGAGTTGGTCGCTGAGCCATCCACATATAACTTCCAGGCAGGTCGGCCGACCTGGGTTGGACTGTGAGGGAAAGTTAATTCCACCACGAAGTCCGCCAGAGCTTGGCCCTTGATCGCCGTGCGAGGAGCGTAAGTGATACCGTATTGGGCGATCTCCAACGACCGCTTGAGGAGTCGCCTGTTGGTATCCGGTCGGTGTAGGACTTGTCTTAGAGGTAGAGTTGTTAGGACTTCCACTTGGTGATCGAAGAAGTAATCCCTCAGCTTATGAACACTCATGACAAGGGCGTAGGCGATCTTCTCCAATGGCGTATAATGTGTCTCAGCGTCGTGGAGCGCCTGGCTAACATAGTAGATCGGCAAGTGGGCTTGTCCCTCTGCTCGCACTGAGCGGTACTGTTGCGACCTCCGAGGCTGCTAGGTAAAGGAATAATTTTTCACCGGGGATCGGCTTTGCCAGGATCTGCGGGTTAGATAGATATTCTTTTATCTTGGCGAACGCTATCTGGCTTTCCTTCGTCCATGCGAACTTCTTGTTCTTGATGGCTGTGAAGAAAGGCTTGCTTTTATCGCCGAGCCGTGATATGAAACGGTTGAGGGCGGCTAGACAGCCCGTGAGGCGTTGCACCTGCTTGATGTTTCGCGGTTCCTGCATGTCAAGGATCGCCTGCACCTTGGTGGGGTTCGCCTCGATCCCCCTTTGGCTCACTATGTGCCCCAGGAACTTCCCGGAGCCCACCCCGAAGTTGCATTTCTTGGGGTTCAGCTTCATGTTAAACTTCTCAAGGATGGCGAACGTCTCAGCGAGATCGTTGAGGTGATCTTCCTTCTTGAGGCTTTTGACTACGATATCGTCAATGTAGACCTCCATGGTCTTGACGATCTGATTAGCGAACATTCTGTTGACTAGTCGCTGGTAGGTCGCCCCTGCGTTTTTCAAGCCGAACGGCATTCGGACCCAAAAGTATATGTCTTTTTCCGTGTGGAAAGATGTGTGTTTTATGTCTTCCTCCGCCATTGGGATTTGATGATATCCAGCGAAGGCATCCATAAATGACATCATTTCGCAACCTGCCGTACTATCGACCAAGTGATCAATATGAGCATCGAAAAGTGATCTTTTGGACATGCCGTGTTGAGGTCAGTGAAGTCAATGCATAACCTCCAGGAGCCAGTTGGCTTTTTGACGAGCACCGCGTTGGCGACCCACTGTGGTTCGTCTGTGGCTACTCCGATCAATTTGTTGTTGAGTAACTTCTGGACTTCTATATCGAGCGCCGCGTATTTCTCGGGACCGAACTTCCTACGCTTCTGGTGAACAGGTTTCATTGCTCGGTCGATCTTCAGATAATGGCAAGCGTGTTCGGGACTTATGCCAACCATATCTTGATGCGACCAGGCAAAGACTCCGATGTTCCTACGTAGTAAGTTGATCAGATCTCCCTTTAATTCGTGGTTGATGCTTGCGCCGATGTGTACTTCCCGTTCTAGATGAACTGGATCCATCGTAATGCTTTCCAGCTCTTCGACAGGGACGGTCGCCTCTCGTTTGGTGCGATCTCCGGACTCGGTCCTTGGATCGATGTCAAGACTTGGCTCGAAACCGATCCTTGGCTCGATGTCGTCCGTCAATTGATGAGAGATGGCGTCCCCTGAGTCGGGTTGGTATGATGTGCTCGTCTCGTCCATCTCCATGGGTTGATCGTCGATCGCTTCAATGTTACATATAGTATGGGAAGTATTGAAAGAAGTTACAACATAGGAGTAATTCAAACATCTTTTTGCCATTAGCTGATCTCCTTTTACAGTACCGACCGTCCCATCGGCAGTGGGGAATTTGATACAGTAAAAGAAAGATGAGGCGACCGCCTCAAAGGTTTCTAAAAAGGGGCGACCTAGGAACCCATTATAGATGCTGGGCCTATCTATGATTACAAAGCTTAGGTTCCTAGTAATCCTAACCTTGGGATCATAAAAGCATACTAGCTCGACGGAGAGCTTGATCCTCCCGTAGGCTTGGACTGTGTTGTCGCCGAACCCTTGGAGCACGGTGTCGAAAGGCTTGATGAATTTGGTTAAGTTGACGAGTTGGTCTAGGGCGGATTTGAATATGATGTTACAGAAACTCCCGTTGTCGACCAGCACGCGATCGACCGTCTTCCCAAGGATACAGGCGGAGATCACCAGTGCATCCTCTTTGGGGCATTGCACTCCCTCCCTATCTTTGTTGGAGAAGGTGATGAGTGCGTCTCTAGAGATGGTCGTCTCCGGAGGTACTACGACATGGACCCCGGCGAATGCCCTCAGCTCGGCCTTTCGCTTCCTGTTTGACATGGTGGAAACCGGGGAGAGACCCCCGAGGTTTCCACCTCCTGCTTGAAGCATGTTGATCCGACCTCCAGAGTTGATTGGTGGGACCGACTCATCATAGTACTCCGGCTCATGCTCGATTCTGGCGACCGGATTGGGAGGAGTTCTCTCGTGTTGTCGGCGCTCGTGCCCTCCGGTCCTTTCCGTCCTTGGCTCTGGCTTGGTGACCAAGTTGTCAAGTTTGCCTTCCTCAAACAGTCGCCAGAGCTGTCTGAGGAGGTCGCGGCATTGGCTAGTGTTGTGGCCGGGACTCTTATGGTAGGCATAGAATTTGCTACGGTCTAGATGACCGTGGTCCCTTATCGGCTTTGGTTTGGAAAGCCATTCGCGACCCTTGATTGCGTTGAAGATGTGGGCCGGAGATAAGTTGAGGTTGCGGAGAAGGTGGACCTCCACATCCTCAAAGGCTTTGAACTCGCCCGACGGCTTGGCGATCGCCTTTCTGGGCTTGGCGACCGCCTTCTTCTGGACATGGGATGGCGCCTTTCCTTCTTCGGACGGTCCCTCGCCCAAGCGGAGGGAGAGCATCCTCTGTCTGGCCAGAAAATCGGCGGCTCTGCCGCGGAAGACCGAGTAGGTTGGGGGGATATCCTTTGTGAGGTGCCTAAACATGGGCGAGCGTCCTTGGAATCCGCTCATGACTGAGTGGAGAGCGAGATCGTCGCTGATGGGCTCGCCGGTGAGGACTATCTCGTCTACCCGGTCGATGTAATCTTCATCTGATTCGTCTTTCCCCTGCCTGATTTTCATCACGCGGTGGGGACCTTCTGGACGAACAACTTTGGCGGCGAAGTACGTTGTGAAGTCGTTCGCCAACTTTTCAAAGCAACTGATTGAGCGGGGTGGTAGTGAGATGTACCATCTGTAGGCGAGATCGCCTAGGGTTAATGGGAACATCCGACACTTGGTCGCATCCGACGCTCCGCATCCGGTCATGTAGATCCGGAACTTGCTCAAATGGGTTTCCGGATCCGATCTCCCCTCATATAGAGGTGTTTGTGGGGGATTGATCGTTGGTTGGACCGGGGCGAGCTCGATCTGAGCCGTGAGTGGTTCACTTGGCCCAACGATCGATCTCCTGGCGCCTGCCCCATTTTCCAAGAGCGCCTTCATCTCGTCGAGCTGGCGTTGCATGGCGGCCATCGCCGTCGCCTGACTGCTCGCCGATTGACTCTCAGAGTGCGAACCAAGGCGATCGTGTACTTATCCCCTGGCCCCGTGGTGAATGACGAGCTCCCTGCCAGTGGGTTCCTTCCTTGGGCGAGCAGGGGCTCGTTGACCGGCCTGTCTCCTGGGAGTCGGATATGCCAAACTCCTGGTAAAGGATTCGGATACCGATGTCTCCCGGCTGGGGCCTGAGTGCCCGGGTCGCCATGAGGGATCGCTCCCCAGGCGGCTGAAGACGGAATCGTCCCGCCTTACGAGAGCCTTCTCCTGTGGCTCGGGGCTTTCTGTCAATTTCTCGACATAGATCCCCTTGAGCTTCCGTTTGCTTGCCCGGCGGATGGTTGACGGAGTGATGGTGTGCGAGTCATTGGCCTTCTGTCGCTCCCTGAGGATGGCTATAGCCTCCTCAATGCTCCGTGGTGGGCCCGATCGAGTGAGAGGCTAGAACCGTCCCTCGGGGCGGGAGTGAGAGCCTAGCGTCGCCACGGCCGCCTTCCGCCGTGGTGGGATTCGTCCGGGCGGCGAGATTTCCGGCGGATCTCAGGGTGGCTCTCTTGGAGGTCGTTGCGGACGTTATTTTTCTGAAGGCTTTTCTATTGAAGAACAGTGAGTGTTTCTTCAAGTATATGTCTGGAGAACAGTGAGTGTTCTTCAAGACGGTAGGAATAAAAAATGAAGGTTTAGATTTTCCCCTTCCTCTAGTGCCAATTGTTGTTACCCAAAATATTATACGGAGATAGTATTGCTGGAATGATCGAGTAACAAACAAATGCGAGAACACTTCCGTGAGAAAATAGATAACACAAGATTTACCGGGGGTGTTAATCCCGGGCTTGAATGCTCTCGCGAGATGTTATTAATAAATATACTGTCGAGTACAAATATTAATGTTAGAATCTTTTACAAGGAGTGTAAAGACTTCTAGTTATCTAGGCTTTAGAGCGCGTAGATTGCCGGAAGAACCAGATAGATAAATCTGTGAGTTCTTGCTTGGGATATATGATGAATGTGTATGAATATCACTATGAATGTATTAGTGGTTGCCAAAAGAGCCTTTGATTCTCTCCTTGGTGTGTATTTTGCACTGAATTCGTAGTAAATTCGCGTCCCCTTTGCCATAGCAGTGAGTTCTCTATTTATAGGGGACAAGGTAGCTGGGATTCCTCAGGCGATCGCGGGCGACCGCTGTTTTCTATATTAAAATAAGACGGCCGATCGTCCCGTCACGTGGGCCTGTTCCCTTGAGGTCCGAGGTTGCTGCTGGAGGCCAGCTGGGCGAACCAATGGGAAGCCAGCACGCGTCTCGAGTCGCTGTGCTGGGAGGACCCACTTTGTACCTTTCGGCGGCCTTGTCGGTAGGTGTGGTAGGTGACAGGCTGGGGTCAATGGTCCAATCTGTCGGTATCCTTTGAAGATCCGCACGTGGGCCACCGTCCAAGATTCGGTCTTCGACGACTTTGACGGATGCTGGATCCATACGTGGCACGAGATGATCGCCTCTGGTTCGCTCATTGAAGACGATCGTCAGACATCAAAAGACGATCGCTGGGTACCAAAAGACGGTCGCCGCATTGTGCCGAACTCTGGGCATTTGTCCAGAGTAAGTCTTCCATGGTTGGCTTCTCTGATTGTGATGCCGATCGCCTATCGAGGCGTATTAATCGCCGCACAACACCCGCTCTTGTCCCATTTTCGATCGGTTCGGGACCGATTCGGTACAAAATTTGTCCGTCCCAAATGGTCCGGGACACTTTTGGAACGGGACCGGAATGGTCCGGTTCGTCCAAACGGGAACCAGGATTTGTGCCCACCCCTAAGTTTGTGACTTAGAATTATGTAGATCAGATAGATGGCCTGCATCTGCATAGCCAAGCAAAACTGGTTTTGCATTGTTAGAATAAAACAAACCAAGATCAATCGTACCTCGTAGATATCTAAATATATGTTTTATTTCGTTCCAATGCCTCTTTGTAGGACATGAACTGAATCTTGCTAGTAAATTTACCGCAAAAACTATATTCGGCCGTGTACAATTAGCAAGATACATGAGGGCTCCAATTGCGTTAAGGTATGGTATTCCAGGACCAATTTCCTCTTCATTTTCTTCCTTTGGTCTGAATGGATCCTTTTCAATATTAAGTGTTCTGCCGACCATTGGGGTACTCAAAGGTGTTTCTTTGTCGATGTGGAATCTTTTCAATACCCTTTTTGTATAATTTGACTGGTCTACTTGTAATACCCGAGATCTTTATTCCGATTTCGTTGACTTTCTTCGGTCGAATGGACTGTTGTCGTCCGCGTCTTTGAGAATCGCATGCTTGTATTGTGGTACGTTGAGCTTCGTAGACTGTTCGTTATTATTTTGGATCTTAGCCGGTGCGTTCGCATGATCGAGACGTCGTCGAGTATCGAACCGGGCAGTCGGAGGGCAGGCTGGGCCGACTACGGCCGTAAGGCCTGGCCGATTACGGCCGTAAGGCTGCCGAACAGACTGGCCTGGGAGGACTCGGTTATGGACGTAAGGTCTACTGGGTTACGGTCGTAAGGCTTGTTACGGCCGCTAGCGCTGGCCGGTTACGTCCGTAATGTCTCGGCAGAATGCAGGCAGTGGCCACTGGGAGTTCGGTTATGGCCGGAAGGCTATACCGATTACGGCCGTAATGTGAGATCGTTGCGCACGCAACCTGTAGACCATTGCGCACGCTATGCGCGTTGACTGGGTTACGGCTGTAAGGCCCTGCCGGTTACGGCCGTAACTTGTCCGACCATATATAGGCCTGACTCGTCCAGAATTCATTCCACTTTGTTTTTCACTCGTTTTTCACCCTTGTTGGCGGCTGCGGACGGGAGCGGCTGGTAGGAGGAGTTCTTGGCCGATTATTCTCATTTCCAAGGATTTTTGGAAGATCCTTTTTGGTTAAATCATCATTTAATCCGCGTTCTTCATCGAATCAAGGTATTTCCTTGCTTAGAACCCTACTTGTATGATTTTTGGGGGTTTTCTTCGTGATTCATTGATTTGTCCGATTTTGATGACTTGGTTATGGTATTCTTGTTGTCTTCGCCATAATTTTCGGTTTTTGTAAACTCATTTATTGATTTTCACCACCCGGAACATGAATTTCGATTTCCTTGAAGACCCTTTGGATTCTTGACATTTTTCCGGTAGATTCGGATTTCTGTTTAGCGTTAATTATGCGTGGTGATGTTATTTCACAGCGTTCGTGAAGTTGTCGAAGTCTTGGTCATTTTTGGAGGTTCAAGGGCTAACCGACCGAATCCGTTTGTTGTTCCCATTGCTCGTGGTATCGAGGCAAATATCTTGTCCATACGTTTCATGTTTCGTAGGCATAATTATTGATAAATGATTTCATGCGAAATCCAATGTTTAATGAATGTAAAAAGGGATCGGTATGTTCTCGATAAATGTTGTCTTTCAACGATAATTCGTGTACTTCGTGAATATATGTGTTCTCAGGATATATGTGTTGGTTTTGTATGTTGGAAGATGCTATGATCACTTTGAGTGAGTTTAATAGACCATAATTTTTTGTCGGGGATTACGTAATGTTATGTGTACTTGTTCGCTAAGAACGTAATGTGTGTGATATTAATTGTTATTCCTTCGTGAGGAGGTTGTGGCGCTTGTTGTTGTTTGGTATTTGTATTTGCTTGTGGTTGTGTGTCATTAGTTGTGAGTGTACGTCGACCATAGTGGCCATTCTAGCGAAGTACCTAGCATTTGTATGCATATTTTAGTATTCGAATTATGGCTTCCTGTGGCATTGTGGATGATATGTGTATGTTCACCTAGGGACGGTCCGACGGGGCCTCTAGGGATACGTATTGCCGTGCGTGTGCGTATCAGGAACTATGGTTAACCACCCAGGGATGTCCGACGGGGCTCTGCGGGGTACGGTGGCCGAGAGTCTCGTACCAAGGTTAACATTGAAATGTTTTGTTGGAGAACTGTGATTTTTGGTGCATATTTCGTCTGATTAGAATGGCAGTCCAAATGGTATCGTACTTGGCTGGAATGGCACCAGTAAATGTGTTGTGTATGAATTGTCACTTGACTGTGATAATTTGGTAAGGGTACGTGAGTCTTGTGGTTGCTCTTTGTATTGTAGCTCTGTGGTGTGTTGAGTTCGACCGTATGGTCAAGTTGCAAAGTTGTGCTCTCTGTTGTCGTTCTGTGAGACTGTTGTCATGGTAATGTTTGACACAGTGTAGTTTATGTCGGGTTATTCTTGTGAGTATGTGATGTGAATAAGTGATGCAGGAGCATAATTATAAATTTGGTCAAACATTCTTATTCATGCATCTCCTCATGCATGTATCATTTAGTCAATTCATGCATCTTTTAATTCACGTATCTTTTCATGACTTTTGGTTGATACATGTATCTCCTCATTCATGAATGTATCTCTTCATCTTCTTTTAGCCTTCTATATAAAGGGTTGTAATGTAGTGAAAGGAGATCATCAAATTATTGAAATTAAATCTATCTTTTATCTACTTCTTTGTGAAGTCTTTTTAACTCTTGCGAGAGTTCCGTGGAATAAATTATCGCTTCTTCAAGAGTCGTTCTTTTTATTTCAAAACGCTAGTATTTATCCCTTTTATACTGCGTCAGTTGGTATCAGAGCCAAGGTTCCCTCTTTGAGAAGAGCTATATCCAAATTCATATGGCCGCACGACGTGGAGGACGTGGAGGTCGATACGCCCACAACGCGCCTAATTTGGAGGAACAAGAACGATTGCAATATCAACAAGAAATTGAAGAACTACGACAACGAGTAGCGGAATTAACCATGCAGCAGAATGCATATTGAAGTACTCGAGGTACTCAACGTGATTCCAACGATGAATCTACATTTTCTAATCCATTCCATCGTCAACCAGAGCGCCCCAATGACTACGGCTTCAAGGTGGAGATCCCAGAGTTCATCGGAACCCTCAATGCTAACGCCTTTGTTGATTTGCTGAACGAGGTTGAATGAGTCTTTGACTATCGAGTGGTGCCCGAAAATGTCAAAGTAAAATTAGTGGCTACACGACTGAAAGGACGTGCATCCATATGGTGGGAACAAGCAAAGAGACAGCGAGCCCGAGAAGGAAAGCCCAAGATCATGGAGTGGTCTAAGATGAAGAAAAGATTGAAGTCCCATTTTCTTCCATCTGGCTATACTCAAGGGTTGTTTCTACGATACCATCATCTCAAGCAAGGTATTAAATCAGTAGAAGAATACACCGAGGAGTTCTACCAACTCATGGCTCGAAATGGCTTGAACGAGTCGGAGGAACAAACAACCGCGCAATATATTGGAGGACTTCGTCCCAATATCCACGACGCGCTGAGTCATCACCAACTTTGGACCGTGACCGAGGCATACCAAAAGGCTTTAGTTTTGGAGAAGCAATTGATCCGCCGACCTGCTATGAACCGAGAAGATATATCATCTCGTCGTACCCCACCGATTACTAGATCTTCTACGACCCAACAACGTGATAAGAGTGCTCCACGTGATAAGAGTGGCCCTTCATCTTCAAATACCAAGTGTTTTAGATGTGGAGAGATAGGGCATATCTCGTCCAATTGTCGAAATAGTACCCCTCAAAGAAAGGACAAAGGATTGTTAACTAAAGAAGCTGAGGATCCTACACCCACATAAACTATTCCTCAAGATCCTATCTATGACGAAGAGGAGGAGGAAGAAGAAAATTACGATGAACAAGTTGTTTATGGTGATGGCCATGAAAATTTGGTTATTCGAAAGAGTCTACTGGTTCCGAAAAGCTCCAACAATAAAGAATGGTTAAGGACCAATATTTTCCATACCACTTGCACCATCTCCAACAAAGTGTGCAAGATGATCATTGATAGTGGGAGTAGTGATAATGTCATTCCTGACGAGGTAGTACAAAAACTCCAAGTCAAGACGGATCATCACCCTCAACCATATCGTCTCTCTTGGTTGAACAAAGAAAGTGAAGTGTTGGTCAATAAGAAGTGTCTAGTTTCTTTTTTTGTGGGACAACTCTACTATGACAGTGTCTGGTGTGACGTAGTTATTATGGACGCTTGTCACATTCTTCTTGGACGTCCCTGGCAATACGACCGAAGTGTAATCCATGACGGTCCAAGAATACATATTCTCTTCATGTCAATGGAAAGAAAATCGTCTTAGACCCACGAAAAGAAGTTACAAAACCACCATCAACACCTCCGCCACCTAAGACACTCTTGTCTAGGACTAACTTCTTGAAAGAAGTCGAGAATGAATCGGTGATCTATGCCCTCGTTCCTCGTGAAGTCCCAGCAGCTAAAGAAGAAAGTGTCTTTCCTGAAGAAGTCAAACCTTTAAGGAATACAAGGATGTGCTACCCAATGATCTACCTACTGGCTTACCACCTATGAGAGCTATCCAACACCACATTGATCTTATACCAGGTTCTACTCTTCCGAATAGGGCTGCATATCGCATGAGTCCTAAAGAATCTGAAGAACTCTATAAGCAAGTAACAGAGTTGTTGACTCGAGGATATGTCCGAGAGAGTATGAGTCCATATGCGGTCCCTGCTCTTTTGGTTCCAAAGAAATACAACACATGGAGAATGTCTGTCGACAGCCGAGCCATCAACCGAATCACCCTCAAGTACCGTTTCCCTATTCCTCGTCTTGATGACATGCTAGATCAACTTTCAGGTTCCAAAGTGTTTTCAAAGATTGACTTAAAGAGTGGATACCACCAGATACGAATCCTGTAACACCCCAAACTAGGCGGATATTACAGTGCCGTGGACCCCCGACTGGGACCCACTAGGCGAATGAAAATGAATGAATTACACAGGGTAAATGTAGTACCGAACCACATTACAACAATAATTACTCCGATGAGGAGTTTCATACAACACATCCAGGATATTACAGAATACATGTATATTTTATATGGAGATAAAATATACAACACTGAGTGAAATGAGTATTCAAACGGAATGTCTGCAGCGGAATAAATGAAGGAAACATAAATGACTGAAAAGACTGGGCCCCCCTTCAAGTATCATTGGGACTCCTCGCCGTCAACGTGCTCTCCCCGTGCCTTTGCCTTGCCATGACCTGAAAAACAATATCCCCAAACGGGGTCAGTTATACAGAACAACAATCCTCAAGAGTTGAATAAACACAATCATATATATGTTGTATAAACCACAAGTTCGATCAAAATGAATCGGTTAGATTATAACCCAATCTTGTTGAAAACATACGCAATCAAACATGCTGTATGAATCAACTAACAGTACGGCTCAAAGGGTGGCGCCACACTACGCCCGGGATGGAAATGTGTCCGTGCACAAGCCACCAACGAGTATCGATCGAATACACGTGTGGTCTTGTACCTGTCGATCTCACGAAGCAATCGACTCGTGTGCACAGTCCAATGTGAGGCCAACAACCAACACACGACTTAAATGTGCCCGACATGAAAATCCTACACATACCAACCGGAACGCCAGTATGACCCGGAATGCCACGATATAACAAAAGTGACATCGAAAATGAATAATGACTCACCGAGATGGAATGATAGTGAAATAAATGACAGCTCAATAAAATGATTGGAACCATCGTTCCTTGTGACTGAAGTGATTAATTGACAATGACAAGTTTTGATACGGTTAATACAAGGATGAATGAGTTATGATTATGAATGAACAACAACAAAAGGAATGAATATCCTTTTAACCGAGTAAGAATTAACTTACACAACACCGGTGACAATTATCCTTCCACGAACAACGTCCTAATTGAGATATCAGTCGCTCGAACAACCTTGAATAATACAATTACCAACAATCCGTTCAATATACGAATCAAACACGAATATAACGAACTCAAAACATCGATACGATTAAACCAAGTTCATTGGGGCATAATATCGAACACTTTGTGGCCAAACTTCGATTGTTTAAAACCAAACCTCAAAATACCAACATCAAATCCCCAAGAAGAGTTTCAAACCAACAAAACATCTTCCATACGATCAATAATCCATTATGAATATCCAAAATCATGATTTCAACAATAATTAATCGAAAACCCCCAAATCCAACTCAATATTCAAAGTGTTCTTGAATAATCCTTCTATAATCCAATGAATAATTAAACATATCCATAATCATGCAATTAACATCCAAAACATCATATCTCAATACAAAATCGAAATCCAAGAGGTTTGATGAATATTACCTTTGAAGATCCAAGCACTTCGATCCGGAGAACACGCGTTGGATCAATTATCCGGGCTTCACGATTGAAAGGAGATGAAGAAAATCACACACCCAAGTGATAGATGAAGGAAAATATCCCTCTCAAGCCTCTCTCTCTTGTATGGTTGAAGAAAAGGGAAAAAATGAGCTGAACTCGCTGAAAAAAAACGCAATTATAGAGTTGACTGCCCTGTGTGCCGCGGCCCAGCCGAAGTGTGCCGCGGCACAGGGCCAAACCTGCCCCCAGTGGTCGGCAGCGTACTGCGGCCCGGACGAGTGTGCCGCGGCAGTGACTCGGCAGTGTGCCGCGGCCCCGTCGGCATGTGCCGCGGCACAAGGTACAGAAGGGTTTGGACGAAAATGCAACACGAGTGAGCCGTGGCCCGGACGGGTGTGCCGCGGCAGTGTGACGCGGCCCTGCCGGCATGTGCCGCGGCCCTGCCGGCATGTGCCGCGGCACAAGGTACAGAGTGCTCGGCCAAAAACTGGAAAATGTGTGTGCCGCGGCGCACACTCCTTGTGCCGCGGCCCACACCCCCTTGGGTCCTAAAATGATGAAAAATGACCCGGGAAGGGAATAAAAGCAATAAGAATTGATATTTGGGAACCAATAACACGAAATGGAAGTACGGAAACCCCGAAACGGTGGTTCCAAGTAATGATTACAAGGGTTCACCCAACAAAAACACAATTTGAACAATGAAGAGATTTGAAATGACATGAATTCCAACGTCAACAACGACTAATAAATCAATTACAACAATCAAGATAATACTCTTGTCTCGATTCCCGAATAAGGTTGAAACAATGAACAATATCGATACACAACTCGAAGTTATTCTGAATGGTGAACACGGACGAATGATTATTAACAAGTGAAAGATTACATAGTGACAATTACCGAATGAAATTACTGAATGATAATGACTGAATTACAACCGGGTATTACATACACCCCCCTTAAAAGAGTTTCATCCCCGAAACTAAGGGTCAAACAACTCGGGATAACTCTCCCGCATACTATCTTCGGTTTCCCAAGTAGCCTCTTCGACTCCGTGTCTAGACCACTGAATTTTAACCAAAGGAATCGTCCTATTCCTCAACTGTTTGATTCGCCGTTCTAACACTCGTATGGGACGCTCATCATACGAATGATCATCCGCGATCTCGATTTCGTCGAACTGAAGTATGTGACTCGGGTCGGCAACATACTTCCGTAGCTGAGATATGTGAAACACATTATGAATTCGGCTCAACGCCGGAGGTAAGGCCAAACGATAAGCTAGCTCGCCTACTCGTTCCAAAATCTCAAACGGTCCAATAAATCTCGGACTCAACTTCCCCCGTTTTCCGAAATGGAAAATACCTCGACTCGGGGATACTTTGACCAAAACGTGGTCACCCGTATCGAACTCTAGCGGTCGACGACAATTGTCTGCATAAGATTTCTGTCGACTCTGAGCGGTCAACAAACAACTCCTGATCAAAGCTACCTTCTCACGGGCGGCTATAGCATATCGGGCTCGGTGCCGATTGATTCTGATAAGTCGTCCCAACACAAAGGAGATCGACAACGACGACCGTACAAGGCCTCGTAAGGCGCCATCTTAATCGAAGCATGCCAACTATTATTATACGTGAACTCAATCAATGGTAGTTGGGCTTCCCAATCGTCTTTCCAATCGAGGACACATGCCCTCAACATGTCCTCCAAAGTCTGAATAGTCCTCTCTGATTGTCCGTCGGACTGAGGGTGAAAAGATGTGCTGTAATTAAGCTGAGTTCCCATGGAACGATGAAATGATTTCTAAAAATGAGACACAAACCGTCCGTCACGATCGGAAACGATACTTTTAGGAGTACCGTGCAGTCTCACTATCTCTTTGATGAACAGCTGTGCAAGTCTCTCGGGACCCCACATATCCTTAATCTCAAGGAAATGAGCTGATTTAGTTAAGCGGTCCACAATCACCCAGATCGTATTCATGCCACGACGACTCGTCGGCAAACTCGTGATGAAATCCATAGAAATGTCTTCCCACTTCCATTCTGGAATAGGGAGAGGTTTCAGCATACCCGCCGGTCGCTGATGTTCAATCTTGACTTGTTGACAGGTTAAGCATCTCTAAACAAATTCTGCGACTTCTCGCTTCATATTACTCCACCAGTAATTTTGTTTCAAGTCCTTGTACATCTTACTAGACCACGGATGAACAGAATAAGGGGTATCATGAGTTTCTCTCAAAATCGACTTTTTCAACTCGTCATTCGCCGGTACACATAACCGATTCTTAAAACGCAAAAGTCCATCCTCATGGACCACAAATTCGGGGGCTTTCCCCTGAGCCACATCCTCGCGGATGCGCAACAGTGATGGGTCTAAACCCTGATTCTCCCTGATCGCCCCCTCAAGTGGCGATGCAATTTCCAACGTACAAAGTTGTCCTTGTACTCGCTGTAACCAGACCTCGATCTCGGGTCTCAGAAATTCCAGCTGAAGCTCCTTCTGAACTGTTAAATGAGCAAGCATCTGCTCCTGAACGAACTTACGACTCAAGGCGTCGGTGACAACGTTCGCCTTGCCCGGGTGGTAAAGGATCTCGATATCGTAATCTTTGATTAGTTCAACCACCGTCTCTGTCGCATATTTAACTCCTTCTGAGTAAATATATACTTTAAACTCTTATGATCGGTGAATATCTGACAAGTAACGCCATAAAGGTAATGACGCCAGATTTTCAAAGCGAACACCACGGCTGCTAGCTCCAGGTCGTGGGTCGGATAATTAACCTCGTAAGGTTTCAATTGCCATGAAGCATAGGCAATAACCTTCCCATTCTGCATGAGTACACATCCGAGACCCTGTCCGGACGCGTCACTATAAACCACAAATTCTTCCGTTCCTTGCGGCAAGGAAAGTATAGGTGCTGACATTAACCGGATCTTGAGTTCCTCAAAACTCTGTTGACACGCGTCGGACCATGTGTATTTCTTATCCTTTCGCAAAAGGTTCGTCAAGGGTTGAGCGATTTTAGAAAATCCTTCCACAAACCGCCAATAATAACCGGCTAATCCGAGAAAGCTTCGGATTTCCTTAACATTCTTCGGAGGTAACCAATCTTGGATAGCCTCCGTCTTCTGAGGATCAACACGCACTCCATCTAATGAAATTACATGTCCGAGAAAAGTCACTTCGGACATCCAAAACTCATATTTGGAAAACTTTCCATAAATATGCTCTCGTCTTAACACGTCGAGAACCTGATGAAGATGAACCTCGTGTTCCTCTCGGTTACGAGAATAAATTAAAATGTCATCGATGAAGACAACAACAAACTGATCCAAAAAGTCGATGAAAACCCGATTCATTAACTCCATGAATACCGCAGGTGCATTAGTCAATCCATACAGCATAACCACAAACTCATGATGACCATAGCGTGTTCGAAATGTCGTCCTCGCGATATCCGACTCTCGAATCCGGAACTGATGATATCCAGATCTCAAGTCGATCTTGGAAAATACTGAAGCTCCCTGAAGTTGATCTAAGAGATCATCAATACGGGGTAAGGGATACTTATTCTTGATCGTCGCCCGATTCAATTCTCGGTAATCAATACACAAGCGGAACGAACCATACTTCTTCTTGACAAACAACACTGGTGCTCCCCACGAGGACGCACTCGGACGGATATAACCTTTTTCGAACAACTCCTCAAGTTAGTTCTTTAATTCCTGCATTTCGGTCGGGGCCATCCGGTACGGTGCCTTCGATATCGGGGACGTACCAGGCTCCAACTCAATCGTGAATTCCACATCTCTCTGTGGAGGCAAACCAGGTAACTCGTCTGGAAAACCATCGGCATATTCCCTCACTACCGGAATATCCATCAACATTACTGATCATTTCTCGGTTTTGGTCATATAGCACCAATAACCAACACACCCCTGACGGAGTAATCTCACTGCTTTCCTCAAGTTAATGACCTTACCAGAACAGCCGGGATTACCTCCCTGAAACACACATTCGACCCCATCGTCTGAAATGATAGTGACCATACGCTTACGGACACTAATGATGGCATCATGACGATCCATCCAATCAATACCCAAGATGACATCGTCTCTCGGCAAATCTACTACGATTAGGTCCGCTAGCCATACACGGCCATGAAGCTGAATCGGATAATTCTGAATCTCACGATTTACGATAATTCATCTACCATCAGGTAGACCAATGACATAAGGCTCACAACTAGTAGCACTACCCAGACGTAGTCTACTCAAACATGACTCGGAAATGAATGAATGAGATGCACCAGTATAAAAAAGGGTACACACAGGTTGAGATAGAATATCGAGTGTACCTGAGATTATTCGGGCCTCTGGATCGTCGGTCTTCTTCATCTCGTAAATTCGGGGCTTGTCGGCCCCCGAACCAGACGCTCCCGTCTGATAGCTCTTGGCTCCGCCTTTGTTAGCTCCTGTCATCTTAAACGACGCTGACTGAGTGGCCTGATTCTGCACCGCTGAATGTCCTGGGGCCTGAGATGACGCCGGAGTGGGTTTAGAGTCCCTTCGGCAAAAACGGGCCCTATGCCCAGCAATTCCACAGTTATGGCACGTGACAGCCTGTTTCAAACATTTGGTGCTGAAATAACCCTGTTCTTCACAGTTGAAACAGGTGACGGCCGAACTGGCCGCTCGTGACTGAGATTCCGCGGGTTTAGGCACCATAGGAGGTCGCTCAGAAAAGGTAGAGCCCGCACGTGGTTTCTTGAAAGTGGCCTGACTGCCGTCAGACTGATTACGGTTCTTAGACTTCTTGCCAACAGATGAAGGTTGTTGCTTAGCAATCTCCTTAGCAGTAAGCTCGTAAGTAAGAGCTTTCTCGATGAATTCGGCCAGAGTGGTGCAATTATGATTAAGCAACTGTAGCCGCATACGAGGTTTCAGCCTCTTGTGAAATACTTGATCTTGTCCGCCTCGAGTGAATGATAGATGAGGCGAACGGAAGAAGTTCCTGAAATTTTTCGGCGATGACAAGAACATCGTCGTCCGCCGAGTGGTCGGGAGTGAGTAATTCGACAATTTAGCCTCCCGAGTGGGCCGATAATACCTCTCCATCATGAGAGTTTTGAACTGATCCCAAGTACATGATCCTTCGGTGGGCTTCAACGACAACCACCAAGAATGTGCGCTTTTACCCTGATAGTAAGCCGCAACTGAAACTTTATGCCCTTCAGGTAAATCCACTATAGCAAATAACTTCTCGAAATGCTCAAGCCAATGAACAATATCCGCCGGCTCAGATGAGCTCTCGGAGGTAGGTGGTCGCTGGTGAGAGATATCGCCAATGATACTGCCTACACCCCTCTCTTGCCTCTGAGGTGGTGGCGGAGGAGCCTGTTGATTTTGATTAGCTGAATTATGCATCGTCTCCATTAGTTGTGCCATCTGAGTCATTTGGGCCATCATGCCCTGCATAAAAGCGAGCGGATCAACCCGAACACCTTCTGACTGAGCTGTGTCCCGGGTACGACTCCCCGATAGTGAATGATCACGTCCAGGTGAATGAGTGGCAGCGTCGCTGCTCGATGAATTAGCATTATTTCTCGCGTTCGCACGTGTATTCACACGAGCTCTCGGGATTCGGCCCACACCACGGCCTCATCCTCCGCGTCCTCTTCTTGCTCTCTCCATACTGAAGTAGGAAAGTCACATGATGATTATATTCCCCGCATGAATATCACATTATGATTATGACATGAGATGATGAAAATGAGCATACACGCTTTAACACAGTGATTACATGAATGATTAACTGAGGTGACATGATTATCTGATGAAATGATTGAAATGATTATCTTGAACAAGTTAACAAGATTAATGATATGATCTTCCAGATCAACAACTGAGTAATGAAATGAATTGAGTGATTAATGAGTTAAAATGACCGTCCTGGTCAAAATGAAAATGATGTTTGAGGATTGTTAACTGATGAATTATGAATGAATGATTATTGCCAGAAATTATACCATGGCGTTAGAAGTCTTACAGTTCTTTCAGTCTGATTGGCTCGGCATCTGCACAGGTCACACGTGACGCGAAAGTCCAATGATACTAGTCCGATGACGATTATTTCAAATGAGACATGACTCGGAAGGTAGTATTCAAAACCACGCTCTGATACCAACTCTGTAACACCCCAAACTAGGCAGATATTACAGTGCCGTGGACCCCTGACTGGGACCCACTAGGCGAATGAAAATGAATGAATTACACAGGGTAAATGTAGTACCGAACCACATTACAACAATAATTACTCCGATGAGGAGTTTCATACAACACATCCAGGATAGTACAGAATACATGTATATTTTATATGGAGATAAAATATACAACACTGAGTGAAATGAGTATTCAAACGGAATGTCTGCAGCGGAATAAATGAAGTAAACATAAATGACTGAAAAGACTGGGGCCCCCTTCTAGTATCATTGGGACTCCTCGCCGTCAACGTGCTCTCCCCGTGCCTTTACCTTGCCATGACCTGAAAAACAATATCCCCAAACGGGCCGCCATACGTAACAACAATCCTCAAGAGTTGAATAAACACAATCATATATATGTTGTATACCACAAGTTCGATCAAAATGAATCGGTTAGATTATAACCCAATCTTGTTGAAAACATACGCAATCAAACATGCTGTATGAATCAACTAACAGTACGGCTCAAAGGGTGGCACCACACTACGCCCGGGATGGAAATGTGTCCGTGCACAAGCCACCAACGAGTATCGATCGAATACACGTGTGTTCTTGTACCTAATCAGTCTCACGAAGCAATCGACTCGTGTGCACAGTCCAATGTGAGGCAACAACCAACACGACTTAAATGTGCCCGACATGAAAATCCTACACATACCAACCGGCACGCCAGTATGACCCGGAATGCCACGATATAACAAAAGTGACATCGAAAATGAATAATGACTCACCGAGATGGAATGATAGTGAAATAAATGACAGCTCAATGAAATGATTGGAACCGTCGTTCCTTGTGACTGAAGTGATTAATTGACAATGACAAGTTTTGATACGGTTAATACAATGATGAATGAGTTATGATTATGAATGAACAACAACAAAAGGAATGAATATCCTTTTAACCGAGTAAGAATTAACTTACACAAAACCGGTGAAAATTATCCTTCCACGAACAACGACTTAATTGAGATATCGGTCGCTCGAACAACCTTGAATAATACAATTACCAACAATCCGTTCAATATACGAATCAAACACGAATATAACGAACTCAAAACGTCGATACGATTAAACCAAGTTCATTGGGGCATAATATCGAACACTTTGTGGCCAAACTTCGATTGTTTAAAACCAAACCTCAAAATACCAACATCAAATCCCCAAGAAGTGTTTCAAACCAACAAAACATCTTCCATACGATCAATAATCCATTATGAATATCCAAAATCGTGATTTCAACAATAATTAATCGAAAACCCCCAAATCCAACTCAATATTCAAAGTGTTCTTGAATAATCCTTCAATAATCCAATGAATAATCAAACATATCCGTAATCATGTGTATATCACTTCATACAACATGATCTTAACATCCAAAACATCATATCTCAATACAAAATCGAAATCCAAGAGGTTTGATGAATATTACCTTTGAAGATCCAAGCACTTCGATCCGAAGAACACGCGTTGGATCAATTATCCGGGCTTCACGATCGAAAGGAGATGAAGAAAATCACACACCCAAGTGATAGATGAAGGAAAATATCCCTCTCAAGCCTCTCTCTCTCGTATGGTTGAAGAAAAGGGAAAAAATGAGCTGAACTCGCTGAAAAAAACGCAATTATAGAGTTGACTGCCGTGTGTGCCGCGGCCCAGCCGAAGTATGCCGCGGCACAGGGCCAAATCTGCCCCCAGTGGTCGGCAGCGTGCCGCGGCCCAAACGAGTGTGCCGCGGCCCCGTCGGCATGTGCCGCGGCACAAGGTACAGAAGGGTTTGGCCGAAAATGCAACACGAGTGTGCCGCGGCCCGGACGGGTGTGCTGCGGCAGTGACTCGTGTAACACCCCAAACTAGGCGGATATTACAGTGCCGTAGATCCCCAACTGGGACCCACCAGGCAAATGAAAATGAATGAATTACACAAGATAAATGTAGTACCGAACTACATTACAACAATAATTACTCCGATGAGGAGTTTAGTTACAACACACCAGGACAATACCGAATACTAGTGTATTTTATATGAAGATAAAATACACAACACTGAATGAAACGGAGTATTCAAATGAAAGTCTGCAGCGGAAAATAAAGGACAATAACATGAATAACTGAAAGATCGGGGCCCCCTACTAGTATCACTGGGACTCCTCGACGTCAGCGTGTTCTCCCCGTACTTTTGCCTTGCCAAGACCTGAAAAACAAAATCCCCAAACGGGGTCAGTTACAAAGAACAACAATCCTCAAGAGTTGAAAATACACAATCATGATTATATCTGAAGTTATGAAAAATCCTGTCGAAACATACGCAATCAAACATGCTATATGAATCAACTAACAGTACGGCTCAAAGGAAATGGCGCCACACTACGCCCGGGATGGAAATGTGTCCGTGCACAAGCCACCAACGATCAATACACGCGTGGTCTTGTACATAATCAGTCTCACGAAACAATCAATCTCGTGTGCACAGTCCAATGTGAGGCCATCAACCAACACACGACTATAATGTGCCCGACATGAAAACCCTACACATACCAACCGGTGTAATATCCGCAATTTTCGATTTTTGGTAAATTTCTTTTTGGCCGGAGTCCGTTTTGACGGCTCGCTCATGACCGTTTCGTCATTCTGAGAATGATGAATTCTACACTTTTTGTCATCCGAGTTCGTTTGGGTGTTGTTTTGTTGAGTTCTGTGCTTTTTAGCGACTTTTTCGCACTTGAGTTCGATTCTTGCGAATCTCGTCCGAAACTGCTGTTTCAAATTTCCCGCAAGTCCGTTTAACTTTGTTAGACGTGTTATGAACTTCGGTTTGGTTATTCGATCACGTATCGTGATTTCCGGGCGTTTTGGGCCATTTTGTAATTTCTTGAAAGTTACGGGTATCCATATCTGTATTTGTCATCTTGACCCTTTTCTTGGTCGCGTATGATTAATTATTGCATTACGTTTTCATCTCGAGTCGTTGATGTCGTCCGCGAACTTTTCGTCGTGTTCGTTCCGTGCGCTTTCGGAAATCGAGGCATCGGGTCGTGGCGCGAGCAATGGCCGGACCGTGTGGCAATCGTCGGAAGTGGGCACCGCCGAAAGGTGCCCGAGCAGTGTATTATGTCGAACAAATCAGACTGTGCCGCGGCACACTTGTCGGGGGCCGCGGCACACTCGTGTGTCTTCCGCGACCAAAACCCAATCAGACTGCAGCCGCGCACACACACAGGCTGTGCCGCGGCACAATGCTAAAACCTGGGAGTAAATTTTCGGCCTGTGCCGCGGCACACGAAGCGGTATTTGCGCAGTCTCGTCCTTATTAGACGAGATCGGTCGTCTCCTCCCCCATTTTTCATCTGCATCGCGAGAGAAGTGAGAGAGAGGGGGAGAACTGCTCAGATTTCTTAACTTGAGGGGCCGATTTTCATCATTTCTCTTCGGTAGTGAAGCCCGGGCAATCAATCTAACGCGCGTTCTACGGATCTTAGTACTCGAATCTTCCAAGGTAATGTTCTAAAACCCTATTTCGATTAATTTGGGGGTTTTGGGATTTTCTTCCGATTAGTTCCGTTTCGTTGGTGGATTCATGACGTATACGATTAATATTGTTAGTATCGTTAGTTTTTCCTACGGATTCATGGATATTTTGTGGATTTTTATGGAATCGAGAGGGTTTGGTTGTGATCCGCCCTCGTTGTTATTTTTGTATGAATATACATGAATCGTAGGCGGGTTTCCGGGTGTATTCCATTTCCATAATCGTTTAGAAGTGGTTGTGATTGTGCTATTCGAATCGTTAGGTTCATTCTCGCTTCCTCGTGGTTGTGCTTGATCCTTCCGTTCCGTTCGTGTCATCGTCTATTTAATCGAGGCAAGTACCCTTATGAACTTACGATCTTGACATAGTAGTTTTGTATGAGAAATTGTGTGTGTGTGTGTATGCTCACTGCGGGTTAGACTCGACGGGGTCTCGGTAGGGTTCCACGAAGCTGTGGGACCGCGAGCTTGCTTTTAACCACCGTGGGTTAGATCCGACGGGTCTCGGCAGGATCCACGGGCTGTGGGTCCGCGGTTAATTGTGGTGCATTTTTACAAATGTGGTTTGATCATTGGCATTTAGGAAATGAGTATTTTGGAACTATGTTTTCTTTATTGCATGCATTACTATATGTGTAAGATGTAAGTTGTTCATCCGTTACTTGTACTAGCGTAATTGCTAACCCCTTTGGGGACCCGTTGTCGGGAAATTCTTGTTATGGATTTCGGTTATGTTCAATGACGAGCGGGCTACTGGATGGTACGAGGATGACGACCAAGGTTGTTGACATCTGCAATTGAGACTTGATATTTCCTACTCTCTCTTTTGATGTGGGTGTTTTCCAAATTGTAAACTTATAGATTGTACTCGCGAGTACTTAGGCTTTTCCTTTCAGATTGTGTTTGGACTTCGTTGGAGTACTGTATTTGTCGGTTGATGTTTATTATGCCGGTTGTACCGGACGTGTTGTTTTATGTTCTTGTTGTTAATAATTGTTTCCTTGCTAACCGAGATGGTTAGTCGAGTGGTGTTTTCTTGTGTTAGCCTGGTGGGTCCCATGTAGGGGTCCACGGCGCTGTAATACACCTCGAATATCTTGGGGGTGTTACAGAAAATGGTATCAGAGCTCTAGGTTTATGGATACCTAGGCTTGTTGGTTATTTGGGTCTAGTTGTGTTTTGTTTTGCACATTGTCACACCGTTGCCGGCATCTCAGTACATCCAGTGCTCGTAAGTTTTCCTTAATCGATTCTCTTGTTTTATCGTATTGAAATTCCACTTCTTGAACTGTGATTGCCTCTCTCGTACTTATCATCGAGTTGTTTCTCGATCCATCCGGTTTGTGTACTTTTGATTTTTGTATTGCGCCGTCCTTTATCTCTCTGGAATATGTGCGCCGTTCTGGGCTTGACCGTTTGTCGTTTTGCGAGCCATCCATCGCTAAACTTCCTAGCATTGGTGGGATCGTGGGTGATCGAAAGATCCGAGTTTTGCTCCGTGGTATATTGTGAGAGGGCTTGACTCTCTAGTCTTTTGTTGTATGATGGAATCTGTGTTTGGTAATTGCGATATACTAAGTGTATGTTGAGCCGAATGTACCGATGAGTTGGACACCGAAGGGTGCAGTATAAGGTAGAAGTTTTGAACATTGATATGTTCCGGTATAGGTATTGATGGCAGAGTTGTTGAGAAACTCACATAGCTGGTTTCGACATACGTCCAAATCGGTGATCTTTGGTTACGTTGTTAAACTTGAAGAGATAGTTTGACATATGCTTGGAATTGGTATTTCCTAGTTGCGCTTTTTGAACTGGTGATTTTTGAATGTCGTATATGAGTGTGTCCGGGAATTGTTGGTACTTGGCTAATTATTGTTATTTACAACCAACGTGTTTCTATTAATAATAATACATGCGGCGTGCATGCTTGAAAATTTCATAGACTTGATCGTATTGTGGGTTTTTGAAAAGTGACATGAATTTGGGCGAGCCAGCCTTGTATCTTCAAATAAAACCTTGTGTCGGTATTTAAAGGTTGTGTTTAAAAGTGTTTTAGGACATTTTATAAAATGCTACCGCTGTTAAGCCCTTGTCGTGTTTGAAAGGGTCTTGAAAACGATTTTTTTTAACTTATTGGTTTTATTTTCGAATAACTAGAGTATACGATTTTAAAATCAGATTAGCCTGGGGAAACCTAGGTTGTCGAGTCCAGTTGTGTTTGTTGAGTTTTGTCTTGTCGGATTTTGTCTGACTTAGTCACATCACGACGCGTCGTTTGAGATCATTGGCCGTGATTAGTATCGAGGGGTGGTCGTCACTTACGTGCGACCTATGGGTGTTAAACTCCCTTCCTTGTGTTGTGCCTCGCGTGACACGAGTTAATTGTATGATTAGTCGTTGAATGATGGAATCCTTCTGTGGATTTTGATTTCACGATATGTGTTTATTAGACTCTCGTATTTGGTTTATATGAGGAGTGTCGTCACTGCTGATGTATTTTCGAACCGCATTTTATCCGCTGTGTGAGTTCTTTCAAAACGACTTTTGGTATTTTGCAAACTGAGTTTTATTTCGTAAAACCGATTCCTTGAATCAAGTTTTGGCATTTTGGCCTTGAATATTTCATGATGGTTTCACAAATGATTTTGTGAGCTTTGGAAAAATATTACCGTCATTGGTCTTTTTAGCATTTTCGAAATGACATGAGAAATTGTGCTTAGCCTAGTAAATCCTTGTGAGAAAGGTTTACGGCCTGAAATTTTCTCTGATGTGTTCTGTTGTTGTCTCTGTGGGTCGTTAGCGCACGCTACGCTTTGCAGCTAGCGCGCGCAAGAGTGCGTTGGTAGCACGCTAAGGGGAGGATAGCGCACGCTACCTGGTAGTTCAGGGCAGTCCATGAGCTACTGGACTGGGCCTGAAGTTCTCGTTAGCGCACGCTAACAGTGTATTTTTTTGGTCAGGAGTTTTGTTTGGTGCCGTGATAGCGCACGCTAACCTTAATGATTAGCGCACGCTAATTGTGTCCAGTATAAATACTGGACGCCAGTCTAGAAGTTGCATTTTTCTTCATTCCTTCTCCTTCCTCCATGAGTTTGAGACGTAGCGACTCGGTTTCGCATCTGGGCTGATTTTTCTTCCATCCAAAGGTGTTTTGGAGTATCCTAGATGATTTTTAACATCATCTAATCCATTGTTCTTCGCCGAATCCAGGCAATTTTTCTTGTATCCCTAGAGTTGACTTTTTGGAGTTTTGTTCTTGACGTCGTTTTCCATCCAGTTTTGATAAACCAATTGTTGTTTTAACGATGTTGTTAAACATATCCCGAGGATTGTATATTACTGTCGTGATTTTGAGCGATTTAATGCGTGTGATATGATGTGTTTAAGTGAATGTTGATACGTGCGAATTTTGGGCATTTTGGCCTATTGTACTTTTGAAAAACCTTGAGTATCTTAGAAAATAAAACCCGAGACGTACTTTTAAAATGAATTATTTTCTCACAGTGCTCTCAAGATGCCTACTAGTGCTACGCTATGTTTCAAAATTATTCTACTTTGAGGATCAAAATATTTTGAGATATTTCTAATGATTTAGAAACGCATTCGTTTAGACCCGAAGGTCGAAATAGCTGAAAAGTTTTAATTTAACGAAAGGTGTCTTCATTTTTTTTATTTATTAAACGCAAGATAACTTCTTTTAAAAGTCTCGATGACGATGTTTGTACTACTTTTTGATATATGATACTCAACATCAACTGACGCTTGCAAGTTATTTTCAAAAGATGGTTTTCGTTTTTAAAACCTATCATTCCTATTTGTGGTCCGGGAATATATGCGTAATGTTCGTGCTATCGTTAGGGTGTTAACCCCCGAGTTGTTGTTGAATTGGCGGTGTGAGCGTTGAGTGGTTCGCCACACAGTCGTCGTGGTAGCCTCTGTGAGGGGTGTGATATTGGTATTGGATGTTGTCGCCTCGTAGCGGTTTATGCGTTATCGCACATATGCGAGCTGTTAGAGCTCGGGTTGGTATGATTGTGTGCATCGGTGATTGTTCCGCGTCGTGTCGATTGCTTGTTATATTGTTACCTTGGTTCCGTTGTTGTGAGTTTCGGGAGCGAGGTCAAAGGTAATACCCGTACTATTTTGACTTCTATATCTTCTCTTTCTCCAGTCTATCGATTCGCTCGTGTTCATTGATACCTTCTGAACTCGATCTATACCTTGGTTTCACTATTCGAACGAGCTATAATCTGGTTTTGAGTCGATCTGGTTATCGCTGTGGCTTTTCCGAATCCGGTTCGACTATTGTGAATCTTGTTCGGAGGTAACATCTTTTGGTTCTAATAGTTCTTTTATTCAAGGGGATCGGATTTTGAACTTCTGTATTTTCGGCTCTATCAACTCGTTTATGCTCGTTAACATTTCTGAACTTTCCCTATCCCTTGCTTTTGTTGATCGAACGAGGGTGGTATTATTTCGGAATGACTCGTTTGTCGTTGTGACTTTTCAATCGCTATTCCATTTCCTGTGGATCTTATGGGAATGCACGTCTTGCTGTTCTCACCAGGTTATCCTAGGAGTTGTTGTTTGAATTTTATTACCCTACGTGTTTCGGACATGATCGTTCGATTTTTGTTGTCTCAATCGTTGTGTGTTCAGTTTTTGTTCCCGTTCGTGATTGTTGAGCGTTTAGGCTCCTTCGTAATTCCCTTAAGCTCGGGAAATTAGTCTCGTTTTCGATCTTCCAATCTTTAGGCGGTGGAATTCCGTATTTGTTCAGCGTTTGGCTCGCATTTTGTTTGATGAACCGTTGGGTTGGTCAATCATATTGATTTTCGTTCGTTGTGTTTTGTGATTGCTCGGATAATTGACTTGATTGTATTATCCGTTTAATGACGCTTGTCACTCGTTGATTTTATTATGTCTCTACCGGTGATGTCGTGTTAGTCGCCCTAGAGCGTATTTTCTAGCCATATGTCTCTTTGCGTTCCTTGCAGCGTTTCACCGTCGGGCGCGAGTCTTCGGTTTTTTGTATCTCGTCGAGTTTTCTTGGCAAGGGATATTGCTTCTCCCTACTTATTTTAAGTTTCGGGACGAAACTTCTTTTAAGGAGGGTAGAATGTAATATCCGCAATTTTCGATTTTTGGTAAATTTCTTTTTGGCCGGAGTCTGTTTTGACGACTCGCTCATGACCGTTTCGTCATTCTGAGAATGATGAATTCTACACTTTTTGTCATCCGAGTTCGTTTGGGTGTTGTTTTGTTGAGTTCTGTGCTTTTTAGCGACTTTTTCGCACTTGAGTTCGATTCTTGCGAATCTCATCCGAAACTGCTGTTTCGAATTTCCCGCAAGTCCGTTTAACTTTGTTAGACGTGTTATGAACTTCGGTTTGGTTATTCGATCACGTATCGTGATTTCCGGGCGTTTTGGGCCATTTTGTAATTTCTTGAAAGTTACGGGTATCCATATCTGTATTTGTCATCTTGACCCTTTTCTTGGTCGCGTATGATTAATTATTGCATTACGTTTTCATCTCGAGTCGTTGATGTCGTCCGCGAACTTTTCGTCGTGTTCGTTCCGTGCGCTTTCGGAAATCGAGGCATCGGGTCGTGGCGGCTGAGCAGCTGGCCGGACCGGTGTGGCATCGCTTGAAGTCTTTGGGCACCGGCAGCGGCAGCCAGTGTATTATGTCGAACAAAGCATCGTGTGCCGCGGCACACCTATCCGTGCCGCGGCACAGTGCGAGCAGGCCGCGCACACCTATCCGTGCCGCGGCACACTCGTGTGTCTACCGCGACCAAAACCCAAATGTACCGTGTGCCGCAGCACACGCAGGTTGTGCCGCGGCACAATGCTAAAACCTGGGAGTAAATTTTCGGCCTGTGCCGCGGCACACTTCGGCTGTGCCGCGGCACACGAAGCGGTATTTGCGCAGTCTCGTCCTTATTAGACGAGATCGGTCGTCTCCTCCCCCATTTTTCATCTGCATCGCGAGAGAAGTGAGAGAGAGGGGGAGAACTGCTCAGATTTCTTAACTTGAGGGGCCGATTTTCATCATTTCTCTTCGGTAGTGAAGCCCGGGCAATCAATCTAACGCGCGTTCTATGGATCTTAGTACTCGAATCTTCCAAGGTAATGTTCTAAAACCCTATTTCGATTAATTTGGGGGTTTTGGGATTTTCTTCCGATTAGTTCCGTTTCGTTGGTGGATTCATGACGTATACGATTAATATTGTTAGTATCGTTAGTTTTTCCTACGGATTCATGGATATTTTGTGGATTTTTATGGAATCGAGAGGGTTTGGTTGTGATCCGCCCTCGTTGTTATTTTTGTATGAATATACATGAATCGTAGGCGGGTTTCCGGGTGTATTCCATTTCCATAATCGTTTAGAAGTGGTTGTGATTGTGCTATTCGAATCGTTAGGTTCATTCTCGTCGGATCCTCGTGGTTGTGCTTGATCCTTCCGTTCCGTTCGTGTCATCGTCTATTTAATCGAGGCAAGTACCCTTATGAACTTACGATCTTGACATAGTAGTTTTGTATGAGAAATTGTGTGTGTGTGTATGCTCATCAGGGTTAGACTCGACGGGGTCTCGGTAGGGTTCCACGAAGCCGTGGGACCGCGAGCTTGCTTTTAACCACTGTGGGTTAGATCCGACGGGGTCTCGGCAGGATCCACGAAGCCGTGGGTCCGCGGTTAATTGTGGTGCATTTTTACAAATGTGGTTTGATCATTGGCATTTCCTAAATGAGTATTTTGGAACTATGTTTTCTTTATTGCATGCATTACTATATGTGTAAGATGTAAGTTGTTCATCTGGTTACTTGTACTAGCGTAATTGCTAACCCCTTTGGGGACCCGTTGTCGGGGAAATTCTTGTTATGGATTTCAGGTTATGTTCAGTCAGACGAGCGGGCGCTGGGATGGTACGAGGATGTCGGCCAAGGTTGTTGACATGTGCAATTGAGTCTTGTTATTTCCTACTGTCTCTTTTGATGTGGGTGTTTTCCAAATTGTAAACTTATAGATTGTACTCGCGAGTACTTAGGCTTTTCCTTTCAGATTGTGTTTGGACTTCGTTGGAGTTACTGTATTTGTCGGTTGATGTTTATTATGCCGGTTGTACCGGACGTGTTGTTTTATGTTCTTGTTGTTAATAATTGTTTCCTTGCTAACCGAGATGGTTAGTCGAGTGGTGTTTTCTTGTGTTAGCCTGGTGGGTCCCATGTAGGGGTCCACGGCGCTGTAATACACCTCGAATATCTTGGGGGTGTTACAACCGGCACGCCAGTATGACCCGGAATGCCACGATATAACAAAAGTGACATTGAAAATGAATAATGACTCACCGAGGTGGAATGGTAACGAAATAAATGACTGCTCAATGAAAAGATTGGAACCGTCGTTCCTTATGACTGAAACGAGTAATTGATAACAACAAGTTTTGATTATAATGATGAATGAGTTATGATTATGAATGAACAACAACAAAAGGTATGAATATCCTTTTAACCGAGTAAGAATTAACTTACACAATACCGGTGGCAATTATCCTTCCATGAACAACGTCCTAATTGAGATATTGGTCGCTCGAACAACCTTGAATTATACAATATCCAACAATCCGTTCAATATATGAATCAAACACGAATATAACGAACTCAAAACGTCGATACGATTAAACTAAGTTCATTGGGGCATTATATCGAATACGTTGTATCCAAACTCCGATTGTTTACAATCAAACCTCGATATACCAATATCAAAATCCCCAAGAAGTGTTTCAAACCAACAAAACATCTCCAATACGATCAATAATCCGTTATGAATATCCAAAAATGTGATTATAACAACAATTAGTCGAAAATCCCCAATTCCAACTCGATTTTCAAGGTGTTCTTGAATAATTCCTCAATAATCCAATGAATCCTTATACAAACTCATAATCATATACATATCCCTTCATATAACATGATTATAACGTCCAAAACATAATATCTCAACACAAAATCGAAGTCCAAAGTGTTGAAGAATTTACCTCTTGAAGATCCAACCAATTCGATCCGATGAAAACGTGTAAAAACGACAATCCAAGCTTCCCAAATGATTGAAGGTGATGAAAAATACACACTCAAATGATAATTGATGAAGAAATCTCTCCCTCAAGTTATTCTCTCTCGGTTGTAGGTGAAGAAGATGGAAAAAAATGGAAGAAATGAGCTGAAATGCTCAAAAAATGAATTTATAGGGGTTGACTCGGCGGACTCGGCTCGACACGACATGTCGCGCGGCGCAGCGGGCCGGGTGGACTCGACCGTGTCCTGCATGACACGGTCGCGCGCGAAGGGGCCTACCGATAGTGACCCGTCCGCGGCGCCGGCATTGACTCGACCGTGTCTGGCACACGGCGGGCCTCTGGCGACAGTTACGGCCTATCCGGAAGGGTGCTACTCGGCCGTGCCAGACGACACGGTCGGGTCCTGAGGCAGACACTTCGGCATTATCCGGACGAGTACGGCACGGGCCGTGTCGGACGACACGGCCGAGTTCGTTCGGCAGTGATCGGCCAACAACTGAAAAGTGAGCGGTTGAGCTAAAACGACCATAACTCTCTCGTCTGGACTCCGATTGACTCACCGTTTGAACCATTCGAAAGCTAACTCGATGCTCTATACTATTGCAAAGATTTAGAATTTTTGGAGTTACCAAAAATTAATGGTGATCTAACAAAGTCGAACTCATATGAGGAAAGTTGAAACAATGAACAATAATGATACACAACTCGAAGTTTTAACGAACGGTGAACACGGGTGAATGAACATGATTGATGAATGATTATAAATGAGTGAAAATCCACTGAGTGACAATCACCGAATGAATTTACTGAATGATAATGACTGAATTACAACTGGGTATTACATACACCCCCCCTTAAAAGAGTTTCGTCCCCGAAACTAAGGGTCAAACAACTCGGGATAACTCTCTCGCATACTATCCTCGGTTGCCAAGTAGCCTTTTCGACTCCGTGTCTAGACCACTGAATCTTGACCAAAGGAATCGACTTATTTCTCAACTGTTTGATTTGCCGCTCTAAGACTCGTATAGGACGCTCCTCATATGAATGGTCATCTACGATCTCGATTTCGTCGAACTGAAGTATGTGACTCGGGTCGGCAACATACTTCCGCAACTGAGAGACATGAAACACATTATGAATTCGGCTCAACGCCGGAGGTAACGCCAATCGATAAGCTAACTCGCCTACTCGATCCAAAATTTCAAACGGTCCAATGAATCTTGGGCTCAACTTCCCCCGTTTTCCGAAACGAAAAAAAATACCTCGACTTGGGGATACCTTGACCAACACGTGGTCACCCGTCTCGAACTCTAGTGGTCGACGACGATTATCTGCATATGATTTCTGTCGACTCTGAGCTGTCAACAAATGACTCTTGATCAAAGCTACCTTCTCCCGGGCGGCTATAAGCATATCGGGTTCGGTGCCGATTGATTCTGACAAGTCATCCCAACACAAGGGAGATCGACAACGACGACCGTACAAGGCCTCGTAAGGTGCCATCTTAATGGAAGCATGCCAACTATTATTATACGTGAACTCGAACAGTGGTAGTTGGGCTTCCCAATCGTCCTTCCAATCGAGGACGCAAGCCCTCCACATGTCCTCTAATGTCTGAATAGTTCTCTCTGATTGTCCGTCGGACTGAGGATGAAAGGCGGTACTGAGATTGAGCTGAGTTCCCATAGCACGATGAACTGATTTCCAAAAATGAGACACAAATCGTACGTCACGATCGGAAACGATACTCTTAGGAGTACCGTGCAGTCTTACTACCTCCTTGATGAATAACTGGGCCAGTCTCTCGGGACCCCACGTATCCTTGATCTCAAGGAAATGAGCTGATTTAGTTAAGCGGTCCACAATCACCCAGATCGTATTCATGCCACAACGACTCGTCGGCAAACTCGTGATGAAATCCATAGAAATGTATTCCCACTTCCACTATGGAATAGGAAGAGGTTTTAACATACCTGTCGGTCGCTGATGTTCAATCTTGACTTGTTGACAGGTTAAGCATCTCGAAACAAATTCTGCGACTTCTCGCTTCATATTACTCCACCAGTAATTTTGTTTCAAGTCCTTGTACATCTTGCTGGACCCCGGATGAACAGGATAAGGGGTAGCATGAGCTTCTCTCAAAATAGAGTTTTTCAACTCGTCATTCGCCGGTACACAACCGGTTCTTAAACCTCAAAAGTCCATCCTCGTGGACCACGAATCCAGGGGCTTTCCCCTGAGCCACATCTTCACGGATGCGCAACAATGCTGGGTCTGAACCCTGATTCTCCCTGATTGCATCCTTAAGAGATGATGAAATCTCTAACATATAAAGCTGTCCCTGAACTCGCTGAAGCCAGACCTCGATCTCGGGTCTAAGGAATTCCTGCTGAAGCTCCTTCTGAACTGTTAAACGAGCAAGCATCTGCTCCTGAACGGACTTACGACTCGAGGCGTCGGCGACAACGTTCGCCTTGCCCGGGTGGTAAAGGATATCGATATCAAAATCTTTGATTAATTCCAACCACCGTCTCTGTCGCATATTTAACTCCTTCTGAGTAAATATATACTTTAAACTCTTATGATTGGTGAATATCTGACAGATAACGCCATAAAGATAATGACGCCAAATCTTCAAAGCGAACACCACGACTGCTAGCTCCAGGTCGTGGGTTGGATAATTAACCAGCTAATCCGAGGAAACATCGGATTTCCTTAACATCTTTCGGAGGTTGCCAATCTCGGATAGCCTCCGTCTTCTGAGGGTCGACACGAACTCTGGCAGATGAAATTACATGCCCGAGAAAGTCACTTCGGACCTCCAGAACTCATATTTGGAAAACTTTCCATAAAGTTGTTCTCGTCTCAACACGTCGAGAACCTGATGAAGATGAACCTCGTGTTCCTCTCGGCTACGAGAATAAATCAAAATGTCGTCGATGAAGACAACAACAAACTGATCCAAAAAGTCGATGAAAACCCGATTCATTAACTCCATGAATACCGCAGGTGCAATAGTTAGCCCGAACGGCATAACTACGAACTCATAATGACCATAGCGTGTACGAAACGCTGTCCTCGCGATCTCCGACTCTCGAATCCGCAACTGGTGATATCCAGATCTTAAGTCGATCTTGGAAAATACTGAAGCTCCCTGAAGTTGATCTAAAAGATCATCAAGACGGGGTAAAGGATACTACTCTTGATCATCACCCTGTTCAACTCCTGGTAATTAATACACACACGAGACGAGCCATCCTTCTCCTTGACAGATCACACTGGTGCTCCACACGGGGACGCAATCGGTCGAAGATGACCTTCCTCGAACTATTCCTCAAGTTGAATCTTCAACTCCTGCATTCTGGTCGGGGCCATCCGATACGGTGCCTTCGATAAAGGGGACGACTGCCCAACTCACTCCCGAATTCCCTTACTCTATGTGAAGGAAACCGATAACTCGCGGAAATACATCGTCAATCGATGACAATGATACCACGAATGATTGAACATTTCGATTGCCCTAGAATGGTCAATCGATAAAAGAGGTACCAATAATGATTGAACAACTCGATTGCCTTAGAAAGGTCAATCGATGAAGATGATACAATGAATGTTTGAATAACTCGATTGTCTTAGAAAGGCCAATCGATGGAAATGATGGAATGAATGATTGAATAACTCGATTGCCCTAGAAAGGCCAATCGATGGAAATGATACAATGAATGATTGAATAACTCGATTGCCCTAGAAAGGCCAATCGATGAAAATGATACAATGAATGATTGAATAACTCGATTGCCTTAGAAAGGCCAATCGATGAAAATGATATAATGAATGATTGAATGACTCGATTGTCTTAGAAAAGCCAATCGATGGAAATAATACAAGGAATGATTGAATAACTCGATTGCCCTAGAAAGGCCAATCGATGAGAATGATACAATGAATGATTGAATAGTTCGATTGCGGAATTTCTCTGCTTTCGCCATAATAAAAATTCTACTGGAACAACGGGGATTACTTCCCTGAAGCACACATTCGACAACCAACGACGGAAAGATAGCAACCAAACGCTAACAAACATTGAGGATAGTATCAAGACGGTTAAACCAACTAATACCGAAAATTACATCGTCCTAAGATAAGTTCACCACGATTAGATCTATCAACCAATCGCGGTCATTAAGCTTAATTCGGTATGATTCCGAAAATTCTTCCATCGTCAGGTAGACCGATGGTATGAGGTCCACAAGCAATAGGACTATCCCGAGATAAGTCTATTCAAGCATGATTCGAAAATGAATGAATGTGGTGTACCAGAATCAAAAGGTACACACAAGTTGAAATAAAATTACGAGTATACCTGAAATCATTCGTGCCACCGGATCGTCGATCCTCCTCATCATATGAATCTGGGACTTGCCGGTCCCCGTACCGGACGCTCCCGTCTGATAAATACGAGCTCCAACTCTATTTGCTTCCATTGTCTTAAACGACGATGACAAAGCAGTCTGATTCTGAAACGCTGGTTGCTTCGGGGCCTGAGATGACGCCGGAGCCGACTTGGAGTCCTTTCGGCAAAAACGGGCCTTATGCCCAAAATTCCCACAATTATAGCACGTGATAGACGGTTTCAGACACTCAGTGCTGAAATGACCCGGCGTTCCACAATTGAAACAGGTGATGGACGAACTGGCCGCTCGGGAATGAGATCCCGCACGATTATGCGCCGTAAGAGGTCGCTCAGAAACGATAGGACTCACACGAGGCTTCTTGAAGGTTGACTGACCGCCTTCGGATTGATTACGCTTCGTTGATTTCTTGCTGACAAATGAAGGTTGTTGTTCAGCACTTTCCTTAGCAGCTGGCTCATACGGGAGAGTTCTCTCGATTAATCCGGTCAGAGTGGCGCAATGATGATTGAGCAACTGCACATGGGTCATCATGGCCTGCATAAAAATGAGTGGATCAAAACGAACATCTTCTGATCGAGCGAGTCCAGGCACGATTTCCCGGCGGAGTGATTATTTCTCGGGTTTCGGTCACCGCGCCTCTCCCCGTGCATCCTGACGATTCTCTCCATATCAAGTAGGAAGGTCGCATAATGATTATATTTCCCGCATGATTAGCACGTTATGATTATGTCATGAGATGATGAAAATGAGTATACATGCTCTAACTTAGTGATTATATGAATGATTTACTGAAGTTACATGATTATCTGATGAAATTCTTGAAATGATTATCTTGAATAACTTAACAAGATTGATAATATGATCATCCAGTTGACAACGAGTAATGAAATGAATTGAGTAATTAATGAGTTAACATGATCGTCGTGATTATTAACTGAGTAATGAAATGAATTAAGTGATTGATGAGTTAATATGATCGTCCCGATCATAATGAATGCTGATGTTTGAGGATTGTTAAATGATGAATGATGAATGAATGACTATTGCCAGAAATTATACCATGGCGTTAGAAGTCTTACAGTTCTTTCGGTCTGATTGGCTCGGCATCTGCACAGGTCACACGTGACGCGAAAGTCCAATGATACTAGTCCGATTACGATGATTTCAAATGAGACATGACTTGGAGGGTAGTATTCAAAACCACTCTCCGATACCAACTCTGTAACACCCCAAACTAGGCGGATATTACAGTGCCGTAGATCCCCAACTGGGACCCACCAGGCAAATGAAAATGAATGAATTACACAAGATAAATGTAGTACCGAACTACATTACAACAATAATTACTCCGATGAGGAGTTTAGTTACAACACACCAGGACAATACCGAATACTAGTGTATTTTATATGAAGATAAAATACACAACACTGAATGAAACGGAGTATTCAAATGAAAGTCTGCAGCGGAAAATAAAAGACAATAACATGAATAATCAAAGATCGGGGCCCCTACTCGTATCACTGGGACTCGACGCCGCGTGTTCTCCCGTACTTTTGCCTTGCCAAGACTCGAAAACAAAATCCCCAAACGGGCCGATAAAGAACAACAATCCTCAAGAGTTGAAAATACACAATCATGATTATATCTGAAGTTATGAAAAATCCTGTCGAAACATACGCAATCAAACATGCTATATGAATCAACTAACAGTACGGCTCAAAGGAAATGGCGCCACACTACGCCCGGGATGGAAATGTGTCCGTGCACAAGCCACCAACGATCAATACACGCGTGGTCTTGTACCTAATCAGTCTCACGAAACAATCAATCTCGTGTGCACAGTCCAATGTGAGGCCATCAACCAACACACGACTATAATGTGCCCGACATGAAAACCCTACACATACCAACCGGCACGCCAGTATGACCCGGAATGCCACGATATAACAAAAGTGACATTGAAAATGAATAATGACTCACCGAGGTGGAATGGTAACGAAATAAATGACTGCTCAAAGAAAAGATTGGAACCGTCGTTCCTTATGACTGAAACGATTAATTGATAACAACAAGTTTTGATTATAATGATGAATGAGTTATGATTATGAATGAACAACAACAAAAGGTATGAATATCCTTTTAACCGAGTAAGAATTAACTTACACAATACCGGTGGCAATTATCCTTCCACGAACAACGTCCTAATTGAGATATCGGTCGCTCGAACAACCTTGAATTATACAATATCCAACAATCCGTTCAATATACGAATCAAACACGAATATAACGAACTCAAAATGTCGATACGATTAAACTAAGTTCATTGGGGCATTATATCGAATACGTTGTATCCAAACTCCGATTGTTTACAATCAAACCTCGATATACCAATATCAAAATCCCCAAGAAGTGTTTCAAACCAACAAAACATCTCCAATACGATCAATAATCCGTTATGAATATCCAAAATGTGATTATAACAACAATTAGTCGAAAATCCCCAATTCCAACTCGATTTTCAAGGTGTTCTTGAATAATTCCTCAATAATCCAATGAATCCTTATACAAACTCATAATCATATACATATCCCTTCATATAACATGATTATAACGTCCAAAACATAATATCTCAACACAAAATCGAAGTCCAAAGTGTTGAAGAATTTACCTCTTGAAGATCCAACCAATTCGATCCGATGAAAACGTGTAAAAACGACTATCCAAGCTTCCCAAATGATTGAAGGTGATGAAAAATACACACTCAAATGATAATTGATGAAGAAATCTCTCCCTCAAGTTATTCTCTCTCGGTTGTAGGTGAAGAAGATGGAAAAAAATGGAAGAAATGAGTAAATGCTCAAAAATGAATTTATAGGGGTTGACTCAGATTTCGACCCGCCCGCCTCGACACACGCGCGGCGCGCGCACTGGCGAGGACTCGACCGTGTCCTCGCATGACACGGTCGCGGCGCGAAGGGGCCTACCGAGCAGTGACCCGTCGCGGCGCGGCATTGAATCGACCGTGTCTGGCACACGGCCGGCCTCTGGCGACAGTTACAGCCTATCCGGAAGGGTGCGACTCGGCCGTGCCAGACGACACGGTCGGGTCCTGAGGCAGACACTTCGGCATTATCCGGACGAGTACGGCACGAACCGTGTCGGACGACACGGCCGAGTTCGTTCGGCAGTGATCGGCCAACAACTGAAAAGTGAGCGGTTGAGCTAAAACGACCATAACTCTCTCGTCCGGAATCCGATTGACTCACCGTTTGAACCATTGGAAAGCTAACTCGATGCTCTATACTATTGCAAAGATTTAGAATTTTTGGAGTTACCCAAAATTAATGGTGATCTAACAAAGTCGAACTCATATGAGGAAAGTTGAAACAATGAACAATAATGATACACAACTCGAAGTTTTAACGAACGGTGAACACGGGTGAATGAACATGATTGATGAATGATTATAAATGAGTGAAAATCCACTGAGTGACAATCACCGAATGAATTTACTGAATGATAATGACTGAATTACAACCGGGTATTACAACTCGGCAGTGTGCTGCGGCCCTGCCGGCATGTGCCGCGGCACAAGGTACAGAGTGCTCGGCCAAAAACTGGAAAATGTGTGTGCCGCGGCGCACACTCCTTGTGCCGTGGCCCACACTGTTAGGCGTATTTTTATGCGCTTGTTTATCATTATTCTATGTCCATCTTGAGCCTAATTCAGCATAAATGAGCTTTTAATGCACTATTTTTATATGTTTTGCAGGAAATCAGAGTCCGAAAGCCAAAACGATGAAAAACGGGCGAAAACAGCAGTTTTTGGTCATGAGCCGCGGCACAAACCAAGTGAGCCGCGGCACACGAAGACAACCAGCGAGCCCCCGAGCAAACTGTACTCTGAGCCGCGGCACAGCCTAAGTGAGCCGCGACCCAGAAGGAAATTGTCGCGCCCAGGTTTTAATCTGCGCCCCGTGAGCCGCGGCACAGATTAAGTGAGCCGCGGCACACGGGGCGGTTTTGGTGTGCTCCACGCGGGTTTGGGCCGTTTTGAAGCCGGTTCTCGACCTAATCACACGGACGCATTTTGGAGGCTGAGGACGACTATAAATAAGCATCATAGGGCTGAAGAAAGAGGGATGGATCAGATCGGAACTAGGAGGTGGATCGCTAGCTAGGGCGAAGAACACAAGGAGGAGATTTGTGGGGCAACGACAAGACCACGGATCCCTACGGTTTTTCCGCATCTATATTTTCTAGATCTATTCGAGTAGGATTTTGATTGTAGCCGATTTCATGACGGTTTGATTATTTATTATTATTTCGATTTACTCGTTATTCTATTGAGTTGGATTCTTCTTACTGTTCTTAATGCTTTTTAATTGTCTGGCCAATAGTTAATTTGTTTTGAATGTCTTTATGGATTCGGGAGATGAAATTTAGGCATAGTTCTTGTGAGACGAATCATAATTTTCGTGAGATAGGGATATATTCATGGAATTATGAAGCCTATTTATTGTGGGAATTCTTGAACTGTTTTAGCTATTAATTATCTAATTCGAATAGGGATATATCGGGTTCATAATTTGTAGTATTTTCTATCGACCTTGGGAAAGGTTTTAGAATAATTTAGGAATTCCTGGCTTACAATCAATTGAATAAAAGTGAATTGAATTGAATAAATATCATTCCTGATTGTTTGAGGTGAAAATCATAATCCTACGCCCTTATTAGTATTATTACTATTTGTACTATTATTTATTTTCTGCAATTAGTTTAGGTATAAACTCCGTATAATTGTTCTTCAAATAAAATTACGAGTTGACTACATTTTGGTACTTAGTGAAATCAGTCCTCGAGGGAACGATACTTTACTTATCACTTTATTACTTGTTGACACCGTGCACTTGCGGCATAGTGTGAGGGATTTCCTCACAACAAGTTTTTGGCGCCGTTGCCGGGGACTGAGTTTTCGCTAATATCAATACCAAGCGACACTAATTTTAATTTGAAGTTTTTTTCTTTAGTCTCTATATTTTTATTTTCTTCATTATATTTTCCTTTGAGTATCGTGGCCCTTGGCATTTCATAAATTTTGATGTTCTTAATAATTTGCCAAATAGGGTCAGTCAGCCCCCTCCCCCGAAACAAAAGACCATGCTTGAACAATGTGTAGACGTTCTCAAAAATCCTGATAGTACCCTTTTTGAGCTAGAATGTGCACGTCGTGGTCTTGAGATTCACTATGGTTGTATTCCAGCTCATATATTTAGTAGTGAAGTTGAGGGGGAGGTTGAGAAGAAAGACATGCTAAGTCTTAGGGTCGATTTCCCAGCACCCGATAATTACATAAAATGTGTTGAGCCTGTAGAAGAAGTTACCATTGATGATGTTTCCCAAGAAATTTCATTAAATTGTCATCAAACTTCGACTAATAAGGTGAACACTTATGTGCCTAAAATTTTATTAACGGTGCCACGCATAATTTTTCCTAAATCCATAATGGGAGAAATTGACCCCATCACTTCTGATTTTGTTGAGGCTGATTCTTCGAGTTCTAATGAGGTTGTTCATGATAAGTCTTTATTATTTACCCATTCGAACTCTGCTTATTTTTCATGCCTTATCATTATTATACTCTTCCATCATTTTTTGGTTGTCCTCATAATTATTCTTATTCATTATTTTTGGCAACCGGGCATGAGCCAAAGCCTCCCTTATGGAATAAGAGGCTTATAGATTGCAAGAAGGGGGCATTTGGCAATCTCCCTAGAAAAAAGCCACGTTAAACTCTTTTTTCCACGTCGTGCTCAAGACATAAAATAGAGCGCTTGATGGGAGGCAACCCATCATTTTTACTTGCTTTCTAGATAGTTGTTTTTATTTGATTTTTTGTTTGTAAGTTTTCTTTATTTTGTTATTTCGTTTGGATTCGTGTATTCTTGTTGGCCTCCATTTCTCTAATATAATTTTTTAACCCCAAATGAGTTATTATCCTTCATATTCTAGTCCTTCTCGATTTAATGTCTATTGTTATTTCATGACTAGAGACCAAGTTTGGGGGTCCCTCGTGATGTTGAGCGTTATTGGATGTATGGACAGTCGATTCCACTCGGACATGTGCTGGCTTTCAAGAAGACATTTGGAATAAGTTTCACTTTTCCTTATCTCTTTTATTTTCACATGAGTTTTATTATGGATGATTTTATGTGTAGTGGAATTGATTTTCTTGGTTATAAATTGCGATGTCATCATTGCTTTACTTTTCATGAATTTTTCGTGCTTCCATGTGTAAAACTGATGTTACGATACTGATTTCTCTTGGTAGAAACGGTTGAGTTTAGTCGAGTTATAGTCAGCGATTTCTGTTTCCATTGAGTATTCAATTAGGTCTGAAATTTTATCGTTTTTGTAGAAATCCTAGCAGATAAGAAAGGAGACATACGTGTTTTCAAATCACCGTTTATACGCTTGGTTAAACTTTTCGTGTAGCTAGTCGTCCAGTAATATGAGTCTTGTTGGCACTTGAATTGAATTTAGAGTCGGACAGTTTCTCCCAAACAAGTCGAGAATTCATACATGTTCTATGATGGGAAGTCTAGTAACCGGGAGTATTCACGTGACCCGTTGTTTACTCTCGCGTAAAATGATGACCCTGAATAGATTCATAATTTAGAAATATCGCATCACCGATGATGGGAAGCCTAGTAACCGGGGGTATTCGCGTGACCCGTTGTTTACTCTCGCGTAAAACAGCGACCTTGAACCGGACATGCGGGAATTGCATGCTATTCGAGTTTTTTCTCCGCTGTAGAGGGGGGCTTAGTAACTAGAAGCATCCATGTGCCCCATGAGTGTTTTTTACGCCAAACGGTTCCCCGATACATGAGAATGGAAATCCACCCTAGGACCATCCCGAGAGCCGAAACCTAGTGGTTAACTCGAATCTATATTATTGATCATACATAAGGGAATGCTGTCCGAGGAGTAATGTCGATAATGAAACTCTTGAATTTTGCCACTAGACTGTGGGACTGGGCGAATTGGCTTGTTTAATCTAACCCTTCATATTGACGGTAAATTAAATTCGCGCTTGTTAATCTTTAGGCTGGATTTTCTTCATGAACGATTGATTAGGACTGAAGTTGGTTACTTTGTGGAATCAGTGTCTTGGATGTGACTCGGTATTCTGATATTTGTACTATTCTTTGAGATTTTCAGGGTAGTATTGATTAAGTTGAGCACTATGGACTTGCATGATTATTCACGATATATTTTGTTTAAAATTGATAACTTTTGCTTGAGGACAAGCAAAGGCTCAAGTTTGGGGGTATTTGTTAGGCATATTTTTATGCGCTTGTTTATCATTATTCTATGTCCATCTTGAGCCTAATTCAGCATAAATGAGCTTTTAATGCACTATTCTTATATGTTTTGCAGGAAATCAGAGTCCGGAAGCCAAAACGATGAAAAACGGGCGAAAACAGCAGTTTTTCGTCATGAGCCGCGGCACAAACCAATTGAGCCGCGGCACACGAAGATAACCAGCGAGCCCCCGAGCAAACTGTACTCTGAGCCACGGCACAGCCTAAGTGAGCTGCGGCCCAGAAGGAAATTGTCGCGCCCAGGTTTTAATCTGCGCCCCGTGAGCCGCGGCACAGATTAAGTGAGCCGCGGCATACGGGGCGGTTTTGGTGTGCTCCGCGCGGGTTTGGGCCGTTTTGAAGCTGGTTCTCGACCAAATCACACGGACGCGTTTTGGAGGCTGAGGACGACTATAAATAAGCATCATAGGGCTGAAGAAAGAGGGATGGATCAGATCAGAACTAGGAGGTGGATCGCTAGCTAGGGCGAAGAACACAAGGAGGAGATTTGTGGGGCGACGACAAGACCACGGATCCCTACGGTTTTTCTTAGTTTTTCCGCATCTAAATTTTCTAAATCTATTCGAGTAGGATTTTGATTGTAGTCGATTTCATGATGGTTTGATTATTTATTATTATTTCGATTTACTCGTTATTCTATTGAGTTGGATTCTTCTTACTGTTTTTAATGCTTTTTAATTGTCTGGCCAACAGTTATTTTGTTTTGAATGTCTTTATGGATTCGGGAGATGAAATTTAGGCATAGTTCTTGTGAGATGAATCATAATTTTCGTGAGATAGGGATATACTCATGAAATTGTGAAGCCTATTTATTGTGGGAATTCTTGAACTGTTTTAGCTATTAATTATCTAATTCGAATAGGGATATATCGAGTTAATAATTTGTAGTATTTTCTATCGACCTTGGGAAAGGCTTTAAAATAATTTAGGAATTCCTGGCTTGCAATCAATTGAATAAAAGTGAATTGAATTGAATAAATATCATTCCTGATTGTTTGAGGTGAAAATCATAATCCTACGCCCTTATTAGTATTATTACTATTTGTACTATTATTTGTTTTCTGCAATTACTTTAGGTATAAACTCCGTATAATTGTTCTTCAAATAAAATTACGAGTTGACTACATTTTGGTAGTTAGTGAAATCAGTCCTCGAGGGAACGATACTTTACTTATCACTTTATTACTTGTTGACACCATGCACTTGCGGCTTAGTGTGAGGGATTTCCTCACGACACACACCCCCTTGGGTCCTAAAATGATGAAAAATGACCCGTGAAGGGAATAAAAGCAATAGGAATTGATATTTGGGAACCAATAACACGAAATGGAAGTACGGAAACCCCAAAACGGTGGTTCCAAGTAATGATTACAAGGATTCGCCCAACAAAAACACGATTTGAACAATGAAAAGATTTGAAATAACATGAATTCCAACGTCAACAACGACTAATGAATCAATTACAACAATCAAGATAATACTCTTGTCTCGATTCCCGAATAAGGTTGAAACAATGAACAATATCGATACACGAAGTTCTTCCGAACGGTGAACACGGACGAATGATTATTAACAAGTGAAAGATTACATAGTGACAATTACCGAATGAAATTACTGAATGATAATGACTGAATTACAACCGGGTATTACAAATCCGTCCTGGTGATGAATGGAAGACAGCATTCAAAACTCATCAAGGCCTCTATGAGTGGTTGGTTATGCCTTTTGGCCTATCCAATGCAACCAGTACATTCATGAGGTTCATGCACCAGATTCTACGACCATTCATGGGAAAGTTCGTGGTCGTGTACTTTGACGACATCCTCATCTACAGCATTACCAAGGAGGAGCATCTCACCCACCTCCGAGCCGTGTTTGACACCCTTCGTACTGAGCATCTTTATGCTAACCCTAAGAAGTTTACGTTCTTTACAACATCAGTAACTTTCTTGGGTTTCATTGTTTCAATCGATGGCATTCATATGGATCCATCAAAAGTGAAGGCTGTAGTGGAATGGCCTCAACCTCAGAATATGCATGACGTACGAAGCTTCTATGGACTTGCATCATTCTACCGACGATTCATTCGAAACTTCAGCACCCTTATTGCTCCTATTACCGAGTGCCTCAAAGGTAGTGAGTTCGTTTGGACTAGTGAAGCAATGAGAAGTTTCCAACTCATCAAGAAAAAGATGACCGAAGCATCTGTTTTGGCTTTACCCGACTTTGACAAAGTATTCGAGCTCAATTGTGATGCCTATGGATTCGGCATTGGAGGAGTACTAAGTCAAGAAAATCGACCTATTGCTTACTTTAACGAGAAGCTTTTTGGATCGAAAAATAATTACTCTACGTATGATTCGGAGTTCTACGCCATCATTCAGTCGTTGAAACATTGGAGACATTATTTAATCCATAGAGAGTTTATTCTCTTAACTGATCATGAAGCCCTGAAGTACATCAACGGGAAACACAAGTTGAACAGAAGGCACGCTAAATGGGTCGCATATTTACAAGATTTCACCTTATCTCTTAAACATGTGTCTGGAAATTCTAATATTGTCGCGGATGCCCTAAGTCGAAGATCATGTCTACTATCTACCGTGAGTGCCAAGGTTATGGGATTTGATACCTTTGCTGAACTTTACCCGACAGATCCTTCTTTTGGACGTATTTATCATGAGGTTTGTGCTGGTTCACGTCATGACTTCATTCTCCATGAAGGCTATCTATTTCTAGGGGTTCGTCTATGTATCCCTGATTGTTTATCACGACAACAAATCTTGGAAGAGCTACACAATGAAGGTCATTTTGGGCGAGATAAGACGTATTCGCTTGTGTCTGCCTCATTTTATTGGCCTAAATTGGGAAGCAACGTGGCTCACCTCATCCAGCGTTTCTATGTATGTCAACGAGGTAAGGGAGTGTTGACAAATGCTGGCCTCTATACACCCTTACCTGTTCCGGAAGGACCATGGCTCGATGTGAGCATGGATTTTGTTCTAAGTTTGACAAGAACACAACGTTCGAAAGATTCCATCTTTGTTGTTGTATATCATTTTTCAAAAATGGCTCATTTCATACCTTGCCGAAAGATAATGGATGCCACAAGAATTGCTCATATCTACTTCATGGAAAGTGTCCGTCTCCATGGTGTCCTTCAATCTATTACATCTGATCATGACACCAAGTTCATCAGCAACTTTTGGAGGAGCCTATGGGCGAAGATGGGTACTAAACTCAATTTCAGCAGCGCCTATCATCCTCAAACCGATGGACAAACTGAAGTGGTCAATTGAAGTTTGGGAAATTTGTTGAGATGTCTTGTTGGAGAGAAGCCTAAGCAATGGGACATGGTGTTAGCTCAAGCAGAGTTCGCTTACAACCGTACAACGAATCAAACCACTGGTATGAGTCCCTTCGAAATTGTGTATGGTCGTAACCCTCCCGGCATGTTAGATTTGGTTCCTTTATCCCGTCCTGGAAAGCAACATTTGAAGGTCGATGAAGTTATCTCCCATCTCCATGACATCCATGATCAACTGAAGGATGCTATCGAGAAGAGCAACTTAAAATACAAACACAAGGCTGATTCTCGTCGTCGTAAGGTTGTGTTCAACGTTGGAGACAAAGTTTGGGCGGTTTTAACTCGTGATAGGTTCCCTATTGGCGAGTACAACAAGCTTTAGAGCAAGAAGATTGGACCCTGCGAGATCTTAAAAAAAAATCAATGATAACGCCTATCATCTACAGCTTCCTTCGCACATGAAGACATCTGACGTGTTAAACGTCAAGCATTTGATCCCTTACGTGGCAAATCGTGATGACACGAACTCGTGGGCGAGTTCTTTTTCACTCAGGGAGGCTGATGCAGGAGCATAATTATAAATTTGGTCAAACATTCTTATTCATGTATTGTAACACCCCCAAATCCTATTGGGTTATTACAGTGCCGTGGACCCCACACCAGGAGATCCACCAGGCGAACATGATTAAAATTACATTAAATTAAACAATAAGGGAAAATCATAGTCCCTACCATGATATCCGACACAATATTCTGATAAGGAATTTCAACAACAGCGATAGGCCTACATGGCCAAAAGTAAAAAATACAACAACATCCACGAGCATCTGCTCGGGTAATACATAATGACAATGACTGACAAACTGGAGAACACTCCAACTGACTAACCAACATGAACAACTCGGACTAGTATCGCTCGAATTCCTCGTCGCCATCATCATGCCCCTATGTCTCAACTTTCTCCTCGCAAGCACCTAAAACATAAAAACATGTTCCGTCCCCACGGGGTGTAATACCCGTAATTACGATTTCTGGTAATTTCTTTTTTCGGCGGAAGTCCGTTTGGACGACTCGCTCATGACCGTTTCGTCATTACAAGAATGATTAATTATACACTCTTCGTCATCCGAGTTCGTTTCGGTGTCGTTTTGTTGAGTTCCGTGCTTTTTGGCGACTTTTCCGCACTTGAGTTCGATTCTTGCGAATCTCATTCGAAACTGCTGTTTCGAGTTTCCCGTAAGTCCGTTTAACTTTGTTAGACGTGTTGTGAACTTTGGTTTGGTTATTCGATCACGTATCGTGATTTTCGGGCGTTTTGGGCCATTTTGTAATTTCCTTAAAGTTATGGGTATCCGTATCTATATTTGTTGTCTCGACCATTTTCTTGGTCGCGTATGATTAATTATTGCATTATGTTTTCATTTCGGGTCGTTGATGTTGTCTGCGAACTTTTTGTCGTGTTCGTTCCGTACGTTTTTGGAAATCGAGTCGTCGAGCCCTGGTGGTCGGGCACTGGCCGGACGGTTGCGGGTTCTAGCCGGACGGTTGCGGGTTCTGGACGGACGATGGCGGGCACTAGCCGGATGGGTGCGGCAGGAACCGGCGTAGCACACTCTACGGCCGGGAGGTAGCGCACGCTACGGCCGGGAGGTAGCGCACGCTACGGCCGGTTGGCGACGCATGCTAGCGGGCCGAGGCGCGGCGCGCTGGCATCGACTCGGGTGGATCGGCGAGTAGCGCACGCCATCGCCGGACACTACGACGCCACGACGGCGGGTAGCGCACGCTATGGCCGAAAGGTCGCAAGACGCTTACCTCGCCGAGCAAAGGTTCCGGATCGCGTTCGGGCCGAGAAGCGTGACGCTAGCTCGGCAGCCTAGCGCACGCTAGGCTGCACCTGTATAAATGTGACAGAGCAGTCGCATTTTCATTCATTTTTCACTTCCTTCCTTTTCTGTCTGCGGCTGGCGATTCGGAGGTGGCGAAGCCATGATGTTTGTCAACAAATCCATGAAGTTCTTGAGTTCATATCAATGTTTGATCATCCTATATCATCCTTTGATCCAGCGAATCAAGGTAATCTCTCCTTAGAACCCTAATTTCTTGAATTTTGGGGTTTTTGCGTTTTTGTCCGATTCGTTCCGTATTGTTGATTAATTCATGATGGGTATGATTAATCTTGGTAGTATTCTTGTGTTTAACATCATTTAATCCATTGTTCTTCGTCGAATCGAAGTATATTTCTTGATTTCCTTCGAATCGACTTTTTGGGGAATTTGTTTTCGATCTCGTTTTCCATCCATTTTTGATGGACCGATTGTGGTTAAATGATGTTGTTAAACATATTCTATGGATTGTATATCCATATTTTGACTTGGAATTCCGTTTTCGTATTTTGTCGGGACGAATCGTGTTCTTGGCTGTTTTGGGGAAAACACTTGAACTTTCGTTATTCGTTCTTTGAATTCAACGGCTTTGAGTCGTGTTATGGAATTCATTTCATTGTTGTTATTGTCCTTCGTAGTTTATGAACGCGAGTTGGCAATCGGTGGAGTCAGCGGGTTCGTAGTCGGTTCGTGTCAACCTACTTCGGTCGATTATCCGCGTTGTTCCTATTCGAGGCAAGTACCTTGTTCATATGCTTCTCGTTTTGTGGATATGATTGATCGGTGGTCGTCTTGTTGTGTTTGTTTGGTTATTTTAAAATGAATTTCCAAAAGATTTGTTTTAGCCTTGTTAAAGGCTCCCTTTCAAAACTGCGTGTGTGTTTTGTGAACGGTGTGTTTTGGGAATTGAGTATGATTTGATTATTTTGAACGTTGAGGGATTTGATGATACCCCTGTTGTTTAAAGTAGGGAATCATGTATTCCGTGTTTGATCTTGTTATTGTGTTTTGAAGAGTTTGATAATGATGTCGGATAAGTGGCCATCCCTAGTAAGTATTCTTGATGAACTTACATTCTTAGCATGTTAGTATTGCATGAGTAACGTGTGTGTGTGTATGCTCACTACGGGTTAGATCCGACGGGGTCTCGGTAGGGGTCCACAGAGGGATGGATCCGCGAGCTTGCTTTTAACCACTACGGGTTAGATCCGACGGGGTCTCGGTAGGGGTCCACGGAGGGCTGGGTCCGCGGTTAATTGTGGTGCATTTTGCAAATGTGATTTGGATTATTGGCATTTCTGGAAACGAGTATTTTGAACGGTTTTCATGATTGTATGCATCGACTAAGTGTGTAAGAGGTAAGTTATTCGTTTGGCTTACTTGGCTAGGATGGCACTAGAGTATTTTGTTGTATGTGTTAAATCCTTTAATTGTGGAGTTTTGATGTTGGAAGACGAACCTTGTTGTCGTTCTCGTGTAGTGTGAGTTGATGAGATTTGGGGCTAAAATCCCAACGGTTTGGTAAATGTCATTTTACGGAAAGTAAACCTTTGGGGCGGTGACCCCTTTCGTCTTCTGGGTTTTGAAAAGTAGGATTTGATAATCCTAAATTGTTTTTCTATTAAAACTCTCGATGGCATTCTAAACTATTTTATAAATTATTTCCATTGATTTGTGATCTTTCGGTTTTCGAATATTTTCTCAAACTCTTGCCTCGGGAAGTACTTTTCGTTTCATTTGGATCTTTGAGAATTCCGGATTATTATCATTCTTGGAACTTGAATTGTATGACTCGTATTTTTGCACTTGTACTTGCACTAGCAAAACAGTGGAGTTTTGCTAACCCCTGAGTATTCGGGGGGTGGATGTCTGTTTTGCATTCAGGTTTTGGAGCATAGCACAGGGTCGGCATGAAGGATGATGAAAGATGAAGGATACTAATCACACGAGGACCGTTTGATGTTATATTGGTCTAGTTGTATTTTATTTCCGCTGCAGTATTCTTTCCTCGTTGTACGGGAGTGTGTAGTATTCGATCCCTGCGTGGGCAAGTATTGTAATCCAGTTGTATGTTTTTATTGAAAGACCAAATCGGTCTACTGAGTCATTTTAGCCTTAAAGGCATTGTTGAGATGTTCTATGTTGTTACCAGCCTGGTAGATCCTTGGGGAAAGGTTCTACGGCGTGTAATATCTCTGAGCGGATTGGGGGTGTTACACGGGGTCAGTCATCTAGATAATGAACATCAAATACATGTATAACATGATAGGCATCCAAAGGCAGAATGAAACGGTATAATGATAATAATAATAATACGAGATGCTCACAAACCAAGGTAAGAACCGAGCATTCGTGAAACACTATGCCCACGTCATACTATTAATACCTGCTCGACAGGTTAGAACATAAGTGCCCAACAGCGAATAATAATCACAGAGTACCACAATGAATTACACAACATGAACCAAACCAGAACTGAATTAAATATGAATCACAATGAATTATATGAAGATGAACCAAACCAAAACTGAATTAAATATGAATCACAATGCCCGAAGGCTCCAATGAAATTATCAAGACATCATAAAGACCTGAAAGTCTCTCACCAAGTCACAATCAACATAAACATCGAAACCGGAATGTACCAAGTCGTAGTTAATGAGGGCTAATAAGATCATAACCACGACCGTGACCTACTGAGCTGTAGGTGTTGGGAAGCCAACCGCGAAGGTTCAAGCCCCAAGCTTACCCATAAGATCATAAAGACGACCGTGACCTACTGAGTTGTAGGTGTTGGGAAGCCAACCGCGAAGGTTCAATCCCCAAACTTACCCATTAGATCATAAACACGACCGTAACCTACTGAGTTGTAGGTGTTAGGAAGCCAACCGCTAAGGTTCAATCCCCAAACTTACCCATAATAAGCACTAGCCGAGACTAGCCTCCAAAATATAATTAATCACAAACGTCAACGATTCGTAGATTACCGAATTCACGAGAATGATAGTGTGCTACCTTGAGTCGGCCAACACAATAATGATGACTCATGGATGGGCATCGTACTCGACAGTCCCAATTCAATACCTCAATTATCTTAGAATGGCCAACCGATAACAATGATGCAGCGGATGATTCAATATCTCGATTGCCTTATAATGGTCAATCGATAACAATGATACAACGAATGATTGAGCACCTCGATTGCCTTAGAACGGCTAATCGATGACAATGATACAATGGATGATTGAACTCCTCGATTGTATTAGAACAGCCAATCGATAACAAGGATACAATGAATGCCTCGGTACCTTTAATCGGTTACCGACGACGAAGATGAGAATGAATACGACAATGCCTTCAATCGGCTAATACAACATGAATGACAGGACGCCAACATTAATAACAATGATTACAACAACGTCTTAAATCGATATCAATATTAACAACAACAACAACCGATACATCGATACCGCGAACCGGTGATCGATAATAACATTAACAACGAATATCTCAATGCCTTACCGGCCATTAATGAATGATAATAAGCATTTGGCATAATTTCCGAAGAGTATCGTATCGAACGATCCCCTAATATCAATGAACTTATGGAGAGACTAACTCTCGGAATGATACAACACATTCATACACATATATGATAACATTAATCTCATTGACTAGTACAAGTATAAAACTTGCCTCAACCGAAGGCGATGAAATCCTTCCACGAACAACGGACGGCGTCCTTCGATAAATACAAGTTCTCGAACAACCTAGAATGAAATACAATTCATTCAATAACACAATATCGAACGAAAACAACACAACGATCGAAGGAACCTCTTTGAGACATTTAATCGAACACTAAATGTTCAAAGTTCCTCAAGAACCTAAGAATCATCAATCGGGTCGAACGAATCGAAGATATAAGTATACAATCCATAGAACACGATTAATAATGTTTACTAACATCAACCGATTCGTCAAATTCGGATGGACAATGAAAATCAAGGAGAAATCTCGAAAAATCAAATTTCAGGAGATTTCAAGAAATTACCTCAATCCGACGAAGAACAATGATTAGATGTTGATATGATCACCTAGAATCTCCTCAAAACATGATTGGGTGGCGTAGAATCGATCATAACCCCAAACCCTAGTCGGATCGTCTGACTGCCGCGAGAAGAAGAAGAGAAAGGGTGAAATGAAATGAAAAACCCGTCTGACCCCCTTATATACTCCAGTGACGCACGACCAAAACGCACGACCAAATGTCCGTGTATTTGGTCGTGCGCCAGGCCACTGCCCGGCCACTGATCTCACGCACGAGCATCACGCACGAGCACCTGCTCGTGTGTCCCTAATGGTCGCCAAAGTGTACTGTCCAAATCTGATGCCACGCACGAGCAGCACGCACGAGCAGCTGCTCATGTCTCATGCTTGTGCGTCCCTGATGAGTGCCAAAATGACAAGGGAACACAAAAATGACAGGACACGCATGCCTACACACGACTTACATGATAATAAGTCACGTCCAATCGGTGAAACAATCATGGAACTCCCAATACAAAGCGGCCAATCATGATGATGATGGAAATATTCTCGTATCGATCCCCGAACAGAGACGAGTGATGAATAAAAACTGATACACGACTCCAAGATAAGCCGAAAGATGAACACGAAATGAATAAATACGAATGATGAATGATTATTACTGAGTAAAAAAAATTCTGAGTGGCAATTACTGAATGATAATTAATGAATTCAAAACTGGGTATTACATGCATCTCCTCATGCATGTATCATTTAGTCAATTCATGCATCTTTTAATTCACATATCTTTTCATGACTTTTGGTTGATACATGTATCTCCTCATTCATGAATATATCTCTTCATCTTCTTTTAGCCTTCAATATAAAGGCTTGTAATGTAGTGAAAAGCGATCATCAAATTATTGAAATTAAATCTATCTTTTATCTACTTCTTTGTGAAGTCTTTTTAACTCTTGCGAGAGTTCCATGGAATAAATTATCGCTTATTCAAGAGTCGTTCTTTTTATTTCAAAATGCTAATATTTATCCCTTTTATACTGCGTCAATAAGTTTATTCACAGACCCCCGTGCTTGTGGTTGGAATGTTATGATTGGGTCGTGGACCCCGTATTTTGTTATCGGAATCGTATTTTAAAATAAATGATTTTTGGGCTGTGTCCCTAAGTGTTTCGAAAGGCTTGAAAATTCTAAAACCCCAAATGCTTTCAAAACTCCCGAGATCGTAAAATGTTTTGTAGGATGTAAAATGGTTTTATTCCTATCTTTCATAATTCAAACTGTTTTGATCAAGTGAATTATCTCGGGAAGTATATTCACGATTTCTATGTTCTTGGAGTATGATATGTATGGCTTGCCTTTGTATTTATACTTGCACTAGCAAAATAGTAGAGTTTTGCTAACCCCCGAGTATTCGGGGGTGGATGTCTGTATTACGTCCAGGTATTTGTAGATGGCTGGGGAGCAATTCACAGGATCGTTACGAAGGATGATGGAAGACGGCGATACTAATCACATGAAGACCGGTGTTGAGTAATTGTTGATGTCTTGTTTTGTCCTTTCGTTGTGTTTATTTTTCCCCTTAAGCGGGAACGTTGATTTATGTTAACCCCTGCATGGGTATGAGTTACGAGAAAGAGTAATGTACGGTTGATGTGTATGTTGTGGTAAAAGACCAAATCGGTCTAATGGTTCGTTATTTAGCCATGTCGACATGTATTGTGTTGTTGTGTTTTCTGTATTTAGCCTGGTAAATCCTCACGGAGAGGGTCTGCGGCGCTGTAATATTCCCGAACGGTTTGGGGGTGTTACAGTACTAATATTCCTTTTTTAGTATGTTCCATTTGTAGACCAAGGCAGAATTTTGTTTTTCCCAAATCTTTCATTTCAAATTCTTTCTTTAAGTAATTCATTGCTTCCAAAATTTCTGCATTAGTTCCAATGATATTCAAATCATCAACATAGACAACAATGATTACAAATCTGGATGTTGTTTTCTTATAAAAACACAAGGGCAAATAGGTTTATTCACATAGCCTTCTTTAATCAAATATTCACTTAATCTGTTATACCACATGAGTCCAGATTGTTTCAACCCATATAAATATCTCTGCAATTTAATTATATAAATTTCTCTGGGTTTTGATGCTTCAGGAAACTTAAATCCTTCAGGAATTTTCATATATATATCAGCATCAAGTGATCCATATAAATATGCTGTAACAACATCCATGAGATGCATATTAAAATTTTAAGATACCGATAAACTAATTAAATAGCGAAAAGTAATGGCATCCATAACAGAGGAATATGTTACCTCGTAATCGATCCCAGGTCTTTGTGAAAAACCTTGTGCAACAAGACGAGCCTTGTATGTTACAATCTGGTTTTTCTCATTCCGTTTCCTTACAAAGACCCATTTATACCCAACAGGTTTCACATTACTGGCTGTGACAATAATCGGTCCAAACACTTTTCGTTTTCTAAGAGAATTTAGTTCGGCATCTATTGCATCATTCCATTTTGGCCAATCAGGTCTATTTTGACATTTGAATATAGATATGGGTTCAGGATCGTCATCTCCAATTATTATATCACACGCAATGGAGTATGCAAATATTTCATCAATGTGATTATTTCTCCTGTTCCATAAATTCCCCGTATTAATATAATTAATAGATATCTCGAAATCATTTGTATTTTCAGTTTCATTTTCAATGACCTCCTTATTTGCCTCAGCTTATGTTTCAACATGATCATATTTTTCATCATTTTGTGCTTCTTTAGCACATTCATTTATATTGGCTATTTTCCTTTTCCGGCAATTTTTGTCTTTGGAACCAACAGGCCTTCCACGCTTTAAGCATGCTTTAGATGTACTTCTATTTTCATTTTCTTTTGGAATTTCAATCCGTATTAACAGCTGGCACATGTGACTTTGTCACTCTTTTCATATCAGTAAATGCATCTGGCAATTCATTTGCCAAACCTTGTAAATGTACAATTTTTCTTACATTTTCTTCCCATGATTTTGTATATGGATCCAAATGTAATAATGATGGTACATACCATGTTATGTCCTTTTCCAGTTGTTTATTACCTCTCCCTAAGGTTGGGAATCCTGTCTCATCAAAATGACAATCAGCAAATCTTGCTTGAAAAACATCACCTGTTAGAGGTTCAAGATATCTAATAATAGAGGGTGAGTCATACGCAACGTATATTCCAAACCTTCTTTGAGGTCCCATTTTTGTTCTTTGTCGGGTAGCTATTGGTACATTTACTGCACAACCAAAAATTTTTAGATGGAAAACATCTGGCTCCTGACCAAGTGCAAGTTGATATGGAGTATATTTATGATTAGCACTTGGTCTTAACCTTATTAGTGAAGCAGCATGTAAAATCTCATGACCCCAAATAGTAACTGGTAGCTTTGTTCTCATTATTAGTGGTCTAGCAATATATTGAAGGTGTTTAATTAACAATTCAGCTAAACTATTTTGTGTATGCACATCCGGAACAGGATGTTCGACTGTAATTCCAATTGACATACAATAATCATTAAATACTTGTGATGTGAATTCACCAGCATTGTAAGTCTGACATTCCATATAGTATAATCAGGAAATTATGTCTTTAGTTTTATTATTTGTGCAAGGAATCTTGAAAATGCCATATCACGACTTGACAATAAAAAAACATGTGACCATCTACTAGATGCATCAATTAAAATTATAAAATACATGAAAGGTGTAACACCCCCAATCCGCTCAGGGATATTACACGCCGTAGAACCTTTCCTCAAGGATCTACTAGGCTAGTAACAACATCGGACATATAAACAATGCCTTTAAGGCTAAAATGACTCAGTAGACCGATTTGGTCTTTCAATAAATACGTACAACTCAAACACATTACATGCCCACGCAGGGGTCGAATACAACACACTCCCGTACAACGGGAAAGAAAACTGCAGCGGAAATAAAATATAACTAAACCAAAGACATCATACGGATCCTCGTGTGATTAGTATCGTTCATCTTTAATCATCCTTCGTGCAGGCCCTATGTTATGCTCCCAAACCTGAATGCAAAAACAGACATCTACCCCCCGAATACTCGGGGGTTAGCAAAACTCCACTGTTTTGCTAGTGCAAGAACAAAGTGAAAATACGAGCCATACAATTCAAGTTCCATGAATAACAATAGCCAGGAATCCTTAAAGATCCAAACGTAACGAAAAGTACTTCCCGAGGCAAGAGTTTGGGTAAACATTTCCAAAACCGAAAGATCACAAATAAAGGGAAACAATTTATAAAACAGTTTAAAATGCCATCGAGAGTTTTAATAGAAAACAATTTAGGATTACCGAATCCTTATCTTTCCAAAAATCAACAGGGGTCACAGCCCAAAGTTTTTGTTTTCGCAAATAGAAAACCGACAACAATTCACAGGGTTAAAACCCACGTCACGTGTCCTCGACGGACATGAAAATCAATAACAACTTGTGAAGTTTTACTCGTGAATCCAGGGCTCTACCATTGGACTCCCGACGTGGCCCCGTCGAACCAACCCACGGTGAGTAAAATACATTCACTAAATATACACCAACCTGTGAAGTTTTTACTCGTGAATCTAGGGCTCTACCATTGGAATCCCGCCGTGGCCCCGTCGAACCAACCCACAGTGAGTAAAATACATTCACCACTCGTGAATCCAGGGATCTACCATTGGATTTCCGCCGTGGCCCCGTCGAACCAACCCACGGTGAGCGAAGCAATCATGCACAAATAACATATCACACCAAGGATATCCAAGCAATTCACCCAAATGCAACAAACACAAAGCACGACACCATTGTCAAATCACAACGTACCAAAATGAGATAATATACGCATATATATTATCAAAGCACAAAAACAACACCAAGCATATTCATAAGATTCACATAATCGTCTACGAAACACACTAATCACAAAATACACACGGTTTTGAAAGAGAGCCTTTAATGAGGCTAAACCAAATCTTTGAAAGTTCAATTCAAACGACCAAACAAACACATACAGACAATCACCAATTATCATATTCACAAAACAAGAATTGTATGGACAAGGTACTTGCCTCGAAACCACAATCGCAACAAGACGATGGATGAAATATCGTAGAACGGCCCCGAACTCCCGAACACTATCAAGAACGCGATAACACCGCAATTACTACGAGAATAACACCACACGAATCCTCAATCACCAACGGAATTCAACATCGGAATCATTGAGAACCTATAATCCTCCGTAAGGAACAATAACACATGGTTACGACGAGAATCAAGGCCAAAACAATGGAAATCCCAACAAACTATCGAAGGGAACTCATTGGGACATTTAATCGAACACTCAATATTCGATAACTCCCAAGAACACTCGAATCACTAATCGAGTTGAACAAACTCGAAATATGGATATACAAGACATAGAACACGATTAATAACATCATACTACACCAACCGATGTATCAAAATCGGACTAGAATCGAAATCAAGAACAAATTCTCCGAAAAGTCAACTTGAAGGAAAATCAAGAAATATACCTTGATTCGGCGAAATACACGGACTGGATGATGATATAATCAACAAGAATCTTCCAAAACATCTTGGAATTGATTAGAATCGACCAAGAACCCTATTTCCCGTTGCACCCGTCCGATAGCCGCAAGAAAAGTGAAGAAATGAACAAAAATGGGCTGCCAGGCCTTATATAGCCGGACACTGCCGGACACTTACGGCCGTAACTCGGCCCATACGGCCGTACTCAGCAGGCCCTTACGGACGTAACCAGCATTCGTCAAAAAATCTGCCCAGCAATTGTCGGACACTTACGGCCATAACTGGCACACATTACGGCCGTAACCGGCCTTCGTCCGGAAGATGCCCAGTGCCCGTACGGCCGTACCCGATCATGCCTTACGGCCGTAACTGGCACACATTATGGCTGTAACCGGCACCTTACAGCCGTAACTCGGCCAGGCCAGGCCCTGCTCCGGCCGTGACTCGGCCGTGGCCACTCCGACGGCCCGGACGACCCCGAAACCTGAACCTGAGTAAAAATCGGAGATACGGTTACGAAGTACTCGCAAAGACGAATCCAAGCGCTAAGAGAACACACGATTCCGACCACCCGAAGTGTCGGAATTCGACAACGGAAGTAATTACCCCAAACTTTGGGAAATTATAAAAATGGCCCAAAACGTCTGAAATACACGATACATGATCGAAACACCGAACCAAAGCTCGCAATATGAATAATAACATTAAATGAACTTACGAGAAACTCGAAACAACAGTTTCGGACGAGATTCGCAAGAATCAAGCTCAAGTGCGGAAAAGTCGCTAAAAAGCATGGAACTCAACAAAACGACACCGAAACGAACTCAGATGTCAAAAAGTGTAGAATTAACCATTCTCAGAATGACGAAACGGTCATGAACGAGTCATCAAAATGGACTTCCGCCGAAAAAAAGAAATTACAGGAAATCGAAATTACGGGTATTACAAAAGGTCCTGATGGTAGATCAATAGGTCCACATATGTCACCTTGAATTCTTTCGAGAAATGTAGGTGATTCCTTTTCAAGTCTTCCTGGTGAATGCCTTGTTATAAATTTTTCAAGAGAACAAGCTTCACATAGTTTATTATTTATGAGTTTTACACATTTCATTGGGTGATCATGTGTACTATTAATTATTTTTCTCATCATCGTGGGGCCAGGATGACCTAGGCGTTCATGCCATAATGTCAATATTTTGGGATCCTCTTTTATTATCAAATTACATTCAGTTTCATGAATATGTGTATAATGTAATCCACGAGATAATTGTGGTAGTTTTTCCAATATTTGTTTCTTTCCCAAAATATTAGCAGTAATGTACATATATTTCATATTACCTTCAGTTACTGTTTCAGTATCATATCCTTGACGGTATATGTCATTAAAGCTCAACAAGTTTATCTTAGATTTTAGAGAAAATAAAGCATTATTAATGACAAATTTTGTTCCATTTGGTAATATGAATTTAGCATTACATGTTACTTCAATCAAGTCCGCGGGACCTGAAATTGTATTTATTGCTGCTTTTGTAGATTACCTCAGTAAAATATTTTATATTTTTGAGGATTGTATGAGTTGTGCCAGTGTCTGGGATGCAAATGTCTCCAATACCTTCCATACTCAAACTCCTTAATGAATAAGAATATAAGACTAAAAGATGGTCAGTTAGCTTAATATAATAATATTTATTAAATACTTCATACAAACTTCAAATGAGATAATACACATTTCTAACAAGAGAATACAAACAAGTACAATAAAGATGCAACAAACATGGAAATCACATATATATTTATTTATTTATTTATTTTTTTCATGTCCCTGTCCACGTTTGCATCCTCAGTAAAATCTGCAACTTCTAGGTAAGTTGAGTCGTCCTCAGGTTCATGTTCATGAAAATTGACTTCCTTTTCTTTATTTTTCATAGATGCCTTATACATTTTACAAATATGGCCTGGCGTTCTACATGTCTTAGCCCAGTGTCCCTTTTTCTCGCATCTTAAACAAGAATTTTCATTTTTATTGGATGAACCTTCTTGGACATACTTATCTTTGTCTTGTTGGTTTTTATTAATCATTTCATTTTTGGGAGGCCTAAAGTAATTTCCATAATCATGGGCATGACCTCGACCTCGACCACGAAAGTGGCCGCGACTGCGTCCCCAACCTCGACCTCTAAACCTACCATGACCACCACGTCCTTGATTAGTAGTTGTTGCATTTGCTTCAGGAATCTCTATCACCCCTGTAGGACGAGACTGGTGATTATTTATCAACAGATCATTATTCTTTTCAGCAAGTAAGAGAGCTGCAATTAATTCAGAGTATTCAGTATATCCCCACATTCTGTATTGTTGTTGCAGTATTAGATGTGACGTATGGAATGTAGCATGCGTCTTTTCCAGTTTTCATCTTCTGTTATGATTTCACCACAAAACTCTAGTTTTGATATAATTCTGAACATAGCATAATTATACTCACTCACACTTTTAAAATCTTGGAATCTTAACTTGTTCCATTCATCAACTAGTGCGGGTAATAACACTTATTTTTTATACCCAAATCTTTTCTTAAGAATGTCCCTTAAAATTTTGGGATCATCCACGTTCATGTACTCTAGTTTTAATCCCTCATCAAGATGTTGCCTCATGCATTTTAATGCTTTTGCTTTATTCATCAGAAAGCTCTTTTTCATCTACCTCCTTTTTTTTTGTAGCATTTGGGCATATTATTTGTTAGAATATTTTCGAGTCTTTTGCACCTGAGATGTGTCTTCACATTATTTGTCCAAGACATATAATTGTCTCCATTAAAATTCAAGGGAGCGAAATAGAGCTTAAGATTGGACATAGTTATCTATTAAAAACATAAGATTGAAATATAATTAACACATAGCTATTACATTTAATGATGTCAGCTAAACAAAAGTATAATTGAAATTATTACTCAATACAAATACCATTCACGCTTAAATATTAAACACAACAAACCAACTAAAAACTAAAAGAAGAATCGTGACCATCATAATGATGATCACATATGTCTCACTAAAGCAATCGACTTGAGTATAGCATATGATGAAATTGAAAAATTTAATAAGAATGAGGAAAGTCATAAAAGATTTACCCATTTTGTAAAAATAGGTAGATATTTTGGAGATGATTAATAAGTGTGGAGTATAATATTAGTATTTATAGATTTGATTTTTGAAATATGGCCGTTTATGACCGTTGGAGAAAAGAAGAAAAAAAAAATTATTTTATTGTTAATTATCATTAAAATTGGTGAATATGTTCTTATATATTTTAATGAACTAATCGTTGGTAATTAGAGTTTGGGGAATGGAAATTCATATATATAATTAGTTATAATAATATCACTACTCGATTATAAAATCTTTCATGACTACTAATAATAAAAATATCACTACTCGATTATAAAATCTTTCATGACTACTAAAAATATAAATATCACTACTCGATTAAAATCTTTCGTGGTCTTATGAATGGGGATTTTGTATTCCTCCATTAGTAATTCTCTACAAAATATAGATGAAGATTCAACTCTTCACTAATAAATGGAGATTTTAACTCTTCAAATAAAAATAGGTGAAGATTTTTACACTTCACACAAATTTATTATTATTTAGGTCCTACATATAATTAGTCCATAGTCCAAGAATCATCTTAAAAATAATATTGAGCTTAGGTTATGCATATAAATTTAAATTGATGATATTTACATAATTATTATATTTGCTTAAATATATTAATTATCATGACTAATGATATTAGATTAATACCATATCTAAATATTATTATTACATAAATTAAATATAAATAAAGTTAATTACATACCTTTAGAATTTAAGGATGATGCACCAATATATCGAGTCCGGCTGCGGAATGGGATTAAATCGGTAGAGCTCGTGCTGATAACGTGTTGTAAAATTGGATATTTTATCACTTCACAATGTACATATTATATATATTGTAATATATATTACTACAATAAAAGCATAAAGGAGGATGAAAGAAGATGAAGAAATTGAGCTTTTATTAGAATGAATTGTATCTACAAAGCTCTACCAAAGAGGTCTATTTATAGCTCAAATTTATATGCTATACAACAAATTAATATTATTTATTATACAACACACTTGTCTGTATATTAGATATTTCAATTCAATAATTGATTGAATTATTGATTGTTGATCCCACATATCATTATTGACGATATTATAATGGTTTGGATTTTTAAGTACTTTTGCTTTTTTATTTTTTGTTAGTTTGGGCTTTAGTTTTGTTTAGTTCTACAATAGCCTAAATTTGTAATATAAAATGTGGCTATTTAGTATTGTGTAATCTTATTCATAGAATCATAATTCACATTTTGCTCATGGTCTCCAAATTAAAAAAATAATACTAATAAACCGACTGTTTTAAAATAATCTATACAATAATTCAGTGGTGTATCTGTAACACACCAAATGGCAGCATTACAGTATCGTGGACCCCATACTGGGACCCACCAGGGAATACCAAAAATATCATCTCAAATCAATTAAACATAACTGTGGTACCGAACCACAATTTAATATTTATCATCTTGACGAGAGGTTCATACACCATATGACTAAAATGCCACACAGAGAGGATATGAAATGTTAATATAAACCATATGGAGATGGAATATATTTAAAGTACTAACACAATTTAAAATGAGTTATAACAAAGCGGAGTAATACCAATACATGGTCCAAAATACAACTGAATAAAATAGACTCAAGGCCCCTGAACTAGTATCCTGCAAACCCTTCGCCGCCACCGTGCTCTCCCTGCGCCATAGCCTTGCCTCAACCTAAAATACAATACAAGTATTTCGCCCAAAACCACACATTCAGATATACATGATAATAATTCTCAAGATGTTATACAATTAATATACACTGGATCTCAATAAAAATAGTTCGATCGTCATAACATACCCCTCGGGCGTATGAACAACCAATCGTCAAACCGTCGAATCATGCCCAATCATACATGGAGTATAAACGACCAAACGTTATGGATCAAGACGGACATCACAGTACGCCCAATCCGAAAATGTGTCCGTGCACATGTCCACCCCGTATACAGAATCGAGGATATACGTGGGACATGTACCTAATTAGCCTCATGAAGTAACATCTAGTGTGCATGGTCCAAATGCGGAAACAATCAACGCACGACCCTCTATGCATGGCTAAAAATCATACACAATAACCAATTGGCACGCAGATATGATTCCAGATATGTAACGATGCAACATGACAACGAAACTCAACAAATTACTCATCCAATGGGGACCAAGACACCAAAGCGATAAACTATGATCAAGAAGACCAACGATATCAAAAGGTACAGACTTGGGAATATAATCCCACCATAAACGATAGACAAGAGTCAACACGACATCTCATTATGAATCATAGATTCATAAAGCAATACATACACACGAAATGTATAACATTCACAAGAATTTCAATTATCGTCGTAACCAAGCAAGATAACTTGCCTCAATTCGAAGACGGGAATACTCCATCCTTGACAAACGAATGGACGGTCCCCGATTAGTAATAATCGCTCGAAAAAATCAACCTTGTAATGGATACAATCCATTCAATAACATATTCTCATAACTATCGATATCTAGTTCAATGGAATGACATCCTAGTTTCAATCCGATTAATTCAACTATCTATATATGTGTATATATATATATATATATCCGCATTCCATTTCAAGGATTCATACTAACTTCAATTCGTTCTTACGATCGGTTATCGTTTTAAGATGTTCTTAATTACTCGTATGGTTATAATGTATAAGAATCATCAAGAGCAAACGCTAAGTAATTATTTGGCAATATCATGATGCCGGTAAAACTTCCTAAGAACATCATAAACATTTTGAAACGACAATTTAAACAGTTTTGTACATCAATTCATCAAGTTCTTCAAGAACACATCATCATCATGAGGATTATTCAAAGACTATTAACATCCATACGAAACAGGTTCCATGTTTGGAGAATCATCTCTAAACTTATCATTCTAGGATTCACCTAGTATAGGTTGTGATATAATCAAGTTATTTATCGCAAGAACATCACGAAACTATCATCAAGCTGAGTTAAAGAATCTCTGCAATTATAACCATGTGTTGATATATGCAAGGTTAAACAAAAATTGATGAAGAGCTTAAGTTCACATTGTCTAAAATCTCCTAAGCATGATGATCGATTTAATATACCGGTAATAACTTCAATAATCTTGATAACATGCTTGTGAAATTACTAAGAACATGAATTACAAAAGAGCAAGGCACAACATACCTTACTACGGAAGAACAATGAATGAACAATAAGGGAACAATGAAACCACTTGGTGCAAATCAACGTCGGATGCTTGAACACCAATCCTCAATGTTCTATGCCTTCACCAAATCACGGGTAGAGGTTTATATGGGGTGGAAATATCGTGAGGTTGCTAATCCAGGTTGTGGCAGTCGATTAAAGGCCAAAGTTCGGGATGAAAAATGAGATGAGGGTGAAGTCCTATTTATAAGAAATGGTTATTAGGGTGCGCTACACTTCCAGCTTAGCATGCGCTAATGGGCTCTCAGACTACTGCATGCTACTATCCTCGGCCTTGCGTACACTAAATAGCCTTAATGTACGCTAATAATGCGGTTTATCGTATGCTATACACCCACATAGCGTGCGCTAATGAGTTTTATGAAGTTCACTGACTTCACTAACTTCCCACTGACCTCCGTTTAGTGTGCGCTAGCAACAACTTTGTAGCGTGCGCTAAACCCCGTTGACTTAACTTTCCAAAAGCAGTCTGGGTGAGTCCAAAAAAGGTCCGTGATTCCCGCGATCCGGTTCCCCACCTACTGATCCTGTCTCAGTCTGGTTGACTGAGTGTAGCACGCACTAAGTTATAACATTAGCATGCGCTACCACTCAGTATTAGCGTGTGCTATGAAACAAGTGTAGCGTGCGCTAATCACGAATGAGAACATGCACAAAACTAAAACTCTATAAAATCATACAATCCAGAATATTGATTTACGAATGCGTAGAAACATACATCAATCAGAAATACGACATAAGCAAAATATCAAGAAGGTTCCAATACAGATATATTACATATCAAATATTCAAATATTACATACTTCCCCTCTAAAAAGAAGTTTCATCCTGAAACTTAAGGGGTAAACAACTCGGAATATCACATACTCCTCCTCTAAAAAGGAGTTTCGACCTTGAAACTAAGGGGTAAATAATTTGGGATATCGCTCTCACATGTTGTCTTCGGTTTCCCATGTAGCCTCCTCGACTCCATGTCGGGACCAGTGAACTTTCAGCAGGGGAATCTTCTTGTTACCCAATTGTTTTATCCTCCTCTCAAGTATCTGAATAGGACGCTCCTCATAGGAATGATCATCAGCTATCACAATCTCTCCGAACTGAAGTATGTGACTCGGATCAGCAATATATTTCCTCAACTGGGAGGCATGAAACACGTTATGAATCCGAATCAGAGCTGGTGGCAACGCCAGATGATAGGCTAGATCGCCTACTCTTTCCAAAACCTCAAATGGCCCGATATACCGCGGACTCAGCTTTCCTCTCTTCCCAAAACAAAAAACACCTCGAGTAGGGGATACCTTCATTAGCACATGGTCGCCAACCTCAAACTCAAGCGGTCGTCGACGGTTATCCGCATAAGACTTCTGTCGGCTTTAAGCTGTTAACAAACGACTCCTAATCAGGGCGATCTTCTCACGAGCTGCTAACAACATATCGGGTTCCATACCCAAAGATTCAGATAGATCGTCCTAATATAAAGGAGACCTACAACGACGGCCATACAATGCTTCATAAGGTGCCATCTGAATCGAAGCATGCCAACTATTATTTTAAGTGAATTCCACCAAAGGCAGTTGGGCTTCCCAATTATTCTTCCAATCAAGAGCGCATGACCTCAACACATCCTCTAGGGTTTGGATAGTCCTTTCAGACTGACCGTCGGTCTGCGGATGAAATGACGTACTGAAGTTCAACTGCGTACCCATCGCACGATGATTTGCTTTCCAGAAGTGTGACACGAATCGCCCGTCACGATCCGATACAATGCTATTGGGGGTACCATGTAACCTAATAATCTCTTTAGTAAACAGCTGGGCCAATCTCTCAGGTCCCCATGTGTCCTTAATCTCCAAAAAGTGGGCTGATTTGGTCAGACGGTCTACAATCACCCAAATCGTATTCATCCCTCGATGACTCATCGGCAAACTAGTGATAAAATCCATCGATATATCCTCACATTTCCACTCAGGAATCGGGAGCGGTCTCAGTATTCCTGCGAGTCGCTGATGCTCAATCTTAACCTGCTGACAGGTTAAACATCTCGAAACGAACTCTGCAACTTCACGCTTCATATTCCCCCACCAATAACATTGCTTCAAATCCTTATACATCTTGCTGGACCCCGGGTGAATGGAGTACAGGGTAGCATGAGCCTCTCTCAGGATAGAGTTCCTCAACTCTTCGTCTGCGGGTACATAAACTTGATTCCTAAAGCGTATCAATCCATCCTTGTGGATCACAAATCCAGGGGCTTTCCCTTGAGTTACTTCATTCCGAACTCGAGATAAGAATGGGTCCATATCCTGCTTCGATCTGATTCTATCATCAAGGGATGATGAAATCTCAAGGGTGCAGAGTTGTCCCTGAATATGCTGTAACCAAACTTCAATTTTCGGCCTTACGAACTCCAACTACAATTCCCTCTGCACTGTCAAGCGGGCAAGCATCTGCTCCTGTAGTGTCTTACGACTCAAAGCATCGGAAACCACATTTGCTTTACTCGGATGATAAAGAATCTCGATATCATAGTCTTTGATTAGCTCCAGCCACCTTCTCTGCCTCATGTTCAGCTCCTCCTGAGTAAAATTGTAGTTCAGGCTCTTATGATCCGTAAAAATCTGACAAGTAACTCCAAACAGATAGTGACGCCAGATTTTCAAAGCAAAAACCACGGCTCCTAGTTCCAAGTCATGGGTCGGATAGTTAACTTCATAGGGTCGCAACTGTCTCGAAGCATAGGCAATCACCTTCCCTTCCTGCATCAACCACATCCCAGGTGTTGTCTTGACGCGTCACTATATACTACGAATCCTTCTGTCCCTTTCGGCAGAACTGAAACAGGTGCTGAAATCAACCGACTCTTGAGTTCATCAAAACTTTGCTGACATGCCTCTGTCCACGAATACTTCTTATCCTTTCTCAACAGGTTAGTCATTGGTAGCGCAATATTGGAAAAACCTTCCACGAACCGTCGGTAATAACATGTTAGACCCACGAAACTATGAACTTCCTTCACGTTCTTCAGAGGTAGCCAGTCTCGGATATCTTCTGTTGTTTGTCGGTCTTGTAATATCCGTACTTTTTATTTTTGGTGATTTCTATTTTTGGTGTATGTTCATTTCGGATGACTCGCTTGTTACTGTTTTGGAATTCTGAACCTATTTTGTTCTTAGAGTTTTTCCATTTGGACGAGTTTCGGAGATGTTTTTACGTATTTTCGTCTTGAGTTATGTTTTGTCGCATGTACATTCGATTCTCGTAAAACTCGTGGTTTCATTATTTCTCTGCCTCCATGAGTTCGTATGGTTGAGTTGCTTATGTTGCGAGTTTCGGATTGTTAATCCGACATTGTATCGTGATTTTCGGACATTTGGGCCATTTTGTAATTTCCTAGAAGTTTAGGGAATTTTATCTTCCTTGTTGTATTTCAGATTCCCCGATAGTCGGAAATGTATTTTCTTTCGGCACTTAGCTTTGTCGTCGTGGATACCTCATGTTTACACTTTAGGGTCCTATCCTTATGTTGCGATCTGTCTTTGTATCGTCCTGTGCAGAAAACTGTGTTCAGAAGTGTTGAACTGCTGCATGCATAATGCACGTTATGCATGTTTTTAGCGTGCGCTATCGATACCTGCATAACGTATGTTATGCCTTCGTGGTAACGTACGTTATGTCCTTCAGCGGGGGTTCTGCCCAGTTTCTGCCTAGCCCTTACGTGCGTTAGCGGGCGTGTGTTACGTACGTAAAGCTTTTAATAACGTATGTTAACGTTTTAACGTAACATGCGCTAACGACCTCATCTAATCGGGCAGATTGATCTGCGGGGCTCTTACGTACGTTAACTCGTAGGAGTTACGTACATAAACATCATAACATACGTTAACTATTCATGTTCACGTACGTAATGCATTGTCAGGTATTTAAATCCTGAGTTGACCTCAGACACATTATTTTTCTTCTTTTTCTTTTTCTTTCCCTTGCTCGCGACGGGAGTTCTTCGGGCAATTTGGAGCTATTCGTGCAGAGCAGTCCGTAGAGTTCCTCCACAGATCAATTATTGTGTTCCAAGTGAGGTTTATCATCATCGTAATCATCCTTCTCCGTCCGAATCGAGGTATATTTCTTTAGAACCCTAGCTTTTGAGAATTTTGGGGTTTTGTCGTGGTTTTCACCCTTCTAGTCCGATTTCCCTCGTATTACTGTTAGATTACGATAACGTAACCACCATCCCTTACGCCTCTTACAGTTTTGGGGATTAAATTCGATGTTTTTCCCCGTTGATAGATTGGAACCGGTTATGAAATTGTATTGTCCAATGAAGTGTCCCAACGGGTAGAATTAAGATGAATTATTACGTTTTTGCATTATTGAGATGGATTTGTGAAGATTGTTCGGACCGAAACCCTTTCTTTCGCCCTTTCCCTTCACGTCAATTTATTCAAGGCAAGTACATGTATTACATTCTGTTATGTGTGTATGGTTTTGATGCGAATGATGTAAATTGTGCCATTGTATGGATGTTGTTTTCATTCTTCCACCCGGGGATGGCATGTGTGGCCTCTGGGAGCCGATACTAATGGGTACGTCCACGAAAGTAGACTTGGGTGTGTGTTTTGTTGTTCTTCCACTCGAGGATGGTCCGACGGGGCCTCTGGGGGTCGATATTAATGGGTACGGCCACGGGTTACCAAGTGTGGATTATGGTGATGTTGAAACATGTTGATACACTGTTTGATGTAAATGTGATATTCCGGAATATTCATTACAAATGTTCTTCCTAAAGTGGATTGTTTGTGTCAATTCGTGTATGTATATAATGTAGTGTAATTGTGCACTTGCACTAGCTATTCTAATGCTAACCTCTTAAATGGGGGAAATGCGTCCTATGCATTTCAGGTATCGGGAGAGATGAGGAGCTGGCACGGGATATGCACGCAAAGGATGGATCAGCATGATGATGAGGCTTGAGTCTATGTTTTATGTTTTGTCATTATATCTACTTGGGTGTTGGAGTTAGACTGATTACTTTTAAACTCGGTTAAAGTCCCCTGCGTGGGCAATGAACTTACTTTTGACTTATCCTTCACGTATTTCGATTAAAATGTTTTGGCCGAGGCCACAGCCCTATTTTACTATGATAAATGTGTCTTATGGGATTCGATTGTGGATTATGTGTCATGTGTTAGCCTGGTAGACCTTCTGAGGGTTCTATGGCATGTAACGTCCCTTGCGTGATTTGGGGTGTTACATTTATGGTATCAGAGCACTAGGTTATGAATGCCTAGGCTGTTTGTTAATTTTGGGTTGTCAGTAATGTCGTTAGAGTCAGTTGTTAAGCCTAATATCATCGTGCTACCATCTCTTCGTGCGACCCATGGCTGTAAGTCTCCTCGAACTCTTATGTTTCCGTAATTCATTTCCCTTGTGTAAATTGGAATTGTGAGTAGTAGTACCAACTTTCTAAACTGTGAATTTCTATGATATTGTTCTGTTCAATTCTTTTCTTCAGTATGTTGAGAGGTCGCGGTAGACCAGCTAGGGGGCGCGGCCGAGGCCGTGGTCGTGGTGCACATAGTAAGGAAGCTCCGGTTTCTTAGTCCTATGCAGATTCGGCCTCTCATTCAGTGCCGAACACTCTACCTTTGAGTTCTGACGGGCAGCAGAATTTGTCAGTCAGTCAGGATCAGCCGTCGGGTAGTAATGCCGACATGGGAGCTACTGCTGTGCTTTGGCAGTTGGTAGCTCAGCTTGCCCAGATAGCTCAGGGTGGACGCCAGAATCCGCCCCCGACTCCTGAAGATGAAGCTAGTAAATGGCTTCAGAAGGTGACTAAGATGCACCTCCCTCGTTTCACTGGTTCTACTGACTCCCTCGGTTGGGAGAATTGGCTTTTTCAGTTGGGCAGGACTTTCGATGTCGTAGGTTGTCCCGATGACAGGAGGGTACATATTGCTCAGTACCTCCTGGATAAGAAAGCTGCAGAATGGTGAGAGGATGTGGCTCCCAGAGACCACCTAGCCACTTGGGAGGAATTTAAGACTGTTGTGGAAGCAGAATATTGTACAATGCCAGTCAAGGAGCGCAGGATTGTGGAATTCTTTACTGCTACACCTCAGGATGCGCCAATTTCTTAGGCCATCATCACTTATAATCAGCAGTTGGGATTCGTGAATGATCGGGTGAGTGTTGGGATTCGGTGCCTAAAACGAAGGCCCAGCGGAAGTGGTAAAACGAAAATTTATTCGATCCGAATCCCTACGAGGATCGATCGAGCTACGTATATACGAATATCAAAAACGAATAGCAAGAGTCGTAAGAAACTAACCCTCGAAGTCCGTTGATTAAATGGTAACCTTCTCTTGAGCTATTCCCCAATCTTTAGTTTGATCTCTAGGAGTTCAATCCGCTCCAAGCCCTTGAACGATCCAATGCCGAAAGCACCGCGTCTCTACTTGCCATGCGCCGGAAAAACGATCGGAATAACAACACTTGATTAACCTCGAAGGTTACGGATAGAATCATGTGATGAAGCTATATATGTAAAGATTACTACACTCTAAGTGTTTTAATCTTACTCTCTCTATATGTCTTGATATTTTTCTCTAAGAAAAACAAGAACAAAGTGAAGAAGAATATGACTTTGGAGAAAAACTTTTTCTCTCTCTATTTCTCTCACAACTCACGTAGGAATCAAATTCACAATGAGAGATTGTCATCATCTTCATTTATTCAACTCCCCACTACTTGCAACAACTGATGCATGTGGGAATCCAACCCCACCTCCACAATTATCATTCATTAAAGAATGGAGACATAAGTCCAAAAAGAAGGTGGCTAGAAATGGGGGGGCATGGAGAAACGGATGAGTTTGGTCCATTTCGGACTCCCGAGAGTCCAAACAGATAAACTCCAATTCCGTTTTGATGTATTTATACTGATTAATTAATCAAATTAATTAAACATATCAAATACAAAATAATATAATTAATTTCTCTAAGAAATAATTATATTTATGAATTAAATTAATCACCCGGTAATTTATTTAATTCATTAGGCCGTAAATTAATTTATCCAATAAATCGATTTAGACATCCAATGTCCCAAATTATATATCCAATATCTAATATTCCTAATGCGAGAATTAGCTTGATTTATTCCGTAGTCAATCCTATTGCGCGACTCGGTAGGTCCGTCTCAGTCAGCAATGGGAGGAACCAAAGAGTAGTAGCACCACCTAGCCAGCCTGGCGGCCTACACTGTACCCCAACTGAGAACGAATGATTGGGATCATTCAAGAACCATTCTGTCGTGAATACCAGTATACGTATAAACCCTTCTTTCAAATGTCCCGATCAAGTTATGGGGTCACGGTCAGTCAAACCCCATCTGTACTTGACTCTATGCATGCGTTAATGCAAATCGAGATCATCGAGCTCGCGTGTATCTAATACAGCTAGCTCCAATGCTTTGGCCAAAGACTTATGATCTCATCTGCCAATAACCGCATAGGACATATAACCCGTTCACTAACAGGAGAAAGAATTCTATCTTGGTATTCAGTAGGACCTGCTACTTGCCCATCAAGATGCACGTCGAGGTTGACCCCCGCCTTCCGGTTTATAGGGTCGAACTACTCTAATGAAAATCTTGACGTCATAAGCACATCCCTACTAAATCCTCAAGTCGAAGGTTCACGAATACCTATCACAACCTTTCGATTCCATCATTGACTGTCCCGGAGTGAAATCCGTGTGACGAATCGAGGGTGAGTCGGTTCGAGTATACTAATCCAATTAGCATACCTATAATGTGTGCTCCCACTAACCATTAGTGTTCGACAGGCACTCTCCTTGTCAAAGAACACGTCATACAAGTCTTCATATAAACTTAACGCCCAGTCATGTTTCATCGACTTGCGAACGATTAAGTATTTGAGCTATAAACCTTTCCAGTGCCGACCCCCTTATTAAATAAGGAGTGGAACGTTTTGCTCTCAAATACAGGGACTAGTTTCTATATGTATATCTACGAGTTGGGAATGCCAGTAACTACCAGTAAATAAAGAAACATTCATTGCCTTATATTGATGATTTACATAATAATAAGTACAATGCCCTCACTCAACATCCTCTGAGTGGAATTCAAGGGCATACTCCTAACAATCTCCCACTTGCACTCAATGCCACACACTATGGTATCTAATACCCATGTTCTCCAGATGACGCTCCAAGCTAGTCTGAGAAAGTGGCTTGGTCAGTGGATCGGCGACGTTGTCGGCCGAGTCTACTCTGTGAAGCACAATGTATCCCTTGCGAACAAATTCTCTTACAAGATGATACTTCCTCTCAATATGTTTGGTGCTGCTGTGAAACCTCGGCTCCTTGGCCTGAGCTACAGCTCCGTCGTTGTTGCAGTACAGCGGAACAGGCAGCTCCGCACATGGTATCACTTGAAGTTCTCCCAGAAACTTCTTAATCCAGAACCCTTCCTTGGAAGCCTCCGAGGCTGCTTGATACTCAGCCTGACAGGTGGAATCAGCAGTCGTGCTTTGCTTGGTGCTACGCCAAGATACTGCTCCTCCATTAAGAGTAAATATGTAGCCAGAAGTAGACATCGAGTCGTCCTTCAGTCCTTGGAAGTCCGAATCAGTGAATCCCACCACATCCACTTCTCCACCGCCATACATCAGAATCATATCTCTAGTCCTTCTTAAGTACTTGAGAACATTTTTTACGACAATTTAATGTTCCCTACCTGGGTTTGCCTGAAACCTACTCACCATGCTTACAGCATGCGCGATGTCAGGTCTTGTACACAACATAGCATACATAAGGCTACCCACGGCCGAAGCATATGGTATATTACTCATTTCCTTTCGTTGTTCCTCACTTTGAAGACACATCTTCAAGGTGAATTTTATTCCATGTCGCATCGGTAGGAACCCTCTTTTAGAATCATCCATCTCAAATCGCTTTAAGATTTTATCTATATAGAGGGCTTGGGAAAGACCTATTGTTCTGTTCGATCTATCCCGGTAGAGTTGAATTCCAAGAATATAGGTTGCTTCTCCCAAGTCTTTCATGGAGAAATTACTCGAAAGTCAAGCTTTCACAGAACTGATCATTCCCACATCATTTCCTATTAGTAGAATGTCATCTACATATAGTACTAAGAATGCGATCTTGCTCCCACTAACCCTCTTGTATACACAAGGTTCCTCTTCATTTTGCACGAAGTCAAACTCTTTGACCGCCTCGTCAAAACGAAGGTTCCAACTACGCGACACTTGCTTCAGTCCATAAATGGAACGCTGAAGCTTGCACACTTTCTGAATATCGACTTTGGACACAAAGCCTTTAGGCTGCTCCATAGAGATTTCCTCCTCGAGGAATCCATTAAGGAAAGCCGTCTTTACATCCATTTGCCATATCTCATAATCGTGGTAGGCAGTTATAGCAAGCATCATCCGAATAGACTTGATCATGGCTAAGGGTGAGAAGGTATCGTGGTAATCGATCCCTTCCTTCTGGGTATAACCCTTTGCCACAAGCCTGGCCTTATAGGCGTCAACCTTGCCATCACCATCAGTCTTTCTCTTGTAGATCCACTTGTTCCCAATAGGCACTATGCCCTTGGGGCGGTCTACTAGAGTCCAGACCTGATTGACATGCATCGAGTCTATCTCAGCTTCCATAGCTTCACGCCATTTCGCGGAGTCTACATCCACTATCGCTTGGTCATAGGTCGTCGGGTCGGTCTCTTGGCTATCACTTGGAACCTCATGGAGACCCATCTCCTCCAAGGGCACAAGCCCATACCTCTCAGGTAAATGAGACACCCTACTAGACCTACGTGGTGGTTGTACTTGTGTTTCAGAAAGTTCGGTTCCAGTTTCTTGCACAGGTGTCTCCCGAGGAGTTTCATTGTATTATTCTAAAGAAATACTTCTACCTGCTCCGCCTTCCTGAATGAACTCATCTTCCAGGAAGTGTGCTTGTAAAGCAACAATGATCTTTCGATCTTCGGGCATGTAGAATAGATATCCCATCGTCCCAGACGGGAATCCAATGAAACGTCCCTTCGCAGACCTAGCTTCCAGCTTTTCCACCTTAGTCTTCTTGACATAGGCGGGACATCCCCAAATCCTAATATGATTAAGACTTGGTTTCCTGCCCTCCCACATATCATGTGGAGTTTTAGGAATGGATTTAGAAGGACATCTGTTCAAGATATACGCGGCAGTCAGGAGTGCATACCCCCACAGGTAAATCGGTAAGTCAGTATAGCCCAGCATGAAATGGACCATGTTTAACAAGGTCCGGTTCCTTCTTTCTGACACACCATTTAACTGAGGAGTACCTGGAGGTGATAGTTGTGAAACTATTCCATGTTCCTTAAGGAACTCGTCAAACTCCTTACTCATATACTCGCCACCTCGGTCCGACCGAAGTGCTTTGATATGATTACCCATTTGTTTCTCGACTAGGGCCTTGAATTCCTGGAATTTCTCAAAGGCCTCGGATTTATGTTTCATTAAGTATACATAACCATACCTAGTATGATCATCTGTAAACGTAATGAAATATTGATATCCGTCATGTGCTGCTTCCAAAGCACCACAAACGTCAGTATGGATTAATCCCAGTTTATCAGCGGCTCTTTCAAAAGTCCCTGTGAAGGGGGAGGGGACTGTCATTTTGCCTTTAAGGCAAGATTCACAAGTAGGAAAAAGATCCGATCCCAATAGACCTATAAGTCCATCCTTTTCCATCTTCTAAACCTTGGTCTGACCAACATGACCAAGTCTAAAATGCCATTTCAAAACTTGATTGGTTTCATCCCTACCACGTTTTCTAGTCATAGTATTCATAACTACTTTGTTGTTGAGATTTAGATGATACAATCCATTTAACAATGTAGCAGTACCCACTAGTTTATTTCTAAAATAAATTTTGCAGGAACCATCACCAATAAAAAATGAAAAACCTTTTCGGTCCATGACCGGAATGGATACAATGTTTTTGTGCCCCTTTGGCAAAACAAGTACATCTTCTAAAGTCAAAACAAAGCCGGATTCTAAACCCAAAAGAAGTGATCCTATGTCGGTCACCTCGACACTATGCCCGCTTCCGACTGTGATCATAACTTCTCCAGATCCAAGCTTCCTACTTTATTCCAGATCATGATTCACGGTACAAATATGAGAACTAGCACCAGAATCCAATATCCAGGAAGTAGAAAATACAGTAGCAGAACAATTTGTTTCCAAAACTAAAAATTATGTACCTGAAGTGCCATGAAGAATCGGACAGTCTCTAGCCCAGTGGCCCAGCTCACCGCACTTGAGACAAGCATCCTTCTTCTTCTTGTTCTTTGGAACCATCGGGGCCTTGCCCTTTCCCTTAAGGTCCTTAGCTTGCGGTCCAGTCTGCTTCTTGGTCTTTTTCTTCTTATTCTTAGACTTCCGAAGTCCAAAAGAAATCACAAGGGCAGACTCCTTCATTCGCGGAGTCTTCATCTGAGACTGAGCGGTCACCAGTTTGTTCATTAGCCCAGCTAAGTTACATGCAATCTCATTGCAGTTAAAGTTCATAACAAACAGTGAGAAGGAATCAAGAAGAGACTGAAGGATAAGGTCGGTTTGGAGAGAAGTATCCATTTTAAAATCAAGAGCCTCCAATCTCTCGATCATGGATATCATTTTGAGGACGTGTTCCCCAACCTTCTCACCTTCGTTCATCCTTGCACCGAACAGTTGCTTGGATATCTCATATCTAGCAGTTCTGCTGTGCTCACCATAAAGCTCGGTTAAGTGAGATAGAATCTACCTAGCAGAAGTCATTTTCTCATGAGCTCTCTGAAGCTCATTAGACATGGAAGCCATCATATAAGCACGGACTTTCACGTCATCCTTAACCCACTTTTCGTGGTTTTCAATCTCTTCCTGATTGGCTCGGGTCCGCACAGGAGGCGCCGGAATGTCCGTCTCCAAGACGTATCCCAGTGCCTCTACACTGAGGACAATCATCAGATTGTGGAGACAATCCACAACGTTAGGTCCCATTAAGGTGTTCTTTTCGAGCAGAATTGCGAGTGGATTCATTGTCATATTGAGATTTGAGTTTGCGTTAAGTATGATAGATTAATTAGTGACTCATTTAATTATGTTCTGAGTATAGAATTAAGGTCTTTACTATTCTTGTTACCCAGCTCCCACTATTTTTATCGGAATAACATACTCCCATGTGAAATCCGGAAGTATCGTCGCTCTACTTCATAGTGGTGATCGAGTTCTTTATAAATCTTAATAGAGGGCAACTGAACAGGTTTCTAGTCTATTAATTTTCATAAAGTGGTGTCCAACACCAACCCATCTAATGGATGATTCGATCTTATTTTTCACCTTGTTCACTCCCCTCAACCTATACGGTTTCTATGGTTCGTGAACAAGTTAAGTTTATACCATCGACGCAAATCAGTTTCACAATTGAATCTTATCCGGCAACCTATCAGGTTTCTAGGGATAAAATTTGCTCCAACCGAAGGCATCTAATGCGCTCCCGGTAATTTATCCATCCTCCCCGAACGACTACCCCGATAACTCGGAAGCATAGCACATCCGGTTTGGATTTCAATTTCCCGAAAACTCGATGGAGGGAAGGAAAAACTTGAAACCTTATAAACTTAATTATTTGTTGTGGGAGAATTATCGCGATTAACGTTACACTTTGCACATTAATCATTTAAGCGCGTTTGTGGCATTCATACAACATGAAAAAACCATTCACAACCTAGTTGCTACCAACATGTGGTTCATGGACCGTTCCTAGAAAACAAAAACTTCGTAATCTAATTACAAGTCTTCGTCTTGAATCTTCGTCTTCTCGAATTGGATCTTCCTCCAGTCTTCGTCATTACATATAAATTTTACATTGAAAATTGCATCCTAGATATAAATATTTCTAGTAAAATAAATAGGCTCAAAACGGCCTTTACAACCCAATCGAATAAAACCGAACGATTCAAAAACTAGGTCCATGAACCACATCACCATTCAAAAATAATGCATCCAACACATTAAATAAATGGCATTCATAATGAATCTGAATATTTATCCAATCAATATAAAACAATCCATCCAAAACGAATTAATCCAATTAATTCAAACAACCGTCAATTTTAACTTGTTCCGGACGAGAAAATATTTCATTAAATTAATTCCCCTAAGAATAAAATTACCATAATTAAATCTTAGTCAAATTAAATCCAATTTAATTTGTGGGAAATTAATTATCTAACGAAATATAAAAAATAGAGTCGGAATACACGGTCGGGCCAAGCCCGAGACACTGCCCAGCAGGCTGCCGATCAAGGCCTGCACAGGGTGCCGAGAACGGCCGGAAGCCTGCCGACCAGGACTCGCTCCTGCTGCATGCGGTCCATACAGTGCATCATGAGGAAAGGCCACTGGCACTCCAAGCCGCCGGGTCCGTTACGTTTCGCCTGCTTTTTACGATTCCAAAAATAATATTTTTCTAATCTTTATATTACTCATGTAAATCAGTTTCTCAAAAGAAAAATAGATTTATATTGTAACATAAAATCATGAAAAATTAATTTTTAGATGAACAATAGAAAATCAACGATTAATACGATTATGATTCCAAATCATACACCATCTAATCAAGCATTCCAAATTCTAATATCGTATATACGATCGCAAGACCTACGCTCCGATACCACTGTTGGGATTCGGTACCTAAAACAAAGGCCCAGCAGAAGCGGTAAAACAAAAATTAATTCGATCTGAATCCCTACGAGGATCGATCGAGCTATGTATATACGAATATAAAAAACGAATAGCAAGAGTCGTAAGAAACTAACCCTCGAAGTCCGTTGATTAAATGGTAACCTTCTCTTGAGCTATTCTCCAAGATTTAGTTTGATCTCTACGAGTTCAATCCGCTCCAAGCCCTTGAACGATCCAACGCTGAAAGCACCGCGTCTCTACTTGCCACGCGCCGGAAAAACGATCGGAATAACAACACTTGATTAACCTCGAAGGTTACGGCTAGAATCAAGTGATGAAGCTATATATGTAAAGATTACTACACTCTAAGTGTTTTAATCTTACTCTCTCTATATGTCTTGATATTTTTCTCTAAGAAAAACAAGAACAAAGTGAAGAAGAAGATGACTTTGGAGAAAAACTTTTTCTCTCTCTATTTCTCTCACAACTCACGTAGGAATCAAATTCACAATGAGAGATTGTCATCATCTTCATTTATTCAACTCCCCACTACTTGCAACAACTCATGCATGTGGGAATCCAACCCCACTTCCACAATTATCATTCATTAAAGAATGGAGACATAAGTCCAAAAAGAAGGTGGCTAGAAATGGGGGGCGGCCCATGGAGAAATGGATGAGTTTGGTCCGTTTCAGAATCCCGAGAGTCCAAACAGATAAACTCGGATTCCGTTTCGATGTATTTATATTGATTAATTAATCCAATTAATTAAACATATCAAATACAAAATAATATAATTAATTTCTCCAAGAAATAATTATATTTATGAATTAAATTAATCACCCGGTAATTTATTTAATTCATTAGGCCGTAAATTAATTTATCCAATAAATCGATTTAGACATCCAATGTCCCAAATTAGATATCCAATATCTAATATTCATAATGAGAGAATTAGCTTGATTCATTCCGTCGTCAATCCTATTGCGCGACTCGGTAGGTCCGTCTCAGTCAGCAATGGGAGGAACAAAAGAGTAGTAGCACCACCTAGCCAGCGTGGCGGCCTACATTGTACCCCAACTGAGAATGAATGATTGGGATCATTCAAGAACCATTCTGTCGTGAATACCAGTATACTTATAAACCCTTCTTTCAAATGTCCCGATCAAGTTATGGGGTCACGGTCAGTCAAACCCCATCTGTACTTGACTCTATGCATGCGTTAATGTAAATCGAGATCATCGAGCTCTCGTGTATCTAATACAGCTAGATCCAATGCTTTGGCCAAAGACTTATGATCTCATCTGCCAATAACCGCATATGACATATAACCCGTTCACTAACAGGAGAAAGAATTCTATCTTGGTATTCAGTAGGACCTGCTACTTGCCCATCAAGATGCACGTGGAGGTTGACCCCCGCCTTCTGGTTTATAGGGTCGAACTACTCTAATGAAAATCTTGACGTCACAAGCACATCCCTACTAAATCCTCAAGTCGAAGGTTCACGAATACCTATCACAACCTTTCAATTCCATCATTGACTGTCCCGGAGTGAAATCCGTGTGATGAATCGAGGGTGAGTCGGTTCGAGTATACTAATCCAATTAGCATACCTATAACGTGTGCTCCCACTAACCATTAGTGTTCGACAGGCACTCTCGTTGTCAAAGAACACGTCATACAAGTCTTCACATAAACTTAACGCCGAGTCAAGTTTCATCGAATTGCGAACGATTAAGTATTTGAGCTATAAACCTTTCCAGTGCCGACCCCCTTATTAAATAAGGAGTGGAACATTTTGCTCTCAAATACAGGGACTAGTTTCTATATGTATATTTACGAGTTGGGAATGCCAGTAACTACCAGTAAATAAAGAAACATTCATTGCCTTATATTGATGATTTACATAATAATAAGTATAATGCCCTCACTCAACATCCTCTGAGTGGCATTCGAGGGCATCCGATGATTCACCTAACAAACTTAGGCTGATAAAATACGCTATTTCAATATGAGCATGAAGCCACATATCAGGCGGAGTATGGCACCGCTCATGTGTGCCACCTTGAAGTAATATCAGGATCCTACCTTAGCGATTGCGATGGCTGTCCTGGAATCAGAGTTGGGTTTCGAGGCTAAGAAACAGAAGACTACTAGCAGTTTCTCACCTGGTAAGGGTGGGTGGTTTTTGAGATCTCAGTCTACTCCGGTATTTGGGAAGAATCCATTTCACCAGGCTGGAGGGTCTCAGAGTAACCGTTCAGTCCAGTGCCCTGCACCTGGCAGTAGAGTTTGTTTTAATTGCAGTCAGTATGAGCATGTGATAAAGGATTGCCCATTTCCGTTAGTTACTTGCTTTACTTGCGGACAGACCGGGCGTCGGGCAGTTCATTGCGAGAGGGCCACCAGGGCCGCCAGAGCTCCGACTACCACTACCGTTCAAAAGGATCACAGCACTCCAGTTACTCATGTTCCTCAGATTTCGGGCCATGGTAGGGGTCGGGGTCAGACGGATCGCCGTGCGACATCGAGTTCGGGCTCAGTTCACCCCCGACTATATCAGATGAGACGTACATAGGAGACAGCTGCTCTGGTGGCGTCAGGTACCACTCAGATCCTTTCTCATCCAGTTTTGGTGCTTTTTGATTTGGGTGCTACTCACTCTTTTATTGATTCGGATTGTATGTGTCGTATCGGTATTGTCTGCTTGTTTGAGTGTGATCTGTTTGTAGTGGGTATGCCTAGTGGGGATCGTATGTGTAATATCTGCAATTTTGTTTTCTGGTAATTTTCTTTTTTGGCAGAAGTCCATCTTAGCGACTCCGTTGTGACCGTTTCGTCATTCCGAGAATGATCAATTATGCACTTTTTGCCATCCGAGTTCGTTTCGGTATCGTTTTGTTGAGTTCTGTGTTCTTAAGCGGCTTTTCCGCACTTGAGTTCGATTCTTGCGAATCTCGTCCGAAAATGTTGTTTCAAGTTTCTTGTAAGTTCATTTATGTTATTATTCATGTCGCGAGCTTTGTCTTGGTGTTTCGATCGTGTATCGTGTATTTCGGACGTTTTGGGCCGTTTTCGTAATTTCTTAAAGTTTGGGGTAATTACTTCCGTTGTCTAATTTCGAGCCTTTGGGTGGTTGGAATCGTGTATTCTCTTAGCGCTTAGATTCGCCTTTGCGAGTACTTCGTAACCGTATCTTCGGTTTATATTCAGGTTTGGGTTTCGGGGTTGTCCGGGCCGTCAGAGTTGGCCACGGCCGAGTCACGGCCGCACATTTTGGAGCAGGTACTGGCCTAGCCGAGTTACAGCTGTAATGTGCTGGTTACAGCCATAAGTGATCGGCAGGCATGGACTGGACGAATGCCGGTTACGGCCGTAAGGCTGCCGGTTACGGCCGTGAGGCTGCAGAGTTACGGCCGTAAGGCCTTGCCTGTTACGGCCGTAACACACCTTCGTTTTTTCAGACAGTAGGCCTGGGGACCCAGTTACGGCCGTAAGGATCTTCCGAGTACGGCTGTAAGCACCGAGTTACAGCCGTAAGGCTCTGCCGATTACGGCCGTAACGTGCAGGCCTATATATGGCTTGGGTGACGGGATTTTGCTCATTTTCCTCACTTTTCATCTTCTTCTCGCAGCTGCCAGAAAGGGGAGATGGGAACGTCGATTCTTGGTCGATTCCACTGAGTTCCAAGGTGTTTTGGAAGGACCTTGTCAATTATAACAGCATCAAATCCTTGTTTTTCGTCGGATCGAGGTAATTTCTGGAAATCTCCTAGGGTTGACTTTCGGGATTTCTTCTTAATCTTTGTTCGTCCAATTTCGATGAATCGGTTGATGTTTTTGAGAATTATTAATCGTATCCTACGGGTTGTATATCCGTATTTCGAATTTATTCAACTCGATTGATGATTCGAGTGTTCTTTGGAGTTGTCGAACATTGAATGTTCGATTAAATGTCCCAATTAGTTTATTTTCGATACTTTGGTGGGATTTCCGTTGTTTTTTACCATGATTCTCATTGTAATCGTATCTTTGTTGTTTTGCCAAGGGAATGTATGTATTCGAGGGTTTTCCCGATTGAACCGTATCCGTCGGATTATTCACGTGTCGATTTGAGGCAAGTACCTTGTTCATACATCTCTCGTTTTGTGGATATAATGATTGGTGATTTGTCTTGGTATGTTTATTTGGTTATTTGAAATGAGCTTTCAATGATTCGGTTAGCCTCATTAAAGGCTCTCTTTCAAAACTGTGTGTGATTTTACGATTTTGGTGTTTCGTAAATGATTATGTGAATCCTGTCAACACGCTTGGTGTCATTGTTGTGCTTTGATAATATAGATTCATATATTATCTCATTTCGGTGTGTTGTGATTTGATACTCGTGTTGTGCTGTGTGACTATTGCCTTTGGGTGAATTGTTCGGATATCCTTGCTGTGCTATGTTATTTGTGTGAATGTGTGGATATGGTCGAAGGTCAATGGTGACACATGGCATGTGGCCATGTGGTCAGAATGAAACAAGTGACTGATCCAACCGTGAGAGCCTGAGACAAGACCTGCGGTGACATATGGCGTGTGATCATATGGTCAGGAGACAACAAGTGATTGATATAACCGTGAGATGCCGTGACAAGTGTTCACGCTGGTGTGTTTATGATTTATGAATGTGTTTTACTCACCTTGGGAGGGTCCGTCGAGGCCTCGAGGGAATCTATGACTTCACTCTGGATTAACGAGTTTGTTTCGCTAGCCAGCTCGGGAGGGTCCTTAAAGGCCTCGGGTGGGATCAGTGGCTTCGTCCCGGTTCTAGGCGATGCCTTTGCGTGATTTGCTTTATGATATGGTTGAGCGACCAAGATCTGCATCTCTTGGGTGATTATGTTGTGTTGATTTTTATGTCCGTCGAGGACATGTGGCGTGGGTTTTAACCATGTGAACTGTTGTTGGTTTTATTTGTGAAAACAAAACCTTTGGGTTGTGACCCCTGTTGATTTTTGGAAAGAGAAGGATTCGATAATCCTAGATTATTTTCTATTAAAACTCCCGATGGCTTATTACAACATTTTATAAATTATTTCTCTTGAATTGTGATCTTTCGATTTTGGAATGTTTTACCAAACTCTTGCTTCAGGAAGTATTTTTCATCGTGTTTGAATATTTGAGGATTCCTGATTATGGTTATTCTTGGAACTTGAATTGTATGACTCGTATTTTGCACTTTGTACTTGCACTAGCAAAATAGTGGAATTTTGCTAACTCCCGAGTAATCGGGGGTGGATGTCTATATTGCATTCAGGTTTTGGGCAGCATAGCACAGGGTCAGCATGAAGGATGACGAAAGATGAACGATACTAATCACACGAGGACCCATTTGATGTCGTATTGGTTTAGTTGTATTTGATTTCCGCTGCAGTATTCTTTCCCCATTTTACGGGAGTGTGTTGTATTCGACCCCTGCGTGGACATGTAGCGTGATTGAGTTGTATGTATTTATTAAAAGACCAAATCGGTCTACTGAGTCATTTAGCCTTAAAGGCGTTGTCGAGATGTTCGATGTTGTTACCAGCCTGGTAGATCCTTGAGGAAAGGTTCTACGGCGTGTAATATCCCTGAGCGGATTGGGGGTGTTACATAAATGGTATCGGAGCTTAGGTTGTGGAAACCTAGGCTGTCGGGTTTAGTGGTGTCTGTTGAGTTTTTGTCTCGTCAGATTTTGTCTGACTGAGTCATGTCGTGACGCGTCGTATGAGTTTGTTGGTCGTGATTAGTATCCTGGGGCGATCAACATCTTCGTGCGACCTGTGAATGTAAGTCTCCCTCCTTTGTGTTGTGCCTTATGTGACGCTATTTATTCGTGTGATTATTTGTTAAGTGATGGAATCCTTATGTAGATTCTTGGGTCTCATGATATGTGTTCGACTCTCATATTGTGTTTATATGAGGAGTGTTGTCACTGCTTGTGCCTTTTCGAGTGTTTGTTTTCCGGGAAGAGTTATGTGTTGTGCTGAATTTGAACGATGTGACACGTGTGCTATGAGATGTGTAAACGAATGTTGTTACATGTCAGCTTTTAGGCATTCTAGCCTAATAGATTTTCAAAAACCTTGAGTATCTTAGAAAATAAATTTCGAGACGTACTTTTAAAATGAATTATTTTCTCGCGGTACTTTCAAGGTGCCTTCGAGTGCCGCCATATGTTTCAGAATTATTCCCCTTGAGGACCAAAATATTTTGAGATATTTTCAATTATTTAAAAATGCTTTGCTTAGACCCGAGGGTCGAATATTTTTGAAAGTTTTTCACTAAAAGGAAAGTATCCTCATTTTTTGTTCAAATGCAAGATGGTTTTCAAAGTCTCGATAATGGTGTTTGTACTACTTTTTGTAAGCTGATACTCAAGATCTACCGGCGTTTCCAAATTATTTTCAAAAAGGGGGGTTTTCATTTTTAAATCCTATCCTTCCTGTGTGAGGCCCGGGAACGTATGTACGATGTTACGTTACCGTTAGTGGTGGTGTGAGCGTTGAGTCGTTCGCCACGCAGTTGTTGTGTTAGCCCTCTATGACAAGTGTGGTGTTAACCTTTAACATTGTCATTTCGTGGTGATTTGCGTGCTATCGCACTTGTGCGAGCTGTTAGAGCTTGGGTTTGTATGATTGTGTACATCTATGATTGTTTCATAATGTTTTGTGATTGTGTGCTGGTTATCATTCGGGCCGTTGAGATCGTTGAACGATGTCGTCGTTGTTGTGATGTTGATATGTGTGTTGCTTTATGATAGTAATCATCGTATGTGTTGCATGTTATGATTTTCTGTTGTGCTGAGTTGGCATCTCTGGTTTGTTGTTTTGCGATGTTATATTCCATTATACCTAGCAGTGTCTATTCGGTGTGCCGAACCGAGGTGCTTCAACCGTATTGTACCGGGGCCATGTACGTACAAATTGTCCTTCTCGTCAGTAACGTATTTCAAGTGTGGACTCGAGGGACACAGAATTCAGTTTTGTGAATTGGCTACCGAGACTTCCGGAGTTCGCGCTTTAGCATAGATATCAGGATCGGCTCCGAACGGCCCATGGGAGATGTTTCTATCAGTTTCTTTTTGTATTGTTACCTTGCTTCCGTTGTTGTGAGTTGCGGGGACGACATTTCTTTTATAAGAGGTTGAATGTAATACCCGTATTATTTTTGACTTCTGCATTTTCTCCTTCTAAATTCTATTGACTTGCTCGTGTTCGTTGATACTTTCTCACCTTGTTTGGTATCTCAGCTGTCATCGTTCTAACGGGTTGTGACCTTGTTTCAGATCGATCTGTTTATCGTGTGACTTTTCCGAGTTAGGTTCGATTCTTATGAACCCTGTTCGAAAGTAACATCTTTTAGTTTCTACCAGCTCTTTAATGTCTTGAGTTGAAGTGTGGACTTCGGAGTCATTGTTCGATCATTGTTACTCGATCACTATTTTTCGATCATTGTTGTTTGATCATTGTTATTTGATCGTTGTTGTTCGATCATTGTTGTTCGATCGTTGTTGTTCGGTCGTTGTTGTTCGATCATTGTTATTTGATCTTTTTTATTCGATCGTTGTTATTCGGTCATTGTTGTTCGATTGGGGTTGTGTGACTGTTGTTGCCTGATCTCGTACCGCGAAGAATTGCCGTTCACAAGTTAGTCAGCTGTTTCGAGTGTGGCCAGGTGGGTCACCGAGCCGTGCATTGTGAGACGGTAGCTGAGAGATTTGGGGGATCGAGGTTGCGTCTCTGCTCCGAAAGGACACGGAGATGCCTAGTGTGGTTTTTGAGAATTTCGGCGTAGTCCGAATTGTTTGTGATTGTCCTTGTGAATCGTTTGTGTTTATTTTCTGTTTTCTCGACTGTGCGTGTTTCTTTGTAACAGGTGCTTTGTGTTTTGTGATAGTTCGGATAATCGACTTAATTGTATTATCTGTTTGATGACGCTTGTCACTTGTTGGTTTTATTATGTCTCTACCGGTGGCGTTGTTTTGGTCGTCGTGGAGCGTGTTTTCACGTCGTATATTCCTTTGTGTTGCTTGTAACGTTTCGCCGTTGGGCATAAGTTATGCGTTTCTTGTGCATCTCATTGAGTTTTCCTGGTGGGATATTTCTTCTCCCTACTTGTTTTAAGTTTCGGGACGAAACTTCTTTTAAGGAGGGTAGTATGTAATATCCGCAATTTCGATTTTCGGTAATTTTCTTTTTGGCGGAAGTCCATCTTAGAGACTCTGTTGTGACCGTTTCGTCATTCTGAGAATGATTAATTCTTCACTTTTTGTCATCCGAGTTCGTTTCGGTATCGTTTTGTTGAGTTCCGTGTTCTTAAGCGGCTTTTCCGCACTTGAGTTCGATTCTTGCGAATCTCGTCCGAAAATGTTGTTTCAAGTTTCTCGTAAGTTCATTTAATGTTATTATTCATATTGCGAGCTTCGGCTTGGTGTTTTGATCGTGTATCGTGTATTTCGGACGTTTTGAGCCGTTTTCGTAATTTCCCAAAGTTTGGGGTAATTACTTCCGTTGTCGAATTTCGAGCCTTCGGGTAGTCAGAATCATGTATTCTCTTAGCGCTTAGATTCCTCTTTGCAAGTACTTTGTAACTGCATCTTCGGTTTATATTCAGGTTTGGGTTTCGGGGTTGTTCGGGCCGTCAGAGTTGGCCAGGGGCGAGTCACGGCTGCACATTTTGGAGCAGGTACTGGCCTGGCTGAGTTTCGGCCGTAAGGTGCCGGTTAAGGCCATAAGTGATCAGCAGGAATGGACTGGACGAATGCCGGTTACAGCCATAAGGCTGCCGGTTACGGCCGTAAGGCTGCCGAGTTACGGCAGTAAGGCCTTGCCTATTACGGCCGTAACACACCTTCGTTTTTTCGGACAGTAGGCCTGGGGACCCGGTTATGGCGGTAAGAATCTGCCGAGTACGGCCGTAAGCACCAAGTTATGGCCGTAAGGCTCTGCTGGTTATGACCGTAACGTGCAGGCCTATATATAGCCTGGGTGATGAGATTTTGCTCATTTTCCTCACATTTCATCTTCTTCTCGCGGCTGCCGGACGGGGGAGACGGGAACGTCGATTCTTGGTCTATTCCACTCAGTTCCAAGGTGTTTCGGAAGGCCCTTGTCAATTATAACAACATCAAATCCTTGTTCTTCGTCGGATCGAGGTAATTTCTGGAAATCTCTTAGGGTTGACTTTCGGGATTTCTTCTTAATCTTCATTGATCGTCCGATTTCGATGAATCGGTTGATGTTTTTGAGCATTATTAATCGTATTCTATGGGTTGTATATCCGTATTTCTAATTTGTTCAACTCGATTGATGATTCGAGTGCTTTTGGGAGTTGTCGAACATTGAATGTTCGATTAAATGTCCCAGTGAGTTTCTTTTCGATAGTTTGGTGGGATTTCCGTTGTTTTTTACCTTGGTTCTCATTGTAATCATATCTTGTTTGTTTTACCGGAGGAATGTAGGTATTCGCGTGTCCATCGGATTATTCGCGTGTCGATTTGAGGCAAGTACCTTGTTCATACATCTCTCGTTTTGTGGATATAATGATTGGTGATTTGTCTTGGTATGTTTATTTGGTTATTTGAAATGAGCTTTCAAAGATTCGGTTAGCCTCATTAAAGGCTCTCTTTCAAAACTGTTTGTGATTTTACGATTATGGTGTTTCGTAAATGATTATGTGAATCCTGTGAACACGCTTGGTGTCATTGTTGTGCTTTGATAATATAGATTCATATATTATCTCATTTCGGTGTGTTGTGATTTGATACTCGTGTTGTGTTGTGTGATTTGTTCAGATATCCTTGGCGTGCTATGTTAGTTTTGTGAATGTGTGGATATGGTCGAAGGTCTACGGTGACACATGGCATGTGACCATGTGGTCAGGATGCAACAAGTGATTGATCCAACCATGAGAGCCTGAGACAAGACCTGCGGTGACATATGGCGTGTGATCATATGGTCAGGAGACAACAAGTGATTGATCCAACCGTGAGATGTCGTGACAAGTGTTCACGATGGTGTGTTTATGATTTGTGAATGTGTTTTACTCACCTCGGGAGGGTCCGTCGAGGCCTTGAGGGAATCTATGACTTCACTCTGGATTCACGAGTTTGTTTCGCTAGCCAGCTCGGGAGGGTCCTTAAAGGCCTCGGGTGGGATCAGTGGCTTCGTTCCGGTTCTAGGCGATGTATGTGCATGATTTGTTTTATGATATGGTTGAGCGACCAAAATCTGCGTCTCTTGGGTGATTATGTTGTGTTGATTTTTATGTCCGTCGAAGACACGTGACGTGGGTTTTAACCCTTTGAACTGTTGTTGGTTTTATTTGTGAAAACAAAACCTTTGGGCTGTGACCCCTGTTGATTTTTGGAAAGAGAAGGATTCGATAATCCTATATTGTTTTCTATTAAAACTCCAGATGGCTTATTACAACATTTTATAAATTATTTCTCTTGAATTGTGATCTTTCGATTTTGGAATGTTTTACCCAAACTCTTGCTTCGGGAAGTATTTTTCGTCGTGTTTGAATATTTGAGGATTCCTGATTATGGTTATTCTTGGAACTTGAATTGTATGACTCGTATTTTACACTTTGTACTTGCACTAGCAAAATAGTGGAATTTTGCTAACCCCCGAGTAATCGGGGTAGATGTCTGTATTGCATTCAGGTTTTGGAGAGCATAGCACAGGGTCGGCATGAAGGATGATGAAAGATGAACGATACTAATCACACGAGGACCCGTTTGATGTCGTATTGGTTTAGTTGTATTTGATTTCTGCTGCAGTATTCTTTCCCCGTATTACGGGAGTGTGTTGTATTCAACCCCTGCGTGGGCATGTAGTGTGATTGAGTTGTATGTATTTATTGAAAGACCAAATCGGTCTACTGAGTCATTTAGCCTTAAAGGCGTTGTCGAGATGTTCGATGTTGTTACCAGCCTGGTAGATCCTTGAGGAAAGGTTCTACGGCGTGTAATATCCCTGAGCGGATTGGGGGTGTTACAGTATGGTTGGGAATCGGGAAGTTAGAGATTGCCCAGTGAGGATCGGGAGCCGGGATTGGCCCTCGAACCTCATTGTTGTAGACCTTAAGGGTGAGGATTTGATCCTCGGGGACGATTGGTTGGATCGTCACGGTGCCATCATGAACTATCGAACTCGTACTATCTCGATAGTTGCTGAGGATGGCACAGAGCATACACTTATTGGTTGTAAGCCGGGTAGATCGGGTAATGTGATTAGTGCCTTGAAGGCGATAAAACTTCTGAACCAGGGCTGTGTAGGCTACTGGTGTTATGCTTTGAAGGTGAAGGATGGTGGAATTGACATGTAGTCGATTCCAGTTGTGAATGAGTATCGTGACGTATTTCTGGATGACTTGCCGGGATTACCACCACAGCGGGAAGTTGAGTTCCCTATCAATCTAGAGCCGAACGCGGCTCCTGTTTCTCGAGCGCCATACCGTATGGCACCATCAGAGATGTTAGAGTTGAAGAAACAGTTGGGGGAGTTGTTAGATAAATGGTATATTCAACCGAGCGCATCGCCTTGGGGTGCGCCTGTACTTTTTGTTAAGAAGAATGATGGATCGCTCCGTTTATGCATCGACTATCGAGAATTAAACAAGTTGACCATCAAAAACAAGTACCCTTTGCCCAGGATTGACGATTTGTTTGATCAGCTTCAGGGAGCGACAGTCTTCTCGAAGATTGATTTACGATTGGGCTACTACCAGTTGAGGATTCGGGATAGTGATATACCGAAAGCTGCTTTTCGGACGAGATATGGCCATCACGAGTTTTTGGTTATGCCTTTCGGGCTAACCAATACCCTAGCAGTGTTCATGCAGTTGATGAACAAAGTTTTTATTGAGTATCTGGACAAATTCGTAGTCGTCTTTATTGATGACATTCTCATCTATTCCCGGAGTCAGGAGGAGCAGGCTTTACATCTCCGGATTGTGTTAGACATTTTGAGAGCTGAGCAGATGTACGCGAAGTTCTCTAAGTTTGAATTTTGGCTCAAGGAAGTGATATTCCTCGGGCATGTGATTTCAGCAGAGGGAGTTCGGATAGATCCGTAGAAGATAGAGGCAGTAACGGCATGGGAGCCGCCTAAGAATGTGAAGAAAGTGAGGAGTTTTCTAGGACTTGCGGGCTATTACCGTATATTCGTTGAAGGATTTTCTATGACCGCTAGACCACTCACCCAGTTACTCCAAAAGACTCAGAAGTTTGAGTGGACCGCAGACAGGTATGATAGTTTTGATGAGTTAAAGATACGGTTGACTACCGCACCCGTTTTAGCATTACCTCAGGGGAACGAGGATTTTGTGGTTTATAGTGATGCTTCGGGCCTCGTACTCGGATGTGTTTTGATGCAGAGAGATAGAGTCATTGCTTATGCGTCTCGCCAGTTGAAACCTTATGAAGTAAATTACCCCACACATGATTTGGAGTTACCTGCGGTCGTATTCGCTTTGAATATTTGGAGACATTATCTCTATGAGTCATCGTGTAAGATTTTAATGGATCACAAGAGTCTAAAGTACATCTTCAGTCAAAAGGAGTTGAACATGAGACAATGTAGGTGGTTGGAGTTGATTAAAGATTATGACCTCGAGATTCTTTACCATCCGAGTAAGGCTAACGTAGTGGCAGATGCATTGATTCATCAGCCGATGGCTCTACAGATGTTAGAGGTACTCACACCTCAGAGCAGAATCCAGCGGGATTTGATTTGTGAGGATATCGAGGTTTGGGTTCATAGATTTCAGGGTCAGTTATGTGCATTAGAAATCACTTCGTCCTTGGTTGATGATATCAAGACGAGATATTATGATGATCCATTTTTAGTCCAGCTGAGAGAGGACGTGAAGAAGGGGAAAGCCCCTGGATTTGTGGTTCAGGATGATGGAGTTTTGAGATTTCGCGGCAGATTATGTGTACCGAGTGATTTTGAGTTGAGACAGAAGATCTTGAGTGAAGCTCATACTACACCTTACTCTACACATCCTGGTACGAGCAAAATGTACAAGGATGTAAGGAGTAACTACTGGTGGAGCAATCTGAAGGCGGATGTTAGCGAGTTTGTGATGAAGTGTTTGACCTGTCAGCAGGTTAAGATTGAACATCAGCGACCCGCAGGGTTATTACGACCACTTCCCATTTCGGAGTGGAAGTGGGAGGACATTTCTTTGGATTTTATTATCGGTATGCCTAGGACTCAGACTGGAATGAACATGATTTGGGTTATTGTCGATCGACTAACCAAATTAGCTCATTTTCTGGGTATTAAGGATACTTGGGGGCCGGAGAGACTAGCACGAGTGTTTATTGCAGAGATCGTGAGGTTACATGGGACTCCTAGGAGTATTGTTTCGGATCGAGATGGCCGGTTTGTATCACATTTTTGGCAGGCTGTTCATCGATCTTTGGGGATTGAGTTGAGACTCAGTACATCCTACCATCCTCATACAGATGGGCAGTCAGAGCGGACGATACATACGCTGGAGGATATGTTGAGAGCATGTGCTTTAGACTGGAAGGATGATTGGGAGTCACACTTGCCATTGATTGAGTTCACGTACAACAATAGTTGGCACGGCTGGATCAAAATGGCACCATTTGAGGCATTGTATGGGAGGAGGTGCAGATCACCGTTGTGTTGGGATGATGCATCCGAGTTGTTTGGTACCGAACCAGATATGGTAGTTGAGACGAGAGAGAAGATTGCTTTGATTCGCGATAGGTTGTTGACGGCCCAGAGTCAACAGAAGTCTTATGCCAATACGCGTCGCCGGCCATTAGAGTTTGAGGTGGGAGACCATGTATTGCTTAAGGTGTTGCCGACACGGGGAGTTTACCACTTCGTCCGGAAGGGTAAACTTAGTCCGAGATATATTAGACCGTTTGAGGTTTCAGAGAGAGTTGGAGAGCTTGCATATCGGTTAGGCTTGCCGCCGTCCTTGAGTCACGTGCATAATGTGTTTCATATTTCCCAGCTTATGTATCGGACCCTAGCCATATTATTGATTTTGGAGAGATTGAGTTGGGGCCCGACATTACCATCGAAGAGAGGCCGATTCAGATTTTAGAGTGTCGGGTGAAGCAACTTAGGCACAAAACCATTCCTTTGGTTAAAGTGCAAAGGTCGAGACATGGATCCGAGGAAGCCACATGGGAGATGGAAGAGAATATGAAGTCGAGATACCTCGATTTATTCGTGTTGTAAGTTTCGGGATGAAACTCATTTTTAGGGGGAGAGAATGTAATATCCGTACTTTCTATTTTTGTTAATTTCTATTTTTGGTGTATGTTCATTTCGGACGACTCGCTTGCTACTGTTTTGGAATTCTGGACCTATTTTTTTCTTGGAGTTTTTCCATTTGGACGAGTTTCGGAGATGTTTTTACGTATTTTTGTCTTGAGTTATGTTTTGTCGCATGTACGTTCGATTCTCGTAAAACTTGTTCGATTTCATTATTTCTCTACTTTCGTGAGTTCGTATGGCTGAGTTGATCATGTTGTGAGTTTTGGATTGTTAATCCGACGTTGTATCGTGATTTTTGGACGTTTGGGCCGTTTTGTAATTTCCTAAAATTTTAGGGAATTTTATCTTCCTTGTTGTATTTCAGATTCCCCGGTAGTCGGAAGTGTATTTTCTTTCGGCACTTAGCTTCGTCGTCGTGGATACCTCATGTTTACACTTTGGGGTCCTATCCTTATGTTGCGATCTGTCTTTGTATCGTCCTGTGCAGAAAATTGTGTTCAGAAGTGTTGAACTGCTGCATGCATAATGCACGTTATGCATGTTTTTAGCGTGCGCTATCGATACCTGCATAACGTATGTTATGCCTTCGTGGTAACGTACGTTATGTCCTTCAGCGGGGGTTCTGCCCAGTTTCTGCCTAGCCCTTATGTGCATTAGCAGGCGTGTGTTACGTACGTAAAGCTTTTAATAACGTGTGTTAACGGTTTAACGTAGCATGTGCTAACGACCTCATCTAATCGGGTAGATTGATCTGCCGGGCTCTTACGTACGTTAACTCGTAGGAGTTACGTACGTAAACATCATAACATACATTAACTATTCATGTTCACGTACGTAATGCATTGTCAGGTATTTAAATCTTGAGTTGACCTGAGACGCGTTATTTTTCTTCTTTTTCTTTTTCTTTCCCTTGCTCGCGACGGGAGTTCTTCGGGCGATTTGGAGTGATTCGTGCAGAGCAGTCTGTAGAGTTCCTCCATAGATCGATTATTGTGTTCCAAGTGAGGTTTATCATCATCGTAATCATCCTTCTCCGTCCGAATCGAGGTATATTTCTTTAGAACCCTAGCTTTTGGGAATTTTGGGGTTTTGTCGTGGTTTTCACCCTTCTAGTTCGATTTGCCTCGTATGACTGTTAGATTACGATAGCATAACCACCATCCCTTACCCCTCTTATGGTTTTGCGGATTAAATTCGATGTTTTTCCCTGTTGATAAATTGGAACCGGTTATGACTTTGTATTGTCCGATGAAGTGTCCCAACGGGTAGAATTAGGACGAATTATTACGTTTCCGCATTATTGAGATTGTTTGTATATTGTTATTGTGTTAGGAACGGATTTGTGAAGATTGTTCGAACCGAAACCCTTTCTTTCGCCCTTCCCCTTCACGTCAATTTATTCAAGGCAAGTACATGTATTACATTCCGTTATGTGTGTATGGTTTTGATGCGAATGATGTAAATTTTGTCGTTGTATGGATGATGTTTTCGTTCTTCCACCTGAGGATGGCATGTGTGGCCTCTGGGGGCCGATACTAATGGGTACGTCCACGGAAGTTGACTTGGGTGCGTGTTTTGTTGTTCTTCCACTCGGGGATGGTTCGACGGGACCTCTAGGAGCCGGTACTAATGGGTACAGCCGCAGAAGTGGTTGCTCACTCGGGGATGGTCCGACGGGGCCTCTGGGGGTCGATATTAATGGGTACGGCCGTGGGTTACCAAGTGTGGATTATGGTGATGTTGAAACATGTTGATACACTGTTTGATGTAAATGTGATATTCTGGAATATTGATTACAAATGTTCTTCCTAAAGTGGATCGTTTGTGTCAATTCGTGTATGTATATAATGTAGTGTAATTGTGCACTTGCACTAGCTATTCGAATGCTAACCCCTTAAATGGGGGAAATGCGTCTAATGCATTTCAGGTATCGGGAGAGATAAGGAGCTAGCACAGGATATGCACGCAAAGGATGGCCCAACATGATGATAAGGCTCGAGTCTATGTTTTATGTTTTGTCATTGTATCTACTTGGGTGTTAGAGTTAGACTGATTACTTTTAAACTAAGTTAAAGTCCCCTGCGTGGACAATGAACTTGCTTTTGACTTATCCTTCATGTATTTCGATTAAAATGTTTTGGCCAAGGCCACGGCCCTATTTTACTATCTTAAATGTGTCTTATGGGATTCGATTGTGGATTATGTGTCATGTGTTAGCCTGGTAGACCTTATGAGGGTTCTACGGTGTCTAACGTCTCTTACTTGATTTGGGGTGTTACAGGTCTACTCTCACCCCATCGGCTGACACATGTCCGAGAAAAATAACCTCACGCATCCAGAATTCACATTTGGAAAATTTCCCATAAAGTTGTTCCCGTCTCAACGCATCGAGAACTTGATGGAGATGACGTTCATGCTCTTCATGGCCATGAGAGTAAATCAGAATGTCGTCAATAAAAACGACTACAGAGCGATCTAGATTATTAATAAAAACCTGATTCATCAACTCCATGAATATCGCCGGTGCATTAGTCGGTCCAAAAGGCATCACTACGAACTCATAATGCCCATAGCGAGTACGAAAAGCGGTCTTCGAAATGTCAGACTCTCGAATCCTCAACTGATGATACCCGGACCTCAAGTTGATCTTACAAAACACAACAGCTCCCTGAAGTTGATCCAATAAATCATCAATACAAGGCAATGGATATTTGTTTTTGATGGTTACCATATTCAGCTCACGGTAATCAATACACAAATGCAGAGATTCATCGTTCTTCCGTACAAATAGCACTGGTGCTCCCCATGGAGACACACTAGGTCGAATATAGCCCTTCTCAGTCAACTCCTCAAGCTGGTTCTTCAACTCCTGCATCTCGGTCGGAGCCATATGATACGGTCCTTTCAAAATTGGGGGCGTCCCTGGATCTAACTCAATAGTAAACTCCACATCATGATGTGGAGGTAAGCCTGGCAACTCATCTGGAAATACATCTGGGTAGTCTTGGACTACCGGAATATCGGCCAATTCGACTGATCGATCCGCTGTTTTGGTCATGTAACACCAATAACCAATACACCCTTGATTAAGCAGTCTCACTTCTTTCATAGCGCTGATGACTCTCCCGAAACGGCTAGGATTGTCACCCTAAAAAATACACTCAAGACCATCGTTGGATGTGACGGTCACTATTCGCTTGCGGACGCTAAGTATGCATCATGACGATCCATTTAATCGATACCCAAGATTACATCATCTTTAGCTAAATCGACCACAATTAAGTTTTACAACCACTCACGGTTGTTCATGCGAATCGAACAGTTCTGCACTTCACGATTCCCAACAATTCTTCTACCATCGGGTAGACCAATTACATAAGGTTCACAATTGATAACATGATCTAACTGCAAACGACTTAAACAAGAAGTGGATAAAAAGGAGTGTGAAGCACCAGTATCAAAAATAACACAGACGGGATGAGATCGGATCTCGAGAGTACCTGCAATCATGCTTCGGGATCGTCGGCCTTCTTCATCTCGTAAATCCTAGGTTTCACAGCTCTGGCACCAGATGTACTAGCTTGGTTTCCACGGACCATCCCTTTGTTTGTCCCGGTAGTCTGATAAGAAGCGGACGGAGGCACACGGTCCTGGACAGAAGACTAAACTGGGGCATGAGATGCTACTGGATCATGTCCCGGTCCATTACTGCAATAACGATCACGTTGCCCATTCTTCCCACAAGTATGGAATGCGGCGGCCGGCTTTGGGCATTTGGAGCTGATGTGCCCCTAGTCCCCACAGTTATAGCACACGACAGATGAGTTAACCGCTCGAGAGTGCGATTCGGCTGGCTTCGATGCCATGGGTGGTCGTTCAGAAGAGTTCTGTAATGACTGGGGCTTCCCGAATGCCCCCCGGTTACCTTTAGTCTGGTTATGATTCCTGGATCTCTTATTATTGGACTGTGGTTGCTTTTTGGAAATCTACTTTGCGGTAAGTTCGTATTCCATAGCTTTCTCGATGAACTCCTGTAAGGTCGTACAGAGGTGATTTAATAGCTACATTCTCATTCGGGGTTTAAGCCTCTTGAGAAAATACTTAATCTTATCGGCCTCCATTCAGAAAATTGACGAGGCGAAATGAAGAAGTGCCTGAAATTTCTCGGCAACCGATAGTACATCATCGTCTTCAGACGGTTCTGGGTTCAGCAATTCTGACAGCTTGGCCTCACGGAGTGGCCCTGGATAGTAACGATCTAACATGAGGTTATTAAATTCCTCCCAAGTATATACACCATCAGCTGGCCTCATAGAAAGCCACCAGGTGTGGGCACCCTTACTAAGATAGTAAGCTGCTACGGAGACACGATTCTCTTCTAGGCAGTCTACCATCTCGAATAATTTCTCAAATTGTTCAATCCAATGTACATTATCAGCAGGCTCGGTGGAACCTTCGAAAGTTGGGGTCGCTGGCGAGAGATGTCGCTGATGATCCGACTCACAGGTCCGCCATGTACAGGAGTTAGAGGATGAGGCCCCTGTTGCTGTCCAGTAGTAGCTCTCTGCGTATCTTCCATTAATTAACCCATATGGGTCATCTGAGCCATCATGCCCTACATAACAACGTAAGGATCGACACGCGTATCCTCGCGTCCATTGTGATGCGATTGGTCCCTAGAAGGCGAATCACTGCCTGTGGAACTCTGCTCCACATTCGAGCGCGTGTTGGCCCTTGGTATCGGGATTCGGCCCCTTCCGCGGACTCGTCCCCCTCTGCCACGGTCTCTCAGATTTCTTTCCATACTGAAAGAATCAAACAATAATAATAACCATGAGCACAGTTCATGACTGTCTTTATGAAAAATTCATGCTAAGTTAATAGCAACAAGGAACTACATATTCAAGAAAATAGTTCATAATGAATTATCAACACTACTAATACCACACAGAGTATCATATCGATGTCGAGTCGAATAATTTCAATCACATAATCAATCCGGAATTTACCTCAAATTATCTGTCAGATAAATCCTGCCACGGATCCTTGAAATATCAAGATCAACAAATAGATCCATTTCGATCTCAAAATTATGCCAGTAATTAAATCATGGCTCGTAAAGCACATACCGTATTTGGCTCGTAGGGTTAGGCGCTTACACAGGTCACACGTGACACGAAGGTCTCTTGATACTAGTTCATTCCACAACGACTCTTAAAAACATTATCTCCGATACCATATTTTGTAACACCCTAAATGGCGGCATTACAGTATCGTGGACCCCACACCGGGACCCACCAAGCGATACCAAAAATATCATCTCAAATCAATTAAATCATAACTGTGGTACCGAACCACAATTTAATATTCATCACCTCGATGAGAGGTTCATACACCATATGACTAAAATGCCACACACACAGGATGTGAAATGCCATATGTAGATGGAATATATTTAAAGTACTAACACAATTTAAAATGAGTTATAACAAAGCGGAGTAATACCAATACATGGTCCAAAATACAACTCAATAAAATAGACTCGGGGCCCCTGAACTAGTATCCTGCAAACCCTTCGCCGCCACCATGCTCTCCCTGCGCCATAGCCTTACCTCGACCTAAAATACAACACAAGTATTTCGCCCAAAACCACAGGGTCAGATATACATGATAATAATTCTCAAGATGTTATACAATTCATATACACTGGATCTCAATAAAAACAATTCGACCGTCGCAACATACCCCTCGGGCGCATGAACAGCCAATCGTCAAACCGTCGAATCATACCCAATCATACATGGAGTATAAACAACCAAACATTATGGCTCAAGACGGACATCACAGTACGCCCAATCCAGAAATGTGTCCGTGCACATGTCCACCCCGTATACAGAATCCAGGATATACGTGTGACATGTACCTAATTAGCCTCACGAAGTAACGTCTCGTGTGCACGGTCCAAATGCGAAACAATCAATGCACGACCCTCTATGCCTGGCTAAAAATCCTACATAATAACCAATTGTCATGCAGATATGATTCCAGATATGTTACGATGCAGCATGACAACGAAACTCAACAAATTACTCAACCAACGGGGACCAAGACACCAAAGCGATAAAATATGATCAACAAGACCAACGATATCAAAAGGTACGAACATGGGAATATAATCCCACTATAAACGATAGACAAGAGTCAACACGACATCTCATTATGAATCATAGATTCATAAAGAAACACGTACACATGAAATGTATAACATTCACAAGAATTCCAATTATCGTCATAACCAAGCAAGATAACTTGGCTCAATTCGAAGACGGGAATACTCCTTCCTTGACAAACGAACGGAAAGTACCCGATTAGTAATAATTGCTCGAAAAAATCAACCTTGTAAGGGATACAATCCATTCAATAACATATTCTCATAACTATCGATATCTAGTTCAATGGAATGGCATCCTAGTTTCAATCTGATTAGTTCAACTATCTATATATGTATATATATATATATACATATATATTGTTAGGTGTATTTTTATGTGCTTATTTATCATTATTTTATATCCATCTTGAGCCTAAATCTGCATAAATGAGCTTTTAATGCACTATTCTTTTATGTTTTGCAGGAAATTGAAGTTCGGAAGCTCGAACGACGAAAAACGGGCGAAAACGGCAATTTTTGACCAGGGGCCGTGGCAAAAGGAGAGTGAGCAGCGGCACACGCACGGCACACAAAGGCACCGAGCGAATTGTACTGTGAGCCGCGGCACAAGGAGAGTGAGTCGCGACCCATGAAGAAAAATGCGCCCAGGTGTGGGGCGCTGAGCAGTAGGGGTCGCAGCACAGATTAAGTGAGCCGTGGCCCACGAGGTGGTTTTGATGTGTTGGCCACGGTTCTGGGCCGTTTTTGGAGCCTGTTCTCGACCTAATCCACGGACGCGTTTTGGAGGCTAAGGACTGCTATAAATAAGCATTGAAGGTCAGAAAAAGAGGAGGACCCTGGGAGATCGATCAGGAAGACATCGCGGGACGGGATCGAAGAACACAAGGAGGAGATTTGTGGGCGATGACAAGACCACGGATCCCTTACGGTTTTCCTTAATTTTTCCGCATCTTATTTTCTAGATCTATTCGAGTAGGATTTTGATTGTAGCCGATTACATGACGGTTTGAGTTATTTATTTTTATTTCAATCCACTTGTTATTCGTATTGAATTGGATTCTTCTCACTGTTCTCAATGCTTTCAATTGTCTGGCCAATAGTTGAATTGATTTGAATGTCTTTATGGATTCGGGAGATGAAATTTAGGCATAGTTCTTGTGAGAAAAATCATGATTTTCGTGAGATAGGGATATACTCATGGGAGTTGTGAAGCCTATTTATTGTGGGGATTCATGAACTGTTTTAGCTATTAATTATCTAATTCGAATAGGGATATATCGAGTTAATAATTCTTTGTATTTTCTATCGACCTTGGGAAAGGCTTTAGAATAATTTAGGAATCCCTGTCTTACAATCAATTGAATAAAAGTGAATTGGAATTAAATAAAAATCATTCCTGATTGTTTGAGGTGAAAATCATAATCCTACGCCCGCATTATTATTACTATTTTTATTTTCTATTTATTTTTCTGCAATTAGTATAGAAATAAATTCTATATAATTGTTCTTCAAATAAAATTACGAGTTGACTATATTTTGGTACTTAGTGAAATCAGTCCTCGAGGGAACGATATCTTACTTATCACTTTATTACTTATAGACACCGTGCACTTGCGGCATAGTGTGAGGGATTTCCTCGCAACAAGTTTTTGGCGCCGTTGCCGGGGACTAATTTTTCGCTAATATCATTACCAAGCGACTCTAATTTTAATTTGAAGATTTTTTTTTCTTTAGTCTCTATATCTTTATTTTTTCATTATGTTTTCCTTTGATTATAGTGACCCTTGGCATTTCATAAATTTCGATCATCTTAATAATTTGCCTAATCGGGTCAGTCAGCCCCCTCCCCCGAAACAAAAGACCATGCTTGAACAATGTGTAGACGCTCTCAAAAATCCTGATAGTACCCCTCTTGAGCGAGAATGTGCAAGTCGTGGTCTTGAGATTCACTATGGTTATTTTCCAGCTCATAGATTTAGTAGTGAAGTTGAGGGGGAGGTTGAAAAGAAAAACATGCTGAGTTTTAGGGTCGATCCCCCAGCACCTGATAATTACATAAAGTGTGATGAGCTTGTAGAAGAAGTTACCATTGATAATATTTCCAAAGAAATTTCATTAAATTGTCATCAAACTTCGAATAATAAGGTGAACACTTATGTGCCTAAAATTTTATTAACGGTGCCACGCATAATTTTTCCTAAATCCATAATGGGAGAGATTGACCCCATTACTTTTGATTTTGTTGAGGCTGATTCTTTGAGTTCTAATGAGGTTGTTCATGATATGTCTTCATTATTTACCCATTCAAACTCTGCTTATTTTTTCACCCCTTACAATTATTATATTCTTCCATTATTTTTTGGTTGTCCGCATAATTATTCTTACTCATTATGTTTGGCAACCAGGCATGAACCAAAGCCTCCCTTGTGGAATAAGAGGCTTATAGATTGCAAGAAGGGGGTATTTGGCAATCTTCCTAGAAAGAAGCCACATTAATTTTTTTATTTGCCACGTCGTGCTCAAGACGTAAAATAAAGCGCTTGATGGGAGGCAACCCATCATTTTTACTTGCTTTCTAGTTAGTTGTTTTTATTTGATTTTTCGTTATTAATTTTTTTTCTTTGTTTTGTTATTATGTTTGGATTCGTGTATTCTTGTTGGCCCTTATTTCTCTATTATTTTGTTTATATAACCCCAATGAGTTATTATCCTTCATATTCTAGTCTTTCTCGACCTAATGTCTATAGTTATTTCATGACTAGAGACTAAGTTTGGGGGTCCCTGGTGATGTTGGGCATTACTTGAAGTATGGATTGACAGACGATTCCACTCAGACATGTGCTGGCATTCAAGAAGACATTTGGAATAAGGTTCACTTTTCCTTATCTCTTTTATTTTTACATGAGTTTTATTGTTGATAATTTTATGTGTAGTGGAATAAATTGAAGCATGCGATTTTTTCTTAATTTTTCTTGGTTATAAATTGCGATTTCATCATTGCTTTATTTTTCTTGCATGTTGTTGATGGTTTTTGCAAACATGAATTTTTCGTGAATTTTTCGTGCTTCCGTGTGTAAAACTGATGTTACGATACTGATTTCTCTTGGAAGAAACGGTTGAGATTTAGTCGAGTTGCTGTCAGCGATATCTGTTTCTGTTGAGTATTCAGTTAGGTCCGAAATTTTATCATTTTTGTAGAAATCTTAGCAGATAAGAAAGGAGACATACGTGTTTTCAAATCACCGCCTATACGTTTGGTTATACTTTTTGGTTAGCTAGTTGTCCAGTAACATGAGTCGTGTTGGCACTTAATTTGAGTTTAGAAGTCGGACAATCTTTCCCAAAAAGTTAAGATATTATTTGTTCTATGATGGGAAGTCTAGTAACCGGGGGTATTCGCGTGACCCGTTGTTTACTCTCGCGTAAAACGACAACCCTGAATAGACTAATGATTTAGAAATATCGCATTACCAATGATGGGAAGCCTAGTAACCGGGGGTATTCACGTGACCTGTAGTTTACTCTCGCATAAAACGGCAACCTTGACATGCGGGACTTGCTATTCGAGTTTTTTTCTCCGCTGTAGAGGGGGACTTAGTAACTAGAAGCATCTATGTGCCCCATGAGTGTCTTTTACGTCAAACGGTTCCCCAATACATGAGAATGGAAATCCACCCTAGGATTATCCCGATGAAACATCCGAACCTAGTGGTTAACTCGAATTCTTATTATGATCATACATAAGGGAATGCTGTCCGAGGAGTAATTTTGATAATGAAACTCTTGAATTTTGCCACTAGACGGTGGGGCTGGGCGAGTTAGCTTGTTTACTCTAACCCTTCATATTGTCGGTCGGTTAAATTCACGCTTGTTAATCTTTGAGCTTTATTTTCTTCATGAATGATTGGTTAGGACTGAAAATGACTACTTTTTGGAATCAGTGTCCTTGATGTGACTCACTATTACGATACTCGTATTATTCTTTGAGATTTTCAGGGTAGTATTGATTAAGTTGAGCACTATGGATTTGCACGATCATTCACGATTCTTTTTATTTGAAAATTGATTTTTGCTTGAGGACAAGCAAAGGCTCAAGTTTGGACGTATTTGTTAGGCGTATTTTTATGCACTTATTTATCATTATTTTATATCCATCTTGAGCCTAAATCTGCATAAATGAGCTTTTAATGCATTATTCTTTTATGTTTTGCAGGAAATTGGAGTCCGGAAGCTCGAACGACGAAAAACGGGCGAAAACGGCAATTTTTGACCAGGGGCCGCGGCACAAGGAGAGTGAGCCGCGGCACACGCACGGCACATAAAGGCACCGAGCGAACTGTACTGTGAGCCGCGGCACAAGGAGAGTGAGCCGCGGCTTGTAATATCCGTAACTTTCCATTTTTAGCAGTTTCCATTTTTGGTGTATGTCTTTTTTTTATCGACTCGCTTGTAACCATTTCGACATTGTGAATCTACTTTATTCTTGGAGTTTTTCCATTTGGACGAGTTTTGGTGATGTTTTCACGTGATTCCATTTTATGATATGTTTTGTCGTATGAACGTTCGATTCTCGTAAAACTCGTTCGTTTTCATTGTTTCTTGGTTTGTACAAGTCCGTATGATTGAGTTGGCCGTGTGGAGACTTTCGGTTCGTTGATCCGACGTCGTTTCGTGATTTTAGGTCACTTGGGCCATTTTTGTAATTTCCTAATAGTTTAGGGAATATCATTTTCGTTGTCGCATTACGGACCCTCCGGTGGTCGGAATTATACTTTCTTTCAGCGCTTAGCTCCGTCGTCTTGTATGCTTCGTGTTTATGTTTCTGGATTCTGGCCTCGTCGTGCATTTCGTGTATTGTACCTTCGATAGCAGCGTACTGCTGATGTGAGCAGCAGTACTGAACTGCTGCGTAGGTAGCGCACGCTACGCCTGTTACCTTGCGTGTGCTACCGATGTGCAGTTAGCGTACGCTAACTCGCTATTGTTAGCATACGCTAGCGAATGGTGGCAGTAGCTACTGGACCTGTCACAACCCCGTTAGCGCGCGCTATATATGTCAGTTAGCGTGCGCTAACTTCACAGTTTATCTAGATCAACGGCAGTTCAGATTCAGCATTATTTTCATTTTTTTTCTTTCCTTCCCTTCCTACGGGCGATTTCGGCGACTTCAGAGCAGATTGTGGAGAGTAATCATTGGAGTTCCCTTCTAGCCCGATTTTCATGTCTCGAGCATAACACAACATCATCTAAATCCATCTCCCTTACTCCGATTCAAGGTATTTCCTCAGGAACCACACCTTTGATGAATTTGGGGGTTTTTCGGGATTCTAGGGATTAGTTCCGAATTGTTCAATTATGTTACGATATTCCGTACCTATTGTGATTATTGGGTGATTCCAAATCCATTTTCCTTGATTTTAATCCGTGAGTTATCAATACGGGGAGATTTTGCGTAAACCCTCGCCCGTATCGATTGATCGTTCATTATCGTAGTTTATAATCGGGGTTTTGGGAGTATTCCTTTCGGTTATTGATGTCCGTTGGGACTGAGTTATGCTAATTCTTCGTTTAGGAACCATCGTTTTCCATTCGGATCGTCCGTAGTCGATTTTCACTTCCGATTCTTCAAGAATGTCTCAAAGGCAAGTACTTTACATTTGTTAACATGTTCTAGTATTTGAATTATGGAATTATCGTGGTTGTTGTGGATGGATATGTGTATGTTCACCTAGGGACGGTCCGACGGGGCCTCTAGGGATACGTATTGCCGTGTGTGTGCGTATCACGAACTGTGGTTAACCACCCATGGATGTCCGACGGGGCTCTGCGGGGTACGGTGGTCGTGAGTCTCGTATCAAGGTTAACTTTGAATTATGATTGTTGGAGACAATGTGTTTTGTGATTGTACATTGTAAATATTCCGGAATTTAAAATGTTTTCTAAAATGATTTTTGGCACATATATTCATCTGATTAGAATGTAGTCCAAATGGATTGTACTTGCACTAGCAGTTGTCGCTAACCCCTTAAATGGGGGAAATACTTTTTGTATTTCAGGTATCGATCGTGGGGACAAGCGAGGACTCGAGCCGTATGAGGATGATGGGCAAGCATGATACTGTTCAGTGGTTGACTTTCAGTGTCATGTCTTGTCGGTTATTATTGATGTCTTATTTTGGGATTTCTGTATTATAAAGTTGGTTTAAGTACTGGAGTACTTCCTTTTTAAAATTGTTAATGATGTGTTCCCGTTTTGGGGAAGTGGATTTGACGTCAGATTTTATTTGTCGGATTGTAGTCTTTTGTTTGAATTGTCATCTCATTGACGATTGTATGTCATTGTCGAATGTCTTGTTGGTACGTTAGCCTGGTGGATTCCACAGTGTGGGGTCCACGGCGCTGTAATATGCCCTGACCGTCTTGGGGGTGTTACAGAATATGGTATCAGAGCTTAGGTTTATGGATACCTAGGTTGTCAGTTGTTTGGGTCTAGTCAAGTGTCGTTTTTGGGACAGTATCACTGCTATGCCATCATCTCAGTACGCTGGTGCTCGTAAGTTTTTCCTAACTTGACTCGTTTCACCGTTCTGTTCTATCCGTGTCTTAGTATCTTGTTGCGTTTTGCGTTTGAATTGTACTTACCCGTTACTTCTTCAGAATTCCTACTGGTAGAGGACGCGGACGCGGTCGTGGATGCGGTAGGGGACGTGGCGCAGCCGGTGGGGCGGCCATGTTCGATCACTTGGGAACTGATTCGGCGATGCCTTCTTTGTCGAACAGTGTTCCCCCTAGTTCCGGAGGTCAGCAGGACCAATCCGCTAGCTCCGGTAATGCTAACGAGAATGTTGGAGTGGCAAACATTTTGCAACAAGTGGCGAACCAGATGACGCTACTGACTCAGGCCGTTCTGGTCGGCCAAGCTAATGCCAACCCGGTTCCGCCGACTGGATCCGGCAATGACAAGTTACTTCAGGACGTGATTCATATGCGTCCTCCGCAGTTTGATAGTGCTTCCGACCCTTCCGGATGGGAGAGTTGGCTTTTTGAGATGGAGAAAGTATTCGAGGCTGCTAATTGTTCTGAGGAGAGGAAAGTACCCATTGCTCAGTACTTCCTCGCCAAGGAGGCAGCAACGTGGTGGCAAGCGGTAAAACCGCGTGACCGGGCAGCCATGTGGGCAGAGTTTCGGGATCTGATGGAAGATGAATTTTGTCCATGGCCAGTGAAGGAGGGGAGGATCCGAGCCTTCTTTGATGCTAAGCCCCAGGATGTTCCTATTTGTCAAGCTATCAAAGACTATAATCAACAGCTGCATTATGTGAGAAACCAAGTCCGAGATGAGCTTGATAAGATCCGCCACTTTGATATGCGGATGAACCCGAGGGTGCGCCACTACATGTCTGGTCTGGGGTGCACGACTTTAAAAGAGTATCAGAATAAAGCGATGGCTTATGAGATGTCGTTTTCTGCGATAGAGACGACAACAGAAGGAAAGAAGCAGAAGACCTCCGGTCAGTTTTCGGGAGGCAAGTCAGGAGGGTATCCGAAGGCTCAGTCTGGTTCGCGAGTCTTCGGGAGTCAGTCGCCATCAGTTGGGCGAGGAAACGGTTCTAGGTCTGCTCCTACTGGTTCCGTTCGTGGTCCTACGTGCTTCAACTGTAGTCGTCTGGGCCACATGATGAGTGAGTGTGATAGGCCTCCGATTCAGTGTCTTGCTTGTGGCCGGATGGGTCATCGTGCTAAGTTTTGTACGGATGCAGCTCGGGCTCCAGTTACTCAGATATCAGCCCCAGCTGCGGGAGAGCCGAGTGTGAATCGAGGCAAGCAGGTTCCTCGGCCGCAGAGAGTTTTGGTAGAGGTCGAGGACGTGGCGGCCTTCTAGAGGAGCTTCTAGTGCGAGTGCATTCCGCCCCGTGTGTATGAGATGAGGCGAGCCGGAGATCCTGACGCGACGGTGGCTACAGGTACCGTCCACATCCTTGATCATCCTGTTTCCGTATTGTTCGATTCTGGTGCTATGCATTCTTTTATATCTATGGATTGTGTGCGTCGTCTGCATGTTGATTGCCTATTTGCTTTTGAGCCTTTTGTTGTTAAACTTCCTAATGGGTATAGCATCGTGGGGGATCGTGAGGTTAGAGATTTTCCAGTGAGTATCGCGGGGAGGGTTTGGCCTTCTAATCTGATTGCGGTAGATATTAGAGATGAAGATTTGATTCTGGGTGAGGATTGTCTGGACCGTCATGGATCGATCATGAATTATAGAAAAAGAACCGTTTCGATGTTATCCTCTGACGGTACCGAGCATTCTTTTGTGGGGCATAAGCGGAGTAGCCAGAGATTACTGATCAGCGCCTTGAGGGCGGTGAGACTTCTACGTGGAGGTTGCACGGGGTATTGGTGTTACGCCTTGAGATGGGAAGAAAGGGGAGTCGAGCTCTCGTCTATTCCGGTAGTATGTGAGTATCCTGACGTCTTTCCAGACGAGTTGCCGGGTTTTCCGCCAGACCGAGAGGTTGAGTTTACCGTCGATTTAGAGCCAGGTGCAGCACCGATTTCTAAGACGCCATATCGTGTGGTGCCTGCCGAGATGCTGGAGCTAAAGAAACAGTTGGGAGACTTGCTGGACATGGGGTATATTCGACCGAGCGCTTCACCTTGGGGCGCACCGGTCCTGTTTGTGAAGAAGAAGGATTGGTCACTTCGTTTGTGTATCGACTACCGAAAATTGAACAAAGTGACCATCAAAAACAAGTATCCGCTCCCGAGGATTGATGACTTGTTTGATCAATTGCAAGGGGCAACCGTATTTTCGAAGATTGGTTTGAGATCGGGGTATTATCAGCTCTGGGTGAAGGATACCGATATTCTGAAGACGGCCTTTCGGACGAAATATGGTCACTACGAGTTCGTGGTTATGCCTTTTGGGCTAACCAACGCCCCAGCCGTGTTCATGCAGCTTATGAACAAAGTCTTTATCGAGTACCTCGATAAGTGTGTGGTCGTTTTTATCGATGACATCCTGATTTACTCGAGGAACGAGGAGGAACATGCCCGTCATTTGCATATCGTGTTACATATTTTGAGAACTCAGCATCTTTTTGCGAAGTTCTCAAAGTGTGAGTTTTGGTTACGGGAGGTTATGTTTCTCGGTCATGTGATCTCGGCCGAGGGTGTTGGTGTGGACCCACATAAGGTAGAGACAGTGTTGGATTGGGCACCGCCCAAGAACGTGAAGGAGGTCCGTAGTTTTCTGGGTTTGGCCGGGTATTACTGTAGATTCGTCGAGGGGTTCTCTAAGCTCGCTCGGCCGACTCGATTATTCTGAAGTCAGAGAAGTTTGTGTGGACCGATGAGAGACAGAATAGTTTTGAGGAGTTGAAGAAGCGGTTGACGACCGCTCCTGTTTTAGCTTTACCGAGTGGTAATGAGGGTTTCTCAGTTTTCAGTGATGCTTCGGGCTAAGGGCTCGGATGTGTACTTATGCAGCATGGGAGGACGATTGCCTATGATTCCTGTCAGCTGAAACTGTACGAGTTGAATTACCCTACGCACGACCTTGAGTTGGCCACAGTTGTATTTGCGCTGAAGATCTGGCGTCATTACTTATATGGCTCGTCGTGTCAGATTTTCACCGATCACAAGAGCCTGAAGTACATTTTTACGCAGAAAGAGCTTAATATGAGACAGAGGTGATGGTTGGAGTTGATTAAGGACTACGACCTCGAGATTCTATATCACCCGGGCAAGGCAAATGTGGTGGCAGATACCTTGAGCCGGAAATCGGTACCGCTTCGGGCGCTTGAGTTGCTTACGGCTCAGTCGGGATTTCAACGAGAGTTTATGAGGTTGAGTATTGAGGTTGTACTACCAGAGAGTTCCAGGCAGTTGCGTACACTTGAGATTTCATCGTCTTTAGTCGACGACATTAAGTCGGGACAGTTAGAGGACCCGATGTTTATTCAGCTTCGGGAGAGTGTAGGGAAGGGGAAAGCCCCGGGATTCGTTATTCATGAGGACGGTGTGTTGAGATTCCGAGGTCGATTGTGTGTTCCGAACGACTCGGGATTGAGACAGAGTATTATGCGAGAGGCTCACGCGTCGCCTTACTCAGTCCATCCGGGCTCGAGTAAGATGTATAAAGATTTGAGGAACAATTTCTGGTAGAACGATATGAAGAATGAGGTAGTTCAGTTTGTGGCTAAGTGTTTGACTTGTCAGCAAGTCAAGATTGAGCATCAGCGGCCAGCCAGGTTGTTGAAACCACTTCCCGTCCCGGAGTGGAAGTGGGAGGATATCTCTATGGATTTTGTCACAGGTTTGCCGAGGATGAAGACTGGTATGAATATGGTGTGGGTGATTGTAGACCGACTGACTAAGTCGGCGCATTTTCTGGGCATCAAGGAAACTTGGGGTCTAGAAAAGTTGGCTCGTATTTTTATCACACAGATAGTGAGACTTCATGGTACGCCGAGGACCATTATTTCAGACAGAGATGGCCGATTTGTATCACATTTTTGGCAGGCGGTACATAAGGCATTAGGGACACAGTTACGTTTGAGCACTTCGTTCCATCCCCAGACCGATGGGCAATCTGAATGTACCATCCAGACGTTCGAGGATTTGTTGCGCGCGTGTGCGTTAGACTGGAGTAGTGACTGGAAGGAACATTTGGCCTTAATTGAGTTTGCTTATAATAATAGCTGGCACGCGTCGATTAAGATGGCACCGTATGAGGCACTTTATGGCCAACGATGCTGATCACCGATATGTTGGGATGAGTCGTCCGATATAGTTGGCACCAAGCCAGACCTTATATTGGAGACAAGGGAGAAAGTTGAGTTGATTAGGAAGCGAATGTTGGCTGCTCAGAGTCGACAAAAGTCTTATGCGGATGTTAGGCGTCGACCTTTGGAGTTTGAGGTGGGAGATCATGTTCTGTTGAGAGTATCTCTGTCGAAGGGAGTTTTCCGTTTTGGAAAAAAGGAGAAGCTCAGCCCGAGGTATATTGGGCCTTTCGAGATATTGGAGAGAGTCGGTGAGTTGGCATACCGTTTGGCTTTGCCTCCGTCGCTGAGTCATGTTCATAGCGTATTTCACGTCTCCGAGTTGAGGAAGTACGTTCCGGACCCGTCCCACATTATTGATTTTGGAGACGTGGAGATCGAGAAGGATATTATGTTTGAGGAGAGGCCCGTCAATATTTTAGAGCGTCGAGACAAGCAGTTAAGGCACAAAACCATTCCTTTGGTTAAGGTGCAATGGTCGAGGCACGGAGTAGAAGAAGCGACGTGGGAGTTAGAGGAGGATATGCGTTCGACGCACCCCGAGCTTTTTGATTCTTAAGTTTCGGGACGAAACTTTATTTTAGAGGTGGAGAATGTAATATCCGTAACTTTCCATTTTTAGCAGTTTCCATTTTTGGTGTATGTCTTTGTTTTATCGACTCGCTTGTAACCATTTCGACATTGTGAATCTACTTTATTCTTGGAGTTTTTCCATTTGGACGAGTTTTGGTGATGTTTTCACGTGATTCCATTTTATGATATGTTTTGCCATATGAACGTTCGATTCTTGTAAAACTCATTTGTTTTCGTTGTTTCTTGGTTTGTACAAGTCCGTATGATTGAGTTGGCCGTGTGGAGACTTTCGTTTCGTTGATACGACGTCGTTTCGTGATGATCGGTCACTTGGGCCATTTTTGTAATTTCCTAATAGTTTAGGGAATATCATTTTCGTTGTCGCATTACGGACCCTACGGTGGTTGGAATTATACTTTCTTTCAGCGCTTAGCTCCGTCGTCTTGTATGCTTCGTGTTTATGTTTCTGGATTCTGGCCTCGTCGTGCGTTTCGTGTATTGTACCTTCGACAGCAGCGTACTGCTGATGTGAGCAGCAGTACTGAACTGCTGCGTAGGTAGCGCACGCTACTCCTGTTACCTTGCGTGCGCTACCGATGTGCAGTTAGAGTATGCTAACTCGCTATTGTTAGCGTACGCTAGCGAATGGTGGCATTATCTACTGGACATGTCACAACCCCGTTAGCGTGCGCTATATATGTCAGTTAGCGTGCGCTAACTTCACAGTTTATATAGATCAGCGGCAGTTCAGATTCAGCATTATTTTTCATTCTTTTTCTTTCCTTCCCTTCCTACGGGCGATTTCGGCGACTTCAGAGCAGATTGTGGAGAGTAATCAGTGGAGTTCCCTTCCAGCCCGATTTTCGTGTCTCGAGCATAACACAACATCATCTAAATCCATCTCCCTCACTCCGATTCAAGGTATTTCCTCAGGAACCCTAACTTTGACGAATTTGGGGTTTTTTCGGGATTCTAGGGATTAGTTCCAAATTGTTCAATTATGTTACGATATTCCGTATCGATTGTGATTATTGGGTGATTCCAAATCTATTTTCCTTGATTTTAATCCGTGAGTTATCAATACGGGGAGATTTTGCGTAAACCCTCGCCCGTATCGATTGATCGTTCATTATCGTAGTTTATAATCTGGGTTTTGGGAGTATTCCTTTCGGTTATTGATGTCCGTTGGGACTGAGTTATGCTAATTCTTCATTTAGGAACCGTCGTTTTCCATTCGGATCCTCTGTAGTTGATTTTCACTTCCGATTCTTCAAGAATGTCTCAAAGGCAAGTACTTTACATTTGTTACATGTTCTAGTATTTTAATTATGGCATTATCGTGGTTGTTGTGGATGGATATGTGTATGTTCACCTAGGGACGGTCCGACGGGGCCTCTAGGAAAATGTATTGTCGTGTGTGTGCGTATCACGAACTGTGGTTAACCACCCAGGGATGTCCGATGGGGCTCTGCGGGGTACGGTGGCCGTGAGTCTCGTATCAAGGTTAACTTTGAATTATGATTGTTGGAGACAATGTGTTTTGTGATTGTACATTGTAAATATTCCGAAATATAAAATGTTTTCTAAAATGATTTTTGGCGCATATATTCATCTGATTAGAATGTAGTCCAAATGGATTGTACTTGCACTAGCAGTTGTCGCTAACCCCTTAAATGGGGGAAATACTTTTTGTATTTCAGGTATCGATCGTGAGGACAAGCGAGCACTCGAGCCGTATGAGGATGATGGGCAAGCATGATACTGTTCAGTGGTTGACTTTCGGTGTCCTGTCCTATCGGTTATTATTGATGTCTTATTTTGGGATTTCTGTATTATAAAGTTGGTTTAAGTACTCGAGTACTTCCTTTTTAAAATTGTTAATGATGTGTTCCCGTTTTGGGGAAGTGGATTTGACGTCAGATTTTATTTGTCGGATTGTAGTCTTTTGTTTGAATTGTCGTCTCATTGATGATTGTATGTCATTGTCGAATGTCTTGTTGGTACGTTAGCCTGGTGGATTCCACAGTGTGGGGTCCACGGCGCTGTAATATGCCCTGACCGTCTTAGGGGTGTTACACGGCCCATGAAGAAAAATTCGCCCAGGTGTGGGGCGCTGAGCAGTAGGGGTCGCGGCACAGATTAAGTGAGCCGCGGCACGCGAGGCGGTTTTGATGTGTTGGCCGCGGTTCTGGGCCGTTTTTGGAGCCTGTTCTCGACCTAATACACGGACGCGTTTTGGAGGCTAAGGACTGCTATAAATAAGCATTGAAGGTCAGAAAAAGAGGAGGACCCGGGGAGATCGATCAGGAAGACATCGCGGGACGGGATCGAAGAACACAAGGAGGAGATTTGTGGGAGACGACAAGACCACGGATCCCTTACAGTTTTCCTTAATTTTTCCGCATCTTATTTTCTTGATCTATTCGAGTAGGATTTTGATTGTAGCCGATTACATGACGGTTTGAGTTATTTATTTTTATTTCAATCCACTCGTTATTCGTATTGAATTGGATTCTTCTCATTGTTCTCAATGCTTTCAATTGTCTGGCCAATAGTTGAATTGATTTGAATGTGTTTATGGATTCGGGAGATGAAATTTAGGCATAGTTCTTGTGAGAAAAATCATGATTTTCGTGAGATAGGGATATACTCATGGGAGTTGTGAAGCCTATTTATTGTGGGGATTCATGAACTGTTTTAGCTATTAATTATCTAATTCGAATAGGGATATATCGAGTTAATAAAACCAAACCAAACCAAACATACCCAGTATATCCCGCTCAGAGCAGGGTCTGGGGAGGGTAAGATGTACGCAGACCATGCCCCTACTTATTACGGTAGGGAGGTTGTTTCCGTGAAGACCCCCAGCTTAGTGCACAGCAGAATCTAGTGTGATAAATACAAAGGAAAATATATGATTCAAAAAAGCTCGAGACCATACCTGAGCCCATGGCTTGATCCACATGGGACTTACCTAAGCGGAATTTGGCTACTTCACTCCCGATGAACGCTGCTCTAACAAAAGAGAGGTTGGCTCTGCGCACAGCTCCCTGTAAAAAATACACCATATGCAAAGACAATTAGGATAAAATATATAATAAAAGTACAAATGCAATGCTTTAGGTCAAAGCTAACCGAGACAACCCAACCCTGAGGCGCTCAACTACAGCACCGCTCCCTACAAAAGAATCCACAACTCTGATCTGGCGCCTCCAAGCGCACCTACCAACAGTCATGGTCTCGGAAAGGTTTAAGGCCTTCAAATCTAATCTCAGTTGCTCATCCCACGTCCTCCTCGGTCTGCCTCTCCTCCTTTCCCCGACAACTATTAAACTCTCGACCCTCCTCACCGGAGCAGATGCCTGCCTCCTGCGGACGTGGCCAAACCATCTCAATCTCCCTTCCCTAACTTTCGCTGAAATGGGCGCCACTTCCAGCGCGTTCCTGAAAACCCCGTTCGCAATTCTATCTAACATTGTGCGACCACACGACCAATGTAACATTCTCATTTCAGCCACTTCCAACTTGCTCTCAAGGGACTTCTTCATCGCCCAACATTCGGAGCCATACAACATTGCAGGTCGGATTGCCGCTCTATAGAATTTACCCTTCAACTTTAGAGGGACTTTCTTGTCGCACAGGACCCCTGTCGCTGCTCTCCACCTTATCCACCCCGCCTTGATGCGATGCGTGACATCATCTTCACACTCACCTTCTTTTTGAATGATCGAACCCAAATACTTGAACTTATCCGTACGGGGTACGATCTGATCCACAATCATTACCTCAACATCTTCCTCGTTGGCCTCACCACTAAAGTTGCACCAGAGATACTCGGTCTTAGACCGGATCACACGCAAACCCTGAGATTCTAACTTAGCCCTCCAAAGCTCCAACTTCGAGTCCACCTCCCTTCTCGACTCCGCCACTAACAAAATGTCGTCAGCAAAAAGCATGCACCACGGGATGCCATCTTGAATCCCTCGCGAAATGACGTCAAGGGTTAGAGCGAAGAGAAGAGGACTTAGCGTCGACCCCTAGTGTAGCCCTATCTCAACCGGAAAATACTGGGTGTCACAAACTGGGGTCCTAACGCACGTCCTAGCTTGGGAGTACATGTCTTGGATCGCCCTAACGAACGACAACGACACCCTCCTCTCTACTAGGCTCCTCCAAATAACATCGCGCGGAATGCTATCATAAGCCGTCTCTAGATCTATGAACACCATATGGAGGTCCTTACGCCACTCTCTAAACTTCTCCATAAGGCGTCTGACGAGATGAATGGCCTCAGTCGAGGACCTCCCCGGCATGAAGCCAAATTGGTTCTCTGAGATCTCCACTTCTCTTCTAACCCTGCATTCCACCACTCTTTCCTAAAGTTTCATAGTATGACTGAGGAGTTTAATACCCCTATAGTTACTACAACTCTGAGCATCGCCTTTGTTCTTGAAAAAAGGCACGACAATACTATGCCTCCACTCTGTCGGCATCTTAGAGCCTTTGAGGAGGATGTTGAACAGCTCTGCTAGCCACTGAACTCCGACTTCCCCCAGACAAAGCCACACCTCAATAGGGATCTGATCTGGGCCTACAGCCTTAGCTCTACCCATTTTCATTATGGCACTCTTTACTTCATCCTTGCTGATGCTCTCACAGGAACTAAACGAACGAGCAGAAGATAGACTAACTCCTTGCACCACCGAGTCACTGCCTCTAGCCTCATTGAAAAGTTCGAAAAAATACCTATTCCACCGCTCCTTAATAGCCACATCATTCACTAACACTTGACCCAAATCATCCTTAATAAACTTAACGGGACCCAGGTCGCGCCACCCTCTTTCCCTAGCTTTCGCTAGTTTAAAAATAGCAGTCGCTCCTTCTTTTGTGTCTAGGCGCTTGTACATCTCCTCGTAAGCCTCACATTTAGCCTTAGCCACTGTCTTCTTAGCCTCTCTTTTCGCCACCTTGTACGCTACAATCTTCAAGATTCTCTCCTCCCCATCACTAACCGACAAAAGCTCTTTAAATAGCGCTTGTTTTGCCTTACCTTGTTTTGGACCTCCTCATTCCACCACCAAGCCTCCCTAGGTCCACTAGACCTGCCCGAAGAAACCCCTACCACCTTCACACCCACTCTCCTAATAGCATTGGCCATGCTGCTCCACATAAGGTTAGCATCGCTCGCATGCAAAAAACCTCATTCGCGGGTCAGAGACTCCTTGAATACTGTCGCCTTCTCACCCTTCAGATCCTTCCAGAGAGTCCTAGGTCTATCTTCTCTTACCCTGCTAACAACACGACCTCTCATGGATAATTCCATAGCCAGCAGCCGGTGTTGAGAAGCACATGCCTCGCTCCGGAACACCTTGCAGTCCACGCACGCCCTAGCATCCCGACTACGCAAAAGAAGGTAGTCAATTTGCGTGTTTGTGCCCCCCACTACTGAAGGTGATGAGGTGCTCAGCTCTCTTCTGAAAAACAGAGTTAGCAATTACCAACTCATGCGCAGTGGCAAACTCCAACAGTGCGGAACCTCCTGCATTCCTAACTCCGAAGCCGAAACCCCCATGCGCACTATGATAACCATCCACCCCCTCACCAATGTGCCCATTGAAATCGCCCCCCAAAATAATAAATTGATCGTCCGGAATACACCCGACCAACTCATCTAAACAGACCCAAAAGGCTTCCTTATCAAGCACACCCAAACCAACATGTGGGGCATATGCATAAACCACATTAACCACCTTCTCCCCAACCACCACTCTAACGGACATAATCCTATCATTGCACCTCTTCACTTCCACGACGTTGTCCTTAATCTCCTTAGACAAAAGAATGCCCACACCATTGCTCGAGTTAGCAAGACCTGAACACCACAATTTATAACCGTTCACCTCCCTGGACTGCGCCCCCTTCCACCTAGTCTCCTGAATACAAGCCACATCAACCCTTCTCTTACCCAAAACATCCACAAGCTCGAAAAGCTTACCCGACAAGGTACCCAAATTCCAACTACCAACCCGCAAACAGTGCGACATCAACCAATACAAAACCCAAACGCACTACGAGAAATAAAAGGGGGTAGTGAAGCCAAAATGAAAATAAGATGAGAATGACAAAGACAATATAAGATCAAGCAAACCGCATAAAAATCGCAGTAAATGGTAGATATATGGCAGATAAAAATGAAATTTAACAGAAAAGTACAATGATACCAGACTTCGACACACCTTGGAGACGAGGGAGGAGAAGCCGCGGAAATTGGAAACCGATCGACTCCTGAACAGGGAAAAGGCGATCGATAGGCCGACGACACCTGGTAGCAAGACGGAAACTCGCAAAATGCAGAGCCTAAAATGCAATACTACTGTTAGATTGACGGGGAGAGATGAATGCCGCGGTGTAAAGTTATTCTTCCGGCGATACGCCGGCCAGAAATGACCAGCAGCCTGGGGCGGCGCAAGCGTAAGTTGCGGCAAAGCTCAGGGGTTAGTTAAAAATCACACTGTTATCTTACAGAAAAATCAGAAAAACAACACAAATCGCCGACCAACAGAGACCAGTTCAACATAAACCAAGAACCAAAATCAAAACACGAAAAGAAGAAAAATAGAAAATGGCAGAAAAAGGAATCGCTGCAGATCTGGGAATCCCAAAAGTGAACTAGAAAGCAGATCAGGTGGTAAAACTCAACCCTTGTCAAAGCCCAATTCAGATCGGGAGAAGAACAACCACAAAACGCAGAGTTTGCCAAAGTTCTCGGCGTGGAAGAAATCCAAAAAATTGCCAGAGTTTGCTGAAGCGATGTAACAATATTAAACCATCACAAAACCCCAAAACCGAACCCAAAATCATCAACCAAACCCTCGACCCGAACCCACTGCAAATAACCCGAACCAGAAACTCACCCCTTTATCAACCAACCCAAAACCCAACTCAATCTGAGTTTCCCAGTCGGCCAAATCCCAGTACCAGCGAACCTCACTGCCGTGTACCGCAATGCCGTCGAACCTCACCACCCCAAGCGACCGAACCCGATGCTAATTTTAGATTTTCGGGTGAAATATGAATGGAGGACTTATGTTAGACTTTATTAGAGGTGAGAGAGAGGGATCGGACTTTTACAGAGATGAATTTCCAGTGAGAATCAGAGGAGAGAGTCGAGAGTTTTGTTATCGAGTTAATAATTCTTAGTATTTTCTATCGACCTTGGGAAAGGCTTTAGAATAATTTAGGAATCCCTGTCTTACAATCAATTGAATAAAAGTGAATTGGAATTAAATAAAAATCATTCCTGATTGTTTGAGGTGAAAATCATAATCCTACGCCCATATTATTATTACTATTTTTATTATTACTATTATTATTTTTTATTTATTTTTCTGCAATTAGTATAGAAATAAATTCTATATAATTGTTCTTCAAATAAAATTACGAGTTGACTATATTTTGGTACTTAGTGAAATCAGTCCTCGAGGGAACGATATCTTACTTATCACTTTATTACTTGTTGACACCGTGCACTTGCGGCATAGTGTGAGGGATTTCCTCGCAACATATATATATCCGCATTCCATTTCAAGGATTCATACTAACTTCAATTCGTTCTTACGATCGGTTATCGTTTTATGATGTTCTTAATTACTCGTATGGTTATAATGTATAAGAATCATCAAGAGCAAACGCTAAGTAATTATTTGGCAATATCATGATGCCGATAAAACTTCCTAAGAACATCATCAACATTTTGAAAAGGACAATTTAAACCGTTTTGTTCATCAATTCATCAAGTTATTCAAGAACACATCACACTACTACAAAACTAGCTTTTAACAGCGGTTAAAATGGCCAATTAACGCCGGTTTCGGAACCGCCGTTATATGTACCGCTGTTAATTTCAACAGCGGTTTTGAAAATCGCCGTTGAATTTGTCAAATAACGGCAGTTCATAATAACCGCTGTTAAATGCGTTACGGCGGTTTCTCGCAACCGCTGTTAAATATGCCGTTTAACAGCGGTTATAGGTAACCGCTTTTAAATCTGATACCTAACAGCGGTTATACAACCGCCGTTAATTTTACAAAGAACAACGGTTTCGGAGGAACCGCTGTTGAAGTATTAAAAATTTTGTCCAGTTTTTCCCCTATTTTGCACAATCCAGTACCTGAATCGGATCAAACTAATCAATAAACCACCAATTCATCGAATCCAAACACACCGAAAAGAACTAACCAACACCAAATTCATTGAACCACCAATTTATTGAAAAAGATAATACAAAAAACCCAATTCATCCAAAATAATTCATACAAATATCCAATGTACAATTCATACAAATAATTCACACAAAAACACCAAAATCATGTCGCGAGACGATTTCGAACCTCCAAGAAATAAAGTCCCCAATCAACTCGAATTTTATCAAACACATCTTCAGACAGTGCTCCAACATCATTAAACATCTGCACATATAAACGTATAATAAACAAACTTTAAATGTAAAAGAGTAAACAGTTTTATCACCACTTCAAGTAAAAAATATACTACCTCCATCCAACCATCCAAAATACGCGCTCGGGCGATAGTCGACATCCAGTGCATAACATAATAACCACACTCCCAACCTCCATTTTGTTTATTACACTAAAACAAAATAAGACACAATTATATGAGTCGCTTTCAGTAAATAAAATCAACACACAACATACACAGTTAAAAAACACACACACTGGCACAAACACACGATGCACAAAAAAAAACACAGCACACACACACACTGCACACAAACATACACAAACACACACATACACACAGTACCCACACACACACACATTGCACACACACACACACACACACACACACAGCACAAACAGAAAAAAAAAAAAAAAAAAACAACACAAACACACACACTGCACACAGAATAATCACAATACACACACAAACAGAAGAAAAAAAAACACAAACATAAACACACACAACACACGCACACACTACACAAACAGAAAAAAAAAAACACAAACACACACACACTGCACACAGCATAAACACAATACACACACAAACAGAAAAAAAAAACACAAACATAAACACACACAACACACACAGTACACACAGCACACACAGCACACACACACACATACTGCACACAAACACACACATACACACAGTACACACACACATTGCACACAAACAAACAAACAAACACACACACACAGTACACACACACAAACAAAAAAACACAAACACACACTGCACAGCTAAACACACAGCACACACACATACTGCACACAAACGCACACATGCACACAGTACACACACACAAACACTGCACAAACAGAAAAAAAACACAAACACACACACACACTGCACAGCTAAACACACAATACACACACAAACAAGAAAAAAAAACACAACCACACAATACACACACAAACGTAAACACACACAACACATACAGTACACACAGCACACACACACATACTGCACACAAACACACACATACACACAGTACACACACACATTGCACACAAACAAACAAACACACACACACACAGTACACACACACACACACTGCACAAACAGAAAAAAAAACACAAACACACACACACTGCACAGCTAAACACACAATACACACACAAACAGAAAAAAAAACACAAGCACACAATACACACACAAACATAAACACACACAACACACACAGTACACACAGTACACACACATACACACACACTGCACAAACAGAAAAAAAAAAACACAAACACACACTGCACAGCTAAACAAAAATAGAAAACAAAAAGACTAACATAAGTACACACACACACACAGCACACACACACACAAACCAACACAAATAAACGGACACTTCATACACGATATGTTGGGAGAAGATCCTTAAGACGAAAGTTAACATCTATCCCAAAGGGAGAAGATCCTTACGACATTAACCACGTCTATCCCAAAATATTTCGTGTTTCCAAAAACAATGTTGTCGTACACACTCAAATATTTACACACACACACCCACATACACACGCACTGCACGCACACACACAGCACACACACTGCCCACACACGAAACACAAACACACACGAACACAAACAGACATAAACATAAAGACACACACACATTAACAGCACACACAGCACACACTGCACACAAACACACACAAACACAAACACACACACACACTGCCACTGCACACACACACACTGTATAGAAAAAAAATCAACACAAACAAACGGACACTTCATACACGTAGATCATAATGGTTGCATAAAAGTAGAGCTGAAGGATGTCATATTTTGTGAGCCAATTTTAATTAGTATTGTAATTTTCCATTAGTATTGTAATTATTAATTGTAATATATGTACCTACATCGTTATGAAAACATTGATATTTTATAAGCAATCTGGACTTCATGTTCGTTTTTTGCAAGAGTTGGTCAGTACACTTGCATTGATGAATTTTTAAATCAATTTGACACAAACACATTTCCTCTAAGTCTTGACGAGCCTGGACACCATCCTTTGTTTTTTGTTTAACATTGAGAAGTGTGCCGATCACACTATCGCAAACATTTTTTTCGACATGGATAACATCTATGCAATGTCTAACATCTAGATGTCTCCAGTAAGGAAGATCAAAAAATATTGACCTCTTCTTCCAAATGTTTGTCGTAGTAGCCTTCTTTTTAGTTTTTCCAAATATAGTATTTATGTTCTTCACACGATCATACACTTGCTCACCTGTTAAGGGCATCGGCGCAAGTCCATTTTCTGGAAATCCATTAAAAGCTTTTCGCAATCTACGATACGGGTGATGGCGACTGAGAAACCTCCGATGTTGAGTGTAAACTGTTTTATTTCCATGTTTCAACTGGATGTAGCTTGTGTTTTCTTCACATATAGGACATGCATGATGTCCCTTAACACTATATCCACTCAAGTTTCCATATGCAGGAAAGTCATTAATCGTACAAAATAACATTGCACGCAACTTGAAACTTTGCTGGCGGTAACCATCAAACACGTAAATCCCTTCATCCCACATAATTCTCAAGTCATCAATCAACGGACTTAGATAAACATCTATGTTATTTCCTAGTTGTTTTGGTCCTGAAATCATCATTGACAACATAACGTACTTCCGTTTCATACATAACCAATGAGGTAGATTATATATCACAAGTAAAACAGGCCAAGAGCTATGCTTGGTGCTTAAGTTACCGAACGGATTCATTCCATCTGTGGAAAGTCCAAGCCTAAGGTTTCTTGCGTCACTCCCAAACTGAAATAAATGATCTATTTTCTTCCATTGTGCAGCATCAGCTGGATGACGAATTAGCCCGTCGCATTTTCTCTCATTTGCGTGCCATGTGAGATTCTTTGCATCATCTCTATTAGCAAACAATCGCTTGAACATTGGAACAATCGGAAGATACCATAACACCTTCACGGGAGGTCCTTGTTGTGTGTTCTCTCCATCATTCTTCACTTTGTATCGTGATACCCCACACCTAGGACACTTATGCAATTCTTCAAACTCTTTTCTCTAAAGTATGCAATCATTGGGACAAGCGCGTATTTTTTTATACTCCATACCCATCGGACACAAAACCTTCTTCGCCTCATAGGTACGCTTAGGCAATGTATTGCCTTTTGGTAGCATCTCATTCATCAACTGGAGCAATTCGGTGAAACTTTTGTCACTCCACCCATTTATTGCCTTCAAATTAACCAGCTTCAACACGGCAGATAGACGTGTGAAATTTTCACACCCCAGATACAATGGAGTCTCTGAATCACTTTTCAACGCATCATAAACATGAGCTCTTTGAAATGATTCTTGTCCGACATCACGAATCATTTCTTCAAATTGATCACCATTTATATCTACATGAGTGTTTCCAGTTGGAACATCTACTATTTCGCCATGCCATATCCACACCATATAGTTGATGTTTATCCCCTCATGTTGTGTCAAGAATTAACACCTTCCGACCGGCGATCGACTAGGAGGACGGGCGACCGAGTCACTGCCGAGCGGCCAAGGCAAGCCTGCCGATCGGCGACCAGGCGACCGAGCCTTAACCCAGTGGACGTGCTAGACTGGCCAACCGAAGGGCCCAGGACGAATCCCGGTGCCGAGCGATCGACATCAAGACGATCGCCTCTCAGTACTCGACGACCGACCCTTGGCGATCGACCGTCTCTCGGTACCTGGCGACCTACCCTTGGCGACCGACCCTTGGCGACCTCCATCCACTGGCCGATGGCGACCTCCGAAGACCGTCCAGGTCGATCACCACCGATGGCCATCCAGTCGGCGAAGGCCGAGCCTCAAGACTGGCACCATGTGCAAAGGGCCGAGACAAGATCCGCGAATCTCGGGCCATTGACCAAAGCCTGACAGATTCCTCCACCACCCGACAGCCGCCGAAAGCTTGTCGGTAGGGCCACATGTCGATCGACTCGGACACGTGATGGCTCCTTATCGACCGCCCAGTGCCGTGCTGACCTCTTCCTTGGACTTTAGCCCGACAAACAAAGATCTTATTTGGACTTTAGCCTGACCCGTGAGATCGGCACATTATTATATCGGGCCAGGCGATCGGCGTAATATTAAAATGGCCGGCAGCGATCGCCACTACAGATGTGACCCGGCCGCCTATATAAACGAAGCCCCCGCATTTGTAAACTCACGCCGCACTCTCTCGACATTCTTGCAATACATACGCACACAGAGCAATATACAAGACTTGGCTAACATCCAACTCTTGGCAACTTTCTTTCGGTCTTACTTCTCCTACTTTTCTCCTCGAGCATTACGGCAGGACGAAGAACACCGAGCTTCGCTCAAGAGCCGGATCAACGAGTCTTTTTACACTCATTGTATTTAGATTTCTCTCATTAATACTTGTATCCACGAATATTCGTATTAATAACATCTCGCGAGAGCATTCAAGCCCGGGCCTAACAAACCCGGCAAATCTTGTTTTATTTATCTTCTCTCGGAAGTGCTCCCGCAACCTTGTTTGTTGTCAATCTTCCAGCAGATTAATCTTCGGATAAATATTTTGGGCAACAACAATTGGCGCTAGAAGAAGGGGATCCAACCCTCGATTTTTACACCTACCGTCCCGAAGAACACTCACTGTTCTCGGGCGGATATTTGAAGTGACACTCACCGCACTTCAAAAGAAATCCTTCGAAATCATGTCTTCCGCATCCGCGTCGAAGAAAGCCGCCGCCCGGCCAGACTTCCGGCCTGGCCCGCCCGAGCCGCACTCGATGGTGGAAGGTAGCCGCCGCGGCCGGAGGCGCTCGACCACGTCCCCGGGAAGGCGGCCCGAGCCTCTCGCTCGATCGGTTCGAACCAAGGAACAGATCGAAGGGGCCCTAGCCGTCCTTCAGAGCGACGGAGTGCTCGACGCGCCTCCGGCTACGCCCGGTCTCTCGCCGGAAGATCAAGCGGAAGCTCAAGGCACTATCGCCGAGCAACGCCAGAGGCTCTCGCCCGCAACAAGAGGCGCTCGGCCTGTGGCACGTCTGTCGATCGCTCGGGCGGCGACCCGACTCGCGGCCGGGCAGTCCGGCCCCAGCTACGAGACGACGGAGTTGGTGTCCGTCACCAGGAGCTCGGCCTACCCGGCTCCCACAAGACGATCCAGCCGCCTGGCTCCCGCTCGCCAAATTCCCGAGGTCGGCAGCAGCGGGGTCCGGAGATCGGTCCACGATCGCCTCGGCCCCCGCTCCCAAAGCCGATCCGCAAGCAGCCGAGCTGCGGCGATCGCCGCAATGCAACGTCAACTCAACGACATGAAGGCGCTCCTGCAATCCGGGGCAGGCGCCGTGAGGACGATCGCCCCGCCGAGCGAGCCGCTCGCGATCGACATCGAGCTCGCCCCGGTGCAGCACACGATCGCCCCTCCTAAGACACCCGTGTACCAGGGGCGATCGGACCCCCAAGCACACCTGCACAAGTTCAACATCTACATGACCGGGTGTGGGGCATCAGACGCGACCAGGTGCCGAATGTTCCCTCTGACACTGGACGACCTCGCCCACCGGTGGTACACTTCATTGCCACCTCGGTCCATTGGCTCCTTTAACGAGCTGGCGCACGTCTTCACGGAACACTTCGCCACCAGGGTCGCCCGGCTGAAGGTCGCCATCGCATGATGCAAATCGAGCAAGGAGAGCAGAGTCCGACTCGGACTACATCGGCCGGGTTGACGAGATCATCCTCAACGGCGAGCCCGTAGCGATGAGACCGCCCTCTACGCGGTCCTAGGATGTTTCCAGGGCTTCTCGCCTATGTTCACGCATCTCACGAAGACCCTGCCGACGACCTACGCAGCCTTCCGGGCTAGAGCCGCAGATTTCCTGTCCAGGCAAAGGCTTCTTCTCAGCCTAGGAGTAGATCGATCGGCGCCCGTACGACGACCTCCTGTCTACCAGCCCGATCGCTACTATCCAGAAGAGCCGGAGGACTCGCTCACCGCCTACAGTCCAACATTCTAGATAAGGGACTGACTCCCGCCGATCGCCGATATCCGACCTACGAATAAAGCGATCGGCTGCCGAGCGGCGATCGCCAGTCATCCGGCCAGATCGCAACATCATCAGCAACCCGGTGGACACGATCGCCATCTACAGTCCAGCGTATAGCATGACGGACTAAGGCATAAGATCGCCTCCACCGCGCATCATAAAGCCATGGCCCTGGCAGTCGATGGAACCGGCTGCTTCGGTCATGCAAGGTCCCTTTCGGCCGAGATCGCCCGCCTTCGTTTAAATACGAGGCCAGCGTAGTCGGAGGGCCCTCCAACATTAATCAGTGGACTCATTCCACAACCCCGTCTCAACGTACACCGTCGAGGTCGGCCATCTCCATGGCTGGCCGAGGTGGAAGCAGAGCTAACAAGCCGCGGGCGTGGAGTTGATTCATCCGACGCTGCCCCGCGCAAGGACTCCTCTAGACCGAGACCGCACGCCTTTCGTTTAAAAACAAGGCGAGGCACAGCCTAACAGAGGACCCTCATAATAAAGTGAGTCACGAGGCACTCATTGTCTACGTGCACCAAGACACGGTCATGGGGTCGGTCCATCGATCTCCGCGACTGTGCACGATTCCTCAAGCAAGCGAAACCACCAAGTTTCCGTGGGGGATCGGCCAATGTTGTTTTTTGCAGGTACAAGACCGAAAGATAGCTAAGCCAATCGACCATGATAGCCCAAGTCCGAGTCCTAAGTCAGCTCAGATCACCCGTCCTCATCCATACACGATCACCAGCAAGAACCACCTCGCCCCATGTCTTCAACATAGGATCAAGCTGGGGGGCAATTGTTGTGTCAAGAATTAACACCTTCCGACCGGCGATCGACTAGGAGGACGGGCGACCGAGTCACTGCCGAGCGGCCAAGGCAAGCCTGCCGATCGGCGACCAGGCGACCGAGCCTTAACCCAGTGGACGTGCTAGACTGGCCAACCGAAGGGCCCAGGACGAATCCCGGTGCCGAGCGATCGACATCAAGACGATCGCCTCTCAGTACTCGACAACCGACCCTTGGCGATCGACCGTCTCTCGGTACCTGGCGACCTACCCTTGGCGACCGACCCTTGGCGACCTCCATCCACTGGCCGATGGCGACCTCCGAAGACCGTCCAGGTCGATCACCACCGATGGCCATCCAGTCGGCGAAGGCCGAGCCTCAAGACTGGCACCATGTGCAAAGGGCCGAGACAGGATCCGCGAATCTCGGGCCATTGACCAAAGCCTGACAGATTCCCTCCACCAGCCGACAGGCCGCCGAAAGCTTGTCGGTAGGGCCACATGTTGACTGACTCCGGACACGTGATGGCTCCTTATTGGACCGCCCAAGCTGTGCCAGCCTCTTCCTTGGACTTTAGCCCGACAACCGGATCTTATTTGGACTTTAGCTTTGACACCCAGGAGATCGGCACATTATTATATTGGCCAGTAGGCGATCGGCAGAATATTAAAATGGCCGGCAGCGATCGGCCACTACAGACGTGACCCTACGCCCTATATAAACGAAGCCCCCTGCATTTGTAAACTCACGCTGCACTCTCTGACATTCTTGCAATACATACGCAATACAGGAGCAATATACAGCACTTGGCTAACATCCAACTCTTGGCAACAGCTTTCTTTCGGTCTTACTTCTCCCGGCCTTTTCTCCTCGAGCAGATTACCGGCAGGGACGAAGAACACCGAGCTTCGCTCAAGAGCCGGATCAACAGAGTCTTTTTACACTCATTGTATTTAGATTTCTCTCATTAATACTTGTATCCACGAATATTCGTATTAATAACATCTCGCGAGAGCATTCAAGCCCGGGCCTAACAAACCCGGCAAATCTTGTTTTATTTATCTTCTCTCGGAAGTGCTCCCGCAACCTTGTTTGTTGTCCGTCTTCCAGCAGTATTAATCTTCGGATAAATATTTTGGGCAACAACACCTCACAAACAAGATGTTCACGAATTGTGTCAGCCTCATGTCGTCTCCCATTCATACACTTCACACAAGGGCAAAAGTATCGTTCATCGGGTTCCAAGCGATGTTGTCGAGCAAATTTAAGAAATTGCTCAATTCCATTGTCATACTCCGCACTCGCACGACTTGCATTCATCCAACTTTGATCCATTTCTTCTTTTCTGTTACACATACTATGTTCATCAATTTTCTATTGTTTTGTACAAGGGGAAGAATTTCATTTCTATATGATTACTAACTTTTTGAAAATTGTTTTGACAGAGAGAATGACAAAGGTATGGTAGTCCTATAATTGTTGTTTAAAATAGAAACATGAACGACGATTGTCAAAATAGAATTAACTGTATACTACGTCAACTTATGGCTTTGTCAAGATTGCTAACTCTATCTGCACGAACTGTTGGGAGAAGATCCTTAAGACGAAAGTTAACATCTATCCCAAAGGAATAAGATCCTTAAGAAGTTAACCAAAGCTATCCCAAAATAATTCGTGTTCCACAAAATAGTGTTGTCAAAAGCAACACACATAATTAAACACACACACTCAACTAAATCGATTAAATTATATGACAAACAAGAACAAAATAACATGCAAAACTACATTACACACTCACATACACATAGTGCACACGCACATACATATTTTGTCCGTTATGTGCATTTGAATACCACGTTTGTGATTATTGTGGTTTTATTGAGGTTTTAACATTATTCTCCAAAACAATCCAGGTATAATTAAAAGTCCAGACACAAACAATACACACAACACACACTGCCAAACACAATACACACACACACACTGCTACACACACACACAACACAATACAGCCTCACACACAATACACATACACACACTGCACGCACACACTGCCACACCTATACATGCACATACACACACAACACACACATTAAACAGCACACAACAATCCTTAAAAGACTAGATAAAATTACCAAATAGGAATAAAGAAGAGAGTTCGGAATAATTACCAAATAATTCGCGGTGGTCGATTGCGAAACGCCGAGGAGGTTGTGGGGGTCGCGAGGTCGCGGGGATCACGAGGTCGCCAGAGGTTGCGGGTCGACTGTGAAAAGTCAGGGAGTCAGAAGCGTAGGAGGAAAGAAAGGAAAAAAGAAGAAAGAAAGAAAGAAAGAAAGAAACGGGGCTGTAATTAAATGGAATATTAACAGCGGTTATAGATAACCGCTGTTAAAAGAAGAAAAAGAACGGCGGTTTTCAAGTAACCGCCGTAAAATTTCCAAAATTAACAGCGGTTATTAAGCAACCGCCATTAATTGTTGGAATTTAACAGCGGTTTGACGAAAATCGCCATTAACTGTCTTAATTTAACAGCGGTTTCTTTATTAACCGCTGTTAATTTTTCATAATATTTACAAACCGTGCCACCGCACAAATTTAACAGAGGATTTAACATAACTGCTGTTAATTGTCCGCTGTTAAATGGGTATTTTGTAGTAGTGTCATCATCATGAGGATTATTCAAAGACTATTAACATCCATACGAAACAGGTTCCATGTTTGGAGAATCATCTCTAAACTTATCATTCTAGGATTCACCTAGTATAGGTTGTGATATAATCAAGTTATTTATCGCAAGAACATCATGAAACTATCATCAAGCTGAGTTAAAGAATCTCTGCAATTATAACCATGTGTTGATATATGCAAGGTTCAACAAAAATTGATGAAGAGCTTAAGTTCACATTGTCTAAAATCTCCTAAGCATGATGTTCGATTTAATATACCGGTAATAACTTCAATAATCTTGATAGCATGCTTGTGAAATTATTAAGAACATGAATTACAAAAGAGCAAGGCACCACATACCTTTCTACGGAAGAACAATGAATGAAAAATAAGGGAACAATGAAACCACTTAGTGCAAATCAACGTCGGATGCTTGAACACCAATCCTCAATGTTCTACGCCTTCACCAAATCACGGGTAGAGGTTTATATGGGGTGGAAATATCGTAAAGTTGCTAATACAGGTTGTGGCAGTCGATTAAAGGCCAAAGTTCAGGGTGAAAAATGAGATAAGGGTGAAGTCTTATTTATAAGAAATGGTTATTAGCGTGCCCTACACTTCCAGCTTAGCGTGCGCTAATGGGCTCTCAGACTACTGCATGCTACTGTCCTCGGCCTTGCGTACGCTAAATAGCCTTAACGTACGCTAATAACGTGGTTTAGCGTACGTTATACGCCCACATAGCGTGCGCTAACGAGTTTTACGAAGTTCACTGACTTCACTGACTGCCCACCGACCTCCGTTTAGCACACGCTAGCAACAACTTTGTAGCATGCGCTAAACCCCGTTGACTCAACTTTCTAAAAGTAGTCCGGGTGAGTCCAAAAAGGGTCCGTGATTCCCGCGATCCGGTTCCCCACCTACTCATCCTGTCTCGATGGTTGACTGAGTGTAGTGCGCGCTAAGTTATAACATTAGCGTGCGTTACTGCTCAGTATTAGCGTGCGCTACAAAACAAGTGTAACGTGCGCTAATCACGAATGAGAACATGCACAAAACAAAACTCTATAAAATCATACAATCCACAATATTGATTTACGAATGCGTAGAAACATACATTAATCAGAAATACAATCCCTGAACACCTGTTGCTTAACCTAACTCTTTTCTTCACTCTTTATATGGTATATGTAGTTTGTCAAGTAGTTATTGATGTCAATAAAAACTTCTTAAGTATTAGTATAATTCAAATAAATATCTAAAATAAAAAGAATAATGTTAATGTGGGTTATACATGACCGATGCCCACATAAGGAATTCGCACAAAGTCTGTATCACATATATATAATATACATACTTATTTGTGTGCAAATATAGTATTAAATGTATTTATTTACTAAAAGTGTGCTATATCATTTTCATATGCATTAATCGTTCAACCTCTTCTCTCTTTTTTGCTGATTCTGAAAGCTATATTTTGTGTTTGTTTAAGAGTAAAAAAGTGTTTATAGTTTGGGTGTACAAGAATAATTACTTGCCACTTAGTTTTGCACGCTAGCTTTATATTTCAACTCACCATACAATATTTTTCATTTTTTTAACCCACTATCCGATATCCCCTTTGAATTCAATCTAGATTCTCCATAATATAAAGCAATATATTTTATGTATGCATGAATTGAAGTAAATTATATTTTGTAAGCTTATATTGTATCTTGAGTATTATATTATGTTGACATATTTATTTAATATATAATATCAAAAGAAAAATAAAAAACATTTGCATTAATAGATTATGTCCAAATGATTAATTAATTTGTAGTACCATAATGGAACTGAAAAATTGAGTGTGGATTGTTTTACATGTATGGATTTTGCTCGTCATACATTTATGTATCAAATAGTGTTGTTGATGACGGCAACGACGAACGACGAGGTGGTTAGCGGCCACTGGTTGGATTCATGGTTGAAGGCAAGCTGCCAGAGATTTATGCTTTCGAGAGTGCAGGTTGGGGCTATGGTAAACATAGGAAATTTAATTTGGAGTAAAGGGTAAAATAGTCATTTAATTAATATTTTATTATTTTTAAAATAGGGGGTTATAATGTGTAAAATGGTGACTATGAATAGAATCACCCTTATAGATTCCGATTCGAATGATTTTGAATTGTTTTTGCCTCTTTTCTAATGCCATGGTAACCTCATCGTTTCAAGTACTTCAAATTTATGGCCATGCATTTTTCAGATTTCTAGGCCTGAAGTTATTATTATTTTTCATTAAGAATATAATTTAGTGCCATATATATGGAAAAAAATAATTTAAATTTTATTAATTTCAAAGAAGGGGTTACCAAGACACACAAGTCACAAGAAAAAAAAGAACCGTGTATATCTAGATAAATCATTAGCCCTCAAGAAATTGTACACTACCAATTGAGAAAGGCCCAAATTCATCTAAAACATTTTATACTAAAAAAGGATGAAAACTTGTTCTGATTAGCACTTGATTCTTGGAGAACCTGCTATGTAAAGGCCAATGTATACTATTATTTTTTTCTTGTTTTGTTTGAACTTATTTTCTTATTTGTTTTCTTGTACCTTTTTTTTTCATTTTTTTCAGGAATTTCTTTCAAAGGAATTAAATTAGGCTGTCATATTTTTCAATATAATATGACTACATGAGAGGCCCGCGGCAAACTTGGATTTGACAATTTAGTTGGGTTCTACCCGAACCTCACATGTTCAATCTGTGATCAGCAAATTTACTTAATTTGCAACTATATATTGCATGGAAGTGGCATGCTTCATTTGAGTAGGAAGAGTTACACTAAAACATCACTCACTCACTCACGCACAAAATTGTAAATGAACCAAACTACTCATGAGCTATTAGGATTTCGATTCAATAAAAGTTCATTTGAGCTCGTGTAGCGAAGCTCGTTATTATACAAATGGGTGAAACTATTTTTTCCATAATTCCACAATGTATATAACATATAAAAGTTAATGTAACCCTATATAATGGCAAAAATATAATGAGATAGAGCCATAGTGGTGTATACATATCTATCGACCTCAATTACTATATCCAGTAATCAGTAGTAATACTGCATATTGTAATATCAAAACCAAATGTCATTACCTATAAAAAGACCATTAAGAAAAACACTTTTGCGTTGTTAAGTTTCACCTCAACCAACAAAATAAACAAAGCTTAATAGGATGCATAACTTAATAAATACGGCGCCAAAATTGCGTTTCACACCATAATCATTTCATCCGAGCATAAATTCGCACAAGATTCTTGACAATATTAAAAATTAAAACCTAGATAGAAACTTAACATAAAATCCAGATGTTTACATAAAGCAAAAAAATTGTCCAGAGGCTTATCAACTTCTTCAACTCGGCTGCAAAAAATTTGTCCAGAAGCTTATCAACTTCTTCAACTCGGTTACGAGGCGGGGCTGGATGTCGTCTTCTCTCGATGACGGTTGCACCTTTTGAACACTACGACTTTTGCACTCTGGCCGATTCTTTTGGGAACCTTCTCTCGACGACGGCATCTTTTCAGAACCTTCTTCGACGAGTCTTCATCATTTTGTGCACTACAATTTTTGTTAGCAATATCTCTATATATATATATATATATATATATATATATATATATATATATATATATACTAAGAGAATGAAGCTAGACAAAGACGTATTGATTCGTACCCATAAATTGATGGTTTTGCATCCGGTAGCAAAGTCGTGTTCTCAGCATAAGAGAAAAGAAGCATCCGACTTGGTTGTATATCATAGAATTCATGTTCCCTCAACTCTTCTTTAATCCAATCGTAAACCATCAAATGATTATGCTTGCATCTGCTATTCCCTTCCAGAAACAAAAATCGGCCATCTTTCAATCCGAAAGGTCTCTCGACATCAAGAAGTATAGCACTAAACGATCTTGCCCACAACCCGTCTTTGCATACCCAAAGCTCAAAAAGCGTAGCAACTCTAGTGTTATAGTCTTCTATCGTCTTAAATCCAACAACACCCAAACATCCATCACAATCAAAAAGTTCGAGTTCATAATCTGTGTCATGATCCTCGGGAAATGGATATGGACGCAGATGCAAAGGTGAGGGTGAGCGAGAGAACGTTTCATGAGTGAAATCGAAAGAGAGAATAAAATCTCTAACTCCCCCAGCCTCACGTTTGTTTACCCATACAATCCAATAACATTTACCCTCCAAATACACACCACAGCTCAGGCCCATTCTAATATCATCACTAGGGCCCGGAATCACCTTCCAATAATTATCCTTGAGCGAAAATACTTCGGCGGTGCTATCTGGGCAGTGATTTCTAATGACTTTATAGTCGTCGGATTTGGGATCGTATCCGAGACCACTATTGCAAAGGAAGGCGTCTGTGTTGGGAGGAGTAAGCAGTTTAAATTGTTTGGTTGTTAAATTACAAACAACTGCCTTAACCCTAAAGTTATCAAAATAAAACATTCCCCGACAACTATTACCCGTAATGTCATCTTCTTTTTCATAAAATGGAATACTTATAGTTTCCCTAAGAGACATATGTGGCCGCGAAAGAAAAGATAAATATTTAATACAACCATCAGAATGTTAAGAACAAGTTCCTCCATCCTACAAAAAAGAAAAAGAAAAACAGAGCTATTGCAATCAATGTAATTTTGCAGCATATATGAGAATCCGGCCAAAACCGTGGTGTTTTCAGTTTACAGTGTAATACCTTTTGATATTTTTTTCTTCAGTTTATGCTTTTCTTCTCTCTGGATAACCTTCTCTTCTCGTTTCCCAAATCTGCACGCACATATTCACAAATCATGGCTTGTCTTCTCAGCTGAGATTGGAGTGAGTGAACTGATCTCGAGCTCGCATAATGCTCTAAAAGTGTGGCATTCGAGCTCGAGCTCGTTAGATAAAAGGTCGTTTACTATTCAATAAGTAGATGAGCAAAATTAAAACTGAAAACAGAAAAGGAAAGCAAATTGAGACCGGTGGAGACGAGCAGCGGCAACGCCGACCGGAAAGGGGAACGATGGTGGTGAATGGTAGCTGGTGGAGTGGCGGAATTGCGGTAGTCGCCGCCGGGAGTGAGAGTCGAGAAGGTAAACAGAATGGGTGAATTAGGGTCGATACACAATCATAAAAGTGAAAAAAAAAATATTGTTTCGATTTTTAAGTATTTTTGCTTTTTTATTTTCTTTTTAGTTTGGGTAATTCTACAAGAGCCTAAATTTGTAATATAAAATGTGGCAATTTAGCATTGGGTGATCTTATTCATAGAATTATAGTTCACATTTTGCTGTCTTCAAATTAAAAAAATAATACTAATAAACCGATTGTTTTAAAATAATTTATACAATAATTCAGTGGTGTATCATATAATGACGTAGCTCATAACATTAGACTTTAGTAACGGTAATATCTCATTTATTAGTTGAAAATAAATCTCAATTACCTCTGTTCTAATTAAGTTGACTAGATTCTTTGCATACAACATTGATAATTGGCCTTGAAGGCAATATGCTGACTTCGTTGGCTGTCCAATTTTATTAATGTGTCGAATTGCATTCTTTGTTCATGAGATAGTTTCTTCCTCTCATTGAAATATTTTATAGTTTGGTAAATACTACACACGTTAAATTCTCTGCAGGAGCAATAAGACAACCCTGCAAAATATAAATGGCCAAAGGTGTGAAACTAAATGAATATTATCATACCTTCAAAATCCCAAGCCCAGTTACCTAGTACAAAATCAGTATCGCATATATATAATATATACTTATTTGTGTGCAAATATAGTATTAAATGTATTTATTTACTAAAACTGTGCTATATCATTTTCATATGCATTAATCGTTCAATCTCTTCTCTCTGTTTTGATGATTCTGAAAGCTATATTTTGTGTTTATTGAAGTATAAAAAAGTGTTTACAGTTTGGGTGTACAAGAATAATTACTCGCCACTTAGTTTTGCACGCTAGCTTTATATTTCAACTCAAACCATACAATATTTTGCATTTTTTTAACCCACTATCCAATCTCCCCTTTGAATTCAGTCCCGATTCTCCATAATATAAAGCAATATATTTTATGTATGCATGAATTGAAGTAAACTATATTCTGTAAGCTTATATTGTATCTTGAGTATTATATTATGTTGACATATTTATTTAAAATATAATATCAAAAGAAAAATAAAAAAACATTTACATTAATAGATTATGCCCAAATGATTAATTAATTAGTAGTACCATAATGGAACTGAAAAATTGAGTGTGGATTGTTTTACATGTATGGATTTTGCTCGTCATACATTTATGTATCAAATAGTGTTGTTGATGACGGCAACGACGAACGACGAGGTGGTTAGCGGCCACTGGTTGGGTTCATGGTTGAGAGTGCAGGTTGGGAGCTATGGTAAACATAGAAAATTTAATTTGGAGTAAAGGGTAAAATAGTCATTTAATTAATATTTTTTATTTTTAAAATAGGGGTTATAATGAGTAAAATGGTGACTATGAATAGAATCACCCTTACAGATTCTGATTCGAATGATTTTGAATTATTTTTTCCTCTTTTCTAATGCCATGGTAACTCATCGTTTCTAACTACTTCAAATTTATGGGCCATGCATTTTTCAGATTTCTAGGCCTTATTATTACTTTTCATTAAGACTTTAATTTTGTGCCATATATATGGAAAAAATTAATTTAAATTTTGTTAATTTCAAAGAAGGGGCTACCAAGACACACAAGTCACAAGAAAAAAAAAGAACTGTATATATCTAGATAAATCATTAGGCCTCAAGAAATTGTACACTACCAATTGAGAAAGGCCCAAATTCATCTGAAATATTTTTTACTAAAACGCGATAACAACTTGTTCTGATTAGCACTTGGTTCTTGGAGAACCTGCTATGTGAACGTCAACGTATACTATTATTTTTTGTTGTTTTGTTTGAACTTATCTTCTTATTTGTTTTCTTGTACTTTTTTCAGGAATTTCTTTCAAAGGAATTAAATTAGGCTGTCATATTTTAGTGATATTTTTCAATGCAATATGTGTTAGGAGTATGCTCTCGAATGCCACTCAGAGGATGTTGAGTGAGGGAATTGTACTTGTTATTATGTAAATCATTATCATAAGGCAATTGTATGTTTCTTTATTTACTGGTAGTCACTGGTAAAACTGATTCATAAATATATATATAGAAACTAGTCCGTGTATTTGAGAGCAAAACATTCCACTCCTTATTAGATAAGGGGATTGACACTGGAAAGGTTTATGGCTCAAATACTTAATCGTTCGCAAGTCAATGAAACTTGACTGAGCATTAAGTTTATGTGAAGACTTGTATGACGTGTTCTTTGACTTGGAGAGTGTCTGTCGAACACTAATGGTTAGTGGGAGCATACGTTATAGGTATGCTAATTGGATTAGTATACTCGAACCGACTCACCCTCGATTCGTAACACGGATTTCACCCCGGGACAGTCAATGACGGAATCGAAAGGTTGTGATAGGTATTCGTGAACCTTCGACTTGAGGATTTAGTAGGGATGTGATTGTGACGTTAAGATTTTCATTAGAGTAGTTCGACCCAAAAAACTAGAAGGTGGGGGTCAACCTCGACGTGCATCTTGACGGGCAAGTAGCAGGTCCTACTGAATACCAAGATAGAATTCTTTCTCTTGTTAGTGAACGAGTTATATGTCGTATGCGGTTATTGGCGGATGAGATCATAAGTCTTTGACCAAAGCATTAGAGCTAGTTGTATTGGATACACAAGAGCTCGATGATCTCGATTTGCATTAACTCATGCATAGCGTCAAGTACAGATAGGGTTTGACTGACTGTGGCCCTATAACTTGATCGGGATATTTGAAAGAAAAGTTTATACGTATACTGTATTCACAACAGAATGGTTTTTGAATGATTCCAATCATTCATTCTCAGTTGGGGTACAGTGTAGGCCACCAGGATGGCTAGGTGGTGCTACTACTCTTTGGTTCCTCCCCTTACTAACTGAGACGGACCTTGTAATACCCATAATCCCGGTTCCTGGAAATCTTCTTGTTTCGGCGAGAGCCCTTTTTAACGGCTCGCTTGTGAACGTTTTATTTTCTAAGAATATTTAATTCTGCACTTTTTAACGTCCGAGTTCGTTTCGGTGTCGTTTTGTTGAGTTCCGTGTTCTTAGGCGACTTTTCCGCGCTCGAGTTCGATTCTTGTGAATCTCGTTCGAAACTGTTGTTTCGGATTTCTCGTAAGTTCACTTAACGTTGTTATACGTGTTGCGAGCTTTGGCTTAGTTTTTCGATCGTGTATCGTGTATTTCAGACGTTTTGGGCCGTTTTCATAATTTCCCAAAGTTTGGGGTAGTTACTTTCGTTGTCGTTATTCCGAACCTCCAGGTAGTCGGAATCATATTTTCTTTTAACGTTTGAGTTCATCATGGTGCATTCTTCGTATGCATGCCTTTGTCTTGTATTGTTGTTGTCGTTTCGCGGTTTCCTCGCGCTCGTACTCGACGGGCTGAACTTAACAGTTTTGGAACTGCTAAGTGAATTACGTACGCTATGCTTTGAGCATAACGTACGTTAACATCATATGCCTTATGTATGTTAAGCCCTGCTCATAACGTACGTAAGGGTCTTCACAGCTTCGGACAATGAGTTCTGTCCCCCGATTGCGATGTGTTGAGAATAGCGTGCGCTATTGATACTTGTTACGTACGTTACGAAGCCTTGATAACTTACGTAAAGTCCTTCAGGTATTCGGTCAGTGATCCAGGGATGGTTATTACGTACGTAAAGGTTTATACCTTACGTACGTTAATCGGGTAACGTACGTTAGGATGGTGCTCCTAACGTACGTAAGCTTCTGTTCTTTATATATTCACAAGGGTTGACCGTGTTCGTCATTTTTCACCCTTCCTTCTCTCCCCTGCGGCGTTGGCGATCTGTGGACGATTAGAGGGCGATTTTGGAGTTTTGTAACTCCAAGTTTACATCTTCCTTGAGTTCTTGGTGTTGATTAACAACATCAATCCGTGTTCTTCATCTTTGATTCGAGTTGGAAGATTAGAGGGTTTCCAGTCGAGCTTTCCCATTACTTCGCGTGCTTTGGATTTGAGGCAAGTACGTTGTTCATACATCTCTCGTTTTGTGGATATAATGATTGGTGAATTGTCTTGGTATGTTTATTTAGTTGTTTGAAATGAGCTTTCAAAGATTCGGTTAGCCTCGTTAGAGGCTCCTTTCAAAACCATGTGTGTTTTTACGATTGTGGTGTTTCATAAACGATTATGTGAATCCTTTGAACACGCTTGGTGTTGTTGTTGTGCTTTGATAATGCAGATTCACATATTATCTCATTTCTGTGTTGTGATTTGATACACGTGTCGTGCTGTGTGTTTGTTGCCTTTGGGTGAATTGTTCGGATATCCTTGGCATGTTATGTTGTTTGTGTGATGGTCAGGAGACAACAAGTGATTGATCCAACCGTGAGATGCCGTGACAAGTGTTCACGCTGGTGTGTTTATGATTTGTGAATGTGTTTTACTCACCTCGGGAGGGTCCGTCGAGGCGTCGAGGGAATCTCTGACTTCACTTTGGATTCACGAGTTTGTTTCGCTAGCCAGCTCGGGAGGGTCCTTAAAGGCCTCAAGTGGGATCAGTGGCTTCGTCCCAGTCCTAGGCGATTCCTGTGCGTAATTTGTTTTATGATATGGTTGAGTGACCAAGATTTGCGCCTCTTGGGTGATTATGTGGTGTTGATTTTTATGTCCGTCGAGGATACGTGGTGTGGGTTTCGACCCTGTGAATTGTTGTTGGTTTTCTATTTGTGAAAAGAAAAACCTTTGGGCTGTGATCCCTGTTGATTTTGGAAATAGAAGGATTCGATAATCCTAAATTGTTTTCTATTAAAACTCCCGATGGCTTATTACAAAATTTTATAAATGATTTCTCTTGAATTGTGATCTTTCGATTTTGGAATGTTTTACCCAAACTCTTGCTTCGGGAAGTATTTTTCATTGTGTTTGAATCTTTGAGGATTCCTGGTTGTTATTATTCTTGGAACTTGAATTGTATGACTCGTATTTTGCACTTTGTACTTGCACTGGCAAAATAGTTGAATTTTGCTAACCCCCGAGTAATCGGGGGGTGGATGTCTGTATTGCATTCAGGTTTTGGGGAGCATAGCACAGGGTCGGCATGAAGGATGATGAAAAATGAACGATACTAATCACACGAGGACCCGTTTGATGTCGTATTGGTTTAGTTGTATTTTATTTCCGTTGCAGTATTCTTTCCCCATTGTACGGGAGTGTGTTGTATTCGACCCCTGCGTGGGCATGTATTGTGATTGAGTTTAATGTATTTATTGAAAGACCAAATCAGTCTACTGAGTCATTTTAGCCTTTAGGGCATTGTCGAGATGTTCGGTGTTGTTACCAGTCCGGTAGATCCTTGAGGAAAGGTTCTACGGCGTGTAATATCCCTGAGCTGATTGGGGGTGTTACATAAATGATATCGGAGCGCCAGGTTGTGGAAACCTAGGATGTCGGGTTTAGTGGTGTCTGTTGAGTTTTTGTCTCGTCGGATTTTGTCTGACTGAGTCGTGTCGCGACGCACCGTTTGAGTTTGCTGGTCGTGATTAGTATCGAGGGGCAATCATCACCTTCGTGTGACCTGTGGATGTAAGTCTCCCTCCTTTATGTTGTGCCTCGTGTGACACGAGTTACTGGTATGATTATGTGTTAAGTGATGGAATCTTTATGCAGATTCTTGTTTTCGTGATGCGTTTGTGTGACTCTCATATTTCGTTTATATGAGGAGTGTTGTCGCTATTTATGTCCTTTTAACTGTGATATTTGACTGTTTGTTTTCCAGTAAAAGACATGTGTTGTCTTGATTTTGAGTGAGTTGATGCGTGTGTTGTGATGTATGTAAGTGAATGTTGTTACATGTGAGCTTTTAGGCATTCTAGCCTAATAGATTTTCGAAAACCTTGGGTATCTTAAAAAATAAAATTCGAGACGTATTTTTAAATAGATTGTATTTTCGAGGCGCCTACTAGCGCAACTATCTATTTCAAAATTCTTCTACTTTGAGGACCAAAATATTTTTAGATATTTTCAATTATTTAGAAATGTTTTGCTTAGACCCGAGGGTCGAATATTTTTGAAAGTTTTTCACTAAAGGAAAAGTGTCCTCGTTTTTGTTCAAACGCAGGATGGTTTTCAAAGTCTCGATAATGGTGTTGTACTACTTTTTGTAAGGTGATACTCAAGATCTACCGGTGTTTCCAAATTATTTTCAAAAAGGTGGTTTTCGTTTTTAAAACCTATCATTCCTGTTTGCGGTCCGGGAATGTATGTATGATGTTCGAACTTTCATTAGGGTGTTAACCCCGAGTTGTGGTTGAACTGGTGGTGTGAGCGTTGAGCCGTTCGCCACGCATTGTTGTGTTAGTCCTCTGTGAGAGGTGTGATGTTGATCTTTAATGTTGTTGTTTCGTGGTGATTTGCGTGTTATCGCACCCGTGTGATGTAACACCCCAAACTAGGAGGATATTACAGTGCCGTGGACCCCCGACTGGGACCCACCAGGCGAATGAAAATTAATGAATTAAATAATATAATTGTAGTACCGAACCACATTATATTATCAATTACTCCGATGAGGAGCTTCATTACAACACACCCAAGATAATACCGAATACATGTATATTTTATATGAAGATAAAATACACAACACTGAATGAAACAGAGTATCCGAATGGAAAACTGCAGCGGAAAAATAAATGACAACATGAATGACTGAAAGGATTGGGGGCCCCTACTAGTATCACTGGGACTCCTCGCCGTCAACATGCTCTTCCCGTGCCTTTGCCTTGCCGTGATCTGAAAACAATATCCCCTAACGGGGTCAGTTATACAGAACAACAATCCTCAAGGGTTGAAATATACACAATCATGATATATCTTTAGTTATGAAATATCCTTAGTTATGAATTTAAGCTGAAGAGGAGCATCAAGTACGCCCGTAATGTTCTGTGCAAGTGTACAAGACGAATGCCCGGACACATCAGTCCTTGTACCTAATTAGTCTCACGGAGGTAAACGTTACCGTGTGCACAGTCCAATGTATCGGTGAACCCAATACATGACTATCGTGTGCTCGACTAAAAATTCCACACATCCGCACCCGACCACACAATATGAACCCAGAAGGTCATATGAACGAGAATGACCATAATGAATATCAATGAATAATAATCCGACAAAGTCAAGAATGACTCACCGAGATGAAAATAATAGTGAAGTGAATGATAGCTCAATGAAATGATTGGAACCGTCGTTCCTCGTGAATGAAGTGATTATTCGACAATTACAAGTCTCAATACGGTTAATATATTATGAATGAGTTATGATTAAGAATGAACAACAACGAAAGGAATGAATATCCTTTTAACCAAGTAAGAATTAACTTACACAACACCGGTGACAATTGTCCTTCCATGAACAAACGTCCTAAATGAGATGTCGGTCGCTCGAACAACCTTGAATAACACAATTACCAACAATCCGTTCAACATACGAATCAAACATGATGATAACACACTCAAAATGTCGATACGACTAAACCAAGTTCATTGGGGGATTATATCAAACACGTTGTGACCAATCTCCGATTGTTTACAACCAAACCTTAACTATACCAATATCAAATCCCCAAGAAGTATTCCAAACCAACAAAACATCTTCAATACAATCAATAATCCATTACGAATGTCCAAATTCGTGATTACAACAACAACTAATCGAAAACCCCCAAATCCAACTCAATATTTGAAGTGTTCTTGAATAACCCTTCCATAATCCAATGAATATTCATACACACTCATAATCATACATATATCTCTTCGTACAACATGATTATAACGTCCAAAACATCATATCTCAACACAAAATCGAAATCCAATATGTTGAAGAATATTACCTTGGAAGATCCAAATACTTTGATCCAATGAAATCGTGTTAAATCGACTATCCAAGCTTCCCAATGAATCAAGATGATGAAATCCGAACACACAAGTGATTGATGATGACAAAATATCTCCCTCAAGACTCTCTCTCTCGGACAAGATGAAGAAATGAGAGAAATGACCTCAAAATCCCGTCCAAGTCCTATATAAACTGCCGAATGTTACGGCCATAACTCGGCCTACTTACGGCTGTAACATCCCAAGTCAACGGCCTTACGGCCATAACCAACCATCTCGTATGGCCGTAACTCGGCTTCATCTAGAATCTGCCGACAGCCATACGGCCGTACCTGCACCTGTCTTACGGGCGTAACACGCCCTCGTCCAAACACCTGCCGACAGCCATACAGCCGTACCCGCACACCTTACGGGCGTAACTCGACTGATACGGGCGTATAAAGCCTTCGTCGAAACTTCTTGGGCACCCTGCTCGACACGTACGGCCGTAACCGGCCAATCCTTACGGCCGTACCTACCTCAACTTACGGCCGTATGCCGCAACTCTTACGGCCGTAACCCCTCCTCGTCCGACATTTCCTGCAAACCACGAACACGTCTAACGGTCGTAGCCTGCCTACCTTACGGCCGTATCTCATCTTCGGCCAAAACAACCTTAAGCCAATGAATGCATGTTACGACCGTAATGCCTGAATAGTTACGGCCGTAACTCGCTGCTGGAACTGACGAAAATGCGACAACTCTGTTTACTCGCTACAAACGGTGAAAGATCCAACATACAATACTCGTATGAATGTAATTAAGTCCAATAACACGGGATAGATGATACTTCCATCATAAGACTACCATTCACGATGATAATGATGATACTCTCGTCTCGATCCACAAACAAAGATGAATGACGATCGGTAACTGATACACGGTTAAAAAATGCCAACGATGAACATAAATGAATGAATCATGAATGATGAGTGATTATTAATGAGTGAAAATTACTGAGTGACAATTACTGACTGATAATTACTGAATGATAATGAATGAATTACAACCGGGTATTACATACTCCCCCCTTAAAAAGAGTTTCGTCCTCAAAACTAAGGGTCAAACAACTCGGGATAATTCTCCCGCATACTTTCCTCAGTTTCCCAAGTAGCCTCTTCAATTCCGTGCCTAGACCACTGAATCTAGACCAAAGGAATCGTCTTGTTCCTCAACTTGTTTAATTCGCCGCTCTAAAACTCGTATAGGACGCTCCTCATACGAATGGTCATCCACGATCTTGATTTCATCGAACTAAAGTATGTGACTAGGTTCGGCAACATACTTCCGCAACTGAGAGATGTGAAACACATTATGAATTGGGCTCAACGCCGGAGGTAAATCCAATCGATAAGCCAGGCTGCCTACTCGATCCAAAATCTCAAACTGTCCGATGAATCTCAGACTCAACTTCCCCCGTATTTCGAATTGGAAAATAACTCGACTCGGGGATACCTTGACCAACACGTGGTCACTTGTCTCAAACTCTAATGGTCGACGATGATTATTTGCGTATGATTCCTGTCGACTCTGAGCGGTCAACAAACGACTCCTGATCAAATCTACCTTCTCACGGGCCACTATAAGCATATCGGGCTCGGTGCCGATTGGTTTAGATAAGTCGTCCCAACACAAAGGAGATCGACAATGACGACCATACAAGGCCTCGTAAGGTGCCATCTTAAACGAAGCATGCCAACTATTATTGTACGTGAACTCAATCAACGGTAGTTGAGCTTCCCAATCGTCTTTCCAACTAAGGACGCATGCTCTCAACATGTCCTCCAATGTCTGAATAGTCCACTCTGATTGTCCGTCGGACTGAGGATGAAAAACGGTACTGAGGTTAAGCTAAGTTTCCATAGTACGATGAACTGATTTCTAAAAATGAGACACGAACCATCCGTCACGATCGGAAATGATACTTTTAGGAGTACCGTGCAGTCTCAATATCTCTTTGATGAATAAATGGGCAAGTCTTTCGGGACCCCACGTATCCTTAATCTCAAGGAAATGAGCTGACTTAGTTAAACGGTCCACAACTACCCAGATTGTATTCATGCCATGACGACTCGTCGGCAACTCGTGATGAAGTCCATAGAAATATCTTCCCACTTGCACTCTGGAATGGGGAGCGGTTTCAGCATACCTGCCGGTCGCTGATGTTCTATCTTGACTTGCTGACAGGTTAAACATCTCGAAACAAATTATGCGACTTCTCGCTTCATATTACTCCACCAGTAATTTTGTTTAAAGTCCTTGTACATCTTGCTGGACCCCAGATGAATGGAATAAGGGGTAGCATGAGCTTCTCTCAAGATCGAGTTTTTCAACTTGTCATTCGCCGATACGCATAATCGATTCTTAAATCGCAAAAGTCCATCCTCATGGACCACAAATCCACGGGCTTTCCCCTGAACCACATTCTATCGGATGCGTAACAATGATGGGTCTGAAACCTGATTCACTCTGATTACCTCCTCAAGTGGCGATTAAATCTCTAACATGAAAAGTTGCCTTTGCACTCGCTGAAGCCAGACCTCGATCTCGGGTCTAAGAAATTCCTGTTGAAGCTCTTTCTGAACTATTAAACGAGCAAGCATTGGCTCCTGAATGGACTTACGACTCAAGGCATCGACAACAACATTCGCCTTGCCCGGGTGGTACCGGATCTCAATATCATAATCTTTGATTAGTTCCAACCACCGCCTCTGTCGCATATCTAACTCCTTCTGAGTAAATATACTTCAAACTCTTATGATCGGTGAATATTTGACAGGTGACGCCATAAAGGTAATGACGCCAAATCTTCAACACGAAAACCACGGCTGCTAGCTCCAGGCTGTGGGTTAGATAATTAACCTCGTAAGGTCTCAATTGCCGTGAAGCATAGGCAATAACCTTCCCATTCTGCATTAATACACATCCAAGACCGTGTCCGGATGCATCACCATAAACCATGAATCCTTCCGTCCCTTGTGGCAAGGAAATGACAGGTGCTGAAATTAACCGTCTTTTGAGTTCCTCAAAATTCCGCTGACACGCGTCGGACCACATGTATTTCTTATCCTTTTGCAAAAGGTTCATCATTGATTGAGCGATTTTAGAAAATCCTTCCACAAATCGCCGATAATAATCGGCTACTATGAGAAAATTTCGGATTTCCTTAACGTTCTTCGGAGGTAACCAATCTCGGATAGCCTCCGTCTTCTGAGGATCAACACGCACACCGTCTGATGAAATTACATGCCCGAGAAACGTCACTTCGGACATCCAGAACTCACACTTGGAAAACTTTCCATAAAGTTGCTCTCATCTCAACACGTCGAGCGTCTGATGGAGGTGAAGCTCGTGCTCCCTCCCGGTTATGAGAATAAATTAAAATGTCATCAATGAAGGCAACCACAAACTGTCGATGAAAACCCGATTCATTAACCCCATGAATACCGCAGGTGCAATAGTTAACCCAAACGGCATTACCACGAACTCATAATGACCATAGCGTGTTCGAAATGCCACCCTCGCGATATCCGATTCTCGAATGCGCAACTGATGATATCCAGATCTTAAGTCGATCTTGGAAAAATACTGAAGCTCCCTGAAGTTGATCTAAGAGATCATCAATACGGGGTATAGGATACTTATTCTTGATCGTCACCCTGTTCAACTCCCAATAATTAACACACACTCGAAACGAACCATCCTTCTTCTTAACAAATAACACTGGTGCTCCCCACGGGGACGCACTCGGTCAGATATAACCTTTCTCGAATAATTCCTCAAGTTGACTCTTCAACTCCTGCATTTCGATCGGGGCCATCCGATATGGTGCCTTCGATAATGAAGAGGTACCAGGCTCTAATTCTATCGTGAATTCCACATCCCTCGGTTGAGGTAAACCAGGTAGCTCGTCTGGGAGTACATCGTTAATCGATAGCAATGATACCACGAATGGTTGAACACCTTGCTTGCCTTAGAATGGCCAATCGACGACAACGATACAATGAATGATTGAACACCTCGATTGTCTTCGAACGGCCAATCGATGACAATGATATAATGAATAACTGAACATCTCGATTGCCTTAGAATGGTCAATCGATGACAATGATATAATGAATGATTGAACATCTCGATTGCCTTAGAACGTTCAAACAATGACAATGATATAATGAATGATTGAACATCTCGATTACCTTAGAACGGCCAATCGATAACAGTGTTACCAAGAATGATTGAACAACTCTGATTGAATAATTTCACTGCTTTCATCATATTAATGATTCTTCCGAAACAATGGGGATTACCTCTCTGAAATACACACTCTGCTCCAACGATTGAAATGATAGTGACCATACGCTTACGAACACTAAGGATGGTATCATGATGATCCATCCCACTAATACCCAATATTACATCGTCCTAAGGAAAATCCACCATGATTAGGTACGCCAACCAATCGCGGTCATTAATCTTAATTCGGTTAGTTCTTAACCTCATGATTTTCGAAAAGTCTTCTACCGTCAGGTAGACCAATGATATAAGGTCCACAATTATTAGGACTATCTAAGTGAAGTCTATTCAAATATGATTCGGAAATGAATGAATGCGATGTGCCAGTATAAAAAAGGGTACATACAGGTTGAGATAGAATTACGAGTATACCTGAGATCATTCAGGCCTCCGGATCGTCGGTCCTCTTCCTCGCGTGAATTCGGGACTTGCCTGCCCCCGAACCGGATGCTCCCATCGGATAAATATGAGCTCTGCCTTTATTCGTTTCTGTCGTCTTAAACGACGCTGACAGGGCAGTCTGATTCTGAATCACTGATTGCTTCGGGGCCTGAGATGCCACCGGGGACGGCTTGGAGTCCCTTCGGAAAAAACGGGCCTTATGCCCAACAATCCCATAATTATGGCACGTGATATACGGTTTCAGGCACTTAGTGCTATAATGACCCGGCGCTCCACAGTTGAAACAGGTGATGGCCGATTTGGCCACTCGGGACTGAGATCCCATAGGATTAGGCGCCCTAGGAGGTCGCTCAGAAAAGTTAGGACTCGCACGAGGTTTCTTGAAGGTTGACTGACCGCCTTCGGACTGATTACGCTTCATTGATTTCTTGCTGACAGATGAAGGTTGTTGCTCAGCAATTTCCTTAGCAGCAGGCTCATACGGGAGAGTTCTCTCGATTAATTTGGCCAGAGTGGCGCAATGATGATTAAGCAATTGCATATGGGTCATCATGACCTGCATAAAACTGAGTGGATCAACCCGAACATCTTCCGATCGAGCTAAGTCCTGGGTACGACTTCCCGACAGTGAGTGATTATTTCCTAGATTTCGGCCAGCACCGCGGCCTCTCCCCGTGCGTCCCCTGACAGCTCTCTCCATACCGAAGTAGGAAGGTCGCATGATAATCATAGATCTCGTATGAGTACCGCATTATGATTCACGTCATGAAATGATGAAAATGAGCATACGTGCTCTAACACTATGATTACATGAATGATTAACTGAGGTGACATGATTATCTGATGATATTCTTGAAATGATTATCTTGAACAAGTTAACAAGATTAATGATATGATCTTCAAGATCAACAACTATGTAATGAAATGAACTGAGTGATTAATGAGTTAACATGATCAACATGATCAAAATGAAAATGATGTTTGAGGATTGTTAACTGATGAATTATGAATGAATGATTATTGCCAAAAATTATACCATGCCGTTAGAAGTCATACAGTTCTTTCGGTCTGATGGGCTCGACATTTGCACAGGTCACACGTGACGCGAAAGTCCAATGATACTAGTCTGATGATGATTCTAAATGAGACATGACTCGGAAGGTAGTATTCAAAACCACGCTCTGATACCAACTTTGTAACACCCCAAACTAGGCGGATATTACAGTGCCGTGGACCTCCGACTGGGACCCACCAGGCGAATGAAAATTAATGAATTAAATAATATAATTGTAGTACCGAACCATATTATATTGTCAATTACTCCGAAGAGGAGCTTCATTACAACATACCTAAGATAATACCGAATAAATGTATATTTTATATGAAGATAAAATACACAACACTGAATGAAATGGAGTATCCGAATGGAAAACTGCAGCGGAAAAATAAAATGACAACAACATGAATGACTGAAAGGATTGAGGCCCCCTACTAGTATCACTGGGACTCCTTGCCGTCAATATGCTCTTCCCGTGCCTTTGCCTTGCCGTGACCTGAAAACAATATCCCCTAACGGGGTCAGTTACACATAACAACAATCCTCAAGGGTTGAAATATACACAATCATGATATAGCTTTAGTTATGAAATATTTTTAGTTATGAATTTAAGATGAAGAGGAGCATCATAGTACGCCCGTAATGTTCTGTGCAAGTGTACAAGACGAATGCCCGGACACACCAGTCATTGTACCGAATTAGTCTCACGGAGGTAAACGTTACCGTGTGCACAGTCCAATGTATCGGTGAACCCAATACATGACTATCGTGTGCTCAACTAAAAATTCCACACATCCACACCCGGCCACGCAATATGAACCCAGAAGGTCATATGAACGAGAATGACCATAATGAATATCAATGAATAATAATCCGACAAAGTCAAGAATGACTCACCGAAATGAAAATAATAGTGAAGTGAATGATAGCTCAATGAAATGATTGGAACCGCCCCTCCTCGTGAATGAAGTGATTATTCGACAATTACAAATCTCAATATGGTTAATACATTATGAATGAGTTATGATTAAGAATGAACAACAACGAAAGGAATGAATATCCTTTTAACCGAGTAAGAATTAACTTACACAACACCGGTGACAATTGTCCTTGCATGAACAAACGTCCTAAATGAGATGTCGGTCGCTCGAACAACCTTGAATAACACAATTACCAACAATCCGTTCAACATACGAATCAAACATGATGATAACTCACTCAAAACGTCGATACGACTAAACCAAGTTCATTGGGGGATTATATCAAACACGTTGTGACCAATCTCCGATTGTTTACAACAAAACCTTAACTATACCAACATCAAATCCCCAAGAAGTATTCCAAACCAAAAAAACATCTTCAATACAATCAATAATCCATTATGAATGTCCAAATTCGTGATTACAACAACAACTAATCGAAAACCCCCAAATCCAACTCAATATTCGAAGTGTTCTTGAATAACCCTTCCATAATCCAATGAATATTCATACACACTCATAATTATACGTATATCTCTTCATACAATATGATTATAACGTCCAAAACATCATATCTCAACACAAAATCGAAATCCAAGATGTTGAAGAATATTACCTTTGAAGATCCAAGTACTTTGATCCGATGAAATCGTGTTAAATCGACTATCCAAGATTCCCAACGAATCAAGATGATGAAATCCGAACACACAAGTGATTGATGATGACAAAATATCTCCCTCAAGACTCTCTCTCTCGGACAAACTTACGGGCGTATGAAGCCTTCGTCGAAACTGCCTGGGCACCCTGCTCGACACGTACTGCCGTAACCGGCCAAGCCTTACGGCCGTACATACCTCAACTTACGGCCGTATGCCGCAACTCTTACGGCCGTAACCCCTCCTCGTCCGACATTTCCTGAAAACCACGAACACGTCTTACGGCCGTAGCCTGCCTACCTTACGGCCGTATCTCGTCTCCGGCCAAAAAAACCTTAAGCCAATGAATGCATGTTACGGCCGTAATGCCTGAATAGTTACGACCGTAACTCGCTGCTGGAACTGACGAAAATGCGACAAATCCATTTACTCGCTACAAATGGTGAAAGATCCGACATACAATACACCGCTCGATCGGAAGTTGTTCGGGTTGATCCACTCACTTTTATGCAGGTCATGATGACCCATATGCAATTGCTTAATCATCATTGCGCCACTCTGGCCGAATTAATTGAGAGAACTCTTCCGTATGAGCCTGCTGCTAAAGAAATTGCTGAGCAACAACCTTTATCTGTCAGCAAGAAATCAACGAAGCGTAATCAGTCTGAAGGCAGTCAGTCAACCTTCAAGAAGCCTCGTGCGGGCCCTATCGTTTCTGAGCGACCTCCTACGGTGCATAACCATGCGGGATCTCACGGCTATCACCTGTTTCAACTATGGAACGCCGGGTTATTACAGCACTAAGTGTCTGAAACCCTCTATCACGTGCCATAATTGTGGGAGTTTTGGGCATAAAACCCGTTTTTGCCGAAAGGACTCCAAGTCGGCTCCGGCGGCATTTCAGGCCCCGAAGCAATCAGCAATTCAGAATCAGACTACTCTGTCAGCGACGTTTAAGATGATGGAAGCAAATAAAGTCGGGGCTAATATTTATCAGTCGGGAGCGTCCGGTTCGGGGGCCGGCAAGTCCCGGATTCATGTGATGAAGAGGATCGACGATCCGATGGCCCGAATGATCTCAGGTATACTCGTAATTTTATTTCAACCTGTGTACCTTTTGATATTGGTGCACCGCATTCATTCATTTTCGAATCATGTTTGAATAGACTTAATTTGGATAGTCCTATTGCTTGTGGACCTCATACCATCTGTCTACCTGGTGATGGAAGAATTTTCAGAAATCATACCGAATTAAGCTTAATGACCGCGATTGGTTGGTGGACCTAATCGTGGTGGACTTACCTTAGGACGATGTAATATTGAGTGTTAATTAGATGGATCGTCATGATACCATCCTCAGTGATCGTAAGCATTTGGTCACTATCATTTCAGTCATTGGAGTCGAATGTGTGCTTCAGGGAGGTGATCCCCGTTGTTCCGGAAGAATCATTAATATGATGGAAGCAGTGAAATTACTCAATCGACGTGTTCAATAATTCATCATATTATTTTCATCGATTGGCCGTTCTAAGGCAATCGAAGTGTTCAATCATTCATTGTATCATTTTCATCGATTAGCCGTTCTAAAGCAATCGAAGTGTTCAATCATTCATTGTATCATTTTCATCGATTGGCCGTTCTAAGGCAATCGAAGTGTTCAATCATTCATTGTATCACTTTCATCGATTGGCCGTTCTAAGGCAATCGAAGTGTTCAATCATTCATTATATCATTTTCATCGATTGATCGTTCCGAGGCAATCGAGGTGTTCAATCATTCATTGTATCATTTTCATCGATCGACCGTTCTATGGCAATCGAGGTGTTCAATCATTCGTGGTATCATTGTTATCGATTGCCGATGTTTTCTAGACGAGTTACCTGGTTTGCCTCCATAGAGAGATGTGGAATTAACGATTGAGTTGGAGCCCGGCACGTCCCCAATATCGAAGGTACCATACCGGATGGCCCCGACCGAAATGCAAGAGTTGAAGAATCAACTAGAGGATTTGTACGAGAAAGGTTATATCCGATCGAGTGCATCCCCATGGGGAGCACCAGTGTTGTTTATCAAGAAGAAGGATGGTTCATTTCGCTTGTGTATTGACTATCGGAAGTTGAAGAGGGTGACAGTCAAGAATAAGTATCCCTTACCCCGTATTGATGATCTCTTAGATCAACTTCAGGGAGCTTCAATATTTTCCAAGATCGACCTAAGGTCTGGATATCATCAGTTGCGAATTCGAGAGTCGGACATCGCAAGGACGACGTTTTGTACACGCGATGGTCAATATGAGTTCGTAGTTATGCCGTTCGGGATAACTAATGCACCTGCGGTATTCATGGAGTTAATGAATCGGATTTTCATCGACTTTTTGGACTAGTTTGTTGTTGTCTTCATCGATGACATTTTGATTTATTCTCGTGACCGAGAGGAACACGAGGTTCATCTTCATCAGGTTCTCGACGTGTTAAGACGAGAGCAACTTTATGAAAAGTTTTCCAAATGTGAGTTCTGGATGTCCGAAGTGACTTTTCTCGGGCATGTAATTTCATCAGATGGAGTGCGTGTTGATCCTCAGAAGACGGAGGCTATCCAAGATTGGTTACCTCCGAAGAATGTTAAGGAAATCCGAAGCTTTCTCGGATTAGCCGGTTATTATCGGCGGTGTGTGGAAGGATTTTCTAAAATTGCTCAACCAATGACGAACCTTTTGCGAAAGGATAAGAAATACACGTGGTCCGACGCGTGTCAGCGGAGTTTTGAGGAACTCAAGAGCCGGTTAATTTCAGCACCTGTACTTTCCTTGCCGCTAGGGACGGAAGGATTTGTGGTTTATAGTGATGCGTCCGGGCAGGGTCTCGGATGTGTACTCATGCAGAACGGGAAGGTTATTGCCTATGCTTCACGGCAATTGAGACCTTACGAGGTTAATTATCCGACCCACTACCTGGAGCTAGCATCCGTGGTGTTCGCTTTGAAAATCTGGCGTTATTACCTTTATGGCGTTACTTGTCAGATATTCACCAATCATAAGAGTTTAAATATATATTTACTCAGGAGGAGTTAAATATGCGACACAGGCGTTGGTTGGGACTAATCAAAGATTATGATATCGAGATCCTTTACCACCCAGGCAAGGCGAATGTTGTTGCCGATGCCTTGAGTCGTAAGTCCGTTCAGGAGCAGATGCTTGCTCGATTAACAGTTCAGAAAGAGCTTCAGCAGGAATTCCTTAGACCCGAGAACGAGATCTGGCTTCAGCGAGTTCAGGGACAACTTTGCATGTTAGAGATTTCATCGCCGCTTAAGGAGGCAATCAAAGAGAATCAGGGTTCAGACCCATCACTGTTGCGCATCCGTGAGGATGTGGATCAGGGGAAAGCCCCTAGCTTTGTGATCCACGAGAATGGACTTTTGCGTTTTAATAATCGGTTGTACGTACCGGCGTATGACGAGTTGAAAAACTCGATTTTGAGAGAAGCTCATCCTACCCCTTATTCTGTTCATCCGGGGTCTAGAAAGATGTTCAAAGACTTGAAACAAAATTACTGGTGGAGTAATATGAAGCGAGAAGTTGCGGAATTTGTTTCGAGATGCTCAACCTGTCAGCAAGTCAAGATAGAACATCACCGACCGGCGGGTATGCTGAAACCTCTCCCTATTCCAGAATGGGAGTGGGAGGATATTTCAATGGACTTCATCACGAGTTTTCCGACGAGTCGTCGTGGCATGAACACAATCTGGGTAATTGTGGATCGCTTAACTAAATCAGCTCAACTCCTTGAGATTAAGGATACGTGGGGTCCCGAGAGACTTTCCCAGTTATTTATCAAAGAGACAGTGACTTTGCACGGTACTCCTAAAAGTATCCTTTTCGATCGTGACGGACGATTCGTGTCTCATTTTTGGAAATCAGTTCATCGTGCTATGAGAACTCAGCTTAATCTCAGTACAACTTTTCATCCTCAGTCCGACGGACAATCAGAGAGGACTATTCAGACTTTGAAGGACATGCTGAGGGCATGTGTTCTCGATTGGAAAGATGATTGGGAAGCCCAACTACCATTGATTGAGTTCACGTATAATAATAGTTGGCATGCTTCGATTAAGATGGCACCTTACGAGGCCTTGTACGGTCGTCGTTGTCGATCTCCTTTGTGTTGGGATGACTTATCAGAATCAATCGGCACCAAGCCCGATATGCTTATAGCCGCCCGTGAGAAGGTAGCTTTGATCAAGAGTCGTTTGTTGACCGCTCAGAGTCGACAGAAATCATATGCAGATAATCGTCGTCGACCACTAGAGTTCAAGATGGGTGACTACGTGTTGGTCAAGGTATTCCTGAGTCGAGGTATTTTCCATTTCGCAAAACGGGGGAAGTTGAATCCGAGATTCATTAGACCGTTTGAGATTTTGGATCGAGTAGGCGAGTTAGCTTACCGTTTGGCCTTACCTCCGGCGTTGAGCCGAATTCATGATGTTTTTCATGTCTCTCAGTTACGAAAGTATGTTGCCGACCCGAGTCACATATTTCAGTTCGACGAAATTGTGATCGCAGATGATCATTCGTATGAAGAGCGTCCCATACGAGTCTTAGAGTGGCGAATCAAACAGTTGAGGAATAAGGCGATTCCTTTAGTTAAAATTCAATGGTCTAGACGCGGAGTCGAAGAGGCTACTTGGGAAACCGAGGATAGTATGCGGGAGAGTTATCCCGAGTTGTTTGACCCTTAGTTTCGGGGAGGAAACTATTTTAAGGGGGGTGTATGTAATACCCGGTTGTAATTCAGTCATTATCATTCAGTAATTTCATTCGGTAATTGTCACTATGTAATTTTTTCACTTGTCAATAATCATTCATCCGTGTTCACCGTTCGGAATAACTTCGAGTTGTATATCGATATTGTTCAGTGTATGTACCTTATTCGGGAATCGAGACAAGAGTATTATCGTGATTGTTGTAATTGATTCATTAGTCGATGTTGACGTTGGAATTTATGTCATTTCAAATCTTTTCATTGTTCAAATCGTGTTTTTGTTGGACGAACCCTTGTAATCATTGACCGTTTTGGGGTTTCCGCACTTCCATTTCGTGTTATTATTTCCCAAATATTGATTCCTATTGCTTTTATTCCCTCCCCGGGTCATTTTTCATCATTTTAGGACCCAAGGGGGCGTGGGCCGCGGCACACACTTTTTTCCAATTTTGGCCGAGCAGCCTGTACCGTGGGCCGCGGCTCATGCCGACAGGGCCGCGGCACACTGCCGAGTCACTGCCGCGGCACACCCGTCCGGGCCGCGGCACACTCGTGTTGCAATTTTTGGCCGACCCGTCTGTACCGTGGGCCGCGGCTCATGCCGATAGGGCCACGGCTTATGCCGACAGGGCCGCGGCACACTGCCGAGTCACTGCCGCGGCACACCCGTACGGGCCGCGGCACGCTGTCGATCACTGGGGGCAGTTTTGGCCCTGTGCCGCGGCACACTTCGGCTGGGCTGCGGCACACAGTGCAGTCTGCACTATAATTGCGATTTTTGTGAGATTCAACTCATTTTTTCCACTTTCTTCAACCTATCCGAGAGAGAGGGCTTTAGGGGGAAGATCCTCTTCATCAATCACTTGAGTATTCACTTTTCATCATTTTCATTCAGTTGTGAAGCTCGGATTGTCGATCTAACCCGATTTCATCGGATTAAAGTACTTGGATCTTCAAAGGTAATTTCTTCAACATCTTGGATTTCGATTTTGTTTTGAGATATGATGTTTTGGATGTTAAGATCATGTTGTATGAAGTGATATACACATGATTATGGATATGTTTGATTATTCATTGGATTATTGAAGGATTATTCAAGAACACTTTGAATATTGAGTAGGATTTGGGGGTTTTCGATTAATCGTTGTTGTAATCACGAATTTAAATATTCATATTGGATTATTGATCGTATTGAAGATGTTTTGTTGGTTTAAAACACTTCTTGGGGATTTGATGTTGGTATTATTGAGGTTTGGTTATAAACAATCGAAGTTTGGCCACAAAGTGTTCGATATAATGCCCCAATGAACTTGGTTTAATCGTATCGACGTTTTGAGTTCGTTATATTCGTGTTTGATTCGTATATTGAACGTATTGTTGGTAATTGTATTATTCAAGGTTGTTCGAGCGACCGATATCTCAATTAGGACGTTGTTCGTGGAAGGATAGTTGTCACCGATGTTGTGTAAGTTAATTCTTACTCAGTTAAAAGGATATTCATTCCTTTCGTTGTTGTTCATTCATAATCATAATTCATTCATAAGGTACTAACCGTTTCAAAACTTGTAATTGTCACTTAATTACTTCATTCACGAGGAACGACGGTTCCAATCATTTCATTGAACTGTCATTCATTTCACCATCATTTCATCTTGGTGAGTCGTTATTTCATTTTCGATGTCACTTTTGTTATATCGTGGCATTCCGGGTCATACTGGCGTGCCGGTTGGTATGTGTAGGATTTTCATGTCGGGCACATTTAAGTCGTGTGTTGGTTGGTGGCCTCACATTGGACTGTGCATGTAATACCCAGTTGTAATTCATTCATTTTCATTCAGTAATTATCAGTCTGTAATTGTCATTCAGTAATTTTCACTCATTAATAATCACTCATCATTCATGATTCATTCATTTGCGTTCACTGTTGACATGTTGTAATCGTATATTAGTTACCGATCGTCATTTCATCTCCGTTTATAGATCGATACGTGAATATTATCATTTTCATCGGGATTGGTAGTCTTGTACTGGGAGTATCATTTTTGGCATGTGTTGGACTTGTTCACTTTCACATTCGTATGATTTGTCGGATCATTCATCAGTCGTAGCGAGGAATCGGAGTTATTGGATTTTCACCATGTCCAGCATTGAGTTACGGCCGTAAGGATTGTAAGTTACGTCCGTAACAAGGGTTCGTTGATGTCAGGCCATTTTGGACAAACTGGACTTACGGCCGTAAGGTTTCGGAATACGGCCGTAAGTTGAGCAGATACGGCCGTAAGGCTTGGCCGGTTACGGCTGTACGTGTTGAGCAGGGTGCCCAGGCGTTTTTGGCCGAAGGCGAGTTACAGCCGTAAGGGTTGCGGAATACGGCCATAAGGCGAGGGAGATACGGCCGTAAGGCTTGGCCGGATACGGCCGTACGTTATAGGCAGGGTACCTGGTCATTTTCGAGGAAGGGGGCTTACGCCCGTAAGTTTGGCCGGATACGGCCGTATCATCCGAGTTACGCCCGTAAGGTGTGCGGGTACGGCCGTAAGGATGTCGGCAGATGTTTTAGACGAGGGCAAGTTATGTCCGTAAGTCAGGGCGGATACGGCCGTAAGGCTGTCGGCAGGTTTTTGGACGAAGCCGAGTTACGGCCGTACGAGTTGGCCAGTTACGACCGTAAGGCCGTTGACCTGGGATGTTACGGCCGTATGAAGGTCGAGTTACGTCCGTAACTTCCGGCAGTATATAAGGATCCGTCCGGGACTTTTTCTTCATTTTCACCCTTTTCTTCCATCTTGTCCGAGAGAGAGAGCTTGAGGGAAGGATTTTCCTTCATCAATCACTGGAGTACTTGATTTTCTTCATCTTCATTCGTTTGGGAAGCTTGGATACTCGATTTAACTCGTGTTCATCGGATCGAAGTGGTTGGATCGTCAAGAGGTAATTTCTTCAACATCTTGGATTTCGATTTTGTGTTGAGATATGATGTTTTGGACGTTATAATCATGTTATATGAAGGGATATGTATATGATTATGAGTTTGTATAAAAATTCATTGGATTATTGAGGGATTATTCAAGAACACTTTGAATATCAAGTTGGAATTGGGGGTTTTCGATGAATTGTCGTATAATCATGTTTTTGGATTTTCATTTTGGGATTATTGATCCTATTGAAGATGTTTTGTTGGTTTGAAACACTTCTTAGGGATTTGATGTTAGTATTATTGAGGTTTGGTTGTAAACAATCGGAGTTGGCCACAAAGTGTTCGATATAATGCCCCAATGAACTTGGTTTAATCGTATCGACGTATTGAGTTCGTTATTATTCGTGTTTGATTCGTATATTGAACGGATTGTTGGTCATTGTCTTATTCAAGGTTGTTCGAGCGACCGATATCTCAATTAGGACGTTGTTCGTGGAAGGATAATTGTCACCGGTGTTGTGTAAGTTAATTCTTACTCCGTTAAAAGGATATTCATTTCCTTTCGTTGTTGTTCATTCATAATCATAATTCATTCATAAGGTACTAACCGTTTCAAAACTTGTAATTGTCACTTCATTACTTCATTCACGAGGAACGACGGTTCCAATTATTTCATTGAGCTATCATTCATTTCACTGTCATTTCATCTCGGTGAGTCATTATTGATTTTGATGTCACTTTTGGTTATATCGTGGCATTACGGGTCGCACTGGCATGCCGGTTGGTATGTGTAGGATTTTCATGTCGGGCACATTATAGTCGTGTGTTGGTTGGTGGCCTCACGTTGAACTGTGCACACGAGTTGATGGCTTTGTGAGACTGATTAGGTACAAGACCACACGTGTATTCGATCGATACTCGTTGGTGGCTTGTGCACGGACACATTTCCATCCCGGACGTAGTGTGGCGCCATTCCTTTGAGCCGTACTGTTAGTTGATTCATATAGCATGTTTGATTGCATATGTTTCGACAGGATATTTCATAACTTCAGATATATCATGATTGTGTATTTTCAACCCTTGAGGATTGTTGTTATGTGTAACTGACCCCGGCTGGGGATTTTGTTTTTCAGGTCATGGCAAGGCAAAAGCACGGGAATAGCATGCTGACGTCGAGGAGTCCCAGTGATACTAGTAGGGGGGCCCGGTCTTTCAGTTATTCATGTTGTTGCCCTTTAATTTCCGCTGCAGACTTTCATTTGGATACTCCGTTTCATTCAGTGTTGTGTATTTTATCTTCATATAAAATATGTTAGTATTCGGTATTGTCCTGGTGTGTTGTACTTAAACTCCTCATCGGAGTAATTATTGTTGTAATGTGGTTCGGTACTACATTTACCCTGTGTAATTTATCAGTTTTCATTCGCCTGGTGGGTCCCAGTCGGGTTCCATGGCACTGTAATATCCGCATAGTTTGGGGTGTTACAGAGTTGGTATCGGAGAGTGGTTTTGAATACTACCTTCCGAGTCATGTCTCATTTTAAATCATCGTCATCAGACTAGTATCATTGGACTTTCGCGTCACGTGTGACCTGTGCAAATGCCGAGCCAAGCAGACCGAAAGAACTGTAAGATTTCTAACGCCATGATATAATTTCTGGCAACAATCATTCATTCATCATTCATCAATTAACAATCCTCAAACATCATCATTCATTATGATTAGGACGATCATGTTAACTCATTAATTACTCAATTCATTTCATTATTCAGTTGTCGATCTGGACGATCATATTATTAATCTTGTTAAATTGTCCAAGATAATTATTTCAAGAATTTCATCAGATAATCATGTTACTTCAGTAAATCATTCATGTAATCACTAAGTTAGAGCATGTGTGCTCATTTTCATCATCTCATGACATAATCATAACATGATAATCATGCGGGAAGTATAATCATTATGCGACCTTCCTACTTCAGTATGGAGAGAGCTGTCAGGGGATACACGGGGAGAGGCCGCGGTGCGGGCCGAAACCCGGGAAATAATCACTCGCTGTCGGGAAATCGTACCCAGGACTCGGCTCGATCAGAAGATGTTCGGGTTGATCCACTCACTTTTATGCAGGCCATGATGACCCATGTGCAATTACTCAATCATCATTGCGCCACTCTGGCCGGATTAATCGAGAGAACTCTTCCGTATGAGCCTGCTGCTAAGGAAATTGCTGAACAACAACCTTCATCTGTCAGCAAGAAATCAACGAAGCGTAATCAATCCGAAGGCGGTCAGTCAACCTTCAAGATGCCTCGTGTGAGCCCTATCGTTTCTGAATGACCTCCTACGGCGCATAATCGTGCGGGATCTGAGTCCCGAGCGGCCAGTTCGGCCATCACCTGTTTCAACTGTGGAGCGCCGGGTCATTACAGCACTAAGTGTCTGAAACCGTCTATCACATGCCATAATTGTGGGAATTTTGGGCATAAGGCCCGTTTTTGCTGAAAGGACTCCAAGTCGGCTCCGGCGGCATCTCAGGCCCCGAAGCAATCAGCGACTCAGAATCAGACTGCTCTGTCAATGTCATTTAAGACAATGGAAGCAAATAAAGTTAGAGCTCATAATTATCAGACGGGAGCGTCCGGTTCGGGGGCCGGCAAGTCCCGGATTCATGTGATGAAGAGGATCGACGATCCGGTGGCCCGAATGATCTCAGGTATACTTGTAATTTTATTTCAACCTGTGTGTACCTTTTGATACTAGTACACCGCATTCATTCATTTTCGAATCATGTTTGAATAGACTTATTTTGGGATAGTCCTATTACTTGTGGACCTCATACATCGGTCTACCTGACGATGGAAGAATTTTCGAAAATCATACCGAAGTAAGCTTAAAGACCGCGATTGGTTGGTGGACCTAATCGTGGTGAATTTATCTAAGGACGATGTAATATTGGGTATTAGTCGGATGGATCGTCATGATACTATCCTTAGTGTTGTAAGCGTTTGGTCACTATCATTCCTTCGTTGGTTGTCGAATGTGTGTGCTTCAGGGAAGTAATCCCCGTTGTTCCAGAAGAATTATTATTATGACAGAAGCAGAGAAATTCCTCAATCGAGTTGTTCAATCATTCATGGTATCATTTTCATCGATTGGCCATTCTAAGGCAATCGAGTTGTTCAATCATTCATGGTATCATTTTCATCGGTTGGCCATTCTAAGGCAATCGAGTTGTTCAATCATTCATGGTATCATTTTCATCGATTGGCCATTCTAAGGCAATCGAGTTGTTCAATCATTCATGGTATCATTTTCATAGATTGCCCATTCTAAGGCAATCGAGTTGTTCAATCATTCATGGTATCATTTTCATCGATTGGCCATTCTAAGGCAATCGAGTTGTTCAATCATTCATTGTATCATTTTCATCGATTGGCCTTTCTAAGGCAATCGAGTTGTTCAATCATTCATTGTATCATTTTCATCGATTGGTCTTTCTAAGGCAATCGAGTTGTTCAATCATTCATTGTATCATTTTCATCGATTGGCCTTTCTAAGGCAATCGAGTTGTTCAATCATTCATTGTATCATTTTCATCGATTGGCCTTTCTAAGGCAATCGAGTTGTTCAATCATTCATCGTATCATTTTTATCGATTGACCATTCTAGGGCAATCAAAATGTTCAATCGTTCGTGGTATCATTGTCATCGATTGACGATGTAATTCCAGACGAGTTATCTGGTTGCCTTCACATAGAGTAGTGGAATTCAGGAGTGAGTTGGAACCCGATACGTCCCCGTTATCGAAGGCACCGTATCGGATGGCCCCGACCAAAATGCAGGAGTTGAAGATTCAACTTGAGGAATAGTTCGAGAAAGGTTATCTCCGACCGAGTGCGTCCCCGTGAGGAGCACCAGTGTGATCTGTCAAGGAGAATGATGTCTCGTCTCGTGTGTGATGATCAAGATTAGTATCCTCTACCCCGTATTGATGATCTATTAGATCAACTTCAGGGAGCTTCAATATTTTCCTAGGTCGACTGAAGATCTGGATATCATCAGCTGCGAATTCAAGAGTCGGGTATCGCAAGTACGGCGTTTCGTACACGCTATGGTCATTATGAGTCGTAGTTATGCCGTTCGGGCTAACTAATGTACCTGCGGTATTCATGGAGTTAATGAATCGGGTTTTCATCGACTTTTTGGATCAGTTTGTTGTTGTCTTTATCGATGACATTTTGATTTCTTCTCGTGATCGAGAGGAACACGAGGTACATCTTCATCAGGTTCTCGACGTGTTAAGATGCGAGCAACTTTATGGAAAGTTTTTTAAATGTGAGTTCTGGATGTCCGAAGTGACTTTTCTCGGGCATGTAATTTCATCAGACAGAGTTCGTGTCGACCCTCAGAAGACGGGGGCTATCCGAGATTGGAAACCTCCGAAAGATGTTAAGTAAATCCGTAGTTTCCTCGGATTAGCTGGTTAATTATCCGACCCATGACCTGGAGCTAGCAGTCGTGGTTTTCGTGTTGGAAATTTGGCGTCGTTACCTTTATGGCATCACATGTCAGATCTTCACTGATCACAAGAGTTGAAGTATATATTTACTCAGAAGGAGTTAAATATGCGACAGAGATGGTGGTTGGAACTAATCAAAGATTATGATGTCGAGATCCTTTACCACCCGGGCAATGCGAATGTTGTCGCCGACGCCTTGAGTCGTAAGTCCGTTCAGGAGCAGATGCTTGCTCGTTTAACAGTTTAGAAGGAGCTTCAGCAGGAATTCCTTAGACCCGAGATCGAGGTCTGGCTTCAGCGAGTTCAGGGACAGCTTAGTATGTTAGAGATTTCATCGTCACTTGAGGAGGAAATCCGGGAGAATCAGGGTTCAGACCCAGCATTGTTGCGCATCCGTGAGGATGTGGCTCAGGGGAAAGCCCCTGGATTCATTGTCCACGAAGATGGACTTTTGAGATTTAAGAATCGGTTGTGCGTACCGGCGAATGACGAGTTGAAAAACTCGATTTTAAGAGAAGCTCATGCTACCCCTTATTCTGTTCATCCGGGGTCTAGCAAGATGTACAAGGACTTGAAACAAAATTACTTGTGGAGTAATATGAAGCGAGAAGTCGCAGAATTTGTTTCGAAATGCTTAACTTGTCAACAAGTCAAGATTGAACATCAGCGACCGGCGGGTATGCTGAAACCTCTCCCTATTCCAGAATGGAAGTGGGAAGACATTTCTATGGATTTCATCACGAGTTTGCCGACGAGTCGTCGTGGCATGAATACGACCTGGGTGATCGTGGACCGCTTAACTAAATCAGCTCATTTTCTTGAGATTAAGGATACGTGGGGTCCCGAGAGACTTGCCCAGCTGTTCATCAAAGATATAGTGAGATTGCACAGTACTCCTAAGAGTATCGTTTCTGTTCGTGACGGGCGATTCGTGTCTCATTTTTGGAAATCAGTTCATCGTGCTATGGGAACCCAGCTTAATCTCAGTACCTCCTTCCATCCTCAGTCCGACGGATAATCAGAGAGGATTATTCAGATATTAGAGGACATGTTGAGGGCATGCGTCCTCGATTGGAAAGACGATTGGGAAGCCCAGCTACCTTTGATCGAGTTCACGTATAATAATAGTTGACATGCTTCGATTAAGATGGCACCTTACGAGGCCTTATACGGTCATCATTGTCGATCTCTTTTATGTTGGGACGACTTATCAGAATCAGTCGGCACCGATCCCGATATGCTTTTAGCCGCCGTGAGAAGGTAGCCTTGATCAGGAGTCGTTTTAGCCTTTAGGGCATTGTCGAGATGTTCGATGTTGTTACCAGTCCGGTAGATCCTTGAGGAAAGGTTCTACGGCGTGTAATATCCCTGAGCGGATTGGGGGTGTTACATAAACGGTATCGGAGCGCCAGGTTGTGGAAACCTAGGCTGTCGGGTTTAGTGGTGTCTGTTAAGTTTTTGTCTCGTCGGATTTTGTCTGACTGAGTCGTGTCGCGACGCATCGTCTGAGTTTGCTGGTCGTGATTAGTATCGTGGGGCAATCATCACCTTCATGTGACCTGTGGATGTAAGTCTCCCTCATTTATGTTGTGCCTCGTGTGACACGAGTTACTGGTATGATTATGTGTTAAGTGATGGAATCTTTATGCAGATTCTTGGTTTCGTGATGCGTTTGTGTGACTCTCATATTTCGTTTATATGAGGAGTGTTGTCGCTATTTATGTCCTTTTAATTGTGATATTTGACTGTTTGTTTTCCAGTAAAAGACATGTGTTGTCTTGATTTTGAGTGAGTTGATGCGTGTGTTGTGATGTATGTAAGTGAATGTTGTTACATGTGAGCTTTTAGGCATTCTAGCCTAATAGATTTTCGAAAACCTTGGGTATCTTAGAAAATAAAATTCGAGATGTACTTTTAAATAGATTGTATTTTCGAGGCGCCTACTAGCGCAACTATCTATTTCAAAATTCTTCTACTTTGAGGACCAAAATATTTTTAGATATTTTCAATTATTTAGAAATGTTTTGCTTAGACCCGAGGGTCGAATACTTTTGAAAGTTTTTCACTAAAGGAAAAGTGTCCTCGTTTTTGTTCAAACGCAAGATGGTTTTCAAAGTCTCGATAATGGTGTTGTACTACTTTTTGTAAGGTGATACTCAAGATCTACCGGTGTTTCCAAATTGTTTTCAAAAAGGTGGTTTTCGTTTTTAAAACCTATCATTCCTGTTTGCGGTCCGGGAATGTATGTATGATGTTCGAACTTTCATTAGGGTGTTAACCCCGAGTTGTGGTTGAACTGGTGGTGTGGGCGTTGAGCCGTTCGCCACGCATTGTTGTGTTAGTCCTCTGTGAGAGGTGTGATATTGATCTTTAATGTTGTTGTTTCGTGGTGATTTGCGTGTTATCGCACCCGTGTGATGTAACACCCCAAACTAGGAGGATATTACAGTGCCGTGGACCCCCGACTGGGATCCACCAGCAGATGAAAATTAATGAATTAAATAATATAATTGTAGTACCGAACCACATTATATTATCAATTACTCCGATGAGGAGCTTCATTACAACACACCCAAGATAATACCGAATACATGTATATTTTATATGAAGATAAAATACACAACACTGAATGAAACGGAGTATCCGAATGGAAAACTGCAGCGGAAAAATAAAATGACAACATGAATGACTGAAAGGATTGGGGGCCCCTACTAGTATCACTGGGACTCCTCGCCGTCAACATGATCTTCCCGTGCCTTTGCCTTGTCGTGATCCTAAAACAATATCCCCTAACGGGGTCAGTTATACAGAACAACAATCCTCAAGGGTTGAAATATACACAATCATGATATATCTTTAGTTATGAAATATCCATAGTTATGAATTTAAGCTGAAGAGGAGCATCATAGTATGCCCGTAATGTTCTGTGCAAGTGTACAAGACGAATGCCCGGACACATCAGTCCTTGTACCTAATTAGTCTCACGGAGGTAAACGTTACCGTGTGCACAGTCTAATGTATCGGTGAACCCAATACATGACTATCGTGTGCTCGACTAAAAATTCCACACATCCGCACCCGGCCACACAATATGAACCCAGAAGGTCATATGAATGAGAATGACCATAATGAATAACAATGAATAATAATCCGACAAAGTCAAGAATGACTCACCAAGATGAAAATAATAGTGAAGTGAATGATAGCTCAATGAAATGATTGGAACCGTCGTTCCTCATGAATGAAGTGATTATTCGACAATTACAAGTCTCAATACGGTTAATACATTATGAATGAGTTATGATTAAGAATGAACAACAACGAAAGGAATGAATATCCTTTTAACCGAGTAAGAATTAACTTACACAACACCGGTGACAATTGTCCTTCCACGAACAAACGTCCTAAATGAGATGTCGGTCGCTCGAACAACCTTGAATAACATAATTACTAACTATCCGTTCAACATACGAATCAAACATGATGATAACTCACTCAAAACGTCGATACGACTAAACCAAGTTCATTGGGGGATTATATCAAACACGTTGTGACCAATCTACGATTGTTTACAACCAAACCTTAACTATACCAATATCAAATCCCCAAGAAGTATTCCAAACCAACAAAACATCTTCAATACAATCAATAATCCATTACGAATGTCCAAATTCGTGATTACAACTAATCGAAAACCCCCAAATCCAACTCAATATTTGAAGTGTTCTTGAATAACCCTTCCATAATCCAATGAATATTCATACACACTCATAATCATACGTATTTCTCTTCATACAACATGATTATAACGTCCAAAACATCATATCTCAACACAAAATTGAAATCCAAGATGTTGAAGAATATTACCTTTGAAGATCCAAATACTTTGATCCAATGAAATCGTGTTAAATCGACTATCCAAGCTTCCCAATGAATCAAGATGATGAAATCCGAACACACAAGTGATTGATGATGACAAAATATCTCCCTCAAGACTCTCTCTCTCGGACAAGATGAAGAAATGAGAGAAATGACCTCAAAATCCCGTCCAAGTCCTATATAAATTGCCGAATATTACGGCCGTAACTCGGCCTACTTACAGCCGTAACATCCCAAGTCAACGGCCTTACGGCCGTAACCAACCATCTCGTACGGCCGTAACTCGGCTTGGTCCAGAATCTTCCGACAGCCATACGGCCGTACCCGCACCTATCTTACGGGCGTAACACGCCCTCGTCCAAACACCTGCCGACAGCCATACGGCTGTACCCGCACACCTTACAGGCGTAACTCGACTGATACGGCCGTAACCGGCCAAACTTACGGGCGTATAAAGCCTTCGCGTCGAAACTGCCTGGGCACCCTGCTCGACACGTACGGCCGTAACCGGACAATCCTTACGGCCGTACCTACCTCAACTTACGGCCGTATGCCGCAACTCTTACGGCCGTAACCCCTCCTCGTCCGACATTTCCTGCAAACCACGAACACGTCTAACGGCCGTAGCCTGCCTACCTTACGGCCGTATCTCGTCTTCGGCCAAAATAACCTTAAGCCAACGAATGCATGTTACGACCATAATGCCTGAATAGTTACGGCCGTAACTCGCTGCTGGAACTGACGAAAATGCGACAACTCCGTTTACTCGCTACAAACGGTGAAAGATCCAACATACAATACTCGTATGAATGTAATTAAGTCCAATAACACGCGATAGATGATACTTCCATCATAAGACTACCATTCACGATGATAATGATGATACTCTCGTCTCGATCCACAAACAAAGATGAATGACGATCGGTAACTGATACACGGTTAAAAAATGCCAACGATGAACACAAATGAATGAATCATGAATAATGAGTGATTATTAATGAGTGAAAATTACTGAGCGACAATTACTGACTGATAATTACTGAATGATAATGAATGAATTACAACCGGGTATTACATACTCCCCCCTTAAAAAGAGTTTCGTCCTGGAAACTAAGGGTCAAACAACTCGGGATAATTCTCCCGCATACTTTCCTCAGTTTCCCAAGTAGCCTCTTCAATTCCGTGCCTAGACCACTGAATCTAGACCAAAGGAATCATCTTGTTCCTCAACTTGTTTAATTCTCCGCTCTAAAACTCGTATAGGACGCTCCTCATACGAATGGTCATCCACGATCTTGATTTCATTGAACTAAAGTATGTGACTAGGTTCGGCAACATACTTCCGCAACTGAGAGATGTGAAACACATTATGAATTCGGCTCAACGCCGGAGGTAAATCCAATCGATAAGCCAGGCTGCCTACTCGATCCAAAATCTCAAACGGTCCGATGAATCTCAGACTCAACTTCCCCCGCATTTTGAATTGGAAAATAACTCGACTCGGGGATACCTTGACCAACACGTGGTCACTTGTCTCGAACTCTAATGGTCGACGATGATTATTTGCGTATGATTCCTGTCGACTCTGAGCGGTCAACAAACAACTCCTGATCAAATCTACCTTCTCACGGGCCGCTATAAGCATATCGGGCTCGGTGCCGATTGATTCTAATAAGTCGTCCCAACACAAAGGAGATCGACAATGACGACCGTACAAGGCCTCGTAAGGTGCCATCTTAAACGAAGCATGCCAACTATTATTGTACGTGAACTCAATCAACGTTAGTTGAGCTTCCCAATCGTCTTTCCAACTAAGGACGCATGTCCTCAACATGTCCTCCAATGTCTGAATAGTCCACTTTGATTGTCCGTCGGACTGAGGATGAAAAACGGTACTGAGGTTAAGCTAAGTTCCCATAGTACGATGAACTGATTTCTAAAAATGAGACACGAACCGTCCGTCACGATCGGAAATGATACTTTTAGGAGTATCGTGCAGTCTCAATATCTCTTTGATGAATAACTGGCAAGTCTTTCGGGACACCATGTATCCTTAATCTCAAGGAAATGAGCTGACTTAGTTAAACGGTCCACAACTACCCAGATTGTATTCATGCCATGACGACTCCTCGGCAACTCGTGATGAAGTCCATAGAAATATCTTCCCACTTGCACTCTGGAATGGGGAGCGGTTTCAGCATACCTGCCGGTCGCTGATGTTCTATCTTGACTTGCTGACAGGTTAAACATCTCGAAACAAATTATGCGACTTCTCGCTTCATATTACTCCACCAGTAATTTTGTTTCAAGTCCTTGTACATCTTGCTGGACTCCGGATGAATGGAATAAGGGGTAGCATGAGCTTCTCTCAAGATCGAGTTTTTCAACTTGTCATTCGCCGGTACGCATAATCGATTCTTAAATCGCAAAAGTCCATCCTCATGGACCACAAATCCAGGGGCTTTCCCCTGAACCACATCCTCTCGGATGCGTAACAATGATGGGTCTGAACCTTGATTCACTCTGATTACCTCCTCAAGTGGCGATGAAGTATCTAACATGAAAAGTTGCCTTTGCACTCGCTGAAGACAGACCTCGATCTCGGGTCTAAGAAATTCCTGTTGAAGCTCTTTCTGAACTATTAAACGAGCAAGCATTTGCTCCTGAATGGACTTACGACTCAAGGCATTGGCGACAACGTTCGCCTTGCCCGGGTGGTACCAGATCTCAATATCATAATCTTTGATTAGTTCCAACCACCGCCTCTGTCGCATATCTAACTCCTTCTGAGTAAATATACTTCAAACTCTTATGATCGGTGAATATATGATAGGTGACGCCATAAAGGTAATGACGCCAAATCTTCAACGCGAAAACCACGGTTGCTAGCTCCAGGCTGTGGGTTAGATAATTAACCTCGTAAGGTCTCAATTGCCGTGAAGCATAGGCAATAACCTTCCCATTATGCATTAATACACATCCAAGACCGTGTCCGGATGCGTCACCATAAACCACGAATCCTTCCGTCCCTTGTGGCAAGGAAAGGACAAGTGCTGAAATTAACCGGCTCTTGAGTTCCTCAAAATTCCGCTGACACGCGTCGGACCACATGTATTTCTTATCCTTTCGCAAAAGGTTCATCATTGATTGAGTGATTTTAGAAAATCCTTCCACAAATCACCGATAATAACCGGCTACTCTGAGAAAGCTTCGGATTTCCTTAACGTTCTTCAGAGGTAACCAATCTCTGATAGCCTCCGTATTCTGAGGATCAACACGCACACCGTCTTATGAAATTACATGCCCGAGAAACGTCACTTCGGACATCCAGAACTCACACTTCGAAAACTTTCCATAAAGTTGCTCTCATCTCAACACGTCGAGCGTCTGATGGAGGTGAAGCTCGTGCTCCCTCCCGATTACGAGAATAAATTAAAATGTCATCAATGAAGACAACCAAAAACTGTCGATGAAAACCCGATTCATTAACCCCATGAATACCGCAGGTGTAATAGTTAACCCAAACGGCATTACCACGAACTCATAATGACCATAGCGTGTTCGAAATGCCGCCCTCGCGATATCTGATTCTCGAATGCGCAACTGATGATATCTAGATCTTAAGTCGATCTTGTAAAAATACTGAAGCTCCCTGAAGTTGATCTAAGAGATCATCAATACGGGGTATAGGATACTTATTCTTGATCGTCACCCTGTTCAACTCCCGATAATTAACACACACACGAAACGAACCATCCTTCTTCTAAAAAAATAACACTACGAGGACGCACTCGGTCGGATATAACCTTTCTCGAATAATTCATCAAGTTGACTCTTCAACTCCTGCATTTCGATCGGGTCCATCCGATATGGTGCCTTCGATAATGAGGACGTACCAGGCTCTAATTCTATCGTGAATTCCACATCCCTCGGTGGAGGTAAACCAGGTAGCTCGTCTGGGAGTACATCGTTAATCGATAACAATGATACCACGAATGGTTGAACACCTTGCTTGCCTTAGAATGGCCAATCGACGACAATGATACAATGAATGATTGAACACCTCGATTGCCTTCGAACGGCCAATCGATGACAATGATATAATGAATGACTGAACATCTCGATTGCCTTAGAACAGTCAATCGATGACAATGATATAATGAATGATTGAACATCTCGATTGCCTTAGAATGGTCAAACAATGACAATGATATAATGAATGATTGAACATCTCGATTGCCTTAGAACGGCCAATCGATAACAGTGTTACCAAGAATGATTGAACAACTCTGATTGAATAATTTCACTGCTTTCATCATATTAGTGATTCTTCCGGAACAATGGGGATTACCTCCCTGAAATACACACTCTGCTCCAACGACTGAAATGATAGTGACCATATGCTTACGAACACTGAGGATGGTATCATGACGATCCATCCCACTAATTCCCGATATTACATCGTCCTAAGGTAAATCCACCACGATTAGGTACGCCAACCAATCGCGGTCATTAAGCTTAATTCGGTCAGTTCTTAACCTCATGATTTTCGAAAAGTCTTCTACCGTCAGGTAGACCAATGATATAAGGTCCACAATTATTAGGACTATCTAAGTGAAGTCTATTCAAATATGATTCGGAAATGAATGAATGCGATGTGCCAGTATAAAAAACGGCACACACAGGTTGAGATATAATTACGAGTATACCTGAGATCATTCAGGCCTCCGGATCGTCGGTCCTCTTCCTCGCGTGAGTTCGGGACTTGCCGGCCCCCGAACCGGATGCTCCCGTCGGATAAATATGAGCTCCGCCTTTATTTGTTTCTGTCGTCTTAAACGACACTGACCGGGCAGTCTGATTCTGAATCACTGATTGCTTCGGGGCCTGAGATGCCACCGGGGTCGGCTTGGAGTCCCTTCGGCAAAAACGGGCCTTATGCCCAACAATCCCATAATTATGGCACGTGATATACGGTTTCAGGCACTTAGTGCTATAATGACCCGACACTCCACAGTTGAAACAGGTGATGGACGATTTGGCCACTCGGGACTGAGATCCCATAGGATTAGGCGCCCTAGGAGGTCGCTCAGAAAAGTTAGGACTCGCACGAGGCTTCTTGATGGTTGACTGACCGCCTTCGGACTGATTACGCCTCGTTGATTTCTTGCTGACAGATGAAGGTTGTTGCTCAGCAATTTCCTTAGCAGCAGGCTCATACGGGAGAGTTCTCTCGATTAATTTGGCCAGAGTGGCGCAATGATGATTAAGCAATTGCATATGGGTCATCATGACCTGCATAAAACTGAGTGGATCAACCCGAACATCTTCCGATCGAGCTGAGTACTGGGTACGACTTCCCGACAGTGAGTGATTATTTCCTAGATTTCGGCCAGCACCGCGGCCTCTCCCCGTGCGTCCCCTGACAGCTCTCTCCATACTGAAGTAGGAAGGTCGCATGATAATCATAGATCTCGTATGAGTACCGCATTATGATTCACGTCATGAAATGATGAAAATGAGCATACGTGCTCTAACACAATGATTACATGAATGATTAACTGAGGTGAGATGATTATCTGATGATATTCTTGAAATGATTATCTTGAACAAGTTAACAAGATTAATGATATGATCTTCAAGATCAACAACTGTGTAATGAAATGAACTGAGTGATTAATGAGTTAACATGATCAACATGATCAAAATGAAAATGATGTTTGAGGATTGTTAACTGATGAATTACGAATGAATGATTATTGCCAGAAATTATACCATGCCGTTAGAAGACATACAGTTCTTTCGGTCTGATGGGCTCGACATTTGCACAGGTCACACGTGACACGAAATTCCAATGATACTAGTCTGATGATGATGATGATTCTAAATGAGACATGACTCGGAAGGTAGTATTCAAAACCACGCTCTGATACCAACTCTGTAACACCCCAAACTAGGCGGATATTACAGTGCCGTGGACCTCCGACTGGGACCCACCAGGCGAATGAAAATTAATGAATTAAATAATATAATTGTAGTACCGAACCACATTATATTGTCAATTACTCCGAAGAGGAGCTTCATTACAACATACCTAAGATAATACCGAATACATGTATATTTTATATGAAGATAAAATACACAACACTGAATGAAATGGAGTATCCGAATGGAAAACTGCAGCGGAAAAATAAAATGACGACAACATGAATGACTGAAAGGATTGAGGCCCCCTACTAGTATCACTGGGACTCCTTGCCGTCAATATACTCTTCCCGTGCCTTTGCCTTTCCGTGACCTGAAAACAATATCCCCTAACGGGGTCAGTTACACAGAACAACAATCCTCAAGGGTTGAAATATACACAATCATGATATAGCTTTAGTTATGAAATATCCTTTGTTATGAATTTAAGCTGAAGAGGAGCATCATAGTACGCCCGTAATGTTCTGTGCAAGTGTACAAGACGAATGCCCGGACACACCAGCCCTTGTACCTAATTAGTCTCACGGAGGTAAACGTTACCGTGTGCACAGTCCAATGTATCGGTGAACCCAATATATGACTATCGTGTGCTCAACTAAAAATTCCACACATCCACACCCGGCCACGCAATATGAACCCAGAAGGTCATATGAACGAGAATGACCACAATGAATATCAATGAATAATAATCCGACAAAGTCAAGAATGACTCACCGAAATGAAAATAATAGTGAAGTGAATGATAGCTCAATGAAATAATTGGAACTGCCGTTCCTCGTGAATGAAGTGATTATTCGACAATTACAAGTCTCAATACGGTTAATACATTATGAATGAGTTATGATTAAGAATGAACAACAACGAAAGGAATGAATATCCTTTTAACCGAGTAAGAATTAACTTACACAACACCGGTGACAATTGTTCTTGCACGAAAAAACGTCCTAAATGAGTTGACGGTCGCTCGAACAACCTTGAATAACACAATTACCAACAATCCGTTCAACATACGAATCAAACATGATGATAACTCACTCAAAACGTCGATACGACTAAACCAAGTTCATTGGGGGATTATATCAAACACGTTGTGACCAATCTCCGATTGTTTACAACAAAACTTTAACTATACCAACATCAAATCCCCAAGAAGTATTCCAAACCAAAAAAACATCTTCAATACAATCAATAATCCATTATGAATGTCCAAATTCGTGATTACAACAACTAATCGAAAACCCCCAAATCCAACTCAATATTCGAAGTGTTCTTGAATAACCCTTCCATAATCCAATGAATATTCATACACACTCATAATTATACGTATATCTCTTCATACAACATGATTATAACGTCCAAAACATCATATCTCACTACGCCATAAATGGCATTCGGCAACCACATAACCGTGTTACCTTAGAGCTAATTTTCTGTTGCCACAGACCCAAAATGGGCAAAGTTAACATTTTAGCTATGTTGCTCTGTGAGCAGTAACCTTTGGACTCAAAGGCAACATGTGGATCATCCTAAGCTAACATAAAATTATTGGTTACCTAAGTACCCTACAGCAACATCCTAAGGACCCTACAACAACATCATATTCGTGTTGCAATAGACTTTATAATTTTGTAAAATATATAGCCAATTTAGTGGGTTCCACATGCGGGGCCCATTTTGTGGGTCCCACAGGCCGGGCTCATCGATGGGACCCACGTAGTGGGGTCAGCTGGTGGGGCCCATATGTGAGACCCACTTTTCTTGGGTCTGTTAGTGGGCCTACTTTGTGGGCCCATGGATGGGGCCACAATTGTGCAGCAATTTTTAGTATATTCTATATTACCAATTGCAACACACTAGGTGTTACAAATGAAAGACATTTGCAACATATATATAGTACCGAAGGTAACACCTTCATTTTAACAAAATAAAAATGTAAATTTTAAATTTAGCATTTCCCATTAAAAAACCAACAAACCAATTCACAGAAACCAACTACATCATCCAACTACATAATCCCATCATAAAAAACAACTATATCCAATCACAAAACCAACCAACTACATATATACAAGTACTAGAAGAAAATAACTTGGTTATTTTTAACCAATTACATCAGTGGGCGTCTAAGACTAATATACTAAAAGACTCTAAGAAACTATTATGTGGAACACTTATTCAATTAGCCAAGGATTAGCTAATTTGCCTGAGTTGGTGTCCATTCACAAATTTCACCTTCTTTGAACGAGGGAGCTGCAGAATGAAACAAGAAAGAAGAGTCAATAATTAGTGATGGTTACTAAGCTTCCAAATAGGCAGCCTTAACATTAGGGATCTTCCAATTCATACCATTATGAATATATTTGATTAATATTATTATTCTTTCCTTTTTTTAGTACACATCAAATTCACCGATAATATTTTATGGATTATAATTTTGAAAATATCTTTAAATAACTACATATAGTAAGACGCCAAACATGCATTAGATTTATGTGTATTTAATTGATAATTTAATTTTCCAGGACTTTAAGTGATAGTTTTTATCTTAAAGCCCCCGAACTGATGGCTTCTTATCTTTGGGGGGGGGGGGGGATAATAAGGGTCATCTTAAGTGACACTAGTGCCACTGGGATATACGAAAGAAAAAACTGAACATTTTGCTTTAAAAACTACATTTAACCTACGGAACATATTTGAACCTACTCAGCCTTCTTTAAGATGCTAAATTGAAGCAATGAGATCAAATACAAAATAAATAGACCACTATAAATAACAATAACTGGATGACCTGTTGCAATGGTAAACAACATTGTCTTCACACAAAGCAACAACAAAAGTATATAGCTCAACTTCTTCTGCATAACGTTTAGACTGCATAGCCTTGTTACCTGTAAAAGGACAGATCGAACAAGCATAAATAAACATTTCGACATATCAAGAGTGAGGCTAAACTGCCTCAGTAAGTTCAGGGACGGTGCATGACTACATTCTTTAAAGGAAAATAAGTAATAAGCCAATTTTTCTCTTTCTTTATTTTCAATTTAAGAATCACATATTAGATATGTGATTCTGCAACATAAAAATTCTCCATAATCAATGTGCTGGCAAATATTGTTCTTTTGGATGACATTCAAGATCATGGCAAGTATACAAATACAGTGGATGAAGATATATATAGATCAAATAAACATTCACCTGGAAGCAAAAGGTTTTTCCTTCTTCACCACAATATGCAACCATACTTAAGTCAGTGGAGAGTAGAAAGAGTAAAAAACTATAGACTTTAACATTTTTGATAATAATTTGTCACATCAGATGATGCCGTAGACCTGTCAGCCGTGAAGCACGAGCACTCCACAATGAAAATAAGGAACAGTCAAAATTGTTTAAACCTGTCTTTGTCGTGGCAAGACGTTTTCCGGTGACTGGGATATCATGTGATACTTTCTCTAAGTTTAGTAGCCATAGTGTTCCGTCATCAAGGACTCCAAAGATGCATCTACAAGAACAATGATGAGTAAAGTCGGACAGTTGATAATCAAATAGAATACAAAAGCCATTTCCAATAATGATTTAATCTATACCTCAGATGCGGCAGCCAATCCACACCAAAAATAGCGCCCTGGAAATCATATCTTTCTCTAAAACTAAAACGGAAAACTGGAAAAAATAAAGCAATAGAGAAAATTAGGTGGAAGCTCTAAAGGGAAGGAGCCAGTGGTTCCAAACTTGATATATCACAGCTATGCTCTAAATTCAATTCATGCACATTTATCTTCGTTTCAAACTTATGAATAGTTTCATTTCCTTAATTAAGCATCTTCATATGCAACTTTACAAACTGGTACCTCAACAAAGTTACACCACTCATTAAGCAGCCGAAACCCTCCAGCTAGAACCAGTCTCTAAGCCGTAACTGCTCTGCTCCTGAATATTTATGGAGAACAGCAATGTAAAAGATCCATATGCCAAAGATGTACAAGAAAGTAGGATGAAAGTGTAGTTTAACTTAAGTAAAGTATCATAGCTGCCTTACTTATACTCTTTTGACCATTTTCCAGGCAAATGAAGGACACGAAACCATAGAACTGTAAGAATTCAGAATAGTCAACCTACAACAACGTATGTAAACTCTTTAACAATTAGAAATATCAAACAAACTGATCCTTTGTACAAGTGTCACAATTCCCTAATCCAGTCGGGACCTGAACAGTGTAAATTGATTTCTACTTATAAAGTCGCGAGAATATTGAAAAAATAGATAGATTTTTGTATTTGGATGCTCATTGGACGACTGGAAACTGTTTTTTAGAAAATTCAATTTCTTAAAATTTTAATGCGACATGACATCATACCGTTAAGTCAAGCCTGGTCATGAGTTTGAAAAGTTTGTCAACTATAGACATCCTGTTGCAGATACATTAAACTATTAAAGCATTGTATAGACACTGCATATGATTGCAAAACAAAATTCTATAGGCAGGAAAAATTATGATAAAAGAATCAACTCAATTCAGCAATACTTTGATAAGCAATTAAGGATCATATGAACACCTTAGCTAAGCAACAAAACCTAACTAGCTGACTTTAGTTGAACAAAAACTGAAAAAAAAATATAAGTATGGATATCTTTATCCATTTTTGTTTTTGCTAGTAACATAGTAAGGAATATGCAATATCTGCATACTGATAATTTTGGATTTCGTCATCACCGCGTTCAGTTCTTTTCTAATTTAATCAAAAGAAGCTTGCATATAGTACTTTTTTGCTTTGTTGAAGTTCAAAAGGAAGAAGCAGCTAAAAGAAAAGATTTTGTCCATATGCATGTTATAAGAAGGGATCCATTTTGGAGGACAAAACCGTAACAGAAAAATGACTCATAACGTACTTTCCCCTTATACTACTAATGTATGGGCACATTAATATTAGCTTTAGCAAGAGAAGAAAAAATGATATAACATACTGTCATTTAGCTATCTATCTTGTCAACATGAAAGAGAGGTGTCATCGCAACAACAACATTTAGGATCTAGTAATTAGTAATCAAACAAGCTTCAAAATATCTAAGCCCTACTGAATGCATGCTAAGTTGCCAACCTTGACATGCCTTCTGGCTACGAGCACCAAGTAGGGTAGTCGGCGTCATATTATAATCGAGTTGCTTGGACCATATATGTTCTTTTACTCTTAAATTTTATGTAACACTTTGTCCAAGAATTAACAAGGTCTAACCAAGTTTAAAAGCTGAGCCAGTGCCATCTTTGAGTATTCGATTTTTTGTAATTCATCATTCCGTCTATAATCTTCCCTTTCAAATGCTCCTGCTTTGATATCTGTCAGATGAAGTCAACAAAACCAAGAATTAACAAGGTCTGCACAAACAAGATAGAAGAACAAACACATATAGTATTGTGCTTAGACACACAAACTAATGAGTAACCAGGAGAATGACTATACAGTGCAGTTACTTAGCCATTTAATTATTTTATTATTTAATTAGGCATGAGTAACACTACTAGATTTTATCCTATTATCACAAGCAAGAACATGAAAAGTATAGATCAATGTATTAAATGCAAGGGCTAGGTTCCTAGAAATCTGTTACTCCGACTCTTCGGGTTTGGTCACCGTACCCGTGTCCATGACATGTTGGATCCTTTGAGTGAAATGTGGACACTTTGACCAACTAAAATACCACACACGAGATGAACATATCATCATCATCATCAACAGCTTAGAAGATTATTAGACTTCTAATACCAGATTATAGTACCTATATCATCAAGAAAGTAATTTGAACAAACAAAAAACTAATTCACCATAAGAAAATTATTTCGGTTAGAAACAGAAATTACCAAATCTGCTGCAACAAAAAAAATCAAGGACGAGTGGGATTTCAAGGGAAACTTCACTAGTTTCTTAGCAGAAGAAAAACGCAATAACCATAAATGAAGAGATGATAATAGTCTATACGACTTGTCAATCCAGATCCGTTGTATCAAAAAGTGAACAGGAATCCTGAAACTATAAAAATAGTCCTGGACATAATGAAGATGATAAGACCTTCAAAATGAAGTTAAAATATAATAAGAAAATAATAAAAGAAAGCAGTCGACAAAAAATATAGAAAGAGGAATAAAATAATGAAAACAACCTCCAACCAGTACGGAGCCGACAAGGGATAGCCACAGTTAATGGTTGCAGATGAAAAAAACACACAAAATAAAACTATCCACCCATTAAGCTTTAGAACCCCTAACGCACCACTGTCAACAACTAGAGCACATAAAACAGACCCAAAGAAAACCAAATTCACGTAGGATGTAAGGTGTAGATGAGATATAAAACAAGCCTGTCCATGGGAGGCCTATGGCAATGATGTGCGTTTACTCAAACGGCAGAGACATCCACAATGGCTAAAGATCATAATCTAATGGTTATAATCTTCAGCAGCGCATCGACAATAGTAATACAAGGATATTGTGCTGCCAGATAATCACCTGGCATGAAAAATACCCAACACTCAAAGCCATAACTCCAATCCACAGAAAGATACGGAAAAGATAAAACTACAACAATATAATATTATGAACCACTTAGTGTCCCAAAGCATCATGAAGTCAAGCACATCCAACTGACAGCACATCCTGGAAAACTGGACATGTTGATCTCTGTATCAATGTCTCCAACATGATGAAACTATAATGTTTACAATCACACAAATCATGATTCGATTACAAATTTCAGAATTCAGCTTCAAGATTTATGAAGATAGGAATAATGTATATCTTATCTCACTACAAAGACACCAGGAAGAATAAACAAATAGACTGCAAACTTTTGACTTCTGAATAGCACAAGGAAATATATTAATCACAATCGCAACACTCTCCTCAACATGTTCCTTCACAAATGACCAGAGGACTATTTCCTCGAGGTGTTCCTTCAATGATGGGTCAGAGAATCTTCAGAGACTTATATGCTTCCAAGTTTCTAAAGACATCTATGAACCCACAGAAATACAAGGTAGAACGGCAACTAATGCTCGAGCCACTTACAGAGCCGATCAACTTCATCGAATGGAAGTTGGAACATTGGATTCTCCTCCAGTACTAAATTGCCAGGTAAATCAACAAACCTCATTTTTTTCTGTAGTCATACATGCATGCATGGATAATGTACCTACCCAAGAGTATAAAGAATCAAGATAAAAATCATAAAAACCATCTATTGTGGCAAAAAACCTTATCAAGACCCTGGATGAAGAGAACATTATTAAAGAGCGTGATCACGTCATAGAACCACGAAGTCCAACTGAGAAAGCCTCTTCACATAATATCAACCTGAGGTGCAATGGCTTGAAAAAGGGAGACCAGATATAACACACTGTAAAAAAGGAGAACTTCTGGCAAAATAAGATCTCAATCTTCAATAGCTCTAACTTCTACATCAAGTCTCAAGCATACCATGCATACGCACAGTTGTATCATAGCTTCCTCCAATTATTCGTGTTCTAACTTCTCAGGTCTAACTTCTACATCAAGTCTGACTACATTCCACCACATACAAACTTTTCAAAAGAATCATAACTTCCTCCACTTTTACGTGTTCGACTCTGTAATACCCGAGATTTCTGTTATGTAATAGGAACTTGTGATATTGTAATGATTGTATTTTTTTTGTCTGAGTACTATTCTCCGTATTTCATAATCCGATGTTGTCGAGCGTATAATTTCGTATATGTGATTTAAAGATTGAAATTCTGTGCTTGTAGCGCACGCTACAGGCTGCGTGTAGCGTACGCTAACAGGGATTCATAGCGCACGCTACAGGGGATCATTAGTGCATGCTATGCGTGGTCAAATTGATCGAGACGTGCGGTAGGTGAGATCTGGCCGGGGGACCCTTGTCGGATTGTGTCGAATGAATCTGGACGGCTTTCGGGAAAAGCCAAGTCAACGCCTTAGCGCACGCTACAGACAGGTGAATAGCGCACGCTAAGTGCCGACTTCAGTTAAGTCGATACCAAGTTAGCGCACGCCACGAGGTGACTAGCGCGCGCTAATAGCCATTTATTATAAATAGACAAAGATCCTATTCGTGATTTCAGTCCTTCTCCTCCCATAACCCGAACTCTTACACTTAGAACATAACTCCCTTCGTCCTAAACACTTCGTATCAACCTCCTAGTTCGAGATTGAAGATCATATATCATTGGAGATTGGTGTTCAAGCCTTCGGTGTTGGATTGCTCCATTTTCATCCGTGTTCTTCACTACTTTGAGGTAGGTGATTCTTCACCAATGATTAGTAATGTTCCTAAGGAAGTTTGAATCATGTTTGGATAGCAAGTATTTCGTTTATAATCGGTCATCACATGTTAGAAGGATACTTTTGACGTATCGGTACTATATATCGAATGAACCTTTGAACCATCTTATTATAAGGACTCCTAAGCATGTTCAAATCGATTTATGATCAGTAATCGGATATTACCCAGTTGATACGTTGTACACGTTGGAATCATGTGTTTTGGAATGTAAGACGATGGAACTTAGATTATTTCTTGAAGATCGTAGAGGAATTATGATATTGAGATAACTATCCGTATATTTGTATCTCATAATCATAGAACTTCCACAAACCTTATTAGCATGATATGCCCGAGGATAACTTGTATTATCATGGTAGAATTCATGAGTTCTTCACCATTCAACCCAGTTTTCGGTTTGCAGTATTCTGCCATGCAAGATTAGCGCACGCTAACATGTGCGAGCTAACGTGCGCTATCGGGGTTCAGTTAACGCACGAAACGTACGTAGCGTACGTTATGAGACCAGCCGAGTCAGACTGCCAGTCCGTGGCTAGCGCACGCTAGTCTTATACGATAGCGTACGCTAACAGTCCGGCTTAGCGCACGTTACGTAGAGTACGTAGCGCGCGCTAAGCAATCCAGACAGATTGTTTATTTTGAGCTTTTCGGCCGTAGGCCGAATTGTTAGGCCATTGTTCGACTTGAGATGATTTGTATATCATTCCTTTTGTTAAGGTTCAAGCTTGCTACGTTGATCGAAGGAGGCGACTTTCGAGAGTGTTGAGATCATTGAAGTATATCGTTCTTGCCATCTTCGAGGCAAGTATCGTGATACGTTAATATCGATATTTTTTTTGGAGCATGCGTATGATTATTCATGTTGTTGAACATGATATTTACTTCGTTGATTTGCCATGATATTCGTTATATAGTGTTTATATGTTCATGTTGACGAACATAATGATTTGGCATATGTGTATGCATGAGTTGTGTTTGTATACGTTGTACGATCTATGCTGAGGGCGCTGGATCGGATGTCCACCTCGTGTTGGTCCGACGGGATCATCTTGGGATCTAGGCTGAGGGCGCTGGATCATTGGACGGGTTATTTCCACCTCGTGTTGGTCCGACGGGATCATCTTGGGATCTATGCTGAGGGCGCTGGATCATTGGAATACCCATGCTGTGTAATGGAATCTTGTAGATTCGCATTGTCGGATTCCGGTAGCGGAAGTCCGTGTGGTGTATCTTGTTATGTATTGTTGATGCATATTCGAATTGTTTAATATGATACTTGTACTAGCATCGTTTTGCTAACCCCTTCGGGGGTGGACATTTGTTTTGATGTTTAGGTAGCCGAGGAGCAGGGAAACAGCCACAGTACCGACGTGACGACGAAGGGGTTCAATGATGTTTATTGTTATTGGAGATTTGTTTTCTTGGTTTGGGTTCTGTACTCGAGTACGCGTGTCTTTTTGATATTAATTCGATATGGTTGTATTAATTACTCGTTGAACCAGTTGTACGTTTTCACAAACTTGAATTTCCGCAGTATTGATGCCTTAAATTTACTTTCCTTTTTTTTATTAGCCTTGTAAATCCTTACTTAAAGGGTTTACGGCGCTGTAATTATTCCGAATATCTCGGGGTGTTACAGACTCTCCTAAAAAATATGATCTCAATCTTCAATAGGGCTAACTTCTACATCAAGTCTGATTACAGTCCACGAATACAGTCTTTCCATAAATATCAACGCTTACTCCAATTCTATGTCCCAAAATATCTCAAACAAAAAGAAGCCCTAATATGCAAATCAACTCAATCATAGAGAAAAATTTGTTGAATAAGGTCATACGAAAGGAATGCATAGTCAGAAAAATATCATCAAGAAGCTTGTCTTTTAATTCAAAAAGACTACGGGCACTGTCTCTCGTACAATTACACCATGCAGAGTATGTGTAGATAAAATAGTTCAATGCACTCCAGTTTAGAAACATAAATGAAAGTCGCAGAACGAACAGACGACCAATATAAAAATTTGAAAAAAAAATGATCAGAAATTATGTATGAACAAATTATTAGTAGTAAACACAAACATGCTTAAGTAAATACAACAACATATTCAAAAAGAAAAATAATGCGACGACAAGATGAAGGAAACGTGAAAAGGAAAAAAAGGAAAAAAAGACACATAATTCGCAAAGTGCTTCACAAAATCATAAAGTTTCTTAATTAAATGGGGGAAAAATCACAGAGCAGAAAGGAACACAGTTCAATTTCCCCCTTCTTACTAACAGATTAGATATTAGGTCAAATCAACAATAGGAACCTAACCATTGTTTGAGGCAGCACAATTATAACGAGCAAAAGTAGAATCATTGAAATTATCTAAAAAAAGACTAGAAACAAAAAATCATAAAAAAAATTCTCGAATTTATTCACAAAGAGATCAGTACATATATATATATATATGTATATATTCGTTGACAAATTACCAGGTCGATCTCCAAAAACCACGTATAACAGATGGGATGGTCTTCTACAAAGACACATCCGATGTGCCTCTGTTGTTAACGTCCATCTCGGCCTCGTCACCACCAATTTCAATTACAAACTTAGAACCATTGATTTCTCCTGGAGCAGAAAATAGAGGGGTGGAGCCGCAGAGGAAAAAATGGTGAGTAGATGGTCGTTGATGGTGGTTAACTCGCCGACGATGGTGGTGGGTAATTCATCAGTAGTCGTGTCAGAGTGAGGTCTCCGAATTTCATGTGGGAAGAAACTTCCGTATATTTACCCTTGTAAATACCTAAGAAGAGGAAGGGAGGGATTTGGTAAAGAGGAAGGAAAGACACCCGTTAAATCGAAGAACGGGTCTCTTATTTCTTACACATTAGAGACCTGTTAAATCAAACAAGGGGTCTCTAATTTCTCTCACACAAAAAATGGCAGACTTTGACACCTTAAAAGACCTGTTATGTCTAATATGAGGTCTCTTATATTAAACAGACCCGTTACTTTGACCAACATGTCTTTTATTAGTGATCTCTTTGCTTGTTTTTATAGTGGGGTTTAATTGGACTGCTATGTGATATTCTATTTACGTTTTAAATTTAGGATACATGTTGTAAAATTGAGGAAAATCTTAATTAGAAATATTAATTCATACATTTATTTCCGCCGCAATTATTACCTCTTATCTATGCCATGTCGTTGCCTTAATTAATGGACATTTATTTTCGTCAGCGTAGCGACTCGACATTATTTTTATTAAAATTTGTTATTATATGTAGACATTAAATGTGTTATTTTAATTATTTTGTAATTATTCATAGTTATTACAAGCTTTAATTTTTTTAATTATTTAAATCAAAATTTATTAATTTTCAAATACTATTTTATTTTAAAACCTTTTCAGTTTAAATTTATTAAAAATATTTTATTTTTTATAAAAAATATATATAATTCATTATTTGATAGAATAATTTTTTATAAAAATAGATGCAATGTTTTATTAAAATTAATTATTTTTAAAGTTAAAAATTTATTAAATCATTAATTTTATATAAAATTCAAAATTTTGTTTATTAATACTCTAAGGTAACACATCTCATGGTGTTACTGAGAGTTACACATTTTATAGCTAGAGTAACATATATTTGAGGATTTGGTAACACCATAACCCGAACGTTGTGGTAGGTCCAAAATTTCATAGCTATGGTAACATCCAAGAAGGTAACACCCCCCTTAAGTGTTGTAGAAAGCCATCTATGGCGTAGTGTCTCAACACAAAATCGAAATCCAAGATGTTGAAGAATATTACCTTTGAAGATCCAAGTACTTTGATCCGATGAAATAGTGTTAAATCGACTATCCAAGATTCCCAACGAATCAAGATGATGAAATCCGAACACACAAGTGATTGATGATGACAAAATATCTCCCTCAAGACTCTCTCTCTAGGACAAGATAAAGAAATGAGAGAAATGACCTCAAAATCCCGTCCAAGTCCTATATAAACTACCGAATGTTACGGCCGTAACTCGACCTACTTACGGCCGTAACATCCCAAGTCAATGGCCTTACGGCCGTAACCAACCATCTCGTACGGCCGTAACTCGGCTTCGTCTGCCCGCTGACCATACAAACTGCATTCGCACCTGTCTTACGGGAGTAACACGCCCTCGTCCAAATACCTACCGACAGCCATACGGCCGTACTTGCACACATTACGGGCGTAACTTGACCGATACAGCCGTAACCGGTCAAACTTACGGGCGTATGAAGCCTTCGTCGAAACTGCCTGGGCACCCTGCTCGACACGTACGGCCGTAACCGGCCAAGCCTTACGGCCGTACCTACCTCAACTTACGGCCGTATGCCGCAACACTTACGGCCGTAACCCCTCCTCGTCCGACATTTCCTGAAAACCACGAACACGTCTTACGGCCGTAGCCTGCCTACCTTACGGCCGTATCTCGTCTCCGGACAAAAAAACTTTAAGCCAATGAATGCATGTTACGGCCGTAATGCCTGAATAGTTACGACCGTAACTCGCTGCTGGAACTGACGAAAATGCGACAAATCCATTTACTCGCTACAAACGGTGAAAGATCCGACATACAATACTCGTATGAATGTAATTAAGTCCAATAACACGCGATAGATGATACTTCCATCATAAGACTACCATTCACGATGATAATGATGATACTCTCGTCTCGATCCCCAAACGGAGATGTATGACGATTGGTAACTGATACACGGTTACAAAATGCCAACGATGAACACAAATAAATTAATCATGAATGATGAGTGATTATTAATGAGTGAAAATTACTGAGTGACAATTACTGACTGATAATTACTGAATGATAATGAATGAATTACAACCGGGTATTACATGTGAGCGGTTAGAACTTGAGTTTATATGATTGTGTACATGTGTGATTATTTCATGATGTTGGTAATTATGTGCTGGTTATCGTCCGGGCCGTTGAGGTTGCTGAATGATACCATCATTGCTGTGATGTTTGTATGTGTGCTGCTTTATGATGGTAATCGTTGTAGGTGTTGCGTGTTACGATTTTCTGTTTTGCTGAGTGGTTGCTTATTCAGTATGCCGAGGGCAGAGGTCGTGGTCGTGGCGACCAGATGCATGATCGGGATCGTGCTGCTGGTGATGATATCGGTATCGGTGTTGCTACTATTTTGCAGCAGGTAGCTACACAGATGACTCAACTGACTCAGGCAGTTCAGCGTATTACAGATGTGACCCAAAACATTGGTGCAAATCAGTGGCTTCGAGAAGTGGTTCGTATGAATCCCCCGCGTTTCGCTGGTGCTGCAGATGCATTAGGCTGGGATGGTTGGCTTTTCCAGTTGGAAAAGATATTCGAGGTGGTTGATTGCCCAGAAGAATGTAGAGTACCGGTAGCTCAGTATCTTCTAGACAAGGATGCCGCTAACTAGTGGGAGGCTGTTAAGCCCCGAGATCATGTTGTCACGTGGGCAGAGTTCCACAGATTCATGAGAGATGAGTTTTGTCCGGATCCGATCAGAAATCAGAGGAATAATGAATTCTTTTTGGAGAAACCGAAAGATGTACCGCTGTCCCAAGCTATTATCGATTTTAGCAAACAGCTCAGCTATGTGCAGGATCAAGTAAAGATGGAGGAGGAAAAGATCTGTCATTTTAGTAGGCAGATGAAGCCGGAGATTCATCAGTACATGGCAGGTCTCACTTGTACTTCCTTGAGAGATTATCAGAATAGGGCATTATCCTATGAGCTATCCAGATTATCTACCGAGAATATGTCTGAGTCGAAGAAACAGAAAACCGTTGGGGAAATTTCAGGAAATCAGGAGAGTGAGCCCCCTGAGGTTGGGACTTCGTTTCGTCGTCCTAAGATGGTTCCTCGATCGCGTGATCAGAGGAGTAGTACCCCTGCAGTGAGTAATGTGAGCAGCATGAAGACCTGTTATAACTGTAGTCGAGCTGGCCATACCGCGAAGAATTGTCGTTCACCGTTAGTCAACTGTTTCGAGTGTGGCCAGGTGGGTCACCGAGCCATGCATTGCGAGACGGTAGCTGAGATATTTGGGGATCGAGGTTGCGTCTCTGCTCCGAAAGGACACGGAGATGCCTAGTGTGCTTTTTGAGGATTTCGGCGTAGTTCGAATTATTTGTGATTGTCCTTGTGGATCGTTTATGTTTATTTTCTTTTTTCTTGACTGTGCGTGTTTCCTTGTAATAGGTGATTTGTGTTTTGTGATTGTTCGGATGTAATACCCGGTTGTAATTCAGTCATTATCATTCAGTAATTTCATTCGGTAATTGTCACTATGTAATTTTTTCACTTGTCAATAATCATTCATCCGTGTTCACCGTTCAGAATAACTTCGAGTTGTGTATCGATATTGTTCAGTGTATCTACCTTATTCGGGAATCGAGACAAGAGTATTATCGTGATTGTTGTAATTGATTCATTAGTCAATGTTGACGTTGGAATTTATGTCATTTCAAATCTTTTCATTGTTCAAATCGTGTTTTTGTTGGACGAACCCTTGTAATCATTGCTTGGAACCACCGTTTTGGGGTTTCCGCACTTCCATTTCGTGTTATTGTTTCCCAAATATTGATTCCTATTGCTTTAGGACCCAAGGGGGCGTGGGCCGCGGCACAAGGAGTGTGCGCCGCAGCACACACTTTTTCCGCCAGCCGAGCACTGCACGTGGCCGCGGCTCATGCCGACAGTGGCACACTGCTGAAGTCATCCGCGGCAGACCCATCCGGGCCGCGGCACACTCGTGTTGCAATTTTTGGCCGACCCGTATGTACCGTGGGCCGCGACTCATGCCGAAAGGGCCGCGGCACGCTGCCAATCACTGGGGGCAGTTTTTGCCCTGTGCCGCGGCACACTTCGGCTGGGCCGTGGCACACAGTGCAGTCTGCACTATAATTGCGATTTTTGTGAGATTCAACTCATTTTTTCCACTTTCTTCAACCTATCCGATAGAGAGGGCTTGAGGGGGAAGATCTTCTTCATCAATCACTTGAGTATTCACTTTTCATCATTTTCATTCGGTTGTGAAGCTCGGATTGTCGATCTAACCCGATTTCATCGGATTAAAGTACTTGGATCTTCAAAGGTAATTTCTTCAACATATTGGATTTCGATTTTGTTTTGAGATATGATGTTTTGGATGTTAAGATCATGTTGTATGAAGTGATATACACATGATTATGGATATGTTTGATTATTCATTGGATTATTGAAGGATTATTCAAGAACACTTTGAATATTGAGTTGGATTTGGGGGTTTTCGATTAATCGTTGTTGTAATCACGAATTTAAATATTCATATTGGATTATTGATCGTATTGAAGATGTTTTGTTGGTTTGAAACACTTCTTGGGGATTTGATGTTGGTATTATTGAGGATTGGTTATAAACAATCAAAGTTTGGCCACAAAGTGTTCGATATAATGCCCCAATGAACTTGGTTTAATCGTATCGACGTTTTGAGTTCGTTATATTCGTGTTTGATTCGTATATTGAATGGATTGTTGGTAATTATATTATTCAAGGTTGTTTAAGCGACCGATATCTCAATTAGGACGTTGTTCGTGGAAGGATAGTTGTCACCGGTGTTGTGTAAGTTAATTCTTACTCAGTTAAAAGGATATTCATTCCTTTCGTTGTTGTTCATTCATAATCATAATTCATTCATAAGGTACTAACCGTTTCAAAACTTGCAATTGTCACTTAATTACTTCATTCACGAGGAACGACGGTTCCAATCATTTCATTGAATTGTCATTCATTTCACCATCATTTCATCTTGGTGAGTCATTATTTCATTTTCGATGTCACTTTTGTTATATCATGGCATTCCGGGTCATACTGGCGTGCCGGTTCGTATGTGTAGGATTTTCATGTCGGGCACATTTAAGTCGTGTGTTGGTTGGTGGCCTCACATTGGACTGTGCACACGAGTTGATGGCTTCGTGAGACTGATTAGGTACAAGACCACACGTGTATTCGATCGATACTCGTTGGTGGCTTGTGCACGGACACATTTCCATCCCGGACGTAGTGTGGCGCCATTCCTTTGAGCCGTACTGTTAGTTGATTCATATAACATGTTTGATTGCGTATGTTTCGACAGGATTGTGTATATTCAACTCTTGAGGATTGTTGTTCTGTGTAACTGACCCCGTTTGGGGATTTTGTTTTCAGGTCATGGCAAGGCAAAAGCACGAGAATAGCATGTTGACGGCGAGGAGTCCCAGTGATATTAGTAGGGGGACCCAATCCTTTCAGTCATTCCTATTGTTGTCATTTAATTTCCGCTGCAGATTTTCATTTGGTTACTCTGTTTCATTCAGGGTTGTGTATTTTATCTTCATATAAAAAATACTAGTATTCGGTATTGTCCTGGTGTTTTGTACTTAAACTCCTCATCAGAGTAATTATTGTTGTAATGTGGTTAGGTACTACATTTACCCTGTGTAATTCATTCATTTTCATTCGCCTAGTGGGTCCCAGTCGGGGGTCCACGGCATTGTAATATCCGCCTAATTTGGGGTGTTACAGAGTTGGTATCGGAGCGTGGTTTTGAATACTACCTTCCGAGTCATGTCTCATTTGAAATCATCGTCATCGGACTAGTATCCTTGGACTTTCGTGTCACGTGTGACCTGTGCAAATGCCGAGCCAATCAGACCGAAAGAACTGTAAGACTTCTAACGCCATGGTATAATTTCTGGAAATAATCATTCATTCATAATTCACTAGTTAACAATCCTCAAACATCATTTTCATTTTAATCATGTTGATCATATTAACTCATTAATCACTTAATTCATTTCATTACTCAGTTGATGATCAGGACGATCACTCAATTCATTTCATTACTCAGTTGTTGATCTGGAAGATCATATCATTAATCTTGTTAACTTGTTCAAGATACTCATTTCAAGAATTTCATCAGATAATCATGTCACCTCAGTTAATCATTCATGTAATCACTGTGTTAGAGCGCATATGCTCATTTTCATCATTTCATGACGTAAATCATAATGCGGTACTCATACGAGATCTATGATTATCATTCGACCTTCCTACTTCAGTATGGAGAGAGCTGTCAGGGGATGCACGGGGAGAGGCCGCGGTGGAATAATGCGGAACCCGGGGAATAATCACTCACTGTTGGGAAACCAGTATCCGAGACTCCGCTCGATCGGAAGATGTTCGGGTTGATCCACTCACTTTTATGCAGGTCATGATGACCCATATGAAATTGCTTAATCATCATTGCGCCACTCTGGCCGAATTAATTGAGAGAACTCTTCCGTATGAGCTTGCTGCTAAGGAAATTGCTGAGCAACAACCTTTATCTGTCAGCAAGAAATCAATGAAGCGTAATCAGTCCGAAGGCAGTCAGTCAACCTTCAAGAAGCCTCGTGCGGGCCCTATCGTTTCTGAGCGACCTTCTACGGTGCATAACCATGCGGGATCTCAGTCCCGAGCGGCTAGTTCGGCTATCACCTGTTTCAACTGTGGAACGCCGGGTCATTACAGCACTAAGTGTCTGAAACCGTCTATCACGTGCCATAATTGTGGGATTTTTGGGCATAAGGCCCGTTTTTGCCGAAAGGACTCCAAGTCGGCTCCGACGGCATTTCAGGCCCCGAAGCAATCAGCGATTCAGAATCAGACTACTCTGTCAGCGTCGTTTAAGATGATGGAAGCAAATAAAGTCGGAGCTAATATTTATCAGTCGGGAGCATCCGGTTCGGGGGCCGGCAAGTCCCGGATTCATGTGATGAAGAGGATCGATGATCCGATGGCCCGAATGATCTCAGTTATACTCGTAATTTTATTTCAACCTGTGTGTACCTTTTGATATAGCTGCACCGCATTCATTCATTTTCGAATCATGTTTGAATAGACTTAATTTGGATAGTCCTATTGCTTGTAGACCTCATAACATCTGTCTACCTGGTGATGGAAGAATTTTCAGAAATCATACCGAATTAAGCTTAATGACCGCGATTGGTTGGTGGACCTAATCGTGGTGGACTTACCTTAGGACGATGTAATATTGAGTGTTAATTAGATGGATCGTCATGATACCATCCTCAGTGATCGTAAGCATTTGGTCACTATCATTTCAGTCATTGGAGTCAAATGTGTGCTTCAGGGAGGTGATCCCTGTTGTTCCGGAATAATCATTAATATGATGGAAGCAGTGAAATTACTCAATCGATGTGTTCAATAATTCATCGTATTATTTTCATCGATTGGCCGTTCTAAGGCAATCGAAGTGTTCAATCATTCATTGTATCATTTTCATCGATTAGCCGTTCTAAAGCAATCGAAGTGTTCAATCATTCATTGTATCATTTTCATCGATTGGCCGTTCTAAGGCAATCGAAGTGTTCAATCATTCATTGTATCATTCTCATCGATTGATCGTTCCGAGGCAATCGAGGTGTTCAATCATTCATTGAATCATTTTCATCGATCGACCGTTCTATGGCAATCGAGGTGTTCAATCATTCGTGGTATCATTGTTATCGATTGCCGATGTTTTCCAGACGAGTTACCTGGTTTGCCTCCACAGAGAGATGTGGAATTCACGATTGAGTTGGAGCCCGGTATGTCCCCGATATCGAAGGTACCATACCGGACGGCCCCGACCGAAATGCAGGAGTTGAAGAATCAACTAGAGGATTTGTACGAGAAAGGTTATATCCGATCGAGTGCGTCCCCGTGGGGATCACCAGTGTTGTTTATCAAGAAGAAGGATGGTTTATTTTGCTTGTGTATTGACTATCGGAAGTTGAACAGGGTGACAATCAAGAATAAGTATCCCTTACCCCGTATTGATGATCTATTAGATCAACTTCAGGGAGCTTCAATATTTTCCAAGATCGACCTAAGGTCTGGATATCATCAGTTGCGAATTCGAGAGTCGGACATCGCAAGGACGGCGTTTCGTACACGCTATGGTCAATATGAGTTCGTAGTTATGCCGTTCGGGCTAACTAATGCACCTGCGGTATTCATGGAGTTAATGAATCGGATTTTCATCGACTTTTTGGACTAGTTTGTTGTTGTCTTCATCTATGACATTTTGATTTATTCTCGTGACCGAGAGGAACACGAGGTTCATCTTCATCAGGTTCTCGACGTGTTAAGACGAGAGCAACTTTATGGAAAGTTTTCCAAATGTGAGTTCTGGATGTCCGAAGTGACTTTTCTCGGGCATGTAATTTCATCAGATGGAGTGCGTGTTGATCCTCAGAAGACGGAGGCTATCCAAGATTGGTTACCTCCGAAGAATGTTAAGGAAATCCGAAGCTTTCTCGGATTAGCCGGTTATTATCGGCGGTATGTGGAAGGATTTTCTAAAATTGCTCAACCAATGACGAACCTTTTGCGAAAGGATAAGAAATACATGTGGTCCGACGCGTGTCAGCGGATTTTTGAGGAACTCAAGAGCCGGTTAATTTCAGCACCTATACTTTCCTTGCCGCTAGGGAAGGAAGGATTTGTTGTTTATAGTGATGCGTCCGGGCAGGGTCTCGGATGTGTACTCATGCAGAACGGGAAGGTTATTGCCTATGCTTCACGGCAATTGAGACCTTACGAGGTTAATTATCCGACCCACGACCTGGAGCTAGCAGCCGTGGTGTTCGCTTTGAAAATCTGGCGTTATTACCTTTATGGCGTTACTTGTCAGATATTCACCAATCATAAGAGTTTAAAGTATATATTTACTCAGGAGGAGTTAAATATGCGACACAGGCGTTGGTTGGGACTAATCAAAGATTATGATATCGAGATCCTTTACCACCCAGGCAAGGCGAATGTTGTCGCCGATGCCTTGAGTCGTAAGTCCGTTCAGGAGCAGATGCTTTCTCGATTAACAGTTCAGAAGGAGCTTCAGCAGGAATTCCTTAGACCCGAGAATGAGATCTGGCTTCAGCGAGTTCAGGGACAACTTTGCATGTTAGAGATTTCATCGCCGCTTGAGGAGGTAATCAAAGAGAATCAGGGTTCAGACCCATCACTGTTGCGCATCCGTGAGGATGTGGCTCAGGGGAAAGCCCCTGGCTTTGTGATATATGAGAATGGACTTTTGCGTTTTAAGAATCGGTTGTGCGTACCGGCGTATGACGAGTTGAAAAACTCAATTTTGAGAGAAGCTCATGCTACCCCATATTCTGTTCATCCGGGGTCTAGCAAGATGTGCAAAGACTTGAAACAAAATTACTGGTGGAGTAATATGAAGCGAGAAGTCGCGGAATTTGTTTCGAGATGCTTAACCTGTCAGCAAGTCAAGATAGAACATCGGCGGGGTATGTCAAAACCTCTCCCTATTCCAGAATGGGAGTGGGAGGATATTTCAATGGACTTCATCACGAGTTTGCCGACGAGTTGTCGTGGCATGAACACAATCTGGGTAATTGTGGATCGCTTAACTAAATCAGCTCAACTCCTTGAGATTAAGGATACGTGGGGTCCCGAGAGACTTGCCCAGTTATTTATCAAAGAGACAGTGAGTTTGCACGGTACTCCTAAAAGTATCGTTTCCGATCGTGACGGACGATTCGTGTCTCATTTTTGGAAATCAGTTCATCGTGCTATGGGAACTCAGCTTAATCTCAGTACAATTTTTCATCCTCAGTTTGACGGACAATCAGAGAGGACTATTCAGACTTTGAAGGACATGCTGAGGGCATGTGTCCTCGATTGGAAAGACGATTGGGAAGCCCAACTACCCTTGATCGAGTTCACGTATAATAATAGTTGGCATGCTTCGATTAAGATGGCACCTTACGTGGCCTTGTACGGTCGTCGTTGTCGATCTCCTTTGTGTTGGGATGACTTATCAGAATCAATCGGCACCGAGCCCGATATGCTTATAGCCGCCCGTGAGAAGGTAGCTTTGATCAAGAGTCGTTTGTTGACCGCCCAGAGTCGACAGAAATCATATGCAGATAATCGTCGTCGACCACTAGAGTTCAAGATGGGTGACCACGTGTTGGTCATGGTATTCCTGAGTCGAGGTATTTTCCATTTCGCAAAACGGGGGAAGTTGAATCCGAGACTCATTGGACCGTTTGAGATTTTGGATCGAGTAGGCGAGTTAGCTAACCGTTTGGCCTTACCTCCGGCATTGAGCCGAATTCATGGTGTTTTTCACGTCTCTCAGTTACGAAAGTATGTTGCCGACCCGAGTCACATATTTCAGTTCGACGAAATCGTGATCGCAGATGATCATTCGTATGAAGAGCGTCCCATACGAGTCTTAGAGTGGCGAATCAAACAGTTGGGGAATAAGGCGATTCCTTTAGTTAAAATTCAGTGGTCTAGACGCGGAGTCGAAGAGGCTACTTGGGAAACCAAGGATAGTATGCGAGAGAGTTATCCCTAGTTGTTTGACCCTTAGTTTCGGGGACGAAACTCTTTTAAGGGGGGGTGTATGTAATACCCGGTTGTAATTCAGTCATTATCATTCAGTAATTTCATTCGGTAATTGTCACTATGTAATTTTTTCACTTGTCAATAATCATTCATCCGTGTTCACCGTTCGGAATAACTTCGAGTTGTGTATCGATATTGTTCAGTGTATCTATCTTATTCGGGAATCGAGACAAGAGTATTATCGTGATTGTTGTAATTGATTCATTAGTCGATGTTGACGTTGGAATTTATGTCATTTCAAATCTTTTCATTGTTCAAATCGTGTTTTTGTTGGACAAACCCTTGTAATCATTGCTTGGAACCACCGTTTTGGGGTTTCCACACTTCCATTTCGTGTTATTATTTCCCAAATATTGATTCCTATTGCTTTTATTCCCTCCCCGGGTGATTTTTCATCATTTTAGGACCCAAGGGGGCGTGGGCCGCGGCACACACTTTTTTCCAATTTTGGCCGAGCAGCCTGTACCGTGGGCTGCGGCTCATGCCGACAGGGCCGCGGCACACTGCCGAGTCACTGCCGCGGCACACCCGTCCGGGCCGCGGCACACTCGTGTTGCAATTTTTGGCCGACCCGTCTGTACCGTGGGCCACGGCTCATGCCGACAGGGCCGCGGCACACTGCCGAGTCACTGCCGCGGCACATTCGTCTGGGCCGCGGCACGCTGCCAATCACCGGGCAAGTGATTTGTGCCGCAAAGACACTTCGGGTCACAGACACACAGGCGATCTGCACTATAATTGCGATTTTTGTGAGATTCAACTCATTTTTTCCACTTTCTTCAACCTATCCGAGAGAGAGGGCTTGAGGGGGAAGATCTTCTTCATCAATCACTTGAGTATTCACTTTTCATCATTTTCATTCAGTTGTGAAGCTCGGATTTTCATTCAAGAACACTTTGAATATTGAGTTGGATTTGGGGGTTTTCGATTAATCGTTGTTGTAATCACGAATTTAAATATTCATATTGGATTATTGATCGTATTGAAGATGTTTTGTTGGTTTGAAACACTTCTTGGGGATTTGATCTTGGTATTATTGAGGTTTGGTTATAAACAATCGAAGTTTGGCCACAAAGTGTTCGATATAATGCCCCAATGAACTTGGTTTAATCGTATCGACGTTTTGAGTTCGTTATATTGGTGTTTGATTCGTATATTGAATGGATTGTTGGTAATTGTATTATTCAAAGTTGTTCGAGCGACCGATATCTCAATTAGGACCTTGTTCATGGAAGGATAGTTGTCACCGATGTTGTGTAAGTTAATTCTTACTCAGTTAAAAGGATATTCATTCCTTTCGTTGTTGTTCATTCATAATCATAATTCATTCATAAGGTACTAACAGTTTCAAAACTTGTAATTGTCACTTAATTACTTCGTTCACGAGGAACGACGGTTCCAATCATTTCATTGAACTGTCATTCATTTCACCATTATTTTATCTTGGTGAGTCATTATTTCATTTTCGATGTCACTTTTGTTATATCGTGGTATTCCGGGTCATACTCGCGTGCCAGTTAGTATGTGTAGGATTTTCATGTCGGGCACATTTAAGTCGTGTGTTGGTTGGTGGCCTCACATTGGACTGTGCATGTAATACCCAGTTGTAATTCATTCATTTTCATTCAGTAATTATCAGTCTGTAATTGTCACTCAGTAATTTTCACTCATTAATAATCACTCATCATTCATGATTCATTCATTTGCGTTCACTGTTGACATGTTGTAATCATATATCAGTTATCGATCGTCATTTCATCTCCGTTTATAGATCGAGACGGGAATATTATCATTTTCATCGGGATTGGTAGTCTTGTACTGGGAGTATCATTTTTGGCATGTGTTGGACTTGTTCACTTTCACATTCGTATGATTTGTCGGATCATTCATCAGTCGTAGCGAGGAATCGGAGTTATCGGATTTTCACCATGTCCAGCATTGAGTGACGGCCGTAAGGATTGTAGGTTACGACCGTAACAAGGGTTCGTTGATGTCAGGCCATTTTGGACGAACGCGACTTACGGCCGTAAGGTTTCGGAATACGGCCGTAAGTTGAGCAGATACGGCCGTAAGGCTTGGCCGGTTACGGCCATACGTGTCGAGCAGGGTGCCCAGGCGTTTTTGGCCGAAGGCGAGTTACGGCCGTAAGGGTTGCGGCATACGGCCGTAAGGCGAGGGAGATATGGCCGTAAGGCTTGGCCGGATACGGCCGTACGTTACAGGCAGGGTACCTGGTCATTTTCGACGAAGGGGGCTTACGCCCGTAAGTTTGGATGGATACGGCCATATCATCCGAGTTACGCCCATAAGGTGTGCGGGTACGGCCGTAAGGATGTCGGCAGATGTTTTAGACGAGGGCAAGTTACGCCCGTAAGTCAGGGCGGATACGGCCGTAAGGTCGCCGATGTGTTTTTGGACGGCCGAGTTACGGCCGCATTTAGTTGGCTTACGGCCGTAAGGCCGTTGACACAGGATGTTATGGTCGTATGAAGGCCGAGTTACGGCCGTAACTCCGGGCAGATATAAGGATCCGCCGACTTTTCTTCATTTTCACCCTTTTCTTCCATCTTGTCCGAGAGAGAGAGCTTGAGGGAGGGATTTTCATTCATCAATCACTGGAGTACTTGATTTTCTTCATCTTCATTCGTTTGGGAAGCTTGGATACTTGATTTAACTCGTGTTCATCGGATCGAAGTGGTTGGATCTTCAAGAGGTAATTTCTTCAACATCTTGGATTTCGATTTTGTGTTGAGATATGATGTTTTGGACGTTATAATCATGTTATATGAAGGGATATGTATATGATTATGAGTTTGTATAAAGATTCATTGGATTATTGAGGGATTATTCAAGAACACTTTGAATATCAAGTTGGAATTGGGGGTTTTCGATGAATTGTCGTATAATCACGTTTTTGGATTTTCATTTTGGGATTATTGATCGTATTGAAGATGTTTTGTTGGTTTGAAACACTTCTTGGGGATTTGATGTTGGTATTAATGAGGTTTGGTTGTAAACAATCGGAGTTGGCCACAAAGTGTTCGATATAATGCCCCAATGAACTTGGTTTAATCGTATCGACGTATTGAGTTCGTTATTATTCGTGTTTGATTCGTATATTGAACGGATTGTTGGTCATTGTCTTATTCAAGGTTGTTCGAGAGACCGATATCTCAATTAGGACGTTGTTCGTGGAAGGATAATTGTCACCGGTGTTGTGTAAGTTAATTCTTACTCAGTTAAAAGGATATTCATTTCCTTTCATTGTTGTTCATTCATAATCATAATTCATTCATAAGGTACTAACCGTTTCAAAACTTGTAATTGTCACTTCATTACTTCATTCACGAGGAACGACGGTTCCAATTATTTCATTGAGCTATCATTCATTTCACTGTCATTTCATCTCGGTGAGTCATTATTGATTTTGTATCACTTTTGGTTATATCGTGGCATTCCGGGTCGCACTGGCGTGCCGGTTGGTATGTGTAGGATTTTCATGTTGGGCACATTATAGTTGTGTGTTGGTTGGTGGCCTCACATTGGACTGTGCACACGACTTGATGGCTTCGTGAGACTGATTAGGTACAAGACCACACGTGTATTCGATCGATACTCGTTGGTGGCTTGTGCACGGACACATTTCCATCCCGGACGTAGTGTGGCGCCATTTTTTTGAGCCGTACTGTTAGTTGATTCATATAGCATGTTTGATTGTGTATGTTTCGACAGGATATTTCATAACTTCAGATATATCATGATTGTGTATTTTCAACCCTTGAGGATTGTTGTTACGTATGGCCCGACCCATTTGGGATTTTGTTTTTCAGGTCATGGCAAGGCAAAAGCACGGGAATAGCATGCTGACGTCGGGGAGTCCCAGTGATACTAGTAGGGGGCCCCGGTCTTTCATTTATTCATGTTGTTGCCCTTTAATTTCCGCTGCAGACTTTCATTTGGATACTCCGTTTCATTTAGTGTTGTGTATTTTATCTTCATATAAAATATACTAGTATTCGGTATTGTCCTGGTGTGTTGTACTTAAACTCCTCATCGGAGTAATTATTGTTGTAATGTGGTTCGGTACTACATTTACCCTGTGTAATTCATCGGTTTCATTCTTTGGTGGGTCCCGATCGGGGGTCCACAGACCGTAATATCCGCCTAGTTTGGGGTGTACGAGTTGGTATCGGAGAGTGGTTTTGAATACTACCTTCCGAGTCATGTCTCATTTGAAATCATCGTCATCGACTAGTATCATTGGACTTTCGCGTCACGTGTGACTGTGTAAATGCCGAGCCAATCGCATCAAAGAAGCGTAAGATTTCTAACGCCATGGTATAATTTCTGGCAACAATCATTCAGTCATCATTCATCAATTAACAATTCTCAAACATCATCATTCATTATGATTAGGACGATCATGTTAACTTATTAATTACTCAATTCATTTCATTATTCAGTTGTCGATCTGGACGATCATATTATTAATCTTGTTAAATTGTCCAAGATAATTATTTCAAGAATTTCATCAGATAATCATGTCACTTCAGTAAATCATTCATGTAATCACTAAGTTAGAGCATGTATGCTCATTTTCATCATCTCATGACATAATCATAACGTGATAATCATGCGGGAAATATAATCATTATGCGACCTTCCTACTTCAGTATGGAGAGAGCTGTCAGGGGATGCACGGGGAGAGGCCGCGGTGCGGGCCGAAACCCGGGAAATAATCACTCGCTGTCGGGAAATCGTACCCAGGACTCAGCTCGATCAGAAGATGTTCGGGTTGATCCACTCACTTTTATGCTGGCCATGATGACCCATGTGCAATTACTCAATCATCATTGCGCCACTCTGGCCGGATTAATCGAGAGAACTCTTCCGTATGAGCCTGCTGCTAAGGAAATTGCTGAACAACAACCTTCATCTGTCAGCAAGAAATCAACGAAGCATAATCAATCCGAAGGCGGTCAGTCAACCTTCAAGAAGCCTCGTGTGAGCCCTATCGTTTCTGAACGACCTCCTACGGTGCATAATTGTGCGGGACCTGAGTCCCGAGCGGCCAGTTCGGCCATCACCTGTTTCAACTGTGGAGCGTCGGGTCATTACAGCACTAAGTGTCTGAAACCGTCTATCACGTGCCATAATTGTGGGAATTTTGGGCATAAGGCCCGTTTTTTCCAAAAGGACTCCAAGTCGGCTCCGGCGGCATCTCATGCCCCGAAGCAATCAGCGACTCAGAATCAGACTGCTCTATCAATGTCGTTTAAGACAATGGAAGCAAATAAAGTTAGAGCTCATAATTATCAGACGGAAGCATCCGGTTCGGGGGCCGGCAAGTCCCGGATTCATGTGATGAAGAGGATCGACGATCCGGTGGCCCGAATGATCTCAGGTATACTTGTAATTTTATTTCAACCTGTGTGTACCTTTTGATACTGGTACACCGCATTCATTCATTTTCGAATCATGTTTGAATAGACTTATTTTGGGATAGTCCTATTGCTTGTGGACCTCATACATCGCTCTACCTGACGATGGAAGAATTTTCGGAAATCATACCGAAGTAAGATTAAAGACCGCGATTGGTTGGTGGACCTAATCGTGGTGAATTTACCTAAGGACGATGTAATATTGGGTATTAGTCGGATGGATCGTCATGATACTATCATTAGTGTTGTAAGCGTTTGGTCACTATCATTCCGTCGTTGGTTGTCGAATGTGTGTCCTTCAGGGAAGTAATCCCCGTTGTTCCAGAAGAATTATTATTATGACGGAAGCAGAGAAATTCCTCAATCGAGTTGTTCAATCATTCATGATATCATTTTCATCGATTGGCCATTCTAAGGCAATCGAGTTGTTTAATCATTCATGGTATCATTTTCATCGATTGGCCATTCTAAGGCAATCGAGTTGTTCAATCATTCATGGTATCATTTTCACCGATTGGCCATTCTAAGGCAATCGAGTTGTTCAATCATTCATTGTATCATTTTCATCGATTGGCCTTTCTAAGGCAATCGAGTTGTTCAATCATTCATTGTATCATTTTCATCGATTGGTCTTTCTAAGGCAATCGAGTTGTTCAATCATTCATTGTATCATTTTCATCGATTGGCCTTTCTAAGGCAATCGAGTTGTTCAATCATTCATTGTATCATTTTCATTGATTGGCCTTTCTAAGGCAATCGAGTTGTTCAATCATTCATTGTATCATTTTTATCGATTGACCATTCTAGGGCAATCGAAATGTTCAATCATTCGTGGTATCATTGTCATCGATTGACGATGTATTTCCAGACGAGTTATCTGGTTGCCTTCACATAGAGTAGTGGAATTTAGGAGTGAGTTGGAACCCGGTACGTCCCCGTTATCGAAGGCAGCGTATCGGATGGCCCCGACCAAAATGCAGGAGTTGAAGATTCAACTTGAGGAATAGTTCGAGAAAGGTTATCTCCGACCGAGTGCGTCCCCGTGAGGAGCACCAGTGTGATCTGTCAAGGAGAAGGATGGCTCGTCTCGTGTGTGTATTAATTATCAGGAGTTGAACAGGGTGATGATCAAGATTAGTATCCTCTACCCCGTATTGATGATCTATTAGATCAACTTCAGGGAGCTTCAATATTTTCCTAGGTCGACTGAAGATCTGGATATCATCGGCTGCGAATGCAAGAGTCGGGTATCGCAAGTACGGCGTTTCGTACACGCTATGGTCATTATGAGTCGTAGTTATGCCGTTCGGGCTAACTAATGTACCTGCGGAATTCATGGAGTTAATGAATCGGGTTTTCATCGACTTTTTGGATCAGTTTGTTGTTGTCTTCATCGATGACATTTTGATTTATTCTCGTGATCGAGAGGAACACGAGGTATATCTTCATCAGGTACTCGACGTGTTAAGACGCGAGCAACTTTATGGAAAGTTTTCTAAATGTGAGTTCTGGATGTCCGAAGTGACTTTTATCGGGCATGTAATTTCATCAGACAGAGTTCGTGTCAACCCTCAGATGACGGGGGCTATCTGAGATTGGCAACCTCCGAAAGATGTTAAGTAAATCCGTAGTTTCCTCGGATTAGCTGGTTAATTATCCGACCCACGACCTGGAGCTATCAGCTGTGGTTTTCGCGTTGGAAATTTCGCGTCGTTACCTTTATGGCGTCACATGTCAGATCTTCACTGATCACAAGAGTTGAAGTATATATTTACTCAGAAGGAGTTAAATATGCGACAAAGATGGTGGTTGGAACTAATCAAAGATTATGATGTCGAGATCCTTTACCACCCGGGCAAGGCGAACGTTGTCGCCGACGCCTTGAGTCGTAAGTCCGTTCAGGAGCAGATGCTTGCTCGTTTAACAGTTCAGAAGGAGCTTCAGCAGGAATTCCTTAGACCCGAGATCGAGGTCTGGCTTCAGCGAGTTCAGGGACAACTTAGTATGTTAGAGATTTCATCGTCACTTGAGGAGGAAATCAGGGAGAATCAGGGTTCAGACCCAGCATTGTTGCGCATCCTTAAGGATGTGGCTCAGGGGAAAGCCCATATTTTCATTGTCCACGAGGATGGACTTTTGAGATTTAAGAATCGGTTGTGCGTACCGGCGAATGACGAGTTGAAAAACTCGATTTTGAGAGAAGCTCATGCTACCCCTTATTCTATTCATCCGGGGTCTAGCAAGATGTACAAGGACTTGAAACAAAATTACTTGTGGAGTAATATGAAGCGAGAAGTCGCAGAATTTGTTTCGAAATGCTTAACTTGTCAACAAGTCAAGATTGAACATCAGCGACCGGCGGGTATGCTGAAACCTCTCCCTATTCCAGAATGGAAGTGGGAAGACATTTCTATGGATTTCATCACGAGTTTGCCGACGAGTCGTCGTGGCATGAATACGACCTGGGTGATCATGGACCGCTTAAATAAATCAGCTCATTTCCTTGAGATTAAGGATACGTGGGGTCCCGAGAGACTTGCCCAGCTTTTCATCAAAGAGATAGTGAGATTGCAAAGTACTCCTAAGAGTATCGTTTCTGTTCGTGACGGGTGATTCGTGTCTTATTTTTGGAAATCAGTTCATCGTGCTATGGGAACCCAGATTAATCTCAGTACCTCCTTCCATCCTCAGTCCGAAGGATAATCAGAGAGGATTATTCTGATACTAGAGGACATGTTGAGGGCATGCGTCCTCGATTGGAAAGACGATTGGGAAGCCCAACTACCTTTGATCGAGTTCACGTATAATAATAGTTGGCATGCTTCGATTAAGATGGCACCTTACGAGGCCTGGTACGGTCGTCATTGTCGATCTCTTTTGTGTTGGGACGACTTATCAGAATCAATCGGCACCAAGCCCGATATGCTTTTAGCCGCCGTGAGAAGGTAGCCTTGATCAGGAGTGGTTTATTGACCGCTCAGAGTCGGTATAAATCATATACAGATAATCGTCGTCGACCACTAGAGTTCGAGACGGGTGACCACGTTTTGGTCAAGGTATCCCCGAGTCGAGGTATTTCCCGTTTTGGAAAACGGGGAAAGTTGAGTCCGAGATTCATTGGACCGTTTGAGATTTTGGATCGAGTAGGCGAGTTAGCTTATCGATTGGCTTTACCTCCGGCATTGAGCCGAATTCATAATGTGTTTCACGTCTCTCAGTTGCGGAAGTATGTTGCCGACCCGAGTCACATACTTCAGTTCGACGAAATCGAGATCGCGGATGATCATTCGTACGAGGAGCGTCCTGTACGAGTGTTAGAGCGGCGAATCAAACAGTTGAGGAACAAGGCGATCCCTTTGGTCAAGATTCAGTGGTCTAGACACAGAGTCGAAGAGTCCACTTGGGAAACCGAGGAGAGCATGCGGGAGAGTTATCCCGAGTTATTCGACCCTTAGTTTCGGGGACGAAACTCTTTTAAGGGGGGGAGTATGTAATACCCAGTTGTAATTCATTCATTTTCATTCAGTAATTATCAGCCTGTAATTGTCACTCAGTAATTTTCACTCACTAATAATCACTCATCATTCATGATTCATTCATTTGCATTCACTGTTGACATGTTGTAATCGTATATCAGTTACCGATCATCATTTCATCTCCGTTTATAGATCGAGATGGGAATATTATCATTTTCATCGGGATTGGTAGTCTTGTACTGGGAGTATCATTTTTGGCATGTGTTGGACTTGTTCACTTTCACATTCGTACGATTTGTCGGATCATTCATCAGTCGTAGCGAGGAATCGGAGTTATCAGATTTTCACCATGTCCAGCATTGAGTTACGGCCGTAAGGATAGTAGGTTACGGCCGTAACAAGGGTTCGTTGATGTCAGGCCATTTTGGACGAACGGGACTTATAGCCGTAAGGTTTCGGAATACGACCATAAGTTGAGCAGATACGGGCGTAAGGCTTGGCCGGTTATGGCCGTACGTGTCGAGCAGGGTGCCCAGGCGCTTTTGGCCGAAGGCGAGTTACGGCCGTAAGGGTTACGGCATACGGCCGTAAGGCGAGGGAGATACGGCCGTAAGGCTTGGCCGGATACGGCCGTACGTTACAGGCAGGGTACCTGGTCATTTTCGACGAAGGAGGCTTACGCCCGTAAGTTTGGCCGGATACGGCCGTATCATCTGAGTTACGCCCGTAAGGTGTGCGGGTACGACCGTAAGGATGTCGGCAGATGTTTTAGACGAGGGCAAGTTACGCCCGTAAGTCAGGGCGGATACGGCCGTAAGGCTGTCGGCAGGTTTTTGGACGAAGCCGAGTTACGGCCGTACGAGTTGGCCGGTTACGGCCGTAAGGCCGTTGACCTGGGATGTTACGGCCATATGAAAGCCGAGTTACGGCCGTAACTTCCGGCAGTATATAAGGATTCGGCCGGGAGTTTTTCTTTATTTTGACCGTTTTCTTCCATCTTGTCCGAGAGAGAGAGCTTGAGGGAGGGATTTTCCTTCATCAATCACTGGAGTACTTGATTTTCTTCATCTTCATTCGTTTGGGAAGCTTGGATACTCGATTTAACTCATGTTCATCGGATCGAAGTGGTTGAATCTTCAAGAGGTAATTTCTTTAAGATCTTGGATCTCGATTTTGTGTTCAGATATGATGTTTTGGATGTTATAATCATGTTATATGAAGGGATATGTATATGATTATGAGTTTTTATAAAGATTCATTGGATTATTGAGGGATTATTCAAGAACACTTTGAATATCAAGTTGGAATTATGGTTTTTTGATGAATTGTCGTATAATCACGTTTTTGGATTTTCATTTTGGGATTATTGATCGTATTGAAGACGTTTTGTTGGTTTGAAACACTTCTTGGGGATTTGATGTTGGCATTATTGAGGTTTGGTTCTAAACAATCGGAGTTGGCCACAAAGTGTTCGATATAATGCCCCAATGAACTTGGTTTAATCGTATCGACGTATTGAGTTCGTTATTATTCGTGTTTGATTCGTATATTGAACGGATTGTTGGTCATTGTCTTATTCAAGGTTGTTTGAACGACCGATATCTCAATTAGGACGTTGTTCGTGGAAGGATAATTGTCACCGGTGTTGTGTAAGTTAATTCTTACTCAGTTAAAAGGATATTCATTTCCTTTCGTTGTTGTTCATTCATAATCATAATTCATTCATAAGGTACTAACCGTTTCAAAACTTGTAACTGTCACTTCATTACTTCATTCACGAGGAACGGCGGTTCCAATTATTTCATTGAGCTATCATTCATTTCACTGTCATTTCATCTCGGTGAGTCATTATTGATTTTGATGTCACTTTTGGTTATATCGTGGCATTCCGGGTCACACTGGCGTGCCGGTTGGTATGTGTAGGATTTTCATGTCAGGCACATTATAGTCGTGTGTTGGTTGGTGGCCTCACATTGGACTGTGCACACGAGTTGATGGCTTCGTGAGACTGATTAGGTACAAGACCACACGTGTATTCGATCGATACTCGTTGGTGGCTTGTGCATGGACACATTTCCATCCCGGACGTAGTGTGGCGCCATTCCATTGAGCCGTACTGTTAGTTGATTCATATAGTATGTTTGATTGCGTATGTTTCGATAGGATATTTCATAACTTCAGATATATCATGATTGTGTATTTTCAACCCTTGAGGATTGTTGTTCTGTGTAACTGACCCCTGCTGGGGATTTTGTTTTTCAGGTCATGGCAAGGCAAAAGCACGGGAATAGCATGCTGACGTCGAGGAGTCCCAGTGATACTAGTAGGGGCCCCGGTCTTTCAGTTATTCATGTTGTTGCCCTTTAATTTCCGCTGCAGACTTTCATTTGGATACTCCGTTTCATTCAGTGTTGTGTATTTTATCTTCATATAAAATATGCTAGTATTCGGTATTGTCCTGGTGTTTTGTACTTAAACTCCTCATCGGAGTAATTATTGTTGTAATGTGGTTCGGTACTACATTTACCCTGTGTAATTCATCAGTTTTCATTCGCCTGGTGGGTCCCAGTCGGGGGTCCACGGCACTGTAATATCCGCCTAGTTTGGGGTGTTACAGTGCACACGAGTTGATGGCTTCGTGAGACTGATTCGGTATAAGACCACACATGTATTCGATCGATACTCGTTGGTGGCTTGTGCACGGACACATTTCCATCCCGGACGTAGTATGGCGCCATTCCTTTGAGCCGTACTGTTAGTTGATTCATATAGCATGTTTGATTGCGTATGTTTCGACAGGATTGCGTATATTCAACTCTTGAGGATTGTTGTTCTGTGTAACTGACCCCGTTTGGGGATTTTGTTTTCAGGTCATGGCAAGGCAAAAGCACGGGAATAGCATGTTCACGGCAAGGAGTCCCAGTGATACTAGTAGGGCCCCCCAATCCTTTCAGTCATTCCTATTGTTGTCATTTATTTTTCGCTGCAGATTTTCATTTGGTTACTCTGTTTCATTCAGTGTTGTGTATTTTATCTTCATATAAAATATACTAGTATTCGGTATTGTCCTGGTGTTTTGTACTTAAACTCCTCATCGGAGTAATTATTGTTGTAATGTGGTTCGGTACTACATTTACCCTGTGTAATTTATTCATTTTCATTCGCCTAGTGGCTCCCAGTCGGGGGTCCACGGCACTGTAATATCCGCCTAGTTTGGGGTGTTACATCGGATAATTGACTTGATTATGTTATCTGTTTGATGATGCTTGTCACTTGTTGGTTTTATTATATCTCTGCCTGTGGCGTTGTGATGGTTGTCGTGGAGCATGTTTTCATGCCGTATGTCTTTTTGCGTTGCTTGTAACATTTCTCCGTTGGGCGCGAGTTTTCGGTCCTTGTGTATCTCGTTGAGCGTTTCCTGGTGGGATATTGCTCCTCCCTATTTATTTTAAGTTTCGGGATGAAACTTCTTTTAAGGAGGGTAGTATGTAATACCCGTAATTCCGGTTCCCGGTAATCTTCTTTTTTCGGCGAGAGTCCGTTTTAACGGCTCCCTTGTGAACGTTTCATCTTTTAATTCTGCACTTTTTAATGTCCGAGTTCGTTTCGGTGTCGTTTTGTTGAGTTCCGTGTTCTTAGGTGACTTTTCCGCGCTCGAGTTCGATTCTTCTAAATCTCGTTCGAAACTGTTGTTTCGGATTTCTCGTAAGATCATTTAACGTTGTTATACGTGTTTCGAGCTTTGGCTTAGTGTTTCGATCGTGTGTCGTGTATTTCGGACGTTTTGGGCCATTTTCGTAATTTCCCAAAGTTTGGGGTAATTACTTTCGTTGTCGTTATTCTGAACCTCCGGGTAGTAGGAATCATATTTTCTTTTAACGTTTGAGTTCTTCGTGGTGCACTCTTCGTATGCATGCCTTCGTCTTGTATTGTTGTTGTCGTTTCGCGGTTACCTCGCGCTCGTACTCGACGGGCTGAACTTAGCAGTTTTGGAACTGCTAAGTGACTTACGTACGCTATGATTTGAGCATAACGTACGTTAACATCATATGCCTTACGTACGTTAAGCCCGGCTCATAACGTACGTAAGGGTCTTCACAGCTTCGGACAATGAGTTCTGTCCCCCGATTGCGTACGCCATGTGCTGAGAATAGCGTGCGCTATTGATACTTGTTACGTACGTTACGAAGCCCTGCTAACGTACGTAAAGTCCTTTAGGTATTCGGTCAGTGAGCCAAGGATGGTTATTACGTACGTAAAGGTTTATACCTTACGTACGTTAATTGGGTAACGTACGTTAGGATGGTGCTCCTAACGTACGTAAGCTTCTGTTCTCTATATATTCCCAAGGGTTAACCGTGTTCGTCATTTTTCACCCTTCCTTCTCTTCCCCGCGGCGTTGGCAATCTGTGGACGATTGGAGGGTAATTTTGGAGTTTTGTAACTCCAAGTTTACATCTTCCTTGAGTTCTTGGTGTTGATTAACAACATCAATCCGTATTCTTCGTCTTTGATTTGAGTTGGAAGATTCGAGGGTTTCCGGTCGAGCTTTCCTGTTGCTTCGCGTGCTTTGGATTTGAGGCAAGTACCTTGTTCATACATCTCTCGTTTTGTGGATATAATGATTGGTGAATTGTCTTGGTATGTTTATTTGGTTGTTTGAAATGAGCTTTCAAAGATTCGGTTAGCCTCGTTAGAGGCTCTCTTTCAAAACCGTGTGTGTTTTTACGATTGTGGTGTTTGATAAATGATTATTTGAATCCTGTGAAAACGCTTGGTGTTGTTGTGCTTTGATAATATAGATTCATATATTATCTCATTTTGGTGTTGTGATTTGATACTCGTGTCGTGCTATGTGTTTGTTGCCTTTGGGTGAATTGTTCGGATATCCTTGGCGTACTATGTTATTTGTGTGAATGTGTGGATATGGTCGAAGGTCTACGGTGACACATGGCATGTGATCATGTGGTCAGGATGCAACAAGTGATTGATCCAACCGTAAGAGCCTGAGACAAGACCTGCGGTAACATATGGCGTGTGATCATATGGTCAGGAGACAACAAGTGATTGATCCAATCGTGAGATGCCATGACAAGTGTTCACGCTGGTGTGTTTATGATTTGTGAATGTGTTTTACTCACCTCGGGAGGGTCCGTCAAGGCCTCGAGGGAATCCACGACTTCACTCTGGATTCATGAGTTTGTTTCGCTAACCAGCTCGGGAGGGTCCTTAGAGGCCTCGAGTGGGATCAGTGGCTTCGTCCCGGTCCTAGGCGATGGCTCTGCGTGATTTGTTTTATGATATGGTTGAGTGACCAAGATTTGCGTCTCTTGGGTGATTATGTGGTGTTGATTTTTATGTCCGTCGAGGACACATGACGTGAGTTTCGACCCTGTGAATTGTTGTTGGTTTTCTATTTGTGAAAACAAAAACCTTTGGGCTGTGATCCCTGTTGATTTTGGAAAGAGAAGGATTCGATAATCCTAAATTGTTTTCTATTAAAACTCCCGATGGCTTATTACAACATTTTATAAATTGTTTCTCTTGAATTGTGATCTTTTGATTTTGGAATGTTTTACCCAAACTCTTGCTTCGGGAAGTATTTTTCGTCGTGTTTGAATCTTTGAGGATTCCTGGTTGTTATTATTCTTGGAACTTGAATTGTATGACTCGTATTTTGCACTTTGTACTTGCACTAGTAAAATAGTGGAATTTTGCTAACCCCCGAGTAATCGGGGGGTGGATGTCTATATTGTATTCAGATTTTGGGGAGCATAGCACAGGGTCGGCATGAAGGATGATGAAAGATGAACGATACTAATCACACGAGGACCCATTTGATGTCGTATTGGTTTAGTTGTATTTTATTTCCGCTGCAGTATTCTTTCTGTAACGTCCGCATTTTTTCTTCTTTTTCTGATATTCCCATTTTGGTGTATTTTCATTTTTAGTAGCTCTCTTGTAACCATGTCAAAATTTTGAATCTATTTTATTCTTGGAGTTTCTCCATTTGGACGATCTTCGGTGATGTTTTGATATTATTCCGTTTTATGTCATGTATTGTGGCATGGACATTCGATTCTTGTATAACCCGTTCGATTTTGTAATTTCTTTGGTTGCACGAGTTTGTATGGTTGAGTTGTTCGTGTTGTAAGTTTCGGTTTGTTAATCCGACGTCGTATCGCGATTTTTAGACATTTGGGCCGTTTCATAATTTCCCTAAGTTTAGGGTATTCTTGTTATCTTTGTTGTTCCCGAAACTTCGGGTATTCGGAATCACGCTTCATCATAACGTTTTGGTTTCTGACTCGAATCTGTGGTGATTGTATCCGTTGGTCGTTGTTACACCTTGGTATTTTTCGATTATTTCTCGTCGAGTAGTTACTTCAGTTTTGGCCTGTTTGCTGTCCCAGGCTGTGTTACGGCCGTAGGCCAGCTTCATTACGGCCGTAATACTAGAGAGTTACGGCCGTACGCATTTTTTTTGTACGGCCGTAACAAGGCTTCGTTTCTTGCCTCTTGGTCCAGTTCTGAGTTACGGGCGTATCTTATTTGAGTTACGGCCGTAAGTATTCATACGGCCGCAATGGTGTTCTTGAGACGGCCGTATGTGTCTTTCGTCAAATTGCCCAGTTTCTCTCTAGAGGCCAGTTACGGCCGTAAGAGAGTCAGGGTACGGCCGTAATGTTCCTATGTTACAGCCGTAAGTGGGGTGTGTTACGGCCGTAACATCTGCCAGTATATAAACAGGCAGCGGCCCATTTTTTCCCCTCATTTCTCATATCTCTCTTTTCTCTTCGCGGTGGGAGCGACGGCAGAGGCTAGGGTTCGTTCGATTTTGATCCAAATTCCATTGTAAGGGCATATTCAAGTATCATATCATCCACCTATCACTAATCATCCATCGTTCATCTTCGAATCAAGGTAAAATCTCTTAGAACCTTACCTTGGGGGATTTGGGGGTTTTCGGTTCTATTGTTCGTTTTGCTCCGTGTTGTTGATTAATCCTTGATGATTATGATTAATCTTGTTAGTATTCTTGTTCTCCTACGAACTCATGGTGTATTTCGTGATATTTATGTAATCGAGAGGGTTTGGTTGGATCCGCCCTCGTCGTTGTTTTGATACGAATACACATAAATTGTAGGCGGGTTTTCGGGTGTTTTCCAACTCCGTATTCATTTAGAATTGGTTGTGATTGTGTTCTCGTATCATTAGGTTCGTGATTATCGGCTCCTAACGTTCATCGGTGTTTTTCCTTCCGTTCGTTGCATCGTCTATTATTCAAGGCAAGTATTTTTGGAAACCTTTATGCTTAACATGAAATGGTAATATATATTGTGTGTGATGTGCTCACCCCGGGAGGGTCTGACGGGATCACGGAGGGAATCCAATGGTTTTAGCCCTGGATTCATGAGTTTGTTTAGCTAGCCAGCTCGGGAGGGTCCTTAGAGGCCTCGAGTGGGATTTGTGGCTTCGTCCCGGTCCTAGGCGATGCATGTGCGTGATTTGTGTTATGATATGGCCAGCTCGGGAGGGTCCTTAGAGGCCTCGAGTGGGATTTGTGGCTTCGTATCGGTCCTAGGCAAATGTGATTGACTGTTTGTTTCCGGAAAAGACATGTCAAGTTTTGGCTTTTGAAATTATTTGGTGCATTGTACTATGAAACGTGTAAGCGAATGGTTTGCCTTGATTACCTGTACTAGCGTAATTGCTAACCCCTTTGGGGACCCGTTTTTGGGAAATTCTTGTTATGGATTTCAGGTTATGTTCTGCCGGACGAGCGGGCACTGGGACAGTACAAGGATGTTGGCCAGGGTCGTTGACATGTGCATTCGAATCTTCTTATTTCTCTTGTCTTTTTCGATATGGTTGTTTCTCACATTTATAAACTTATAGTTTGTACTCGCGAGTACTTAATCTTTTCACTCCGAACTTCGTTTTGTATTAACTCAAATTGCTATATTGTCGGTTGATGTTTATTACGCCTGTTGCTGCGGGCATATCTTTATATGTTGCATTATTTAAATGTGTGCCCTCGCTAACCGAGATGGTTAGTCGAGTGGTGTTTTTCTTGTTTTAGCCTGGTGGGTCCCATGTAGGGGTCCATGACGCTGTTATATACTTCGAATATCTCGGGGGTGATACAGAAAATGATATCGGAGCTTTAGGTTTATGGATACCTAGGCTTGTCGGTTATTTGGGTCTAGTTGTGTTTTGTTTTGCACATTGTCACACCGCTGCCGGCATCTCAGTACTTCCAGTGTTCGTAAGTTTTCTTATTCGATCCTTTGTTTTTTTTTTGCATTGTAATTCCGCTTCTTGAATTGTAGATGCTTTTTCCTCCCTTACTCATCATCAATATACTTCTGTTATCTTGTAACACTAGTATGGATGCCGGAGGAAACCGTGGTCGTGGTCGTGGTCGTAGATGCGGCCGAGGACGTGGGACAGCCGGTGGGGCGGCCACATCGTATTCTTCGGGAGCCGGTAGTACCGGTGACCGTCACAGTCATGCTTATTTTCAGGAGCACGCCGACCTTGGTATTGCGGCCGTTATGCAGCAAATGGTAAACCAAATGGCGGCGATAGCTCAGGTGGTTCAGAACCCGGATCCGGCCCATGCTAATCGGGGCGGAGCAGACCATTGGCTCCATGATGTCATCAAGATGCATCCTCCACAGTTTTTGGGAGCATCAGACCCGATCGACTGGGAGTGGTGGATCAAAGAGATATCTAAAGTCTTCGTTGCCACCAACTGTCCCGAGGACCGTAAGGTCCCTATTGCCCAGTACTTTGTCACTAGGGACGCTACGAATTGGTGGGAGGCCGTTGGGCCCAAAGGCCATGTTGCTTCGTGGGCCGAATTTCAGGAATTGATGGAGACTGAATATTGCCCATGGCCGGTTAGACAGGCTCGAGCCCATGCTTTCTATGATGCTCAACCACGGGATATTCCCGTATCCCAAGCTACTGTCGATTTTAACAAGGAGTTGGCCTATGTGAAGACCCAAGTTGTCGAGGAGAGCGACAAAATTTTCCATTTTTCCAGGCGGATGAAACTGTCAATTCGGGACTATATGTCTGGGCTCATCTGCACTACTTTGAAGGATTATCAGAGTAGGGCACTTGTGTACGATATGTCGGAGACGGCTAGTGATGTGGCTCGTGAGAGCAAGAAGCAGAAGTCAGTCGGAAATTTTTCTGGTCCCAAGGGTGGAAGCCAGCAGAAATCTCAGGCTGCGAATATTTCTACGGGCGGTTCGGCTTGTTTCTCTGGGAGTTTTCAAGGTGATGCCGGAACCTCCATTCGTGATCCCACATGCTTTAACTGTGGCCAGCCGGGCCATAGGAACTGGCAGTGTCCTCGTCTGAAGTTGACTTGTCATACTTGTGGTCAGTCGGGCCACAAGGCCCTCTTTTGTGAACAGGTCAGACATATTCGTGAGTTCCGTGATTCTTTTCCAGCACTTAGAGAGCCGAGCATGAAGCAGGGCTCATTTGCTCCACAACCTCTGCCGAGTGCCGGTCGAGGTAGAGGTCGGGGTCATCCCGCTAGAGGAGGAGTTTCCAGTGTCGGCTCTGCCCAGCCACGTATCTATGAGATGAGGAGGGCCGATGATCCAGCAGCCACTGTGGCGACAGGTACCGTTCATATCCATTCTCATCCTGTCATTGTGCTTTTCGATTCTGGTGCTACACATTCATTCATATCGCTGGAGTGTGTGCGCCGTTTGAGTCTCGACTGTTTGTCGCCTTGCGAGTCTTTCATCGTTAAACTTCCTAGTGGTGATAGGATCATTGGCGATCGAAAGGTCCGAGACTGCTCTGTGTTTATTTGTGAGAGAGCTTGGCTCTCTAATCTTATTATCGTTAATATTGGGGGTGAGAATTTGATTCTCGGGGATGATTAGCTTGAGCGGCATGGCGCAATCATGAACTACCGCACGAGAATCATCACTATGTTAGCCGAGGACGGCACCAAGCACTCTTTTGCGGGGTGAAAGGGGGGACACCAAAAGTTCGTTATTAACGCCTTGAAGGTGATGAGACTCCTGCGAAAGGGGTGTACTGGTTATTGGTGCTATGCCTTGAAGGCGGAGGATGGTGGAGACGAGCTTTCGTCGATTCCAGTCGTTAGTGAGTTTCCTGATGTATTTCCTGACGAGTTACCGGGATTGCCACTGGATCGTGAGGTCGAGTTTGCTATAGAGTTAGAGCCGGGTGCGGCTCCGATTTCGAAGGTGCCGTATCGCTTGGCACCTTTCGAGATGGCCGAGTTGAAGAAGCAGTTGAGTGAGCTTATGGAGTTGTTGCGATTTTTCGTTAATGCAAGTGCACGTTATCGTTGACAAGTAATAAAGTGATGAGTGAGTATCGTTCCCACGAGGACTGAGTTACTAACTACCGATTTTTATGTATTCTAGTTTTATTTGAACAATCGAACTTTGGGTTGCAATTAATTACTAAAAGAATTAATAAAGGCTAAACAGTATAAACGATCGATCAAAGAAGGAAAATCAAATGATGAATAATTCTAGGATTATGAATCCACCTCAGTTTATCCAAATTTACTCTCGATTATCTGAAATTAATGATTTTCCCAAATTATTGAAGGCGAAGATTGCTAAAATACTCTACCACCTCTCCCGAGGTCAATAGATTTTTCTAAAGGCGAATAACGCACTCTATCCCTAGGTGAATTAATTCGTCAATAGGCAAAAAGCATAAAATCTCCAAAAGGTCACGTAGTTCCTATGAGTATATTCCTATCTCACAGAATAAAACGGTCCTCACCAATAGTTCCTCACCAACTCTCCTCTCCCGATTCGAGTAAGGTAATTAAAACAATCCAATTATTGGCCAGACAATTGAAAGCATTAAAATCAATTGGGAAAACTCAATAGAAAAGGGAATTATATAGATAATCTAAAGCAAATCCGTCAAAAACTTAGGTTTCATCAAAATCCTAGAATAAGGGTTTTAGCCTGACATGCTAAATAATGAAAATACAGAATTAATAAATAAAAGCATGAAAATCAAACGCAGATGAAGAGCTCGGATTCCTCCATTCTTCTGGCTTCCGCCCTCCGCCTTTGATGTCTTCTGCTTCTCTCGTCTGCGATAGTCTTCTGTGATCCTCCTTTTCCCAAGCCTCCCAGATGATTAATTAGGGTCTTAAACCCTTATTTATAACTCCCAACAGCCTCCAAATCGCGTCCGTGTGAGTAGGTTGAGAACTGGCTTCAAAACGGCCCAAACCCGCGCGGAGCACACCAAAACCGCCCTGTATGCCGCGGCTCACTTAATCTGTGCCGCGGCACATGGCGTCCGTTAAAACACAGCGCGTGACTTTCTTAGGGCTGCGGCTCACAGTACGTGCCGCGGCACATAGTACTGATTACTCGTGCCGCTGGTCCTCTTCGTGTGCCGGCCCACTTGTCTTGTCTTGCGCCCACGGCCAAGTCGCCGTTTTCGCCCGTTTTGCCTCGTTTTAGCTTCCGGACTCCAATCTCCTGTCAAACATGCGAGAATAAGACATTAAAAGCTCATTTATGCAATTTTACTCGCCAAAATAATACAAAAGAATGATAAATAAGCGTATAAAAATACGCTTAACAAATACCCCCACACTTGAGCCTTTGCTTGTCCTCAAGCAAAAAGAATTAATTTCAACAAAAGAATATCGTGAATAATCGTGCAACTCATAGTGCTCAACCTAATCAATACTATCCTGAAATTCTCTCTGAATAATACGAGTATCGTAATAGCGAGCTACACTCAGAACACTGATTCCACAAAGTAACCAAGTTCAGTCCTAATCACTCGTTCATGAAGAAAATCCAGCTCAAAGATTAACAAACGTGAATCTAATCGACCGTCAATATGAAAGGTTAAAATAAACAAGCTAATTCGCCCCGTTCCACAGTCTAATGGCAAAATTTTCACGAGTTTCATCAAAAATAACCCTCGGACAGTATTCCCTTATATATATGCTCAAGAAATTGATTCGAGTTGACCACTAGGTTCGGATCTCGGGATGTTTCATCGGGATAATCCTAGGGTGGAACTTCCATTCTCATGTATTGGGAAACCGTTTGACGTAAAAGACACTCATGGGGCACATGGATGCTTCTAGTTACTAAGTTCCCCTCCACAACGGAGACACAACTCGAATAGCTATTCCCGCATGTCCGAATCAAGGTCGCTGTTTTACGCGAGAATAAACAACGGGACACGCGAATACTCCCGGTTACTAGGCTCCCTATCATTGGCACATGCGAAATTTCTAAATCACTAGTCTAATCAGGGTCGTCGTTTTACGCGAGAGTAAACAGCGGGTCACGCGAATACCCCCGGTTACTAGACTTCCCGTTATAGAACAATTAATATCACGACTCTTGGGAAAAACTGTCCGACTCTAAACTCAAAGCAAGTGCCAACACGATTTATGTTACTGGACGACTAGCTAACCGAAAAATGAAACCAAACATATCAACGGCGATTTGAAAATATGTATGTCTCCTCTCTTATCCGCTAAGGTGTCTACAAAAATGAAAAAAATTTGGATCTAAATGAAGACATAGCCGAAACAGAAATCACTGACTACAGCTCGACTAAAACTCGACCGTTTCTTCAGAGAGAAAAACAGTGTCGTAACATCAGTATTACACAAATAGAAGCACGAAAAATTCACGAATAAGAGTAAAATCATGACAAGCAAGGCTATCGACAAAAAGATAACTAAAATAACAAAAAGTGCAAACGAAATAAGTACAGCAGTAAATGTAGCAACAGAAATAGACCCCCCCAAACTTAGGACGTACATTGACCTCAATGGACAAAATATAATATGCAATAAAAGTGAAAGGTCAAGTACTCCCCTACAATCCTCTCACGAGCTGGTGCCGGCGTCATCCGGCGAGGAGGGTGGTGTGGCTGGCCGAGCAGGTGCAATAAATGGCCTGTCCGGGTGCAAAATGTGGGCCGTCCATGCGGCAAGGTGCTCCTGGTGGTAGGCGTACCTCGCTGCCAAACGCCTCGCCTCACGCCGGTTGGCCCGGCGGGCCTGCTCTCGCATCTCATCCCTGACGGCAGCAATGATGCTCTGCCTCTCCGTCAGCCTCTCCTCTCTCATCTCAGCTAGAAGACTCTCTCTCTCTCCTCATCTCCTCTCTCTCTCTCTCCTCATATCCTCTCTCTCTCTCCTCATATCCTCCCTCAGCCCGTCAAACATCGCCTGCAATCTCTCTCTGTCGGGCGGCGGGCCGGCATCTGCCTGCCCCTGTGTCAGCAGAAGAGGCTCGGGGGATCCCTCGTGGGCCTCATCCAGTAGAAATCCTCTCCCCCGAGCGTGCGCCGGTGCTCCTCCCCACTAGTCAAAATGTGAGATGATGCGGTGGTCGATCGGGGCCTGGGGAGCTAGCATCGGCTCGTCGTCCGACCACGTCATACCCGACTGCCGACACAGAGCGCAGATAACAGAGGGGTTCTTCAACCCCGTCTTGGCCCCTCCCTGAATACACTGGAAGATAGATCGGACCAGGAGAGGAGCCACATCGAATCGCAGCCCAGAGGTGATAGCATATAATGTCCGGGCTCGGGAAAGAAAAACAGTGCGGATCTGAGAAGTAGGGTCTACACGGGCACAGATAAAGTATAACCATGCTCGCCCGATCCGGCTGAGTCGCGATCTCTTGAAGTAGAAAGTAGAATAAGCCGGTGCGCGCCGCTCGCAGTCCGAGTCGGGCTGTGTAAGAGTCTCGAGCAGAGCCTACTTCGTGAGGCTATCCATGACTCGCGCATAAGCCATCTCATCAATGACCGGCAGCTCAAACAACCTCCGAATATCAGCCACCGAGAAATCCACTGTAATGCCTCGGACGACGACCTGCGTCCGAGTTTCTAGCTGCTGTATCATCTGGCCTGCCCGAATGTGCTTCAATAACGCGCTGGCATAGAATTCCTGCACTATCGAGATCACCGCTGGCTTGGGGGTGCAGTGAAATGGGCCCACCCCATCTCATCTATCATAGTCAGCAGTTCCCCGTCCTGGGGGGCTAGAGGAATCCCCTCTCCGGGATCAGAGGTCGCGGGCGAATCTTCTCGTTGAAGATTTTGTAGATCTCCGGGTCAGATAACTGGTGCGCCTCCGACTCGGCGCGACTACGAGAAGTTTCCTCTCGAGTGGGGGACGACTGAGTCCTGGCCCTCTTGCTCAGCTTCTTAGTCCTAGCCATAGCGAGTCCTGAAAAAAATTAAACACTGAAGTTTACTTACTCGAACAATAACGAGAATAGTCATCACTCGGCTAAGGATATCCAGCCGTAATTCATGAATTTAATGAGATAGCACAGTCGTGAGATAAAAATAGAATTTGAACTTTAACGTTTAAACTAGACGTAAGGGTTGGGGTTGCTGTAATTCCAGAACGAAGACGTTGCACATAGATTCAAAATATTACCTTAACAAAGACAATTTTTTCATTCAGACATTTCATCAAACACTTAAAGGGCATGAGTTCAATTGAAGAACAAACAAGATAATAGCTCGATAAAATCCCCCAAAACAACAACACGAATCATTCGTCATGACAACCGACATATTCAACTCATTCATAATAAAAAATAACCATCAAAAATCGATCAAAAGCCATCATGTCATCAACTCAACTTGATAGGAATTTTGAAAAAAAGAACATAATCAATCCTCAAATAAATAACACAACTTCACCTTTCGATTCATAGAACAATTGATATTACAAGTTTAGACATACCTTGCTTAGATTGTGAAGAGTGCAAGAAAAATTGCAAGAGGAAGAAGGGAGATGAAGATCGGCCGATCGCGCGCGCAAAGGAGAGGAAGGGATTTGTACCTGGGGTAGTCGGCCGAATGAGAGTTATAAACTACCTGGGCTGTTCAAATTCCGCAAGGTGTGCCGCGGCATAGCTCAAGTGAGCCGCGGAACAGAGTACAGCGTGCCTGGTTGTGGATTTTATGTCGACATGTGCCTCGGCTCAAAAAGCAGGTGCCGCGGCTCAGCCATCAAGTGTGCCGCGGCTCAGTAAGGTTGTGCCGCATCACATAGTACAGAAAGTTAAGCTCTCCCCTTCGATTTGTGTGTGCCGCGGCTCATTTTACTTGTGCCGCGGCTCAGGCATAAATTTCTCCCCTGGGACTTTTCCTGCACAGAATTTTAACAGGAACACGTCAAGAATGAGAGGTAAAAGCAAATCAAATCAAAATTGATGAAACATAAATATTCAAAAATGCAAGAAAAATACTGAAATGCAAAAATCTACAACTAAGAACTCGGGTTGCCTCCCGAGAAGCGCTAAGTTTATAGTCTTCAGCCGAACCTATTAAAAAAATTACTTCGCTTTTCGCAAACTCTATTTGATCTCCGCCCCGTTCATCGAACCGTTAATATGTGTTTTAAATTTTTGACCATCGGTCCTTAACGATTCTATTTTCGGTTCGGACATCCAATGTTGTTTGCGGAAAGGTTTTGACGAGAACAACTTTCCGAAACACCCATTTTTCTCATGACTAGACGTCCGTTTGACTTCCGGTTTATTTTCCTCTTTCACGAATGAACTTATGACAGCAACAGACTTTTCCGATTGTGGCTGGTCAGATGGCGATGATGGCATGTTCACGTGCTTTAGAAATGCAACTCGTTCTACATCTTTCTTAAAAGTTGGACCATCTGAAACGGAATCTGAGTTTTTCGACCGACGATTTTTTCGGTGTCTTTCTTTCGCAACGGCCTCTACACTTTCACTTTGTGAGCTCTTATCAACCCCTCCCGGACATGAAAAGGATTTGAACACTTGGAACGTGACATGCTCGTCTTGAACCCGCAGAGTTAATTCCCTTTTTTCCACGTCTATAAGAGTTCGGCCGGTCGCTAAAAATGGTCGTCCCAAGATAATCGGAATATCTTGATCTTCTTCCATGTCGAGAACAATAAAATCCGCTGGAAAGATAAATTTATCCACTTTTACTAACACGTCCTCAATCACTCCCCTCGGATACTTAATAGATCGATCCGCTAATTGCAAGGAGATTGTCGTCGGCTTTGCTTCTCCAATTCCCAGCTTTTTGAAAATAGACAGAGGCATGAGGTTAATGCTAGCACCGAGATCGCACAACGCCTTATTAAAGGAGAGATTCCCCATGGTGCACGGTATATTGAAACTTCCCGGATCCTTCAATTTTGGCGGAAGCTTTTTCTGAAGAATCGCGCTGCACTCCTCCGTCAAGGCGACTGTCTCAAACTCCTCAAGTTTTCTTTTCTTTGACAAGATCTCCTTCATGAATTTAACGTAGCTTGGCACGTCGAGGAACTTAGAGAATTGCTTGTCCGCCTTTTTCTGTTGTAATCTCTGCGGAAACGGGACGGATGGCACATATGCCTTCGGATTATCCAGAAACGTTATCGAGGGTCTCCAATTTTGTGATTCCTCCGTCGCTAAATTTTTCTTCTCCTCAATTTCACTTCTCTTTTCACTCCTCTCGGGCTGGTCACACACCTCCTTCCCGCTTCTCAAACTGATTGCATTTAGACTTTCTCTAGGATTTGTCTTGGTCGTACTTGGCAATGCTCCCTCCGGGCGGGCTGCCAACACATTAGCAATCTGGCCCAGTTGGACTTCCAAGTTGCGAATGGAAGCAGAATGATTTTGCAATGTTGCTTCTGTACGGGTCATGAATTGACTCGTATTCGCTGCCACTTTTGCAATTGCTTCCAAGAGAGAAACTTTTGGAGCGGGAGGAGGCTGCTGTTGGTTTTGAGCGAACGGAGGCTGGTTCGAGTTCTGTCCGTTTCTCCATGAGAAGTTGGGATGATTACGCCATCCCGGATTATACGTGTTGGAGTACGGATTATTTTTCCGGTTTCCATTTCCTACGAACTGAGCTTGTTCAATTGGGGGCTGCTCGAACGGGTTTCCGACTTGGCACTCCGCGCTAGGGTGAGATCCGTTACACCAATTGCAAGACTCAATGGTAACGGGGGAAGGAGCATGCGAAAATGCTTGAAGATGCTGTGTTAGTGCTGCGACTTGGGCTGACAATGTAGAGATTGGATCATTATTTGAAATTTCCATGACTCGCTTCGGAGTTACTCTTTCAGATGGCCATTGATATGCATTTGCGGCCATAGCTTCCAACAAAGAATGTGCTTTAGCCATAGTTTTTCCCATTAAGGCTCCTCCGGCTGCTGCATCCACGAGAGTGCGTGTAGAAGCACTCAAACCATTATAGAACGTCTGAATCTGAAGCCAGTCCAGAAGGTCGTGATGTGGGCATCTCCTTAACAAATCTTTGTATCGCTCCCATGCCTCGTGTAGCGACTCCATATCGTATTGACCAAAAGTGGTAATTTCGTTCCGTAACCTTGCCGTCTTTGAAGGTGGGAAGAATTTAGCAAAGAAGGCTTGCGCTAATTCTGCCCATGTCGTGATCGAGCCCGGCAGTAAAGAATTCAACCAAAATTTCTCTTTGTCCCTCAAAGAGAAAGGGAAAAGCCGTAAACGGATAGCATCGTCGGTGACACCATTGTTCTTGAACATGTCACAAATCTCGAGAAAAGACGCAATGTGTGCGTTGGGGTCATCATTCGGCAATCCACAACTGGCTCGCTTGTACCATCTGAATAATAGTATGCTTGATTTCGAAATTGTTCGCCTGGATAGTGGGACGCCGAATCCCCGAAAAGTTTGCGTTAATCTGTGGCATAGCATAATCTCGAAGTGCTAATGCCGGTTGAACTTGCTGAACAGGATTATCACCCCCGTGATTTTCGATATTTTCGGCCATGGTCACTGTCGTCTGTAATTCTCGTTTCTCGTTCTTCTTCTTACTTCTCCGAAGAGTGCGCTCGAGTTCGGTATCCAAAGGTAGTAGTCCTTCGTTACCAAATTTTCTCATGCACTACCCGAAAGATCCTGAAAGGACAAACAAATAAAATAAAATAAAATACAAGAAAATGAGTAAATAAAAAAAATAATGTCCAAACTAAGACTAGAAATGCTGAAATCGATATTAGTAAAACTCAATCCCCGGCAACGGCGCCAAAAACTTGTTGTGATTTTTCGTTAACGCAAGTGCACGTTATCGTTGACAAGTAATAAAGTGATGAGTGAGTATCGTTCCCACGAGGACTGAGTTACTAACTACCGATTTTTATGTATTCTAGTTTTATTTGAACAATCAAACTTTGGGTTGCAATTAATTACTAAAAGAATTAATAAAGGCTAAACAGTATACACGATCGATCAAAGAAGGAAAATCAAATGATGAATAATTCTAGGATTATGAATCCACCTCAGTTTATTCGAATTTACTCTCGATTATATGAAATTAATGATTTTCCCAAATTATTGAAGGCAAAGATTGCTAAAATACTCTACCGCCTCTCCCGAGGTCATTAGATTTTTCTAAAGGCGAATAACGCACTCTATCCCTAGGTGAATTAATTCGTCAATAGGCAAAAAGCATAAAATCTCCAAAAGGTCACGTAGTTCCTATGAGTATATTCCTATCTCACAGAATAAAACGGTCCTCACCAATAGTTCCTCACCAACTCTCCTCTCCCGATTCGAGTAAGGTAATTAAAACAATCCAATTATTGGCCAGACAATTGAAAGCATTAAAATCAATTGGGAAAACTCAATAGAAAAAGGAATTATATAGATAATCTAAAGCAAATCCGTCAAAAACTTAGGTTTCATCAAAATCCTAGAACAAGGGCCTGACATGCTAAATAATGAAAATACAGAATTAATAAATAAAAGCATGAAAATCAAACGCAGATGAGGAGCTCGGATTCCTCCGTTCTTCTGGCTTCCGCCCTCTGCCTTTGATGTCTTCTGCTTCTCTCGTCTGCGATAGTCTTCTGTGATCCTCCTTTTCCCAAGCCTCCCAGATGATTAATTAGGGTCTTAAACCCTTATTTATAACTCCCAACAGCCTCCAAATCGCGTCCGTGTGAGTAGGTCGAGAACTGGCTTCAAAACGGCCCAAACCCGCGCGGAGCACACCAAAACCGCCCTGTGTGCCGCGGCTCACTTAATCTGTGCTGCGGCACATGGCGTCAGTTAAAACACAGGCGTTGTGACTTTCTTACGGGCGCGGCTCACAGTACGTGCCGCGGCACAGTCTGATTACTCTAGTGCCCGCTGGTCCTCTTCGTGTGCCGCGGCCCACTTGCCTTGTGCCGCGGCCCACGGCCAAAATTCGTCGTTTTCGCCCGTTTTGCCTCGTTTTAGCTTCCGGACTCCAATCTCCTGTCAAACATGCGAGAATAAGACATTAAAAGCTCATTTATGCAATTTTACTCGCCAAAATAATACAAAAGAATGATAAATAAGCGTATAAAAATACGCTTAACAGGAGTCAGGGTATATTCGACCGAGCGCTTCGCCTTGGGGTGCACCGGTTTTGTTTGTTCGGAAGAAGGATGGTTCACTATGTTTATGTATCGACTATCGTGATCTAAACAAGGTGACCATCAAGAACAAGTATCCCTTGCCGAGGATTGATGATTTGTTCGATCAGTTGCAGGGGGCTGTGGTATTGTCGAAGGTCGATTTGAGATCGGGATACTATCAGCTTCGGGTGAAGTAGTCCGACGTACCGAAAACAGCTTTTCCGACGAGATACGGACATTGTGAGTTTGTAGTAATGCCTTTCGGGTTAACTAATGCGCCGGCGGTGTTCATGCAGTTGATGAACAAGATTTTTATCGAGTATCTGGATAAGTGTGTTGTCGTCTTCATTGACGACATTCTTATTTATTCGAGGAACGAGGAGGAGCATGCCAATCATTTGCGTGTGGTGTTAGACATTTTGAGGACCGAGCGACTCTATGCAAAGTTTTTGAAATGTGAATTTTGGCTGAAAGAAGTGATGTTTCTGGGTCACATAATTTCATTTGAGGGGGTTCGTGTGGACCCGCAGAAAGTTGAGGCAGTGTTGGATTGGACACCGCCCAAGAATGTGAAGGAGGTCCATAGTTTCTTGGGTTTGGCCGGCTACTATCGTAGGTTCATCGAGGGTTTCTCGAAACTAGCTCGACCGCTTACACAGTTACTCCAGAAATCCGAGAAGTTCGTCTGGAATGAAGAGTACAATCGAGTTTCGAGGAGCTAAAGAGGCGTTTGACTTCAGCCCCGATTTTAGCGTCGCCATGTGGCAATGAGGGTTTTGCTATTTACAGTGATGCTTCGGGTCAGGGTCTTGGGTGCATATTGATGCAGCACGGCAAGACCATTGCATATGCGTCAAGACAGTTGAGGCCGTATGAGCTTAACTACCCTACTCATGATTTGGAGTTAGCGGCAGTTGTTTTTGCACTCAAGATTTGGCGTCACTATCTTTTCGGCTCTGCATTTCAGATTTTTACCGATCATAAAAGTCTGAAATACATATTTACTCAGCGGGAGTTAAATATGAGGTAGAGGAGGTGGTTAGAGTTGATTAAGGACTATGACCTCGAAATCCTTTATCATCCGGGCAAGGCGAACGTCGTGGCCGATGCCTTGAGTCGGAAACCGGTTGCGTTGCGAACGCTTGAGATCCTTACGTCTCAGTCTGAGCTTCGGCGGGTTTTGATCAAGTTAGGTGTTGAGTTTTTGTTGCCTGGAGCTGTCGGGCAACTTTGTGCTTTAGAGATTTCATCGTCTTTGATCGATGAAATTAAGCTGAAGCAGTTAGAGGATCCGATGATTACTCAAATCCGAGAGAACGTTCTTAAGGGAAAGTCTCCTGGGTTTGTGATTCACGAGGATGGTGTTTTGAGATTCCAGAGTCGTCTTTGTGTACCGAACGACTCAGAGTTGAGACAGAGTATTTTGCGTGAGGCCCATGCTACACCTTACTCCGTTCATCCTGGTTCGAGTAAGATGTACAAGGACCTGAGAAGGAATTTCTGGTGGAATGATATGAAGGAGGAGGTCACATAGTTTGTAGCGAGATGTTTGACTTGTCAGCAGGTCAAAATCAAGCATCAGCGACCGGCCAGGTTATTGCAGTCACTTCTCATTTCGGAATGGAAATGGGAAGATATATCGATGGATTTCATTACGAGTTTGCCGAGATCGAGATCGGGCATGAATATGGTCTGGGTGATTGTCGATCGTCTAACCAAGTCGGCATATTTTTTGGGCATCAAGGACACTTGGGGCCCGGAGAAGTTGGCTTGTGTGTTTATCGCGCAGATTGTGAGGCTTCACGGTACCCCGAAGTCTATTATTTCGGATCGTGATGGCCGTTTTATTTCGCACTTTTGGCAGGCGGTGCATAGAGCATTGGGTACTCATTTGCGTCTGAGTACTTCTTTTCACCCTTAGTCTGATGGACAGTCGGAGCGCACTATCCAGACATTTGAGGATATGTTGCGTGCTTGTGCTCTCGATTGGAGTAGCGATTGGGAGGAACATTTCCCATTGATCGAATTCACGTACAATAATAGTTGGCACGCGTCGATTCGAATGGCACCGTACGTGGCACTTTATGGACGGCGTTGTCGATCACCGATTTGTTGGAATGAGGCGTCCGATATGGTCAGTACTGAGCCGGATATCGTTCTAGAGACGAGGCAAAAGATAAAATTAATTCAGGAATGGATGTTGATTGCCCAGAGTCGACAGAAGTCATATGCCGATGTCTGTCGTCGACCTTTGGAACTCGAGGAGGGAGACCACGTTTTGCTAAAGGTGTCGCCGACGAGAGGAGTTTTCCGTTTCGGGAAGAAAAGGAAGTTGAGTCTGAGATTCATTGGGCCCTTCGAGATTCTCGAGCGAGTCGGTGGGTTGGCATACCGTTTTGCATTGCCCCCAGCCCTGAGTCATGTTCATAGCATTTTTCATGTTTCCCAGCTGAGGAATTATGTCCCGGATCCTAGTCACGTCATCGATTATGGTGAGATTGATGTCGCCGAGGTAATTACTTTTGTGGAATGTCCTTTGAAGATTTTGGAGCACCGTGATAAACGACTAAGGCATAAGACCATTCCCTTGGTCAAGGTGCAGTGGTCGAAGCATGGAGTCGAAGAGGCAACTTGGAAAACCGAGGATAGCATGCGTGCTAGGTACCCCTAGTTGTTTGTTTCTTAAGTTTCGGGACGAAACTTATTTCTATAGGGGTAGAATGTAATATCCACATTTTTTCTTCTTTTTCCGATATTCCCATTTTGGTGTATTTTCATTTTTAGTAGATTGCTTGTAACCATGCCAACATTTTGAATCTATTTTATTCTTGGAGTTTCTCCATTTGGACGATCTTCAGTGATGTTTTGATATTATTCCGTTTTATGTCATGTATTGTGGCATGGACATTCGATTCTCGTATAACCCGTTCGATTTTGTAATTTCTTTGGTTGCACGAGTTCGTATGGTTGAGTTGTTCGTGTTGTGAGTTTTGGTTTGTTAATCCGACGTCGTATCGCGATTTTTGGACGTTTGGGCCATTTCGTAATTTCCCTAAGTTTAGGGTATTCTTGTTAGCCTTATTGTTCCTGAACCTTCGGATATTCGGAATCACGCTTCATCATAACGTTTTGGTTTCTGACTCGAATCTGTGGTGATTGTATTCGTTTATCGTTGTTACGCCTTGTATTTTTCCGATTATTTCTCGTCGAGTAGTTACTTCAGTTCTGGCCTGTTTGCTGTCCCAGGCTGTGTTACGGCCGTAGGCCAGCTTCATTACGGCCATAATACTAGAGAGTTATGGACGTAGGCATTTATTTTTATGGCCGTAACAAGGCTTCGTTTCTTGCCTCTTGGTTCAGCTCTGAGTTACGGGCGTATCATATTTGAGTTGTGGCCGTAAGTATTCATACGGCCGTAATGGTGTTTTTTAGACGGTCGTATGTGTCTTTCGTCAAATTGCCCAGTTTCTCTCCAAAGGCCAGTTACGGCCATAAGAGAGTCAGGTTACGGCCGTAATGTTCCTATGTTACGGCCGTAAGTGGGGTGTGTTACAGCCGTAACATCTGCCAGTATATAAACTGGCAGCGGCCCATTTTTTTTCCTCATTTCTCATATCTCTCTTTTCTCTTCACGACGGGAGCAACGACAGAGGCTAGGGTTCGTTCGATTTTGATCCAAACTCCATTGTAAGGGCATATTCAAGTATCATATCATCCACCTATCACTAATCATCCATCGTTCATCTTTGAATCAAGGTAAAATCTCTTAGAACCCTACCTTGGGGGATTTGGGGGTTTTCGGTTCTATTGTTCGTTTTGCTCCATGTTGTTGATTAATACTTGATTATTATGATTAATCTCGTTAGTATTCTTGTTCTCCTACGAACTCATGGTGTATTTCGTGATATTTGCATAATCGAGAGGGTTTGATTGCGATCTACCCTCGTCGTTGTTTTGATACGAATACACATAAATCGTAGGCGGGTTTTCGGGTGTTTTCCAACTCCGTATTCGTTTAGAATTGGTTGTGATTGTGTTCTTCGTATTGTTAGGTTCGTGATTATCGGCTCCTAACGTTCGTCGGTGTTTTCCCTTTCGTTCGTTGCGTCGTCTATTATTCAAGGCAAGTATTTTTGGAAACCTTTATGCTTAACGTGAAATGGTAATGTATATTGTGTGTGATTTGCTCACCTTGGGAGGGTCCGACGGGATCACGGAGGGAATCCAATGGTTTTAGCCCTGGATTCATGAGTTTGTTTAGCTAGCCAGCTCGGGAGGGTCCTTAGAGGCCTCGAGTGGGATTTGTGGCTTCGTCCCGGTCCTAGGCGATGCATGTGCGTGATTTGTTTTATGATATGGCCAGCTCGGGAGGGTCTTTAGAGGCCGCGAGTGGGATTTGTGGCTTCATCCCGGTCCTAGGAAAATGTGATTGACTGTTTGTTTCCGGAAAAGATATGTTTGGTTTTGGTTTTTGAAATAATTTGGTGCATTGTACTATGAAACGTGTAAGCGAATGGTTTGCCTTGATTACCTGTACTAGCATAATTGCTAACCCCTTTGGGGACCCGATTTGGGGAAATTCTTGTTATGGATTTCAGGTTATGTTCTGCCGGACGAGCGGGCGCTGGGACAGTACGAAGATGTTGGCCAGGGTCGTTGACATGTGCATTCGAGTCTTCTTATTTTTCTTGTCTTTTTCGATATGGTTGTTTCTCACATTTATAAACTTATAGTTTGTACTCGCGAGTACTTAGGCTTTTCACACCGAACTTCGTTTTGTATTAACTCAAATTGCTATATTGTCGGGTGATGTTTATTACGCCGGTTGCTCCGGGCATATCTTTATATGTTGCATTATTTAAATATGTGCCCTCGCTAACCGAGATGGTTAGTCGAGTGGTGTTTTTCTTGCTTTAGCCTGGTGGGTCCCATGTAGTGGTCCACGACGCTGTAATATACTTCGAATATCTCGGGGTGTTACACTTTCCCCGTTGTACGGGAGTGTGTTGTATTCGACCCGTGCATGGGTATGTATTGTGATTGAGCTCTATGTATTTATTGAAAGACCAAATCGGTCTACTGAGTCATTTTAGCCTTTAGGGCATTGTCGAGATGTTCGATGTTGTTACCTGCCTGGTAGATCCTTGAGGAAAGGTTCTACGGCGTGTAATATCCCTGAGCGGATTAGGGGTGTTACAGACCTACCGAGTCGCGTAATAGGATTGACTACGGAATGAATCGAGCTTATTCTCTCTTTATAAATATTAGATATTGGATATCAAATTTATTGAACATTGGATGTCTAATTTATTTTGGGACATTTGATGTCTAAATTAATTTACAGCCTAATGAATTAAATAAATTACTGGGTGATTAATTTAATTTATGAATATAATTATTTCTTGGAGCAATTAATTATGTTATTTTATATTTGATATGATTAAATAATTCGATTAATTAATTGATATAAATACATCGCAACGAAATGTAGTTTATCTGTTTGGACTCGAGAGAGTTCAAAACGAACCGAACTCTTCCGTTCCTTCTAGTTGGCCGCCCATTTCCTCACACATTTCCCTTAGTCCTTGTCTCCACCTTAATTGGTGGATGACATAAGGTATCTAGGGGACAACATCTAATAATATATTATTATTGGTGATTTTGTCTAAAGTGTGGTGGAATAAATGTGAAGACTACTCTCATTTTTGGTGTAGAAAAAAAATTCCTCACGGCACATTGAGAGAGAGAGAGAGAGAGAGAGAGAGAGACAGAAGTTATTCTTCCTAGTCTTCCTCTTCTTCACATTCATCTTGAGTTTTTTCTTGGAGAAAAATTGAGAGATTAATTGAGATATATAGAATAAACACTTGGAGTGTTGTGATCTTAATTTACAAGCTCCTACAACCTTGCTCTAGCCGTATCCTTAGAGGATAGCAAGGCGTTGTCATTCCGATCATTTCTCCGTCGCGTGGCAAGTAGAGACGCGGTGCTTTCGGCGTTGGATCATCCAAGAGCTTGATGAATAGGATTCGTCGGAAGAGCAACTAAAGCTTGGGAAATCGTCTTCAAGGAGTGCACCATTTAAACAACGTACAAGGAGGGTATGATTTCTAATCTTCCTTCGTTTCGTTTTATATTCGTATATAAGTAGCTTGATCAATCCTCGTAGGGGTTCAGATCGAATTAGATTCGTATTAGTGCTTCTGATGCGCTTTCGTTTTAGGCACCGAATCCCAACAGTGGTATTGGAGCATAGGTCTTGCGATCGTATATACGATATTTGGCATTTAAAATGCTTGATTTAATGGTTTATGATTTGGAATCATAATCGTATTAATCGTTGATTTTCAATTGTTTATCTAAAAATTAATTTTTCATGATTTTATGTTACAATATAAATCTAATTTTCTTTTGAAAAAGTGATTTAATTGTGTAATATAAAAATTAAAAAAAAATATTATTTTTAGATTTGGGATTAAAAGAAGAGCCGGAAAAATGGCCGGAACCGGCAGCTCGGGTGCCGTGTCGCCCGGCGACAAGTCAAGGCTAGGTCAGCCGAGTAGCCCCTGTTGGGCCACGGGCTTGCCCCAGGCCTTGTGTTTACGGCTCCATTTTTTATATTTCGTTCGGTAAATTAATTACCCTCCAATTAAATTGGATTTAATTGGACTAAAAAATTATTATGGTAATTTCATTTAAGGGAATTAATTTAATGAAATATTTATTTTGTCTTGAACAAATTAAAATTAACGGTTATATGAATTAATTGGATTAATTCTAATAGTTGGATTAAATTTTGTTGATTAGATCAATATTTAGATTATCAATGATGCCATTTATTTTAATGTATTTGATGCATTAATTTTGAATGGTGATGTGGTCCATGGATCTAGTTTCGAATCGTTCGGTTTTATTCGATTGGGTTGTAAAGACCGTTTTGAGCCTATTTATTTTACTAGAAATATTTGTATCTAGGATGCAATTTTTCAAATATAAAATTTATATGTAATGACGAAGACCGGAGGAAGATCCGTTCGAGAAGACGAAGATTCAAGACCGAAGACTTGTAATTAGATTACGGAGTTTTTGATTCTAGGAACGGTCCATGAACTACATGTTGGTAGCAATTAAGTTGTGAATGTTTATTCATATGGTATGAATGCTACAAACGCGCTTAAATGAAATAATGTGCAAATGTAACATTAATCGCGAAAATTCTCCCACGACAAATTATTGAGTTTAAAAGGTTTCAAGGTTTTTCTTCCCTCCATCGAGCTTTCGGAAAATTGAAATCAAAACCGGATGTGCTATGCTTACGAGTTGTCGGGGTATTCGTTCGGGGAGGATGGATAAGTTACCGGGAGCGCATTGAATGCCTTCGGTTGGAGCAAATTTTATCCCTAAAAACCTGTTCGGTTGCCGGATAAAATTCAATTGTGAAACTGATTTGCGTCGATGGTATAAACTTAACTTGTTCACGAACTATAGAAACCGTATAGGTTGAGGGAAGTGAACAAGGGAAAAAAGAAGATCGAATCATCCATTAGATGGGTTGGTGTTGGACACCACTTTATGAAAATTAGTAGACTAGAAACCTGTTCGGTTACCCTCTATTAAGATTCATAAAGAACTCGGTCACCACTATGAATGAATGCGAACGATACTTCCGAATTTCACATGGGAGTGTGTTATTCCCATAAAATTAGTGGGAGCTGGGTTAAAAGAATAAAAAAGACCTTAATTCTATACTCAGATCATAATTGAACGAGTCACTAATTAATCTGTCGTACTTAATGCAGACAAATATAAGTCTCAATATTACAATGAACCCACTCACAATTCTACTCGAAAAGAACACCTCACTACGCCATAAGTGTTCATATGCAACGCTTCCTATTATTGCATTAGGCCCCATTTTCTGTTCCCTTAGGCCAGAAATTGATATATCCAACACTTTATGGGTGTTGCATCTGATCGCGTGGCATTTGACCTCTAATCCAACACTTTTCCTTTCTAATGCAACAGAGGGAAAGTATTGCATTATGTACATAGTGCAACACAAAACAAAATATATGCAACAGAAAATAATGTTGGCTTAGAGGAGAATACAGTTTAGAAAAATGAGGTCTAGACCAATGACACATCATCAGTGGACCCTTTGGCCACGTCAGCAGTGGGTCCTACTTCATCCACGTCAGCGGTGGGCCTTTTTGCCACGTCAACAGTAGGCCTTTTTGCCACGTCAGCAGTGGTTCCCACTTCATCCACGTCACTAGTGGGTCCCACCAAACATAATGCAACACTATTCTTATATCCAGCAGTAATATGGTTGTTATATGCAGCACTAATTTGAGAATATGCAACACTAATTGGAGAATATGCAACAATAACTGAAAGATAAATGCAACACTTTAAATAAAAATTTCGCAATAACCATTTCGTACGTACATCATTCCATACGAATAAAGTACCATCCAATATTCACATCCTGTCATTCAGTACCAAGTACCAACATCCCAACAAACAGTACCAAATACCAACTCTAACTACTGTCCAACAAATCTTATACTAACATTTCGGCATGCAACACCCTCAGCACTAAGTAAGCATTTACGGAATCACGAGCTGCTCCATTGGTTGCCTGTTGAAACACTTTACTGCATGTTGGTTTTAAAGCTGGTGCACGGTATGAACTTGTCACTTCCTTCTCATTTTTAGTTTCAGTGTTCCTTGGTTCCTTTCCAGCTGCAGCTACACTCGCTTGCGAATGGGTTCTCGATCGCCGTGTAAACTTTTTTTTCTTAGCATCTTTGGCTCTCTACAAAACAAAATTTAAGTTTCACATTAGTGCAATTCATAAAATTCATATGCATAAATAAGTGTACAGTTAGTTAAGTGAAAGGACTCCAAACTAGCCATTATTCAGAGCTTAATACAGTGGCTTGCTACTCGCAATGAATTTGGAATCAGTAACGTGAATAACAAAAATTTATGCATTGGCGTATTTCTAAAAAAGAGGATGCATCTCATGTGTTGATGGAACTGTTACTTAATTGTCGAGGATGATAATATAGGGAATATAAAAGTTATGTCTTGAATATGTTCAAGCCTTTGTTTTAGTGCTCCGCTTATGCTTTTTGAAGTAATGAAGATATTTTCAACATTTTACTCTTGAATATCTAAACCTGTGAGCAAATAAAGCTGTTCGTGAGTAAGTTCAAGCTTGTTATCTAGGATTAACGCTAAACATGAACACGTGAATTTTGTTAGTTTGCATATAGGCTAGCCCGATCCAATTATATATAGCTCAAGATTGTGCTCATTCATCAAAAACTCAGCAAGTTGGTCAACTGTTCTAATAAAACTCGAAATGAACTGAGCGAAACAATGGCAATCTGCTGTTTAACTAAAGCGGCCTTAAGATCACATACTCAACCAATCACATTTTCAAAAATTTACAATGTAGAGAAAACATGTAGGAGAATTAATAATGTAGAGATGTCGAGAGTTAAATTGTTACCCGAAGGACCCGACCCCGAACATCCGGACCGCTTGTCCCAATCTTCAGACTGAAATATATATATATAACATTAATTTTAAGAAATTTGCATAATATTAATTCAATATAATGTCTCAATATAAAGAAACTAAAAGAAATGAGGACTAAAAGAAATTAATTCAATATAATATTCAACATAATTAAATCATACCATCTTCTTCATTGTCTTCATCATTGCATCCATTACTTCAATGTTCTTCCTGATTTCTTCCCTTCTTTCTTCATCATGTTTTTTAATTACCCTAGAGAGCTCCGCCATCGCTTTTTCTCGGACTGCAGTCTCCATCCTCAATGCCTCCAAAAAATCACTTCTAACATCCCTTAATTCTCTAGAGACATCATGTTGTAATCTATCAAACTGCAATTGAAGAGCAGCGTTTTGTTTTAGCAAGGCTTTTTTATTTCTGTGATCTTTCTTGCTGTAATACGATTCGAAAGCAAAAATAACCGCAGCAGCAAATTGTAAGGTAGGATATTTTTCTACTAGCTCTATAATTTTTTGTAATAATTGAACAGCAGATATGTTTGTTTTTCCCGATTCCATTGAAACTAGAAATGGAAAGAAGTGGTACCTGGGAAGAAGATGAAGATGAAAAGAAACTATAGTAAATCTCTGTTAATATTCCTTCAATTTTAAACGCCATCACTTCTCCCAAAACAACTAGTATCATAGCCATATTTTTTTCGAGCTTTGAACCTGCAGAAAGTCCCGTCGAGCTTTTTACCTACTCTGATTAAAAAGTGCCTATCCACATCCGTACCCGCGACCCGTGGGTATCTGCCACCCATCGGGTATCCACAACCTGCCACTCAGCAAAACAGCCATGGAGTCACCATCTCTAATCATTCTAGCGGCAAAAAAAAAAAGCACCCACAGCAACACCATTCATAAGGATTCCACAAAAAGCACTAAACTAGCAAAACTAACCTCTTCTGAATCCTTTTTCTCTAGCATTGTTTGTTGATTTCGAAATGAAACATCAGCAGAAGAAATAACCAGTTATTTAGCCAAGAAAAGCAGGAAGCTGGGTCAACAATCAATAGAGGGGGGTCACGATCCACCTGTAATCTAGGTGGGAGACAGGTCTGAATCATTTTTTATTCATCTCTCTAAAGGATCTTATATGGTGTATTCTAATTTCAACGAGCACTACAAAATTAACAAAATACAACTATCCAACAAAAACTTGATAATTAACAAAATTAAGGTGTCAGACCAGTAAAAATAACTTTAGAAGAGTTCTGAAAAAACAAACAAAAAAGCAACAGAAAAGAGACCTAATAAAGAGGTGCGCACCCGGCTGATATCGCCCGCCTTTGGGCTTAAAAGGTGATTTGCCTTTTTATGTGGGCGTCTTGCGCTTGCGGCGCATCGTCAACAACTCTGCATGGAGTTGATGCCTATCAGAGAGGGGTCAAATGACTTAGCTTTACAGTACAAACGAATAAATAAATTGCAAGGAGATATTAAATCACAGTGTCTGCATTATAAGGAAATTCATATTCATCAATGTTTACCCAGTTTGAAACTTGCTCAACTTTACAACAAAAGTGAGTATCTTGTCTCTGGAACTTACTCTTGATTTTTTGGTGAACTTGTCCTTTAGTATTTGAATAGCAACAACTCCACCAACATCAGCAAAGAATTTATGAAGATCATTGTAACACCCCCGATATATTCAGGAATATTACAGCGCCGTAAATCCTTTACATAAGGATTTACAAGGCTGAAGAATTGAACAGACATTAAAAGGTATTAAAGAATGGAAATAACGGAATTACGGTACAACAGTTCTAACCAAATACAGAAATAGTACAATTGTTCAACAGAACTCAATAATACATCACCAAATTCAAATCCATCACAATTGACTTCGTACTCGAGTACGTATTGAAATAACGAATAAACAACAGATAAATAAACCCGGTCGGGACATCACTCTGCACCCTCGTCGTCATACAGTTCCAGTGGTTGTTTCCCCGCTCTCCTGGATCCTGAATATAAACAAAATGTTCACCCCCGAAGGGGTTAGCACAACGATGCTAGTACAAGTACCACAACATATTATTCATATCTCACGAAGAATAATAACATAAACGACAAAATACCAACGAGTCTTCTCCTACGAGAAACTCATAAATGACATACACAACTGATAATCACAACATGATATCATAACATACACATGGTAATTCCGTCGATCCAGCGTTCACTGCCTAGAACCCACGATGATCCCGTCAGACCAACCCGTGGTGGAAAAACCCATCCGATGATCCAGCGCACGCTAGCATAGATCCCGCGATGATCCCGTCGGACCAACACGAGGTGGACATACAACAACGACATACATGCACGACAATATGTATAACAACAATACATAAAACAATTAAGGTACTTGCCACGATTTGAAGACAAGGACAATACTTCCACGAAAATGAACACTCGAAGGTCGTCCTCCTCAATCAGTCACGTAACGAGACCAAACCTTAACAAAAGAAATGATATAGGATTTATCTCACGTCGTACGAATGTTTAACAATTCAATTCACGGCCAAAAGTTCATAAAATGAAATCTTCCTGAACTGCTTAGCGCACGCTAAGTACTCTGTGTAGCGTGCGTTAAGTCTGCTCGATAGCGCACGCAAACAACAAAGCCTAGCGTACGCTAACTATGCATGGTCAGTACTTCACTGACCAGCCAACTGACTCATCCGATGGTCTAGCGTACGTTACATACCAAACGTAGCGCACGCTAACTCGTGCTCGATAGCGCACGTTAATATTCATAGCATAGCGTGCGCTATCTATGCATGGCAGTTAACTGCTGAGCAGTAAACTGTTCTCGCCATAATCGAAACAATGAAATCTTCTGTGATACTTCATGTTACTTCCATGAATATCATGTACATACGATTATGAATGATCTTACGGATAACAACAACTTCGGATTCAAGGATATGCATACCAATATAAAACCATATTCCATTCCGACTACAATCTTCATATGACAATTCGAAAAGCTTAACGGTTGATATCAACACCTTATATCAATCAATATTATCATGCTGAAGTTGTTTAAACGTTCCATCTATACTAGATAAATCTTTCCATGATCAATCCTTTAGATTTATCCAACAATAATGATTGTTAAAGTCAAGTCCATGATTATTATGAAGTCATCTACTAGATTCGAATTACCAATGATAGAATCTTCTCTTCACATATTCAGTGTAATAAGATTCGAATCATGATGATTATAATCAAGGTACTTAAGGCTTATTCATCTCACTATTCCAAACATGATATACTTGGATAATTCATCTATGAAAATCCATATCTTGTTAACATGATCATCAAATCGTTAGAATCCAACTCTAAGTTTTGAGATAGATTGAACATACCTTAATATGATGAAAATCACTGAACCGTAAGGTAGAATCCAACTCCGGTTGGTTGTATGCCACTCCAAGGTGCTATTCCTCTTCAATGATTTCTCCCAAGTGATAGCCAATATATAAACACCAACAATATGTGTTCCAAGTATGTAGTAGGATATCTCAGCTCTCTGGCCTCTCAAGTATGCAGAAGGAACGAGTAAAATGTAAGCCAAAACGAGTTGTTGTCCTATTTATAATATTCTGCATTTTAACAAGTTAGCGCACGCTACTAAGCATTCCTTAGCGTGCGCTAATAATGGTTGACTTCAGAATTGTCCGGGCGCGTCCGCGGGAATCTTATCCGGACCCATGTCCCGGCTGGCGCATGTGTTAGCTGTCCCGCTCAATAATTGAGTCCTTAGCGCACGTTACTCCTACCTGCATAGCGTGCGCTAATAATAGCCCGATAGCACGCGTTAAGATACATTCTTAGCGTGCGCTATCACGAGGTTGCATGAGCAATTTTGCATGTTTCTATACTTATGTACAATGATATCAATACACGAAATATCATACTCCAATAATCAAAACCACCAATCCGAATAATACAGGGTTTGAATACAGATGAAATACACCGTAATAAATCCGAATATTACATACTCTCCTACTAAAAAGGAGTTTCGTCCTGAAACTCAAGACGAAAATAACTCGGGATATCTAGACTTCATATCAGCTTCCGTTTCCCAAGTGGCTTCTTCCATTCCGTGACGTGACCATTGAATTTTGACCAAAACGATTGATTTGTTCCTTAGTTGCTTAACTCGACTCTCGAGTATCTTAACCGGTCTTTCTTCAAATGTCCCATCCTGCGCGACTTCGATCTCATCGAAATCAATGATATGACTGGGATCTGGTATATACCTCCGTAACTGGGATACGTGGAACACGTTATGAACATGGCACAATGACGGCGGCAATGCTAATCTGTATGCCAACTCCCCAACTCTCTCGAGGATCTCAAATTGTCCAATATATCTCGGACTCAGCTTTCCTTTCCTTCCGAAACGAAATAGTCCCCTAGTAGGAGAAACCTTCAAAAGTACATGGTCTCCAGTATTGAACTCCAATAGGCGACGACGTACGTCTGCATAGGATTTCTGGCGACTCTGGGCAGTCAACAGCCTTTCACGAATTAAGGCTATCTTCTCTCGAGTCTGCACGATCAACTCTGGTTCTGTTCCGATCAAGTCCGATGAATCGTCCCAGCATAGAGGCGACCTGCACCTCCTCCCGTATAATGCCTCAAACGGTGCCATCTTAATGGATGCATGCCAACTATTGTTGTAGGTAAATTCAATCAACGGTAGATGAACTTCCCAATCGTTTGACCAATCTAAGGCACAGGCCCTTAGCATGTCTTCCACCGTTTGTATAGTTCTCTCAGATTGTCCATCAGTCTGCGGGTGATAAGCTGTACTGAAGTTCAATTCGGTCCCCAAGGCCTTATGAACTGCTTTCCAAAAGTGAGACACAAAACGGCCGTCTCGATCAGAAACAATGGTCTTCGGCGTACCATGCAATCGAACTATCTCCGAAATAAATACTCGTGCAACCTCTCTGGTACCCACGTATCTTTAATGCCTAGAAAATGAGCTGATTTGGTTAAACGATCAACTATCACCCAAATCATGTTCATTCCTGTCTTGGTTCTCGGCATATTAGTGATAAAGTCCATCGATATGTCCTCCCACTTCCATTCAGGAATCGGGAGTGGCTTCAACATTCCGGCAGTCCGTTGATGCTCGATCTTAACCTGCTGACAAGTCAAGCATTTCGAAACATAGTCTGCTACATCTTTCTTTATGTTGCCCCACCAGAAATTCTGCTTCAAGTCCTTATACATTTTACTGGTGCCCGGGTGGATAGAATAGGGCGAACTGTGAGCTTCCTTCATAATCGTCTGTTTCAGAACATCAACATCGGGAACGCAGAGTTGGTTCTGAAACCTCAAAACTCCATCATCATGAATTATGAATCCGGGGGCCTTTCCCTTGATCACTTCATCACGTAACCGAATCATCAGAGGATCATCTGCCTGTTTAGATTTGATTCCTTCAGTTAATGATGAAGTTATCTCCATCACGCACAGTTGTCCTTGGACTCTTTCTAACCATACTTCAATTCCTTCACGAATCATCTCTCGTTGAAGGCTAAGTTGGGATGTCAGCGTCTCCAACATCTGAATAGAGACAGGCTTGCGGCTAAGTGCATCGGCCACTACATTCGCTTTGCCTGGATGATATAAAATCTCCAAGTCATAGTCCTTAATCAGTTCTAACCATCTTCTTTGCCGCATGTTCAACTCTTTCTGACTGAATATGTACTTGAGACTCTTATGATCCGTAAAGATCTGACAGTGAGTCTCGTACAGATAATGCCTCCAGATCTTCAAAGCAAAAACCACTGCTGCTAGCTCCAAATCATGTGTTGGGTAATTTACTTCATAAGGTTTCAGCTGTCGCGACGCATAAGCGATCACCTTATCATTCTGCATCAATACGCACCCAAGTCCTTGGTTCGAAGCATCACTGTAAACTATAAATCCTCCAGTTCCCTGTGGAAGTGATAGAATCGGTGTCGTCGTCAATTTCTTCTTCAATTCATCAAAGCTAATCTGACATAACTCATTCCACTCAAACTTTTGAGTTTTCTACAGGAGTCGAGTAAGTGGGTGGGAGATTTTAGAAAACCCTTCCACGAATCGACGATAGTATCCATCAAGTTCCAAGAAGCTTCGGACCTCTTTCACGTTCTTTGGAGGCTTCCAATCCATAATTGCTTCGATCTTCTGAGGATCTACTCGGACTCCTTTAGCTGACACCACATGGCCGAGGAACATTACTTCCTTTAGCCAGAATTCACACTTAGAAAGTTTGGTGTACAATTGCTCGTTTCTCAAAAGTTCCACTACAATCCGCAAATGTTGCGCATGTTCTTCCGGGCTCTTAGAATACACTAGAATGTCATCAATGAACACGACCACAAATTTATCCAAAAATTCAATGAACACACGGTTCATCAATTGCATAAATACGGCAGGTGCGTTAGTGAGACCAAACGGCATTACTACAAACTCATAATGTCCGTAGCGAGTTCTGAATGCTGATTTCGGAACATCAGATTCCTTAATCCTCAGCTGATGATATCCTGATCTCAGATCGATTTTAGAAAATACTGTTGCCCCCTGCAACTGGTCAAACAGATCATCAATCCGTGGCAACGGATACTTGTTCTTAATCGTCATCTTGTTCAGCTCCCGATAGTCAATACACAGTCGGAGCGATCCATCCTTCTTTCGGACAAAAAGAACTAGCGCTCCCCAGGGTGAAACGCTTGGCTGAATATAGCCTTTGTCCAGTAACTCCTCCAGCTGCTTCTTCAATTCGTACATCTCAGTAGGTGCCATACGATACGGCGCCCTAGAAATTGGTGTAGCTCCGGGTTCTAGCTCAATGGTAAATTCCACATCCCTTCGTGGAGGTAGTCCAGGTAACTCATCAGGAAATACATCTGGAAATTCGTTCACAACAGGAATGGATGAAAGTTCCACAATTTCGTCTTCTTTCTTCATTGCATAACACCAATATCCGGTACAGCCCTGTTTTAACAATCTGACAGCTTTCATCGCTTTGATCAATTTTCCTGAGCTCCCCGGTTTCCACCCCTCGAACAATATTTCGGAACTATCGTCAGCGATCAGCGAGATATTCCTCCTTCGGTAGTTCACAATTGCTCCATATCGATTAAGCCAATCGTCTCCGAGTATCAGGTCATCTCCTTGCATTTCTATCACGATCAGATTTGAGAGCCACTCTCTGCCTCCAAATGATACAGGGAAATTTCTAGTTTCTAAGTTTCCGACAATCCTTTCTCCACTCGGTAAACCAACAACATAAGGTTCACAAGTATGAAAACCGGAAATATTCAAACGATTTACACAAGACAAAGATATGAAAGAATGTGTAGCTCCCAGACGGATAAAACGCTAATCGATCGGGAAAGGATCTCGAACAGACTGATGCGACAAAGAAGATCACGATCGTCTGTCCTCCTCATTTCGTACAGACGTGGGGGAGCAGATCCGGCACTCGATGTCCCCTTTCGGTTCCATTGTCCTCTGCCTCATCCGCGGCCAGAATTCTGAGGCATCTGGACACTTTGCTGCATCTGTGGAATACTGGACTCCTTCTGGACTGGCTGTGGTGTACGGGCTCTAAAAGACTTTGCAGCCTCTTCACAAAACACGGCCCGATGTCCCTCTCGTCCACAATTAAAACAAGTCACGGTAGGAAGGGGGCAATTCCGTCGATAGTGCCCCGTCTGGGCGCAGTTAAAGCATTTCCTGGTAACATCAGTAACAGTTGATGTTGCTCCGAAGTTCTTTCCGTTCCTAACTGGGTGCGGATGTTTCTTGAAAGAGTGAAAGGATGATTGGGACTTACGGGGCCCGCTGTTCTTGTGCTCTGTAAAAGTACCAGAGATTTTCTGTTTCTTGGTTTCCGCAAATTTCTCCATGGCTGCTTCCTTGATCTCATATGCCGATGCCTTATCCTGGTATTGGCGGAGTGTGGTACATTCAAATCCGGACATTTACCTCTAGACTTCAGGTTTCATTCTCATATCGAAATGGATCATCATTTCTGCATCTGTTCTGACCAGATGTCGAACAAATGCCAGCTGTTGGTTAAACGTCTTAATCGCCTGGGATACCGGCACATCAGAAGGCTGAGCGGAGAAAAACTCCCGAACTTTGGCTTCCCTCACAGGACGAGGGCAATACTGAGCTTCCATCATCAATCTAAACTCTGTCCAATCAGCATCATGGTCTATAGGCTGGATGGCTTCCCACCATTCGGACGCTTCCCCTATCAGAAAATATTGAGCGATAGAGGCTCTCCTGTCGTCTGGGCAGTTAATTCCAGCAAATATTTTCTCCAGCTCCTTCAACCAATGATCCTAGGTGGGAGTCTCAGAAATACCGTCGAATTTGGGTGGTTGCATCTTCACTACCTCTTGCAGCCACCGGTCACCTCGATTTCCCATGTCTGGGATTCCTTGCCGTCTCTCTCCCTGCTGTAGTCCCACTGCCACTTGCATTCGGTCCACGACTTGGGCGAAATGAGTCATCTGGTTCACCACTTGACGAAGGATCTCTGGTACAGCAGGATCTGGTTCGTTATTAATAGATTGCTGCGGCTCGCCTGATCTATGACTGGCCTGATCAGAAGGCGACGCCTCCCTTTCGGCATTTCTTCGTCCGCGTCCACGACCGCGACCACGTCCACGTCCACCTCTCAACATACTGTAAGCATAAATACTCAATATACAGGAAATAACATCGTTCTAATATTCGAGTATAAAGAGACACAACATGTAAAGAACGAGATAGAGTTTAGGAACTTACAACCACCGTTTCGCATGAAGACGTAGGCAGTGCAGTGATGTCATTCACGGCCGGTTACCTCAAAAGACATAAATGACCCCTATTTTAACCCAACGGCCAAGATATCTATAATCTTAGCTCCGATACCATATCCTGTAACACCCCCGATATATTCAGGAATATTACACCGCCGTAAATCCTTTACATAAGGATTTACAAGGCTGAAGAATTGAACAGACATTAAAAGGTATTAACGAATGGAAATAACGGAATTACGGTACAATAGTTCTGACCAAATATAGAAATAGTACAATTGTTCAACAGAACTCAATAATACATCACCAAATTCAAATCCATCACAATTGACTTTGTACTCGAGTACTTATTGAAATAACGAATAAACAACAGATAAATAAACCCGGTCGGGACATCACTCTGCAGCCTCGTCGTCATACAGTTCCAGTGGTTGTTTCCCCGCTCTCCTGGATCCTGAACATAAACAAAATGTTCACCCCCGAAGGGGTTAGCACAACGATGCTAGTACAAGTACCACAACATATTATTCATATCTCACGAAGAATAATAACATAAACAACAAAATACCAACGAGTCTTCTCCTACGAGAAACTCATAAATGACATACACAACTGATAATCACAACATGATATCATAACATACACATGGTAATTCCGTCGATCCAGCGTTCACTGCCTAGAACCCACGATGATCCCGTCAGACCAACCCGTGGTGGAAAAACCCGTCCGATGATCCAGCGCACGCTAGCATAGATCCCGCGATGATCCCGTCGGACCAACACGAGGTGGACATACAACAACGACATACATGCACGACAATATGTATAACAACAATACATAAAACAATTAAGGTACTTGCCTCGATTTGAAGACAAGGACAATACTTCCACGAAAATGAACACTCGAAGGTCGTCCTCCTCAATCAGTCACGTAACGAGACCAAACCTTAACAAAAGAAATGATATAGGATTTATCTCACGTCGTACGAATGTTTAACAATTCGATTCACGGCCAAAAGTTCATAAAATGTAATCTGCCTGAACTGCTTAGCGCACGCTAAGTACTCTGTGTAGCGTGCGTTAAGTCTGCTCGATAGCGCACGCAAACAACAAAGCCTAGCGTACGCTAACTATGCATGGCCAGTACTTCACTGACCAGCCAACTGACTCGTCTGATGGTCTAGCGTACGTTACGTACCAAATGTAGCGCACGCTAACTCGTGCTCGATAGCGCACGTTAATATTCATAGCATAGCGTGCGCTATCTATGCATGGCAGTTTACTGCTGAGCAGTAAACTGTTCTCACCATAATCGAAACAATGAAATCTTCCGTGAAACTTCATGTTACTTCCATGAATATCATGTACATATGATTATGAATGATCTTACGGATAACAACAACTTCGGATTCAAGGATATGCATACCAATATAAAACCATATTCCATTCCGACTACAATCTTCATATGACAATTCGAAAAGCTTAACGGTTGATATCAACACCTTATATCAATCAATATTATCATGCTGAAGTTGTTTAAACGTTCCATCTATACTAGATAAATCTTTCCATGATCAATCCTTTAGATTTATCCAACAATAATGATTGTTAAAGTCAAGTCCATGATTATTATGAAGTCATCTACTAGATTCGAATTACCAATGATAGAAGCTTCTCTTCACATATTCAATGTAATAAGATTCGAATCATGATGATTATAATCAAGGTACTTAAGGCTTATTCATCTCACTATTCCAAACATGATATACTTGGATAATTCATCTATGAAAATCCATATCTTGTTAACATGATCATCAAATCGTTAGAATCCAACTCTAAGTCTTGAGATAGATTGAACATACCTTAATATGATGAAAATCACTGAACCGTAAGGTAGAATCCAACTCCGGTTGGTTGTATGCCACTCCAAGGTGATATTCCTCTTCAATGATTTCTCCCAAGTGATAGCCAATATATAAACACCAACAATATGTGTTCTAAGTATGTCGTAGGATATCTCAGCTCTCTGGCCTCTCAAGTATGCAGAAGGAACGAGTAAAATGTAAGCCAAAACGAGTTGTTGTCCTATTTATAATATTCTGCATTTAACAAGTTAGCGCACGCTACTAAGCATTCCTTAGCGTGCGCTAATAATGGTTGACTTCAGAATTGTCCGGGCGCATCCGCGGGAATCTTATCCGGACCCATGTCCCGGCTGGCGCATGTGTTAGCTGTCCCGCTCAATAATTGAGTCCTTAGCGCACGTTACTCCTACCTGCATAGCGTGCGCTAATAATAGCCCGATAGCGCGCGTTAAGATACACTCTTAGCGTGCGCTATCACGAGGTTGCATGAGCAATTTTGCATGTTTCTATACTTATGTACAATGATATCAATACACGAAATATCATACTCCAATAATCAAAACCACCAATCCGAATAATACAGGGTTTGAATACAGATGAAATACACCGTAATAAATCCGGATATTACAATCATCATCGGTTGCCTGCAGAAATGACATATGAAGAATATCAAGAAGTTTGTCCATAGTACAAGGACATATAATTACAAAAGAAAGTCAAAGCAAGAGACAAAGTGCCTGGAGGCTTAGATTTGAAACAAACGTTGTGCATTGATCATTAAATGGCATAGATTTTCTAGAGGATTTATGTTTATGCAGAAAGCACATAGTCGATTTTAACAAAGATTCTCATAACTTGTTTACTAAAGTATCATAAAAATATGGCACAAATATACCATTTCTGGTGAATACCTTTTTTCAACAAGATATAATTAGGAACTTCAAATATGAATATAATAAAATAGATCTGGTATATATGAGAATGAGAGTAGAAGTACCATGAAGGAGTTTCATGTCCATTTCACATGATGGGGGAAGGAGGGTGCCTCCTTGGCAATGGTATTTGGAGAGTCTTAAGAGCAAACATTTGGAGATCCGTCACCAACCCATTTAGCTTCTTTATGTCTGCCACCTAACACGCCCCCCAAACAAAATTACACAGAGGCATAAATAGAAGAGTACAAGATATCTCATAGCTCAGATAAAATATTAATTAAAGAATCAACATAATATGCAATAATAAATGCTTGAAGTTTTGGAGGTTAAGAGTACACAAAATCAACACTATATACAAATTATTTTTATGAGTGAGGGAACTGCAGAATCAGCTCTAAGAATGGACAGAGTGGGTAAATCAGAAGGTGATACAAGCTGCAAGGAGACTCGGGAAGGACATATCCGAGCTCAAGACACTCAGACAGGAGAAGGAGGAAGTCGAGAGGCTGAAGAGAGAGAAGCAGACGTTGGAGGAGAACACGATGAAGAAGCTTTCGGAGATGGAGAATGCTATGTGCAAAGATAGTGGCCAAGTGGAGAGAGCTAACACTGCTGTTCGGAGGCTTGAAGTTGAGAATGCTGCTTTAAGAACAGAAAATAGGGTTTGAGAATGGGACGTGAATCGGGTGTTGTATTGGATTAGATTAGGTGTGAGGCGTAATATGGACTAATTGAATCTGATTTAGAGATATTTAGTGTATTAGTTGAGTGGTAATTATTGTAAATATTAAAGTTGTATGAACTTTTAATTATTTTCATATTTAATATTTTTAAATTTATTAATTTTGATCCAAAATTTTTTTAAGTAAAACACTATATGTGCTCTTATAAAAATCTGTTATAAAATAATCAAACAAATTTAAATAATTTATTTTGTTTGAGTGTAAAATTTAAATTTGACGATATTTTTTAAAATATATTTAAAATATTTTTCGTAACTGTTAAGATAATTTAGTCTATTGCAACGCTTTAAGTTCATGTATAATCTAATAATTTAGGTTGGTGTTGCATTAACGTCTTTTACAACAGTGCATTCTCGTCTAATGCAACACTAATTGAGTAGTATTGCAAAAGACCAAAGATCAGAGGGATATTGCAATACTTTTCCTTGCAACACTAGAGATATGCGTTGCATATGAGCACTTATGGCGTAGTGCCTTAATCGGACCTAACTTTGTGGATTGGCTTCGCAATCTGATGATAGTCCTCAGTATAGAGGCACTGGGATACGTCTTGGAGACGGACATTCTGGCGCCTCCAGTGTGTATTACCCTTGCCTTTAATATTGTATTTCATGATTTAAGTTAAGTATTTTCGCACCATATCTGTGATGTTGTAGCAAGTACCGACGAATTATGTTAAGTTGGATTCATGGTCATTCATACTATATTAGTTGTTGGCTGGTATTGCGAGAATTCCATTTATGCTTGTTATAGTACTTAACGCACGTTAACATGTATTCTTAACGTACGCTATGTAGGCCGCCTTACGTACGTAACATCACTACGTTAACGTACGTAATGCGGAAGATCCTCCAGCAGTCCGCCTTTCGGCGGGTGGGGCCGAGCAGGGGTAGGTGGTCGGGAGTCGATCGCGACAGCCAAGTCAACGGCTATTACGTACGTAATAGCTGCCTGGTTACGTACGTAACGAACTGCGTGTTTTTAGGCAGGGAGATTTGATGAAATTGGTTACGTACGTAATGATCATAAGATTACGTACGTAAATGCTATAACGTACGTTAACCACGTTCGTTAATGTACGTAATGTCAAGTTCAGATTATAAATGTATGACTTGCCATTCACTTCCTACTCGACCCTTTTCAACCTCCCAACTGAGGAACGATTCTTTTCCCCTCCAACTTCATTTATAAGCCTTCCTAACTTGTGTTGTAGCTTCAACACTTGATTGGTGACTTGGAGAGGTAGAGATAGAAGTGTATCCCTTGAAGTGTTGGTGTTGTTCTTCATTTTAAGGTTGGTTTTTATTTAACTCATATCAATTCCATGCTTATGATGATGTTAGTAGATAAATACTTCACATAATGTTAGTTTAAACTAGTGTAAACATGATAAGTTAATTGAATCATACTCAAACTAAGTGAAGATTAACTTTGAAGGTATTAGTGTTACTTCTTGATGTAAATAACTTCATAATGTGTTTGTGTTGACAATGATATACATAAAACCTGAGGTATAGCATGATAATCGGAAGTTGATTTTAGCCTCAACACTAGGAACATGTTAGGGATGATATCCTTAATGATTAAAAGTGAGAAATGTTAAATTTGTTTTGAACATTCTATTGATTCTTGAAGGTAGTATGGAACCACGATTTTTGGCCTCTAAAATCTTTGTAATAAAATTGTTGGAAAGATGATGTTAACCCTTTGTAGATGATCTTTGTTAGATGGATGAAGTTACTTCAAAGATCTCAAGTATCCAATGATATAACTAGGCTTTTAATAAATTCTTCAAAGTAAAACAATGAATGTTGATAGAAGGAAGTTGTAATCTTCATATGTTCGAATTTATCGATTTCGTTAAAGGGTGTTAATCACTACATTAATAGGTTGATAATGTTCTTAAGAGAATTGTGTTGAATATGATGATACAAATGCGGTAGATGAGTAGCCGAATTCCATTTCATTAATCCGTGCGTGTCAAGAGGCATAAATTAAGATGATGTTCTTAATTCACTAAAAACTTAAACTTATGTTTCATATAGTAATCAAGTTTTGAATGAAATCGTTTGTAAAATAATGAAGAATGTAATTAAACACAACTTATATCGTAATTGGAAGTGTCGATGATTTGAAAAGATATTTTCACGATATTGCAGAGATGATAAACTAGACATCAAGAATTTGACATTAAGGTTAGAATATGTAATGAACATGATAAACATACGATGATTTGTAATAAGAACATTAAAATGATCAATAGGATAATCGATTTATTCAAGTAAATTTACGAATATTGTTTATGCGATAATACCATTATCGTACGAATGTGTTGTTGAATGAATTATATTTCATTCAAGGTTGCTTGTTCACGTGAGTATTTTTAGATGAGGATACCGTTCGTTTGACCATTCAAGGAAGGATTATTCGTCTACGGAATTGAGGCAAGTTATCTTGCTTGGTTATAATGATGTGTGGATTCTTATGATGATTATGCATTTCGTGTATATGAAACACCTATAAACTTGTGTCTTGTGACTTGAGGTTGTTCTTAATGATGTCCCGTTTTCATCATGGAATTGTATTCCCAAGTTCGTTACTTTTGGACCCTTGATATTGTTGAGCTTGTTGACATTTCGGTGAGTTGTTCGATTCCTTGGTAAAAGTGTAATTCGTTGAGTTTCGTTGTCATGTTGTATCGTGACATCTCTGGAGTCATATCTGCGTGCCGATTGGTTATGTGTAGGATTTTTAGCCGGGCACTTGATGATCATGCATGGATGTTTTCCGCCTTTAGATCGTGCACACGAGACGTAGTTCGTGAGGCTAATTAGGTACATCGTCCCACGTATATTCTGGATTCCGTATACGGGGTGGACATGTGCACGGACACATTACCGGATCGGGCGTACTGTGACGTCCTTCTTGAGCCATAGTATATGGTCGTTCGTATATTTGGTTATGTTCGACAGTTGGGACTGACTGTTTATACGCCTTCGGGGTATAATCAGTAGTCGGTGGATTTCTTTGAGATCAGTATATATGAATTGTATAATGTCATGAGAATTATTATCATTTATAGCTGACCCTGTGGTTTGGGGCGAAATACTTGTATTTCAGGGCGAGGAAAGGGCAAGGCACAGGAGGAGCACAATGGCGACGGAGGATTCTAATGTATGCTATTTCGGGGGGCCCGAGTCTTTTAGTTGTTCGGTTATGTTTTAATTGTGACTTTCGTTTTATTTTTGTGTCGTATGAATGTACTAAAATTTGTTAGGTACTGCCCATCGTCATATGGTCTGTACCGAGTTGGATCCTGTGTATGTTTGCTCGTATTTAAAAACATGAATATCTCATACTCCACACCGGGGTTTTGATAAATATTGTGGTATGGTGCCACGTTGTCAGATTTTAAACGTATATTGTGATATCGCCTGGTGGGTCCCAGTAGGGGTCCACGGCACTGTAATAGCCACTGTTTTTGGGCTGTTACACAGTGTGGACAAGAGCCAATCAGGAAGAGATTGAAAACCACGAAAAGTGGGTTAAGGATGACGTAAAAGTCCGTGCTTATATGATAGCTTCTATGTTTAATGAGCTTTAGAGAGCTCATGAGAAAATGACTTATGCTAGGCATATTTTATCTCACTTAACCGAGCTTTATGGTGAGCACAGCCGAACTGCTAGATATGAGATATCCAAGCAACTATTCGGTGCTAGGATGAAGGAAGGTGAGAAGGTTGGGGACTACGTCCTCAAAATGATATATATGATCGAGAGATTGGAGTCTCTTGATTTTAAGATGGATACTTCTCTTGAGACCGATCTTATCCTTGTAACACCCCCAAGATATTCGAGGTATATTACAGCGTCGTGAATCCCTATATGGGACCCACCAGACTGAACAAATATCATACTCATCGACTCACAGAAACAACAGAATAACACCTCGTCATAAATATGCTAAACAAAATAATCCACCATGTTCAACTGGTCAAACATAACACCATCATCCGACACAAACATAATAAACAACAGTACAATCCAGACGAACAAGAACTGTTAGGTACTCGAGTACTTCTATTAGTTTAAAGACCACAAAAGGTAAAAATATAGAAGACAATAAGACACCACTCGTGCATAATCATCACGCACGACCATCAGCCGCATACTGGTCCAGCGCTCGCTCGTATCGATGAACCTGACCTGAAATTCATAAAACGAATTTCCCCAAAACAGGTCCCCAGAGGGGTTAGCAATTACGCTAGTACAAGTAACCAAATGAACAACTTACATCTTACACATATAGTCAATGCATGAAATCACGAAAACATAGTTCCAAAACACTCATTTCCGGAAATGCCATAATCAAATCACATTTGTAAAATGCACCACAATTAACCGTCGATCCACGCCTCTGTGGACCCCTACCGAGACCCCGTCGGATCTAACCCGTAGTGGTTAAAAGCAAGCTCGTCGATCCACGTCTCTGTGGACCCCTACCGATACCCCGTCGGATCTAACCCGTAGTGAGCATACACACACACACCATTTCTCATACAATACTATTATGTCAAGAATGTAAGTTCATAAGGGTACTTGCCTCGATTAATAGTCGGTGACACGAACGGAAATGAAGGATCAAACACGACCGCGAGGAACCGGCGGAAATGAACCTAACGATTCGAATAACACAATCACAACCACTTCTAAATGATTACGGAAATGGAATACACCCGGAAACCCGCCTACGATTCATGTATATTCGTATAAAAATAACAACGAGGGCGGACAACAACCAAACCCTCCCGATTTTGCAAAACTATGAAAATACACCATGAATCCATAGGAAAGCTAATGGTATCAACAAGATTAATCATATTCATCATGAATCCACCAACAAATCGGAACGAATCGGACGAAAATCCCAAAACCCCCAATTTATCCAAAAGTAGGGTTCTAAGAGATTTTACCTTGGATTAGGATGAAAGATTCGTGTTGATGTTGTTATAATACACCAAGAACTCAAGGAAGATGTTGGATGAGATGATTGGAGGAAGAAATCGCCAAGAAAATCGCCTAATCGCCTTAGTCATGGAGAGGAGGAAGAAATGAGAAAATACATTCATCTCGGTCAACTCCCTGGTTTATATATCCAGGGAGTGTTAGCGCGCGCTAATCCTCAAAGTTAGCGTGCGCTAACGAAACAAACTCCAGTCCAGTAGCCAGACTTCTGGCCGTTAGCGTGCGTTACTCGAAATGTAGCGTGCGCTAATAACCTCTCGGTAGCGCGCGCTATCGACCAATAGCGTGCGCTACCTGGACACTAGCCGAGTCCAGAAGCAACTGTTAGTACACACCTGATCCGGTTAGCGCGCTATAGGCCAAACATAGCGTGCGCTAAAGTGTATCGGTAGCGCGCGCTATTTACCAATAGTGTGCGCTACCTGGGCATCAGTCGAGTCCAGTAGCAAACTGTCCAGTACTGGACACTCACGCTAGCGCACGCTACTATGCAACTCAGCGTGCGCTAGCCCCCGACATTAGCGTGCGCTAGACTACGTAGCGTACGCTAATCCGCCAGTCCAGAGGGCTGGAATCAGCACTGCCACTCCCAGGGCTTGCTCTCTAGCGCGCGCTACGAAGCAGCCGTAGCGTGCGCTACTAAGGGCCCCTTAGCGTGCGCTATGCAGCAAACATAGCGTGCGCTAGGTACGAAATATAATCGGTCCAAAACACTGGAATATGAACGAAAAATCAAACGGAACATCTCAAAACGCGTCATAATACAGAATGGATCCATGGCAACCCCGAAACGGCGGTTCCGCACAACAATTACGAGAATCAGATCAATACATGACTGAAAAGATACGCTGAAAGATACATGAGGGCCACTAAAACCGAGAAATACACCGAAAATGAAAATACAAGGGAAAGAAAAATGCGGATATTACATTCTGCCCCTCTAAAAATAAGTTTCGTCCCGAAACTTAAGAAACAAACAACTCAGGGTACATAGCACGCATGCTATCCTCGGTTTCCCAAGTTGCCTCCTCGACACCGTGTCTCGACCACTGCACCTTGACCAAAGAGATGGTCTTATGCCTTAGTCGTTTCTCACGATGCTCCAAAATCTTCAAGGGACGCTCCTCAAAAGTAATATCCTCGGCGACATCAATCTCACCATAATCGATAACGTGACTAGGATCCGGGACATATTTCCTCAGCTGGGAAACATGAAAAACGCTATGAACATGACTCAAGGCCGGGGGTAGTTCCAAACGATATGCCAACTCACCGACTCGCTCGAGAATCTCAAAGGGCCCAATAAATCTCGGACTCAACTTCCCTTTTTTCCCGAAATGAAAAACTCCCTTCATCGGTGACACCTTTAGCAAAATGTGGTCTCCCACCTCGAATTCCAAGGGTCGACGACGGACGTCGGCATACGACTTTTGGCGACTCTGGGCAGTCAACATCCATTCCCGAATTAATTTTATCTTCCGTCTCGTCTCTAAAACGACATCCGGCTCGGTCCCGACCAAATCAGACATCTCATTCCAACAAATCGGTGATCGACATCGCCACCCATAAAGTGCCTCATACGGTGCCATCCGAATCGACGCGTGCTAATTGTTGTTGTACGTGAATTCGATCAATGGCAAATGTTCCTCCCAATCTCTACTCCAATCGAGAGCACAAGCACGCAATATATCCTCGAATGTCTGGATAGTGCGTTCCGACTGTCCATCTGACTGGGGATGAAAAGAGGTACTCAAATGCAAATGGGTACCCAACGCCTTACGCACCGCCTGCCAAAAGTGCGATACGAAACGACCATCACGATCCGAAACAATAGACTTCGGAGTACCGTGAAGCCTCACAATCTGCGCGATAAACACACGAGCCAACTTCTCTGGACCCCAAGTGTTCTTGATGCCCAGAAAATGTGCCGACTTGGTCAGACGATCAACAATCACCCATACCATATTCATGCCCGACCTCGATCACGGCAAACTCATAATGAAATCCATCGATATATCTTCCCATTTCCATTCCGAAACGGGAAGTGACTGCAATAACCCATCCGGTCGCTGATGCTCGATTTTGACCTGCTGACAAGTCAAACATCTCGCTACAAACTGTGCGACCTCCTCCTTCATATCATTCCACCAGAAATTCCTTCTCAGGTCCTTGTACATCTTACTCGAACCAGGATGAACGGAATAATGTGTAGCATGGGCCTCACGCAAAATACTCTGTCGCAACTCTGAGTCGTTCGGCACACAAAGCCGACTCTGGAATCTCAAAACACCATCCTCGTGAATCACAAACCCAGGAGACTTTCCCTTAAGAACGTTCTCTCGGATTTGAGTAATCATCGGATCCTCTAACTGCTTCAGCTTAATTTCATCGATCAAAGACGACGAAATCTCTAAAGCATAAAGTTGCCCGACAGCTCCAGGCAACAAAACCTCAACATCTAACTCGATCAAAGCCCGCCGAAGCTCAGACTGAGACGTAAGGATCTCAAGCTTTCGCAACGCAACCGGTTTCCGACTCAAGGCGCCAGCCACGACGTTCGCCATGCCCGGATGATAAAGGATTTCGAGGTCATAATCCTTAATCAGCTCTAACCACCTCCTCTGCCTCATATTCAACTCCCGCAGAGTAAATATGTATTTCAGACTTTTATGATCGGTAAAAATCTGACATGAAGAGCCGAAAAGATAGTGACGCCAAATCTTGAGGGCAAAAACGACTGCCGCTAACTCCAAATCATGAGTAGGGTAGTTTAACTCATACGGCCTCAGCTGTCTCGACGCATAGGCAATGGTCTTGCCGTGCTGCATCAATACGCACCCAAGACCCTGACCCGAAGCATCACTATAAACGGCAAAACCCTCGTTGCCACACGGCAATGCTAAAACCGGAGCTGAAGTCAAATGCTTCTTCAGTTCCTCGAAACTCGACTGTCTCTCGTCATTCCAAATGAATTTCTCGGATTTTTAGAGCAACTGAGTAAGTAGCCGAGCCAGTTTCGAGAAACCCTCGACGAACCTACGGTAGTAGCTAGCCAAACCCAAGAAACTACGGATCTCCTTCACATTCTTGGGTGGTGCCCAATCCAACACTGCCTCAATCTCCTGCGGATCCACACGAACCCCCTCGGCTGAAATCACGTGACCTAAAAACATCACTTTCTTCAGCCAGAACTCACATTTCGAGATCTTCGCATAGAGTTACTCGGTCCTCAAAATGTCTAACACTACTCGCAAATGATGGGCATGTTCTTCCTCGTCCCTCGAATAAATAAGAATATCGTCAATGAAAACGATGACACACTTATCCAAATACTCGATAAAGACTTTGTTCATCAACTGCATGAACACCGCCGGCGCATTAGTTAGCCCGAAAGGCATAACTACAAACTCATAATGTTCGTATCTCGTCCGAAAAGCTGTTTTCGGCACATCGGACTCCCTCACCCGGAGCTGATAGTACCCTGATTTCAAATCGATCTTCGAGAATACCGCAGCTCCCTGCAACTGGTCGAACAAGTCATCAATTCTCCGCAAAGGATACTTGTTCTTGATGGTCACCTTGTTTAGTTCGCGATAGTTGATACACAAAGGTAGTGAACCATCCTTCTTCCGCACAAACAGGACCGGTGCGCCCCAAGGCGAGGCGCTTGGTCGAACATACCCCGACTCAAGAAGCTCACTCAACTATTTCTTCAACTCGGACATCTCTGAAGGTGCCATGCGATACGACGCCTTCGAAATAGGAGCCGCGCCCGGCTCTAACTCTATAGTAAACTCGAACTCACGATCTGGTAGCAATCCCGGTAACTCGTCAGGAAATACATCAGGAAACTCACTAACGATTGGAATCGATGAAAGCTCGACTCCACCACTCTCCGCCTTCAAGGCGTAGCACCAATAACCAGTACACCCCTTTCGCAGGAGTCTCATCGCCTTCAAGGCGTTAATAACGAACTTATGGTTTCGCCTCTTTCGCCCGGCGAAAGAGTGCTCGGTGTCGTCTTCGGCTAGCATGGTGATAATCCTCGTGCGGTAGTTCATGATTGCACCATGCCGCTCAAGCCAATCATCCCCGAGAATCAAATCCTCACCCTCAATACCCACAACAATAAGATTAGAGGGCCAAGCCCTCTCACAAATAAGTACAGAACAGTCTCGAGCCTCCTGATCACCAACGATCCTATCACCGCTAGGAAGCTTAACGATGAAGGGCTCATAAGGCGTCAAACAGTCGAGACCCAAACGGCGCACACAATCCAGGGATATGAACGAATACGTAGCACCAGAATTGAAAGGCACACTGACAGAATGAGAAATAATATGAACGGTACCTGTCGCCACGGTAGCCGCTGGGTCCTCGGCTCTCCGCATCTCATAGACACGCGGGTGGGCTGAGCCGACACTGGAAGCTCCCCCCTTAGCGGGCTGGCCCCGACCTCTCCCTCGACTAGCACTTGGCGGAGATTGAGAAGCAAACGATCCTTGATTCACACTTGGTTCCCTAGGCGCTGGAATGGAAGCCCGAGCACCAAGGATTCTCTCCCTCTAAGCACAGAAAGCATCCTTGTGGCCCGGCTGGCCACACTGATTACACGTCAGTAAAGGGCTCAAATAAGTACGACTGACGTGGCCTGTATGACCACAATTGAAACACTTCACATCACGGAAAGGAGCACTAGTAGTTCCACGAGAACCCCCAGCGGAACGAGCTGGACCACCGCCGGCGGGGAAGTTAGCAGATTGGGATTTCTGCTGACCCCCACCCTTGTGGCCCAAAAAATTCCCAGTGGACTTCTGCTTCTTGCTCTCGCGGGCCGCCTCACTAGCTGTCACTAACATATCGTAAGCAAGGGCCCTACTCTGGTAATCCTTCAAGGTAGTGCAGACGAGCCCCAACATATAGTCCCGAATTGACAATTTCATCCGCCTGGAAAAATGGAAAATTTTGTCGCTCTCCTCGACAACTTGGGTCTTCACATAACCCAACTCTTTGTTAAAATTGGCAATAGCATGAGATACAGGGATATCCCGTGGTTGAGCATCATGGAAGGCATGCACTCGAGCCTGTCTGACCGGCCACGGGCAATATTCGGTCTCCATCAATTCCTGAAATTCGGCCCACGAAGCAACATGGTCTTTGGGCCCAACGGCCTCCCACCAATCCGTAACGTCCCCAGTGAGGAAGTACTGGGCAATAGGGACCTTACGGTCCTCGGGACAGTTGGTAGCAGTGAAGACTTTAGATATCTCCTTGATCCACCCTTCCCAGCCAATCGGGTCTGAAGCTCCCGAAAACTGAGGAGGATGCATCTTGATGACATCTTGGGGCCAACGGTCCGCGCCGCCCCAATTAGCATGGTCCTGATCCGGGTTCTGAACCGCCTGAGCTATCGCCGCCATTTGGTTCACCATTTGCTGCATAACGGCCGCAATACCAAGGTCGGCGCGCTCCTGAGAAGAAGCATGACTGTGACGGTCGCCGGTGCTGCCGGCTCCCGAAGACTGCGACGTGGCCGCCCCACCGGCTGCCCCACGTCCTCGGCCGCTTCCACGACAACGTCCACGACCACGGCCTCTTCCAGCATCCATACTGATGTTAAATAAGTAGTAAAAGCCATTACGATGGTGAGTACAAGAAGAAAAACAATCACAATCGGGAATCAAAGATGTGATACAAGGAAACAAGGAACAGAGTAAGGAAAAACTTACGGGCAATGGTAGTACCAGAATCATGGCAGCGTGATGATGATGTGCAAGACGACACATAACAAGACCCAATAAACCGACAAGCCTAGGTATCCATAAACCTAGAGCTCCGATACCATTTTCTGTAACACCCCCAAGATATTCGAGGTATATTACAATGCCGTGAATCCCTATATGGGACCCACCAGGCTGAACAAACATCCTACTCATCGACTCACAGAAACAACAGAATAACACCTCGTCATAAAGACGCTAAACAAAATAATCCACCCAGTTCAACCGGTCAAACATAACACCATCATCCGACACAAACATAATAAACAACAGTACAATCCAGACGAACAAGAACTCTTAGGTACTCGAGTACTTCTATTAGTTTAAATACCACAAAAGGTAAAAAGATAGAAGACAATAAGACACCACTCGTGCATAATCATCACGCACGACCATCAGCCGCATACTGGTCCAGTGCTCGCTCGTATCGATGAACCTGACCTGAAATTCATAAAACGAATTTCCCCAAAACAGGTCCCCAGAGGGGTTAGCAATTACGCTAGTACAAGTAACCAAATGAACAACTTACATCTTACACATATAGTCAATGCATGAAATCACGAAAACATAGTTCCAAAACACTCATTTCCGGAAATGCCATAATCAAATCACATTTGTAAAATGCACCACAATTAACCGTCGATCCACGTCTCTGTGGACCCCTACCGAGACCCCGTCGGATCTAACCCGTAGTGGTTAAAAGCAAGCTCGTCGATCCACGTCTCTGTGGACCCCTACCGATACCCCATCAGATCTAACCCGTAGTGAGCATACACACACACACCATTTCTCATACAATACTATTATGTCAAGAATGTAAGTTCATAAGGGTACTTGCCTCGATTAATAGTCGGTGACACGAACGGAAATGAAGGATCAAACACGACCGCGAGGAACCGGCGGAAATGAACCTAACGATTCGAATAACACAATCACAACCACTTCTAAATGATTACGGAAATGGAATACACCCGGAAACCCGCCTACTATTCATGTATATTCGAATAAAAATAACAACGAGGGTGGACCACAACCAAACCCTCCCGATTTCGCAAAACTATGAAAATACACCATGAATCCGTAGGAAAGCTAATGATATCAACAAGATTAATCATATTCATCATGAATCCACCAATAAATCGGAACGAATCGGACGAAAATCCCAAAACCTCCAATTTATCCAAAAGTAGGGTTCTAAGAGATTTTACCTTGGATTAGGATGAAAGATTCGTGTTGATGTTGTTATAATACACTAAGAACTCAAGGAAGATGTTGGATGAGATGATTGGAGGAAGAAATAGCCAAGAAAATCGCCCGGAATCGCCTTAGCCGCAGAGAGGAGGAAGAAATGAGAAAATACATTCATGTCGGTCAGCTCCCTGGTTTATATAGCCAGGGAGTGTTAGCGCGCGCTAATCCTCAAAGTTAGCGTGCGCTAACGAAACAAACTCCAGTCCAGTAGCCAGACTTCTGGCCGTTAGCATGCGTTACTCGAAATGTAGCGTACGCTAATAACCTCTCGGTAGCGCGCGCTATCGACCAATAGCGTACGCTACCTGGACACCGGCGGAGTCCAGAAGCAACTGTCAGTACACACCTGATCCGATTAGCGCGTGCTATAGGCCAAACGTAGCGTGCGCTAAAGTGTATCGGTAGCGCATGCTATTTATCAATAGCGTGCACTACTTGGGCATCAGTCGAGTCCAGTAGCAAACTGTCCAGTACTGGACACTCACGCTAGCGCACGATACTGGGCAACTCAGCGTGCGCTAGCCCCCGACATTAGCGTGTGCTAGACTACGTAGCGTACGCTAATCTGCCAGTCCAGAGGGCTGGAATCAGCACTGCCACTCCCAGGGCTTGCTCTCTAGCACGCGCTACGAAGCAGCCGTAGCGTGCGCTACTAAGGGCCCCTTAGCGTGCGCTATGCAGCAAACATAGCGTGCGCTAGGTACGAAATATAATCAGTTCAAAACACTGGAATATGAATGAAACATCAAACGGAACATCTCAAAACGCGTCATAACATAGAATGGATCCACGGCAACCCCAAAACGGTGGTTTCGCACAACAATTACGAGAATCAGATCAATACATGACTGAAAAGATACGCTGAAAGATACACGGGGGCCACTACAACCGAGAAATACACCGAAAATGAAAATACAAGGGAAAGAAAAATGCGGATATTACAATCCTACAGTCTCTTCTTGATTCCTTCTTACAGTTTGTTATGAATTTCAACTGCAATGAGATTGCTTGCAACTTAGCAGGATTGATGAACAAACTGGTGACCGCTCAGTCTCAGATGAAGACTCCACGGACGAAGAAGTCTGCCCTTGTGATTTCTTCTGGACCTCGGAGGTCTAATAATAAGAAGAAAAAGACTAAGAAGCAGACGGGACCGCAAATCAAGGACCTTAAGGGTAAGGGCAAGGCCCCGATGGTTCCCAAGAGCAAGAAGAAGAAGGACGCATGTCTCAAATGCGGTGAGCTGGGACACTGGACTAGAGACTGTCTGATTATTCAGGACGCTTCAGGTATAGAGCTTTTAGTTTTGCAAACAAATTATTCTGCTACTGTATTTTCTACTTCTTAGATACAGGATTCAGGTGTTAATTCTCACATTTGTACCGTGAATTAGGATCTGGAACAATGTAGGAAACTTGGAGCTGGGGAAGTGGTGATTACTGTCGGAAGCGGGCATAGTGTCGAAGCAAATGACATAGGATCACTTCTTTTGGATTTGGAATTCGTCTTTGTTTTAACTTTAGATGATGTACTTGTTTTGCCCAAGGGGCATAAAAATATTGTATCTATTCTGGTCATGGATCGGAAAGGCTTTTCATTTTTCATTGGTGATGGTTCCTGCAAAATTTATTTTAGAAATAAACTAGTAGGCACTGCTACATTGTTAAATGGATTGTATCATCTTAACCTAAGTAATAAAGTCGTTCTAATACTATGACTAGGAAGCGTGGTGGGGATGAAACTAATCAAGTTTTAAAATGGCATATTAGACTTGGTCATGTTGGTCAGACCAAGGTTTACAAAATGGAAAAAGATGGACTTATGGGTCCATTGGGATCGTATCCCTTTTCAACTTGTGAATCTTGCCTTAAAGGCAAAATGACTAAGTCCCCATCGACAGGAAATTTTGAAAGAGCTGCTGATAAACTTGGATTAGTCCATACCGACGTATGTAGTGCTTTGGAAGCATCACAAGATGGATATCAGTATTTCATTACGTTTACAGATGATTATACTAGGTATGGTTATGTATACTTAATGAAACACAAATCCGAGGGCTTTGAGAAATTCTAGGAATTTAAGGCCTTAGTCGAAAAAAACACTGGAAATCATATCAAAGCACTTCGGTCGGACCGAGGTGGCGAGTATATGAGTATGGAGTTTGACGAGTTCCTAAAGGAACATGGAATAGTATCACAACTAACACCTCCAAGAACTCCTCAGTTAAATGGTGTGTCAGAAAGAAGGAACCGAACCTTGTTGTCCATTCTATGCTAGGCTATATTGACTTACCAATTTACCTGTGGGGGTATGCACTCATGATTGCTGCTTATATCTTGAACAGGTGTTCTTCCAAATCCGTTCCTACAACTCCACATGAGATGTGGGAGGGCAGGAAACCAAGTCTTAATCACATTAGGATTTGGGGATGTCCCGCCTATGTCAAGAAGACTAAGGTGGATAAATTGGAAGCTAGGTCCGTGAAGGGACGTTTCATTGGATTCCCATCTGGGACGATGGCTTATCTATTCTACATGCCCGAAGATTGAAAGATCATTGTTGCTTTGAAAGCACACTTCCTGGAAGATGAGTTTATTAAGGAAGGCGGAGCAGGTAGAAGTATTTCTTTGGAAGATTACAATGAAACTCCTCAGGAGACACCTGTACAACAAGTTGGAACTGAACCTTCTGAAACACAAGTAAAACCACCTCGTAGGTCTAGTAGGGTGGCTCATTTACCTGAGAGGTATGGGCTTGTGCACTTGGAGGAGCTGGGTCTCCATGAGGTTCCAGGTGATAGCCAAGATACCGACCCAACGACCTATGACCAAGCGATGGTGGATGTAGACTCCGCAAAATGACGTGAATCTATGGAAGCTGAGATAGACTCGATGCATGTCAATCAGGTCTGGACTCTAGTAGACCGCCCCAAGGGCATAGTGCCTATTGGGAACAAGTGGATCTACAAGAGAAAGACTGATGGAGATGGCAAGATTGACGCCTATAAGTCCAGGCTTGTGGCAAAGGGTTATACCCAGAAAGAAGGGATCGATTATCACGATACCTTCTCGCCCGTAGCTATGATCAAGTCTATTCGCATGATGCTTGCTATAGCTGCCTACCACGATTATGAGATATGGAAAATGGACGTAAAGACGGCTTTCCTAAATGGATTCCTCGAGAAAGAAATCTATATAGAGCAGGCTAAAGACTTTTTGTCCGAGGTCGATATTTAGAAAGTGTGCAAACTTCAGCATTCCATTTATGGACTGAAGCAAGCTTCGCATGGTTGGAACCTTCGTTTTGACGAGGCAATCAAAGAGTTTGATTTTGTGCAAAATGAAGAGGAACCTTGTGTATACAAGATGGTTAGTGGGAGCAAGATCGCATTCTTAGTACTATATGTAGATGACATTCTACTAATAGGAAATGATGTGGGAATGCTCTGTTCTATGAAAGCATGGCTTTCGAGTAATTTCTCCATGAAAGACTTGGGAAAAGCGACCTATATTATTGGTATTCGGCTCTACCGGGATGGAGCGAAAAGAATGATAGGTCTTTCCCAAGCCCTCTATATTGATAAAATCTTAAAGCGATTTAAGATGGATGATTCTAAAAGAGGGTTCCTACTGATGCGACATGGAATAAAACTCTCCTTGAAGATATGTCCTCAAAGTGAGGAATAACGAAACGAAATGAGTAATATACCTTATGCGTCGGTCGTGGGTAGCCTTATATATACAATGTTGTGTACGAGACCTGACATTGCGTACGCTGTGAGCGTGGTAAGTAGGTTTCACACAAACCCAGGCAAGGAACATTGGACTACCGTAAAGAACGTTCTCAAGTACTTAAGAAGGACTAGATATCTGGTTCTAATGTATGGAGGTAGAGAACTTGATGTGATGGGCTTCACTGATTCAGGCTTCCAAGGATAGAAAGACGATTCAATATCTACTTCTGGCTACATATTTACTCTTAATGGAGGAGTAGTATCTTGGCGTAGCGCCAAGCAAAGCGCGACTGCTGATTCCACCAGTCAGGCTGAGTATCAAGCAGCCTCAGAGGCTTCTAAGGAAGGGTTCTGGATTAAGAAGTTTCTGGGAGAACTTCAAGTGATACCATGTACTGAGCTGCCTATTCCACTTTTCTGCGACAACGACGAAGCTGTAGCATAGGCCAAGGAGCCGAGGTTTCACAATAGTACCAGACACATTGAGAGGGAGTATCAACTCGTGAGAGAATTTGTTTGCAAGAGATACATTGTGTTGCATAGAGTAGACTCAGCCGACAACATCGCTGATCCACTGACCAAGCCACTTTCTCAGATTAGCTTGGAGCGTCATCTGGAGAACATGGGTATTAGATACCATAGTGTGTGGCATTGAGTACAAGTGGATGATTGTTAGGAGTATGCTCTCGAATGCCACTCAGAGGATGTTGAGTGAGGGCATTGTACTTGTTATTATGTAAATCATTATCATAAGGCAATTGTATGTTTCTTTATTTACTGGTAGTCACTGGTATTCCTAACTCGTAAATATATATATATATATATATATATATATATATATATATATATATATATATATATATATATATAAACTAGTCCGTGTATTTGAGAGCAAAACATTCTACTCCTTATTAGATAAGGGGATTGGCACTCGAAATGTTTATGGCTCAAATACTTAATCATTCGCAAGTCGATAAAACTTGACTTGGCGTTAAGTTTATGTGAAGACTTGTATGACATGTTCTTTGACATGGAGAGTGCCTGTCGAATACTAATGGTTAGTGGGAGCACACGTTATAGGTATGCTAATTGGATTAGTATACGCGAACCGACTCATCCTCGATTCGTCACACGGATTTCACTCCGGGACAATCAATGACGGAGTCGAAAGGTTGTGATAGGTATTCGTGAACCTTCGACTTGAGGATTTAGTAGGGATATGCTTGTGACGTTAAGATTTTCATTAGAGTAGTTTGACCCAGAAAACCGGAAGGTGGGGGTCAACCTCGACGTGCAAGTAGCAGGTCCTACTGAATACCAAGATAGAATTCTTTCTCCTGTTAGTGAACGGGTTATATGTCCTATGCGGTTATTAGCGGATGAGATCATAAGCCTTTGGCCAAAGTATTGGAGATAGTTGTATTGGATACACGAGAGCTCGATGATATCCATTTGCATTAACTCATGCATAGCGTTAAGTACAGATAGGGTTTGACTGACCGTGACCCTATAACTTGATCGGGACATGTAAAAGAAGGGTTTAGACGTATACTGGTACCACGACAGAATGGTTTTTGAATGATCCTAATCATTCGTTCTCAGTTGGGGTACAGTGTAGGCCGCCAGGCTCGCTAGGTGGTGTTACTACTCTTTGCTTCCTCCCATTGCTAACTAAGACGGACCTACCGAGTCGCGCAATAGGATTGACGACAGAATGAATCGAGCTTATTCTATCTTTATAAATATTAGATATTGGATATCAAATTTATTGGACATTGGATGTCTAATTTATTTTGGGACATTGGATGTCTAAATTAATTTATTGGATAAATTAATTTACGGCCTAATGAATTAAATAAATTACTGGGTAATTTAATTCATGAATATAATTATTTCTTGGAGAAATTAATTATGTCATTTTGTATTTGATATGATTAATTAATTGATATAAATACATCGGAAGGAAATGGAGTTTATTTGTTTGGACTCGAGAGAGTCCAAAACGAACCGAACTCTTTCGTTCCTTCTAGATGGCCGCCCATTTCCTCACATATTTCCCTTAGTCCTTGTCTCCACATTAATCGGTGGATGACATAAGGTATCATGGGGACAACATCTAATAATATATTATTATTGGTGATTTTGTCTAAAGTGTGGTGGAATAAATGTGAAGACTCTCATTTTTGGTGTAGAAAAAAAAAATTCCTCACGGCACATTGAGAGAGAGAAAGAGATATAAGTTCTTCTTCCTCGTCTTCATCTTATTCACATTCATCTTGAGTTTTTCTTGGAGAAAAATCGAGAGATTAATTGAGAGATATAGAATAACCACTTGGAGTGTTGTGATCTTAATTTACAAGCTCCTACAACCTTGCTCTAGCCGTATCCTTGGAAGATAGCAGGGTGTTTCATTCCGATAGTTTCTCCGGTGCGTGGCAAGTAGAGACGCGGTACTTTCGGAATTGGATCATCCAAGAGTTTGACGAATAGGATTCATGGGAAGAGCAACTAAAGCTTAGGAAATCGTCTTCAAGTAGTGCACCATTTAATCAACGGACAATGAGGGTATGATTTCTAATCTTCTTTCGTTTCGTTTTATATTCGTATATATGTAGCTTGATCGATCATCATAGGGATTCACATCGAATTAGATTCGTATTATTGCTTATGAGGCGCCTTCGTTTTAGGCACCGAATCCCAACAATATGACTACATTAGAGGCCCACTGCGAAGTTGGATTTGACAATTTATTTGGGCTCTACCCGAACCGCACATGTTCAATGTGTGAACCTTCTCACTGTATAACCTTCTCTTCTCGTTTCCCAAATCTGCATGCACATATTCACAATTCATGGCTTGTCTTCTCAGGTGAGATTGGAGTGACTGAACTGAGATCGAGCTCGCATAATGCTCGAAAAGTGTGGCATTCGAGCTCTAGCTCGTTAGATAAAAGCTCGTTTACTATTCAATAAGCAAATGAGCAAAACTAAAACTGAAAACAAAAAGAAAGCAAATTGAGACCCGTGGAGACGAGCAGCGGCAACTGTTGGAGCAAGATTATCGGTATCGCCATTTTGAAAAAGAGTTATCAAACTCTTTCGCATCGTGGAAGCAATTTAAAGTGCAGAAAGATAAACGACACAAAACTTATAGAGGTTCGGCCAAACGTGCCTACGTCCTCTCTCCATATCTTTTTCTATAGGCTAAAGATCAACCTATGTACCTCTCTTCTACCTGTCGAGGGATTATCGTTACAATCTCGTCTTCTATCGGTCCGAGATAAACCGTAACACACTTGTCTTTTTATCGGTCTAAGTTAAACCATTTTCCTTTTCTATCGAGCAAGGAATCAACCTATCTAGATTTCCATGGGTACTAGACAAACCTCACGTGGATATAAATTGCGATTCTAATAATGCCGGATCCTTGATCCTAATAACACCGAATCAAACCTTATCCTTTCTTTTTCTTCTCGTGTATGTTTTCATGATTAACACTCAAACACTTATCAAATAAGATCAATTACAACAACGATAGTGTGTACAATGATCTCAGATGTGTATCTGATATTCTCAGAGTTGTTTTAGGTTCAATAGCATAGGAATGGTATTTATAGGCATTTTCCTCCAACTAGCTATTACTGTCAGTCTCACTTATCATGCGCTAAGTCTTCTTGTTTAGCGTGCGCTATTGCTATTTTATGTACGTTAATGTTGCATGGTTATGTACGTTACCTGCTCTTATCTTCAGTCCAGTAGCTTCTTATACTTTAAGTTAGTGTGCGCTAGTATCTTCTTGTAGCGTGCGCTAATATCAAGTCATTGCTTGAGTCATATATCCATTTGTATATTTTGACTTCTCCTCCGAATCTTCCAACGTTCATTTGTTTGAATTCAAATGTTCTTTAGCGTGCGCTAGATATCATTCATAGCACGCGCTATGTCTATGTCAGTGCATACGTCATTCCGTGTTGAAAGTCTTTACAACGGTCACATTCTGTAACACCCCCAGATCCGACCGGGAATATTACAGCGCCGTGGACCCCAAGATGGAACCCACAAGGCTGAAGGAAATTTTCACAAACATTTACAGACGCCCAAGAGGCTAACGACGGTATTATCTATTAAAAACATTCGAAGATTTATAAAACTCGTTTATCAAATCGTCATAAAAACTCATTTGAAACCACAAGGCCCAAAATGCCAAAACTCAACAGTTTAAAAAACATACGTTAAGCTATCGCTTACACGTACCGACAGAATAGATTTAGAAAATGATTGCCAAAGTAACCTAAGTTACCGGATACCAAAAAGGCCATTTAAAAATACTCACGCATCGGATAAAGACAAACAATTAAAATACTCTAGCAGCGGAATACAACAACTGATCAGAAACTCAAAACACAAATACATGCCCTTGCTAGTATCCTCCGGGAAGTTCATCTCTCCACGACCGCTACAAGCTTGACAATCCAAGAACCTAAAAAGAAAGCCCACGACGGGGTCAACCATAATATCCAACAATGATAACCATCACATCTCGTCAATAATTACATATCAATGGAAATACTAAGTAAGAATACGACCAATGTAATCTTACCGTCGTAACTTTACGAGAATCCACGATTCGTATCCTTAACAACACATTAAAATAATACCGAAATATATGTACGTTATCTCAACAATACTCAAGGTTCTCAAACATTATCATAACTCGCGATACGGAAATTATACCAACTCTGGCCAATTCAATCCATCGGATAACATCGACAATTCCAATACGATAATCGATTGTCCATCAAAGACAAGTACCAAGGAAATACGGAACATACCTCAAGATACGAAATACCATGACAATCACGTCAGTCTAATCCGAGATCAGATCAACAAAACATACGGACATGGTCCTAACACAAGACCTACAAATGCATACTCATATGACAACGTCAATATGATCACAACAATAACGACAATGTATACTTATGGCAAACCCATAATATACATATGCACAACAACAATACATGGCAATCCGATGATCCAGCGTTCACTGCCTAGATCCCCCGATGATCCCGTCAGACCAACCCGAGGTGTAAAACCCGTCCTTTGATCCAACGCACGCTAGCATAGATCCCCCGATGATCCCGTCGGACCAACCCGAGGTGGACATACAACAACAATGCACAAATGCATATAACAATGATACACAATGCATGACAACAACAATACACGCATGTATCACAACATGATCGACATGAAATGACAAAAATGATTCGGGTACTTGTCCCGAGTCCTTCGAGAGCAATCTCGATGTCCAGACCATCACGAACTATTATTCTGAATATTCGACGATCCAAAATGTCACGGATGGTAAATAATTTATGCCTTTGTCTATACCATGATGTATCCTCGATACCAAGTATGCCAACAAGAATGTAAATCATATGCATTATGATTTAATTTCCCAAAACTCAAATACAACCTATAATCTCAAATCTCCTGTGATTACGATTTATAAACATTGCTATACGAATTATAAATGAATGAAACTGAAACCATTCATTAAATATTATAAACTGAGCAAGTAATAACTTGCCTTGATACCAATGAAGCCGTTACCAATTCCTTGTCGTCGTCTACATGTCCCTCGGCCCTGATCAAAGCAATCTACGAACATTCTTGAATACGACCGCAAAGCATGGTTCTAAACATCGATCAATAATCTCAACCTATTACAATAATCGATTTAACATACATTCGATAACAGTCAACAATCGATATAACTAATCCACAAACCCAATGATTCCAAAATATCTCGATTAAACACAAGCCCGAACAATCTAACTCAAACAATTACGAATTCATTCCCATGATTCCACAAAGCCCACATATCGATTCGATAAGACGAGTATACAAACTTAACCGAAATATTCCAATCAATTTCTCTTTCAAAACTTCAATCAAACAACTTGAAGGCGGAATTCAAAGGTATATTCGAATCATCAATCAACAAACACCAACCACATCAAGAACACGAAGGACATAATCACAAATATATATCCTTCAACATTACATGGTTCTAGCCATCGATACGAACTAAACCACCAAAATATATCAAGAATCTCAAACATCCCAAAATATTAGAGTTCAAGCCAATTACCTTCAATCCGGTGAAAGAATCAATAATGATGTTATAATCCTTGTTCCAAGCTTTCCTAGATGTTATCACTTGATAAACCAACTCAAAAGTTGAGGTTTAGGGGTTAAAAACTGAGTTTGGGTGATTTGGGACGAAAGGGGATTGTGTAGGATGGGTTGGGAAATGAAATTCCCGACTGCTTTACGTTTTTATACGCCCAGGCATGTTAGCGTACGCTAACTTCATCAATAGCGTGCGCTACCTGTTCCCAGAATACAGACAGTATAGTTTTTGCCATTTTGAGCATAACTCACTCATTCGGACTCCGATTAACTCACCGTTTGAACCACTAGAAAGCTAACTCGGTGCTCTATTATACTGTTATGTTTCAGAATTTTTGGAGTTTTCAAGAATCGGTGGTGATTTTCCAAAGTCAAACCTTATACACATTACTTTCCAAACAAGTGTCCAAATCTTATTTCCACTAACATTTCAACATATAGTATTCTTAATCATATCATATACACCAAGAATCATAATCACTTGTATGTTCATCATCATACGAAGTAAACAATAACAACAACATTAAAAACCCGAAATGAAGGGAGATATTAACCAACATATCTCTTGAAGAAAAACAACACCGTTCAAAACCACACGAATCATATCAATATCCGCATATCAACCATATTATCAACATAACTCAGTAATCCATCTCATAACCATACTCATCAACTCATAAACATGACGATCATCAACTCAAGAACATCATATACAATCCAAAATGAAATCCCAAAGTGGAGAGTAATTACCTCTTTGAAGGAATGGATTGAATCCCAAGGTTGAATCCGTTTTCAATCACTTCCAAGCTTCAAATGTTGTTAGGAATGATCAACTCAAGTGTTTGGAACCTCAACTTCTCTCTAAGACCTCTCTCTATCGGTTCACATGAAGAAATAGACGGAAATGACGAATAATGGCCAACTGCACTTATATATATACTGTACATTATTAACGTACGCTAACAATTTCATTTAACGTACGTTACACACTTAGCGTGCGCTAACTGTCTTTGTTAGCGTGCGCTATCGAAGTCCAGTGGCAACTGTCTTACTGCATGAAGTGATTTACGTATGCAATGCCCATGCAATAGCGTACGTAAATGCCTCTATTTAGTGTACGCAAGTGTCCTACCTTAGCGTGCGCTACTCATAGTTGACTCGTTTGTCTGTATGCTTCCGAAGACAGGTCCACACGCCGAAAGTGCTGATGAGGATAAGATTCCTTTTTGTCCGATATACAGTTAGCGTGCGCTAATCAACATGCATTAGCGTGCGCTATCACTACATTACAACATCCGTTGACTTATCAGAACGTGCGTCGAAAATGGCCTGGTCCACACGCAGATTCCTTCCGATCTGACTGCATTAGCGTGCGTTATCTTATATCCGTAGCGTGCGCTAAACCTGCACGATAGCGTGCGCTACTCATGATTATTAGCGTGTGCTAATAATATTACACTTAGCCATTTTCAGCTATTCTTGTCTAACGTCTCAACATACAGAATACGGACATACGGCATACTGAATACATATACTTCTTACATCCAATTATCGACCAAGTACGATAATTATACAAATACAGATGTCTCGGTCCTTCAATTATTTTACCCATACTATACAGATTCCACGCTGTACAACATAACTCGGATAAAATAATATTAAACAACAGTAGTAGAAATTCCGGATATTACATACTACACCAATTAAAATAAGTTTCGTCCTCGAAACTTGCAATCCGTCATAAAAACAAATAAACCGTTCAACCAAAATATCCCAAAATAATCACGACAATGATTAATCATCATTATTACCGGATAACCAAAATAGCATACTTACATATGCACCAAGTCGACGATCTCCTGAGATACTAGCAAGTGACTTCACTGAAAAGCCTCAACACGCTTACAATAACACTTCCATAAGTCCCAACCAGATATATTATCGTCAGATGAAATAATCTATCCGTGTCATATCTTGTCTGCCTGATCGCACAATCAAATCCCAATCCGGATACAAATCAATAATACACGATACAACTGTGAAACAACTGTCCAAAACAATGACAACAGACCCCGAAATATCGACATAACGTCCGAACGCTCATACGATCGTTAACGATGATCAATCAACAAATTAGCCAAGAATATCATCGACATGATAAACTCTAATTCGACCATCCAAAGGTCAAAACACACTTTGAGAATACTTTCACACCGTAAGCTCCAACATGGTCAACACAGAACCACGGAAACAGATATACGAAAGAATAACATTCTCAAAATGACACATCAATCACGTACAGTAAATCTCAATAAACATACCCGACTGGCGAACATATCCAATCCTATATGGAGTGGGAACGACCACTCAATATTCAAAGCAACCAGCATGGGGTCACCATCTCCAATGTCTCAGTTTCACAAAACCCACAGTTCCAAAATTACATCCTGTGCATGAATTCTACATCCTGTAGCATATTCTTCTTATCCGATCAATCGACCGATCATCCCTAGATAACCAACTACCATACTGAAGTTCGAATCTTTATTCATCGTACCGTACTGATGCCTTATCCAGTTTGTGAGTCACACTCATAACTCCATCATGATATGCATTATGCACTAAATGCATATTTATATCGATCATATTTTCAAAACCAGTTTGAAATCATATAGTCTCGTCAAAAGACAAATTTCCGAAAGTTCTTTCAAAAATTTCAAAACTCAAAACATAAATTTTCGTAAGTCCACGAAATCAATTTTCGAAAAAATTAAATCGGCTCGCTGGTGCCAAGTATTCGATAACAGTTTCCTTCGATTCTACACGATTTCGAAGTTTCAATTGAAAACTATGCAAATGCTGGACTACATCCATATTACTGTATACAAATTCGGTTCGCTATTCCATCGGAAAAACACACGATAAAGTTCCGAAATTTTCAATATATAAACTCCGGCTAAAAACTCCTTTTCCACATAGGACTCGCAACGTCAATCATTTTCCATCCTGGATCACCTCAATTATGCTATGACAATGCATTGAAACAAATCAACATAGCGAAAGACTTCCCGAGAAGTTTCTTTTGAACAAGTAATCCAGAACCCCGAAAGGCAGGAACGACATAGATAAACGATTGATAAAGTGTTTTACAAGTCTCGGGAGTTTTTAAGAAAAAGAAAAGTCTTTTGAAATATTAGGGTCTCAGCCCGTATCTCGTTCCGCATTACAAGAAGTTTAAAAAGTAGGAAACTCTTTTTCGGACCCCAAGTCCTGAGTTATAAAATAATTTCAAAAATCTATTGGGTCTCGGCCCAAGAATCATTTACGGTAAAACATCCGTAAAACATTCATTTTGAAAGTATCATTTTAAAATGCTCAAAAACAGTTCATATATCTCAAAATGAACTAACATGACTACATGTTCTCCTGAACAATCCACAATATTTCTCCCAAATGCACAGCTCCGTTCCAAAACTTAATCGACATATTGATTTCCAAAATCATAATTTCTCAAGATCATCAATCCTATCCCAACTCTGTCATCTTATAATGTAACGCATAATATCTTTCTGAACCTCAGAACATATCAACTTAGAACGGCAATAAACCTTAATGCAATTCAAAAATCCAATACTTACAGATCGTGAAGCCGACGATTTCCCGTGATACTGGCACATGTCTCGACTCAAGAAAATACTCGACACAGATATTTTCAAAACACACATTTTGCAAACTCAGTTCAACTCGAGAAAACAACACAGATCTATCTGAAGAAACACGTTAATACCATTTGAAAAAGATACAACAATCCCAGTACCACACTGGTAAATCACATAACGCACAAGCCCGAGTGAACAACAAAAACCCAGAGCTCAAACACTTCTCAACCGACAACTCGAATGACACGACAAAAGCACGACCCAACTCGACCCGACTGCCTAGGTTTTCACAACCTAAGCTCCGATACCATATTCTGTAACACCCCCAGATCCGACCGGGAATATTACAGCGTCGTGGGCCCCGAGATGGAACCCACAAGGCTGAAGTAAATTTTCGCAAACATTTACAGACGCCCAAGAGGCTAACGACGGTATTATCTATTAAAAACATTCGAAGATTTATAAAACTCGTTTATCAAATCGTCATAAAAACTCATTTGAAACCACAAGGCCCAAAATGCCAAAACTCAACAGTTTAAAAAACATACGTTAAGCTATCGCTTACACGTACCGACAGAATAGATTTAGAAAATGATTGCCAAAGTAACCTAAGTTACCGGATACCAAAAAGGCCATTTAAAAATACTCACGCAGCGGATAAAGACAAACAATTAAAATACTCTAGCAGCGGAATACAATAACTGATCAGAAACTCAAAACACAAATACATGCCCTTGCCAGTATCCTCCGGGAAGTTCATCTCTCCACGACCGCTACAAGCTTGACAATCCAAGAACCTAAAAATAAAGCCCACGACGGGGTCAGCCATAATATCCAACAATGATAACCATCACATCTCTTCAATAATTACATATCAATGGAAATACTAAGTAAGAATACGACCAATCTAATCTTACCGTCGTAACTTTACGAGAATCTACGATTCGTATCCTTAACAACACATTAAAATAATACCGAAATATCTTTACGGTATCTCAACAATACTCAAGGTTTTCAAAACATTATCATAACTCGCGATACGGAAATTATACCAACTCTGGCCAATTCAATCCATCGGATAACATCGACAATTCGAATACGATAATCGATTGTCCATCAAAGACAAGTACCAAGGAAATACGGAACATACCTCAAGATACGAAATACCATGACAATCACGTCAGTCTAATCCGAGATCAGATCAACATAACATACGGACATGGTCCTAACACAAGACCTACAAATGCATACTCATATGACAACGTCAATATGATCACAACAATAACGACAATGTATACATATGGCAAACCCATAATATATATATGCACAACAACAATACATGGCAATCCGATGATCCAGCGTTCACTTCCTAGATCCCCCGATGATCCCGTCAGACCAACCCGAGGTGGAAAACCTGTCCTTTGATCCAGCGCACGCTAGCATAGATCCCCCGATGATCCCGTCAGACCAACCCAAGGTGGACATACAACAACAATGCACAAATGCATATAACAATGATACACAATGCATGACAACAACAATACACGCATGTATCACAAGATGATCGACATGAAATGACAAAAATGATTAGGGTACTTGTCCCGAGTCCTTCGAGAGCAATCTCGATGTCCAGACCATCACGAACTATTATTCTGAATATTCGACGATCCAAAATGTCACAGATGGTAAATAATTCACGCCTTTGTCTATACCATGATGTATCCTCGATACCAAGTATGCCAACAAGAATGTAAATCATATACATTATGATTTAATTTCCCAAAATTCATATACAACCTATAATCTCAAATCTCCTGTGATTACGATTTATAAACATTGCTATACGAATTATAAATGAATGAAACTGAAACCATTCATTAAATATTATAAACTGAGCAAGTAATAACTTGCCTTGATACCAGTGAAGTCGTTACCAATTCCTTGTCGTCGTCTACATGTCCCTCGGCCCTGATCAAAGCAATCTACGAACATTCTTGAATACGACCGCAAAGCATGGTTCTAAACATCGATCAATAATCTCAACCTATTACAATAATCGATTTAACATACATTCGATAACAGTCAACAATCGATATAACTAATCCACAAACCCAATGATTCCAAAATATCTCGATTAAACACAAGCCCGAACAATCTAACTCAAACAATTACGAATTCATTCCCATGATTCCACAAAGCCCACATATCGATTCGATAAGACGAGTATACAAACTTAACCGAAATATTCCAATCAATTTCTCTTTCAAACTTCAATCAAACAACTTGAAGGCGGAATTCAAAGGTATATTCGAATCATCAATCAACAAACACCAACCACATCAAGAACACGAAGAACATAATCACAAACATATATATCCTTCAACATTACATGGTTCTAGCCATCGATACGAACTAAACCACCAAAATATATCAAGAATCTCAAACATCCCAAAATATTAGAGTTCAAGTCAATTACCTTCAATCCGGCGAAAGAATCAATAATGATGTTATAATCCTTGTTCCAAGCTTTCCTAGATGTTATCACTTGATAAACCAACTCAAAAGCTGAGGTTTAGGGGTTAAAAACCGAGTTTGGGTGATTTGGGACGAAAGGGGATCGTGTAGGATGGGTTGGGAAATGAAATTCCCGACTGCTTTACGTTTTTATACGCCCAGGCATGTTAGCGTACGCTAACTTCATCAATAGCGTGCGCTACCTGTTCCCAGAATACAGACAGTATAGTTTTTGCCATTTTGAGCATAACTCACTCATTCGGACTCCGATTAACTCACCGTTTGAACCACTAGAAAGCTAACTCGATTCTCTATTATGCTGTTATGTTTCAGAATTTTTGGAGTTTTAAAGAATCGGTGGTGATTTTCCAAAGTCGAACCTTATACACATTACTTTCCAAACAAGTGTCCAAATCTTATTTCCACTAACATTTCAACATATAGTATTCTTAATCATATCATATACACCAAGAATCATAATCACTTGCATGTTCATCATCATACGAAGTAAACAATAACAACAACATTAAAAACCCGAAATGAAGGGAGATATTAACCAACATATCTCTTGAAGAAAAACAACACCGTTCAAAACCACACGAATCATATCAATATCCGCATATCAACCATATTATCAACATAACTCAGTAATCCATCTCATAACCATACTCATCAACTCATAAACATGACGATCATCAACTCAAGAACATCATATACAATCCAAAATGAAATCCCAAAGTGGAGAGTAATTACCTCTTTGAAGGAATTGATTGAATCCCAAGGTTGAATCCGTTTTCAATCACTTCCAAGCTTCAAATGTTGTTAGGAATGATCAACTCAAGTGTTTGGAACCTCAACTTCTCTCTAAGACCTCTCTCTATCGGTTCACATGAAGAAATGGACGGAAATGACGAATAATGGCCAACTGTACTTATATATATACTGTACATTATTAACGTACGCTAACATCTTCAGTTAACGTACGTTACACACTTAGCGTGCGCTAACTGTCTTTGTTAGCGTGCGCTATCGAATTCCAGTGGCAACTGTCTTACTGCATGAAGTGATTTACGTATGCAATGCCCATGCAATAGCGTACGTAAATGCCTCTATTTAGCGTACGCAAGTGTCCTACCTTAGCGTGCGCTACTCATAGTTGACTCGTTTGTCTGTATGCTTCCGAAGACAGGTCCACACGCCGAAAGTGCTGACGAGGATAAGATTCCTTTTTGTCCGATATACAGTTAGCGTGCGCTAATCAACATGCATTAGCGTGCGCTATCACTACATTACAACATCCGTTGACTTATCAGAACGTGCGTCGAAAGTGGCTTGGTCCACACGCAGATTCCTTCCGATCTGACTGCATTAGCGTGCGTTATCTTATATCCGTAGCGTGCGCTAAACCTGCACGATAGCGTGCGCTACTCATGATTATTAGCGTGCGCTAATAATATTACACTTAGCCATTTTCAGCTATTCTTGTCCAACGTCTCAACATACAGAATACGGACATACGGCATACTGAATACATATACTTCTTACATCCAATTGTCGACCAAGTACGATAATTATACAAATACAGATGTCTCGGTCCTTCAATTATTTTACCCATACTATACAGATTCCACGCTGTACAACATAACTCGGATAAAATAATATTAAACAACAGTAGTAGAAATTCCGGATATTACACATTCTGCGATAGCGTGCGTTAGCCTTCACCTATAGCGAGCGCTATCTTCATCTTGTAGCATGCGCTAGCCTTGATCTCTAGCGTGCGCTAGCTTTGCAGTCCAGTTTGAATGACTTCGACTTCTTCGTTGTTTTGTTTTGCTTCCTTGTTGTTTTTCTTTGTTTAACAACTAATCATCAAAACTCGATAATGAATATTTGAATAAAATATTCCAACAATCTCCCCTTTTTTGATGATTACAAAACAACACTCTTCAATGGGATAAATCTGCAAAATATAAAAATATATATACAGATCAAAGTTTTCAGATTTGTCCATTTTGTTTGTAATACCCTCGCCTTTAATATTGTATTTCATGATTTAAGTTAAGTATTTTCGCACCATATCTGTGATGTTGTAGCAAGTACCGACGAATTATGTTAAATTGGATTCATGGTCATTCATACTATATTAGTTGTTGGGTGATATTGCGAGAATTCCATTTATGATTGTTATAGTACTTAACGTACGTTAACATGTATTCTTAACGTACGCTATGTAGGCCGCCTTACGTACGTAATATCGATGCGTTAACGTACGTAATGCGGAAGATCCTCCAGCAATCCGCCTTTCGGCGGGTGGGGTCGAGCAAGGGTAGGTGGTCGGGAGTCGATCGCGACAGCCAAGTCAACGTCTATTACGTACGTAATAGCTGCCAGGTTACGTACGTAACGAACTGCGTGTTTTTAGATAGGGAGATTTGATGAAATTGGTTACGTACGTAATGATCATGAGATTACGTACGTAAAGGCTATAACGTACGTTAACCACGTTCGTTAACGTACGTAATGTCAAGTTCAGATTATAAATGTATGACTTGCCATTCACTTCCTACTCGACCTCTTTCAATCTCCCAACTTAGGAACGATTCCTTTCCCTTCCAACTTCATTTCTAAGCCTTCCTAACTTGTGTTGGAGCTTCAACACTTGATTGGTGACTTGGAGAGCTAGAGATTGAAGTGTATTCCTTGGAGTGTTGGTGTTGTTCTTCATTTTAAGGTTGGTCTTTCTTTAACTCATATCAATTCCTTGCTTATGATGATGTTAGTAGATAAATACTTCACATAATGTTAGTTTAAACTAGTGTAAACATGATAAGTTAATTGAATCATACTCAAACCAAGTGAAGATTAACTTTGAAGGTATTAGTGTTACTTCTTGATGTTAATAACTTCATAATGTGATTGTGTTGATAATGATATACATAAAACCTGAGGTATAGCATGATAATCGGAAGTTGATTTTAGTCTCAACACTAGGAACATGTTAGGGATGATATCCTTAATGATTAAAAGTAAGAAATGTTAAATTGGTATTGAACATTCTATTGATTCTTGAAGGTAGTATGGAACCATGATTTTTGGCCTCTAAAACCTTTGTAATAAAATTGTTGGAAAGATGATATTAATCCTTTGTAGATGATCTTTGTTATATGAATGAAGTTACTTCAAAAATCTCAAGTATTCAATGATATAACTAGGCTTTTAATAAATTCTTCAAAGTAAAACAATGAATGTTGATAGAAGGAAGTTGTAATCTTCATATGTTCGAGTCTATAGATTTCGTTAAAGGGCGTTAATCGCTACATTGATAGGTTGATAATGTTCTTTAGAGAATTGTGATGATACAAATGCGGTAGATGAATAGCCGAATTCCATTTCATTAATCCATGCATGTCAAGAGGCGTAAATTAAGATGATGTTCTTAATTCACTAAAAACTTAAACTTATGTTTCATATAGTAATCAAGTTTTGAATGAAATCGTTGGTAAATAATGAAGAATGTAATTAAACACAAGTTATATCGTAATTGGAAGTGTCGATGATTTGAAAAAGATATTTTCACGATATTGCATAAATAATAAACTAGACATCAAGAATTTTGACATTAAGGTTAGAATATGTAATGATCATGATAAACATACGATGATTTGTAATAAGAACATTAATGATCGATAGGATAATCGATTTGTGAATATTGTTTATGCGATAATACCATTATCGTACGAATGTGTTGTTGAATGAATTATATTTCATTCAAGGTTGCTTGTTCACGTGAGTATTGTTAGACGAGGATACCGTTCGTTTGACCATTCGAGGAAGGATTATTCGTCTACGGAATTGAGGCAAGTTATCTTGCTTGGTTATAATGATGTGTGGATTCTTATGATGATTATGCATTTTGTGTATATGAAACACCTATAAACTTGTGTCTTGTGACTTGAGGTTGTTCTTGATGATGTCCCTTTTTCATCATGGGATTGTATACCCAAAATTCGTACTTTTGGACCCTTGATATCGTTGAGCTTTGTTGACACTTCGGTGAGTTGTTCGATTTCTTGGAAAAAGTGTAATTCGTTGAGTTTCGTTGTCATGTTGTATCGTGACATCTCTGGAGTCATATCTGCGCGCCGATTGGTTATGTGTAGGATTTTTAGCCGGGCACTTGATGATCATGCGTGGAGGTTTTTTCCGCATTTAGATCGTGCACACGAGACGTAGTTCGTGAGGCTAATTAGGTACATTGTCCCACGTATATTCTGGATTCCGTATACGGGGTGGACATGTGCACGGACACATTTCCGGATCGGGCGTACTGTGACGTCCGTCTTGAGCCATAGTATATGGTCGTTCGTATATTTGGTTATCTTCGACAGTTGGGACTGATTGTTTATACGCCTTCGGGGTATATTCAGTAGTTGGTGGATTTCTTTGGAATCAGTATATATGAATTGTATAATGTCATGAGAATTATTATCATGTATAGCTGACCCTGTGGTTTGGGGCGAAATACTTGTATTTCAGGGCGAGGAAAGGGCAAGGCACAGGAGGAGCACAATGGCGACGGAGGATTCTGATGTATGCTATTTTGGGGGCCCCGAGTCTTTTGGTTGTTCGGTTATGTTTTAAGCGTGACTTTCGTTTTATTTTTGTGTCGGATGAATGTACTAAAACTTGTTAGGTACTGCCCATCGTCATATGGTCTGTACCGTGTTTGGATCCTGTGTATGTTTGCTTGTATTTAAAAATATGAATAACTCATACTCCACACCGGGGTTTTGATAAATATTGTGGTACGGTGCCACGTTGTCAGATTTTAAGTGTATATTGTGATATTGCCTGGTGGGTCCCAGGAGGGATCCACGGCACTGTAATAGCCACTGTTTTTGGGCTGTTACATTGTTAGTTTCCGTCTCCCATCTTTTCTTATCTCCTTTTCAACTTCTTCTCATTTTTCAACTTCTTCTTTTCTTTTTCATATTTTCGACTTTCTCCTTCGTCGTTTCTTGATCGGGATATTTTTATTTTTACTTGCTATTCTTCCATGACTCTTTTTCCCATTCTACTATTCTCCCCCTTTTTGTTATCAGCAAAAAGTGCATACACTACTACAAAAAATACAGTTTACTACGGTTATTTCATACATTTTACACCGGTTATAGAACTGATGTAAAATGTACCGTCGTAAAATAGATGTTCAATTTACATCGGTTCGAAAACTGATGTAAAATGTGCAGATTTCGTACATTTTACATCGGTTATAATAACCGATGTAAATATGTTGCATTTAACAGATGTAAAATGTCGAAACAACCGATGTAGTTTCGATATATTTACATCGGTTTAGATTATAACCGATGTAAAATCTTTTTTTACATCGATTTTATACAACCGACGTAAAATGTTTATTTTTTACATCGGTTTCAAACAACCGATGTAAAATGTGTACATTTTATTTTTCACATCGGTTTCAAACAACCGATGTAAATTGTGTAATTTTATTTCTTTACATCGGTTTCAAACAACCGATGTAAAATGTCATATTCCTGTTTTTTAATATTTCGGTTGTTTTTACCTATTCCAACCTGTAATGTCAAATTCCTGTTTTTAGCAAAACAACTGAAATCCTAAAGTTGTCCAAACGGAAAGTAATCAGCTGTTAAAACAACACATTCCTAAAGTAACATGAATATAACATAAGGCAAGGAACCCATTAAACTGTTCAACCATACATTTAGAGTTTTTTATCAAATCACAACATTAACAATCTGACTCCCAAAATCTGTTCAACCAATAGTTTTTTTAACACCAAAAGAAGGAGAGCTTCGGCATGGCCATCACCCGAGCGTAACAAACCCAGAACCCAAAACATCCAGCCAAATCATGCTTTTAGCCTCAAATAGTTTGTCCATCTAAATCTACAGCTCTTTCGACATATCAGTAAGCCTGCAAATATAATTTTCATCATCCATCCATTTTTCAGGAGAGAGAGAGAGAGAGGAATAATGTTTATTACAGGCCATGGACCGCCTGCAAACCAGATGTATGAAATAAACATTTTACAGACAACCGACATATCATCCTATCATTTCCAACAACAACAAAAAAAGTACATACTCATCTGTTATATTCCAAAAAATGTATGGCCCACTGAGTACGGATCTCTTCAATGCTAGTTTTAGGAAGTGCACTAGTGTCATTAAATATCTAGAACATAGAATAAAAAAAATGAAGAATAGTAGAATTACCAAATAAGGATTATAAAAGTTGTGGCTATTTTAAAAAAAAATTACCTCTTGCCAACTGTTCTTGACACTCGCTCGAATAATAGTCAACATCTAATACATAACATAATATCCGCATTCTCAAGATCCGACTTTTTTATTACACTACAAAATTAAATTTAAAGTTGAATTTTAAAAAATTACAGCATCATGTAAAACTATTTAAATTGAATCTAAAATGACTTACTTTTGGATAAAGCCAAATAAGGTTATGCTTCGATTTGTTGTTACCACCAAGCATTTTAAAAGGGCTCACGGCACTGGTTTTGATGACAATTCTCATTAAAGTAATTTACAAATACAAACAAATTAAACTAAAAATACTAAAATTACATATTAAACTTACCTATGTACTATGCCTTTCATAGCGTCTGGCCTAGCATGTAGTGAACAAAGCCACACAGCCAACGCTTCCTTAGGAATGATTATTAAGAGTTGCCAATGATTCCTACATTACAGTAAAATATTTTTACAAATGAAATATATAAACTTTTTACTATAATTAAATTGATTATGTGGTGACTGTACTTACCCATGATGATAAGCTCCTAAGTAAATCTTTTTATTTGATTCCCGCATATGTTTCAGAATATACTTGGAGACTTCATTTTCTTTGTTCCCCATATATTGTATAGACTGGGGCTCAAGAAATCCGTTCACATCAGCATTCCCCATGTCCATACTTAACTTATATAGCAACCTAATGTGTTTAAATAAATTTTACTTAAATAATATTGCTATCATAAATTGCAAAAGCAATGAATTACCTAATAAAACTTAAAAGTGAGGTCTGTGTAGGTGAAGTGGAACAAGGCCTAGTGGAAGAATCAGACCTCGGTGGGATAGCCATCATGTGCCTGTTCAGACAAAACGTAAAATATGGAGCATAAAAGGAGACTTAAGGAGGAACATGGTTAGTCTTTTTTTTCGATTTAGTAACTTTATGTAACTGGTGTAAAATGTTCTGGACTCTATTTATAGGGCATTAAGGTTACAGGTTTAGGGTATGTAGAATTTGGAGTCGCCATTAGACATTGGGAGGTCACCTACAACAAGAAAGTAGGCACTATCTTGTTATTTATTTTCGTTCTTTTGATATTTTAATAATCATTCAGCCCCAGTTCGTGTCAATTGGTATCAGAGCAAAATTCTGGACCAACTTTTTTTTTCTTCCAGAGGTACTGTTCATCGAAGTACGGTTCATCAAGGTACTGTTCATCTTTAAAAAAAAAAGTTTTTGCACAGTTCGTGTACTGAAATCAATACCAGGTTTGGAAACAAGAAGAGATACCAGGTTTGCTGAAATCAATGACAAGTTCGCTGCAATCAATACCAGGTTTGCTGAAATCAATACCAAGTTTGCATAGTTCCGTACTGAAATCAATACCAGGTTTGCTGAAATCAATACCAGGTTTGCTGAAATCAATGACAAATTCGCTGCAATGCAACAAGAAAGCAAGGTGATGCAAGAAGCGAATACAAAGCAATTGGATGATGTGCTGAAGGCTTTGGCAGCTTTGACTCAAACCTGAGCTCCGTGCATGCGTTCGTGTGATGCAATCAGAAGGGCTTAATCATGCCATGAAGCTGACCTGAAAACCAAATTCATGAAGTAATGCATTTACATCATGCTTCAAAAGCTTTTCCAGGATATCAAGAATAACCTTCATGCTACTACAGATTAGAGAGCAGCACTTTTTATACATACAAGAATCGAGATATTAAAGTACAAATAAACAATACCTGTAGTAAAATGGCTCAATGGTTTCCTTCAAATATTTTCTAACAACAGGGATCACATAATGGAAACAAACCTCTTCAGCTACTAATGCTAACTATATTAGTAAGAAATAGCAAGGCATTGACTATATTATACTATATATACTGAAATGATGTAGTACTATATAGTTAAGAGTATGATGCTTCACTTAACTCTTGAAGGAAAAATACTTGGGAAGTGGGAACATCTCAAAACTCCAATCCATGTTTATTGAAACATTTCACTTTCCCACCTTCTGTACCTTCTACATTCAAGCCCCCATCATCATCGTGGACAAAAATTCATGAAACAACAATGGTAGCAAGCACATGATTAGAACTAGGAGGATCCTAAGTTCTCTCCACTTATACAGAACTGATTAATTTGTTATTTACTATTTTTAGAGCTTGCGACTGCTATTCGCTTGTTTTACAGATTAATGTGCAGTTTTAATCTAATAGCAATTGGTTTTTATGTACATGTATACACACTATTGTGACTGAGATCTAAATACATAAAAGTAAAAGACTCACCTCTAAATAGTAAAAATTCTTAGACAAACCTGATCATTGCAAGTTACACGAATGAAAAACTTCTCACTTGCAACGATTTATGTATAAACTGTACAGAACAAGAGGAAAAACCCAACAGCAACATGAAGAGGAGGAAATATGAAGAAAGAAGCTACAACAGAAGGTGAGTGAGTTAAACCACATATATATAACTTATTGTAACATTGTTGAGACGACAATACACTACGCCATAAATGGCCTTCAGCAACACCCAAAAAAGTGTGCTCAAAGGGGTCAAAAGTGTTGCTGAAAGCAAAAAAACATGCTACGGTAACACTTTTTTGAAATTTGGTGGTGTTACAAAAACGGCCACTACCATAGGGGTCTATGCCAACACTTTTTAACTTTATGGTAACACAGGGAAAATGTGTTGCTACAGACCCCAATGCCTACACTTTTTACCTCTGTAGCAACACCAATAAAAGTGTTATTGTAGACCAATGGCAACACCAATATCTTTGTAGCAACACCCATAAACGTGTTACTGTAGACCAATGGCAACACCACTAATCCCTACTGTAACACCAGCTGCTGAGACACATTTTTGTTTTGGCAACACCCTTTTCCATTACTGTAATATTTATTTTGTGAATACTTTTTTGTTCTGGTAATAGTTTAAACCATAATAAAACCATTCAAATAAACCATAATCAAATAACCTGTTAAAGTTTTACATAAGCAAGGCTTTTCAAGCCATCCAAATAAACCACGACATCATCATAGTCAAAAGCTAACTTAAGTTCCATATAATAACTGACTTAGTACCATCTAACTTCAGTATCACCGCATTAATACCATCACAATCCGAAAACAATGCGAAAGATAACGTAAATACTAAGAAAGACTTAAATTCGGATTCTGGACAACCAATTTTTTCATCATCTCTCGAATTTTTTGGTCATGTTTCTCATCCATCTCTTGTTGAAGTTGAGCCCGAATCTTTGCAATTAAGTCTGACATTCACTGATCTGGAACGGACGTTGCACATAATGTTGAAGAAGACTTCGACGCGACTGAGATACTGGCGATCAATTAGTCACTTTCAGCAAACTTCAGAGATATAGCGAATTAGGAAACATTATACCACGACGAAGGCTTTCACTACCTGCTGCAAACTTGTCCTCTAAGCCAACTTCTCCAACCGCATGTGCGACTTTTCAGGAATTGAGGAGACGGAAAATGTCATCATTTTGCACACTTGCAGAAAATAAATAATGGATTTATATATGATTTGTTTAGGTATGAAGAAAAATAAATTTTTTGTAGAATTCTTGATAAGTATGGACTTGACAAGCGACATGGGGCATGACACAGACATGGGATTCGCAATTTTTCAAAATACAGAACATAAGACGTAGAGGCCGTTTTTATATTGATAACTTTACACACACACACAAGTTCTTCCTCCATAACTGTAACCTCCAATACTTCCCTCCTTTTTTTTCTCTAGAACAAGATAGAAAACAGCCTCAGGTGAAAAAGAAATACAACCCCAGTGTGTCCAGACGTGTCCTGAAGTGTCGCCGGAGAAAGGGGGGAGGGGGCTTCCAACCAAAAAATAAAAATAAAATTCTGACACTTTCCGACATGCGGGTCAGAACGAGTCGGGCCTATGCAGCTCGTGTCGGACGGGGTACGTGGCTCCGGGCTTATAATACAAAGATACAATTTACGTATCTCAGAGAAGAAGGCAATCTACAAGGTTGAACCTAGAATTACTAATAATAACCCAATTGTGCTACAAATGGTACAAGGATAAAGTTTGTTCTTCCCTCACTTCAATTATTGAGCGCATATATATATATATATATATATATATATATATTCTATTACGTTAAGACTTAATTTTAAAAGTTGATTAAATTCATAGAACATTTTATGTGCATTATTTCTAGCTTCTGAATAGTAGTAAAGGATTACCTGGTTTAAAAACTCAATCTGGTTTATGTACATTTTACGTAAAGGATTTCTAGCTACTTCATTTATGCCGTATGACGCTACCTTCAAAAATGTCGGTCATTTGGATAACTTCTACAAAAGTTGCCCCCTGGAAAAGAAAATGAAGGCGCGTGAATTAAATAAAAGATCAACAGCAAAACAACACTATCTGCATTCTCAAGACAAATGGAACTATCTCAAGCAAATCAACCCACCATCGAATTATATTTTATATAATATATATATATATATATATTTTATATAATATATATATATATATATGTGTGTGTGTGTGTGTGTGTGTGTGAATATCAGAAACTCTTTCTGAACCCATCCTTCAAAATCGAAAAAGTCTTGACATCAATGACTAACCTTTGACCAACAGTAAATCACATCCATCAAGTATGGTCTAACTGATGCCTCAACATATTCATCCACATTTACTTCTAGTTTACACTCGCGTTGTATCTGCAACAAAGTAAAATCTTCCAGTTGTCATTTTACAGTACTTGCAAATATTTCCTTCAGGGGGAGCTAATTCCTAATGCGGAAACAAATCAGCAAAAATGGAAACAAGATCAAAAAGCTCGAAAAAAACCTCTGCTATCATTCTAGCACTGTCTTGAAGCTGTTGCAAAGGTATAGCAACTTCAACTCTTAAATGTATCTGTTCGCCTGATCTATCTCCAGGAATAAAGCAACTTGCTAGAGCTGCAATTTGATGATGATCGAGATCATTGAAGGTACCTGTTTGATTGAAATATTAGAATACCAGACCAAGATGTTATTGTCTCTCTATTTATAGAAAAAAAAAAAGGGGGGGGGGGGGGCTTCCAGTTAAATTTAACATAGTACATCATCAGATTCTTCACATAACCATGGTCCCATAGGCACAGACAAAATGAACACAATAAACACAGCATACTTAAACATCACCAAGTTAACGAACTATATTATCCGAGCTAGTTACATTATCAGTGTAACAATATAATCTACATTTTAGAAAGGATTGTGTTATTAACCCTTTTTTGCTAATAACACACCCTGCATGACCTTTTCTATTTTCAAATCATTTTTTAATTAAAAAATAATAAAATAGACTTATAAATATGATTAGAAAAAAAAATGAGCTAGGGGTATGTTGTTAACAAAAAGGGGTGTGTTAATAACACAACCCTTTAGAAAATGTAAGAAATTTTCAGTAGAATAATGCACATAAATGTGAAAGATGACCGAGTGAAATGGACTATCTGCTAATGAGCATGTTAATTAACGTACGTAAAGAGTACCTTTTTCCTATATGGGCCTCTAAAAAAATGACTAGCATAAATTTTGAAAAGTCACTTATAAAAGGCTCACCATTGAACATCAATTCCGTGACAAGGAGCTCATCCCCAGTATCTATCGTGTAGTCCGCCTGGCCCCTTCAACCGAACAACGCCATCACCATCAATATGACCGAGTTTTTCGTAACCCGAGAGCGATTTTTAAGTTCTTCACGAAATTTTTGAAGCTGGAAATAAATGAGATTTGGATACGGTTAGAAACACAATCTGCCTTTAAATTTTGTCCTGATACACGGGATAATCAGGAGGTAGAATTCTGTATAAAACCACAGACCAGAAAAAGATGATGAGAAAGATGTGCAGAACCACAGAAGGTCTAAATATCAGTAATAGGCCAAAGCAGGAAATGCAGTAATCCAGAAAAAATATCCCAAAGTAGACCAAGCGTGAAAACGTGACTTGCGGGTAGGGTCCTTGTATCCGTCAACAAGTTCGATACACAAATTCCTTCAACCCATAATAAATTCACCGGTAGATTGTCAAAAGCTCTTTTCACTTTTCTTAATCATGTCAGAAGAAGATAATAAAAAGAGTAAAATGACAGATAGAACAATTGTGAAAGCATATGTAGTCAGTCGAATTTCATCAAGGCATACGTATTGCCCAAACCTTCGCCATTAAGAAGCACAAGGCCAATCACCATTAATACAGGATGAACCTGAAAATTTTAATAATCCAGTTCATAAATTAATTTAGGTCAATAAAGAAAATCCCCATCCTCCATCACACAATATTTCACCCGGAATCAAAAAATGCAAAATCAAAAATAGGATTTATACAAAATTATACCTAAAAAAACAAGCTCCAAAATTAAAAATAGGGTTTATACCTAATTGATATCGTTAAACAAGCTCCAATAATCGTGAGGAGAAGCCCCAATCGAAACCGTTGTGTAGAAGCCCGAATTCAAACACAGCTGCCGCGATGACGCCCTTCCTTCCGCCGCTGGGCCGGCCGGAGACCTTGGCTCCTTTTCTTCCACTGGAGACTGGCCTTCGAACCATGTTGAGCGTGACCAATGCTCCGATCGACGGTGGAGAACCGACGGTACTTCATCCGTCGGAGTCACGATATGCTGGAAGAAAAAAAAAATCTCACGGTCGGGCAGAGATGGAGTGGGAGAGAGTGAGGTGGGGGAAACAGCGATAGGGATATTATATCCCTGTCATTTTGACCAGAATTTCATTTCTGTCCCTATACTTTTAATTCTTTCAATTTGGCCCCAATCAATTCTAATATTGTTTCAGATCTGGTCCCATAAGCCTTTAAATTAAATCAAGTCCTATCATAAAATTTATGTTTTCTTATGAGAATTTAATATTTATGTATACTCCTATTTAAATTGTAGGATTCGAGAACCAAGGGCTAGATAGGATCTATTCATAAGCATCAAGCATTTTTCATTCAGGTCATCTCAATTTCAGCTTTTAAGTTCCGCAAATATTTTACAAAATGTTAGTTTCGTGATGACTTTAAATTTTTACAGGTTTTCCTTATTTTAAAAATATATTCATAAAATACTATTAGAAAAATCGGGTCGTTTCAATTTTTACAGGTTTCCCTTATTTTCCGCCTATTATTTTCTTCCCTTGTAACGCTTTTTTTAAAGGTCAACGGTAACACCTTATTTGGTGTTACCAAAGATACTATGGCAACACCGACTACTATCAACTGTAACGATAAAAAAAAGTGTTAGCGTAGATCAATTTTAAGGCATCTATGCTAACACTTTTGCTTGTAACATCGAAATAAACATTGCTGAAGGCCATTTGTGGCGTAGTGATATACTTCATGGGTTTGACCTGCCACAACAATAAAGAAAGAATGATTCACAAAAGGGTAAAACTACAGAATTTGCATTCAGAAACTATAAAATAAATATCATTTAGCATATATGACCCAACACTGTAAAATGTATATAACACAAGAGTAAGACATTCCAGTGAAAAAACATTTGATTAATTCTTTTAAGGAAATAATACCTTTACTTATATTAAAACATGATGAAAACTTTGTTTATGGTTATGTGCAGATGCTACTTGACAGCATTGCCTGATCACCATGGGTAAGCCATTTTTGTTAATTCACAATCATTATTAGAAATTTAAGTTGATTTTTTATTTTTTTTATCTTGAACTGAAACTTAACAATACTATTTTATTTTGGTTGTGCTGTTTGGTTTACAGAAAACATATCAGGCTAAAACATATCAATAATTCAGATCAATCCAACAACATTTGGCTTCTGTAATAGGGGCTCAAAAATCGAGTTTCAGAGCAAACATCATCAAGTACAATTTTCACACATTTCACCCTACAATGACTAACTAATTTTAACGATTTTCTTAAAAAATATCAATTCAACTTCAATGAATCTGATTTTTATACTACATCTATAGCTAACCTAACAAGGCCTACCCATCAGTTTGCAAATTTCAAGTCATTAGCGCCTGAATTCAGGCCTGTACAGTAGCCAAAAATTAACAACATTTATCACCGAAAAAAAAAGAGAAAAAAAAAGTAACAAAAATCAAGAAATCCCACCTTGTAACCGGACTTCCGATCTTGACTTCTAGGCCATAATCGATCCTAATAATAGGTGGTTCTTCTTCTGCGCGACTGCACAATGATTGAGTCAGAGCCTCCACATCCTTCCAAGGTAGAGTTGAGGCCGTCGCACCTATCGGAGAAAAGAAATTGACTGACTTGGAGAACAGAAGTGAGAGGAAAAACCAAGAGTCCACTTCCGTGAACGAGTTCGCAAGGAAGAAGACGCTCGGGGGAGGTTGGTGATGATCGGGAGGTGGGAGGAAAAAACTCTGGTTTGTTTTATGTTGGTGACGATCGGGGGTGAGTAAAAATTTTAGGAAAAATGGTTTGTAGGTTGGTGACGATCGGGAGGAAAAAAACTGGTTTGGTGTAGGTTTTACTTAATTAGGTTGTTTACATCGGTTACATTCAACCGATGTTGAATAAGGAAATACATGAATTATTACATCAGGGACTTTTAAACCGATGTAAAAATAAAGCAATATTACATCGGTTTTTCTGAATCGATGTAAAAACTAATTTATACTTAACATTTACATTGGTTATAAATAACCGATGTAAATAAAGGGAATATTACATCGGTTTTTATGCACATCATCAACATTTTACATCGGTTTTTAGAAACTGATGTAAAAGTACCGAAATTTTTTATTTACATCGGTTTTCGCTGATAACCGATGTAAAATCGACGCATTTTTTATTTTTACGTCGGTTTACATTAAACCGATGTAAATTGAGTGTCGTAAAAGACATATTTTGTAGTAGTGATATATGATTATAAGATCGATAATAAAATAATGATAAATATATGCATAAATGGGTAAACTCCCCCTGAAAAATATATCTCCCCATTAAAATATAAAACTCCCCATGAGTTAAATACTAATATGAATAAAATCAATGATAAAGATACCAATTGATGAAATATTTAATTTTGGTTTTTGGGGATCCAACCGATAGTCGGTTTTTCTTTTGAAATATAGACGATATTTGAAATAAAGGTTCCTTTTAGAATCCAAATCTTTTTGTTTTATCGTTCGACGTGGGCTTTTGCAAATTGAATTTTGATGCCCAAGTTTTAAACATTTGTCGCAAGGGGCTATTTTAAAATTTAAGAATTTGGTTTTATTATGCGGTTTGAATCCTAACCCCTATTTGTTTAAAGAATATTTCTGAACAGAAAGCATTTCTTCAAATTTATCATTTCCGCAAAAAATTTATTCGTTAAATTTTTAAGTCCGATTTGAACTTTCAAAAAATTGTTTTTCAATTTATTCTCTTTCTCAATACACAGAGAATGATCGGTTTCAATAATTTTCTCTTTTTCTAGAATTTTGTTTTCCAATAATTTATTTTTCGATTGGAGGGATTTAATTTCAAATAAAGCATTTTGAAAATCAGTATGTAAAAATTCGAGTGCTTCAAAAAGTTCATCGTGAGAGGATGTACTAACCTGACTTTTGATGTCGCTTTCGTCGAATGAACTTCGTGCCATGAGAGCGAGATTATTTTGATTGAAATCATCTATTGGAATATTTTATTCCAAATATTTATTATCGAGTTTTGATGATTAAGTTTTTAAACAAAGTAAAACAACAAAGAAGCGAAACAAAACAATAAGAAGTTGAAGACGCAAAAAGCTAGAAAATAGCATGGAGAACGCACACTATCTGCCAGGAATAGCGCACGCAATCGAAGGCTCTTAACGTCCATAATATACAAAGCATAACGTATGTAATAAGGAAAGTTACGAAGCTACCTGAAGGACTTATCTGATGAAGATAGCGCATGCTACAAAGGAAGGATAACGCACACTATCGAAGGCGGCTAATGTACGTAACACAAAGGTGTTAACGTACGTAATGAAGTTTGAATACGAATTCAAACAAGATGAACGTTGGGAAAAGTCAGGGTCAAAGTCAGAGAATCAAATGGTCAGTTTGACAAAAGCATGCAACGAATATATGAGTTAACGCAGGTTACGATGCAAGGTTAATGTACGCTACACCAGATTGATAACGTACGTAATATGAAGCAACAACGGACGTAAAGGGAGAAACGAAATCCACTGGACTAAAATTGTAAGTCGATAACGTACGCTACAGGACATCCATAACATATGTAACGAGTTTAACATACGCTACGCAGGAAGGCTAGCGCACGCTACGTAGTCAAAAGTGACTAACGGCTAGTTGGATGAAAATGGCTATAAATACCAAACCATTTGGTATCGAACCAAACAACAACATTGAGTAAAGATTTCATACTTGAGATATCATTGTAATCATTCTAGTTGTTGTATTTGAGCTTATATTGTTTAGTGATTGAGTGTTATACACGAAATCATACAAGAGAGGAAAAAGAAAGGATACGATTGGATTCAGTGTTATTAGGATCAAGGATCCGGAATTGTTATAATCGCAATCGATATCTACGTGAGGTTTATATCTAGTACCCATAAAAAGCTATATTGGTTGATTCCTTGTCCAATAGAAAAGGAAAACGGTTTAACTTGGACCGACATAAAGACAAGTGATTGAGCGTTTTACTGGGACCGATAGAAGACGAGTTTGTAACGGTTATCCCTCGACCGATAGAAGAGAGGTGCAGAGTTTTACCTTTAGCCTATAGAAAAAGATAACGAGAGAGGACGTAGGCACGTTTGGCCGAACCTCTATAAATCCTGTGTCGATTTATTTCCGCACCTTTATTTAAATCACTTCCACAACGCGAAAGAGTTTTATAACTCTATCTCCAAACGGCGATACCGACCAATATTGCACCAATAATTGGTATCAGAGAGGTACCACCTAGAAGCAGATTAACATCCAAGGCGTCGATCCAAATGGCGTTTCAACTTGCCCCGGTCGAAGGTCTTGCTCTAAATTGACCTCCATTTTTCGATGGATCTAACTTCATGACTTGGAAGAAGAAAATGACTATTTTCATTCGAGCTTACGATACCGAATTATGGAAAGTCATATGTCTTGGTCCCAAAATTCCAACGAACTCGAATGGAACTCTCAAAACTTTTGAACAGTATGGTGATGCGGATTGGAAAAACGACCACTATAATTGCAAATCCACGCAATTATTATATTGTGCATTAAATCCGAAAGAACACAATTAGATATCTTCTTGTGATAGCGCCAAAGAGATTTGGAAGATGTTAGAAATCACACACGAAGGCACAAATCAAGTCAAGGAGACAAAGATCAATATGCTTCTCCACGACTACGAGCTATTCCAAATGAAAGACGACGAATCCACCACAATCATGCTCGACCGATTTTCGGTCATTACAAATGGATTAGCGTGCTATGGAAAACCTCTTTCGAGTAGTGAAAAATTAAAGAAAATACTATGATCACTACCTCGAGAATGGGACGGCACGGTGACGGCGATAATGGAATCAAAAGATTTAAATAATCTTGATTTTAGTGCTCTCGTTGGTTCACTTATAAACTACGAGATTGTTCTAAAATCTCGAAATGCCAAACCAATAGCTATGAAAGCTAAGATGTCTCGGAAGGAAGAAATCACAGTGGATGAAAGTGACGAAGAATCGGCATATTATGCCAAGAATAGTAATAAGTTTCAAAACTTATTAAACCGGAGAAAAAAAGACATCAAGATGGGTGAATCTAAGAAATTCGACAATAACTGTCGAGTCTGTTGTAAACCAAGCCACTTTGCAAAGAATTGTCGAGCAAATCCAAAAAAGGAAGTCTTAATTGCCATGTGGAGTGACGAAGACGAGGACGAAGATTTTATCAATCAAAATAATCTCGCTCTTATGGCCCGAACTTCATTCGACGAAAGTGACGTTGAAAGCCAAGTAAGTAATTCTTACGATGAACTATTTGAAGCATTTGAATTATTGCATACGGATTACCAAAATGCTTTATCCGAAATTAAATCCCTCCAATCTAAAAATAAATTATTGAAAATTGAAATTTCCAAAATTCTTGGAAAAGGGAAAAGTGTCGAGATTGATCATTCAAAATGTCTTGATATTGAAAATAATTTAAAGAATGATCTTTTAAAAGTTCAAGACGAACTTAAAATTTTAACGAATAAATTTTCTTGTGGAAATGAAAAATTTGAAAGAATGCTTTGTGTTAAAAAATATACTTTGAATAAACAGGGGTTAGGATTCAAACCACATACTAAAAATAAATCCTTAAATTTCAAAATACCCCACTGCAAAAAATATTTAAAAATTGGGCATCATTTTACGAATTGCAAAAGCCCACGACGGACGATTAAAACCAAAAAGATTTGGACTCCAAAAGGAACTTTTATTCCGAATATCACCCATGTCTCGAAAGAAAAACAAACTATCGGTTGGATCCCTAAAAATTATTTTTATCAATAAATTTTTTATTCAAGGGGAGTTTATATTTTTAAAGGGGAGATTTTTTGTCAGGGGGAGCTATACCCTTTAATGCACATTTGATATTTTATCATATTATATTTTATCATAAATTGGTATCCTTTGATTTACACTTTTTGTTGAGAACAAAAAGGGGGAGAAAAGAGTTGAATGGGATAAAAAACGTCATGGAAGAATGACGAGAAAAAAAAAAGTAAAAAAAAAAAGAGGAGAAAGAAAAATAAAAAGGAGAAAGTCGAAAAAGAAAACGAAGAAGTTGAAAAATGACGAAGAAGTTGAAATATGAAAAGAAGAAGTCGAAAAGGAGAAAAAGAAAAGATGAGAGAAACTAACGAAACGATCAAAGCCGAAAACTTTGATTCGTACAAATATATATACTTTATTTTGCAAGTTTTATCCAATTCAACGTGTTGTTTTGTAATCATCAAAAAGGGGGAGATTGTTGGAATATTTTATTCCAAATACTCGTTATCGAGTTTTGATGATTAAGTTGTTAAACAAAGTAAAACAACAAAGAAGCGAAACAAAAAAACAAGAAGTTGAAGACGCAAAAAGCTAGAAAATAGCATGGATAATGCACGTTATCTGCCAGGAATAGCACACGCAATCGAAGGCTCTTAACGTCCGTAATATACAAAGCATAACGTACGTAATAAGGAAAGTTACCTGCAGATCAGATGAGTTATGAAGCTACCTGAAGGACATACCTGATGAAGATAGCGCACGCTACAAAGGAAGGATAACGCATGCTATCGAAGGTGGCTAACATACATAACACAAAGGTGTTAACGTACGTAATGAAGTTTGAATACGAATTCAAACAAGATGAATGTTGTGAAAAGTTAGGGTCAAAGTCAGAGAATCAAACGGTCAGTTTGACAAAAGCATGCAATGGATATATGAGTTAACGCATGCTACGATGTAAGGTTAACGTACGCTACACCAGATTGATAACGTACGTAATATGAAGCAACAACATATGTAAAGGGAGAAACGAAAGCCACTGGACTGAAACTAGAAGTCTATAACGTACGCTACAGGACATCCATAACGTACATAACGAGCTTAACGTACGCTACACAGGTGTAATACCCGAGATTTCTGATGTGTATTTGAACCTTGTGATATTGTATTTGTTGTAGTTTGATCTGAGTATTATTCTCTGTGTTTCTTGACCCGGTATTGTTGAGCAGATGATTTCATGATTTTGTTCAATATTGTGATTTTTCACATGTAGCGCACGCTATCGACTAGGCGTAGCGTACGCTAATTTGGGTTTAGTAGCGCACGCTATATATGAACCTTAGCGCTCTATACGTAGTCAGCATGATTGAGACATGTTGGTAGGTGAGATCAGGCCGCGGATTTCGTTAGGATTATGTCGGGATGAACCTGGACGGCTTTTGGGAAAAGCCAAGTCAACGCAGTAGCACACGCTACTGATATGAGGATAGCGCACGTTAAACGCTGAGTACAGTGAAGTCAGTAAGTTTCGTATAGCCGTTAGCGCACGCTATGAATATGGACTAGCGCGCGCTAATAACCATTTTCTATATATAGGACAACACCCTTTTTCATATTTTCAGACTTTTCACTTCCCACATCCGAATTCTTGGACTTAGAGAGTCACTCTCTTCATCCTAAACCCTTCATATCATCATCCTAGTCCGAGTTAAAGATTGTAGATTATTGGAGATTGGTGTTCAAGCTCTCGGTGTTGGATTTCTTCAAAGTTCCTTCGTGTTCTTCGCTACTTTGAGGTAGGTGATTCTTCACCAATATTAGTAGTATTCTGAAGGATGTTTTGATCATGATTTGGGATTTTCTAGTCAGTTAAAATTCGTACGTAGTCGAACATCATATTGTTAGAAGGATATTTTCGATGCTTCGGTACTTCTTCATCGTATAAACCATTGAACCTTTTTAGTGTTTGGACTCCTAAGCATATTCATGTATCTTCTAACCAATATTGGCCAGTTCATGGAGGTTAGCAAGTTCTTAGGTCTTCACATAATGGAATCATACGTTTTAGGATTTGGAATGGATTGAACTTAAGATATTTTCTTGAAGATCAAGATGAATAAAGATGTTGTGATGATTATACGTATCCTTGTACCCTGAAATCGTTTAATCCGTAAAGATCTTTCACAAATCATATGAGCATGATATGCACGGAGATGACATGTTTTAACACTGAAGATTTCATGAGTTTCTTCACCATTAGATTAAGTTTTCTGCCCAGTAGTAAACTGCTATGCACAGGTAGCGCACGCTAAGATGTATATATTAACGTGCGCTATCGGGAATGAGTAACGTACGCTACATTTGATACATAACGTACGTTATGTCATCAGGCGAGTCAGTCGGCTGATCAGAGGGGACTGCTGGTACATAAGTTAGCGTACGCTAGACTTCGTCGTTTACATACGCTAACGGGCAGGCTTAGCGCACGTTACGTAGAGTACGTAGCGTACGCTAAGTAGTTCAGGCAGATTGCATTTTTTCGAGCTTTCGGCCGTAGACCGGGTTGTTAGACATTCGTACGACATAAGATAAATTCTATATTATTTCTTTTGTTAAGGTCTGAGCTTGCTACGTTGATCGAAGAAGATGGCCTTCGAGTGTGTTGAGATCGTTGAAGTGTTTTGTTCTTGCCATCTTTGAGGCAAGTATCGTATTTTAAGCTTATTGATATTGTATTGTTGATCGTGTGTACGATTTATTCGTGTTGTTGAACATGAGATTATATTCTTTGAGTGGTCATGATATTTACGTCGATGAACGTGTTGATTTGCATATGTGTATGCATAATGGTATTGTTTGTGTTGTAAATGATCCAAGGGGATCATGAGGATCTATGCTGAGGGCACTGGATCGAATGTCCATCATGCGTTGGTCCGACGGGATCATCATGGGGATATATGCTGAGGGCGCTGGATCGTTGGACGGGTTTTCCACCATGCGTTGGTCCGACGAGATCATCATGGGGATCTATACCGAGGGCGCTGGATCGTTGGATTACCCTGTATTGTATAGATGGAATCGTGAGGATTCACATCGTTGGATTCCGATGACGGAAGTCTGTTTTATATGTTTTATGATGCATTGATGATTTATGTATTGCGATACTTGTACTAGCATTGTTTTGCTAACCCCTTCGGGGGTGGACATTTGTTTTGATGTTCAGGTAGCCGAGGAGCGGGGAGGAAGCCACAGTACCGACATGACGATGAAGTGGCTCAGTACTCGAGTACGTTTATGTTGTTGATGTCTTGGGAACACTTTGTAATAATGAACTTATTTGAATTGTAGAACGGGTTTGAATTTCCTTTTATTAATGTCGTTTTTGTACTATTCTCGTAGTCTTCAAATTAGCCATGTAAATCCTTATACAAAGGATTTACGGCACTGTAATTATTCCGAATATCTCGGGGTGTTACAGAATATGGTATCGGAGCTAAGATTCATGGATATCTTGGCAGTCAGGTTTTAGTTGGGTCTGTTTACGTTATTTACGGTTCGTTTGTAACATCACCGCCGAGCCAAAGATCGCCGTGGACCGTGGTTGTAAGTCTCCTAATCTCAGTTACTACCATTTTATTTAATTCCTTTTTGTGAATATTGACGGACTTTCTTTTAGAAAAGTTGCCCTGGATATTGAGTATTTGTGTTTACAATATGTTAAGGGGAGGTCATGGACGCGGACGCGGTCGTGGACGCGGACGCAGAAATGCGAGACAGGAAGATTCGGTGTCTACCCCAGAAATAACCGCTAGTCGAACAGATTCCCATTCCGGAGGACAGCAGGGATTAGCAAATAATGATGCAGATCCTAACATGCCGGGAGTGCTTCAAAAAGTGGTTGCCCAGATAAATCAGTTTGCTCAGGTTGTTGATCGCATGCAGACGGCGATGGGACAGCAGCATAACGAGGATAACCGGGGAGACAAATGGCTTACTGAAGTGGTCAAATTGCATCCTCCAAAATTTGGCGGTTCTGCTGAGACGCTTTCTTGGGATCATTGGCTGAAGGAGTTAGAGAAGATCTTTGCAGGGATTAACTGTCCCAATGACAGAAAGGTTCCGGTCACCCAGTATCTTCTGACGGGGGAGGCTTTCGACTGGTGGGAGGCCATTTGACCTGAGGAGCATAATGTTGACTGGACGGAGTTCAAATTAATAATGGAAGCGCAGTATTGTCCTCGCCCAGTTAGAGAGGCACGAGTCCGGGATTTTTTCTCACCACAAAATTTAGAGGCATCTGTGACCGACGTGATTAAGACTTTTAATCACCAGTTGACTTATGTGCGCCACTTGGTCAGGACCGAGGCGGAGAGGATTTTCCATTTTGACATGCGGATGAAGCCGGAGATTCAGCAATATATGTCCGGATTTGAATGTACCACCCTGCGACAAGATAGGACAAGGCGCCGCCTATGATATGAAAGAGGCGGCAGAGAGAAATCAACTAAGCAAAGAAGGTAAAGTGTCCGAAACTTCACGGAGAATAAGAGTAGTGGGCCCTGCAGGGGCCAGTCCTCATTTCATTCATCCAAGAGGCCTCCGCATCCTTCTCGAGGTGTAAAGAAGTTCCGGGCAGCACCGACCGTTTCAGACGCAGGGAAGAAATGTTATAACTGTGGGAAAGCGGGGCATGTTCGACGTGACTGTTTCGCACCTGCTGTGACCTATTTCGAGTGTGGACAGGAAGGGCATCGCGCAACATTTTGTGGAAATGCGACTCGATCTTTTGGTACTCGCACACCTGCACCGGTTCCGAAGGACACTAGTGTAAACCAGACGCAGCAAAGTGGTTTCCAGCAGCAGAATATTGGGAAAAGAGAAGCATCTAGCGCCGGGTCCGTTCCTCCGCATATTTACGAGATGAAGAAGTCAGACGATCAGAACATGGCTGTTGCATCAGGTACGATTCAGATCCTTTTGCAACCAGTTAGTGTCTTATTCGATTCAGGAGCTACGCATTCTTTTATATCTTTGAACTGTGTTAATCGTTTGAAGACCTCGTGCTTGTATGATTGTGAACCTTATGTTGTGGGATTACCGAGCGGAGAGAAAATTGTGGGAACCCTAGAAACAAGAGATTTTCCAGTGTCTATAGGAGGGAGAGATTGGCCATCGAATCTTATTGTAGTTGAAATCTATGGTGACGATTTAATTCTCGGAGACGATTGGCTCAACCGTTATGGAGCTATTCTGAATTACCGAAAGAGGGTTATTTCTATCATTGCTGATGATGGGTCTGAACACTTATTCAGAGGATGGAGACCGGGAAGCTCGGGAAAATTGATCAAAGCGATGAAAGCAGTGAAATTACTGAAGCAGAGATGTCATGGAATTTGGTGCTATGCCATGAAGAAAGAAGAAGGAGTATAACTCTCATCTATTCCAGTTGTGAATGAATTTTCAGATGTATTCCCTGACGAACTACCTGGGTTACCTCCGTAGAGAGAAGTGGAGTTCACTATCGAATTAGAGCCTGGATCCGTTCCTATTTCCAGAGCACCATACCGTATGGCGCCAACCGAGATGTATGAACTAAAGAAGCAACTGGAGGAATTATTGCAGAAGGGTTACATTCAACCTAGCGTTTATCCTTGGGGAGCACTCGTTCTCTTTGTCTGAAAGAAAGATGGATCCCTCCGATTATGTATTGATTACAGGGAGCTAAACAAGGTGACGATCAAGAACAAGTATCCTATACCTCGGATCGACGACTTGTTTGATCAACTTCAAGGGGCAAGGGTATTCTCGAAGATTGACTTGCGATCAGGAGATCATCAGTTGAGAATTAAGGAATCGGATATACCGAAATCTGCTTTCAGATCTCAGTACAGGCACTATGAATTCGTGGTGATGCCATTCGGACTTACCAATGCTCCTGCGATATTTATGCAATTGATGAATCGGGTATTCTTAGAATACCTAGACAAGTTTGTGGTCGTTTTCATTGATGACATCTTGATCTATTCGAAAGACACAGAGGAGCATGCCGAGCATTTGCGTGTGGTTTTGAGCACCTTGAGGAATGAACAGATTTATGCGAAGCTTTCCAAATGCGAGTTCTGGCTTAGGGAAGTAACCTTCCTTGGGCATGTGATATCACCTGACGGGGTTCAGGAGGACCCGAAGAAAGTTGAAGCAATCTTGGAATGGGAAGCTCCTAATAACGTGAAAGAAGTCCGAAGCTTCTTAGGACTTGCTGGATATTATCGCCGTTTTGTAGAGGGATTTTCCAAAATTGCTCGTCCACTCACTCACCGTTAAGGTAAAACTCAAAAGTTCACGTGGGATGAGAAATGTCAGGTTGGTTTTGATGAACTTAAGAAGAGACTGACGACAGCACCTATATTAGCATTACCAGATGGAACTGATGGATTCATGGTATACAGCGACGCTTCAAATCAGGGTCTGGGATGTGTGTTGATGCAAAAGGATAAGGTGATTGCCTATGATTCTCGACAATTAAAACTGTACGAAGTTAATTACCCGACTCATGATCTGGAGTTAGCAGTTGTGGTCTTTGCCTTGAAAATTTGGCGACATTATTTATACGGCACTCATTGTCAGATCTTTACAGACCATAAGAGCCTCAAGTATATTTTCAGTCAGAAAGAATTAAACATGAGGCAGAGAAGGTGGCTGGAATTGATCAAGGATTACGACTTGGAAATTCTCTATCATCCAGGTAAAGCAAACGTAGTAGCCAATGCATTAAGCGGTAAACCTGTTTCACTTCGAGTGTTGGAAGCACTTACATCCCAAACCAGCATTCAACGAGAACTGATCTACGAAGGGATTGAAGTATGGTCACCAGAAATCCAAGGACAACTATGTGTGATGGAACTGACTTCGTCCCTAGTCAGGGAAATCAAATCTAAGCAGTTGAACAATTCTCTGATCCTTCGGTTATGTGACGAAGTAAAGAAAGGAAAGGCCCCAGGATTCGTGATCCAAGATGATGGAGTTCTGAGATTTCAAAGTCGACTTTGCGTTCCCAATGACGATGATTTGAGACAGACAATTTTGAAGGAAGCTCACAGCGCTCCCTATTCTATTCACCCAGGCAGCAGTAAGATGTATAGGGATCTAAAACAAAACTTCTGGTGGGGAAATATGAAGAAGGACGTAGCAGAGTACGTTTCGAATTGTTTGACTTGTCAGCAGATTAAGATTTAACATCAGCGACCTGCCAGAATGTTAAAACCCCTTCCGATTCCTGAGTGGAAGTGGGAGGATATCTCGATGGATTTCATCACCAATATGCCAAGGAGCAAAACGGGAATGAACATGATTTGGGTTATAGTTGATCGACTAACCAAGTCGGCTCATTTCCTAGGAATTAAAGACATGTGGGGACCCGAGAGATTGGCACGAGTATTTATTGCAGAGATAGTCAGATTACATGGGACGCCGAAAACCATTATTTCAGATCGAGATGGTCGCTTCGTGTCGCACTTCTGGAAGGCAGTTCATAGGGCTTTGGGGAACGAGCTGAACTTTAGCACGGCTTATCATCCTTAGATAGACGGTCAGTCCGAAAGGACTATTCAGACAGTAGAAGACATGCTTAGAGCTTGTTCCTTGGATTGGTCAACTGACTGGGAAGTTCACTTGCCGTTGATTGAATTCACATATAACAATAGTTGGCATGCTTCTATTAAGTTGGCACCGTTTGAAGCTTTGTACGGGAGAAGATGTCGATCACCCCTATGCTGGGATGATTCTTCGGACTTGATCGGGACGGAACCAGAATTGATAGTTCAGACTCAAGAGAAGATAGCTTTGATTCGGGAAAGACTGCTAACTGCCCAGAGTCGACAAAAGTCTTATGCTGATGTGCGTCGTCGGCCGCTAGAGTTCGATATTGGAGACCACGTACTATTGAAGGTGTCTCCTACACGAGGAATTTTCCGTTTTGGGAGGAAAGGTAAGCTAAGTCCGAGATATATCGGGTCATTTGAGATCCTCGAGAGAGTTAGGGATTTAGCATACAGGTTGGCCTTACCGCCATCGCTGAGTCACGTTCACAATGTGTTTCACGTATCTCAATTGCGGAAGTATGTACCGGATCCCAGTCATATCATTGAGTTCGATGAGATCGAGATAGCTAATGACGGCACCTTGAAAGAGAGACCAATCAAGATACTTGAGAGTCAGATCAAACAATTGAGGAATAAACCAATACACTTGGTTAAAGTGCAATGGTCACGGCATGGAGCTGAAGAGGCCACTTGGGAAACGGAGGACAGTATGAAGGCTAGATATCCAGAGTTGTTTTCATCTTAAGTTTCGGGACGAAACTTCTTTTTAGGGAGAGAGGATGTAATACCCGAGATTTCTGATGTGTATTTGAACCTTATAATATTGTATTTGTTGTAGTTTGATCTGAGTATTATTCTCTGTGTTTCTTGACCCGGTATTGTTGAGCAGATGATTTCATGATTTTGTTCAATATTGTGATTTTTCACATGTAGCGCACGCTATCGACTAGGCGTAGCGTACGCTAATTTGGGTTTAGTAGCGCACGCTATATATGAACCTTAGTGCGCGCTATACGTAGTCAGCATGATTGAGACATGTTGGTAGGTGAGATCAGGCCGCGGATTTCGTTGGGATTATGTCGGGATGAACCTGGATGGATTTTGGGAAAAGCCAAGTCAACGCAGTAGCGCACGCTACTGATATGAGGATAGCGCACGCTAAACGCTGAGTACAGTGAAGTCAGTAAGTTTCGTATAGCCGTTAGCGCACGCTATGAATATGGACTAGCGCGCGCTAATAACCATTTTCTATATATAGGACAGCACCCTTTTTCATATTTTCAGACTTTTCACTTCCCACATCCGAATTCTTGGACTTAGAGAGTCACTCTCTTCATCCTAAACCCTTCATATCATCATCCTAGCCCGAGTTGAAGATTGTAGATCATTGGAGATTGGTGTTCAAGCTCTCGGTGTTAGATTTCTTCAAAGTTCCTTCGTGTTCTTCGCTAGTTTGAGGTAGGTGATTCTTCACCAATATTAGTAGTATTCTGAAGGATGTTTTGATCATGATTTGGGATTTTCTACTCAGTTAAAATTCGTACGTAGTCGAACATCATGTTGTTAGAAGGATATTTTCGATGCTTCGGTACTTCTTCATCCTATAAACCGTTGAACCTTTTCAGTGTTTGGACTCCTAAGCATATTCATGTATCTTCTAACCAATATTGGCCATTTCATGGAGGTTATCAAGTTCTTAGGTCTTTACATAATGGAATCATACGTTTTAGGATTTGGAATGGATTGAACTTAAGATATTTTCTTGAAGATCAAGATGAATTAAGATGTTGTGATGGTTATACGTATCCTTGTACCTTGAAGTCGTTTAATCCGTAAAGATCTTTCACAAATCGTATGAGCATGATATGCACGGATATGACATGTTTTAACACTGAAGATTTCATGAGTTTCTTCACCATTAGATTAAGTTTTCTGCCCAGTAGTAAACTGCCATGCACAGGTAGCGCACGCTAAGATGTATATATTAACGTGCGCTATCGAGAATGAGTAACATATGCTACGTTTGATACGTAACGTACGTTATGTCATCAGGCGAGTCAGTCGGCTGATCAGAGAGGACTGCCGGTACATAAGTTAGAGTACGCTAGACTTCGTCGTTTACGTACACTAGCGGGCAGGCTTAGCACACGTTACGTAGAGTACGTAGCGTACGCTAAGTAGTTCAGGCAGATTGCATTTTTTTGAGCTTTCGGCCGTAGACCGGGTTGTTAGACATTCATACGACATAAGATAAATTCTATATTATTTCTTTTGTTAAGGTTTGAGCTTGCTACGTTGATCAAAGGAGACGGCCTTCGAGTGTGTTGAGATTGTTGAGTGTTTTGTTCTTGCCATCTTTGAGGCAAGTATCGTATTTTAAGCTTAGTGATATTGTATTGTTGATCGTGTGTACGATTTATTCATGTTGTTGAACATGAGATTATATTCTTTGAGTGGTCATGATATTTACATCGATGAACGTGTTGATTTGCATATGTGTATGCATAATGGTATTGTTTGTGTTGTAAATGATCCGATGGGATCATGAGGATCTATGCTGAGGGCGCTGGATCGAATGTCCACCGTGCATTGGTCCGACGGGATCATCATGGGATCTATGCTGAGGGCGCTGGATCGTTGGATGGGTTTTCCACCATGAGTTGGTCCGACGGGATCATTATGGGGATCTATACCGAGGGCGCTGGATCATTGGATTACCCTGTATTGTATAGATGGAATCGTGAGGATTCACATCGTTGGATTCCGATGACGGAAGTCTGTTTTGTATGTTTTATGATGCATTGATGATTTATATATTGCGATACTTGTACTAGCATTGTTTTGCTAACCCCTTCGGGGGTGGACATTTATTTTGATGTTCAGGTAGCCGAGGAGCGGGGAAGCAGCCACAGTACCGACATGACGATGAAGTGGCTCAGTGATGTGGATTGTATTGTCTTATTTTCCAGTTATTTCAGTACTCAAGTATGTTTATGTTGTTGTTGTCTTGGGAACACTTTGTAATAATGAACTTATTGAATTGTAGAACGGGTTTGAATTTCCTTTTATTAATGTCGTTTTTGTACTATTCTCGTAGTCTTCAAATTAGCCTTGTAAATCCTTATACAAAGGATTTACGGCGCTGTAATTATTCCGAATATCTTGGGGTGTTACAGCAGGAAGGCTAACGCATGCTACATAGTCAAAAGTGACTAACGGCTAGTTGGATGAAAATGGCAATAAATACCAAACCATTTGGTATCAAACCACACAACAACATTGAGCAAAGCATTCATACTTCAGATATCATTGTAATCATTCTAGTTGTTGTATTTGAGATTATATTGTTTAGTGATTGAGTGTTATACACGAAATCATACAAGAGAGGAAAAAGAAAGGATACGATTGGATTCGGTATTATTAGGATCAAGGATCCGGCATTGTTAGAATCGCAATCGATATCTACGTGAGGTTTATCTAGTACCCATAAAAAGCTAGATTGGTTGATTACTTGTCCAATAGAAAAGGAAACCGGTTTAACTTGGACCGACATAAAGACAAGTGATTGAACGGTTTACTTGGATCGATAGAAGACGAGTTTTTAATGATTATCCCTCGACCGATAGAATAGAGGTGCTGAGGTTTATCTTTAGCCTATAGATAAAGATACCGAGAGAGGATGTAGGCACGTTTGGCCGAACCTCTATAAATCCAGTGTCGATTTATTTCCGCAACTTTATTTAAATCACTTTCGCAATGCGAAAGAGTTTTATAACTCTATCTCCAAACGGAACCGACCAATATTGCACCAAAATTATCATCTTCATCTTCATCGATCCATGTTGCAACAAGAAATTCCTTTTAGGATTTTCGCCTCGGCAATTTTTAGCAAAGTGGTCTGGTTTACCACAGATTCGACAGTTGTTGTCAAATTTCTTAGATTCGCTCGAGATGTCTTTACTTCTCTAGTTTAATAAGTTTTGAAACTTATTTATATTTTTGGCATAATATGCCGATTCTTCGTCATCTTCGTCCACCGAGATTTCTTCATTCTTTGAAATCTTTTTAGCTTTTAAAGCTATTGTTCTTTCCTTCGGTTTCAGCTTTGCGTTTCGAGATTTTAGGACAATCTCGTAATTTATTAGTGAGCCAACGAGGGCACTAAAATCAAGATTATTCAAATCTTTTGATTCCATAAGCGCCGTCACCGTTCTGTCCCATTCCCAAGGTAGTGATCATAGGATCTTCTTTACTTTTTCACTACTCGTAAGGGGTTTTCCAAAACAAGCCAATCCATTCGTAATGACCGAAAATCGATCGAGCATGATTGTAATAGATTCTTCTTATTTCATTTGGAATAGCTCGTATTCGTGGAGGAGCATATTTATTTTCGTCTCCTTGACTTGAGACGTTCCTTCGTGTGTTACCTCTAGCATTTTCCATATCTCCTCGGCACTATCACACGATGATATCCGGTTGTGTTCTTCCATATTTAAGGCACAATAAAGAAGTTGAATTGCCTTATAATTGTGATGATCGTTCTTCCAATCCTCATCATTATAGTCTTCGAAGCTTTTGAGAGAGCCGTCCGATTTCGTTGGAATTTTTGGACTGTTGGGATAACAAATACCTTGTGTCAAAATTGTTGGGATAACAATATTCGTTATCGAAATAGCCAGGATAATCAATCCCTATATCGAATAGTGATGATAAGAGGTTTTTACAATATGCCAATCCTTAATACAGTAAGGAAACTGTATCGAAAAGTTGAAGTATCAACTTGTATCGAAGACATGTCATAGATCCAGCATACAGTGGAACCTTTCAGTACAGCAAAGAAGTCTTTCAAAGACTAAGTATGGAAGCTGTCTCGAATTGTCAATACAGTGATCTTCCATACAGCTCTCAACAGGACAAAGAAGGAATCTTCAGTTCCCACTAAAAGTCAAGTCCCGTTGATATAGAAATATTTAAATACTCAAACATAAAGTATTTAAATACTGTAAGTCAATAGATCTTCAAATCCCGCAAAATCCGGATCGTGCTTTTCATCCCGTTGGAACGGAATCTTGCTCAACGGATTTATCTCAATGGATATATTTCAGAAGACTATATATATCTCATCAAGGCGTTGAAGATCAGTTACCAAGTGACAAAGTTATTATTATATACATCAGAGCAAAACATATCTCCAGAAGCTTACTGCAACTCAAATCTAAGAGATATACAGTGCTCAAACAGTGAACAACACATCATCAGCTAGAAGCTCAGAAAGTCAAAGTTGTTGTTCATATATTGTTCTAATCCTTGAACAAACCCAGATCAGCCCTGTGTGGACTGAGTAATCTTTGCTACTCCGGAACTGTGTGTCAAGGAATTGCATCGGAGAAGATGAAGCTTCAGAACTGTGTGTGAAGAAGCCAGTCAAAGTGTTAGCTCAAACCAATCTGTGTGAACGGTTGAAGTTAAGATCTTTATATCAATCTGTGTGAACGATATATTGATTAAGTGTTGTTATAATTACGTAGTTGTGTACGCAGTAATTATAATAAACTTTTTACTCCTGTGTGGAGGACCAGTGGACGTAGAGGGGTTTACATCGAACCACTTTAAATACTGCGTTATTTACCTTCTGCCTTACTTGTTTTAATTACTGTGATTATTTAAGTATACACTGCACATCGAGTTGCTGTATCCACAACAACTTACTGTATTTAAGACTTCCGCTATGCACTCAGATTTAAAACCTTACAGCTTGTAGTTTAAAACACTTTCCAAGCTGTATCCAGTATACTTAGTTGCAAACAAGTGGTATTGGAGCGGTTGATTCTAAAAAGAATTAGTCGTATTTTTAACCAACTCAGATCCAAAATCACTTATTTTTAAAACAGTCTTTTTCATTCCTTTATTCTCATATGGATACATCTATGATTAACAAAGTGCCTATGTTCTCTATTAACGAATTTGATGATTGGAGAATTGGGATGGAGGCTCATCTTGCAGCAATGCATGAAGAGATGATTTTTGTTATACAGGATGGCCCCATCAAGATCATGAAGGTAAACACGGCCGCAAGGGTTGAAGGCCAAGCCCATGCTGAGATGCTCGAGAAGGAGCGTGAACAATGGACCACAGATGAAAGAAAGCGAGCCAACATCGACAATGTGGCTAAGAACGCGTTAGTTGTCACTCTTGACAAAGGCACGTTCTCGAACGTATAGCTGTAAAACAACCAAGGAAATCTAAGATAAACTCAAGTTTATTTGTGAGGGAACTGAGCTCTCAAAAGAAAACAAAATTTCAAAACTGACTCAGCAATTTGAATCTTTTGAAATGAAACCAACTGAGACATTTGAGGAACTTGACCTCAGATTCATTGGAATTGTTGGTGAACTTGAAGCTTTGGGCAAAATTTATACCCAAAAGGAGAAGAATTTAAAAATTTTCAGATCTCTCCCTGCCCGATGGGACATTAAGACTACAGCTATGCGTGTGTCTTGCAATCTTAATGAAATATCTACTTTTGATCTCTTCTCTAACCTCAAAGATTTTGAGTATGATATTGACAGAAGATAGAAAGCTGAAGAATCTCCTTCAAAGGTTACAGCACTAGCCGCTATATCGAATCGTCGACACAGCATGCCCAGCTCGTCGAAGCCTAGTCACAAGAATGCTGATAGTGACGACGACATCCTATCTCAAGATGAAATGGCGCTTCTCATGCACAAGTTCAAAAAGTTCATCAAGCAGTCTGGAAAGACTCCCTACAGGCCCAAACCTGTCCACAAGGTAAGTATCGAAACTTCATCCGGTGATGCTAATCTGTGCTATAATTGCAGGAAACTAGGGCATTATGCAAATAAGTGGCCTCATCTCAAAGTTCAAAGGTTATCGGAAGTTGAGCAATAAGAGAGAGATGAACGAAGACGTGCTTGGAAAAACAAGCTCAAGGCCCTGATTGGAGAATCAGAAGCCTCCCCCGCACCATCCAAATCAGAAGAATATCTTCAGGTGGTCACTGAAAGTGATTCATCTGATGATGAGTTCAATGATAAAGCATATACGTGCTTTATGGCCAAGGACATTCCGGAAGGTGAAGATAGCGACGATGAGGTAAGTTCAACCTCACCTATTCCATTAAATGCATCTCATACTTTTGAAAACATGATGAATGAGTTTAAAAACATTCAAAAGGCCCATGAGACATTGAAAAATGAGAATATACAGCTCCAACTATCTAGCCTAGAGCTGAAAGATAAAAATGACTTGCTGAAAATAAATTATGAAAATATGTCTATTGATTGTGAAACTAGCAAAGTCGATTTTGAAAAACTCATGGAGAGCAATCATCAACTTGCTCATGAACTAAGTGAGGTTAAAACTAACAATGAGAGCAAGACAAATGATTTCGTTCTACTTCAAGCCAAAGTCAAAACTCTCGAAAAACAAGAAGATGAACTTGAGACCATTCTGAAATCATTCGTGAAATCGTCCAAAAGAATGGAAGAAATTCTGAGCACTGGGCAACATGTTCATGATAAAAGTGGCTTAGGATACAGCTCATGTTCAAACAAAGGGAAAACTAAGTACAGTGTTTGTCAAGAGTGTGGAACTCATTCCTGTATCGAAAGAAACTTCGAGTTCTGTGAAGGAACCTGTCGCACAGTGAACAGCAAAGGCTGCCATTCCGCCACCTCAATCATACTCCAGACAGCGGAATCACCAGCCATTCAGACCTGAAAGGCGCACTCAACAGCATGCTCCTCGAGCATATCAACAGCGCCAACAGCCGTTCAGAAGGAAGGTTGTATCCAAATACCAAAGGCCCATACGGCAGTACTATCAGTACAGCACGCCGAGGTATTGGATACAGGAGCCCCGTTATTCTTCGAGACAGCAGGTGTCGGCTCAGTATCAACAACAGCGTTGGGAATCCAACTGGACACTCAGAAGGCAAGCTGTTAGGCCAAAGAAAATGGCTCCACCTCCAAGACGGCACTCGTACTGGACTAATAAATAATAACCCTGAATTTTACATGCATAATAATTATCATGGTTATAGCGACTACGGATATGCCCCACGTAGATATCACAACACTGTACCGAATGTGACCTATAGTAAACCAATTACTGTCAGGAAAATTTGGGTACCTAAAGGAACTAACATACATGGACCCAAAAATCAAAGGGGGCCTAAATCTACGTAATCTCTTTGCATACAGGACATTCTAGAGGAGGACACCTGGTACTTTGATAGTAGATGCTCTCGGCACATGACTGGAGATAGAAGCAAGCTATCAGATTTCGTAGAAGGTCGCGGTCTAAAAGTTCGCTTCGGTGATAAATCTAAAGGAAGAACAAGAGGGAAAGGCTTAAAGTACAATCTACTTAGTATTAGCCAGTTCTGTGATGAACAATTCTTGGTGAAATTCTATATAGATCGCTGTAGAGTCAAGAACATCCAGACCAAAGAAGTTGTGCTTATAGGAAGCAGATCAGGTAACATGTATATTGCTGATTGGAAGCCTATGAGCTCCTCAATTCCATGCTTTGTTGCCAAAGGCACTGCAGATCTAAGCTGGTTATGGCACAAGAGGATGTCTCACGTCAACTTCAAGACGATCAACAAGCTCTCAAGACAGGGAATGGTAAGAGGATTGCCAAACGTGTCATTCAAAAAGGACAGCGTCTGCGGACCATGTCAGAAAGGCAAGCAAATCAAGTCAACCCTGAAGAGCAAATCCTACCTTTCAACCCAAAGAGTGTTGGAGATGCTACATATGGATCTCTATGATCCTGTAGACCCGGTAAGTTTGGGAGGTAAGAAATACTGTCTTGTTGTTGTTGATGATTAACAACATCAAAGATGCCCGAGCTCCTGAGAAAGCTGCAAAATGAAAAGGCATTGAGTATCGTGTCCATTCGTTCCGACAGAGGTACAGAATTTACTAATCGCTTTATAGAGAAATACTATTTGGAAAATGGGATACAGCACGAATACTCAGCTGCCCGTACACCTCAACAAAATAGTGTTGCCGAGCGAAAGAACAGGATGCTGAAAAAAGCTACAAGGACAATGATTGCCTCAAGCAAGTTGCCACAGCGTTTCTGGGGTGAAGCAACCAATACAGTATGCTACACGAAAAATTGTTGTATCGTCAACAAGCACCACAACAAAACAGCATACGAGGTATGGAACAACAAAACTCCGTTGGTTTCATATTTTCACATTTTTGGATGCAGGTGCTATGTATTGAATAATGGGAAGGATCAACTTAGAACCTTTGATGAGAAATCAGATGAAGGAATATTTGTAGGATACTCCTCCGTCAGCAAAGCTTACTGGATCTTTAATAAAAGGAAGCTGACGATCGAGGAATCAGTTCATGTAGTGTTCGACGAACCTCACCATGACCCTACAGGAGTAGATGATATTACTCAAAACATCCAACAACTCTCCATCTTAGATCCACCAACTCCCATAGAACCTGTTATTGACCTAGAAATCAACCCCGCATCTGTAATAATCGATGTAGATGAAGCTGACGCTGTATAAGCTGAAGCTGTATCTACAGAAACTCTCGATATAATACGGGACCCTGAATTAGTACCCGACCGAAGATGGTTGAGATATCACCCGCAAGAGATGATAATTGGAAACATAGATTCTGGTGTTTCTACCCGTAGGAGAATACAGAGTACACAAGGAAATGTACTTTGTGCACAAGAAGAACTAGATACTGAGATATCACCATTCCCTAAATGGAAATCTCAATCTGAGCTTAGAAGACTCAACATGTGCACTATTACTGTATTCTTATCCCAATCCGAACCTATTTCTACCATAGACGCTCTTAATAACTCTCATTGGATAACATCTATGGAAGAAGAGCTTAACGGTTTCAAAAGAAACAATGTATGGTATCTTGTACCCAGACCTACGCATCAATCAGTTATAGGAACCAAATGGGTATTTCGAAACAAGAAGGATCGAAATGGACTAATCATAAGGAACAAATTCAGGCTAGTCGCACAAGGCTATAGACAGAAAGAAGGCATAGACTACGATGAAACCTTTGCCCCTGTAGCCAAACTAGAAGCCATTAGGATATTTTTAGCCTTTGCCGCCCATAAGAGCTTCATTGTATATCAAATAGACGTCAAAAGTGCATTCCTAAATGGAAACCTTGCCGAAGAAGTTTATGTTGAACAACCACCAGGGTTTGCCAACACAGACGGCATCGACCTAGTATACAGGCTAAGGAAGGCACTGTATGGACTTAAGCAAGCCCCTACAGCATGGTATGAGACCCTGTCTCAGTATCTAACCGACAATGGATTTGAGGAAGGTGCTGTGGACAAGACCTTGTTCAAAATACAGGAAGGCGATGACCTTCTGATGGTGCAAATCTATGTAGATGATATAATTTTTGGTTCAACTAACCTTGCTCTGTGTCAAAGGTTCTCTCATCTCATGCAAAGTAAATTTGAAATGAGTATGATGGGAGAAATTAGTTATTTCCTAGGTTTGCAGGTAAAACAATTGCCTACAGGTATTATCATCAACCAGGAAAAATACAGCAAGGAGCTTCTCAACAAATTTCGAATGAACACTTCCAAATCATCGTCAAACCCCATGAGCACTTCAGTGCAGATTAGTGCTGATGAAGCTGGAAAGCCGGTTGACCAATCACTCTACAGGAAGCTTATTGGCTCGCTCCTGTACCTAACGGCTAGCAGGCCCGATATCCAGTTTGTTGTAGGAGTGTGTGCGAGATATCAAGTAGCACCGAAGAAATCACACTTCAATACAGCTAAACGAATCCTGAAGTACATTAAAGGAACAGTCGATGTAGGACTATGGTATCCTAAAGAAGGCGGATTCGATTTAGTTGGATACAGTTGTTGTTGCCCAAAATATTTATCCGAAGATTAAATACTGCTGGAATGGATGGACAACAAATAAAAATTGCGGGAGCACTTCCGAGAGAATATGAATAAACACAAGATTTGCCGGGTTTGTTAGGCCCGGGCTTGAATGCTCTCGCGAGATGTTATTAATACAAATATTCGTGGATACAAGTATTAATGTGAGAATCTAAGTACAATGAGTGTAAAAAGACTCTGTTGATCCAGCTCTTGAGCGAAGCTTGGTGTTCTTCGTCCCTGCCGATCGTCTTCTGTATGAGAGAGGCCGAGAGAAGAAAGAACCAAAAGATAGCTGTTGCCAAGAGTAGGAGAAAGCCAAGTGTTATGTATTGTTTCTGTATTGTATGCTGAAATCGCGATAATGCCAGGTTGAAATCCAAGTGCAGGCTGCCTTTTATTTATAGAGGCTGAGGAGCATTGTATCCTAGCGGGCGATCGTCTTCCGGACAATATAATAATGGGGCGATCGTCCTAAAGGTCACATGGGCAGTCTGCCTAAAGTCCAAGGCTACAGCCGGCAGCCAGCTCTGCGGTCCAATGAGGAGCCAGCACGCGTCCGGAGTCACTGTCACATGCGGTCCTACTGACAACTTTCGGAGGGCCTGTCGGCTGGTGGACGGATGCTGACAGGCTGTGGTCAACGATCCGTGATATGCGGATCTTGTCTCGGCACTGCACGTGGGGTCTGTCCTGAGGCTCGGCCTTTGCCGACTGGATGACCATCGGCTCTGATCGGCATGAGGCGGCCGTCTCTAGCTGGTCATCAGAGGTCGGCATCGGCCAGTTGCTGAGGGTCGGCATCGGTCGGTCACCAAGAGTCGGTCGGCAAGTGCCGAGAGATGATCGTCTGCTAGCCGGTCGCCAGGAGTCGATCGCCAAGTACTGAGAGACGATCGTATTTGATGTCGATCGCTCGGCACCGGGACTTGTCCTGGGACCTTCGGTTGGCCGATTTATCTTGACTGTCGGGCTAAGGCTAGGCTGCCTGGTCACTGGTCGGCAGTTCTGCCTCAGCTGCTCGGCAATGGCTAGGTCGCCCGATCTCCGAGGCGATCGCCGGTCGGAGAGTATAATTCTCGACACAACAATTGCCCCCCAGCTTGCTCCGATGTTGAAAACATGGGGAGAGGTGGTTCTTGCTGGCGATCGTGTAGGATGAGGACGGGTGATCCGTTGAGCTGACTTTGGATTCGGACTTGGGCTATCTGGTCGATTGGCTAGCTATATTTCGGTTCTTGTACCTGCAAAAAACAACATTGGCCGATCCCTCGTAGAAACATGATTGTTTCGTCGCTGAGGAACCGTGCACAGTCGCGAAGTTCGATGGACCGACTCCATGACCGTGTCTTGTGCGCGAAGACATTGAGTGTCTCGTGACTCATTTTATTGTGAGGGTCCTCTGTTAGGCTGCGCCTCGCCTCGTATTTAAATGAAGGGCGTGCGGTCTTGGTCTAGAGGAGTCCTTGCATGGGGCAGCGTCGGATGATTCAACTCCACGCCCGCGGCTTGTTAGCTCTACTTCCACCTCGGCCCGCCATGGAGATGGCGAGCCTCGACGGTGTACGTTGATACGGGGGTAGTGGCACATCGCATTGTCTGGGTTCACCATGTTAGATGATGATCCTTTGAGGGCGGGCGATCGTGTCCACTGATTAATTTTGGAGAGCCCTTAGACTATGCCGGCCTCGTATTTAAACGAAGGGCGGGCGATCTTGGCCGAAAGGGACCTTGCATGGCCGAAGCAGCCGGTTCCATCGACTACCAGGACCATGGATGTATGATGTGCGGTGGAGGCGATCTCATGCCTTAGTCCGTCATGTTAGATGCTGAAATATAGATGGCGAACAAGTCCTCCGGGTTTTTGGTGATGTAGAGTGATGATGGCGATCGGGCTGGAAGACTGGCGATCGTCGCTCGGCTGCTGATCGCGTTATTCGTAGGTTGGTATCGGCGATCGGGCAGGAGATCGGTGATCATCGTTCGGGCGCCGATCTCGCTGCTCATAGGCTGAGGAGAAACCTTTGCCTGGCCAGAAAGTCTGCGGCTCTTGCTCGGAAGGTCGCGTAGGTCGAGGGTTGGCTCTTCGTAAGATGCCTGAACATAGGCGAAAGGCCATGGAATACTCCTAGGACCGAGTGAAGGGCGATCTCATCGCTTACGGGCTCGCCATTGAGGATGATCTCGTCTACCCAGTCGATGTAGTCCGAGTCGGACTCTTCTCCTCCCTGCTTGATTTGCATCATGCGAAGGGGACCTTCTGGCCGAGCGACCCTGGTGGCGAAGTACTCTGTGAAGACGTGCGCCAGCTGGTTAAAGGAGCCAATGGACCGAGGTGGCAATGAGGTGTACCACCTGTAGGCGAGGTCGTCCAGCGTCATAGGGAACATTCGGCACCTGGTCGCGTATGATGCCCCACACCCGGTCATGTAGATGTTGAACTTGCTCAGGTGCATTTCGGGGTTCGATCTCCCCTCGTACAAAGGTCTTTGCGGAGGAGCGATCTTGTGCTGCACAGGGGCGAGCTCGATGTCGATCGCGAGCAGCTCGCTCAGCTCGGCGATCGTCTTCTTGGCGCCTGCCCCGAATCCCAGGAGCGCCTTTATGTCGTCGAGCTGACGTTGCATCGCAGCCATCGCCGTGGCTCAGTCGCTCACGGATCGGCTTTGGGAGCGGGAGCCGAGGCGGTCGTGTACCGATCTCCTGACTCCGCTGCTGCCGACCTCGGCTATTTGGTGAGGGGGAGCCAGGCGGCTGGGCTGCCTTCTGGGAGTCGGGTAGGCCGAGCTCCTGGTGACGGACTCAAGCTCCGTCGTCTCGTAGCTAGGGCCGGACTGCCACGGTCGCCAAGACGGGTCACTGCCCAGGCGATCGAAAACAGAGGTGCCCCGGCTGGCGAGCGCCTCTCCTTGCGAATGAAAAACTCCTGGCGATCGCTCATCCAGTAACGCCTTGAGCTTCCGCTTGGACTTCCGGCGGATGGCCGGGGGGGTGATAGCGGGAGGCGCGTCGAGAGCACTCCGTCGCTTCTGTAGGACGGCCATGGCCTCGTCGATCTGTTCCTTGGTTCGGAGCTGATCGAGCGAGAGGCTTGGGCCGGACCTCAGGGGCGGGATCGAGCGTCTCGGACCGCGGCGGCTACCCTCCGCCATCGGCTGAGGCTCGGACTGAGACGGAACGAGGCATCTGGCGGGCTGGCCAGCGGCTTTCTTCGACGCGGAGGCGGAAGACATGATTTCCGAAAGATTTCTTTGAAGCGCAGTGAGTGTCACTTCAAGTATATGCCCCGAGAACAGTGAGTGTTCTTCGAGATGATAGGAATAAAAATTTGAGGGTTAGATGCCGCCCCCCTCCCTCTAGCGCCAATTGTTGTTGCCCAAAATATTTATCCGAAGATTAAATACTGCTGGAATGGACGGACAACAAACAAAAATTTCCGAGAGAATATGAATAAACACAAGATTTGCTGGGGTTGTTAGGCCCGGGCTTGAATGCTCTCGCGAGATGTTATTAATACAAATATTCGTGGATACAAGTATTAATGTGAGAATCTAAGTACAATGAGTGTAAAAAGACTCTGTTAATCCAGCTCTTGAGAGAAGCTTGGTGTTCTTCGTCCTTGCCGATCGTCTTCTGTATGAGAGAGGTCGAGAGAAAAAAGAACCAAAAGATAGCTGTTGCCAAGAGTAGGAGAAAGCCAAGTGCTATGTATTGTTTCTGTATTGTATGTTGAAATCGCGATAATGCCAGGTTGAAATCCAAGTGCAGGCTGCCTTTTATTTATAGAGGCTGAGGAGCCTTGTATCTTAGCGGGCGATCGTCTTGTGGCCAATATAATAATGGGGCGATCGTCCTAAAGGTCACATGGGCAGTCTGCCTAAAGTCCAAGGCTACAGCCGGAAGCCAGCTGTGCGGTCCAATGAGGAGCCAGCACGCGTCCGGAGTCACTGTCATATGCGGTCCTACTGACAACTTTCGGCGGGCCTGTCGGCTGGTGGACGGATGCTGACAGGCTGTGGTCAACGATCTGTGATATGCGGATCCTGTCTCGGCACTGCACGTGGGGTCTGTCCTGAGGCTCGGCCTTTGCCGACTGGATGACCATCGGCTCTGATCGGCATGAGGCGGCCATCTCTAGCTGGTCATCAGAGGTCGGCATCGGCCAGTTGCTTAGGGTCGGCATCGATCGGTCACCAAGAGTCGGTCGGCAAGTGCCGAGAGAGGATCGTCTGCTAGCCGGTCGCAGGAGTCGATCGCCAAGTACCGAGAGACGATCATATTTGATGTCGATCGCTCGGCACTGGGACTTGTCCTAGGACCTTTGGTTGGCCGATTTATCTTGACTGCCGGGCTAAGGCTAGGCCGCCTGGTCGCTGGTCGGCAGTTCTGCCTCGGCTGCTCGGCAATGGCTAGGTCGCCCATCTCCGAGGCGATCGCCGGTCGGAGAGTATAATTCTCGACACAACAACAGTGACTCGGATCTCGGAGGCTGCAAGCTAGATAGGAATAGTACAAGTAGAACTTGTCACTTTCTTGGACCTAGACTTGTCTCTTGGTTCAGTAAGAAGCAATTGGCTAACTCACTTTCCACGGCTGAATCAGAATACTATGTTGCTGGTAGTTGCTGTATGCAGATCCTTTGGATGCAGCAACAGTTGTCAGATTATGGACTTGAAGCCAAGGAAATGCCAATCATGTGTGATAGCACGAGTGCAATTGCAATCACGCACAATCCTGTCCTGCACTCGCGCACTAAGCATATCAACATGAAGCATCATTTCATAAGGAATCATGTCGAGAACAAGGATGTTCGGCTCGAAAAAGTTCATACAGATATTCACTTAGCAGACATCTTCACCAAGCCTCTCGACACAGCAAGATTCAACATGCTTAGACAAGAATTGGGAATGCTACACCACTCGTAAGTAATTTTTGCTTTTAGTCAACAATTGAGGGGAATGTCAGAAGACCCAAGAATACAGTATCCACCATTAATTATCTGTACACTCAGAGCCTTCAATACAGCACTGTAGGGAACAAAGACATATGAATCATCCTACAGCTGACGTGTGCAATAATTAAGTGGGAATACAGTATGACCCATGAATACAGCATTAATCCAAAAGTTGATGTATGGAATTAAAACTTATATGTACCTTTTAAGGGGGAACGCTGTTTCGTCGCGGATACAGCACATACTATAGGATTTCGATTCAGTGTATATATATTATATTATAATATTTCATTTTAAAAATAATTCTTATCCACGTGCCCTGTTTTCATGTCAAACGTCATTTAGATTAAATGCCTTACACGACATCTGGACAAATGAACCTCAAAATCTGCAATGTTTTTAAATTATTTAATATTTTAAAACCGCCGTTTCAGGCATTAAGGATAAAAACAAATGTCAGAAGTGGGACCCGCTCATATTTTAACATTTTAATGGATAAGTGTACCAGTTACACTCAGTCCATCTTGACCGTTCATTTCAAACGACGGTTCCCATCCCTAAAATCTGACCATTCGTTCTCTGTAAACCCTACTTCGCCGCCCACTATAAAAGGACTGATACTGCCATTTAAGACTCTTTACGCTTTCTGCAAAATTTAAGAGCTCTCAAGCAAATACATTCTACAAGTTTTTCTGTGTTTTACTGCAAATTTCTCTTAATCTCTTTCATATTTTCTTGAGAATCACCAATGGCTGCTCAGACATCTTCTCCCGCCCTCAAGAAAGCCTCGAACATCATTGACGGACGGATCTTCTCCAGATCTGTCGTCATTGAACGTATTCTTGCTTAAACAAATGACATCGAACCCATGGAGTTCATCATCACCAGACTCCGTCAGCAAGGCCTCTATCACCTTGGGAGTCAAACTGCCGAGAAGTACGACGTTCATTTGGTTGAGGACTTCTACCTTAACGCCGCTGTTCATTTTCTGTCACTGACCCAGGGAGGCCACGTTGCTGACATCACTGCTATCATTCAAGGAGTGGAGATTTGCATCGATCGAGATCTTCTCCAGAAAATTTACAGGCAGCCCGCTGATGGCCTGACCATGGAAGAACTTGAGACTTTTGGGTCTCAAGAGCTGATGACCAAGTACTATGGCCTGTTCACCGGCTCAGCTTCGGTTGACGTGGTTCACAGCACCTGTCACAAGAAGAATTTTCGTTTGCCATACGTGTACTTGCATGATTTTTGTTGCAGAATCATCGAAAATCGCACTGGTGCATTTGAAATGTGCACTAATCTTAGGTTTAGAATGATGGTTGTGATTTTGACCTGTGAAAAGGTCAATTGGTGCCAGATTATTTTGAAGCGCTTGCAGGAAGAAGTGTCCAAGCCTGCCACTCAAAAGAAATCATTTGGTTTAATTTTAAACCACATTTTGACGAAATGCGGACTTTCACAATCCGCAGATGCGAAGAAAATCAGCTCCCGGATCTACTTAGGAGGCGTCAAGCCTACAGCCTATAACCAGAGCACTATGGTTTGCAACCATCCATCCGTCCATAGTATGCCCGTTTCTGAAGATCCAAGGGATGTTTCTTTGAAGTCCCAGAGTGTGGAGTCTTCAAGGAAGAGAAAGAGATCTCACAGCAAGACACCTATTGCTGCTGAGAAGCCGAAAAGGAAGCTAAGGAGGCTTTCTAAAGCTAAATCCACCAAAACCTCCGAGGAAGCTTCTACCGTGGCGCAACTCACTGAACAACTACCCCAGGGCCCAACCCCTGTGGAAGAGATGCCCATTACTGTATTGACAGTAAATCCCGAGCCTTTGGCGGCAACGACGGATATGAGGTCATCTGCCAACTTATAAAACTCTAGCGAGTCGGCTGCCCCTTTGGAGCCAACAACTAACTCTCCTATGCGGGATTCCACACCCGTACAGGATCCACCTTCCTTCGGGATACCATCCCCTGTAAGGAATCCCTCTTCCATATAGGATCCCACACCTGTAGAGGAACCCCTCGCTACAGCGGACTCAGACATAGTACGAAGTCCCTCCCCGGACACCATTATCAACAAAACCCTTCTCTCTGTGCAGATTGATCATGCTTATGAAAGATTCCTTAAATGGAAAAGCTGCCGGCTAGCTCCATACGACACCTTATACAACGGGAGTGACTGGAGCCATGAAGAAAGATTTGTATTGGAAGTGACGGAATCGACAGAAGTTGAAGCCCTGATCCAATGGGACAATCTCTACTGCAAAGAATTGATTGAAAGCCATCTTTTGCAAAAATCAGATGCCAGAAGAAAAGGAAAAGATAAGTCTGAGGACTCTCCCCAAGATCCAAAAGCAGACCATGGCTCAGACGACGACGACGATGCCTTACAAGCAGGTCTGAGAATGAGTCGTGATGAGGCTCAGAATAGAGATGTCTCCCATACCAAGAATGACGAAGGGCCATCAAGCCGAAGTGAGCCCCCTTCGCCATAGCAAGAGAATATTCCTGATGATGAGGAATCAGTCCCTCAAGTCGAGGAAAAAGAAATTGTTTCAGAACACGCACCCGAGCCTGCTGCCGCAGAAGAAGAAGAAGTATCACGCGCTGTCCAGCAAGAGGAATCAGTCCCTCTGCCGGAACAGGCGGAAGATGAGAGACAACAGGAGGAATCAGTCCCTCATGTACCCATGTCTACAGACACCTCTTCGCAACAGGAGGATACAGCACCTCCTGCCGCCGAACCCACAACAGTTGCTCCCGCCCCATCAATCATGGAATCCGACGACGGTACTACACCTGAGGATGTCCAACTCAATTCACGCCCTATCGTGAATTTGAGGAGGTTGAATGGAGCCGAAGATTTTACCAAGCCAGATTCTCCCAGCACTACTTCTAGGAAAGAGCGATTGCGTGTTCTTGGCCTTCAAACCATCTTTATCCAGGATGCGGTTAATGCCTTGTACTCAGTGGAAAAAGCTCTGAATTGGATGCACACTTCTGCTGTTGAAGAGATGACTGGATTACAGCATGAAGTCTCTCGCGTAGTCGAAGCCTTCACTGTTTTGCCAGAAGTCTTCAAGCAAGCCCTGAAGAATCTGCAAGAGAAACAAGAGCAACTCCTGAGAGAAGAGGCATCCAAAACTCGCATATCCGAAGCCAAGATGGCATCCGCCATGATTGAAACATCTTCCCAGCTTCGAGCCCACGACAAAAGTATTAAAGATATATCGCAGGTGCTCTCCACCCTTGTCGAGAGAATGACAAACATTGAGACGAAACAGGATGCCGCACTGGAGATCCTAGAATGTATTGATGATGCCAAAAAGGGGGAAGAAGCGAGAGAAGCAGCAAGAAGAACAAGGCTCCAGCACGAAAGGGAATTTAATGATGCTCAAGACAGCATTACTACCGAGCTGGATAAACTATCCCCTCCCGCACAAAGTTTCAGGATTTCAGGTTCTCGACCTGAGTTCCATGACCCCAATGTCCCCTGGCAAAGCTTAATCCAAAGACCTTCTGAAATTCGTCTACCAACCAACCGCCATCCCACTGCCGAAGAAGTGAAGCAATGGAGGAAAAAATGAACTGATGAGATATTTTGTTAAACTCGTCAGGGAATCCGCCATCTTCAAAGGTTATAAAACATTAGCAGAGGCTGCAGACAAATTCACAAAGATGTTAGAAGAAGGAAAGCTTTCTCTCCAAATCGAAATGAAATCCAAGCATAGAAGAGGAGATCGGATCACCCATCCAGGAGACTGGATTCTTGCCTTTGACAGATCATACGATGGTAGAGCAATATACCTAGATCGAGGCAATGACTCCCTACAGCACTGGTGGCGTGGAACCGAGCATAATCCAGAAAAGAGGCCATGGAGACATTCTGATTATAGGAGCTGAAATCCTTGTATTTTTTGTAATTTTGTTTTGTTTTGTTGTTTGTAATTTTTCTTTCAAAACAGCAATCCTTGTACTCTATTTTGAATATCATTAAAATGTTTGCCTGTCTTGAAAGATTACAACTCGTAATCTACTGTGTTAATGTATGATTACATAACTTAAATTGTTCAGATAATAATCACAAGTATAGAAACTTGTTTGAAAATTAAGCTGTACGAACTTGTCTACGAACAGTTCATAGATTCAGTTGTATGCATCTAGAATACATTGTAAGATTGTGCTTGCACGCCAATCATAAGCTTAAGTTGTAAAAACTCTTAGCTGTATCGAACTCGCCTGCGAGCAGTTCATAAATTAGACTAAGTTGCTGAAAGCCAGATCATTTGACAAAAGACCAAGATATCTGCCCAAAGTCATCAAGAAGGTTATTCGCCTCATGAAAAAGGTTTTGGCATCATCAAGAAGACTTGAAGAATTTTGAGTCTTGACAAATTGTCAAAAAGGGGGAAATTGTTGGGATAACAAATACCGTGTATCGAATTTGTTGGGATAACAATATCCGGTATCGAAACAGCCAGGATAATCAATCCCTGTATTGAATAGTGATGATAAGAGGTTTTGACAATATGCCAATCCTCAATACAGTAAGGAAACTGTATCGAAAAGTTGAATTATCAACCTGTATCGAAGACCTGTCATAGATCCAGCATACAGTGGAACCTTTCAGTACAGCAAAGAAGTCTTACAAAGACTAAGTATGGAAGCTGTCTCGAATTGTCAATACAGTGATCTTCCATACAACTCTCAACAGGACAAAGAAGGAATCTTCAGTTCCCACTAGAAGTCAAGTCCCTTTGATATAGAAGTATTTAAATACTCAAAGATAAAGTATTTAAATACTGTAAGTCAACAGATCTTCAAATCCCATAAAATCTGGATCGTTCTTTTCATCCCGTTGGAACGGAATCTTGCTCAACGGATTTATCTCAACAGATATATTTCAGAAGACTATATATATATCTCATCAAGGCGTTGAAGATCAGTTACCAAGTGACAAAGTTATTATTATATACATCAGAGCAAAACATATCTCCAGAAGCTTACTGCAACTCAGATCTAAGAGATATACAAAGGCTCAAACAAAGGAACAACACATCATCAGCTAGAAGCTCAGAAAGTCAAAGTTGTTGTTCATATATTGTTCTAATCCTTGAACAAACCCAGATCAGCCCTGTGTGGACTGAGTAATCTTTGCTATTCTGGAACTATGTGTGAAGGAATTGCATCGAAGAAGATGAAGCTTCAAAACTGTGTGTGAAGAAGCCAGTCAAAATGTTAGCTCAAATCAATCTGTGTGAACGGTTGAAGCTAAGATCTTTATATCAATCTGTGTGAATGATATATTGATTAAGTGTTGTTATAATTACGTAGTTGTGTACGCAGTAATTATAATAAACTTTTTACTCCTGTGTGGAGGACTAGTGGACGTAGAGGGGTTTACCTCGAACCACTTTAAATAATGTGTTATTTACCTTCTGCCTTACTTGTTTTAATTACTGTGATTATTTAAGTATACACTGCACATCGAGTTGCTGTATCCACAGCAACTTACTGTATTTAAGACTTCCGCTACGCACTCAAATTTAAAACCGTACAGCTTGTAGTTTAAAACACTTTTCAAGCTGTACCCAGTATACTTAGTGGCAAACATGGACCTAGGAAAATTACTTTACAAAGCTCGATATCATAAGCTCGGATGAATATTGACATCTTCTTCTTCCATGTCATGAAGTTCGATCCATCGAAGAATGGTGGTTAGTTCAAAGCAAGACCTTCGACCGGGGCAAATTAGAACGTCATAGGATCTTCCTTAGATGTTAAGCCTATTTATATAGATACCCGCTCTGATACCAATTATTGGAGCAAGATTATCGTATCACCATTTTGAAATAGAGTTATCAAACTCTTTCACGTTGCGGAAGCGATTTAAAGTGCAGAAAGATAAACAATGCAAAATTTATAGAGGTTCGGTTAAATGTGCCTACGTCCTCTCTCCGTATCTTTTTGTATAGGCTAAAGATCAACCTCTGCACCTCTCTTCTATCGGTCGAGGGATTACCATTACAATCTCGTCTTCTATCGGTCCGAGATAAACCGTAACACACTTATCTTTTTGTCGGTCCAAGTTAAACCGTTTTCCTTTTCTATCAGACAAGGAATCAACCTATCTAGCTTTCTATGGGTTTTAGACAAACCTCACGTGGATATAGATTACGCTTCTAATAATGGCGGATCCTTGATCCTAATAACACTGAATCCAATCTTATCCTTTCTTTTTCTTCTCGTGTATATTTTCGTGTATAACACTCAAACACTTATCAAATAAGCTCAATTACAACAACGATAGTGTATACAATAATCTCAGATGTGTATTTGATATTCTCAGAGTTGTTGTAGGTTCAATACCATAGGAAGTGGCATTTATAGGTATTTTCCTCCAACTAGCTGTTACTGTCAGTCTCACTTAGCGTGGGCTAAGTCTTCCTGTTTAGCGTGCGCCATTGCTATGTTACGTACGTTAATGTTGAATGGTTACATACGTTACCTTCTCTTATCTTCAGTCAAGTAGCTTCTTATACTTTCAGTTAGCGTGCGCTAGTATCTTCTTATAGCGTGCACTAATATCACGTCATTGCTTGAGTCATATATCCGTTTGTATCTTTTGACTTCTCCTTCGAATCTTCCAACGTTCATTTGTTTGAATCCAAATGTTCTTTAGCGTGCGCTAGATATCATTCATAGTGTGTGCTATGTCTATGTCAGTACATACATCATTTCGTGTTGAAAGTCTTCACAATGGTCACATTCTGCGATAGCGTTTAGGAGAGGAAGTCAAAGACTCACCCACCTATAGCGAGCGCTATCTTCATCTTGTAGCGTGCGCTAGCCTTGATCTCTAGCGTGCGCTAGCTTTGCAGTCCAGTTTGAATGACTTCGCTTCTTTGTTGTTTTGTTTTACTTCCTTGTTGTTTTTCTTTGTTTAACAACTAATCATCAAAACTCGATAATGAATGTTTGGAATAAACCATTCCAACAGCAACGCCGACCGGAAAGGGGAAGGATGGTGGTGGCTGGTAGCTGGTGGAGTGGCGGAATTGCGGTAGTCGCCGCCGGGAGTGAGAGTCAAGAGGGTAAACAGAATGGGTGAATTAGCGTCGATACACCATTATAAAAGTGAAAAAAAATATTGTTTGGATTTTCAAGTACTTTTCTTTTTGGTTTGGGCTTTAGTTTTGTTTAATTCTGCAAGGGCCCAATTTTGTATAAAATGTGGCTATTTAGCAATCTTATTCATAGAATCATAGTTCACATTTTGCTCATGGTCTCCAAATTAAAAAAATAATACTAATAATCTGACTGTTTATTAGTGCCATATATATGGACAAAATAATAATTTTAGTCTTGTTAATTAATAAAGAAAGGGGCTACAAAGAAAAAGAAAAGAGCTATGTTTATCTGAAAAAATAATTGGGCCTCAAGATATTGTACACTACCTATTGAGAAAGGCCTAAATTCATCTAAGAAACGATGACAACTTTTTCTGATTAACATTTGATTCTTGGAGAACCTGATACGGGAACGCCCAAACATATACTAGTCTTATTTTTCTTTTCTTTTTAACTTATTTTCTTGTAGTTTTTTCTGCAGGATTTTTTTTGAAGGAATTAAATTAGGTTTAGGTTCCTTTAGTGAAATTACTAGAATTAATATACTTTTATCCTTGTGGTAAAAATATTTTTTTAATCTAAATTGGCTACTTTGGATATTATTACTTAAATAATTTCGTTCCTTTCTGTCCGAGAATGTGAAAAGACAAAGCAACAGCCAACTAGAGCAACTTTACCATATTCTTTTTTTATGAAGGAAGAAACCGCAGCCGCTACTCTTCGAGTGTGCACTGAATAAACCCTCAGGCTGGACGTAATAACCTGCAAACTACGCCAACCAGGTCAACCACACTAGGCAAGCCCTGTGTGACAGCCTCAACCAAGAAAATATTAGTAGGGGGAATCGAACTCGTAACTTTTCAATCCCGTGCTCACTTACTCTACCAACTTGACTACCCTATAACTTTAACATATTATTGATCGTCCTGCTAATCTCGGGCACACTCCATTAATCAATAATCACATTTACTTAACTACCAAGCATCACAGCTCGAGGTAATATGGCCCGATTCGCAAATGGCAAAACCCCCAAAACCCTAACCACATCCTTATCTAAACCCCAACGCGATTGTCCATCAAGTCTAACTCTTTACCACTTTTACTTTTACATTCTCTGTGAAATGTGAATCAGCGGTTCCGGCGACGAGTTCCTCAACCCAACTTCGCTCTGGCACCCATTTTCGCACATTTCCGGTCGTTTGATTACCTTTTCCACTTGGAAACAGGTATTTGCCTTGCCGTTAGTTTTGGCTTTTTGTGTAGTTTTGGGTTCACGATCTTGCTCATTTTTCCATGACATGAACACGAAACTGGCTGCCTTTGATTTTCTTTCAAAGTTGTGAAAATGTGTAACCTTCTCCAAAGGGCCTTTGCGCTTTTGCTATCCTTTGTTTATTACCTTCTTCGTGTAGAATTAATTTATTTTACCTATGTTAAGATTGCCAGCTTCAGTTATATTCAAGGCGAACATTTCTTTCTTAGAATGTACAATGAGGACATTTTATCCAAAGAAACTAACTGATTAGTTTTCAGTAATGAACTGAAAAGATGAAGGAAAGAAAAGAGATGTTTGTATACTTGAAATACTTTTAGGTTTGAGCTTGCTAAGTCTGTAAATGTAATTTGGTATCTTTGAATGTAGTCTCTACAATTCTGATAGGTCCCACAACCAGGAGATGAAATCTGAAAATGAAGAATCACAAACTCAACTCATTGAAATCTTGATATCTTCCTTTGATCAGAAATTAGATAAATTGTCTGTAGATCCTTCACAGTCATGGATCTGTCGAGTTTCTTCTTCATCTTTTTGTTCACTGTCACTCCCTCCCATATCTTTGACTAACAGATGTGTGAAATTTTGTGTTTCCTAAATTTATTATGCGATTTATGAATTTTGTTATCTGTATATGCACAACTATCCCCAGAGCTAACACTTATGTTAAATCTTTAGATGTGTATTGATGCCGAGAAGAAGATGAAGAAGAAAAAGAAGCAGCGGCACATGGAGTTGTCGGCTGAATTGTCCGAGAAGCACATTGAGGAACCTGATAATTTTGAAAGGAAGAAGAGAAAGAAGAAGGAGAAGAAGCTCAATGAGGACACCGAGGAGCTGATTACAGAGCCCGAAAATTCAGAGAAAAACATATCTGAACCTTTGGGAACGAAGAAGAGTAAGAGGAAGAAGAAGGGGCAACTCATAGAGTCCGCGGATGCCGAAGAGCACATCGAGTCTGCAAAGCCTGAAAATTCCACTGAATCTGACCCTTCTCGAAGGAAGAAGAGGAAGGAGGAGGATCAGCTCACTGAGTCCGCGGATGTCGAAGAACACATTGAGTCGACACAGCCCGAAAATTCCGAGAAGCACAAATCTAACCCTTCTGGAAGGAAGAAGAGTAAGACGAAGAAAAAGGAGAAGGTGCAACTCATTGAGTCCGTGGATGCTGAAGAGCAGATCGAGTCTCTAGTACTCGAAAATTCCGCTGAATCTGACCCTTCTCGAAGGAAGAAGAGGAAGAAGAAGGAGAAGGAGCAGCTCATTGAGTCCGCGGTCGTCGAAGAACACATTGTGTCGACAGAGTCCGAAAATTCCGAGAAACACAAATCTGACCACCCTTCTGGAATGAAGAAGAGTAAGACGAAGAAAAAGGAGAAGGTGCAACCCATTGAGTCCATGGATGCCGAAGAGCACATCCAGTCTGCTTCTCGAATGAAGAAGAGTAAGACGAAGAAAAAGGAGAAGGTGCAACTCATTGAGTCCGTGTATGCTGAAAAGCACATCGAGTCTGCACAGCCCAAAAATTCCACTGAATCTGACCCTTCTCTAAGGAAGAAGAGGAAGAAGAAGGAGAAAGAGCAGCTCACGGACTCCGCAGACGTCGAAGAACACATTGAGTCGACAGAGCCCGAATATTCCGAGAAGCACAAATCTGACCCTTCTGGAATGAAGAAGAGCAAGTCGAAGAAAAAGAAGAAGGTGCAACTCATTGAGTCTGAGGAAGAGCACATCGAGTTTGAGTTTGCAGAGCCCGAAAATTCCGCTAAGAAGGAGCTTATTGAGTCTGCGGATGCCGAGGAGCACATTGAGTCGGCAGAGCCCGAAAGTTCCGTGAAGCACACGTCTCAATCTGACCTTTCTTGAAGGAAGAAGAGGAAGAGAAAGAAAAAGGAGAAGGCGCAGCTCACTGAGTCTGCGGACACCGAAAAGCACATAAAGCCCGAAAATTCCGAGAGATACACATATGATGAATCTGAGCCTGACCCTTCTCGAAGGAAGAAGTTGAAGGAGGAGGAGAATAAGGAGCTTACTGAGTCTGCAGATGCCGAGGAGCACATTGAGTCGACAGGCCCTGAAAATTTCGAGAAGCAGACATGTGATGAATCTGACCTTGAGAAGTCTTCCAAAGAGGAAAGTAGAAAGAGCAGCAACAACAACATCTAAGCCTTAGTCCCAAAATGATTTGGGGTCGGCTAACATGAATCAAACTTTGAAACTGTCAATAATCGTTACATAAATAACATAAAAGGAAAAAAAAGGGAAAAAATAGAGAAAAAAACAAATAAAAAAAAGAAAGAATGTAAAAACAAAAAAAAAACTGAAACATAAATTAAAAGATAACATGAAATCCTGAAAAATAAATTAAAAGATAACATGAAATAAAAGAAAATAAGAATTAAAAAAAAAAGGAATCAGACTTCATCCACCATCCGTATTCTTTCCCGCCACATTTGCCTCTCCATCGTCATACTTTCTCCAATTCCAAGAAACCGCATATCATTTTCAATCATTTTTATCCAAGTTTTCTTGGGTCTTCCTCTACCTTTCACAACATTACTTGTTCCCCAACTTTCTAGCATTCTCACTGGGGCATCAATAGATCTTCTTCTCACATGACCAAACCATCGTAATCGATTCTCCATCATCTTGTCTTCTATAGACGCAACTCTTACCTTCTCTCTGATCACCTCATTTCTGAGCCGATCCTTTTTTGTATGACCACACATCCATCGTAGCATACGCATCTCTGCCACATTCATCTTTTGAACGTGACACTGTTTTACAGCCCAACACTCGGTGCCATATAACAGCGCAGGCCTAATTGCCGTGCGGTAAAATTTACTCTTTAATCTATGAGGCATGCCAGGATCACATAAAACCCCTGTGGTACTCTTCCACTTCAACCACCCTGCCTTTATTCTGTGAGCCACATCGCCATCTAGCTCTCCATCCTTTTGGAAAATAGATCCAAGATACCGAAAGAAAGTGGATCCATAAATAACTTTCCCATCAAATGTGATCATCCCCGCCTCTCTATCACTGTTTTCGCTAAAAAGAAGATAAAATAAAAAAATAAGAAAAGCGATAAGAGAGAATAAAAGAAAAAAATTGTTAAAAAGCAGGATTAGAGAGGTCGTTTGAGCGTTGAAACCGTGTGGAAGATATCCTAAGTCATGGTTTTCCAAAAATAAGTAAGCTTTGATCGAGTATATTTTATTTTAATTATTTTACTTTATTTAATTGAAATGCTTATTTCATTTTCTTTCTCAACAGGCCGATGCTACATGACTTGGTGTTAACGATTTATTGGGGGCCGACTTAGTTGAATACCCTACTCGAGTGGTTTCTTCATGGTGGATGGCCACATAAGTCAGACAGAAAAAAGGTAAAAAAGAAGAAGATGAAGAAGTATCTGAACAACGTTTTATAAGGAGATTCAACGAGTTGAGCTTTGATCACAAACTTTGAGCTGACATGGAACAATACTGGCTGGAACCCAAGAAAAAGTTTAGGGCCGATGAGTGGGAAAAACATGGAAGACACAGTGGCATGTTAGCGGAAGAATTTTTTTCCACTATCTTGGATTTATATCAGGGAGTCACGGAACTTGGTAGGGATATTTGAAATAATTTGTTATTTAATCGTTAGATTTATTTAGTTATTATGTATTTATTTTTATTATATTTTTAGGTATAAATCTAAACAGTGACGATCATGTCATGCAAGCGAAGCACGCAATATCCCGCGTAGAAGAGACTCTCGGGAAAGTTCAAATGAGTGCTTTCAAGCCCATTGGCGCGGCAGAGGGAAGCACTGAGTTATAGATCAAGGAGCTGAAGATCCTCATTGATAAGAAGAGCTACGACATTGTTTCAAGTTCAAATAGACTTTCCTACTTGGGTCACATCGAGAAAGATGACGATATAGTTATTCTTGCCAAGGAACCTGTGAAATTGCAAGATGACAAGTGATGACCAAGATGACCCGAGTTTTTTGACTGGATTGTTTTTGCCTATTTGATGTTTTGCCTATTTTGTTCAGAAGTTGATAGCTATTCTGCCGGACCTGTTACACTTATGGACTTGTATTGATTTAGTGTCACGGGTGGTGCCACTTACTGTGCTGTTGCATCTCTTAAACTGATGGGTTTCATAGAAGAAGCTTTACTGTTTTACTATTTAAAATGTTATCCACTGACATCAGCAATGTGCCGTTGCTTCTAGACAATGTTTTAAAACTCAAAAAACGTTTTTGAGGCGTTTTGCAGTCATGAAGCGAAGCGTGCGCCTCTAGGCGGTTCGAGGCGTACGCCTCAATCTTTGAGGACAAAAATCAGAAAAAACATAACATAACAAATAATAAACAACAATATCATAATTACTAAATGTTATATGTCAAAAGACATCACAAAGTAGATAATATGAAACATAAAACTAGGTAGATAAAACATAAAACAAGTGTCTTCAAGCAAAAACTCCAAAAAGTCATAGATTAAAAAAAAAAGGAACATAATGACCAGATAATTAAATTATCATTATCTAATGAAATATTGAATCATCTGTGTCCAATGGTTTAAAAAACTCATCGAACTCGTCATTCCCATCTTCGCCACCACTTGAGGGATCATCCATGGAATCATCGTCATATCTAATTGCTCTATCATCCTCCTCCTCTTCATCACGATCTTCCATTCTGATTCCTCATCGATTAATTGCAATATTTTACGTTTATGATCTATCATAAAAATAAGATCATATTAATTATAATGTTCAATTTCATTAAGTAATTTTGGTAGAGAAGGCCGAAGGGAACAAACCATTTTTCCCAGTGTTCGATTGTGAATTTTTTTGTTGTGAACTTCCACTCGCTTGATTAATTTCTTCCACCTCAACGTCCACATCTTGAGCATCTTGTATCGCCAATAATGGAACATGATTCCCAAATTCTTTGCCTTCATCCGCAATTCATTCATCATCCGATGGCATTTCATCAAGAACTAATGGATCTTGATCTTCCTTAAGTGCCTTTCTCTTTAAGTGTCTATCTTTTAATTTCTTGTTGTACATGACGTACACCATCATCATCATCAACAGCACCTTAATCCCAACTATATTGGGGTCGGTGACATGAAGATTATAGTGTCGTTTAATTGTCTAAAATTAGTTAACACCATAACTCATGCAAATAACAAAGTGGCAATGTTTTACGCCGGATGCCCTTCCTGTCGCATCCTTCATATGAAGGAGAAATAGAACGAAATTCCAAAATCGTCAACATCATAGGTTTTTCCATTTATATGGAAAATATCATGAGACGGCGATGAGTTTGAGATAATTGCTATTGTCATGTCACAATACGTGATAGATATTGTAAAATCAACACATACATCATGAAACATGACTTGTTGTACATGACGTACACAAATTTGTTTAATTTTTTCATTGCCAAGCGATTTCTTTTCTTCGTGTGTATCTAAATCACACACACACACACATAGAGAGGAACGGAAGACTGGAAGAGAACAGAGGAACGAGAAACAGCGTACTCTTTCTTTGTGGCGTGTTTGGTGGTTGTGTTTTTAACTTAGGGTTTTATCTATATATGGTATTATAAATAACGAAAAAGTAAAGAAGTAAAAAAAATAAGTAAAAAACAATCAAAACTAGTCAAACACCAGTCTAAAACCGTCAAACAAGCCAAAAACCACCCAAGTGTCCGCTTTTCCGCCTCGAGGAGTATGCCTCACCCGAAAAAAGCGTAAGCTTCACCCAGAGACACCCAAAGCATGCTCCTCGGGTCGTTTTTTGTCCATTTCGAGTCGAGGCGTACGCTTCGATCGATTTTTAAAACATTGCTTCTAGATTAGAGTTTGGAGGTTTATGTTCTATATGATCTTAGAGAACAGCAGCCAAGTGTATTTAGATGTTGAGAATGCGGAACAAGAATCGGTGATGAAAATTACACCTGGAGTCAATGGTTCTGTATTGAGTTTAAATTTCAGATTATTTAATAGCTAGTTGCTTATCGGTCTATTTGTATTTCTAGTCTTTGAACATATAAATTGCAAAAATCTAAAGGCTAGAGTAAGTGTCTTGTTAAAAAAGAAGCAATAAGAAAACTGAACTTGAGAGAATGGTTTTATGTGTTTTTTACTGAACACATAAAAACTGAACTAGAGTAAGTGGCTGTTATGTTTCAGAAGCAGGCAGTAGAAGATGGTGGCTTTCAAGGTAGAGCAAACAAGCCCATTGATACGTGTTACGCCTTTTGGTGTGTGTTTGAATAATCCTTTTGTGAGCTTTTACTTTTAATCTTTGTCACTTCTTATATACTTGTAGCATCTAATTTTGTAGGGTTGGAAGAGTTCTCAGGATTCATAAATTCATAAACGAGAAAGTGTTGTGTGAATTTTTGTTTTCTTGTCAACCTTAGGTACTTTTCTCCTCTGCTTTGGTGGCCTATAGGTGGACTATTATGCTAAGCAAGATTTAATTAACATTCAAATGCTTGACCTCTATGTCCACTGTTTTCCACAAGTCAGTTTTCTTATTTTTCAAAACCATGAAACTCCAGTGGGATCACTACATGCAAAAATATTTTGTTGAACACGTTACATGCTTATTTCTGACATTGTTATAATTTGTAAACTAATCTGTGTATATTATTATGGTTGCATCTTGAATTCTTTGAAGAAATGGAAGTGGTACTTCTTATATATGGATATGTAATGTTGGAAGAGATTGTCTCTATCTCCTCTCAAGTTATCTGGTTTCAAGTAGTTTTTTATTTTCTATGAAAGTATTAGTAATAACTTGACCGTGAATGCTCTCTTGTTTCATTTTCCTCTTCTGATATTATACACTCATCTTGTTGTATTAAGGAACTTACTGAATATCTCCGTTGATCACTAATTCATCGTCTTCTTCCTGTGTATGTCCTTCATTCTTTTGGTCTTGATGGTCTCTCTCTCTCTCTCTCTCTCTATATATATATATATATATATATATATATATTGAATGGGGGTGGGGGAGGAGGGGGAAGGTTGAACCCTTGACCTGACTTACAACGTGGAGGTCGCATCGCTTGGTGTCCCCCAGGGACTTCACCTTTCATATATTAACATTAACATTTTTGTCCGTTGCAATATATGGTTTTATTAGGTTTTCCTCCTATGTTTTAGATTTTCATTCTTTATATGTTCATTTTTGTAACATTGCAATAATGCCACCATGTTTTAATTTATTGTAAATTTACCACTCCCAACTTTTTTTGGTCATCGGAGATTTGACATATCATGCACTGCCATAGTACTTTTCGATTTGATTGGTTTACGCTTAGACAAATAAAAAAGTTGGGACAAATTAAAAAGTTGTGATGTTATTGCAACATTTAAATGACTTATTGATATTGCAAAATAAGTAAGAGTTTGTGCTTTAATTGGCAATTAACTTAGTAAATACAAGAGTCACTTTTTTTCCTTTATTTTCTTCTTTTTGCGTGGTAGGAATAATAGATTATTTTTGTTTACGCAATATTGACCTTTTTCGAGAGTATAGACAGAGAGAGATATTTTAATATATTTCATAACAACTATTTGATTCCTTTCTTCCATGCTTCCTAGCCTCTTTAACCGTAAAAGAGAAGGCATATTTTCTCAAATAAATTATTCTATAAAAAGCGATTGTCTTATTTATGCTATATCAATAATTATATTTTCCTTTAAAAAAAATTACATTTTTCACTTTTATTTTGATCAATACATTAGATATCATTTGACTTGTATGTAACTATTGCATCTCGAAGGAGTCACATATAACAAAATATAAAGTTATTGATGATGAAGTACAACTCAGCTGGACGGTTGTGTGTGAGTATATATATCAGTAAAAGAATGTAATAAAACATAAACAATTGAACCATATTATAAATTTTAATAATAATTAATCTCTTTTTTTGGTAATTTAGTACCGAAATTTTAAAGGCTGTGTTACAAAGGACCGGAACCCGAGACCTTTGGACTCGGACTTTAACCTCCTGGCCCTACCACTTGTAACACCCCCGTGATATATGGTGATATTACAGCGCCGTAGATTCTCTTTTGGAGAACCTATCAGGCTAATATACATAAAACTCATTAAAATTAACAAACCGCCACGTTCACTTATTAAAAAGAACAAACTGTCTCCAATACGACATATATTACAAAACCAAATAACACATCGTCCCGTAGGATCACAACTGATACAACAGTCCACAGCTGATACAACATCACCATCAACAATGAAAAACAACACAATGACAACACATGACAGTACCAGCGCGAGTACAAAACCAAAACACAACCATGACCTTGACCATATGACTACCAACTCAAAATAGTACACGATATCAATGCTGCCCACCAAGCTCGTGTCCACCCTGTGCTGGCTCTTCCACTGGACCTGAACCTGAATACACAACAAGTATATCTACCCCCGAAGGGGTCAGCAAAATGCCGATGCAAGTACCACGATTACAGAATATGTACAACAAATGAATATTCAACAGAAATCACAGTGCCATCACAAATATTCCGAAATACAATACCATAATCATCATCACAAGATAACCTCCCGAGTTGTACTGGCCCTGTACCCACACGGGATACACACCCCAGAGAGTTCTCGTTAGGCCATCCCCGGTGTACAACCCAACCGAGTGTTCCGTAGAACTCGAAGTCTAACGAAATCCCAAGGGACCCTCGCTGGTCTTACTCGGCTCACACGTGCTCAATAAATACATGGCACAAATCATATTTTCTCAAAACCACATTTTTACATATTCAAACAAGGTACAATAAACAAAATCAAAGTACTTGCCTTGGTTGGAAACGATACAAGAATAATGAACGGGAAGACGTACGGTCCAAACCCCCTTCAATGATTCAATCCTAGTTCACAAAATACCGAATCAAATACCATACTATGAAAATGGAAGGATTCACCCCAAGTTTTGCCCTTAGGGACCTTTAATCAAATACTACGAAGACAACATAGTTCGCATCCAAACTACGGCGCAAAACTTGGATTTTTTTTAGAGGAATCCAAACTACGAAGACAACATAGTTCGAATCCAAACTACGGAGGAAAACTTGAAAGATTTTTTTTTAATCCATGAACTTGGAAAAAATGAAGGATTATGATTACAACATCATAATCTAGCACAAATCCGAGCTAAAATAGATTAGAATCGAAGATCTTAACAAAACCCCCAAAATATGAAGAACTAGGGTTCAAGCAGATTTTACCTTGATTTGGACGGTGAAAGTTGATGAGATATTGATAACTTGGTGTTATGAACTCAAAAATATTGTTGGATGATGAAATCTGACCAAAATCTACACTCTTATACACTCAATAATGCACATCCGCCGGAGGAGAAGAAAAAGGAGAAGGAGAGGTTGAAAAATGACGGTTCTAGATCATGCCCAACATATATATACTGGAAAGGATTAGCGCACACTACAGCTAAAGTTTAGCGTGCGCTAACGGGCTGAAAGGCGATGCAATGCTGAACAGAAAATGTAATACCCGCAATTTCGGATTTCGGTGATTTTTTTTTTGGCCGGAGTCTGTTTTGGCAACTCTCTCATGACCGTTTCATCATTTCAAGAATGATTAATTCTGCACTTTTTGTCATCCGAGTTCGTTTCGGTGTCGTTTTGTTGAATTCCGTGTTCTTAAACGGTTTTCCGCACTTGAGTTCGATTCTTGCGAATCTCGTCTGAAACTGTTGTTTCGAGTTTCTCGTAAGTTCACTTAATGTTATTATTCATGTTGCGAGCTTTTGCTTGGTGTTTCGATCGTGTATCATGTATTTCGGACGTTTTGGGCCGTTTTCGTAATTTCCCAAAGTTTGGGGTAATTACCTTCCATTGTCGAATTTCGAGCCTTCGGGTGGTCGAAATCGTATGTTCTCTTAGTGCTCGGATTTATCTTTGCGAGTACTTCGTAACCGTATCTTCGATTCGTATTCAGGTTTGGGTTTTGGGGTCGTTCGGGCCGTCGGAGTTAGCCCCAGCCGAGTCATGGCCGGGCAGTCTGGGCCCAGGCCTGCACTGGCCGAGTTACGGCCGATAGTGATCGGCAGTTACGTACATAAGGCCGGTTACGTACGTAAGCCTCGTCCGGTTACGTACGTAACGCTGCCGGCATTTCTAGGTAGTGAGTCGGCCATGGCTGGTTACGTACGTAAGGCGGCCGACAGGCAGCCTATTTAAGGCCCTGCAGACGGGTTTTTCATCATTTTCCTCACCCGTTTTCTTCCCTTCCGCGGCTGTAGGTGTGTATATCATGGATCCATGATGTTGTTCTTTCAATCCACGAATTTCTTGAGTTTCTAACATCAATCAATCATCCCATAACCTCCTCCGATCTACCGAATCAAGGTTAGATTTCTTGAAATCTAGTTTTGGGGAATTTGGGTATTTTGGTTGATTTTATCCATTTAATCCGATTTAACTTAGGATTATGATGGATTGATGATTATTTAGATGTATTATATCATTTCCCTTGTTATTCCATGGTTGGATCGTATCGAATCGTTGTTTTGGTCGAGTTCTTGACCGACGCCTTGAAGGTGTCCGGTAGAATGTTATAGAGGGGTTTTCGGACGTTCTAAGATTATTATTCCTCGTATGATCGTTGATTTATTGATTATATGATGCTAGGGTCGAGTGTCTTGCGAAGAAACCTCTTCGAACCCTTCCGTTCGTCGTCGTCTTCCGTTTCGATAGCATCGGGCGTTCCGAAGCTTCCCGGTTGAGCCGTGTCCGTTCGTGGTTCCGTGCTCATGGTATCGAGGCAAGTATCTTGCCCATATGTTTCATGTTTCGTTGGCATAATTTTTGATAAATGATTTTATGCGAAATCCAATGTTTAATGAACGTAAAAAGGGATCGGTATGTTCTCGATAAATGTTGTCTTTCAACAATAATTCGTATACTTCGTGAATATGTGTACTCGGAATATGTGTGTTGGTTTTGTATGTTGAAAGATAATATGATCACTTCGAGTGAGTTTAATAGACCGTAATCCTTTTCCAGGGATTACGAATTGTTATTGTGTACTTGTTCGGTAAGAACGTAATGTGTGTGATATTAGTTGTTACTCCTTGAAAGGAGGTTGTTATGCTTAATGTTGTTTGGCTTGATAAGTGATTATTGTTGTGTTCTTGATGTATGTGATGTGCCTCCGGGTAGGATTGTTGAATCTCCGGGATCCATACTTGCTAGTATGGGTCGGGCGTGACCGTAGGGTTATCCAATCCGGGTATGTCTTGCGGGGACTCCGAGGTTTGTGGCTTGTTAGCCCGATGCCGAGATAACTAGTGGGGTTATCATCGGGTATGTCTTGCAGGGACTCCGAGGTTCGTGGCTTGTTAGCCCAATGCCGGGATAACTTATGGTTGTGATTTGGTTATGAATGTATCTATGCTTATGGTCACGTGACTGTTGTTACGGTGACATATGATTTGGTATGGCTTCCCATTGGGTTATTCACTCGGGTATGTTCTGCGGGAGCATCTGGAGTTCGTGGCTTGTTAGCACGGGACGCAAATAATCCTTGGGAATATGTGTTTGATGATTTGGGTCGTGGACCCTGTTGTTTATGATTCGGGTCGTGGACCCTGTGATTTATGATTTGGGTCGTGGACCCTATGTTTCGTGATTTGGGTCTTGGACCTCGTGTTTTGTGAATTGGATTGTGAACCTGCGTTTTATTATCAGAATTGTATTTTGGGAAAGATGATTTGTGGGCCGCATCTGTAATATCCGGATTTATTACGGTGTATTTCATCTGTATTCAAACCATGTATTATTCGGATTGGTGGTTTTGATTATTGGAGTATGATATTTCGTGCATTGATATCATTGTACATAAGTATAGAAACATGCAAATTGCTCTAACAACCTCGTGATAGCGCACGCTAAGAATGTATCTTAACGCGCGCTATCAGGCTATTATTAGCGCACGCTATGCAGGTAGGAGTTGCGTGCGCTAAGGACTCAATTATTGAGCGAGACAATGAAGCACATGCGCCAGCCGGGACATGGGTCCGGATAAGATTCTCGCGGACGCACCCGGACAATTCTGAAGTCAACCATTATTAGCGCACGCTAAGTAATGCTTAGTAGCGTGCGCTAACTTGTTAAAATGCAGAATATTATAAATGGGACAACACTGCTTTGGGCTTACATTTTACTCGTTCCTTCTGCATACTTGAGAGGCCAGAGAGCTGAGATATCCTACTACATACTTAGAACACGTATTGTTGGTGTTTATATATTGGCTATCACTTGGGAGTAATCATTGAAGAAGAATAGCACCTTGGAGTGGCATACAACCAACCGGAGTTAGATTCTACCTTACGGTTCAGTGATTTTCATCATATTAAGGTATGTTCAATCTATCTCAAGACTTAGAGTTGGATTCTAACGATTTGGATGATCATGTTAACAAGATATGGATTTTCATAGATGAATTATCCAAGTATATCATGTTTGGAATAGTGAGATGAATAAGCCTTAAGCACCTTGATTATAATCATCATGATTCGAATCTTATTACACTGATTATGTAATGAGAAGCTTCTATCATTGGTAATTCGAATCTAGTAGATGACTTCATAATAATCATGGACTTGACTTTAACAATCATTATTGTTGTATAAATCTAAAGGATTGATCATGGAAAGATTTATCTAGTATAGATGGAACGTTTAAACAACTTCAGCATGATAATATTGATTGATATAAGGTGTTGATATCAACCGTTAAGCTTTTCGAATCGTCATATGAAGAATTGTAGTCGAAATGGAATATGGTTTATATGGTATGCATATCCTTGAATCCGAAGTTTTTGTTATCCGTAAGATCATTCAGAATCGTATATACATGATATTCATGGAGGTAACATGAAGTATCACGGAAGATTTCATTGTTTCGATCATGGCGAGAACAAGCATCGCCAAAGAAACCGCCATGCATGATAGCGCACGTTATGCCATGAATATTAACGCGGCGCTTATCGAGCACGAAGTTAGCGTGCGCTTACGTTTAGTACGTAACGCACGCTAGACCATCGACGAAGTCACTGGCCGGTCGGTGAAGTCTCGACCATGCATAGTTAGCGTACGCTAGGCTTTGTTATTTACGTGCGCTATCGAGCAGACTTAACGCACGCTACACAAGAGTACTTAGCGTGCGCTAAGCAGTTCAGGCAGATTCCATTTTATGAACTTTTGGCCGTGAATCGAATTGTTAAACATTCGTACGACGTGAGATAAATCCTATATCATTTCTTTTGTTAAGGTTTGATCTTGTTGCGTGATTGATCGAGAGGGGCGACCTTCGAGTGTCTCGTTTCCGTGGAAGTATTGTTCTGTCTTCTAATCGAGGCAAGTACTCTAATTAGAATTGTTTATATTATGACAATTATGATATGATTGTATAGTGTAAATATGTTGTGAATATATGTCCACCATGCATTGATCCGACGGGAATCATCATGGGAATCTATAGCTGTGTGCGCTGGATCATTGGACAGGTAGTTCCACCATGTGTTGGTCCGACGGGATCATCATGGGAATCTATAGTTGTGTGCGCTGGATCGTTGGAATACCACCGGTATGTTGAAACTTGTTATGATATGATATGTGTTGTGGATATTCTCGTTGGAGAAACTTGTTATGATATAATTGTTGATTATATCACTGTTGTATGATTATTGTACTTGTACTAGCATCGTTGTGCTAACCCCTTCGGGGGTGAACATTGTGTTTGTTCAGGATCCACGAGAACGGGGAAACAACCACTGGAGATGCATGACGACGAGGGTGCAAAGTGATGTTCCGGCCGGGTTTACTGTCTGTTATTTGTTGGTTATTTCAATAAGTACTCGAGTACGTCGTCCGGTTATAATGTTTGGATTTTAGTGATGTAATAATAAATCTTCATTGGATATTTGTATTTTGGTTTTTGAACCAGACGGTTGTATTTTACTTCAACAATTTCATAAAACGGTATCTGTTATTGTCTTTTCTTCTAATCAAGCCTTGTAAATTCTTATGTAAAGGATTTACGGCGCTGTAATATTCCTGAATATATCGGGGGTGTTACAGAATATGGTATCGGAGCTAAGATTATGGATATCTTGGCTGTTGGGTTAAAATAGGGGTCATTTATGTTTGTTGAGGTAACCGGCCGTGAATGACATCACCGCACTGCCTACGTCTTCATGCGAACGGTGGTTGTAAGTTCTTAATCTCCATCTTGTTCTTTACATATTGTGTCTCTTTATACTCGAATATTAGAACGATGTTGCTTCCTGTATATTGAGTATTTATGCTTACAGTATGTTGAGAGGCGGACGTGGACGTGGTCGCCGTCGTGGACGCGGACGAAGGAATGCTGAAAGGGAGGCGTCGCCTTCTAATCAGGCTAGTCATAGCTCAAAGTAGCCACGAATCCATCAATAACGAACCTAACTGTGTACTGTAAATCCTTCGTCAAGTCATGAACCATATGACTCGGCCGCAGTGTCGTGGACCGAATGCAAGTGGCGGCAGGAATTCAGCAGGGAGATGGACAACAAAGGATTCCAGAAATGGGAAATCGAGGTGACCGATGGTTACAAGAGGTGGCAAAAATGCAACCACCCAAATTTGACGGATTTTCCGAGACTCCCACTTAGGACCATTGGTTGAAGGAACTGGAGAAAATTTTTGCTGGAATTAATTGCCCGAATGACAGGAGAGCTCCTATTGCCCAAGATTTCTCGATAGAGAAGCATCCGAGTGGTGGGAAGCTATCCGACCCGCAGATCATGATGCCGATTGGGCGGAATTTAAAATGATGATGGAAGCTCGATTGCCTCGTCCCGTGAGGGAAGCCAAAATTCGAGAATTTTTCTCTGCTTACCATCGATGAACCCGTATCCTGCATTTATTAAGACGTTTAACCAAAGAATTAGCATTTGTTCGACATTTGGTCGTAATGTATGAGATGATGATTCATTTTGAAATGAGAATGAAACCAAATCCGAGGTACATGTCCGGTTTTGAATGTACCACTCTCCGCCAATACCAGGATAAGGCGTTGGCGTATGAAATTAAAGAAGCGGAATGGAGAAGTTTATGGAGTCGAAGAAACAGAAAGTCTCCGGTACTTTTACTGAGCACAAAGCGGTGGGCCCCGTAAGGCCCAGTCTTCATTTTCTTTCAAGAAACCTCCGCACCCATCTAAGAACGGAAAGAATTACGGAACAATGTCAGTCACGACGGATACAACTAGGAAGTGCTTTAATTGTGGTCGCCTGTGCCACCTTTGGCGCGACTGTTTATGCACCCGATTACATGTTTTGATCATGACAGAAGGGCACCGTGCGGCGTTCGCAAAGACGCCACCAAATACAAAGGAACCCGTTCATCACGGCCCGATTCAAAGGAAGCTAGTGTCAATGCATACAAAGAAAGTGTTCGATGCCTCAAAATTTTGGCCGTGGACGAGGCAGAGGACAATGGGACCAAAAGGGGGCATCGAGTGCCGGATCTGTTCCCCCACGTCTGCATCGAGATGAGAAGGACAGACGATCGTGATGTCTTTGTCGCATCGTGCATCGGCCCAGATCCTTTCCCAGCCAGTTAGCGTTTTATTCGATATAGGAGATACGCATTCTTTTATGTCTTTGTATTGTGTAAATCGTTTGAATATTTCCGGTTTTCATACTTGTGAACCTTATGTTGTTGGTTTACCGAGTGGAGAGAGGATTGTCGGAAATTTAGAAACTAGAAATTTCCCTATATCATTTGGAGGCAGAGAGTGGCTCTCAAATCTGATCGTGATAGAAATGCAAGGAGACGACCTGATACTCGGAGACGATTGGCTTAATCGATATGGAGCAATTGTGAACTACCGAAGGAGGAATATCTCACTGATCGCTGATGATGGTTCCGAATTATTGTTCGAGGGTGGAAACCGGGAAGCTCAGGAAAATTGATCAAGGCGATGAAAGCTGTCAAATTGTTGAAACAGTAATGCATCTGCAATCTTGGTGTTATGCAATGAAGAAAGAAGACGAAATTGTGGAACTTTCATCCATTCCTGTTGTGAACGAATTCCCAGATGTATTTCCTGACGAGTTACCTGGACTACCTCCACGAAGGGATGTGGAATTTACCATCGAACTGGAACCCAGAGCTACACCAATTTCCAAGGCGCCGTATCGTATGGCACCTACTGAAATGTACGAACTGAAGAAGCAACTGGAGGAGTTACTGAACAAGGGCTATATTCAGCCAAGCGTTTCACCACAGGAGCGCCGATTCTTTTGTCCGAAAGAAGGATGGGTCGCTCCGACTGTGTATTGACTATCGAGAGCTGAACAAGATGACGATTAAGAAAAAATATCCGTTGCCACGGATTGATGATCTATTTGACCAGCTGCAAGGGGCAACAGTATTTTCTAAAATCGATCTGAGATCAGGATACCATCAGCTGAGGATTAAGGAATCTGATGTTCCGAAATCAGCATTCAGAACTCGCTACGGACATTATGAGTTTGTAGTGATGCCGTTTGGTCTCACTAACGCACCTGCTGTATTTATGCAATTGATGAACAGAGTGTTTATTGAATTTTTGGACAAATTTGTGGTCGTGTTCATTGATGACTTTCTGGTGTATTCTAAAAGCCCGGAAGAACATGCGCAGCATTTGCGGATTGTGTTGGAACTTTTGAGAAACGAACAATTGTACGCCAAACTTTCTAAGTGTGAATTCTGGCTAAAGGAAGTAATGTTCCTCGGACATGTGGTGTCAGCTAAAGGAGTCCAAGTAGATCCTCAGAAGATCGAAGCAATATTGGATTGGAAGCCTCCAAAGAACGTGAAAGAGGTCCAAAGCTTCTTGGGACTTGCTGGATACTATCGTCGATTCGTGGAAGGGTTTTCTAAAGTCTCCCGCCCACTTACTCGACTCCTGCAGAAAACTCAAAAGTTTGAGTGGAATGAGTCGTGTCAGATTAGTTTTGATGAATTGAAGAAGAAATTGACGACGGCACCAATTCTATCACTTCTACAGGGAACTGGAGGATTTATAGTTTACAGTGATGCTTCGAACCAAGGACTTGGGTGCGTATTGATGCAGAATGATAAGGTAATTGCTTATGCGTCACGACAGCTGAAACCTTATGAAGTGAATTACCCGACACATGATTTGGAGCTAGCAGCAGTAGTTTTTGCTTTGAAGATCTGGAGGCATTATCTGTACGGGACTCACTGCCAGATCTTTACGGATCATAAAAGTCTCAAGTACATATTCAGTCAGAAAGAGTTGAACATGCGGCAAAGAAGATGGTTGGAACTGATTAAGCACTATGACTTGGAGATTTTATATCATCCAGGCAAAGCGAATGTAGTGGCCGATGCACTTAGACGCAAGCCTGTTTCTATTCAGATGCTAGAGACGCTGACCTCCCAACTTAGCCTTCAACGAGAGATGATTCTTGAAGGAATTGAGGTATGGTTACAAAGAGTCCAAGGACAACTGTGCGTGATGGAGATAACTTCATCGTTAACCGAAGAAATCAAATCTAGACAGGCAGATGATCCTCTGATGATTCGGTTACGTGATGAAGTGATCAAAGGAAAGGCCCACGGATTCATAATTCATGATGATGGAGTTTTGAGATTTCAGAACCGACTGTGCGTTCCCGATGATGATGTTCTAAAAAAAACAATTATGAAGGAAGCTCACAGTTTGCCCTATTCTATCCACCCGGGCACCAGTAAGATGTATAAAGACTTGAAGCAGAATTTCTGGTGGGGCAACATGAAGAAAGATGTAGTGGACTATGTTTCGAAATGCTTGACTTGTCAGCAGGTTAAGATCGAGCATCAACGGCCTGCCGGAATGTTGAAGCCACTCCCGATTCCTGAATGGAAGTGGGAGGACATATCGATGGACTTTATCACTAATATGCCGAAAACCAGGACAGAATGAACATGATTTGGGTGATAGTTGATCGTTTAACCAAATCAGCTCATTTCCTAGGCATTAAGGATACGTGGGGACCAGAGAGGTTGGCACGAGTATTTATTTCGGAGATAGTTCGATTGCATGGTACGCCGAAGACCATTGTTTCTGATCGAGACGGCCGTTTTGTGTCTCACTTTTGGAAAGCAGTTCATAAGGCCTTGGGGACCGAATTGAACTTCAGTACAGCTTACCACCCGCAGACTGACGGACAATCTGAGAGAACTATACAAACGGTGGAAGACATGCTGAGGGCCTGCGCCTTAGATTGGTCAAACGATTGGGAAGTTCATCTACCGTTGATTGAATTTACCTACAACAATAGTTGGCACGCTTCCATTAGGATGGCACCGTTTGAGGAATTATACGGAAGGAGATGCAGATCGCCCCTATGCTGGAACGATTCATCGGACTTGATCGGAACAGAACCAGAGTTGATCGTGCAGACTCGAGAGAAGATAGCCTTGATTCATGAAAGGCTGTTGACTGCCCAGAGTCGCCAGAAATCTTACGCAGACGTACGCCGTCGCCCATTGGAGTTCAATACTGGAGACCATGTACTTTTGAAGGTTTCTCCTACTCGGGGAATCTTTCGTTTCGGAAGGAAAGGAAAGTTGAGTCCGAAATATATCGGACCATTTGAGATCCTCGAGAGAGTTGGGGAGTTGGCATACAGATTGGCATTGCCGCCGTCATTGTGCCATGTTCATAACGTGTTCCACGTATCCTAGTTACGGAGGTATATACCAGATCCCAGTCATATCATTGATTTCGGCGAGATCGAAGTCGAGCAGGATGGGACGTTTGAAGAAAGACTAGTCAAGATACTCGAGAGTCGAGTTACGCAACTGAGGAACAAACCAATCGTTTTGGTCAAAGTTCAATGGTCACGTCATGGAATGGAAGAAGCCACCTGGGAAACGGAAGCTGATATGAAGTCTAGATATCCCGAGTTATTTTCGTCTTGAGTTTCGGGACGAAACTCCTTTTTAGTAGGAGAGTATGTAATATCCGAATTTATTACGGTGTATTTCATCTGTATTCAAACCATGTATTATTCGGATTGGTGGTTTTGATTATTGGAGTATGATATTTCGTGCATTGATATCATTGTACATAAGTATAGAAACATGCAAATTGCTCTAACAACCTCGTGATAGCGCACGCTAAGAATGTATCTTAACGCGCGCTATCAGGCTATTATTAGCGCACACTATGCAGGTAGGAGTTGCGTGCGCTAAGGACTCAATTATTGAGCGAGACAGCTAGCACATGCGCCAGCCGGGACATGGGTCCGGATAAGATTCTCGCGGATGCACGCGGACAATTCTGAAGTCAACCATTATTAGCGCACGCTAAGTAATGCTTAGTAGCGTGCGCTAACTTGTTAAAATGCAGAATATTATAAATGGGACAACAGCTCGTTTTGGGCTTACATTTTACTCGTTCCTTCTGCATACTTGAGAGGCCAGAGAGCTGAGATATCCTACTACATACTTAGAACACGTATTGTTGGTGTTTATATATTGGCTATCACTTGGGAGTAATCATTGAAGAAGAATAGCACCTTGGAGTGGCATACAACCAACTGGAGTTGGATTCTACCTTACGGTTCAGTGATTTTCATCATATTAAGGTATGTTCAATCTATCTCAAGACTTAGAGTTGGATTCTAACGATTTGGATGATCATGTTAACAAGATATGGATTTTCATAGATGAATTATCCAAGTATATCATGTTTGGAATAGTGAGATGAATAAGCCTTAAGCACCTTGATTATAATCATCATGATTCGAATCTTATTACACTGATTATGTAAAGAGAAGCTTCTATCATTGGTAATTCGAATCTAGTAGATGACTTCATAATAATCATGGACTTGACTTTAACTATCATTATTGTTGGATAAATCTAAAGGATTGATCATGGAAAGATTTATCTAGTATAGATGGAACGTTTAAACAACTTCAGCATGATAATATTGATTGATATAAGGTGTTGATATCAACCATTAAGCTTTTCGAATCGTCATATGAAGAATTGTAGTCGAAATGGAATATGGTTTATATGGTATGCATATCCTTGAATCCGAAGTTGTTGTTATCCGTAAGATCATTCAGAATCGTATATACATGATATTCATGGAGGTAACATGAAGTATCACGGAAGATTTCATTGTTTCGATCATGGCGAATAAGCTTTATCGCCAAAGAAGAAATCGCCATGCACAGATAGCGCACGCTATGCCATGAATATTAACGTGCGCTATCGAGCACGAGTTAGCGTGCGCTACGTTTAGTACGTAACGTACGCTAGACCATCAGACGAGTCAGTTGGCTGGTCAGTGAAGTACTGACCATGCATAGTTAGCGTACGCTAGGCTTTGTTGTTTACGTGCGCTATCGAGCAGACTTAACGCACGCTACACAAGAGTACTTAGCGTGCGCTAAGCAGTTCAGGCAGATTGCATTTTATGAACTTTTGGCCGTGAATCGAATTGTTAAACATTCGTACGATGTGAGATAAATCCTATATCATTTCTTTTGTTAAGGTTTGATCTTGTTGCGTGATTGATCGAGAGGGGCGACCTTCGAGTGTCTCGTTTCCGTGGAAGTATTGTTCTGTCTTCTAATCGAGGCAAGTACTCTAATTAGAATTGTTTATATTATGACAATTATGATATGATTGTATAGTGTAAATATGTTGTGAATATATATCCACCATGCGTTGATCCGACGGGAATCATCATGGGAATCTATAGCTGTGTGCGCTGGATCGTTGGACAGGTAGTTCCACCATGTGTTGGTCCGACGGGATCATAATGGGAATCTATAGCTGTGTGCGATGGATCGTTGGAATACCACCAGTATGTTGAAACTTGTTATGATATGATATGTGTTGTGGATATTCTCGTTGGAGAAACTTGTTATGATATAATTGTTGATTATATCACTGTTGTATGATTATTGTACTTGTACTAACATCGTTGTGCTAACCCCTTCGGGGGTGAACATTATGTTTGTTCAGGATCCAGGAGAACGGGGAAACAACCACTGGAGATGCATGACGACGAGGGTGCAAAGTGATGTTCCGGCCGGGTTTACTGTCTGTTATTTGTTGGTTATTTCAATAAGTACTCGAGTACGTCGTCCGTTTATAATGTTTGGATTTTAGTGATGTAATAATAAATCTTCATTGGATATTTGTATTTCGGTTTTTGAACCAGACGGTTGTATTTTTCTTCAACAATTTCATAAAACGGTATCTGTTATTGTCTTTTCTTCTTAATCAAGCCTTGTAAATTCTTATGTAAAGGATTTACGGCGCTGTAATATTCCTGAATATATCGGGGGTGTTACAGCATCCCCAAGCGTTTTTGAAAGACTTGAGAATTCTTTAATCCCAAATGTTTTTACAAACTCCCGAGATCGTAAAATGTTTTATAAGATGTATATTGGGTTTATTCCCACCTTTCTCATTTTGAACAGTTTGATCGAATGATTTACCTCGTGAAGTATGTTTATGAATTATAAGTCCCTGGAGTATGATATGTATGGCTTGTCTTCGTATTTTATAATTGCACTAGCAAAACAGTGGAGTTTTGCTAATCCCCGAGTATTCGGGGGGTGGATGTCTGGTTTTGCATTCAGGTTTTGGGAGCATAACACAGGATCGGCGCGAAGGATGATGAAAGATGATCGATACTAATCACATGAGGAACCGTACGTTGTTGCATCGGTTCAGTTGTATTTTTATTTCCGCTGCAGTATGTTTTTTCCCCGTTGTACGGGAGTTGTTGTATTTTGACCCCTGCGTGGGCATAAATTGTAATTGAGTTGTATGTTCTTATTGAAAGACCAAGTCGGTCTACTGAGTTATTGTAGCCTTAAAGGCATCGTCGGGTTGTTCGTTTGTTGTTACCAGCCTGGTAGATCCTTGAGGAAAGATTCTACGACGTGTAATATCCCTGAGCGGATTGAAGGTGTTACATAAAAGACGGTCCAGAACCTACTGTCTGACTCTGGTAGCATGCGCTACCCATATATATTAGCGCGCGCTATCGATCGACACTAGCGCGTGCTAACTTCGAAAGATAGCGTGCGCTACCTGCTATCGCCCGCCGTCCAGAAACAATCTGCCCTTACTGTCCTGCTGATCTAGCGCGCATTACCAACCTTTAACGTACGCTAACACACCCGTAATAGCGTATGCTAGTCTTCCATTAGCGTGCGTTAATGCCTCAGTCGAGAGCCCAGAAAGCTCACTGCCCAGCAGGCCTAACGCGCGCTAATGCACAAGAGTAGCGTGCGCTACTCGCACCTGGTTAGCGTGCGCTATCAGTGCAGTCTAGCATGCACTAACTGCTACTATCCAGCATAAAATTCGCAAAATCCGGCCAGAACGAAAGCAATCCAAAATCACAAAACCGAACAGTTACCAACTATGAACACTCCAATTGCCAATCATCACTACACTCAAATACAAATACAACAAGATAAATCCAAAATAATACACAGGAAATACACGGTTATTACACCACTAGGCCAACACACGCATGTACAAGGAACTTTGAAAAATAATTGATCTTGACTTATGTTGATTGTCACTATATAAAACTCAAACAAATAAAATTGTTATCATTGAAACTTGAAAGTTAGTCTTGGATTGAATGGTACCGAATGTGCGACAATGAGGTATCAAAACTTTATGCACACTATTATATCTAATATTAATACTCAATTACTTGATAATCAACTTGTGCCATAACACAATCCATTCACATAGTTTTTTGTTTCTCATCAACATCATTAAAATATCAACCTTGATTAGTAATTTATGATTAAGTGTGCCCAAACAGTTCAAACTATTCAATTAATTTGTGATTAAGTGTACATTTATCCAAGACATGCATTAGGATTTAAGTTAATTTTATAAGTACTATGCGAGTTTTAAAAAACTTTTTCGACCAGCATATGCTTCATATCAACACAATATTATTTCCACTATGCGTTGTAAAAATCGTAACAAATCATATATATATATACTATTTGTGTATTTTTGGCTTATTGTAGAATACATATATTTAAGTTTGTGCTTTAGTGCTAATATCTTTATTTTATTTTAATTTGAAAGTGGCATCTCTTCAAAGATCTATCTTTTTATGCATTAATTAATGTTAGTAACATAATTATATCATATATTATAATTTACTTCGGTATTATTAGAGACATATAAATTAATGTAAACTTGACATTTAGTTTTATTAAAGCTCGAAAAAGCCAAAATAATTATGTGCATGTATAACTTCATCCATGAACTCTTTTGTGATAGTCGAACTAAGATTTATATAAAAGAAAAAGAGGAAAAAAAACTAACACGCCTGATCAAAAGAAACAGAGCTCGAGCCTCATCGAAAGATTTCCGGCGAAAACCTCGTCGAAAAAACATTGGTTAAGAAGAAAGTTTATTTGTCTATCACAAGAATAAATGAAGAACAAAAAAGAACAAAGCAAACCATAACAAACACAAAGTGATCGACAAAAGACCCAAGCCAATAGATGCCTTCCACGTGACCGACAAAAGTTCCACATACTGGGCGTTTGAAGAAACGCCCTGCATTCCGAGTGCTCGACGAAAGTCCAGCACTTAAGATGCTCGATCAAATGCCCGCAACACATCTGGACAAAATAAAGCCCACCCTCAATATCCAACATATGCATTTTTAACCTTCGATATGTCCAAAAACCCAACTAACATCGTAATATTAAATTAGTGAACTTCTTGTAGATATATTTATTAATTTTCGTGAGAAAATAAAGATAACTATTTAAATGACAAACTACGTATAACTATCTATCTACAAGCATTCCTACATCGAGTGATCAACGTGATATTCGATAATATATCACAAAAAAGTTTAAATGCTAAATATTCAGGCATGATGCCAATTACCATGTAAGCAATAATAATAGCTTCAGGATCCCAACCCATCCTAGCCTTGCCGATTGCCATTCACAATTCATCAACATAATCCTCAATTCCTCATCAACATGTTCTCTGATTCTTTCATATAGTATAAAGTTGGGAATTTAAATACTTCATGAAAGTTGCATATAATTTTGAAATGGGAAAAGGTTCAAATAAGCCCTTAAACGTTTGGGCAAAGTGCGAATAGGTCCTTTGTAACACCCCTGAGATATTCGAGGTATATTACAGCGCTGTGGACCCCTACGTGGGACCCACCAGGCTAAAACAAGAAAACACCACTCGAGTAACCGTGTTGGTTAGCAGGAAACATACATTAACAATACAAACATATAACAACACGGCCGGTGCAACCGGCGTAATAAACATCAACCGACAAATATGTAACTTCAACGAATACCAATCACAATCCGAAGGGAAAAGCCTAAGTACTCGCGAGTACAATCTATAAGTTTAAAAGTAAACAACCATAACGAAAGGAACAACGGAAATAAAAGGACTCAAATGCACATGTCAACGACCCTGGCCAGCATCCTCGTACTGTCCCAGTGCCCGCTCGTCTGGCTGAACATAACCTGAAACCCATAACAAGAATTTCCCCAAAATGTGTCCCCAAAGGTGTTAGCAATTACACTAGTACAAGTAATCAAGGCAAACCAATCGCTTACACATATCATAGTACATGCACCAAAAATATTTCAAAACCAAAACTAGACATGTCTTTTCCGGAAAACAAACAGTCAATCAATTTGCCTTGGGAACAGGGCAATACCATTGATCCCGCTCGAGGCCTCTAAGGACCCTCCCGAGCTGGCCATATCACAAAATAAATCACGCACGCGCATCGCCTTTGGAACAGGGCTATACCATTGATCCCGCTCGAGGCCTATAAGGACCCTCCCGAGCTGGTTAGCGAAACAAACTCATGAATCCAGGGCTATACCCTTGGATTCCCTCGAGGCCCCATCGGACCCTCCCGAGGTGAGCAAAGCACACACAATATACATCACCATTTCATGTTAAGCATAAAGGTTTCCAAAAATACTTGCCTTGAATAATTGACGACGCAACCAACGGAAAGGAAAATCACCGACAAACGCTACGAACCAATGAAACCGAACCTAACGATTCGAAGAATACAATCACAACCATTTCCAAATGAATACGGAAGAGGAATACACCCGAAAACCCACCTACGATTCATGTATATTCGTACAAGAACGATAACGAGGGCGGACCACAACCAAACCCTCCCGATTACGAAAATACCACGAAATATACCATGAATCCGTAGGAAAATCAAGAATACCAACAAGATTAATCATATTCATCATGAATTAATCAACAATATGGAACGAATCGAACAATAAAATTGAAAACCCCCAATTTACCCAAAAGTAGGTTCTTAGAAGATTTACCTTGATTCGGATGGAGGAAGACGATTACGATGATGATAAACTACACTAAGAACACAATACTTGATTCCCCAAGGGTTTCCGTGGGCAAAACTTGAAGAATCGCTCAAAACCTCACTTGGATCGCAGCTCTCGGTCAGAGGAGAAGAAATGAAGAAAATGCCGAAGTGAAGGTCAACCCCGGTTTATAAAACCTGGGCCTTCGTTACGTACGTTAACATGACGATGTTAATGTATGTTACACACATTAAGTACGTTACACTTGAGTACTAGCGTACGTAATGGCTTGACAGGACATCCTGTCCAAAAACGCTGAGTTCGATAGCGTACGCTGCGTCAGATAGTTTAGCATACGCTACCATGGGATTACGTACGTAACAAAGGAGTTAACGTACATAACGGTTCGGACAGAACAATCTGTCCAATTTACTGAAGGCCGTAACGCACGTTACTGGTGAGCTATAACGTACGTTATGAAGGTGCCGATAGCGCATGCAAGAAGGCATGCATAACGTACGTTATGCATGCAGCAGTTCAACACTGCTGAACGAAGTTAGCTGCATCGGGCGGTCTGAAAATGAGGCGCAACACAAGAACAGATTCCAATGCGTAGATATGAAATATTCACAACGACGAAGCTGAATGTTGCAGGAGAATACAATTTCGACTACCGAGGAATCCGAGAAATGACAAGGAAAGTAAAATTCCCTAAACTTATAGGAAATTACAAAACGGCCCAAACGTCTGAAAATCATGATACGATGTCGGATCAATAAACCGAAACTGACAACACGAACAACTCAACCATACGAACTCGTGCAACGAAAGAAATTACAAAATCGAATGGGTTCGACGAGAATCGAACGTCAATGCAACAATACATGACATAAGATGGAATAATATCAAAACATCTCCGAAACTCGTCCAAATGGAGAAACTCCAAGAATAAATAGATTCAAAATGTCGAAACGGTTACAAGCGAGTTGCTAAAAACGAAAATACACTAAAAATGAGAATATCGGGAAAAGAAAAATACGGATATTACATTCTACCCCTCTAAAAATAAGCTTCGTCCCGAAACTTAAGAAACAAACAACTCGGGGTACTGACACGTCTTTAGTGTAACTATCGTAAGTGCACGATATCGTATCAAGTAGTAAGTGGACGTTTTGAGTCCGGTTTATCGATCCCACGAGGAAGTTAGGTTATATATTGAATTATATACTATTTAACTATTTGTTATATAGATTTATAAGATTGAAACACACAATTTAAGAGTTTGGATTTTTAATTGCAAAGAAAATGCAATAATAGTTCTAATATTCAAGGAAATGAAAGATTACACTAATAAAAGATTAATCAAAGATATAATGAAATAGTTGGGCTTACAAACTTAGTTCATCATTAGTTATAGAAGATGTATAGGAGATCATAAGATGAATTTATTTATTATGTTGTGTAGATTTGATTTTCCTTAAAAAGACGGTTTCTCTTTCGAACTATAAAACACCCCTTATATATTGAATCAATCTACTATATTTCTATGTTGATTGGCTTCAATACATAGAATTAGGTTTTATGAAAATAACTCAAAGAATCATCTAAGGTCTAGAGGTATATTTCTATCCCCTAGAACAACTTAGAGTGAAGATCATTTGATCTAATCAAACATATTTTCTTTCGAAACATATGAAGACCATAAATATCGTCATTTATTGGCCAAATAAATAAAGATTGGTAAAACAATGAAAATCACACACAATAATATGTAATTCATAATAGATCTTTATACAAACTTAAATAACATGACTAACCTTGTTTATAATCCCAACTTAAGTAACTTAGCCCATGAAGGGTTTAATAAACATAATATAAGCTTGAGTGATCATTATTAGTTGAAAAAGAGAAAGAATTGATCCTAACTCCCTTAGTAGATAAAGGAGAAAGAAGCAATAAACTCCCTTAACAACATATGCTATACCACTATTACACAAATCACTCAAGAACACAAGTGTGTTCTTCACACAAAAAGAAAATATTACACAAAGTGGAAAAATATAAGATGAATGATGAATAATGATAGATCTAAGGGGTCTATTTATACACCTAAAGTCATCTAATAGCTCCAAAACTCCAGCATTATTACATTAGATCGGATCAATACCAGTCATCCCCTCAATAATAGACCAAAAGTATAAAAAATTAGGCAATGATCGATAATCTGCCAAGAGTTACGGCCGTAACATTGAGTTACGGCCGTAACATTGAGGAGTTATGGCCGTAACATGTCTTCGTAAATTTGCATTTTGTGAGTTACGTACGTACATGCCCGTATGGAGTTTCAGACTTTATTTTCAGCCCAGAATTTCTTAGACTTTGCGTTTTTGCCCCAAATCTTCTTCGGATGATAACTTTTGATATATAACTCTGATTTTGAATCCGGAAAGACTGCCGAACTCGTCTCGGAAAGCCCTACAACATGAATACATAAAAATTAGATAAAGAGAATATTTTATAAACATGTTATTTCTTGAGTAAATCAGTAATTCAATCCGATTAAGACTAGATTTACATCTTCATCCGATAAAAATAAAATTATTAAAAACTAATTAATTAAAAGCAAAAACGAGTAGACTAGATCAATTATGGGTGAAATATATCGATACAAACCATGGATAAGTCTATAAAACTGACACTTATCACACCCCCAAACTTGAATTCTTGCTAGTCCCGAGCAAGACTCTTTATTATTCACGCTCAAAATAAAAAAATAAAAATAAGACACAAAATAAGAAAAATAATACACATACAAATTAAGAAAAATAATTATAAAAAAAAGAAAATGAGATCAAAATGTCATTTAATACACAACAACCAGCTTTATACAATAGATAGAAATGAATCAAGATTAAAAAATAAATCTACTAATGATTTTGAAGTTAAAACACGGTTTTATTTTTGTAATTCCAAAATGCAAGGTTTCCCCCCAAAAGGTTGATTATTTCTTTCCCACTCATGATACACACGACTCCCTTTAATGGTTGCTCTCGATCACTCGTTTATTTTTCGACTCAATATGAAGAAGAATTTCATTGGCGTCATCAAATATTGTGATTTTCATGAAATTGAGTGTATTGAAATTCAGCCGCTAATTAATTCAAATATGCTCATAAACTACATCCCTTTTAGTGATAGCTTTCACACCGTTATTTGCTAACGTGTAGCTCTTTTCACCAACACAATTTCCATTTTTTTATGTGATAGCTTTTACACCGTTATTTGCTAACGTGTAGCACTTTTCACCAATACAATTTCCATTTTTTTAGATGATAGCTTTCACACCGTTATTTGCTAACGTGTAGTTCTTTTCACCAACACATTTTTTATCTTTTTTTAGGTGATAGCTTTCACACCGTTATTTGCTAACGTGTAGCTCTTTTCACCGATAACTCTTTTTTTAGGGAATAGAATTTTTGCAGAAAATTATTTATTAGTTAAGCATGAAAAATCAAAAATTCCACAAATTAAGTAAATTTCAGTTCTATTTTTCATCAACTGACTGATTCTTCTTTTCTCAAGGTAACGAATGACTCGATTTTATATGATAACTACAAGGCTTGGAAAGAGAGATTAAGGCTAAAAATTTTTGGAATATATAATTTTTTTATCAGTTAAAACGATTTTAGAAGCTTGTATATAGCTAATTTATTGGTGTTATGGCCAGATCTAGAAATCTCACAAATCAATGCCAAATAATAAAAATAATCAAAACATACCAAAATAATCAAAGCACACCATACACTACACACCAATAACGCAATCATATGATTTAAAATAAAATAAACACCACAGATAAAAAACAAACAAAATAAACACAAAAGTTCCAAAACACCCCCAAACTTAAAGATAAAAACTGTCCCGAGTTTTAGAATTGAAAAGCAAGTGAGAAAACAGAAAATTCCCTGAAATTTTAGGTTTTTGATCCTCCAGGTGTGTCGTCAGGGATGTTTAGAAAACGGAAAAGCTTTTCAAAGCACTTCTCCGTTTTTAATTGTCGGTCGATTATTTCATTCTGATTTCTCAATATTTCAGCCTGTGATGTCTCTACTCCCCGTAATCTTTCCAGCAAATCTGTCTCAAAAGGCGTCAAGTCTTCTCCGGCATCGTCCTCGGGCTCATATTCCTCCTCGTGGCTACTTTCCTCTTCCGGTTCCAAACGTGTCCGTTTGTTCCGTAACTGAGTACTTCGAAAAATACTACTCCGGCCGTTTATTCGACCCCCATGTGTCAATATATCGCCCCCTGCCGAAATTTTTACCCCCTGGCTCCTGCAAATACCGGTGATAAGGCAGGAGTATGACATCTTTTGTCTAGTAGGGACCGTGCCGGCATAGTGACAAAAAGTATTATAAATGTGAGTACCCAAATCCATTTTGACCCCTCGGCGGATAGCAAATAAACCTCTCAGGTGGCCGATGGAAACTGTCGTCAGAGTCGAAGTCGGGTAAATACTCCCTGCTGCCCACATCCATAAGTACCAAGCATCATCAATGAGGTCCGCGTAGTTGTATCGGGGTTTGATGATCCCAATAGTGTCATGGAGCTCGCTCACTAATGCCCATCGTAAAACCCTATCATCCGGCACATCCTCATTAGATAAGATTGAAATGTCTACCGCATTAGTGGAATCAACCCCCAAATACTTGTTAATCACATCCGGTGAGAAATTTATCACTTTCCCATTCACAGTCGTTTGATGATATGTAGGCGACCCTACTTGCCCAATGGATTTGTTGAAAGTATTGTAAAAGTTTAGGGTCAAGGTGGGGTTACCATTTGGGAGTTCGGACACGAATTTTTCCCACCCATTGTCTATGAACTTTTGGATGAACGGTGAAGTGATAGTGTCGGTAGCCGAATTGCCAATGAAATCATCAAGTTTGAACAACCTTTCCTTAATGCACCGTGTGTTTTGAATTCTTTGCGGTGGTGCCGGTTGTTGAGACGATGAACCGACTTTCTCTTTTCCTTTTGACGATTTCTTCGGTGCCATCCCTGAAATTAAACAAAAATAACTTCCTTTTCATCACACGACTATAATCATCAAGCAAAATCAACAAAAACATCAAAAAATTTAAAGATTTTCGTTGTGGCATTTCGTCGGACACCTTGAGTTCATAGTTTTTTAACAAGTTTTTCATTCAAACTCAAATCCACAAAGTCACCACAAATCAATAAATCAAATAACCACACAAATATCAACAATACTAACAACTGAACATGTTTCAAACAACGAATCATACCAAAATAGGAATTGAAAAATAATTATAAAGTGAGAAACTAAAACCATAAAAAAAATATATAAATTGAAACAAGGATTGAAAGAAAAACCTGATGATTTAGGTGTTACTGATGATAGAAGATTGAATTGTATTGAAGAATTTGTGTTTTTTGAAAGTAGGGATTGAGAAGGGGAAATTTTCGCAACTGTGCCTCTGTGTCCCGCCGGGTTTGTGATTGTGATTCTAAATCCCGTGTTTTTTTTATATAGCTGTAGAGTTACGGCCGTATGTAGCATTCGTTTTTTTTACAGTTTTTTAAGATACGGCCATAACATACAAGAGTTACAGCCGTATCATGCTTTCGTTTTTTTGAAAATTTTTTGGGTTACGGCCGTAACATACAAGAGTTCCGGCCGTAAGGTGCTTTCGTAAAAATCATACCGGAACAACTTACGGCCATAGGAATTAAAACATACGACCGTATCAAACTTACGTTAAAATTGTACTTTTAAAATAGAAGGGATACGGCCGTAACATATTTGTGTACGGCCGTATGTAAGGCGATATGTACGGCCGTACGATTGTAGATACGGCCGTATTTTTTTTTTGTTTTTTTAAAAAAAATATATTTATTATGTGTGTGAGAATAATGAAAGAAAGACTCCCTGGATTTTATGAACGATATGATCCTTGCTCTTGTTGTTGAATCTTTTTGTGTTACCCCCAAACTTATTTTGCGAAATAATAAAGATTGGATTGCCTCCCAATAAGCGCTTTGTTTAACGTCCTTAGCTTGACTTCTCGTCTGATCAATTAGGTATTTCCAGCATTATGATTGACTTTGCTATTGAGAATTCTCCTCCCAGATATGGCTTTAACCGTTGGCCGTTTACTTTGAAACTCCCGTCGGTTGTATTATAAATCTCCACAGCTCCATGAGAAAACACCTCTTTGATTATGTATGGGCCCGTCCATCGTGATCGCAGCTTACCCGGAAACAGACGCAGTCGTGCATTAAAAAGGAGAACTTGGTCTCCTGCTTTAAAATCTCTTCTCAGAATTCTGTTGTCATGCCATCTTTTTATTTTTTCTTTGTAGATTTTGGCATTTTCATATGAGTCGAGTCGGATTTCATCCAACTCATTTAATCTATGACAACCTTTTCTTTCCAACCTGCTCGTCAAAGTTTAATTTTTTTATAGCCCAAAAGGCTCGATGTTCAAGTTCTACTGGCAGGTGACAGGCTTTTCCAAAAATCAAACGAAATGGAGACATGCCTATCGGTGTCTTATAAGCTGTTCTGTAAGCCCAGAGCGCATCATCCAGCTTTTTCGACCAATCTTTCCCAGATGAGTCGACTGTCATCTCAAGTATACGTTTCAGTTCACAATTGGAGACCTCGAATTGTCCACTGGTTTGTGGGTGATAAGAGGTAGCGACACAATGTTTTACTCCAAATTTGGTCAGTAGAGCCCTTAACCTGGTGATTGCAGAAATGAGATCCGCCATCACTGATAATAACTCTTGGAGTTCCGAAACGATTGAATATTTTTTTCTTTAGAAAATTTGCCACGACTCTAGCTTTGTTTGTTGGTAATGTAATAGCCTCCACCCATTTAGATACATAGTCCACAGCTACAATGATGTATTCATTAGAGAACGATGATGGAAAGGGTCCCATGAATATCAATTCCCCAAACGTCGAAGATTTCAACTTCAAGGATGAAATTCATTGGCATTTCATTTCTTTTTGACATTTTTCCATGTCTTTGGCACCGGTCACACTTAGAGACAAGTGTATATGCATCTTTGAACAGAGTGGGCCAATAGAATCCTACTTCAAGAATTTTTGTTACTGTTTTTGAAGCCCCAAAATGTCCTCCATAGTGAGAGGAATGGCATCTTTCTAATACCTTCTCCATTTCTTCTTCCGGTATGCATCTTCGGATGATTTGATCAGGTCCTCGTCTGAACAATAGAGGATCTTCCCAGTAATAGTATTTCAACTCGGAGAAGAATTTTTTCTTGTGATGATGGGAAAAATTTGGGTGAATTATTCTACTTACAAGGAAATTTACGATGTCTGCATACCATGGTGCATTTTGTTTTTCCTGCACATTAGAGATTTGGAACAGTTGTTCATCCAGAAATACTTCATTTATTTCCTTCTCTTGAGCATTGTTTTGGTCTAGTCGAGAGAGATGATCCACCACTTGGTTCTCTGTTCCCTTTCTGTTTCGGATTTCTATGTTGAATTCTTGCATAAGTAGGACCCATCGGATTAGCCTTGACTTAGCATCTTCCTTTGTCATTAAATATTTCAAAGCTGAATGATCAGTGTAGACAATGACTTTCGATCCCAATAAGTAGGATCGAAATTTATCAAAGGCATAAACCACTGCGAGCATCTGTTTTTCAGTTGTTGTGTAGTTCAGCTGTGCATCATTCATAGTCCGGCTAGCATAATGGATGACTTGCATCATTTTGTCCTTCTTCTGGCCCAGCACGGCCCCCACAGCATAATCACTTGCATCGCACATTAGAATGAATGGGATAGTCCAATCTGGAGAAATGATGATTTGCAGCTGATGTAAGCTTATCCTTCAAAGTTGCAAAGGCCACGTGGCATTCATTTGTGAAAAGGAATGGTGTATCTTTATCAAGCAAAGAACAGAGAGCTTTTGCTATTTTTGAGAAATCTTTTATGAACCTCCGATAAAATCCTGCATGCCCGAGAAAACTCCTTACTCCTTTCACCGAAATTGGTGGAGGAAGTTTTGCAATCACTTGGATATTTGCCTTATCGACTTCTATTCCATGTTGTGAGATTATATGGCTAAGTACGATTCCTTCCTGGACCATGAAATGACATTTATCCCAATTGAGAACTATATTTGTGTCTTCACATCTTTCCAAGACCATGCCTAAGTGATTTAGGCATTTATCAAATGTATCTCCGAAAACCCAGAAATCGTCCATGAAACTTCAATGAATTTTTCAACCATGTCTGAGAATATTGACATCATGTATCTTTGAAATGTGGCTGGAGCATTGCACAATCCGAATGGGATTCTTCTATAGGCAAATGTTCCATAAAGGCATGTGCATGTTGTTTTCTCTTGGTCTTGTGAGGCTATTGCGATTTGGTTGTACCCTGAATAACCGTCGAGAAAACAGTAGTAAGAATGTCCCGCCAATCTATCGAGCATTTGATCAATAAATGGGAGTGGATAATGATCTTTTCTGGTCGTCTTGTTGAGCTTCCTGTAATCAATGCACATTCTCCATCCTGTGATCGGTCATGTTGGTATAAGTTCATTGTCCTCGTTCTGTATGATTGTGATTCCACTCTTTTTGGACACCATATGTACAGGGCTCACCTATGGACTATCTGAGATTGGATAAATGATTCATGCAACAAGTAATTTAAGAATCTCTGCTTTCACAATTTCCTTCATATTTGGATTCAAACGTCGTTGATGCTCAATTGAAGGTTTGTAGTCATCTTCCATCAAAATTTTGTGTGTGCATATAGAGGGGCTTATTCCTCTAATATCCGCAATAGTCCATCCAATTGCTCTTTTGTGATTCCTCAATACCCTTAGTAATTTCCCTTCTTCAAGTTCGGTCAATATGTTAGATATGATGACTGGAAGTGTAGAGGAAATGCCCAAGTAAGCATATCTCAAATGTGTGGGTAGAGGTTTGAGATCAAGTATTGAAGCTTCTTGTAAAGAAGGGAGGGGTTTAGCGGAGCTTGTCCCCAATTCTTCAAAATGTGAATGCCTTCTTAAGGGCGGTAGTGCTTCTAGATAGTTAACTGTTTTGGCCAAGTGATATTCTTCTTCCATGCTGGTTAGAGAATTTGCAATACATGTCTCAAGAGGATATTTAGATAGAATCTTCTCCAAATACTTGTTTACCATGGCTTCAATTGCGTCTATTCTTAGACAATAATCATCTGTGGAGGGATGATTCAAAGTTTTTAGGACATCGAAGATGACATGTTTGTCTTCTACTCTGAGAATTAGCTTTCCTTCATAGACGTCAATAAGAACACATCCGGTTGCGAGAAATGGTCGTCCCAAAATAATGGGAATATCCTGATCTTCCATGTCAAGAATGATAAAATCTGCTGGAAATATGAATTTATCAACCTTGACGAGTACATCTTCTATTATCCCACGTGGATATTTCATTAACCGATTAGCTAATTGTAGTGAAACTGTTGCTGCTTTTGCTTCTCCCAAGTTCAGTTTGCTGAAAATTGACAGGGGCATCAAGTTGATACTTGCACCTAAATCACAAAGAGCTTTGCCAAAATTCACTTCACCAATTGTACACGGGGTTGTGAAAGTTCCTGGATCTTTTAGCTTGGGTGGCAACTTCTTTTGTAGTATTGCGCTACATTCCTCTGTTCGCATGACAGTTTCATATTCTTCAAGCCTTCGTTTGTTGGAAAGAATATATTTCATAAATTTGGCATAGCTTGGCATTTGTGCTAGAGCATCGGAAAAAGGTATGTTGATGTGTAGCTTTTTGAAAATTTCCAAGAATTTCCCGAATTGAGCATCGAGCTTGTGATTCTTCAACCGTTGAGGAAATGGGATAGGTGGAACATAAGATTTTGTAGCAACTGGACCTTTTTTTAGATGAAGGTCCTGATTCAGATTCTTTTTCTGATTCTTGATTTTGGTTATTTTTTTGTTTTTCCAGATGATTTTCCATAGAAATTTCGGGCAACTGCACTCCACTTCTTGTTGTGATAGCTTGGACATTTTCCCTTGGATTTACCTCGCTATTGCTGGGTAACATGCCATGAGATCTTTCTAAAAGTATTTTGGCCATTTGGCCAAATTGTGTCTCCAAATTTTTAGTTGAAGCATCATTGCATTGTTGATACTTCAGTTGTTGTTCAGCTAGCTTCGTGATTGCTTCTTCCCACCGGGCTTCTTTTCTTGATGCGCTGGATTCAGCATATTGTTGTTGTTTGCATAAGAAAAATTTGGATGATTTTTGTACCCTGAATTGTATGTTGGCCCGTAAGGATTGTATGCTTGCCTTTGGAAATTCTGAGCATATGCCACTTGTTCTGGTGGTGGTGGTGACTGCTCCTGTTGCACTAAGGGACAGATAGTGCTGTTGTGAGTTGCTCCACAAATTTCACATGAAAAAGCTGAAACTTGTGGAGTTTGCACCGTCTTCACAGATTGAGGAGTTGAAAAAGACATGTCCTCGACTTTCTTTGATAAAGCTTCAATTTTTGCCAACATAAGTGAATAAGAATCCACTTCAAAAACACCATTTGGTTTCTTTTGGATATTTCTGTCTGGCCATCTTGCACTTTGTTCACTTATAACCTCAAAAATATTATAAGCCTCTTTCATAGTTTTGTTGCCAAGTGAGCCATTTGATGAGGAATCGACATTGGCTTGGCATGTAGGTAAAATTCCAGAATAGAAGTAATTGACTTGTGCTCCTAAATTGAAACCATGGTTAGGACATTTTCGTAGCATATATTTGTATCTCTCCCATGCTTCGTGAAATGACTCTGAATCTTGTTGACGAAATGTAGAGATTTCGTATTTGAGTTTCGCTACTTTTATTGGTGGAAAGTATTTAGTGGTGAATTTTAGGACAAATTCGGGCCAATTTGTTATACTTCGTGGTGGCAAAGTATCTAGCCACTCTCTTGCTCTGTCCTTCAAAGTATGCACAAAAAGTCTCACTTTGATCGCCTCGTCATTTACAGTTGGATATTTGAAATTTCCACAAATCTCCACAAAATGGTTAATATGGAGATATGGATTCTCGTCGGTTCTTCCATAGAACGAGTTGTTGTTGGAGAAGAGATTGATGACATCGGGGCGAATTTTAAAATTGTCCACTCCAAATGGTGGATAAATCACACTTGATTGCACGCTCAAAGGTGGGGGGTTCATGAATTCCCCAAAGAGCATGTTGTCTTCATCTATTTCCGGCACAATAGGATATTGTTGATGTTGAATGTTTTGAACATTAGGTAGTCCCCCTACCGGAGGAATTCTTTCGTTATCGTTTCCTTGGGGAAGACGTGGGTTTAGTTCATCCGCCATTGATGGTGAAGAAATAATGCTTTTCTTTTGTTCTCTTCGCCTTCTTCTGAATGTGGCTTCGATATCGGGATCTAGTGAAACTAAATCGCGATTGTACGTCCTTCGCATAGACAAGAGAATCTACAACAAAGAAAAAGTTGTATTTATAACAATAGTTAATAATTTAATATTTCAAAATAACACTTACACTTCCCCGGCAACGGCGCCAAAAACTTGACACGTCTTTAGTGCAACTATTGCAAGTGCACGATATCGTATCAAGTAGTAAGTGGACTTTTTGAGTCCGGTTTATCGACCCCACGAGGAATTTAGGTTATATATTGAATTATACACTATTTAACTATTTGTTATATAGATTTATAAGATTGAAACACACAATTTAAGAGTTTGGTTTTTTAATTGCAAAGAAAATGCAATAATAGTTCTAATATTCAAGGAAATGAAAGATTACACTAATAAAAGATTAATGAAAGATATAATGAAATAGTTGGGCTTACAAACTTAGTTCATCATTAGTTATAGAAGATGTATAGGAGATCATAAGATGAATTTACTTATTATGTTGTGTAGATTCGATTTTCCTTAAAAAGACGGTTTCTCTTTCGAACTATAAAACGCCCCTTATATATTGAATCAATCCACTATATTTCTATGTTGATTGGCTTCAATACATAGCATTAGGTTTTATGAAAATAACTCAAAGAATCATATAAGGTCTAGAGGTATATTTCTATCCCCTAGAAAAACTTAGAGTGAAGATCATTTGATCTAATCAAACATATTTTCTTTCGAAACATATGAAGACCATAAATATCGTCATTTATTGGCCAAATAAATAAATATTGGTAAAATAATAAAAATCACACACAATAATAAGTAATTCATAATAGATCTTTATACAAACTTAAATAACATGACTAACCTTGTTTATAATCCTAACTTAAGTAACTTAGCCCATGAAGGGTTTAATAAGCATAATACAAGCTTGAGTGGTCATTATTAGTTGAAAAAAAGAAAGAATTGATCCTAACTCCCTTAGTAGATAAAGAATAAAGAAGCAATAAACTCCCTTAACAACATATGCTATACCACTATTACACAAATCACTCAAGAACACAAGTGTGTTCTTCACACAAAAAGAAAATATTACACAAAGTGGAAAAATATAAGATGAATGATGAATAATGATAGATCCAAGGGGTCTATTTATACACCTAAAGTCATCTAATAGCTCCAAAACTCCAGCATTATTACATTAGATCGGATCAATGCCAGCTATCCCCTCAATAATATACCAAAAATATAAAAAATTAGGCAATGATCAATAATCTGCCAAGAGTTACGGCCGTAATATTGAGGAGTTACGGCCGTAACTATGATGACTTACGGCCGTAACATTGAGGAGTTACGGCCGTAACATGTCTTCGTAAATTTGCATTTTGTGAGTTACGCCCGTACACGCCCGTATGGAGTTTCAGACTTTATTTTCAGCCCAGAATTTCTTAAACTTTGCATTTTTGCCCCAAATCCTCTTCGGATGATAACTTTTGATATATAACTCTGATTTTGAATCCGAAAAGACTGCCAAATTCGTCTCGGAAAGCCCTAAAACATGAATACATAAATATTAAATAAAGAGAATATTTTATAAACATGTTATTTCTTGAGTAAATCAGTAATTCAATCCGATTAAGACTAGATTTACATCTTCATCCGATAAAAATAAAATTATTAAAAACTAATTAAATAAAAGCAAAAACGAGTAGACTAGCTCAATTATGGGTGAAATATATCGATACAAACCATGGATAAGTGTATGAAACTAACACTTATCATGTACCTAGCACGCATGCTATCTTTGGTTTCCCAAGTCGCCTCCTCGACACCATGCCTCGACCACTGGACTTTGACCAAAGGAATGGTCTTATGCCTCAGTCGCTTCTCACGGTGCTCCAAAATCTTCAAGGGATGCTCCTCGAAAGTAATATCCTCGACAATATCGATCTCACCATAGTCGATGACATCACTAGGATCCGGGACATACTTCATCAGTCGGGAAACATGGAAAACACTATGGACATGGCTCAAAGCCGGGGGCAACGCCAAACGATAAGCCAATTCGCCGACTCTCTCGAGAATCTTGAAAGGTCCAATAAATCTCGGACTCAACTTCCCTTTCTTCCCGAAACGATAAAATCCCCCCGTCGGTGACACCTTTAACAAAACGTGGTCTCCCACCTCGAACTCCAAAGGTCGATGACGGACATCAGCATATGAATTCTGTCGACTCTGAGGAGTCAAAATCTGTTCCTGAATCAATTCCACCTTCCGCTTCGTCTCTAAAGCGATATCCGGTTCGGTCCCAACCAAATCGGACGTCTCGTTCCAACAAATCGGCGATCGACATCGCCGCCCATAAAGCGCCTCATACGGTGCCATTCGAATCGACACGTGCCAACTATTGTTGTATGTGAATTCGATCAATGGCAAATGCTCCTCCCAGTCACTGCTTCAGTCGAGAGCACAAGCACGCAACATATCCTCGAACGTCTGGATAGTGCACTCCGACTGTCCATCTGACTAAGGATAAAAAGAGGTACTCAAACGCAAACGAGTACCCAACGCCTTATGCACCGCCTGCTAAAAGTGCGATTCAAAATGGCCATCTCGATCTGAAACAATAGACTTCAGAGTACCGTGAAGCCTCATAATCTCCGCAATAAACACACGAGCTAACTTCTCCGGGCCCCAAGTATCCTTGATGCCCAGAAAATGTACCGACTTGGTCAGACAACCAACAATCACCCAAACCATGTTCATGCCCGATCTCGATCTCAGCAAACTCGTAATGAAGTCCATCGATATATATGTAACACCCCTAGAATCCGACCGGGAATATTACATGCCGTAGACCCTTATCACAAGGATCTACCAGGCTAAACTCCAAAAGACTACTCAATGATTGACTGTCCGGGGTCAATTAATTACAAAACAGACCGACAAGGTCATTGAACAATTCAAAAACCAACATAATTCACATCTCAACGACAATAATCAACTTGAATACGGAAAGGTATGACGACTCAATTTAATAAATTAAAACTACACCCGTGCAATGGTGAATACTCAACCAAATGAGAAAATACCTATAATATCCGGGGGTAATTTTTTTTCTCGTTTCATTGCTGAGTTGTACATATTCATTTGGAATTGTACAAATGCCATTGTATTGTATCATTCGTGTTTGTTGAGGCGTTGCATTGTAATTCGTTCATTCCAGTTGAGAGTTGGTGGAACAACTTGGTTGTCCACTTTGTTGAGCTAACGTACGTTAGCTTAGCGCTTAACGTACGTTAGACTTTAGGCATTACGTACGTAATGATGTTCATGCTACGTACGTAATGAGTGGTAGGTGGAGGGAACCATCCTCGGACTCGACTTTCGGATGGTGGGTCCCGGGCATCTTTGATCGGATCTTACTATTGCAGTCAATGGATCCTTACGTACGTTAAGAGGTGAGCTCTACGTACGTAATTTATGTAGCTTGCTCATGTACGTAAATTGTTTTTGTTTATGTACGTTAAGGTCTTCGTGTTTTTGGTCAGTTAGTTCTGGAGTTAGCATTACATACGTTAATGTTTTAGCATAGCGTACGTAATGGTCCTTACGTACGTTAACCCTGGTGTATAGCGTACGTAATGTGTTTGTCAGATTATATAACTTGGTTTCGTATTTCATTTCTTCACGAACCAAAATCATTATTCTCTCCCTAGAATCATCCTTCTAGACATGTTCTTGATATTTACAACACGATTTTGATCATCCTAGCTTGGATTGAAGCTTGAAGTTGGAAGCTTGTTGGTGCTCCTTTGTTATTTGGAGAGTTCTTCTTGTTCTTCATTGGTAAGTTCTCTTAATCTCTTGTTCTTCAAGTGATTTCCGAGTATGATGATGTTGTTGTTGTTGTTTTCTTCGGGTATTGATTGATTGTTGGAGTATATCATGATTCTTGATGAGTTTTCATAACTTGTAATGAAGAACATGATGATTTTGTCTTGAGAAGGAGTTGTTCTTGATGTTTTAGAATGTTTGGAGGTTATAATCATGTCTAGGAAGGATTATGTTAAGATTGCTATATGATTAACATAGTCTTGATATGATTGTTGTTGTTGGTTGTGTTTTTGGAGGGATTATAACCATTTTTGTAAGGAATTATTTAATGATTATCATAATCTTAAAATTGATGAGTGAACCTTGTTGATTAATCCAAATTCATGATGAATTGTTGATTGATTATGGTTTAGACATCATGTTTGTTGAGATGATGATGTTCTTGGGGTATTGATGATGATATTAGTGATATTATCATTTTGAGATGTTTGTTTTGATGATTGTTCTTAACTGATTCTTTTTGAATTGATTTCACAAGTGTTAAGAACGTAATGATCATGTTAACCGATCATTGAGGTGTTGGAGGATGTTAGAATTCATAGTTGAGAACTATGATATTCGTTGGTGGAGTTTAACCGATTCGGGGTTGAATCGGAATTATTTTGGTGTTGCTTTCCATTGATTTTGTGTTATTGAATGAATTGTATTTCATTCAAGGTTGTTCGAGTGTTTGTGATTGTCGGAAGGCGCCGTTCATCATTTCGTGCGAGGATGTTGATCGTGGAAGGACTTTCTCGCCTTCAGTTTGAGGCAACTTTTATACTTGTACTAGTCAATGAGATTAATGTTTATCATGTATGTGTATGAATGTGTTGTATCATTTCGAGACTTGGTCTCTCTATGATTTTGTTGATATTAGGGGATTGTTTGATACGATACCCTTCGACAAATTTACGCCAAATGTTGTTGTTGTTCGATAAAAGCCGTTCGGGGCTTTGAGATACTCATTGTAGATGTTATTGTCGATAGCCGAGTCGCGGTATCGATGTATCGATTATTGTTGTTGATATTGATGTCGGTTTGACACGTTGTTGCGATCACTGTTGTTGATATTGGTAATTTGCGATTGATGATTTAGTTGGCCGAGTGAAGGCATTGACGTGTTCGATTATCATCTCCATCATCGGTAACCGATTAAAGGCACCAGGACATCTGTTCTAATCATTTCATTGTTATCGATTGACCATTCTAAGGTAATCGAGGTATTGAATTGGGATTATCGAAGATAATTCCCATCCGTTGTATCATTGTTATCGATTGACCATCCTAAGGTAATCGAAGTATTGAATTGGGACTGTCGAAGACATTTCCCATCCGTTGTATCGTTGTTATCGATCGGCCATTCTAAGGTAATCGATATATTGAATTGGGACTGTCGAAGACAATTTCCATCCGTTGGTGTCATTGTGATCGATTGGCCATTCCTAAGGCAATCGAGGTATTTGAATTGGGACCACCGAGAACAGTGCCCATCCGTGAGTTATTATTTTCGTGTTGGCCGACTCAAGGCAGCACACTATTATTCTTATAAATTCAGTAATCTTGGGATTGTCGCCATTTGTGATTAATTGTGTTTGGAGGCTAGTCGCGACTAGTGCTCGATGGGTAAGCTTGGGGCTTGAACCTTCACGATTGGTTTTCCAACACCTACAGTTCAGTAGGTCACAGTCATGTTGATGATCTCATTATGGGTAAGCTTGGGGCTTGAACCTTCGCGGTTGGTTTCCCAACACCTACAATTCAGTAGGTCACGGTCATGTTGATGATCTCATTATGGGTAAGCTTGGGGCTTGAACCTTCGCGGTTGGTTTCCCAACACCAACAGTTCAGTAGGTCACGATCACTGGGTGATCTCATTATGGGTAAGTCTGGGGCTTGAACCTTCGTGGTTGGTTTCCCAGCACCTGCAATTCAGCAGGTCACGGTCATTGGATGATCTCATTGTGATACGGCTTCGGCTTCAGCCCTCATTATGATACGGCTTCGCGCCGTGGCTTCGGCCCTCAGATGTTACAGCTTCGGGCTGATTCGGCTTTGGGCCACTGTGGTGTTTGACAGTTTCGGCTGAGTGGTTTTCAGACCATTGTGATATTGTGGCAGCTTCGGCTGAGTGGCCTTCAGGCCATTGTGATGTATTGGTATTCCCATTGGAGCCTTCGGGCATTGTGATTAGTATTTATTTCAGTTCTGGTTTGGTTTACCTTCGGGTACTTCATTGTTGTGTTCTATATTGATGAGTCACCGTTGGGCACTTGTGTTCTAACCTGTTGAGCAGGTATTGATCGTATGCGATAGGCATAGTGTTTCACGAATGCTCGACTCTTACTTTGGTTTGTGAGCATCTCGTATTACCATTGTCGTACTGTTTATTCCGCCTTTGGATGCATATCATGTTGTGCATGTATTTGATATTCATTATCTGGATGACTGACTCTGTGGGGGCGGAACATGTTTACATGTTTTAGGTGCTTGCGAGGAGAGAGTTGAGACACAGGGGCATGACGATGGCGACGAGGCATTCAAGCGATACTAGTCCAAGATGTTTTGGTGTTCATGTCGGTCAGACAATTTGGAGTACTCCAGTTTTGTTCAATTGTTGTCGTTTTGTACTATCCGAGCAAGAATCGTGGATGTTGTTGTATTTTATTTTGGCCATGTAGGCCCACTTATGTCGGATGTCATAGTAGGGACTGTGATCCCCCCTTTTGGTCAGTTTGTTGTATTTTGGTCGTGTTCGCCTGGTGGATCTCCTGGCGTGGGGTCCACGGCACTGTAATGACCCAATGGGATTTGGGGGTGTTACAATACTGACCAAGATGAAACAAAAAAAAGACTCTGACTTTGGTGTGATTAGCATCATCATCTTCCATCTCCTTCCAAGCCAATCCCGTGACTGCTCCCGAGTTGCCAAAACCTGAGCGCATAACAGGCACCCACCCCCGAAAAATCGGGGGTTAGCAAACTGAAATTTTTCTAGTGCAAGTACATAATATACAAGATATACGAAAAGTATCAACACAAAACTCGACATCCGCGAAGCCTTAACATGCTCCACACATTCACCCAACCAGCACAGAAGAGTATTCATTCACACAAGGGAAAAATATTCATACAGTCAAATTTGTTTACGGAACATAGAACCAATGAAACTTTAAATGAGCCCAATGAGTCAAAAGATCTAGTTTGAAAACCCCTTTTTAAAAGAGAAATATTTTGATAAGATAGTTTGAAAATGATATTATTGACTCGGGCTGTCTTGGGGTTTTGAAAATCGAATGGGAATACTTTTAGAAAATAACTTCAAAAGCTCTCGGGTCATCGACCCAGCATGTGGAAAACAATTTACAAGAAAACCATTACAACGTTATTCGTGATCCTCGACCCAATTTATAAAACACTGTCACAAGCGAGTCATTACAACATCTCACGGGGTTCTCGACCCAATCCAATAATATCATCAAGAGATCAATCATCTCAACATTCCACAGGTCCTCGACCCAATTCACAGAATAACACTACAAGATCAAAGATCTCCACATCTCATGAGGTCCTCGACCCAATACACAGAATATCCTCACAATACAATCAAGGACACAACCTCTCATTCGACAAATCCTGCTCAAGACCCCTGATTAATTAACCCTCGGAGATCTCGTCAAATATCCTTGGTTAATTAACTCTGATACCAATGTTTAAAACAAGTTGAAACAAACTTTCAGAAAAACGAATCGCGGTCTATATCAAGACCAACATTTTAAAGTGAGTTGACAGAACTTTGAATTACGAACATCGTTCGGTAACGGGGTCTTAGCTGTCACTCGAATATCCGTAACTAATAAGCCTGCCAGCACCTCCTTTGCACACCAGTGCACCGACGTTCACTCCACTATATTTGCCGCCCCTTGAACATGTCACCGCGCCAGCGTTCACTCCCGCAAGAGCCGCCCCTTGCACACGCACTAGGTAACACCGGTGTTCACCAATCATATGGAGCAGCACATTGCAGCGTACACCAGGCCGGAGTACATGCCCCGCCCTCAGAGGTTCCCGGATACGACGTCTCTCACAACAAACATTCACATTGTTACAAACATCAAACACACAGTCAATCGTGGCAACAACTATCAAATCAATACACCAATTCACACACAAATTATCTGTCAGTACACAACCACGCAATTAAACAACAACACGCACTTTATCAATCAAAATTCAATACAATAAGCCTTCGGCATAACCAATCCAACGCCACACGTATATCCTTATTATATTATCTCTATAAATATGGTTCATACTTCAATCCAAGTTGAGTACGTCAACTAATATTGGTATTAATCACCCAAAAATCACCGACATATGTATATGTATATCTATATACATACATACCTACATACATATATATATATATATACACGTATATATTTATACATACATATATTTAACATATATATATATATATGTATATATATTCGTAGAGATAATTCACACACTTAGGCAACAATGATTTCACGTAGTTATAATTCATATATCAAGGTACTTTCCATGGTAAACTCTCGTGAATACTCCGGAAATTACGGTCGATCTGGAAAAATACGGAACTCCGATGAAAACGACGATCGGAAAGGTTCAACACCAGCTCTTCGCAGGGAATTTGCCCCTAATATCCTAGCATCAAATAAACAATCAATCACACGAGGAAAAACATCGCAAAATGACCAACTATCCCTCTGCGGCATTTCCCCGGACACCTTGAAGGCGTCAACTTGGAATTCATATAAACGACGAACCAGTAATGATAAAACCATGGAAACATGATGAAATTGATAGAATACAACTTAATCTTCGATTATCCATCAGTAATATGAGTTAATATGGTTCAAATGGACGAAATCTATCAAGATCCCCAAATTTCCCAAAGTTTAGATTTTAGGAAAAACTAACCTTGATTCGGTCTATTGAAGGATGTTATGGAATGATCAATCAATGATATGAACTCAGGAACTTCATGGATTTGTTGTTTAACATGTCTCCTTGCTCTCAAAACCTTTGGCCGCGGAAAGGAAAGGAGAGAAATGAAAATGGATGGAAACAGGGCTGCTCGGTCAAATATATAGGTAGGCGCCTTAGCGTGCGCTAGAGTACCGGCAGCGTGTGCTAGCGGGCCAGCCTTGGTCCGGTCAACCCCTTTCCAGAGCCTCCTGGACTGATTCCTCCACCTAGGTAACGTGCACTGGCTGCCGAGCAGCGTGCGCTACGCCTGCCGGTTAGCGCGCGCAGCGACCGGCCGTAACATGCGCTACCCACCAAACCTCCGGAGTCTAGAACCTCAGCAGCCATCTGCCCATCCCAGGTAGCGTACATTGGCTGCCGAACAGCGTGCGCTACGCCTGCCAGTTAGCGTGCGCAGCCTTCAGGAAGTAGCGCATGCTATACCGGTCCCTGTCGCGCCCGTCCGGCCAGCGCCCAGCCGCAGTGCCGGTTCCTGCCGCACCTGTCCGACGAGTGCCCAGCTGCCATGGCCCGACAACTCGATTCCCAAAAACGCACAAATAATATACAATAATTAACCACATATGACCATAAACACAAAACCAGTCGTCGAGAAAAAGAATACCAACGTTCGAAAACCGAGAAGTTTCCGGTCTAAAAAAAAGAAAAATTCGAATTAATCAGAATAAAATTCTCGGATATTACATTCTACCCCCCTTAAAATAAGTTTCGTCCTGAAACTTAAAATAGAGAGCGGCAGAACAATCAAGGAAAATAACTACTTTGCTCAGCCCCAAAACGTCACGAGCAATGCGCGAACGCGAGAATCCTTGAAATACAATGAACTGACTAAGCAAGCATCTGGTACGTGAGTCGAGGCGATAAAATATATGTGAACATGAGAAGTCGAGGTGGAGGAGTATGAGTCGGGTGATAAAAGCTCCATGAGTTGAGGAAAATCACAAAATGGCTCAGACGTCCTGAAACCATGTTGTGAGCTCGACAACCGCATCCAAGTTCATAACACATTTGGAAAAGTTAATTGTACGTGTGGAAACAATAGTTTCGAACAAAATTTGCAAGAATCAATTTCGGATGTGGAAAGGCCACAATAATCCACGAGATTTATCAAAACAGCTCCAAAATCTGTTCGGAGGACGGTAGGCTGAGTAGAACAAGGTAGTTTAAAATCATCGAGAGGATCACAATTGAATTACCAACAATGAAAGGACACACAATACCGAAAATACTAAGAAAAGTATGGGTAATACACTCCCCCATACTAAAAAGACATTACGACCCCGAAACTTAGAACAACAAGAGTTGGAAACGTAAAGAAATGAAATGAAAAACGATCGAAGTCACGAGTGTTGGAACCAGCAACGATTAAGACACAATACAAAATCTTCATTCTCCCATACTAGGATTTTCAGAAGGAAACATAGGGTTTCGGGACTCTCTCTGGTCACTTGCTCTATTCTCCAATAGGGTAGCATTCTTTGCCAATTCGGAAACTATCTCACAGTGTTTCTCCCGATGACCTTTACACCCGCACCGATAACAAGTCATGGGTGGAAAAGGATAATTTGCACGAACATGTCCCTGACGGTTGCAGCACCTTCTCTTCTTACCAAGAGTCACTGATGCTGGTTTAGGATTTCCAGCGCTCACTCCTGACCGCAAAAATGACACATTCAAACGACGTGAGGGTTTGGGAGCCTTAGTCTCTTCACTGCCCAGAAATTTTCCAGATGTCCTTGGTCTCTTTGCTTCACTTGTGGGCTCGATCACTGAGGAGATTTAATAGGATATCGTTTGATCTTGATACTCCTTCATCGTAGCATGAATAGTTGTCGTACGAACCACTTCGCCGCTTCCACTTCAATCATCACGTCTGCATCCGCCAAGGCTCGACATGCTAATGCAGATAGTACCGTTCAACATTATTAAATAGTCAGTCGCACAGTATACCACAATTATCAACACAAGGTTTAGTTAACATATTTAGAATAACGGTAATATCGTAAAGCACAAAGTTTTCTGAAATCAATTTCGAGTCCTTCGACGAGGACGATCGTTATATGTATGCACTTAATGAAAACAAATTTTTGAAAAAGAGGGCGAGTCACGTTACCCAAAACTTGTAGATACTGTCTTTTATTTTGGAAGAGGAAGTTTATACACCGACTCTAAAATTATCTTCGAATAATGTATAAAATAAATTCTTTTATAAATCGTGACTAATTTGAAATATTTCAAAAGTGTTGAGTTCCAAATACCACAATTTGAAAATCTTTCCTCTTCTACAAAAATGCTTAATCGAAAGGACTTTTCGCCGAGATACGTGACCATTTGACATGACGACATTAAATCATGGGTTTTCACAATGTTAGAAAATTTCAAAACATCACTTTAAAATGTTCATGATATTACAGCACCGTGGGCCCCGCGCCGGAACCCACCAGGCTAAAATCTATTTAAAAAAAACGTTCAAAACGCCAAAAAGGCCGATGACGGTAATATTTTTAAATACTCACAAAAGTCATTTATAAAATATCAAATACCGTCATAAGAATACGGTCAAAACGTGCAAGACCAAAATGCCAAAACTCGGTTTAGGGAATCAGTTTTACGAAATAAAACTCAGTTTGCAAGATACCAAAATCCATTTCAAAATACTCACGCAGCGGATAAAATTAACACTCATAAATTTATTCTAATGAAATGTAGAAACCGATAAATATGCTCGACTTCCGCAGCATACTACATAACCATTTTTACTCGGACTGTATACGCATGCTATATCCTAAAAAGATAATATCACCAACAAGTTCCAACCCTTTGTTCACATTAAACACATTAGCACGATATAATCAAATACGTATATAAGGGAACTTACGATCGAAAGACTTACCATCACGGATTGCCTGAAGATGATGTCGGGACCATGATACTAATCACAACTCTGATGCGCGCGACTTACACCGGACATGGACTTGACCCAACGACCTGGGTTTTTCGCAAACCTAAGCTCTGATACCATATATGTAACACCCCCAGAATCCGACCGGGAATGTTACATGCCGTAGACCCTTATCACAAGGATCTACCGGGATAAACTCCAAAAGACTACTCAATGATTGACCATCCGGGGTCAATTAAATACAAAACAGACCTACAAGGTCACTGAACAATTCAAAAACCAACATAATTCACATCTAAACGACAATAATAAACTTGAACACAGAAAGGTATGACGACTCAGTTTAATAAATGAAAACTACACCCGTGCAAGGTTGAATACTCAACCAAATGAGAAAATACCGACCAAGATGAAACAAAAGACAAAACTCTGACTCTGGTGATTAGCATCGTCGTCTTCCATCTCCATCCAAGCCAATCCCGCGACTGCTCCCGAGCTGCCAAAACCTGAGGGCATAACAGGCACCCACCCCCCGAAAACTCGGGGGTTAGCAAACTGAAATTTTGTTAGTGCAAGTACATAATATACAGGATATACGAAAAATATCAATACAAAACTCGACAGCCGCGAAGCCTTAACATGCTCCACACATTCACACAACCAACACAGAAGAGTATTCATTTACACAAGGGAAAAATATTCATACAGTCAAATTTGTTTACGGAACATAGCACCAATGAAACTTTAAACGAGCCCAATGAGTCAAAAGATCTAGTTTGAAAACCCCTTTTTAAAAGGAAAATATTTTGATAAGATAGTTTGAAAATAATATTATTGACTCGGGCTGTCTTGGGGTTTTGAAAATCGAATGGGAATACTTCTAGAAAATAACTTCAAAATCTCTCGGGTCCTCGACCCAGCATGTGGAAAAAAATTACAAGAAAACCATTACAATGTTATTCGGGGTCCTCGACCCAATTTATGAAACACTGTCACAAGCGAGTCATTACAACATCACACCGGGTTCTCGACCCAGTCGAAATAATATCATTATGAGATCAATCATCTCAACATTTCACGGGTCCTCGACCCAATTCACAGAATAACACTACAAGATCAAAGATCTCAACATCTCACGGGGTCCTCGACCCAATACACAGAATATCATCACAGTACAATCAAGGACACAGCCTATCATTTGACAAATCCTACTTAAGACCCCTGATTAATTAACCCTCGTAGATCTCATCAAATATCCTTGGTTAATTAACCCTGATACCAACGTTTAAAACAAGTTGAAACAAACTTTCAGAAACACAAATCGCGGTCTATATCAAGACCAACATTTTAAAGCGAGTTGAAAGAACTTTAAATTAGGAACATCGTTCGGTAATGGGCTCTTAGATGTCACTCGAATATCCGTAACCAATAAGCCTGCCAGGAGCCTCCCTTGCACACCTGTGCACCGGCGTTCACTCCACTATGTTGGCCGCCCCTTGAACATGTCATTTTGCCGGCGTTCACTCCCGCAAGAGCCACCCCTTGCACACGCATTAGGTAACCCCGGTGTTCACCAATCATATGGAGCCGCACATTGCAACGTACACCAAGCCGGAGTACACGTCCCGCCCTCAGAGGTTCCCGGATATGACGTCTCTCACAACAAACATTCACATTGTTACAAACATCAAGCACACAGTCAATCGTGGCAACAACTATCAAATCAATACACCAATTCACACACAAATTATCTATCAGTCCACAACCACGCAACTAAACAACAACACGCACGTTAATCAAAATTTAATACAATAAGCCTTCGGCATAACCAATCCAATGCCACACATATATCCTTATTATATTATCTCTATAAATATGGTTCGTACTTCAATCCAAGTTGAGTACGTCAACTAGTATCAGTATTAATCACCCAACAATCACCGATATATGTATATGTATATCTATATACATACATGCAACACCCCCAAACCACTCGGGAATATTATAGCACCGCAGACCCTCTCCGTGAGGATCTACCAGGCTAAATAAAAAACAATGCATCACTTCACATGCCGACATGGCTACGTAAAGGACCATTAGACCGATTTGGTCTTTTATCACAACACACGCATTATTACATACAAGATTCTTTCCCAGAACTCATACCCATACAGGGGTTGGAATACATTAACGCTCCGACATATCGGGATAATAACACATCCGAGAAATAACCAACAAGACTATCCAAAATACTCTACGATTGATCTTCATGTGATTAGTATGATCGTCTTCCATCACCCTTCGTATGGATCCTGTGATTCGCTCCCCAGCAACCTACAAGTACCTGGATGCAATACAGACATCCACCCCCCGACTACTCGGGGGTTAGCAAAACTCTACTGTTTTGCTAGTGCAAGTATCAAATACGAATACAAGCCATACACAACATATCCAAGAATATAATAATTATGAACATGCTTCCCGAGATAAATTATTTGACCAAGATAGTTCGAATCATGGAAAGTGGGAAAATAAACCCAATGTATCTCTTACAAAACATTTTATGATCTCAGGAGTTTTGAAAACATTTGGGATTAAAGAATTCTCAAGTCTTTTGAAAACACATAGGGAGACGGCCCAAAATCATCTTTCCCAAAATACAAGTTCCGATAACAAATCACGGGGTCCACGACCCAAATCATAAAACACAGGGTCTACGACCCCAATCATCAAACACAGGGTCCATGACCCAAATCATCAAACAGAGGGTCCACGACCCAAATCATCAAACACAGATTCCTAAGGATTATTCCCGTCCCGTGCTAACAAGCCACGAACCTCAGATGCTCCCACAGAACATACCCGAGTGAATAACCCAATGGGAAACCATACCAAATCATATGTCTTCGTGACAACAGTCACAGAACCATTACCAAACCACAACCATAAGTTATCCCGTCATCGCGCTAACAAGCCACGAACCTCGGAGTCCCCGCAAGACATACCCGGATTGGATAACCCCACAAATTATCCTGGCATCGGGCTAGCAAGCCCCGAACCTCAGAGTCCCCGCAAGACATACCCGAATTGGATAACCATACGGTCACGCCTAACCCATAATAGCAAGATATATCCGCAAAACATTCGGATTTTGCATAAAATCATTTACCAACAATTATACCTACGAAACATGAAACATATGGGCAAGATACTTGCCTCGATACCACGAGCAATGGAACAACGAACGGACACGGCCGGGTAGTCCTCGAAATTCCAAGATTGACCAAAAACCCAAAAACTCCACAGAAACTACGAAAATAATATCACCACGAATCAATAACGCTAAACGGCATCCGAATCAACCCGAAAAACAACAAGGATCCGAGGGTTCTTCAAGGAAATCGGAAATCTAGTTCCGGGTTGGTAAAAATCGACAAACGAGTTACAAAATCCGAAGATCATGGCCAAGACAACAATAATACCCTAACGACTTCATAAACCACAGATTAAATCGAAGAATCACGAAGAAATCCCCAAAAATCATACAATCAAGGTTCTAAGTAAGGAAATACCTTGATTCGATGAAGAACACGGATTAGATGTTGTTCTAATCGACAAAGGCCTTCCAAAAAGTCTTGGAAATGAGTAGAATCGGCCAAGAACTCCTCCTATCGATCACTCCCGTCCACAGCAGCCACCGGGTGAAGAAAACGCATGTAAATGAGGTCTAGCCGAAGCCCAGGCCTATATATGCCGATAGGGTTACGGCCGTAACCGGCAATGCCTTACAGCCGTAACTCGGTCAACGTGTGTTAGCGTACGCAATGGCCAAAGACTTGCGTACGCAACGATCACACCTTACGACCGTAATCGGCACAACCTTATGGCCGTAACCGAGCATCCCAGACCACTGATGAAATCTGCAGAATCATTACGGCCGTAACCGGCCAGCGCCTAGCGGCCGTAACAAGCCTTACGGCCGTAACCGGATAGACCTTACAGCCGTAACCGAGTGTCCCAGGCCCAGGTGTTCGAAAGTCTTACGGCCGTAATCTGCCAGGCCTTACGTCCGCAACTCGATCCAGCCCACACCCGACCATCCGGCTCGATACTCGACAACGTCTCGATCATGCGAACGCACCAACGTCTCGATCCAGCTATACACTTTTGCTACTTATAATTATACATATAGAGTGGAACGCCATATCATCAATATATGAAAAATTGCACGCGGTACCATTCCTATAGTTGTATTATACATTACTTAAGGTGGAATATTATAGGACCCCTGAATAATGCGTTCATAACCAATTGCCATGAGAATTGAATCCTCTACGCAGCAATTAAGGGAGAATGTTGTATTTTCATAGATACAACAAACATGATGTAGGATATCAGTCAATCGGTAAACCGTATCTAATTTTATATATTTATCCCTTTAAAACCGCTTTAAGACCACATGCAACTTTTGAATTTATAATGCTCGAGTACTAACTATTGAAGCAACATATTGATATTAAAATCTTGAAACCCGTGATTTTAAATTTTAAAAACAGGTGGATTTGACATTCTAGTTATATCATAACACATCATGTTCATTCATATCAAAACCGTTCCTATCCCTTAAATCCTATTATTCACTGTAGCCAGCCTCCAATCATCAAACACAGGGTCCATGACCCAAATCATCAAACAGAGGGTCCACGACCCAAATCATCAAACACAGGGTCCACGACCCAAATCATCAAACACAGATTCCTAAGGATTATTCCCGTCCCGTGCTAACAAGCCACGAACCTCAGATGCTCCCACAGAACATACCCGAGTGAATAACCCAATGGGAAACCATACCAAATCATATGTCTTCGTGACAACAGTCACAGAACCATTACCAAACCACAACCATAAGTTATCCCGTCATCGCGCTAACAAGCCACGAACCTCGGAGTCCCCGCAAGACATACCCGGATTGGATAACCCCACAAATTATCCTGGCACCGGGCTAGCAAGCCCCGAACCTCAGAGTCCCCGCAAGACATACCCGAATTGGATAACCCTACGGTCACGCCTGACCCATAATAGCAAGATATACCCGCAAAACATTCGGATTTTGCATAAAATCATTTACCAACAATTATACCTACGAAACATGAAACATATGGGCAAGATACTTGCCTCGATACCACGAGCAATGGAACAACGAACGGACACGGCCGGGTAGTCCTCGAAATTCCAAGATTGACCAAAAACCCAAAAACTCCACATAAACTACGAAAATAATATCACCACGAATCAATAACGCTAAACGGCATCCGAATCAACCCGAAAAACAACAAGCATCCGAGGGTTCTTCAAGGAAATCGGAAATCAAGTTCCGGGTTGGTAAAAATCGACAAACGAGTTACAAAATCCGAAGATCATGGCCAAGACAACAATAATACCCTAACGATTTCATAAACCACAGATTAAATCGAAGAATCACGAAGAAATCCCCAAAAATCATACAATCAAGGTTCTAAGTAAGGAAATACCTTGATTCGATGAAGAACACGGATTAGATGTTGTTCTAATCGACAAAGGCCTTCCAAAAAGTCTTGGAAATGAGTAGAATCGGCCAAGAACTCCTCCTATCGATCACTCCCGTCCACAGCAGCCACCGGGTGAAGAAAACACATGTAAATGAGGTCTAGCCGAAGCCCAGGCCTATATATGCCGATAGGGTTACGGCCGTAACCGGCAATGCCTTACAGCCGTAACTCGGTCAACGTGCGTTAGCGTACGCAATGGCCAAAGACTTGCGTACGCAACGATCACACCTTACGACCGTAATCGGCACAACCTTACGGCCGTAACCGAGCATCCCAGACCACTGATGAAATCTGCAGAATCATTACGGCCGTAACCGGCCAGCGCCTAGCGGCCGTAACAAGCCTTACGGCCGTAACCGGATAGACCTTACCAGAATCGAGTGTCCTGTGCCCAGGTGTTCGAAAGTCTTACGGCCGTAATCTGCCAGGCCTTACGTCCGCAACTCGATCCAGCCCACACCCGACCATCCGGCTCGATACTCGACAACGTCTCGATCATGCGAACGCACCAACTATGATCCAAAATAATAACGAACATGCTACGAAACTCAACGTACCATAGTACAAGCATGCGATTCCAACTACGCGAATGACAACAGTCCGTTCGACCGAAGAAAATTCAACAAAAACGGAATGAAGATCTCGGGTAATACCCCTCTTAAAAGACGTTTTGTCCTCGAAACTTGAAACATAGAATGAACAACACAAAACAAACTCAGAAAACACACGATACCCGTGCCGACAACCCGTGATGACTCACATGCAGCACACAGCTGTTACCATCCAAATCGCTACACCAGAACAATAACAAAACATAACAAATGAAAATCAATACGATTGACCAACCCAACAGTACATCAATCAAAATACGAGCTAATCGCTGAACAAATATGAAATTCCACAGCCCAAGGGTTGGCAGATCGAAAACGAAACTAATTTCTCGAACTTAAGGAAATTACGAAGTAGTTTGAATGCTCAATAATCACGAAACGAGGTCAACAAAATCCGAACAATCAAACGTTCGACCCACAATGATCGAGACAACAACAATCGAACAATCATGTTCGAATCACGACGAACAATAAAACTCAAACAACAACCCCAAAGTTCACATCTCGACTTGAGACAATATATGATCTGGTGAAAACAACAAGATGTGCATTCACATAAGATCCACAGGAAATGGAATAGCAATTGAAAAGTCACCACGACAAATGGATTATTCCGAAATAGTACCATACTCGTTCGATCAACAAAAGCAAGGGACAGGACAAGTTCAGAAAATGTCAATGAACATAAACGAGTCGACAGAGTCGAAAATATAGAAGTTCAAAATCCGATCCACTTCGAAAAAAAGAAGTTTATCTCCGAAATTCGAAACAACAAAGTAAGGAAATAACATAACATACAACTAATAGACCACACCCCTCAGGGACTCCTCGGAGTCGGTCCTGATATCAGTGCTCAAGTCCGTGCCTCGGAAGGCTCGGTGACCAACTCGCAAAACTGAACCCGGTGTCCCTCGAGCCCGTACTTGTAACATGTTACTGGCGGAGAAGGACAATGAGCACGAACATGTCCCGACACATTGCAGTTAAAACACCTCCTGGCTTTACCAGGATTCAAAGCAGATGACTTAGAACTCTCAGTCCCTCATATTGAGCGATGGAGCTTCACAGTGGAAAGACTACGACGTTGCAAACTAAAAATACCAACTCCTGCACTATCCACTAGGTCATCGGGCTTCCTCTGCTTTTTTTACTCGGGCACCCGTTCCGACGATAACGAAGCTAGTTCACGGGTTAAGGCTCGATCTTGATAGTCCCTCAACGAAGTGCAAGCGAATCCCGACATATACAAGCGAATCTCCGGCTTCATCTGTCTGTCAAAGTGAAGGATCCTCTCTTCTTCGGTCCTCACCCGATCTCGCACATAACTGAGTTGTTTGCTATAGTCGACGATAGCCTGCGACACTGATATATCTTGCGGTTCTGCCAAATAAAATTCACGAATCCTCTGCTCTCTAATCAGTTTTGGACAGAACTCAGCTTCCATAAATGCTTGGAACTCTTCCCACGTGACATCACGATCACGAGATTTAACAACTTCCCACCAATTAGCGGCATCTTTGTCAAGAAGGTACTGAGCAATAGGTACCTTCCGCTCTTCAGGACAATTGCCAGCCTCCAATATCTTTCCCAACTGGAAAAGCCAACCATCCCAGCCCAACGCATCTGCAACACCAGCGAATCGAGGGGGGTTCATACGAATTACTTCTCGAAGCCATTGATTTACACCGACGTTCTTAGTCGTGTCAGTGTTGTGATGAACCGCCTGGGTCAAATGAGTCATCTGTGTTGCTACTTGTTGCAGTATAGTAGCAACACCAATATCAATATCATTCCCGGCAACATTCTCTCGATTCCGCATCTGGTCCCCGTAGTCAACGGTACCACAGTTACGACCACGACCTCTGACCCTCGGCATACTAACAAGAAACAATCTATCGCAACGAAAGATCATAACACATACCAAAGAAATTCACATCTCCGTCTTCAATCAAACACAATTAAATCATATATACATTATGATTTAATTCAAACTAGAGCACAATATACAAACCATTATCCCGACAATTTATATTTAAAATATCATTGCTATATAAACTATAATTGCAATGAAATTAAAGTCATTCATTATATCAAAACCACCTTCTGTACGGGTCCCGCGCCGGAACCCACCAAGTTGAAAACCATTTTTAAAAATGTTCAAAAATGCCAACAAGGCCGTGACGGTAATACTTTCCAAATACTCACCAAAAGTCATTTTCCAAATACCAAATACTGTCATAAAAATACCATTTGCAATTACAAGGCGAAGACGCCAAAACTCAATAATTTCAAAATGTACGTTAAGCCACCCCTTAAACGTACCGATAAAAGAGTTAGGAAAAAGGGTTAACGATATAACCCAACTTTACGAGATACCCGAAAGGTCATTTTAAAATACAGTAGAAACTCGATAATTTAATACTCGATTATTTAATAAACTCTCTAAGATAATAGTTTTGGCCGGTCCCGACTCAGGGATAGGGTGCTAAATTAATAATTCACTAAAATTATAAGATAATACATTTTTGATAATTTCTATAGGTCCCATATAAAATATAAATTAATAATTCCTTATATATTGTACATATTATAGGAATAATTTATGAAGGTTTCTTAAAAAATTACTCAATTGTATTTCTTTTTTGTTGGAATCAATTTCATCTTAAATCGCATCTCTAATTTTCCTTATCACCGTAAGAACTTCTAGTGTTGTATTCTTATATAGGCTCAACAATAAATTATTCAATATGATGGCCGCTTTAATGTTCGCATATTTTGATTTTGTATTTATAGAAAAAATATACACTGATATATTCAATACAGGACGCATAATAAGATGAGAGATTGAAGGGTTATTTTAAATTGGATCCTTCATTTGATATGTACGTGCATTGTACAATAATTAAGTGAAAGTTTGAAAGTTGTTTGTAAATTAAGTATTTCATTATAAATTAATAAAATATTAATTAATATATAAATTAATAATTATTAATTTGTTAATTAATTAATAACTCTTTTAATTAATAAATTTTGGTTGTCCCAATAGTATTAATTTATAGAGTTTCTACTGTAGACACGGTTTGTCAAAAATACCAAAAAGTCATTTTGAAATATACACACATAACGGATAAGAACACAGTTCAAAATACACATTAATCACACACAACAATTGTTATCTCTGGTCAACACACAGAGAATACGATCACAAATGGTCAGCCTAACAATCGCAAAAATTAGACCTACGGCCAGAATGTAATTCCCGATTTTCTGCCCAGGTTGATTAGTGTGTGCTCCTACAAAGACTTCGTGTGCGCTAGCCATGCCACGTTAGCGCGTGCTAGTCCCACACTTGGCGTGCGCTAACTATTCTAATCTAGCAACACGTTCTTGAACATATACCAAAAGTTGAAGGTTACAAATAAACAACATACGAATACAGATGTCAACAATTCACATCATTATGACATTGCACAAATAACCATCAGAGGTTAAATAACATTCTGAACCGAGTCTCCACTTCTCGGTCGAGAGAACTGTCTCGACGAGAGCACACCGAACGACTCAAAGTTCACACCATTACCTTAATCACAACTCTGAGCATTATAACCAAAATAATAACCTCCTCACTACATACCTTTTAACTGAAATTCACGAAACCAAAAAGGTGAAAGCGAAAGTCACGTCTCAAGTAAACTTTTGATAGACCTCGTTTGAGTATGTAAAAATCAAATTTTGAAAATTTGCAATGCAAGATGAAATTAAAATATATGTAGTTGGAATTCTCAAAATTTTCAGCCTCGAGGTCATCATACGAAAATCAAGCCCCTTTTTCCTTCTCGAAGGATATTTTAGAATGAAAATTTACGTGACTCTCCAAAACATTTGAAGTTTAAAATACCACGTTGGTAAACTTTCATTGAGTAACCAATCCAAAACATTACTCCTGTAAAAACGATTTCACACAAAGATGTATATATGTATATATATATATATATATATATATATATATATATACATACATACATACATACATACATACATACATGTACTACTCTTCATTCCAGCACAATACGAGAATCAAACAAGTATGGAGTGCATATTCTCGAGGCACATTTAAACTCCACATAATAACACAGAATCACACAAGCTCGTATAATACGAGACATAACAAAGTAGGGAGACTTACATCCACATGTCGCACGAAGATGATGGTTGCACCTCGATACTAATCACGACCGACAACTCAGACGACGCGTCGCGACACTACTCAATCAGACAAAATCTGACAAGACAAGACAAGACCCGACAACACACAACTTGACCCGACAGCCTAGGTTTCTGCAACCTAAGCTCTGATACCATATTCTATAACACCCCCAAACCACTCGGGAATATTACAGCGCCAAAGACCCTCTCCATGAGGATCTACCAGGCTAAATACAAAATAATGCATCACTACACATGCCGACATGGCTACGTAAAGGACCATTAGACCGATTTGGTCTTTTATCACAACACACACATCATTACATACAAGACTCTTTCCGATAACTAATACCCACGCAGGGGCTGGAATACATTAACGCTCCCACATATCGGGATAATAACACATCGGAGAAATAACCAACAAGACTATCCAAAATACTCTACGATTGGTCTTCATGTGATTAGTATCGTCATCTTTCATCACCCTTCGTATCGATCCTGTGATTCGCTCCCCAGCAACCTGCAAGTACCTGGACGCAATACAGACATCCACCCCCCGAATACTCGGGGGTTAGCAAAGCTCTACTGTTTTGCTAGTGCAAGTATAAAATACGAATACAAGCCATACACAGCATACTCCAAGAATATAATAATCATGAACACGCTTCCCGAGATAAATTATTTGACCAAGACAGTTCGAATCATGGAAAGTGGGAAAATAAACCCAGTGTATCTCTTACAAAACATTTTATGATCTCGGGAGTTTTGAAAACATATGGGATTAAAGAATTCTCAAGTCTTTTGAAAACACTTGGGGAGACGGCCCAAAATCATCTTTCCCAAAATACAAGTTCCGATAACAAATCACAGGGTCCACGACCCAAATCATAAAACACAGGGTCCGCGACCCAAATCATCAAACATAGGGTCTGCGACCCAAATCATCAAACACAGGGTCCACGACCCAAATCATCAAACACAGATTCCTAAGGATTATTCGCGTCCCGTGCTAACAAGCCACGAACCTCAGATGCCCCCGCACAACATACCCGAGTGAATAACCCAATGGGAAACCATACCAAATCATATGTCCTCGTGACAACAGTCACAGAACCATTACCAAACCACAACCATAAGTTATCCCGGCATCGCGCTAACAAGCCACGAACCTCGGAGTCCCCGCAAGACATACCCGGATTGGATAACCCCACAAGTTATCCTGGCATCGGGCTAGCAAGCCCCGAACCTCGGAGTCCCCGCAAGACATACCCGGATTGGATAAACCTACGGTCACGCCAGACCCATACTAGCAAGTATGGATCCCGGAGATTCATCAATACCCGGAGGCACGTCACTTTCAACGATCACATAACAATAAGCAAAACATCAAGCCAAGCAACACTAAACATCACAACATCCTTTCAAAGGAGTAACAACCAATATCACCCGTCACATATTCGCCGGACAAGCACACATAACAACACGTAATCCTCGATAAATGATTACGGTTTATTACATTCACTAAATGTGATCATACGTCTTTCAAAAAACGAAGTTAGCACACATAGTCCAAAAACACATCTATTCACGAAGCATACGAGTTATCATTGAAAGACAACATTTATCGAGAACATACCAATCCTTTTTAACATTCATTAAACATTCGGATTTTGCATAAGATTATTTACCAACAATTATGCCTACGAAACATGAAACGTATGGGCAAGATACTTGCCTCGATACCACGAGCAAAGGAACAACGAACGGACACGGCTGGATAGTCCTCGAACTTCCAAGATCGACCAAAAACCCGACAACTCCACGGAAACTACGAAAATAATATCACCCCGAATCAATAACGCTAAACGGCATCCGAATCAACCCGAAAAACAACAAGGATCCGAGGGTTCTTCAAGGAAATCGGAAATCAAGTTCCGGGTCGGTACAGCCTTGCGTAACGGCCGAAGACTTGCGTACACAACGATCACACCTTACAGCCGTAATAGGCACAACCTTACAGCCGTAACCGAGCATCCCAGACCACTGGATGAAATCTGCCGAATCATTACATCCGTAACCGGACAGCGCCTAGCGGCCGTAACAAGCCTTACGGCCGTAACCGGATAGACCTTACAGTCGTAACCGAGTATCCCAGGCCCAGGTGTTCGGAAGTCTTACGACCGTAATCTGCCAGGCCTTACATCCGTAACACGATCCAGCCCACACCCGACCATCCAGCTCGATATTCGACGACGTCTCGATCATGCAAACGCACCGACTATGATCCAAAACAATAACGAACAGGCTACGAAACTCAACGTACCATACTACAAGCATGCGATTCCAACGACGCGAATAACAACAGTCCGTTCGACCAAAGAAAATTCAACGAAACCGGAGTGAATATCTCGGGTGTTACAATACATACCAATATATATATATATATATATATACATACATATATTTAACATATAAATATATATATATATATATTTATATTTGTAGAGATAATTCACACACTTCGGCAACAATGATTTCACGTAGTTATAATTCGTATATCAAGGTGCTCACCTTGGTAAACTCTCGCGAATACTCCGGAAATTACGGTTGATCGGAAAAAATCCGGAATTCCGATGAAAATGACGATCGGAAAGGTTCAACACCAGCTCTTCGCAGGGAATTAGCCCCTAATATCCTATCATCAAATAAACAATCAATCACACGAGGAAAAACATCGCAAAACGACCAAGTATCCCTCTGCGGCATTTCCCCGGACACCTTGAAGGCGTCAACTTGGAACTCATATAAACGACGAATTGGTAATGATAAAACCATGGAAACATGATGAAATTGATAGAATACAACTTAATCTTCGATTATCTATCAGTAATCTGAGTTAGTATGGTTCGAACGGATGAAATCTATCAAGATCCCTTTATTTCCCAAAGTTTAGATTTTAGGAAAAACTAACCTTGATTCGGTCGATTGAAGGTTGTTATGGAATGATCAATCAATGATATGAACTCAGGAACTTCATGGATTTGTTGTTTAACAACATGTCTCCTTGTTCTCAAAACCTCTGGCCGCGGAAAGGAAAGGAGATAAATGAAAAATGGATGGAAACAGGGCTGCTCGGTCAAATATATAGGCAAGCGCCTTAGCGTGCGCTAGAGTACCGGCAGCGTGCGCTAGCGGGCCGGCCTTGGTCCGGTCAACCCCTTTCCAGAGCCTCCTGGACTGATTCCCCCGCCCAGGTAACGTGTGCTGGCTGCCGAGCAGTGTGCGCTACGCCTGCCGGTTAGCGCGCCCAGCGACCGGCCGTAGCGTGCGCTACCCGCCAAACCTCCGGAGTCCAGAACCTCAGCAGTCCTATGCCCAGCCCAGGTAGCGTACGCAGGCTGCCGAACAGCGTGAGCTACGCCTGCCGGTTAGCGTGCGCAGCCTTCCGGCAGTAGCGCGCTATACCGGTCCCTGCCACGCCCGTCCGGCCAGCGCCCAGCCGCAGTGCCGGTTCTTGCCGCACTTGTCCGGCTAGCGCCTAGCTGCCATGGCCCGACGACTCGATTCCCAAAAATGCACGAAACGAACATGACGAAATGCTCGCGGACAACAACATCGATCTGAAAATGAAAATAATATACAACAATTCACCACATATGACCATAAACACAAAATCGGTCGTCGAGAAAAAGAATACCAACGTTCGAAAATCGAGAAGTTTCCGATCTAAAAAAAAAAAGAAAAATTCGAATTAATCAGAATAAAAATCTCGGATATTACAATATCTTCCCATTTCCATTCTGGAACGGGAAGTGACTGCAATAACCCGGCCGGTCGCTGATGCTCGATTTTGACCTGCTGACAAGTCAAACATTTCGCTACAAACTGTGCGACCTCCTCCTTCATATCATTCCACCAGAAATTCCTTCTCATGTCCTTGTACATCTTACTCGAACCAGAATGAACGAAGTAAGGCATAGCATGGGCCTCACGCAGAATACTCTGCCTCAGTTCCGAGTCATTCGGTACACATAGCCGACTCTGAAATCTCAATACACCATCTTCATGGATCATAAACCCAAGAGACTTTCCCTTAAGAACATTCTCTCGGATTTGGATAATCATCAAATCCTCCAGCTGCTTCAGTTTAATTTCATCGATCAGAGACGACGAAATCTCCAAAGCACAAAGTTTCCCTACGGCTCCAGGCAACAAAATCTCAACACTCAACTCAATCAAATCCTGCTGAAGCTCAGATTGAGTCGTAAGGATCTCAAGCGTTCGTAACGCAACCGGTTTCTGACTCAAGGCGTCGGCTACGACGTTCGCCTTGCTCGGATGATAGAGGATTTCTAGATCATAATCCTTACTTAACTCTAACCACCTCCCCTACCTCATATTCATCTCTCGCTGAGTAAATATGTATTTCAGACTTTTATGATCGGTAAAAATCTGACATGCAGAGCCAAAAAAATAGTGACGCCAAATCTTGATCGCAAAAACAACTGCCGCTAACTCCAGATCGTGAGTAGAGTAGTTAAGTTCATACCGCCTCAACTATATCGATGCAAACGCAATAGTCTTGCCGTGCTGCATTAACACGCACCTAAGATCTGACCCGAAGCATCGCTATAAACGGCAAAACCCTCATTGCCACATGGCAATGCTAAAATGGGGCCCGAAGTCAAACGCCTCTTCAGCTCTTCAAAACTCGACTACCTCTCGTCATTCCAAATCAACTTCTCAGATTTCTGGAGCAACTGTGTAAGTGGCCGAGCTAGTTTTGAGAAACCCTCGACGAACCTATGATAGTAGCCAGTCAAACCCAATAAACTACGGACCTCCTTCACGTTCTTAGGCGGTGCCTAGTCCAACACCGCCTCAACCTTCTGCGGATCCACACGGACTCCCTCGGCTGAAATCACGTGACCTAGAAACATCACTTCCTTCAGCCAGAACTCACATTTTGAGAACCTTGCATAGAGTTGCTCGGTCCTAAAAATGTCTAACACTACTCGCAGATGATGCGCGTGTTCCTCCTCGTTCCTCGAATAAATAAGGATATCGTCAATGAAGACGACGACACACTTATCCAAATACTCAATAAAGACCTTGTTCATCAACTGCATGAATACCACCGGCCTATTAGTTAACCCGAAAGGCATAACTACAAACTCATAGTGTCCGTATCTCATCCGAAAAGCTGTTCTCGGAATGTTGGACTCCTTCACCCGAAGCTGATAGTACCCTGATCTCAAGTCAATCTTCGAGAATACCGCAGCTCCTTGCAACTGATCGAACAAGTCATCAATCCTCGGCAGAGGATACTTGTTCTTGATGGTCACCTTGTTTAGCTCACGATAGTCGATACACAAACGCAGTGAACCATCTTTTTTCCGAAAAAATAGAACCAATGTGCCCCAAGGCGAAGTGCTCGGTCGAATATACCCCAACTCAAGAAGCTCACTCAACTGCTTCTTTAACTCGGCCATCTCTGAAGGTGCCATGCAATACGGCGCCTTCGAAATCGGAGCCGCACCCGACTCTAACTCGATAGCAAACTCTACATCACGGTCCGGTGGTAACCCCGGTAACTCGTCAGGAAAGACATCAGGAAACTCACTAACGATTGGAATTGATGAAAGCTCGACTCCACCACTCTCCGCCTTCAAGGCGTAGCACCAATAACCAGTACACCCCTTCCGCAGGAGTCACATCGCCTTCAAAGCGTTAATAACAAACTTCTAGTTTCCCCTCTTTCGCCCTGCGAAAGAGTGCTCGGTGCCGTCCTCGGCTAACATAGTGATGATTCTCGTACGGTAGTCCATGATCGCACCATGCCACTCGAGATAATAATCCCCGAGAATTAAATCCTCACCCTCAATTCCCACGACAATAAGATTAGAGAGCCAAGCCCTCTCACAAATAAGCACAGAACAGTCTCAAACCTCCTGATCACCAACGATCCTATCACTGCTAGGAAGCTTAACGATGAAAGGCTCACAAGGCATCATACAATCAAGACTCAAACGGCGCACACACTCCATAGAGATGAATGAATGCGTAGCACCAGAATCGAAAAGCACACTGACAGGTTGAGAATGAATATGAATGGTACCTGTCGCCACAGTAGCCGCTGGATCATCGGCCCTCCTCATTTCATAGACACGCGGGTGGGCGGAACCCACACTGGAATCTCCTCCCCTAGCGGGCTGACCCCGACCTATCCCTTGGCTGGCACTCGGCGGGGACTGCGGGGCAAATGAGCTCTGGTTCACACTCGGATCCCTAGGCGCTGGAAGAGAAGAATGGGCACCGCGAATCTTTCTGAACTGTTCACAAAAGGAAGCATTGTGGCCCGACTGACCACAAGTATGACAAGTCAACTGCGGACGAAGACACTCCCAGTTCTTATTGCCCGACTTGCCACAGTTAAAGCATATGAGTTCACGAACGGAGGTTCTAGCAGCACCTCGAGAACTCCCAAAAAAATGAGCCGAACCGCCCGCAGGAACATTTGCAGCTTGAGATTTCTGCTGGGCTCCGCCCTTGTGACCAGAAAAATTTCCGGCAGACTTCTGCTTCTTGCTCTCACGAGCCACTTCAATGGCCATCACCGACATATCATACGCAAGAGTCCTACTCTGATAATCCTTCAAAGTGTTGCAGACGATCCCAGACATATAGTCCCGAATTGACAGTTTCATCCATCTGGAAAAGTGAAAAATTTTGTCGCTCTCCTCGATAACTTGGGTCTTCAAGTAGCCCAACTCCTTGTTGAAATCGCCAAGAGCTTGAGAAACAAGAATATCCCGAGGCTAAGCATCATAAAAGGCATGAACTCGACCTTGTCTAACCAGCCACGGGCAATATTCGGTCTCTATTAGGTCCTTGAATTCCGCCCATGAAGCAACGTGGTCCTTAGGCCCAACAGCCTCCCACCAGTCAGTAGCGTCCAGAGTGAGAAAGTATTGAGCAATAGGGACTTTACGGTCCTCGGGACAGTTGGTGGCAACAAAGACTTTAGATATCTCCTTGATCCACCCCTCCCAGCCAATCAGGTCTGAAGCTCCCGAAAACTGAGGAGGATGCATCTTGATGACATCCTGGAACCAACGATCTGCTCCGCCCCGATTAGCGTGGGCTAGATTCGGGTTCTGAACCGCCTGAGATATCGCCGCCATTTGGTTCACCATTTGTTGCATAACAGCCGCAACACCAAGGTCGGTGCCATCTTGAGAAGAAGCATGGCTATTGTAATACCCGAGATTCTAATGTGTATTTTGAACATTGTGACGTATATGTTGTATTTGATCTGAGTATTATCCAGCGTATTTCATGGTCCGGTGTTGTTGAGCGTATGATTTCATGAATGTGTTCAAAATTGTAATTTTGCACTTGTAGCGCACGCTAACGACTAGGCGTTGTGCATGCTAATTGGGTTTCGTAGCGCACGCTGTGTATGAAAATTAGCGTGCGCTATACGTAGTCAACTTGATTAAGACAGGGTGGTAAGTGAGATCAGCCGCAGATCTTGGTCAGGACATATCGGGATGAATCTGGATGGCCTATGGAAAAGTCGAGTCAACGATGCTTAGCGCACGCTAATGTTGTGAGGCTAGTGCAGGCTAAAGTTGAGTACAGTTAGGTCAGTGAATCTTCGTATGGCCATTAGTGCACGCTATATGAGTGGTAGCATACGCTAATATCTGTACTTAGTGCGCTTAAAGGGATGTTCACGTACGCTAAGTTGAGACCAGGCAGAAACAGTAGACTGCAAGCCCGTTAGCGCACGCTATGGATATGGCCATAGCACGCGCTAATAACCATTTTCAATATATAGGACAGCACCCTCCTTCATTTTTCAGACTTCCACTTCAACCCACACTCCAATTTCGCGATTTTGAGAGTTACCCTCTCCATCTTCAACCTTCATATCAGCTTCCTAACACATCATTGAAGGTGAGGAGCTTTGAGGATTGGTTTTCAAGCGTCCAACGTTGAGTTCATCAAGAGTTTTCGTCTTTTCTTTCCATACAAGGTATGTGTCGCTGCCCGAACTAAGAATTCATGTTCTTATTCGGATTATAACTTCCTCCTGGAATTTATCAAGGTTATGGATTAATGATTAGGTTGAGCACCATACCATGTAAACTTGAAGTAATCATATTAGAACCCCTTTGATTAAGAAGATCATCAACTGAACCTTATTGAGTTGAATCTAAGAATCTGATTTCTGAGGTTGTTGTATAGTTGGGTTGTCTTTTCCGAATCAAATGTGTGTCGTTGTATTGTTATTATCATTACCTAGAATGAGATCTTAGCCAAGAAAGAAATTCTTAGAGTGGTCACTTAGATATAATCTTCGGATAGAATGAGATGACCTTCAACGTAATTCACAACTCGTAGTGTTTACTGGGTTTGTTTATCTTCTTGTTGATGATCCAAACGTAGAGTGTTGATGGGTGACAATTAATTTGAACGGGAAACTTTGGCGAAGATGGCAGCTTGTAGAAAAGCGAAGTATAGAGATGAATTAACCTTGGAATTCGTATTGAAGGTGTTATATAACCAAACTTGGTAATGACATCGATAATCAGAAATCGAAGTACGAAATTACGGGGATTTGAGTGACCCTAGCTAGACTGAGCGGTCTTCGGGTGAGTTAAACCGTGATCCGGCTAGCTTAGAGTGTTAACCCGACTGTAGTAGACATTAGGTGTTCGTACGTTTAAAGTTGTTTTGAGTTGCCGTTATTTTCCTGTTTGTTAAAGGGCCGAGCATTGCGAATGTTTGATCGAAGGAGGCGGCCTTCGAGTGTGTTGAGATCATTGGAGTAATTAGTTCTTGCCATCTTTGAGGCAAGTATCATATTTTGAAATTCGTTAAATGTTGGGATTTTGAGCGTGCATATGGTTTATTCATGTTGTTGAACATGGGATTTACTTCGTTGAATTATCATGATATTCGTTATTGATTGCTTGTATGTTCAAGTTGATGAACATAGTGATTTTGCATATATGTATGCATACGTTGTGTTACGTATGTTGTGCGATCTATGCTGAGGGCGCTGGATCGGATGTCCACCTCGTGTTGGTCGGACAGGATCATCTTGGGATCTATGCTGAGGGCGCTGGATCATTGGACAGGTTTTTTCACCTCGTGTTGGTCTGACGGGATCATCTTGGGATCTATGCTGAGGGCGCTGGATCATTGGAATACCCATACTGTGTTAATGGAATCATGTGGATTCGCATTGTTGGATTCCGGTAGCGGAAGTCCGTATTGTGTATTTTGTTATGCATTGTTGTTGCATATTCGATTTGTGTAATATGATACTTGTACTAGCATTGTTTTGCTAACCCCTTCGGGGGTGGACATTTGTTTTGATGTTCAGGTAGCCGAGGAGCGGGAAAACAGCCACAATACCGACATGACAACGAAGGGTCTCAGTGATGTTTATGGTTATTGTGGCTTGTCTTTTTGGTTCATTTTCAGTACTCGAGTATGCGTGTCTTATTAATTTTTCGAGATGGTTGTAATAATGGACTCATTTGATCTGTTTGAAACCGGTTTTGTACTTTGAACTTTTATGGTACTGTTGTATTATTTTTACGTTTCTTCAAATTAGCCTTGTAAATTCTTACTTAAAGGGTTTACGGCGCTGTAATTATTCCGAATATCTCGGGGTGTTACAGAATATGGTATCGAAGCTAAGATTCATGGATATCTTGGCGGTCGGGTTTAGTTGGGTCTGTTTACGTTATTTGATTTATGGGTCGTTTGTAACATCACTATTCAGCCAGCGTCGTCATTTGGACTGTGGTTGTAAGTCTCCTAATCTCTTATACTACCGTTTTACTTAATTCCTGTTTTGTGAATATTGGCGGACTTTATTTTTGAAAATTTTGCCCCGGATATTGAGTAATTGTGTTTACAGTATGTTGAGGGGAGGTCGTGGATGCGGACGCGGTCGTGGATGCGGACGTGGTAATGTGAGGCAGGAGGATTCAGCGACTACCCCAGAATTATCGGCTAGTCGAACCGATTCCCATTCTGGAGGACAACAGGGATCAGCGAATGACAACGCAAATCCTAACATTCCAGGGGTGCTTCAGCAGGTGGTCGCTCAGATGACCCAGTTCTCTCAAGTGGTTGACCGCATGCAGACAGCGATGGGCCAGCAGCGCAACGAGGATAATCAGGGAGACAAGTGGCTTACAGAGGTGGTCAAATTACACCCGCCAAAATTTGACGGTTCTGCTGAGATGCCTACTTGGGACCACTGGCTGAAGGAGTTGGAAAAGATATTTGCAGGGATCAACTGTCCCGATGACGGAAAAGTTCCTATTGCCCAGTATTTTACATTTGGGGAGGCTTTTATTTGGTGGGAAGGCTGTTCGACTGAGGATCATAATCTTGATGGACAGAATTCAGATTAATGATGGAAGCACAGTATTGTCCTCGGCCAGTTAGAGAGGCTAGAGTCCGAGAGTTCTTCTCCCTGCAGAGTTCGGAAGCATCTGTGACAGACATAATCAAGACTTTTAATCATCAGCTGACTTGTGTGCGACACTTGGTCAGGATGGAGGCAGAGAAGATTTTTCATTTTGATATGCGGATGAAGTCGGAGATTCAGCAGTATATTTCCGGATTTGAGTGTACTACCTTGCGACAATATTAGGACAAGGCGCTGGCCTACGACATGAAAGAGGCGGCGGTGGAGAAATCGATGGAGGCAAAGAAGCAGAAAGTGTCCGGCAACTTCTCGAAGAACAAGAGTAGTGGGCCCCGCAAGGGCCAGTCTTCATTTTATTCGTCTAGGAAATCTCTGCATCCTTCTCGAGGTGGAAAGAAGTTCCGGACAACATCAACAGTTTCGGATGCATCAAAGAAGTGCTATAATTGTGGCCGAGCAGGGCATATTCGACGTGATTGTCCTGTTCCTTCTGTGACTTGTTTTGAATGTGGGCAAGAAGGGCACTGAGCGAATTTTTGCGGAAATGTGATTAGATCATTTGGTACTCGCACTCCAGCACCAGTTCCGAAAGAGACAAGTGTGAACCATACGCAGCAAAGTGGTTTTCAGCAGCAGAACATTGGGAAAAGAGAGGCATCCAGTGCTGGGTCCGTTCCTCCGCGCTTGTATGAGATGAGGAAGTCAGACGATCAGAACACTGCTATTGCATCAGGTACGATTCATATCCTTTTGCAACCAGTTAGTGTCTTATTCGATTCAGGAGCTACACATTCTTTCATATCATTGAACTGTGTTAATCGTTTGAAAATCTTGTGTTTATTTGATTGTGAGCCTTATGTTGTGGGTTTGCCGAGTGGAGAGAGAATTGTGGGAACCCTGGAAACTAGATATTTTCCAGTATCTATAGGAGGGAGAGATTGTCCATCAAACCTTATTGTGGTTGAAATCCATGGTGACGATCTAATTCTCTGAGATGATTGGCTCAACCGTTATGGGGCTATTTTAAATTACCGAAAGAGAGTCATTTCTATCATTGCTGATGACGGATCTGAACATTTATTCAAAGGATGGAGACCGGCAAGATCGGGAAAATTGATCAAAGCTATGAAAGCAGTGAAATTACTGAAGCAGGGTTGTCACGGATTTTGGTGCTATGCCATGAAGAAAGAAGAAGGAGTAGATCTCTCATCTATTCTAGTTGTGAAAGAATTCTCAGATGTATTCCCTGACGAACTACATGGGTTACCTCTGTGGAGAGAGTAGAGTTCAATATCGATTTAGAGCCTGGAGCCGCTCCTATTACCAGAGCACCATAACGTATGGCGCCAACCGAGATGTATGAACTAAAGAAGCAGCTGGAGGAATTATTGCAGAAATGATACATTCAACCTAGCGTTTCTCCTTGGGGAGCGCCAGTTCTCTTTGTCTGGAAGAAAGATGGATCCCTCCGATTATGTATTGATTACAGGGAGCTAAACAAGGTGACGATCAAGAACAAGTATCATATACCTCAGATCGATGACTTGTTTGATCAACTTCAAGGGGAAAGGGTATTCTCGAAGATTGACTTGCAATCAGGATACCATCAGTTGAGAATTAAGGAATCGGATATACCAAAATCTGCTTTCAGATCCCGGTACGGACACTATGAATTCGTGGTGATGCCATTCAAACTCACCAATGCTCCTACGGTATTCATGCAATTGATGAATCGAGTATTCTTAGAATACCTGGATAAATTTGTGGTAGTCTTCATCAATGACATCTTGATCTATTCAAATGACACAAAGGAGCATGCTGAGCATTTGCGTTTTGTTTTGAGCACCTTGAGGAATAAACATCTTTATGCGAAACTTTCTAAATACGAATTCTGGCTTAAGGAGGTGACCTTCCTTGGGCATGTGATATCATCTAATGGAGTTCAGGTAGACCCGAAGAAAGTCGAAGCAATCTTAGAATGGGAATCTCCTAATAACGTGAAAGAAGTCCGAAGTTTCTTAGGACTTGCTGGATATTATCACCATTTTGTAGAGGGATTTTCCAAAATTGCTCGTCCGCTCACTCAGCTGTTGTAGAAGACTCAAAGATTCGTGTGGAATGAGAAATTACAGGCTAGTTTTGATGAACTTAAGAGGAGACTGACGACAATACCTATACTAGCATTACCATATGGAATCGAGGGATTCATGGTGTACAGCGAGGCTTCAAATCAGGGTCTGGGATGTGTGTTGATGCAAAAGGATAGGGCGATTGCCTATGCCTCTCGATAGTTGAAACCGTACGAAGTTAATTACCCGACTCATGATCTGGAGTTAGCAGCTGTGGTCTTTGCTTTGAAAATTTGGCGACATTATTTATACGGCACTCATTGTCAGATCTTTACATATCATAAGAGCCTCAAGTATATTTTCAGTCAGAAGGAATTAAACATGAGGCATAGAAGGTGGCTGGAATTGATCAAGGATTACGATTTGGAAATTCTCTATCATCCAGGCAAAGCAGACGTGGTAGCTGATGCACTGAGCCGTAAACCTGTTTCTCTTCGAGTGTTGGAAGCACTTACGTCCCAAACCAGCATTCAACGAGAACTGATACGCGAAGGGATTGAAGTATGGTCACCAAGAATCCAAGGGCAACTATACGTGATGGAACTAACTTCGTCACTAGTCGAGGAAATCAAATCTAAGCAGTTGAACTATTCTCTGATTCTTCGGTTATGTGACGAAGTAAAGAAAGGGAAGGCCCCAGGATTCGTGATACAGGATGATGGAGTTCTGAGATTTCACAGTCGACTTTGCGTTCCCAATGATGATGTTTTGAGATAGACAATTCTGAAGGAAGCCCACAGCGCGCCCTATTCTATTCACCCAGGCAGCAGTAAGTTGTATAAGGATCTAAAACAAAACTTCTGGTGGGGAAATATGAAGAAGGACGTAGCAGAATACGTTTCGAAGTGTTTGACTTGTCAGCAGGTTAAGATTGAACATCAACGACCTTCTGGAATGTTTAAGCCACTTCCGATCCCTGAGTGGAAGTAGGAGGATATATCGATGGATTTCATCACCAATATGCCAAGGACCAAGAAGGGAATGAACATGATTTGGGTTGTAGTTGATCGACTAACCAAGTCGGCTCATTTCCTAGGAATTAAAGACATGTGGGGACCCGAGAAATTGGCACGAGTATTTATTTTAGAGATATTCCGATTGCATGATACACCGAAGACCATTATTTCGGATCGAGATGGTCGTTTCGTGTCGCACTTTTTGGAAGGCAGTTCACAGGGCTTTGGGAACCGAGCTGAACTTTAGCACGGCTTATCATCCTCAGACGGATGGTCAGTCCAAAAGGACTATTCAGACAGTAGAAGACATGCTTAGAGCTTGTGCCTTAGACTGGTCAACCAACTGGGAGGTTCATTTGCCCTTGATTGAATTCACCTACAACAATAGTTGGCATGCTTCCATTAAGATGGCACCGTTTGAAATGTTATATGGAAGAAGATGTAGATCGCCCCTGTGTTGGGATGATTCTTCTGACTTGATTGGTACGGAACCAAAGTTGATAGTTCAGACTCAAGAGAAGGTAGCTCTAATTCGGGAACGACTGTTGATCGCCAGTCGGCCAAGTCTTATGCGATGTGCGCGCCACGCCGCTTGAGTTTGAGATTGGGGATCATGTACTATTGAAGATTTCTCCTACCCAGGGAATTTTCTGTTTTGGGAGCAAAGAAAAGCTGAGTCCGAGATATATCGGACCATTTGAGATCCTCAAGAGAGTTGGGGATTTAGCATACAGGTTGGCCTTACCGCCATCGCTGAGTCACGTTCACAATGTATTTCACGTATCCCAGTTATGGAAGTATGTACCAGATCCCAGTCATATCATTGATTTCGGCGAGATCGAGATAGCTAATGACGGCACCTTCGAAGAGAGACCAATCAAAATACTCGAAAGTCGGATCAAGCAATTGAGGAATAAAACAATATCCTTGGTTAAAGTGCAATGGTCACAACACGGAGTCGAAGAGGCCATGTGGGAAACGGAGGATGGTATGAAGACTAGATACCCGGAGTTATTTTCATCTTAAGTTTCGGGACGAAACTTCTTTTTAGGGAGAGAGGATGTAATACCCGAGATTCTAATATGTATTTTGAACATTGTGACATTGTATATGTTGTATTTGATCTGAGTATTATCCAGCGTATTTCATGGTCCGGTATTGTTGAGCGTATGATTTCATGAATGTGTTCAAAATTATAATTTTGCACTTGTAGCGCACGCTGTGTATGAACCTTAGCGCGCGCTATACGTAGTCAACTTGATTAAGACAGGGTGGTAGGTGAGATCAGCCGTGGATCCTTGTTGGGACATTAGACCGATTTGGTCTTTTGTCACAACACACACAACATTACATACAGGATTCTTTCCCAAAACTTATACCCGCGCAGGGGCTGAAATACAATAACACTCCCATAAATCGGGGCAACAACACATCAGAGGGATAACCAACACGACCCTACCAAATACTCTACAATTGGTCTTCACGTGGTTAGTATATTCGTCTCCCATCATCCTTCATATCGATTCTGTGATTCGCTCCCCAGCTACCTGCAAGTACCTGGACGCAATACAGACATCCACCCCTGAATACTCGGGGGTTAGCAAAACTCCACTGTTTTGCTAGTGCAAGTATAAAACAGAAGTACAAGCCATACACAACATACTTCAAGAACATAAAATTCTTGAATATACTTCCCGAGATAACTCACTTGATCAAAACCATTGAATTATAAAAAGGGGTAGGAAATAATACCATGTATCTCTTACAAAACATTTTATAATCTCGGGAGTTTGAAAACATTTGGAATTTAAGGAATTCTAAAGTCTTTCGAAAACACTTAGGGACACAGCCCAAATATCATTTTCCAAAAATACAAGTTCCGATAACAAAACACGGGGTCCACGACCCAAATCACAAAACACAGGGTCCCCGACCCAAATCACATAACACATATTCCTAAGGATTATTCGCGTTCCGTGGTAACAAGCCACGAACCTCACATGCTCCCTCGGAACATACCCGAGTGAATAACCCAATAGGAAACCATACCGAATCACATGTCCTTGTGACAACAGTCACAGAACCAATAACAAATCACAACCATAAGTTATCCCAGCATCGCGCTAACAAGCGACGAACCTCGGAGTCCCCGCAAGACATACCCGATGATAACCCCCACAAGTTACCCCGGCATTGGGCTAGCAAGCCCAGACATACCCGGATTGGATAACCCTACGGTCATGCCCGGCCCATACTAACAAGTATGGATCCCGGAGATTCAACAATCCTACCCGGAGGCACATTACTTTCAACGATCACATAACAATGAGCAGAACATCAAGCCAAGCAACACTTAAAGATCACAACCTCCTTTTCAAAGGAGTAACAACTTATATCACACACAATACGTCCCTACCGAACAAGTACACATAACATTACGTAATCCTCGGCAAAGGATTACGGTCTATTAAACGTACTCAAAGTGATCAAAGCATCTTTCAACACACAAAACCAACACACATATTCCGAGAACACATATATTCACGAAGTACACGAATTATCGTTGAGAGACAACATTTATCGAGAACATACTGATCCCTTTTTACGTTCATTAAACATTGGGTTTCGCATATAAACATTTATCAATAATTACGCATATGAAACATGAAACGTATGGACAAGATACTTGCCTCGATATCACGAGCGACGAAACGATGAACGGGCATGATCAGGTAGCCTTTGAACTTCCAAAAACGACCAAGACTTCGACAGCCCACAAATACTACGAAAATAGTACCACTATCAATCAACAATACTTCCAAAATATAGGAATCATCCTAATTTCTACCCGTTAGAGATTTCGCCGGACATCTCAAAGGCTCATACTAACATCATCGACGAACATAAGGATTTACGAAGTTCATACCACAAAGTCTCAATATTAACGAAGGATCTCGAGTATACAATGAAGATCTTACAAAAATCTGGTCTAGATCGGTTTAAATCGGCCGAAACCTCACAAACCCCCAAAATTCAAGAATTAGGGTTCTGAGAAGAGATTATCTTGATTTGGATCAAGAAGATGATTAGATGTTGTTAAACATCTACAAATCCGTTACAAAATGAAGCTTGATGAAGAGGATTGCTCAAAATCGCCTCTGGAGCTCACTCCCGTTGGAAAGGATGAAGAAGGGAAAAGAAATGACGACTTAATGATGTTGTCATTTCTGGACAATTATTAGCGCGCGGTAAACACCCTGCATTAGCGTGCGCTAACGGGGTCAACGCTCTAGAGAAACTGCCTATAACACAGTTAGCGCACGCTAGCCAAAAGCCGTAGCGTGTGATAACGGCTCACAAAACCAGTCCAGTAGCCCCTGGACAGATCTGCACCTACCAAGTAGCGTGCGCTAGAAATAACGATTAGCGTGCGCTAAGTAGTCGATAGCGTGCGCTAGCTATCGACCTTAGCGTGCGCTAACAAAGCCCCAGTCCCAGTCCAGTAGCTCCTGGACTGTCCCTGGACTGCCAGTTAGCATGCGCTACACATTCGGTAGCGTGCGCTAACCACAACGCCGTAGCGTGCGCTATGCCACAAGCATTAGCGTGCGCTACACCACAAAAACCCAAAAACTCACAAAGTGATCCGAAACGCCTCCAAACACATGCCCCAATAAGGCACGACCAAAATATGACATAAAATTCCAACGATGAGGACAATGACAATCCAATAAAACCCAGAAAACCCAATGAATCCAGAATAAAGTTCTCGGGTATTACATTCTACCCCTCTTAAAAGAAGTTTCGTCCCCGAAACTTGAAACATAAAACGAATAACGCAAAACAATTCCAGATGACATAAGCTATCCATTGTAGACAACCTGTAACGAATCACATGCAGCACGTGGCTGCTACCATGCATGTCGCTACGTCAGAAGGATAACAGAACGCAACGAACAAAATCAATATGGTTGACTAGCCCGAACAGTACGCCAATCAAAATGCGATCTAATCGCTGAACAAATACGAAATTCCACAACACGAGGATTGGAAGATCGAAAATGAAGCAAATTTCCCGAACTTAGGAAAATCACGATGGAGTCCGAATGCTCAACAATTACGAAACGAGATCAACAAAAACTGAACAATCAAACGATTGAGTTACAACGACTGAGACAACAACAGTCGATCAATCATGCTCGAATCACGACGAACAGTAATACTCAAACAACAACCCCAAAGTTCACATCTCGACTCGAGACAATATACGATCCGGTGAAGACAACAAGATGTGCATTCACATAAGATCTACAGGAAAGATAATAGCAATTTGGAAAGTCATAACGACAAATGGGTTATTTTGAAACAATACCACAACTCGTTCGATCAACAAAAGCACAAGACAGGACAAGTTCAGAAAATATCAACGAATATAAACGATTCGACAGAGTCGAAAGTACAGAGTTCAAAATCCGATCCACTTCAAATAAAAGAAGTTAATCTCTGAAATTCGAAACAACAAAACAAGGGGAATAACTCAACATACAACTGGTAGACCACGCTCCTCCGGGACTACTCGGATTCGATCGTGATATCAGTGCTCAAGTCCGTGCCTCGGAAGGCTCGGTTCCGAACTCATAAAACTAAACCCGGTGTCCCTCGAGTCCGCACCTGTAACATATTACTGGCGGAGAAGGACAATGTGCACGAACATGTCCCGCCACATTACAGTTAAAACATCTCCTGGCTTTACCAGGAGTCAGAGAAGATGACTTGGAACTCTCAGTTCCACGCATCGATCGATGGAGCTTCACAGCGGAAAGGGTACGACATTGAAAACTAGAAACACCAACTCCTGCACCGTCCATACGGTCATCGGACTTCCTCTGCTTCTTCGACTCGGGCACACGCTCCGACGATAACGAAGCTAGTTCACGGGCTAATGCTCGATCTTGATAGTCCCTCAACGAAGTGCAATTGAATCCCGACATATATACGCGAATATCCGGCTTCATCCGTCTGTCAAAGTGAAGGATCCTCTCTTCCTCGGTTCTCACCCGGTCTCGTACATAACTGAGTTGTTTACTATAATCGATGGTAGCTTGCAACACCGATATATCTTGCGGTTCTGTCAAATAGAATTCGCGAATCCTCTGCTCTCTAATCGGTTTCGGACAGAACTCAGCTTCCATAAATGCTTGGAACTCCGCCCACGTGACATCACGATCAGGAGGTTTAACAGCTTCCCACCAATTAGTGGCATCTTTGTCAAGAAGGTACTGAGCGATAGGTACCTTCCGCTCTTCAGGACATCCGACAGCCTCGAAAATCTTTCCCAACTGAAAAATCCAACCATCCCAGCCCAATGCATCTGCAGCACCAGCGAATCGAAGGGGATTCATACGAACTACCTCGTGAAGCCATTGATTTACACCGACGTTCTGACTCGCGTCAATGCTACGTTGAACCACCTGGGTCAACTGAGTCATCTGAGTCGCTACTTGTTGCAATATAATAGCAACACCCAAACTAAAATCATTCCCAGCAACATTCTCTCGATTCTGTATCTGATCACCATGGCCATCAGCACCACGGTTACGACCACGACCTCTGCCCCTCGGCATACTAACAAACAACAACCTATGGCAACGAAAGATCATAACACATAACAAGATATTCACATCTCCGTCTTTAATCAAACACCATTAAATCATATACATATTACGATTTAATTCAAGCTAGAGCACAATATACAAACTATTATCCCAAAAATCTTCATTTATAACGCCGTTGTTATGTGAATTATAAATGCAATGAAATTAAAGCCATTCATTATATTAAAATCATTTTCTGTATGGGTTCCACGCTGGAACTCACCAAGTTGAAAACCATTTTCAAAAACGTTCAAAAATGCCAAAAAGGCCGATGACGGTAATACTTTAGAAATACTCACCAAAAGTTATTTTCCAAATACCAAATACCGTCATAAAATACCATTTGAAATTACAAGGCGAAGACATGAAAACTCAATAGTTTCAAAATATACATTAAGTCTCCCGACAAAAGAGTTAGGAAAAAGGGTCAACGAAATGATTCAAATTTACGAACTCGAAAGGTCATTTTAAAACACACACTATTTGGTAAAGTACCAAAAAGTCATTTTGAACTTTACACACGCAGCGGACAAGAACATAGTTCAAATTACACATAACCACACACAACAATTGTTATTCCTGATCAACACACATAGAGTACGGTCTCAAACGATCAACCTAATCAATCGCAAAAGTTAGACTTACGACTGGAATGTAGTTTCTGATCTTCTGTTCAGACCAACTAGTGTATGATTTAACAGAGACTTAGCATGTGCTAGTCATGCCACGTTAGCGCGTGCTAGCCATTCTAATCCAGCAACACATTCATGAGCATATACTAAATGATACCAAAGGACGCAGGTTAAAAATAAACAGCAACACACAATCCAAACGCCAACAATTTACATTCTCACTACATAACTTCTAACCGAAATTCATGAAACCGAAAAGTCGAAGGTGAAAGTCACGTCTAAAGTAAACTTTTGATAGACCTCGTTTGAGCATCTAAAAATCAAACTTTAAAATTTTTCAATGCAAGATGAAAATAAAATATATGTAGTTGAATTCTCAAAATCTTCGGTCTAGAGGTCATCATACGAAAATCAAATCATTTTTCCTCCTCAAAGGATGTTTTTAAATAGAATTTACGTGACTTCCCCAAAACATTTGAAGTTTAAAATACCACATTAATAAACTTTTATTGAGTAACCAATCCAAAACATCACTCCTGTAAAAACAATTTCACACAAAGACGTATACATATATACATACATACCGGTACTACTCTTTATTCCAACACAATACGAGAATTAAACAAGTATGGAGTAAGTATTCGCGAGGCACAATTAAACTCCACATAATAACACAGAATCACATAAACTCGTATAACAAGAGACACAACAAAGTAGGGAGACTTACATCCACAGATCGCACGAAGATGATGGTTACGCCTCGATACTAATCACGACCGACAACTCAGACGACGCGTTGCGACACTACTCAGTCAGACCAAATCTGACAAGACAAGACCCGACAATACACAACTCAACCCGACAACCTACGTTTCCTCAACCTAAGCTCCGATACCATATTCTGTAACACACCCAAACTATTCGGGAATATTACAGCACCACAGACCCTCTCCGCGAGGATCTACCAGGCTAAATACAAAACAATGCATCACTTCACATGCCGACATGGCTACGTAAAGGACCATTAGACCGATTTGGTCTTTTGTCACAACACACACAACATTACATACAGGATTCTTTCCCAAAACTCATACCCGCGCAGGGGCTGAAATACAATAACACTCCCATAAATCGGGGTAACAACGCATCGGAGGGATAACCAACACGACTCTACCAAATACTCTACAATTGGTCTTCACGTGATTAGTATCTTCGTCTCCCATCATCCTTCGTTTCGATCCTGTGATTCGCTCCCCAGCTACCTGCAAGTACCTGGACGCAATACAGACATTCACCCCCCGAATACTCGGGGGTTAGCAAAACTCCACTGTTTTGCTAGTGCAAGTATAAAATAGAAGTACCAACCATACACAACATACTTCAAGAACATAAAATTCTTGAATATACTTCCCGAGAGAACTCACTTGATCAAAACCATTGAATTATAAAAAGGGGTAGGAAATAATACCATGTATCTCTTACAAAACATTTTATAATCTCGGGAGTTTGAAAACATTTGGAATTTAAGGAATTCTCAAGTCTTTCGAAAACACTTAGGGACACGGCCCAAATATCATTTTCCAAAAATACAAGTTCCGATAACAAAACACGGGGTCCACGACCCAAATCACAAAACACAGGGTCCCCAACCCAAATCACATCACACATATTCCTAAGGATTATTCGCGTTCCGTGCTAACAAGCCACGAACCTCATATGCTCCCTCGGAACATACCCGAGTGAATAACCCAATAGGAAACCATACCGAATCACATGTCCTTGTGACAACAGTCACAGAACCAATAACAAATCACAACCATAAGTTACCCCGGCATCGCGCTAATAAGCGACGAACCTCGGAGTCCCCGCAAGACATACCCGATGATAACCCCCACAAGTTATCCCGGCATCGGGCTAGCAAGCCCCGAACCTCGGAGTCCCCGCAAGACATACCCGGATTGGATAACCCTACGGTCATGCCCGACCCATACTAACAAGTATGGATCCCGGAGATTCAATAATCCTACCCGGAGGCACATCACTTTCAACGATCACATAACAATGAGCAGAACATCAAGCCAAGCAACACTTAAACATCACAACCTCCTTTTCAAATGAGTAACAACTTATATCACACACAATACGTCCCTACCGAACAAGTACACATAACATTACGTAATCCCCGGCAAAGGATTATGGTCTATTAAACTTACTCAAAGTGATCATAGCATCTTTCAACATACAAAACCAAAACACATATTCCGAGAACACATATATTCACGAAGTACACGAATTATCGTTGAAAGACAACATTTATCGAGAACATCCCGATACTTATGTCATCACGATAACTATCCTCGATATCCGATATTCTATATCCTTGACCAAAGATAACTCACGTCTTCCATGAACACAATTAAATCATATACCTTATGATTTATTACAACTAGAGTACGATATACAAACCATTATCCCGACAACTTACATTTCTAACAGCATTGCTATACGAATTATAAATGAATTGAAAACGAAACCATTCATCAAATATTATAAACTGAACAAGTAGAAACTTGCCTCGATACCGATACCACGAAGCCGTTACCAAAATCCATTGCCTTCGTCTACGAGCTCCTCAGCCCCAACCAAAAGCAATTTACAAACTCTTCAGTCTCAACCGCAACACAACGGTCATAAACCACGATCAAACATCACAACCTATTGCAATAACCGATTAACACACATTCGATAAAAATCAATAACCGACATACCCAACCAACAAACTCAACGGTTCAATGAAACCCCGATCATATACCTAAAACCAAATAATCCAACTCAACAAATACGAAATCATATCCACAATACAAGCCGTAACTCGATGATCACAAATATCAATCAATAACCGATCAACAAACACAATGGTTCTACAATATCCCGATTAAACACATATCTAAACAAGCATAACCAGTCAAACACGAACTCAAAACCACAACACGATTCCACAATCCGAAAGTCATATCAACAATCAATTTAACCAAGTGTCTAAGCATTACCGATTCCAAATTCAATCTTAAATAGGATTACAAGTTTCCTCCTTGTAAATTCATAATAAAAATCAATTACCGATTATCATCATCAATCTGGACAATCCGATCAATTCAACATTATAGATAATCATATTCCAAAGGATTCAAATAATTCCATTATCCGAATTGAACACTTGTTAAATACTTATGAATTCTCAAACTCAAAAGTGAGTCATAATCTTATCAAATCCGGAATCATATTCGTATTTCAATATGAATATTGTACCAAAACACATAACTTAGTTTTAGATATGAATATTCCATATTCATATCCAAAACACCAACATCACTTAAACATGATCATCAATTCATATATAATCCAAGAGTTCCTTAAGAACACAACTTATTCCGACATCACATTCAAAATCTCCAATACGACATAATCCGATGTGTTCTAACATCTAAACAATCCTTATTCACAATTCAAGGTGTATATAATCATGTTCTTCAACATATATACTTCTCATAACATCATGAATCACAACAAACCACCAAGAACATCGAGAATACTACGATTCCATAATCATAACCAACATAATCAAGATACAAACCATCATATCATCATCTTCCTTCAACATATAATTCATATATCTTCAAGAATCGTAATAACAAGATCATAATCACCTTCATACGAATCATTTATCAATAACAACATCAAAAATCCGAAATTCAAGAAGGGATTATCCAACATACCTCTTAGAAGATGGATTACACAACAAATCACTTCAAGAATCAACAATATCTCCATACCCAAGCTCCAATCCCATGTTTCCAATCTCATAATCGACTTAGGAAAGTTAAAATCTCCCTCTCTCAGAGTTTGGAGACGAAAAACGAAGTGATAAGCTGAAGAGAAATGAAAGACAGACGTCCATTTATAAAACAATATGTTTATTACGTACGTAACCTTCCATAGTTAACGTACGTAACACACCATTACGTATGCTATCTGACCTTGGTAGCGTATGTAACGAAAGTCCAGAGTTAACTGACTCATTTTGGGCACTTCCTTACGTACGTAAATCTTGTCCCATAACGTACGTAATACGTACGTTGACTTGCTACAGTACCACCCACATTACATACGTAATACGCCATGCATGACGTACGTAATGGCCAAGGTTGACTCGCTGTCCACATCCTCCGCCGAAAGCAGCCGACACAGAGTCCCACCTACCGGCCACGATCCGGTCCTTGTCCGATGCCCTCGTTACGTACGTAATACCTTAGCTTTAACGTACATAACCGTGCCAATCTTACGTACGTTATCTCACCTTGTTAACGTACGTAACAATATACATTTTCAATCGACAAACAATACACTTACAGGTGCGTGAAGCCGATGATCTCCCGTGATACTAGCACACGACTCCCATACAAAGTCTCAACACAATGCCAACACATACCAATATCACAAAAAGCAATCTAAAAAGATCTAAAAAATTTTGGAAACTCCAAAAATCAGTTTGACTCAAAAGTCAAAAAAATCATTTTCAAAAGCCACGTTACTACCGTATCGGTAGAGCCATATAACACACACGCCTGGGTTTCACAAAACCCAAGCTCCGATACCATCTTCTGTAACACTCCCAAAACCATCCGGGATATTACAGCGCCGTGGGTCCCGCGCCGGAACCCACCAGGCTAAAAACTATTTCAAAAACATTTAAAAATGCCAAAAAGCCAATGACAGTAATATTTTAAATAATATTTTCAAAAACATAATTCTGAAATACCGTCATGGAATACCATTTGAAAATACAAGGCGAGGTGCCAAATCTCAACAGTTTAAAATGTACGTTAAGCCAGCACTTAAACATACCGATAAAATAATTTAGGAAAAGGTTTAACGAAATAACCCAAGTTCGCAAAGTGCCAAAAAGCCCTTTTAAAATACACACACGCATCGGATAAAGATACCGAAAAGCCATTTTGAAATATACACACACAGCGGATAAATGCAGTTCAAAATACACATTTGCAGCGGAAATAAATGACCGGAATAGAATACTCAATTCTCCGAAAACAAACCACAGCCAGTATCACATCGGGAAGCTCATCCCTTCACGACCGCTACTAGCTCGATCTCCGAGTACCTAAAAATAAAGCCCACGACAGGGTCAGCCACAATACTCAATAATGATATCGATCATATCATCATAAATAATTACATACCAATGTAATAATATAGTAAGAATACTACCAAAGTAATCTTACCGACATAACCTTACCAATCCATAACAATCCAATCCTTACCATAATCCACATTTCGCATCCTCGAATGACGAAATGAACTCAACAACAATCATCTCTACTGTATTCCAAAAATACCGATAATCCTCAAAACATCATCATAACTCATAAGTGTGGAAATAATCCAATCTATGCCAACTCCTGTCCGTCGGATTACGCAATCGAATCTCAAACTGGATAAACCAATAATACACAACATATATGTAGATCAACTATCACATGATAATGATAACAAGTCCCGCACATCGACGTACAGTCTGAATGCTCATACGATCAATAACAATGATCAACCAAAACATCACTGAGAATATCATCGACATGATAACTCCAATACGACCAATAAAGGATCATGATAATTGAGAATACCATCAACAAGGTAAATCTCGAACGCAATCAATGAAGGATCAACAATAACCGAGAATACCATCAACAAGGTAAACTCCAAATGATCAACAAAGGACCAACAATAACCGAGAATACCATCAACAAGGTAAACTCAAAACGATCAACAATAATGGATCTCAAGAAAATAACCTCGACTGTCGAAACATACCCCTCGGGCGTATTAACAACCAGTCGCAAACCGTCGAACATACCCAACCATGAATGGAGGATGAGTGACCAAACAATATGGCTCAAAGATGGAAATCATAGTATGCCCGATCCGGAAATGTGTCCGTGCACAAGCCACCCTGAGTATTGATCACATACACGTGTGGTATTGTACCTAATTAGCCTCACGAACTACGTCTCGTGTGCACGGTTCAATGTGGAAATATCAACACATAACCATCATGTGCCCGGCTAAAAATCCTACACAATAACCAATCGGCATGCAGATATGACTCCAGATATGTCACGATGCAACATGACAACGAAACTCAAAGAAACACATATCTAATAAGGATCAAAAGACTCACCGAAGTGAACAACAACAGACTGACAATGAAAAGTCGACACGACTAATCAATATCCAAAACATCAATCCTGGGATCATCATCCCCAAATGAATGACCAACACGATCTACGATCTCAATACAACAGTCCTGGGATCAACATCCCTCAACAAATAACCGATACGAAACTCATTACACGAAACCTCAACATATACAACAACTCAACATACTTATTATCCACATGACTGAACAAATACTTAGATTTACCTCAAAGCCGAGGACCATATCCATCAACATCCCCCAATGAGACGATCAACACAACCATTAATACCAACAATAGTCCTGGGATCAACATCCCTTAATGAACAACCAGTACGAATCTCAATATACGAAGCCTCAACATACAACATATACAACAACTCAACATAATAATTATCTCATAACTGAACAATACATAAATTACCTCAAAGCCGAAGACAACATCCTTTCCACGAACAACATCCCTGAACGAATACACAATTATACAAATAATCTCAAATAAGGTACCATCCATTCAATACCAATAAACCTTTATCCCGATACTTATATCATCACGATAACTATCCTCGATATCCGATATTCTATATCCTTGACCAAAGATAACTCACGTCTTCCCTGAACACAATTAAATCATATACCTTATGATTTATTACAACTAGAGTACGATATACAAACTATTATCCCGACAACTTACATTTCTAACAACATTGCTATACGAATTATAAATGAAATGAAAACGAAACCATTCATCAAATATTATAAACTGAACAAGTAGAAACTTGCCTCGATACCGATACCAAGAAGCCGTTACCAAAATCCACTGCCTTCGTCTACGAGCTCCTCAGCCCCGACCAAAAGCAATTTACGAACTCTTCAGTCTCAACCGCAACACAATGGTCATAAACCACGATCAAACATCACAACCTATTGCAATAACCGATTAACACACATTCGATAAAAATCAATAACCGACATACCCAACCAACAAACTCAACGGTTCAATGAAACTCCGATCATATACCTAATGTAACACCCCAAACTAGGCGGATATTACAGTGCCGTGGACCCCCGACTGGGACCCACCAGGCGAATGAAAAAGGATGAATTACACAGGGTAAATGTAGTACCGAACCACATTACAACATCAATTACTCCGATTAGGAGTTTCATACAACACACCAGGATAAAATAGAATACATGTGTATCTTATGTGACGATAAAATACACAACACTGAATGAAACGAGTATTCAAATGGAATGTCTGCAGCGGAATAAATAAAGGAAACACAAATGACTGGATAAGTGACTGAACAGACTGGGGCCCCTTCTAGTATCATTAGGACTCCTCGCCGTCAACGTTCTCTCCCTGTGCTTTTGCCTTGCCATGACCTGAGAAACAAATATCCCCAAACGGGTCGATTATAGAACAACAATCCTCCGAGTTGAATAAACACAATCATGATTATATATGAATTTATGAAATCTCTGTCGAAACATACGCAATCAAACATGCTATATGAATCAACTAACAGTACGGCTCAAAGGGTGGCGCCACACTACGCCCGGGATGGAAATGTGTCCGTGCACAAGCCACCAACGAGTATCGATCGAATACACGTGTGGTCTTGTACCTAATCAGTCTCACGAAACAATCAATCTCGTGTGCACACCCAATGTGAGGCCATCAACCAACACACGACTATAATGTGCCCGACATGAAAACCCTACACATACCAACCGGCACGCCAAGATGACTGGAATGCCACGATATAACAAAAGTGACATCGAAAATGAATAATGACTCACCGAGGTGGAATGGTAACGAAATAAATGACATTTCAATGAAAAGATTGGAACCGCTGCTCCTTATGATCAAACGATTAATTGATAACAACAAGTTTTGATACGATTAATATAATGATGAATGAGTTATGATTATGAATGAACAACAACAAAAGGGATGAATATCCTTTTAACCGAGTAAGAATTAACTTACACAATACCGGTGACAATTATCCTTCCACGAACAACGTCCTAATTGAGATATCGGTCGCTCGAACAACCTTGAATTATACAATATCCAACAACTCGTTCAATATACGAATCAAACACGAATATAACGAACTCAAAACGTCGATACGATTAAACCAAGTCCATAGAGGCATTAAATCAAACACGTTGTATCAATACTCAGATTGTTTACTATCAAACCTAAATATAACAATATCAGTATCTCCAAGAAGTGTTTTAAACCAACAAAACATCTCAAATACGATCAATAATCCGTTATGAATATCCAAAATGTGATTATAACAACAATTAGTCGAAAATCCCCAATTCCAACTCGATATTCAAGGTGTTCTTGAATAATCCCTCAATAATCCAATGAATCCTTATACAAACTCATAATCATATACATATCCCTTCATATAACATGATTATAACGTCCAAAACATCATATCTCAACACAAAATCGAAGTCCAAAGTGTTGAAGGAATTACCTCTTGATGATCCAAGTGCTTTAATCCAAGAACACGCGTTTAATCGAGTATTCGGGCTTCACGATCGAAAGGAGATGAAGAAAATCAAACACCCAAATGATTTGTGAAGGAAAAACCCTCCCTCAAGCTTCCTCTCTCGGTTTCAAGTGAAAAAATGGGAAAGAAATGGAAGAAATCTTTGAAAAAAGCGAATTTAAAGGAGTTGCTGCCGGACACGGCCCGTGCCGATCGGCACGGTCGTGTCGCATTGGCCGGCTGGCCGACAGGACTCGGCCGTGTCTGGTTGACACGGCCGCGGCGCCGAGGGCCTTCCGATAGCGACTTCGGCATGACTCGGCCGTGTCCGGGACACGGTCGGCGTGTCGGCGATCGTTCGAGCTTATCCGGAAGAGTACGGCACGGCCGTGTCGGACGACACGGTCGAGTCCAGTCGGCGCGAAACTTCGCATTTCGGACAAATGCACGGCACGGGCCGTGTCGGACGACACGGCCGAGTTCGGTCGGCAGTGATCGGCCAAAAACTGAAACGACCATAACTCTCTCGTCCGGACTCCGATTGACTCACCGTTTGAACCATTGGAAAGCTAATTCGATGATCTATAATATTGCAAAGATTTAGAATTTTTGGAGTTACCAAAAATTAATGGTGATTTAACAAAGTCGAACTCATAAGAGGAAAGTTGAAACAATGAACAATAATGGAACACAACTCGAAGTTTTTCCGAACGGTGAACACGGTGAATGAACATGATTGATGAATGATTATAATTGAGTGAAAATACACTGAGTGACAATTACAGACTGATAATTACTGAATGAAAAGGAATGAATTACAACCGGGTATTACATACTCCCCCCCTTAAAAGGAGTTTCGTCCCCGAAACTAAGGGTCAAACAACTCGGGATAACTCTCCCGCATATTCTCCTCGGTTTCCCAAGTGGCCTCTTCGACTCCATGTCTAGACCACTGAATCTTGACCAAAGGGATCGTCTTGTTCCTCAACTGTTTGATTCGCCGCTCTAACACTCGTACAGGACGCTCCTCGTACGAATGATCATCTGCGATCTCGATTTCGTCGAACTGGAGTATGTGACTCGGGTCGGCAACATACTTCCGCAATCGAGAGACATGAAACACATTATGAATTCGGCTCAACGCCGAGGTAAAGCCAATCGATAAGCTAACTCGCCTACTCGATCCAAAATCTCGAACGGTCCAATGAATCTCGGACTCAACTTTCCTCTTCCCAAAGCGGAAGATACCACGACTCGGGATACCTTGACCAACACATGGTCACCAGCCTCGAACTCTAATGGTCGCATTACGGTTATCTCGCATATGATTTCACTGACTCGAGCCGCCAACAAACGACTCCTGATCAAAGCTACCTTCTCACGGGCGGCTATAAGCATATCGGGCTCGGTGCCGATTGATTCTGATAAGTCATCCCAACACAACGGAGATCGACAACGACGACCGTACAAGGCCTCGTAAGGTGCCATCTTAATCAAAGCGTGCCAACTATTATTATACGTGAACTCGATCAACGGTAGTTGGGCTTCCCAATCGTCCTTCCAATCGAGGACGCAAGCTCTCAACATGTCCTCTAATGTCTGAATAGTCCTCTCTGATTGTCCGTCGGACTGAGGATGAAAGGCAGTACTGAGATTAAGCTGAGTTCCCATAGCACGATGAACTGATTTCCAAAAATGTGACACAAACCGTCCGTCACGATCGGAAACGATACTTTTAGGAGTACCGTGTAGTCTCACTATCTCTTTGATGAATAGCTGGGCAAGTCTCTCGGGACCCCAAGTATCCTTAATCTCAAGAAAATGAGCTGATTTAGTTAAGCGGTCCACAATCACCCAGATCGTATTCATGCCACGACGACTCGTCGGCAAACTCGTGATGAAATCCATAGAAACGTCTTCCCATTTCCACTCTGGAATAGGGAGAGGTTTCAGCATACCCGCCGGTCGCTGATGTTCAATCTTGACTTGTTGGCAAGTTAAGCATCACGAAACAAATTCCGCGACTTCTCGCTTCATATTACTCCACCAGTAATTTTGTTTCAGGTCTTTATACATCTTGCTAGACCCCGGGTGAACAGAATAAGGGGTAGCATGAGCTTCTCTCAAAATCGAGTTTTTCAACTCGTCATTCGCCGGTACGCACAACCGGTTCTTAAACCTCAAAAGTCCATCCTCGTGGACCACGAATCCAGGGGCTTTCCCCTGAGTCACATCCTCACGGATGCGCAACAATGAAGGGTCTGAACTCTGATTCTCTCGACACTGCTCAAGAGACGATGAAATCTCTAACATACAAAGTTGTCCCTGAATTCGCTGAAGCCAGACCTCGATATCGGGTCTAAGGAATTCCTGCTGAAGCTCCTTCTGAACTATTAAACGAGCAAGCATCTGCTCCTGAACGGACTTACGACTCAAGGCGTCGGCGACAACGTTCGCCTTGCCCGGGTGGTAAAGGATCTCAATATCATAATCCTTGATTAGTTCTAACCACCGCCTCTGTCGTATATTTAACTCCTTCTGAGTAAATATATACTTTAAACTTTTATGATCGGTGAATATCGGCAGTAACGCCATAAAGATAATGACGCCAAATTTTTAAAGCGAACACCACTACTGCTAGCTCCGGATCGTGAGTCGGATAATTAACCTCGTAAGGTCTCAATTGCCGTGAAGCATAGGCAATAACCTTTCCATTCTGCATGAGCACACAACCGAGACCCTGTCTGACGCATCACTATAAACTACAAATCCCTCCGTCCCTGCGGCAAGGAAAGTACAGTCTTGACATTAACCGGCTCTTGAGTTCCTCAAAACTCCGACACGCGTCGGACCACGTGTATTTCTTATCCTTCCGCAAAAGGTTCGTCAAGGGTTGAGCGATTTTAGAAAATCCCTCCACAAATCGCGGTAGTAGCCCGCTAATCCGAGAAAACTTCGATTTCCTTAACATTCTTCGGAGGTAACCGGTCTCGGATAGCCTCCGTCTTCGAGGGTCGACACGAACTCCGTCTCGATGAAATTACATGTCCGAGAAAAGTCACCTCGGACATCCAGAACTCGCATATGGAAAACATTCCATAGAGAAGAAATTGACTCAACACGACGAGAAACTTATGAAGATGAATAACGTGTACCACACGGTTACGAGAAAAAATCAAAATGACAACGATGAAGACAACAACAAACCGATCCAAAAGTCGATGAAGACCCGATTCATTAGTTCCATGAATACCGCAGGTGCATTAGTTAGCCCGAACGGCATAACTACGAACTCAAAATGACCATAGCGTGTTCGAAACGCCGTCCTCGCGATATCCGACTCTCGAATCCGTAGCTGATGATATCCAGATCTTAAGTCGATCTTGGAAAATACTGAAGCTCCTTGAAGTTGATCCAAAAGGTCATCGATACGGGGTAAAGGATACTTATTCTTGATTGTCACCCTATTCAACTCCCGATAATCGATACACAAGCGAAAAGAACCATCCTTCTTTTTGACAAACAGCACTGGTGCTCCCCACGGAGACGCACTCGGTCGGATATAACCTTTCTCGAACAATTCCTCAAGTTGATTCTTCAACTCCTGCATTTCAGTCGGGGCCATCCGATATGGTGCCTTCGATATCGGAGACGTACTAGGCTCCAACTCAATCGTGAATTCCACATCTCTCTGTGGAGGCAAACCAGGTAACTCATCTGGAAATACATCGGCATATTCTTTCACAACCGGAATATCCGACAACAATACTGATGATTTTTCGGTTTTGGTCATATAGCACCAATAACCAACACATCCCTGACTGAGTAACCGTACTGCTTTCATCAAATTAATGACTTTACCAGAACAGCCGGGATTACCTCCCTGAAAAACACATTCAAACCCATCGTCTGAAATGATAGTGACCATACGCTTACGGACACTAATGATGGCATCATGACGATCCATCCAGTCAATACCCAAGATGACGTCGTCCCTCGGCAAATCTACTACGATTAGGTCCGCTGGCCATACACGACCATGAAATTGAATCGGACAATTCTGAATCTCACGACACGATAATTCGTCTACCGTCAGGTAGACCAATGACATAAGGCTCACAACTAGTAGCACTACCCAGACGTAGTCTACGCAAACATGACTCGGAAATGAATGAATGCGATGCACCAGTGTCAAAAAGGGTACACACAGGTTGAGATAGAATATCGAGTGTACCTGAGATCATCCGGCCTCTGGATCGTCGGTCTTCTTCATCTCATAAATTCGGGGCTTTCCGGCCCCAGAGCCGGACGCTCCCGTCTGATAGCTCTTGGCTCCGCCTTTAGCTCCTGTCGTCTTGAACGACGCCCGAGTGGCTTTGATTACGCACCGCCGAATGACACTGGGCTGAGATGACGCCTGAGTAGGTTTAGAGTCCCTTCGTCAAAAACGGGCCCTATGCCCAGCAATCCTGATTGTGGCACGTGACATCGCCGGACATTGGGTGCTGAAATGACCCTGTTCCTCACAGTTGAAACAGGTGATGGCCGAACTGGCCGCTCGTGACTGAGATTCCGCGGGTTTAGATGCCGTGGGAGGTCGCTCAAAAAAAGTAGAGCCCGTACGTGGTTTCTTGAAAGTGGCCTGACGCCCGTCAGACTGATTACGGTTCTTAGATTTCTTGCCACCAGATGAAGGTTGTTGCTTAGCAATCTCTTTGGCAGTGAGCTCGTAAGTAAGAGCTTTCTCAATGAATTCAGCCAACGTGGTACAATTATGATTAAGCAGTTGTAATCTCATACGGGATTTTAGCCTCTTGCTGAAATACTTGATCTTTTCCGCTTCTGAGTGAATGATAGATGAGGCGAACGGAAGAAGTTCCTGAAATTTTTCGGCGATGGCGAGAACATCATCATCCGCCGAAAGGTCGGGAGTGAGTAATTCCGACAACTTGGCCTCCCTGAGTGGGGCCGGATAGTACCTCTCCATCATGAGAGTCTTGAACTGATCCCAAGTACATGATCCGTCTGTGGGCTTCAACGATAGCCACCATGAATGAGCGCTCTTACCAAGATAGTAAGCCGCAACTGAAACTTTATGCCCTTCAGGGCAATCCACCATAGCAAATAATTTCTCGAAATGCTCAAGCCAATGGACGATATCCGCCGGCTCAAATGAGGCCTCAAAGGTAGGTGGTCGCTGGCGAGAGATATCGCTAATGATATTGCTTACACCCCTCTCTTGCCTCTGAGGCGGCGGCGGAGGAGCCTGTTGATTTTGAATAGTGGAGTTATGCATCGTCTGCATCAGCTGTGTCATCTGGGTCATCTGGGCCATCATGTCCTGCATAAAAGCGAGTGGGTCAACCCGAACACCTTCTGACTGAGCGGTGTCCCGAGTACGACTCCCTGATAGAGAATGATCACGACTAGGTGAATGAGTAGCAGCGTCGCTGCTAGATGAATTAGCATTATCCCTCGCATTCGCACGTGTATTCACACGAGCTCTCGGGATTCGGCCCGCACCACGGCCTCGTCCTCCTCGTCCTCTGCCAGCTCTTTCCATACTGAAGTGGAAAGTTACATGATGATTAAATCTCCCACATGAATATCACGTTATGATTACGTCATTAAATGATGAAAATGAGCATACACGTTCTAACACAATGATTATATGAATGATTAACTCAGGTGACATGATTATCTGATGAAACTATTGAAATGATTATCTTGAAAAAGTTAACAAGATTAATGATATGATCATCCAGATCAACAATCGAGTAATGAAATGAATTGAGTGATTAATGAGTTAAAATGACCGTCCTGGTCAAAATGAAAATGATGTTGGAGGATTGTTAACTGATAAATTATGAATGAGTGATAATTGCCAGAACTTATACCATGGCGTTAGAAGTCTTACAGTTCTTTCGGTCTGATTGGCTCGGCATCCGTACAGGTCACACGTGACGCGAAAGTCCAATGATACTAGTCCGATGACAATGATTTCAAATGAGACATAACTTGGAGGGTAGTATTCAAAACCACTCTCCGATACCAACTCTGTAACACCCCAAACTAGGCGGATATTACAGTGCCGTGGACCCCCGACTGGGACCCACCAGGCGAATGAAAAAGGATGAATTACACAGGGTAAATGTAGTACCGAACCACATTACAACATCAATTACTCCGATTAGGAGTTTCATACAACACACCAGGATAAAATAGAATACATGTGTATCTTATGTGACGATAAAATACACAACACTGAATGAAACGAGTATTCAAATGGACTGTCTGCAGCGGAATAAATAAAGGAAACACAAATGACTGGATAAGTGATCAATGCATCGGGGCCCCTTCTAGTATCATTAGGACTCCTCGCCGTCAACGTGCTCTCCCGTGCTTTTGCCTTGCCATGACACGAGAAACAAATATCCCCAAACGGGCCGCTTATACGTAACAACAATCCTCCGAGTTGAATAAACACAATCATGATTATATCTCGAAATTATGAAATATCTGTCGAAACATACGCAATCAAACATGCTATATGAATCAACTAACAAGACGGCTCAAAGGGTGGCGCCACACTACGCCCGGGATGGAAATGTGTCCGTGCACAAGCCACCAACGAGTATCGAATACACGTGTGGTCTTGTACCTAATCGCCTCACGAAACAATCAATCTCGTGCACACCCAATGTGAGGCCATCAACCAACACACGACTATAATGTGCCCGACATGAAAACCCTACACATACCAACCGCACGCCAAGATGACCGGAATGCCACGATATAACAAAAGTGACATCGAAAATGAATAATGACTCACCGAGGTGGAATGGTAACGAAATAAATGACATTTCAATGAAAAGATTGGAACCGCTGCTCCTTATGACTGAAACGATTAATTGATAACAACAAGTTTTGATACGATTAATATAATGATGAATGAGTTATGATTATGAATGAACAACAACAAAAGGGATGAATATCCTTTTAACCGAGTAAGAATTAACTTACACAATACCGGTGACAATTATCCTTCCACGAACAACGTCCTAATTGAGATATCCGCTCGAACAACCTTGAATTATACAATATCCAACAACTCGTTCAATATACGAATCAAACACGAATATAACGAACTCAAAACGTCGATACGATTAAACCAAGTCCATAGAGGCATTAAATCAAACACGTTGTATCCAAACTCCGATTGTTTACAATCAAACCTCAATATACCAATATCAGAATCTCCAAGAAGTGTTTTAAACCAACAAAACATCTCCAATACGATCAATAATCCGTTATGAATATCCAAAAATGTGATTATAACAACAATTAGTCGAAAATCCCCAATTCCAACTCGATATTCAAGGTGTTCTTGAATAATCCCTCAATAATCCAATGAATCCTTATACAAACTCATAATCATATACATATCCCTTCATATAACATGATTATAACGTCCAAAACATCATATCTCAACACAAAATCGAAGTCCAAAGTGTTGAAGGAATTACCTCTTGATGATCCAAGTGCTTTAATCCAAAGAACACGCGTTTAATCGAGTATTTGGGCTTCACGATCGAAAGGAGATGAAGAAAATCAAACACCCAAATGATTTGTGAAGGAAAAACCCTCCCTCAAGCTTCCTCTCTCGGTTGCAAGTGAAAAAAATGGGAAAGAAATGGAAGAAATGCTGAAAAAAACGAATTTAAAGGAGTTGACTGCCTGCCGGACACGGCCCGTGCCGATCGGCACGGTCGTGTCGCACAGTTGGCCGACAGCTGGCCGACAGGGACTCGACCGTGTCCTGGTTGACACGGTCGCGGCGCTGAGGGCCTTCCGATAGCGACCCGCCCGACAGCGACTCGGCATGACTCGACCTTGTCCTGGGACACGGTCGGGCGTGTCGGCAGTCGTTCCAGGCTTATCCGGAAGAGTACGGCACGGGCCGTGTCGGACGACATGGTCGAGTCTGGTCGGCAGAAACTTCTGCATTTCCGGACGAGTACGGCACGGGCCGTGTCGGACGACACGGCCGAGTTCGGTCGGCAGTGATCGGCCAAAAACTGAAACGACCATAACTCTCTCGTCCGGACTCCGATTGACTCACCGTTTGAACCATTGGAAAGCTAATTCGATGATCTATAATATTGAAAAGATTTAGAATTTTTGGAGTTACCAAAAATTAATGGTGATTTAACAAAGTCGAACTCATAAGAGGAAAGTTGAAACAATGAACAATAATGGAACACAACTCGAAGTTTTTCCGAACGGTGAACACGGTGAATGAACATGATTGATGAATGATTATAATTGAGTGAAAATACACTGAGTGACAATTACAGACTGATAATTACTGAATGAAAAGGAATGAATTACAACCGGGTATTACACCTAAAACCAAATAATCCAACTCAACAAATACGAACTCATATCCACAATACAAGCCGTAACTCGATGATCACAAATATCAATCAATAACCGATCAACAAACACAATGGTTCTACAATATCCCGATTAAACACATATCCGAACAAGCCGAACCAATCAAACACAAACTCAAAACCACAACACGATTCCACAATCCGAAAGTCATATCAACAATCAATTTAACCAAGTGTCTAAGCATTACCGATTCCAAATTCAATCTTAAATACGATTACAAGTTTCCTCCTTGTAAATTCATAATAAAAATCAATTACCGATTATCATCATCAATCCGGACAATCCGATCAGTTCAACATTATAGATAATCATATTCCAAAGGTTTCAAATAATTCCATTATCCGAATTGAACACTTGTTAAATACCTATGAATTCTCAAACTCAAAAGTGAGTCATAATCTTATCAAATCCAGAATCATATTCGTATTCCAATATGAATATTGTACCAAAACACATAACTTAGTTATAGATATGAATATTCCATATTCATATCCAAAACACCAACATCACTTAAACATGATCATCAATTCATATATAATCCAAGAGTTCCTTAAGAACACAACTTATTCCGACATCACATTCAAAATCTCCAAAACAACATAATCCGATGTGTTCTAACATCTAAACAATCCTTATTCACAATTCAAGGTGTATATAATCATGTTCTTCAACATATATACTTCCCATAACATCATGAATCGCAACAAACCACCAAGAACATCGAGAATACTACGATTCCATAATCATAACCAACATAATCAAGATACAAACCATCATATCATCATATTCCTTCAACATATAATTCATATATCTTCAAGAATCGTAATAACAAGATCATAATCACCTTCATACGAATCATTTATCAATAACAACATCAAAAATCCGAAATTCAAGAAGGGATTATCCAACATACCTCTTAGAAGATGGATTACACAACAAATCACTTCAAGAATCAACAATATCTCCATACCCAAGCTCCAATCCCATGTTTCCAAGCTCATAATCGACTTAGGAAAGTTAAAATCTCCCTCTCTCAGAGTTTGGAGACGAAAAACGAAGTGAAGCCGATGAAGAGAAATGAAAGACGGGCGTCCATTTATATAACAATATGTTCATTACGTACGTAACCTTCCATAGTTAACGTAAGTAACACACCATTACATACGCTATCTGGCCTTGGTAGCGTACGTAACAAAAGTCCAGAGTTAACTGACTCATTTTGGGCACTTCCTTACGTACGTAAATCTTGTCCCATAACGTACGTAATATGTACGTTGACTTGCTACAGTACCACCCACATTACGTACGTAATACGCCATGCATGACGTATGTAATGGCCGAGGTTGACTCGCTGTCCACATCCTCCGCCGAAAGTAGCCGACACAGGGTCCCACCTGCCGAGTCAACCCCTATAAATTCATTTTTTGAGCATTCTGAGCTCATTTCTTCCATTTTTTTCCATCTTCTTCACCTGCAACCGAGAGAGACTAACTTGAGGGAGAGATTTCTTCATCAATTATCATTTGAGTGTGTATTTTTCATCACCTTCAATCATTTGGGAAGCTTGGATAGTCGATTTTACACGTTTTCTTCGGATCGAAGTACTTGGATCTTCAAGAGGTAATTCCTTCAACACTTTGGACTTCGATTTTGTGTTGAGATATGATGTTTTGGACGTTATAATCATGTTATATGAAGGGATATGTATATGATTATGAGTTTGTATAAGGATTCATTGGATTATTGAGGGATTATTCAAGAACACCTTGAATATCGAGTTGGAATTGGGGATTTTCGACTAATTGTTGTTATAATCACATTTTTGGATATTCATAACGGATTATTGATCGTATTGGAGATGTTTTGTTGGTCTGAAACACTTCTTGGGGATTTTGATATTGGTATATTGAGGTTTGATTGTAAACAATCGGAGTTTGGATATAACGTGTTTGATTTAATGCCTCTTTGGACTTTGTTTAGTCGTACCGACGTTTGGAATTCGTTATATTCGTGTTTAATTCGTGTATTTATCGGATTGTTGGTAATTGTATTGAATTAAGGTTGTTCGTGCGACCGACACTTCATTTAGGACGTTGTTCGTGGAAGGATAATTATCACCGGTGTTGCGTAAGTTAATTCTTACTCGGTTAAAAGGATATTCATACCTTTTGTTGTTGATCATTTATAATCATAACTCATTCATCATTGTATTAATCATATTAAAACTTGTTATTGTCAATTAATCACTTCAGTCATAAGGAACGACGGTTCCAATCTTTTCGTTGAGCTATCATTCATTTCATTATTACTCTCATCTCGGTGAGTCATTCTTGACCTTGTCAGATTATTATTTATTCATTGATATTCATTACGGTCATTTTCGTTCATATGACCTTCTGGGTTCATATTGCGTGGCCGGGTGTGGCTGTGTGGAATTTTTAGTCGGGCACACGATGGTTTATGTATTGGGTTCACCGATACATTAGACCGTGCACACGGGAAAGCGTTACACCGTGAGACTAATTAGGTACACGGACGGGTGTTGTACACTTGCACAGAACATTACGGGCATACTATGATACTCCTCTTCAGCGTAATTCATAACTAAGAATATTTCATAACTTCAGTTAATCATGATTGTGTATTTTCAACCCTTGAGGATTGTTGTTCTTTGTAACTGACCCCGTTTGGGGATTTTGTTTTTCAGGTCATGGCAAGGCAAACGCACGGTAATAGCATGTTGATGTCGAGGAGTCCGAGTGATACTAGTAGGGGGCCCCGATCTTCCAGTTATTCATGTTATTGTCCTTTATTTTCCGCTGCAGACTTTCATTTGAATACTCCGTTTCATTCAGTGTTGTGTATTTTATCTTCATATAAAATAAACTAGTATTCGGTATTGTCCTGGTGTGTTGTAACTAAACTCCTCATCGGAGTAATTATTGTTGTAATGTAGTTCGGTACTACATTTATCTGTGTAATTCATTCATTTTCATCCGCCTGGTGGGTCCCAGTCGGGGGTCCACGGCACTGTAATATCCGCCTAGTTGGGGTGTTACAGTAATTTTCACTCAGAAATATTTCACTCAGTAATAATCATTCATCAGTCATATTCATTCAGTTGTGTTCACCGTTCGGTGTATTTTAGAATCGTGTGTCAGTTGTTATTCGTCATTCATCACTGTTTGAGATTGAGATGAGAATATTTTCATCATTATCATCATATTTTGGTAGTATGTGGGTGAGGTAGCGCACGCTACATACTCTTGTTAGCGCGCGCTAATGGAGTACAGGTAGCGCATGCTATAACTCAGTATTAGCATGCTAGCGCAAGTGAGGTTGACAGTCCAGAAGGTACTGGGCTGATTTGGGAAATTCGTAGCGCACGCTATGAGTGGTAAGTAGCGTATGCCAATTGTGCTAGCAATGCATGCTAAGGCATAAGAGTAGTGCACGATAACGCGACCATGGCATTGGACAGTAGGTTTCGGACTCCAGTTGCTGGGTATCGAACATTAGTTAGCGCACGCTAACATTTTGGGTTAACGCACGCTATCGGAAGGCGTTAGCGTACGCTACCAAGTTCGTAGCACATGCTAACGAAGCAGTCAGAGATCACTGGACTGCCCAGTAACCCGCTAGCGTACGCTAAATATCAGGTCATAGCGCACGCTAAACTGGGATCAGTATAAATTGGACAGTTTAGTCCAGTTTCGTCATTTCCACTTCTCTCTTCCTCCTCCCGTCGGTTTTGGGCGATTTTGGACTTTTGGTGAAGGGTTCTTCGATCTGGAACCGCCTATCATCATTTTCAAGCTTTTAAGTCGGATAAACCATCATTCAATCCATTCTAACACACCAAATCAAGGTAAACATCTCTTGGATCTAGAATTTCGGAATTTGAGTGTTTTACTTCCGATCTCTTCAAGTTAGCTTGATATTATGTTGGAATATGTTAGATATGGATTATCTACCTTGGATACATGTATTTCTACGGATTTATTAGTATATATTTCGGAATTTGTGAATATTTGGAATTGTTCAAGAACACCTTGACCTTGGGATTTTGGTGGTTTTTGACTAGATGATGTCACAATCTCGAATGAAGTATTCCTATTGGATTATTAATGGTATTAATGAGGTTTTGTTTAATTGAATCATTTATTGGAAGTTGGTTTTCGGTATTATTGAGTTTTGGTTGTAAATAATTGGAGATTATTTACAACGTGTTTGTTAGAATGCCCCCAATGAGTTTTGGATAGTGTTGTATTGACTTTTGAGTTGGTTGTGATCATGCTTGATTCGTATATTAAGCGTATTGTTGGTACTTGTGTTATTCAAGGTTGTTCGAGCGGTCGGTATTTCCATTAAGGACGTTGATCATGGAAGGACTTTCTCGCCTTCGGTTTGAGGCAAGTTTTATACTTGTACTAGTCAATGAGATTAATGCTATCATATATGTGTATGAATGTGTTTTATCATTCCGAGACTTAGTCTCTTCATGAGTTCATTGATATTAGGGGATCGTTCGATACGATACTCTTCGGCAATTATGCCTAATGTTTATTATTGTTCATTAATGGCTCGTTCAGGGCATTGAGATACTCGTCGTTAATGTTATTTTCGATAGCCTGTTCGCGGTATTGATGTATCGATTGTTGTTGTTAATATTGATGTCGATCTAAGACATTGTGGTAATCATTGTTATTAATGTTGGCATCCTGTCATTCATGTTATATCGGCTGATTGAAGGCATTGGCGTATTCATTCTCATCTTCGTCTTCGATAACCGAATAAAGGTGCCGAGGCCTTTCTTGTATCATTGTTATCAATTGGCCGTTCTAAGGCGATCGAGGTGTTCAATCATTCATTGTATCATTGTTATCGATTGGCCGTTCTAAGACAATCGAAGTGCTCAATCATTCATTGTATCATGGTTATCGATTGGCCGTTCTAAGGTAATCGAGGTGTTCAATCATTCGTTGTATCATTGTTATCGATTGGCCGTTCTAAGGTAATCGAGGTATTGAATCATCCGCTGCATCATTGTTATCGGTTGGCCATTCTAAGGTAATCGAGGTATTGAATTGGGACCACCGAGAATGGTGCCCATCCGTGAATCATTATTGTCGTGTTGGCCGATTCAAGGCAGCACACTATCATTCCTGTGAATTTGGTAATCTTTGGATCTTTGCCATTTGTGATTAATTGTGTTTTGGAGGCTAGTCTCGGCTAGTGCTCATCATGGGTAAGTTTGGGGAGTTTGAAACCTTCGCGGTTGGCTTCCCAACACCTACAGTCAGTAGGTCAACGGTCACTGAGTGATTTCATTATGGGTAAGTTTGGGGAGTTTGAAACCTTCGCGGTTGGCTTCCCATCACCCACAGTCAGTAGGTCAACGGTCACTAGGTGATTTCATTATGGGTAAGTTTGGGAAGTTTGAAACCTTCACGGTTGGCTTCCCAACACCTATAGCTCAGTAGGTCAACGGCCATTGGATGGTTTCATTGTGATACGGCTTCGTGCCGTGGCTTCAGCCCTCATTGTAATACCGCTTCGTGCCCTGGCTTCGGCCCTCATTGATACAGCGTCGAGCTGTTTTGGTTTCAAGTGATTGTGTTGATTGACAGCTTCGGCTGAGTTGCTTTCAGGCCTTTGTGATATCTTGGTAATTTCATTGGAGCCTTCGGGCATTGTGATTCATAATTAATTCAGTTCTGGTTTGGTTCATGTCGTGTAATTCACTGTGGTGCTCTATAATTATGATTCGCCGTTAGGCACTTATGTTCTAACCTATTGAACAGGTATTAATTGTATGTTGTGGGCATAGTGTTTCACGAATGCTCGGTTCTTACCTTGGTTTGTGAGCATCTCGTATTATTATTATCATTGTACTGTTTCATTCTGCCTTTGGATGCATATCATGTTATACATGTATTTGATGTTCATTATCTGGATGACTGACCCCATGGTGGCGGAACATGTTTTCATGTTTTAGGTGCTTGCGAGGAGAGAGTTGAGACACAGGGCATGATAATGGCGACGAGGCATTCGAGCGATACTAGTCCGAGTTGTTCATGTTGGCCAGTCAGTTGGAGTGTTCTCTAGTTTGTCAGTCATTGTCATTATGTATTACCCGAGCAGATGCTCGTGGATGTTGCTGTATTTTTATTTTGTCCATGTAGTCCCATCGTCGTCATTGAAATTCCTTATCGGAATATTGTGTAGGATATCATGGTAGGGACTATGATCTCCCTTGTTGGTTAATTTAATGCATTTTAGTCATGTTCGCCTGGTGGATCTCCGGGTGTGGGGTCCACGGCACTGTAATAACCCAATGGGATTTGGGGGTGTTACAGAAGATGGTATCAGAGCATTGGGTTGTGAGATACCCTGATATATGAGTTATGTGGCTCTACCGACGCGGTAGCAGTGGGACTGCCAGGTTATGACAATCTGGACAGTCGGGTTTTGTGAGTCGTGAAATTTGTACGACTGCACGAGTCATTCATTCATCGAGTCATCGTCAGTGAAGACTAGTATCGCGAGACCTCAAGGCTTCGTATGACTTGTGTAAGGACTCGATTCTATTTATGTTCATTAATTCATCACGTCATTAATTATACATGCTTTGTTGAAACATATATGTGATATTAGTGTTACGATTGATTCATGACTAATTGTTTTGGAGCACGTGTGACCTGGGTAAGCATTAAGGATCAACTCATTCACCAGTCAACAACCCTCAATAATCATTTTTGATCTTGTCGATCATGTTAATTCATTAATCACTCAGTCAATCTCATTGCTCAGTTATTGATCTTGTGGATCGATTTATAAACCTTGTTAACTTGTTCAAGGTAATCATTTCGGGAACTTCATCATATAATCATGTTAACTCACTTGATCTTTCATGCGATCTTATCACAATCCGGCGTAATGTCGATGATCATTTTATTGCATTATTAATGCATTCATTATGATAAGCATGTATGCTCATTATTATCATTTCGTAACGTAACCATAATGCGATATTCATGCGGGATCTAGAATTATCATGTGGCCTTCCTGCTTCAGTGTGGACAGAGCTCTCAGAGGACGCAGGGGAAGAGGCCGCAGTGCGGGCCGAAACCCGGGATCTCGTGTGAATACCCGTGCAGATGCGAGGGATAACATGTGTTCATTAGTTAGCTATGCTACTCATTCACTGTCAGATGTTCGGGTGGGCCCATTCATATGCATGTAGGGCATGATGGCCCAGATGACTCAGATGATGCGTCTGATGGAGACCATGTAGACCTCGATGGTTCGTGGTCCACCACAGCAGGGATTCCAGGTGCCGTTTCATGGACAGACTGGAGGAGTGAGTCAGATTATCGGCGATATCTATCGTCAGAGACCGCCCACCTTTGAGGGTTCGTCGGAACCAGCTGATATTGTTCATTGGCTTGCACATTTTGATAAACTATTCGACAAGGTTCAGTGTCCGGAAGAGAGTAAGGTTGCAGTAGCGGCTTACTACTTGAGAAAGGGTGCTTATTCTTGGTGGCTTTCTGTGCAACCCACCGATCGTGATTGTATTTGGAGCGAGTTCAAGACTTTCATGTTAGAGAGGTATTATCCGGCTCCACTTCATGAAGCCAAGTTATCAGAGATTTTAAACCCCAAACCCATCGAGGACGAGGGTGTTATTGTCATTGCTGAGAAGTTTCAGGGACTTCTTCAGTTTGCTTCGTCTGTTATCCATACTAAGGCGGATAAGATCAAGTATTTTAGCAAGAGGCTAAATCCGTAGTTGAGGATGCAGTTGTTCAATCACAATTGTATTTCGCTAAGTGAGTTCATCGAGAAGGATCTTGGAGCAGAGCTTTTGATCAAGGAGCTTACTCGGAAGACTGTGATGTCGGTTCGTTCAGAGGGACATCAGTCTCCGGTGCCCAAGAGGTCATTTTCTAGTTGTCTTCGTGTTGGGGAAGCATTTTCCTCTTAGACGACGAGTTCGACTGTTGTTTGCTTTAACTGTGATTCAGCAGGGCACGTTAGTACTCGGTGTACGGTGCCAGTTATTGTTTGTTTTTTGTGTGGGAGGCAGGGACACCTACGGAAATACTGCATGAGTTATAGTGCCGGTAGATCTCGAGATGGCTCACAAGCCTCGAGGGATTTTGTTACTCCAGCCCGTGCATCATCCAAGGGGTCCTATCAGGCTTCGAGAGCCAGAGGTAAGGACATTCATCACCAATTTTGAACAAGTTAATTCTCACTCGGTAATAGTATAATCATTCATTTCATTGTCGTTCATTTATTCATATAATTCATTCATCATACATCAATCATGTTGAGACTTGTGGATATCAGAGTGATCATTAAATTCACGAGGAACAACGGTTCCAATCACTTCATTTGAGCTATCACTGATTGCGTTGTTAATTCACCTCGGTGAGTCATTCTTGATCCTTGTCGGATTTCTAGTAATTTATCATTCATCATAGTCACCCTCATTCTTGTGACCTCCCGGGATCGTATTAAGCGGTGAGTTCAGATTTTGGGTCTTCCTTGAATCGATGAAATCGAGGGGATCGATGATATGAAGGATATTGATGTTGGGTACATTTGAGATGTAGCCGTGTTTTCCCATTTACTATTTAACTTAATCTGCATCGTAGTATTGTGGTTGTGAACCATCTGTTGTCGAATTACCTTGTAACTATATTATTTGAGAATCTTGAGATTTGGGTCATTGGTTGGGATATCTTCCCTTTGGTGTTGTACCCGAGATTTCGTGATAATCTGAGTAGTTGTTCATGTGAATTCGAGACGCCAAGTCAGGAGGACTTGGGCGTGCAATTGATATGGTCTCGAGGACCATATATACATTGTTGTTTTTCTTTTGAGGCGTGAATCATTGTTTAGTTGGGCGTCCGTTGCTGATGGGCGGGGTGTGTGCGCCGGTGTTACGAGTCTTGGGATTAGCCCAGTTGTGCAGGCGAAGTGGTTCGCAATAAGGAGTATTCATGGGGATGTTGTTTTCAGATCGTAATGGATAGTTCACATCCCGAGTTGTTTACCCTCAGTTTCGAGGATGAAACTCTTTTAAGGGGGGATTATGTAATACCCGGTTGTGAATTTATTGATTATCATTCAGTAATTTTCACTCAGAAATTTTTCACTCAGTAATAATCATTCACCAGTCATATTCATTCAGTTGTGTTCACCGTTCGGCATATTTTAGAATCATGTGTCAGTTGTTATTCGTCATTCATCACTGTTTGAGATCGAGATGAGAATATTTTCATCATTATCATCATATTTTGGTAGTATGTGGGTGAGGTAGCGCACGCTACATACTCTTGTTAGCGCGCGCTAATGGAGTACAAGTAGCGCACGCTATAGCTCAGTATTAGCGCACGCTAGCACAAGTGAGGCTGACAGTCCAGAAGGTACTGGGCTGATTTGGGAAATTCGTAGCGCACGCTACGAGTGGTAAGTAGCGTTAGCTAATTGTGCTGGCAACGCACACTAAGGCATAAGAGTAGCGCATGCTAACGCGAGCAGGGCAGAGGACAGTAGGTTCTGGACTCCGGTTGCTGGGTATCGAACATCAGTTAGCGCACGCTAACATTTTGGGTTAACGCATGCTATCGGAAGGCGTTAGGGTACGCTACCAAGTTCGTAGCGCACGCTAACGAAGCAGTCAGAGCTCATTGGACTGCCCAGTAACCCACTAGCGCACGCTAAATACCAGGTCATAGCGCACGCTAAACTGGGATCAGTATAAATTGGACAGTTCAGCCCAGTTTCGTCATTTCCACTTCTCTCTTCCTCCTCCTATCGATTTTGGGCGATTTTGGACTTTTGGAGAAGGGTTCTTCGATTTGTAACCACCTATCATCATTTTCAAGCTTCTGAGTCGGATAAATCATCATTCAATCCTTTCCAACACACCAAATCAAGGTAAACATCTCTTCGATCTAGAATTTCGGAATTTGAGTGTTTTACTTCCGATCTCTTCAAGTTAGCTTGATATTATGTTGCAATATGATAGATATGGATTATCTACCTTGGATACATATATTTATATGGATTTATTAGTATATATTTCGAAATTTGTGAATATTTGGAATTGTTCAAGAACACCTTGGGTGTTGACATTGGAATTTTGGGGGTTTTCGACTAGATGTTGTTGTAATCTCGAATGAAGTATTCCTATTGGATTATTAATGGTATTAATGAGGTTTTGTTGGATTGAATCATTCATTGGAAGTTGGTTTTCGGTATAATTGAGTTTTGGTTGTAAACAATTGGAGATTGTTTACAACGTGTTTGTTAGAATGCCCCAATGAGTTTTGGGTAGTGTTGTATCGACTTTTGAGTTGGTTGTGATCATGCTTGATTCGTATATTAAGCATATTGTTGGTACTTGTGTTATTCAAGGTTGTTCGAGCGGTCGGTATTTCCATTAAGGACGTTGATCGTGGAAGGACTTTCTCGCCTTCGGTTTGAGGCAAGTTTTATACTTGTACTAGTCAATGAGATTGATGTTATGATATATGTGTATGAATGTGTTGTATCATTCTGAGACTTAGTCTCTTTATGAGTTCATTGATATTAGAGGATCGTTCGATACGATACTCTTCGGCAATTATGCCCAGTGTTTATTATTGTTCATTAATGGCCTGTTCAAGGCATTGAGATACTCGTCGTTAATGTTATTGTCGATAGCCGGTTCGCGGTATCGATGTATCGATTGTTGTTGTTAATATTGATGTCGATCTAAGACATTATGATAATCATTTTTATTAATGTGGGCGTCCTGTCATTCATGTTATATTGGCAGATTGAAGGCATTGGCGTATTCGTTCTCATCATCGTCGTTGGTAACCAAATAAAGGTGCCGAGGAATTCCTTGTATCATTGTTATCGATTGGTCGTTCTAAGGCGATCGAGATGTTCAATCATTCATTGTATCATTGTTATCGATTGGCCATTCTAAGGCAATCGAAGTGCTCAATCATTGATTGTATCATGATTATCGTTGGCCGTTCTAAGGCAATCGAGTTGTTCAATCATTCGTTGTATTATTATTATCGATTGGCCGTTCTAAGGCAATCGAGGTATTGAATCATACGCTGCATCATTGTTATCGGTTGGCCATTCTAAGGCAATCAAGGTATTAAATAGGGACCGCCGAGAATGGTGCCCATCCGTGAATCATTATTGTCGTGTTGGGCGATTCAAGGCAGCACACTATCATTCCTGTGATTTCGGTAATCTTTGGATCATTGCCGTTTGTGATTAATTGTGTTTTGGAGGCTACTCTCGGCTAGTGCTCATCATGGGTAAGTTTGGGGAGTTTGAAACCTTCGCAGTTGGCTTCCCAACACCTATAGTCAGTAGGTCAACAGTCACTGGGTGATTTCATTATGGGTAAATTTGGGGAGTTTGAAACCTTTTTGCGGTTGGCTTCCCAACACCTACAGTCAGTAGGTTAATGGTCACTGGGTGATTTCATTATGGGTAAGTTTGGGAAGTTTGAAACCTTCGCAGTTGTCTTCCCAACACCTACAGCTCAGTAGGTCAACAGCCATTGGATGGTTTTATTGTGATACGGCTTCGTGCCGTGTCTTCGGCGCTCATTGTGATATGGCTTCGTGCCGTGGCTTTGGCCCTCATTATGATACAGCTTCGTGCCGTGGCTTCGGCCCTCATAGATACAACTTCGGGCTGTTTTGGTTTCAGATAATTATGTTGATTGACAGCTTCGGCTGAGTTGCTTTCAGGCCTTTGTGATGTCTTGGTAATTTCATTGGAGCCTTCGGGCATTGTGATTCTTAATTAATTCAGTTCTAGTTTGGTTCATGTCGTGTAATTCACTGTGGTGCTCTATAATTATGATTCGCCGTTGGGCACTTATGTTCTAACCTGTTGAACAGGTATTAATAGTATGCCGTGGGCATAGTGTTTCACGAATGCTCGGTTCTTACCTTGGTTTGTGAGCATCTCGTGTTATTATTATCATTGTACCATTTCATCCTACCTTTGGATGCATATCATGTTATACATGTATTCGACCGAAAGTAGGTTGGCACGAACCGACTACGAACCCACCGACTCCACCGAATGCTAACCCATGACAATAAACTACGAACAACAATAACAATAATGAAAATGAATTCCATAGCACAACCTAAAGTCGCTGAATTCAAGGAACAAACGACGAAAGTTCAAGGGTTTCCCCCAAAATGGCCAAGAACACGAATCAACCGACCAAAACATGAAAACGAAATTCCAAAGCAAAATATGGATATACAATCCATATGATATGTTTAACAACATCATTAAACAATAATCGGTTTATCAAAATCGGATAGAAAATGAAATCAACAAAACTCCTAAAAAGTCAACTCTAGGGATTCAATAAAAATACCTTGATTCGGCGAATAATAATAAATTATATGATGTTATAATCACATATGATGCTCCAAAACACATTTAGATTGAGCAAAATTGTCCAAGATCGTGATCCCTAGTCGCCCTTGGCTCAAACCCGTGGAAAGAAGAAGAAAGGATACTGGACTGCTTAGCGTGCGCTAATCCTACCTTATTAGCGTGCGCTATCGAAGCATTAGAACAAACATTCTGCTAAAAATGCACAGTTAGCGTGCGCTAACCACCAAAAGTTAGCGTGCGCTAACGAAACCTCCAGACCGAGTCCAGTAGCCATTGGACTACCTCGAACTACCAGTTAGCGTGCGCTAACCACTGCACCGCAGCACGCGCTAACCACCTGCCCTTAGCATGCGCTAACGGCCTGAGTCCAACAACTGACCTCAGACCCTGCTGCTCGATAGCGTGCGCTAAGGAGGTCCCTTAGCGTGCGCTAATGCACCTAGAACTACAGCAATAGTGCTCTCAAAGCTGGTTACAACAACGGACTCCTCCGATCGAAATACCAAGTTCAAGATACGCACAGAAAGCTCCAGAATAAGATCATACTAAGAGCTTGAGCTACCATCAAGCCCACATGTGACCATAAAAAGAGTCGAGACAACAAATACGTATACGGATACCCACAACTATGGGAAATTACAAAAATGGCCCAAAACGCCCGAAAATCACGATACGTGATCGAATAACCAAACCGAAGTTCATAACACGTCTAACAAAGTTAAACGGTCTTACGGGAACTCAGAACAATAGTTTCAGACGAGATTCGTACGAATCGAACTCAAGTGCGAAAAAGTCGCTAAAAAGCATGGAACCCAAAAAAATGACACCGAAACGAACTCGGTCGTCGAAAAGTGCAGAATTAAACATTCTCAGAATGACGAAATGGTCAGTAGCAAGCCATCAAAACAGAGTCCTGCCGAAAAAAGAAAATTACCGGAAATCGAAATTGCGGATATTACATACTACCCTCCTTAAAAGAAGTTTTGTCCCGAAACTTAAAACAAGTAGGGAGAAGCAATATCCTGCCAGGAAATACTCAACGAGATACACGCAAACCGAAAACTCATGCCCAAGGGCGAAACGTTACAAGAAACGCAAGGGAACATACGACGTGAAATCACGCTCAACGACAAAAATCACAATGCCACAGGTAGAGACAATAAAACCACAAGTAACAAGCGTCAAGCATCACCAAACAGATAACACAATCCGGTAAACTATCCGAACGATCTCCAAAACAGGAGGCACTTATTACAAAAAAACACGCACAGTCAAGAAAATAGAAAATAAACACAAAACGATCCGCAAGGATAACCACAAACAATTCGGACTACGCCGAATTTCTCAAAAACCACACTAGGCATCTCTCTGTCCTTTCGGAGCAGTGGTGCAACCTCGATCCCCAAATCTCTCAGTTATCGTCTCGCAATGCACGACTTAGTGGCCCAAATGACCGCAATCGAAATGGCTGACCAACAGTGAACGACAATTCTTCACGGTACGAGATCAGGCAACAACAGCCAGACAACCACAATCGAACAGCAATGATCAAACAACAACGACCGAACAACAGTGATCGAACAACAACGATAAAAAACAATGATCGAGTAACAACGATCGAACAACAATGATCGAACAACAACGATCGAACAACAATGATTGAATGACAACAATCGAACAACAATGATCAAGCAACAATGATCGAACAATGACTCCGAAGTTCACACTTCAACTTAAGATATCAAAAAAGCTAGTAGAAACTAAAAGATGTTACTTTCGAACAAGGTCCACAAGAATCGAACCAAACTCGGAAAATTCACAATGATAAATAGATTGATGCGAAACAAGGTCACAACCTGTTCGAACGATGACAATCGAGATACCAAACAAGTTTAAAAAGTATCAACGAACATGGGCGAGTCGATAGAATTTAGAAGGGGAAAATGCATAAGTCGAAAACAATACGGTATTACATTCGACCTCTTATAAAAGAAAGGTTATCCCCGCAACTCACAACAACGGAAGCAAGGTGACAACACAACAAGCAACCGACAGAACATCTTTGAAAGGCCACTCAAAGCCGATCCTGATAACTGTGCTGAAGTTCGTACCCCAGAAGACTCGGTAACCAACTCGCAAAACTGGATTCTGTGTCCCTCGAGTCCACACTTGTAATCTGCTACTGGCGTGAAAAGACAATTTGCACGTACATGCCCCGGCGCATTACATATAGAGCACCTCGGCATACTGAAAATACAACTGCTAGGTACAATGGAATATAACATCACAAAACAACATACCGGAGATGTCAATTCAATACAACATATCCACGTAAGGAAACCCACATACACAGAATCACAACAACAGCGGCATACATTCGGCGATTTCAATGGCCCGAATGATAACCAGCATATAATCACCAAACATCATGAAGCAATCGCAGATGTACGCAGTCATACAAACCCAAGCTCTAACAGCTCGCACATGTGTGATAACACGCAGGTCACCACAAAGCGATAACACTCAATACCAACATCACACCTCTCAGAGAGGGCTAACACAGCAAATGTGTGGTGAACGACTCAACGCTCACACCACCCATTCAATCACAACTCGGAGGGCTAACACTCTGACGATAACGCTAACATCGTACACACTTTCCCGGACTGCAAACAGGAATGATAGGTTTTAAAAACGAAAATCACTTTTTGAAAATAATTTGGAAACACCAGTTGAATTATGAGTATCATATTTCGAAAAAGTAACACAACCTCGTTATCGAGACTCTGAAAAACCATCTTGCGTTGGATCAAAATGAGGACACTTTTCTTTAGTGAAAAACTTCCAGAAATATTCGACCCTTGGGTCTAAGCAAATGCGCTACCAAAATTACTGAAATATCAAAAAATATTTTGGTCCTCAAAGTAGAAGAATTTTGAAACAGATAGTTACGCTAGTAGTCGCCTCGAAAATACAATCCATTTAAAAGTACGTCTCGAAACTCATTTTTAAGATACTCAAGGTTTTCAAAAAAAAATCCGTTAGGCTAGAATGCCCAAAAACTCACACGTATCAACATTCAGTTACACACATCATAACACACGTATCAACTTGTTCAAAACTAAGACAGCACATGTCTTTTATCGGAAAACAAACAGTCAAATATCACAGTCAAAAGGACATAAATAACGACAACACTCCTCATATACATAAAACATGAGAGTCACATAAACGCATCACGAAACCAAGAATCTGTATAGAGACTCCGTCACTTAACACATAATCATACCAGTAACTCGTGTCACACGAGGCACAACACAAAGAAGGGAGACTTACATCCACAGGTCGCACGAAGGTGATGATCGCCCCACAATACTAATCACGACCAACCAACTCAGATGACGCGTCACGACACGACTTAGTCAGACAAAACCCGATGAGACAAAACTCAACAGACACCGCTAAACCCGACAGCCTAGGTTTCCACAACCTGGATCCGATACCATTTATGTAACACCCCCAATCCACTCAGGGATATTACACGCCGTAGAACCTTTCCTCAAGGATCTACCAGGCTGGTAACAACATCAAACATCTCAACAATGCCTTTAAGGCTAAAATGACTCAGTAGACCGATTTGGTCTTTCAATAGAAACATACAACTTAATCTCAATACATGCCCACGCAGGGGTCAAATACAAAATACTCCCGTACAACGGGGAAAATACTACAGCAGAAATAACGTACAACTGAACCAATACAACAACGTACGGGTCCTCATGTGATTAGTATTGATCATCTTTCATCATCCTTCATGCCGACCTTGTGCTATGCTCCCCAAAACCTGAATGCAATACAGACATCCACCCCCCCCCCCCCCCCCGATTACTCGAGGGTTAGCAAAATTCAACTATTATGCTAGTGCAAGTATAAAGTGCAAAATACGAGTCATACAATTCAAATTCCAAGAATAATAATAACCAGGAATCCTCCAAGATTCAAACGTAACAAAAAAAATACTTCCCGAGGCAAGAGTCTGACTAAGACTTTCCAAAGTCGAGAGATCACAAATCAAAGGAAACAATTTGTAAAATAGTTAAAAATGCCATCGAGAGTTTTAATAGAAAACAATTTAGGATTATCGAATCCTTCTCTTTTTAAAATCAACAGGGGTCACAACCCAAAGGTTTTTGTTTTCACAAATACCGCAGGTCTTATCATCTCACGGTTGGATCAATCACTTGTTGCATCCTGAGCACATGATCACAAGCCATGTGTCACCGTAGATTGTCTTAGGCTCTCACGGTTGGATCAATCACTTGTTGCATCCCGACCACATGATCACATGCCATGTGTCACCGTAGACCTTCGACCATATCCACACATTCACAAAAATAATATATCACAATAAGGATATCCAAACAATTCACCCAAAGGCAATAAACACAAAACACGACACCATTGTCAAATCACAACATACCAAAATGAGATAATATACGCATATATATTATCAAAGCACAACAACAACACCAAACATATTCATAGGGTTCACTTAACCATTCACGAGATGCAATATTCACAAAACACACGCGTTTTGAAAGTGAGCCTTTAACGAGGCTAAACCAAATCTTTTGAATGTTCATCTCAAACAATCAAACAAACATACCAAGAAAATCACCGATCATCATATCCAAAAAACGAGAGATGTATGGACAAGGTACTTGCCTCGAATAATCACACATGCGGAGAATCGACTGAAAGTAGGTTGGCACGAACCGACTACGAACTCGCCGACTCCACCGAACGCTTACCCATGACAATAAACTACGAACAACAATAACAATAATGAAAATGAATTCCATAGCACGACCTAAAGTTGCTGAATTCAAGGAACAAACGACGAAAGTTCAAGGGTTTCCTCAAAAATGGCCAAGAACACGAATTGACCGGCCAAAACATGAAAACGAAATTCCAAACCGAAATATGGATATACAATCCATAGGATATGTTTAACAACATCATTAAATAACAATCGGTTTATCAAAATCGGATAGAAAACGAAATCAAGAATGAAACTCCAAAAAAGTCAACTCTAGGGATTCAAGAAAAATACCTTGATTCGGTGAAGAACAATGGATTATATGATGTTATAATCACCTATGATGCTCCAAAACACATTTGGATTAAGCAAATTCGCGATTCCTAGTCGCCCTTGGCTCAACCCCGTGGAAATAAGAAGAAAGGAAATGAGAAATGAGAAAAAAAAGACTGTTGTCCAGTTTATATACTAGACAGCTTAGCGTGCGCTAATCCTACCTGATTAGCGTGCGCTATCCAAGCATCAGAACAAACGTTCTACCAAAAATGCACAGTTAGCGTGTGCTAACCACCAAAAGTTAGCGTGCGCTAACGAAACCTCCAGACCCAGTCCAGTAGCCACTGGACTGCCTCGAACTACCAGTTAGCGTGTGCTACCAAACATGCAGTGTGTGCTAACCACTGCACCGTAGCACGCGCTAACCACCTACCCTTAGCGTGAACTAACAGCCTGAATCCATCTACTGAACTCATACCCTGCTGCTCGATAGCGTGCGCTAAGGAGATCCCTTAGTGTGCGCTAATGCACCCAGAACTACAGCAGTAGTGCTCTCAAAGCTGGTTACAACAACGGACTCCTCCGATCGAAATACCAAGTTCAAGATACGCACGAAAAGCTCCATAATAAGATCATACTAAGAGTTTGAGCTACCATCAAGCCCACAGGCGACCATAAAAAGGGTCGAGACAACAAATACGTATATGGATACCCACAACTATGAGAAATTACAAAAATGGCCCAAAACGCCCGAAAATCACGATACGTGATCGAATAACCAAACTGAAGTTCATAACACGTCTAACAAAGTTAAGCGGTATTACGGGAACTCAGAACAATAGTTTCAGACGAGATTCGTAAGAATCAAACTCAAGTGCGAAAAAGTCGCTAAAAAGCACGGAACCCAACAAAACGACACCGAAACGAACTCGGTCGTCGAAAAGTGCAGAATTAAACATTCTCAGAATGACGAAACGGTCAGAAGCGAGCCGTCAAAACGGACTCCCGCCGAAAAAAAGAAAATTACTGGAAATCAAAATTGCGGATATTACATTCCTCGCCTTGAAATACAAGTATTTCGCCCAAACCACAGGGTCAGCTATACATGATAATAATTCTCATGGCATTACACAATTCATATACATAGAGGATCTCAAAGAAACAACCTACTACTGAACATACGCCTCGGACGTATGAACATCCCAAACTGTCAAACATATCCAATCATACACGGAATATGAATGACCAAAACAACATGGCTCAAGACGGACGTCACAGTACGCTCGATCCGGAAATGTGTCCATGCACATGTCCACCCCGTATACGGAATCCAAAATATATGTGGGATGATGTACCTAATTAGCTTCACGAACTACGTCTCGTGTGCACGGTCCAATGCCGAAACATCCACGCATGACCATCAAGTGCTCGGCTAAAAATCCTACACATAACCAATCGGCACGCCATGTAACATGACAACGAAACTCAACAAATTACACACTTATCCAACAATCGAAAAAACTCACCGAAGTGACAACAAGACTCAACGAGATCAAGGGTATCAAAGGCTATAAGCTTCGGAATACAATCCCACCACAAAACGGTAATACGATCAAGAACAACACCATATCATGACTCATAGATTGATAGAGCATTACTTATACATGAAACGTATAATATTCACAAGAATTCAACCATCATTATAATCAAGCAAGATGATTTGCCTCAATTCCGTAGACGAATAATCCTTCTTTGAACGAATAAACGGACGTTATCCTCGTTTAACAATACTCACTCGAACAAGCAACTTTGAATGAAACGTAATTCATTCAACAATACATTCGTACGATAATGATATTAATTTATAGAAAACAGCATCCGTAACTTTACTCGCATAGTTCAACTATCCTAACAAACATTCTATTGTTTTCATTTCGAATTATCATATACCAAGTTCATTAGTTTCGCCCATATTTACGTCTTCTACCACACAAGGATCGTTGAAAATGAATTCGCCCATTAGTTCTAACATTAACGCCAATCATTGTTGTTGTCTTCCCAAGAACACTATCAATGTAATAATATGATGATCAACACACTCTTAATTTATCAACACATCCGATTAGCTTTGAATATGTTAAAAGTTATAGCTGTGTTTATTATTGAACATCAAGAACATCTACATTTTAAACCTTAATCACTATATTATTCAATAAGTGTTTAAAAAGCTTAACCACAATCATGTTTTCTCTGATTAGTTCCATTCTAGGTGTAATATTTCATATCAATACCATCATTACTACGAACACATAGATCATAAGCGTATAACATACCTCAAGAAATGAAGAACAACTACCAAATCCACAAGAATGCAATCCAACTACAAGAACACTCCCCAACTTCTAATCAATAAGCTCCGAATCCAAGTGATGAAGCTCTAACACAAGTTTGAAGGGGAAAAATGTGATTTAACAGGGTACGGGATAAGTTTTCAGAGGGAGAGATCAAGTTAGGATCGTGCAAAAAATGAAAAGCAAGTCATGCTTTTATAATCTACATTTAGCATTACGTACGCTATCGCCACAGCTTAATGTACGTTAAGCACATTACGTACGTAACCCTACGGACGTTATGTACGCAACGAATCCTTAGAGGCTACTGCCTCAAATCACATATACTATTACGTACGTTGCCAAATTAACGTACGTAAGGCTCACGTACATTACATATGCTAACAATTAGCCACTACATACGTAATGACCATTGCCTAGGCTGTCATGATCGGATCACCAACCCCTGTCCACGTCTGGTCCCACCCGCCGAAAGGCAATATGCTGATTGATACATCACATTACGTACGTTAATATAGAAGTGTTACGTATATAATGTTACACACATAGCGTGAGTAAAGTTAACATTGTAGCGTACGCTAAGGGCAACACATAGTCAAAAAATGAAATTCTCCAAACAGCATCTAACATTCAACTATAGCGTGAATGACAAAGATAAACAATTCGATTTAGCATATCTCCACAATATACTCATTACAATAAATATGGATATGGTACGAAAATACTCAAATTATCCGAAAAATATAACTGTAAAGACGAGAGTTCAGGCAGATATTACATACTCCCCCCTTAAAAGGAGTTTTGTCCCCGAAACTAAGGGGTAAACAACTCGGGACCTCTCTCCCGCATGGTGTCCTCAGTTTCCCATGTAGCCTCCTCGATTTCGTGTCTCGACCACTAAATCTTCAATAAGGGAATCGTCTTGTTCCTTAACTGTTTGATCCTTCTCTCGAGTATCCGCACAGGACGTTCTTCATACGAATGGTCATTCGCTATCTCGACCTCTTCGAATCGAATAATGTGGCTCGGGTCAGCAACATACTTCCTCGACTGGGATACATGAAATATGTTGTGAATACAACTCAAAGCTGGTGGTAACGCTAGACGATAGGCTAGATAGCCTACAAGTTCCAAAATCTCAAATGAACCAATATACCTCGGGCTCAGCTTGCCTCTCTTCCCAAAACGAAAAACACCTCGAGTCAGGGACACTTTTACAGTACATGATCACCAACCTTGAACACGAATGGTCGTCGATGATTATCTGCATACGATTTCTGGCGGCCCTGAGCCATTAATATACGACTCTTAATTAGGCAACCTTCTCACGAGCTGCTAGCAACATATCAGGCTCCGTACCAAGGGATTCAGACGAGTCGTCCCAACACAAAGGGGACCTACAACGGCGGCCATACAATGCCTCATAAGGTGCCATCTTAATCGAAGCATGCCAAGTTATTATAGGTGAATTCCACTAACAGTAGTTGGGCTTCCCAGTCATACTTCCAATCGAGAGCACACGCCCTCAACATATCCTCCAGAGTCTGAATAGTCCTCTCAGACTGACCATCAGTCTGAGGATGAAATGCTATACTGAAGTTCAACTGCGTACCCATCGCACGATGAACTGCCTTCCATAAATGTGACACAAATCGTCCGTCACGATCTGATACAATACTCTTGGGGGTACTATGTAGCCTCACAATCTCTTTAATGAACAGCTGGGCCAACCTCTCGGGGCCCCACATATCCTTAATCTCAAATAAGTGGGCTGATTTGGTCAGACGATCCACAATCACCCAAATCGTATTCATACCTTGGTGGGTCGTCGTCAAGCTAGTAATAAAATCCATCGATATGTCCTCCCATTTCCACTCGGGAATCGGGAGTGATTTCAGCATGCCTGCTGGTCGCTGATGTTCAATCTTGACCTGCTGACAGGTCAAACATCTCGAAACGAATTATGCAACTTCCCGTTTCATATTACCCCACCAATAATATAGCTTCAAATCCTTATACATTTTGTTCGACCCCAGGTGAATGGAGTATATGCGGTAGCATGGGCCTCCTTCAGAATAGTGTTCCTCAACTCTTCATCCGCCGGTACACATACTCGATTCTTGAAGTGTATCAGTCCGTCCTCGTGAATCACAAATCCAGGGGCTTTCCCCTAATCTACTTCTCCCCAAATTCTAGATAAGAACGGGCCCGTCACCTGTTTCGTCCTGATTATATCGTCAAGAGACGATGAAATCTCAAGCGTGCAAAGTTGTCCCAGAACACGCTGTAACCAGATCTCAATCTCCAGCCTCATGAACTCTAACTGCAATTCTCTCTGAACAGTCAAGCGGGCGAGTCTCTGCTCTTATACTGTTTTACGACTCAAGGCGTCGGCAACCACATTTGCTTTGCCCGGGTGATAAAGGATATCGATATCATAGTATTTGATTAGATCGAGCCACCTTCTATGCCTCATGTTCAACTCCTTCTGTGTAAAAATATACTTCAGGCTCTTGTGATCAGTAAAAATCTGACAGGTAACTCCATACAAATAGTGACGCCAGATTTTCAAAGCAAACACCACAGCTGCTAGCTCCAAGTCGTGGGTCGGGTAGTTGACCTCGTAAGGTCGCAACTGCCTAGATGCATAGGCAATCACTTTCCTGTTCTGCATTAATACGCATCCAAGGCCCTATCTCGACGCGTCACTATACACCATGAATCCTTCTGTTCCTTTTGGTAGAACCAAAACTGGAGCTGAAATCAATCGACTCTTGAGTTCATCAACACTCTGCTGACATGCCTCCGACCACAAATACTTCTTATCCTTCCTCAACAGGTTAGTCATCAGTTGAGCAATATTAGAAAAACCTTTCACGAACCGTCGGTAGTAGCCTATTAGACCCAAAAAGCTGCGAACTTCCTTCACGTTCTTCGGAGGCAGTCGGTCTCGGATAGATTCTGTCTTCCGTAGGTCTACTGTCACCCCATTGGACGATATCACATGTCCAAGAAAAATAACCTCAGGCATCCAGAACTTACATTTGTAAAATTTTCCATAGAGCTGTTCCCGCCTCAACGCATCAAGAACCTGACGGAGGTGATACTCGTGCTCTTCATGGTCATGAGAGTAAATCAAAATGTCATCCATAAAAACGACTACAACATGATCCAGATAATTAACAAAAACTCAATTCATCAATTCCATGAATACCGCCGGTGCGTTAGTCTGTCCGAATGGCATCACTACGAACTCATAATGCCCATAACGAGTACGAAAAGCTGTCTTCGGAATGTCCGACTCCCGAATCCTCAACTGATGATATCCAGATCTTAAGTCGATCTTGGAAAGTACAGTGGCACCTTGGAGTTGATCTAGCAAGTCATCAATGCGACGCAACAGATATTTGTTCTTGATTATTACCCTGTTCAATTCACGGTAATCAATTCACAAACGCAGAGATCCGTCTTTCTTCCATACAAATAACACCGGCGCTCCCCAAGGGGACACACTAGGTCGAATATAGCCCTTTTCAGTCAACTCCTCAAGCTGGCTCTTCAACTCCTGCATCTCGGTTGGTGCCATAATACGGTGCTTTCGAAAGCGGGGACGTCCCTGGCTCCAATTCAATGGTGAACTCTACCTCCTGATGTGGGGGTAAGACTGGAAACTCATCCGGAAATACGTCTGGGTAGTCTCGAACTACCGGAATATTGGCCAATTCAATTGGTCGATCGGTTGTCTTTGTCATGTAGCACTAATAACCAACACACCCCTGATTAAGCAGTTTCACTGCTTTCATTGCGCTGATGACCCTCCCAGAATGACTGGGATTATCACCCTGAAAAATACACTCAACACCATCATCAGATGTGACAGTCACTATCCGCTTGTGGACGCTAAGTATGGCATCATGACGATCCATCCAATCGATACCCAAGATCACGTCATCTTTAGGTAAATCGACCATAATCAAGTCTGACAACCACTCACGGTTGTTCATATGAATTGGACAGTTCTGCTCTTCACTATTCCCAACAAATTCTTCTACCATCGCGTAGACCAATCACATAAGGTTCACAATCGGTAACATGATCTAATTGCAAATGACTCAAACAAGAAGCAGATAAAAAGGAGTGTGAAGCACCAGTATCAAAAAGGACGCAAACGGGCTGAGAGTGGATCTCAAGATTACCTACAATCATGCTGGCTTCGGGATTGTCGGCCTTCTTCATCTCGTAGACTTTGGGTTTTGCGAGTCCGGCACCAGGTGTACCAGCTTGATTTCCACGTCCCATCCCTTTGTTTGCCCCGGTAGTCTGATAAGAACCCGATGGAGGTACACGGTCCTGAACAGAAGACTGTACTGGAGAAAGATATGCTACTAGAGCACGCCCGGGTCGACCCCCGCAATAACGAGCATGATGCCCATTCTTCCCATAAGTATGGCACGCGATGGCCGGCTTCAAGCATTTGGAGCTGATGTGTCCCTGGTCCCACAGTTATAGCACACAAGAGATGAGCTGATCGCTCGAGAGTGTGATCCGGTCATCTTCGACACCATAGGTGGCTGCTCAGAAGGATTCGATCTGAGACAGGGCTTCTGAACATCCCCGATTCTTGTCTGCTGGGTGCAGTTCTGGATCTCTTGTTGGAGGGTAATTTGCTTCTTGGAAATATACTTTGCAGTAAGTTCGTATTCCAGAGCTTTCTCGATAAACTCCGGTAGGGTCGTACAGTGATGGTTAAGCAACTACATCCTCATCCGGGGTTTAAGCCTCTTAAGGAAATATTTTATCTTATCATCTTCCGTACGGACAACTGACGTAGCAAATGGAAGAAGTGCTTGGAATTTCTCAGCATTAGCTAACACATCCTCGTCCTCAGATGAATCAAGGTTCAACAACTCTGACAATTTGGCCTGACGGAGTGGTGCGGGATAGTAACGATCAAACATGAGATTCTTGAATTCTTCCCAAGTACTCACGCAGTCAGTAGGTCTCACAGAAAGCCACCAAGAATGGGCGCTCTTACTAAGGTAGTAAGCCACCACAGCAACTCAATTCTCTTTTGGGCATTCCACCATCTCGAACAATTCCTCAAAATGCTCTATCCAGTGTACAATATCAGCAGGCTTAGAAGAGACTTCAAAGTTCGGAGGTCGCTGTCGCGATATGTTGCTAATGATCCAGCTCACGATTCCGCCGTACACCGGAGGCAGAGGCTGCTGTCCTTGCTATTGGCCAGTAGTAGCAGTCCTATGCATAGCTTCCATCATCTAACCCATTTGGGTCATCTGGCCCATCATGCCCTGCATAATCACATAAGGGTCGACATGGGCACCCTCATGCCATTCGGCGTGGTGGTACTGGCTCCTATTAGGTGAATCACTCCCCGCCGAGCTTTGTCCCACACTCGAACGAGTGTTAGGGCATGGTCTCGGGATTCGGCCCCTTCCACGGCCTCGACCCCCTCTACCACAGCCCCTCAAATTACGTTCTACACTGAAAGAATCAAACAATAATCATAAGCACAGTTCAATATACGTCATTATGGCCGGATTATAAATTTATGCCAAGTTAATAGCAAAATGGAACTACATATTTCAAGAAAACAGTTCATAATGAATTATCGGCACCACGAGTGCCACTCAAAAAGTCGAAACAATTTCGATCAAATACTTAATTTAGAGTTTTCCTCAGGAAATAAAACAGATGAATCTTACCACAGATTCTCGAAATACCAAGATCAACAAAGATCGATTCATCATCAATATTATGCCAGTAATTAAATCATGGCTCATGAGAAACATACCGTATTCGGCGGGTCGGGTGCTTGCACAGGTCACACGTGACACTAAGGTTTCTTGATGCTAGTTCAATCCATAATGACTCAAAAAGAAAAAGACTCTCCGATACCATCTTCTGTAACACCCATAAAATTGCCGCTATTACAGTGCCGTGGACCCCCACCGGGACCCACCAGGCGACATCAAAACATAAATTTAACCATCCCATAATTGTGATACCGAACCACAATATAAGTCACAGCCCCGAGTAGGAGCTTATACCATATATATATATATATATATGTTTGTATATATATATCTGTATCAACTTATACAACAGTACACAGGATCCACATCCGGTATAAACCATATGGAGATGGAGTATACCTAACTCAATAATAATACATTCGTCCAAATTTATATAAATCGAAAAAGACATAAAATTTCACAGGTTATACATCACCGACAAAAAGACTCGGGGCCCTCGAACTAGCATCATTCAATACCCTTCGCCACCATCGTGCTCTTCCTGTTCCTTGCCCTTTCCTCGTCCTAAAATACAAGTATTTCACCCAAACCACAGGGTCAATTATACATGATAATAATTCTCATGGCATTACACAATTCATATATATACAGGATCTCAGAGAAACAAACGACTACTGAACATACCCCTCGGGCGTATGAACAGTCACTCCCAAACTGTCGAACATATCCAATCATACATGGAATATGAACGACCAAAACAACATGGCACAAGACGGACACCACAGTACGCCCGATCCGAAAATGTGTCCGTGCACATGTCCACCCAGTATACAGAATCCAGAATATACGTGGGACGATGTACCTAATTAGCCTCACGAACGACGTCTCGTGTGCATGGTCCAATGCGGAAACATCCACGCATGACCATCAAGTGCCCAGCTAAAAATCCTACACATAACCAATCGGCATGCAGATATGACTCTATAGATGTCACAATACAACATGACAACGAAACTCAACAAATTACACAGTTATCCAAGAATCGAAAGAACTCATCGAAGTGACAACAAGACTCAACGAGATCAACGGTATCAAAGGCGATAAATCCCACCACAAAACGGTAATACGATCAAGAACAACACCATATCATGAATCATAGATTCATAGAGCATTACTTATACACGAAACGTATAATATTCAGAAGAATTCAACCATCATTATAACCAAGCAAGATAACTTGACTCAATTCCGTAGACGAATAATCCTTCTTTGAACGAACAAACAGACGGTATCCTCGTCTAACAATACTCACTCGAACAAGCAACCTTGAACGAAACGTAATTCATTCAACAACACATTCGTATAATAATGATATTAATTCATAGAAAACAACATCCGTAACTTTACCCGCATAGTTCAGCTATCTTAACGAACATTCTATCGTTTCAGTTTCGAATTATCATATACCAAGTTCATTAGTTTCGCCCATATTTACGTCTTCTACCACACAAGGATCGTTGAAAATGAATTTGCCCATCAACGCCACATCATTGTTGTTGTCTTCCCAAGAACACTATCGATGTAATAATATGATGATCAATACACTCTTAATTTATCAAGACATCCGATTAACTTTGAATATGTTAAAACTTATAGTTGTGTTTATCAATATCCTTTATCATCTCCCAACGACTATGTTAAGCCAAACTAGAAATGAAATTATAACTTTAGATTTTCTGAACAATAAGAACATCATCCTAATTTTCATCAATCATCAAGTTCTTTCCAAGGTAGATCAATACCTAACATGGTGCTCTAAAACATCCTAGGACATCAATTCATCGAGTCTAATGTAACTATAATGAAACTTACGATTATCCCCACCCTAATGATGCCAATAAATCTAGCCAGATGCGTAGGACTTCTGATAAATATGATTATTATCATTTAACATCAAGAACATCTACATTTTAAACCTTAATCACTATATTCTTCAATAAGTATTTAAAAAGCTTAACCACAATCATGTTTTCTCTGATTAATTCCATTCTAGATGTAATATTTCATATCAATACCATCATTACTATGCACATAGAGCATAAGCATATAACATACCTAAAGAAATGAAGAACAACTACCAAAGACACAAGAATGCAATCCAACTACAAGAACACTCCCCAACTGTAATATCCGCAATTTCGATTTCCGGTAATTTTATTTTTTTCGGCGAGAGTCCATTTTAACAAGATGCTTGTGACCGTTTCGTCATTTCGAGAATGATTAATTCTATGCTTTTTGACATCCGAGTTCGTTTTGGTGTCGTTTTGTTGAGTTCCGTGCTTCTTAGCGGCTTTTCTGCACTTGAGTTCGATTGTTGAGAATCTCATTCGAAACTGCTGTTTCGAGTTTCCCATAAGTCCATTTAACTTGTTTTAGACGTGTTGTGAACTTTGGTTTGGTTATTCGATCACATATCGTGATTTTCGGGCATTTTGGCTGTAATTTACCCAAAGTTGTGGGTATCTGCATTCGTAATTGTTGTCTTGAACCTTTTCATGGTCATGTGTGGGCTTGATGGTAGCTCAAGCTCTTAGTATGATCTTATTCTAGAGCTTTCCGTTCGTATCTTGAACTTGGTGTTCCAATCGAAGGAATCCGTTGTTGTAACTAACTTTGAGAGCACTGTTGCTGTTCCTTCTGAGTCGTTAGCGCACGCTACACTTATTGGTTAGCGCGCGCTATGGTGCAGTTGTTAGTGCACGCTACAGGTGTGGTAGCGCACGTTAACTGGTGGTGCAGAAACAGTCCAAAGGCTACTGGACTGGGTCTAGAGGTTGATCAGCGCACGCTATTTAGTATCATAGCGCGCGCTAGAGTGCATTAGTAGCGCACGCTAGGGTGAGGATAGCGCGCGCTACCTGGTAGTTCAGGGCAGTCCAGGGGCTATTGGACTGGGTCTGAAGGTCCCATTAGCACATGCTAACACTTGTGGTTAGCGCTCGCTAATAGTGTGCCTCGATAGCGCTCTCTAATCATAAAGATTAGCGCACGCTAAGCTGTATAGTGTATATAAACTGGACAGGAGTCGTGAAATATTATTTCCACTTCATTTCTCCTCCTCTCCGCGAGGTTGAGCCAAGGGCGACTAGGGATCGCGATCTTGGACGATTTTGCTCAATCCAAAGGTGTTTTGGATCATCGTAGGTGATTATAACATCATCTAATCCATTGTTCTTCGCCGAATCAAGGTATTTTTCTTGAATCCCTAGAGTTGACTTTTTGGGAGTTTTGTTCTTGATTTTCTATCCGATTTTGATGAACCGATTGTTTAATGATTTTGTTAAACATATCCTATGGATTGTATATCCATATTCCAGTTTGGAATTTTGTTTTCATGTTTTGGTCGGTCAATTCATGTTCTTGGCCATTTTGGGGGAAACCATTGAACTTTTGACGTTCGTTCCTTCCATTCAGCGGATTTGGGTCGTTCTATGGAACTAATTTTCATTGTTGTTATTGTCCTTCATAGTTTATTATCGTGGGTTGTCGTTTGGCGGAGTCAGCGGGTTCGTAGACGGTGCGGGTCTCCTCACTTCGGTCGATCCTCCGCGTTTGTGATTGTTTGAGGCAAGTACCTTGTCCATACATTTCTTGTTTTGTGAATATGATAATCGGTGATCGTCTAAATTTGTTTGTTTGGTTGTTTAAAATGAACTTTTAAAAGATTCGATTAGTCTCGTTAAAGGCTCTCTTTCAAAATCGTATGTATTTTTGTGATTGGTGTGTTTCGTAAACGATTATGTGAATCCTATGGATATGGTTGGTGTTGATGTTGCGCTTGATAATACGTGTGTACGTATATTGCCTCATTTCGGTGCATTATGGTTTGACGTTGTGTTTTGCTAATTGTTTGATGCCTCTGGGTGAATTGTTTGGATATCTTTGTTGTAATGTGCTTTGCTCACCTCGGGAGGGTCCGTCGAGGCCTCGAGGGAATCTATGAATTCACTCTGGATTCACGAGTTTGAGTATATGATTTGTGAATGTGCTTTGCTCACCTCGGGAGGGTCCGTCGAGGCCTAGAGGGAATCTATGACTTCACTCTGGATTCATAAGTTTGAGTATATGATTTGTGAATGTGATTTGCTCACCTCAGGAGGGTCCGTCGAGGCCTCGAGGGAATCTATGACTTCACTCTGGATTCACGAGTTTGAGTATATGATTTGTGAATGTGTTTTGCTCACCTCGGGAGGGTCCGTCGAGGCCTCGAGGGAATCTATGACTTCACTCTGGATTCACGAGTTGGTGTTGTATTTATGTGACCAATATTTGCGTATCTTAGGTGATTATGTTGTACTGATTTTATGTCCGTCGATGACACGGGACGTGGGTTTTGACCTTGTGAATTGTTGTTGGGTTTATTTGTGAAAACAAAACCTTTGGGCTGTCACCCATGTTGATTTTGGAAAGAGAAGGATTCGAAAATCCTGAATTGTTTTCTATCAAAACTCTCGATGGTATTTTAAACCATTTAATAAATTTTTCTGTTGATTTGTGATCTTTCGATTTTGGAAAGCTTTACCTAAACTCTTGCCTCGGGAAGTATTTTTGTTATGTTTGAATCTTTGAGGATTCCTGATTCTTATTATTCTTGGAATATGATTTGCATGACCCGTATTTGCACTTTGTACTTGCACTAGCAAAATAGTGGAATTTTGCTAACCCCTGAGTAATCGGGGGTGGATGTCTGTGTTTGCATTCAGGTTTTGGGAGCATAAAACAGGATCAACATGAAGGATGATGAAAGATGATCGATACTAATCATATGAGGACCCGTACATTGTTGTATTGGTTTGGTTGTATTTTATTCCGCTGCAGTATTCTTTCCCCGTTATACGGGAGTGTGTTGTATTCAGCCCCTGCGTGGGCATATGTTGAGATTGAGTTGCATGTATTTATTGAAAGACCAAATTGGTCTACTGAGTCATTTACCCTTAAAGGCGATGTTTAGATGTTTGATTTTAGTTACCAGACTGGTAGATCCTTGAGGAAAGGGTCTACGGCGCGTAATATCCCTAAGTGGATTGAGAGTGTTACATAAATGGTATCGGAGCACTTAGGTTGTGGAAACCTAGGCTGTTGGGTCAGTGGTGTCTGTTGAGTTTTGTCTCGTCAGATTTTGTTTGACTAAGTGGTGTCGCGACGCGTCATCTAAGTTTGTTGGTCATGATTAGTATCATGGTGCGATCATCATCTTCGTGCGACCTGCAGATGTAAGTCTCCCTTCTTTGTGTTGTGCCTCGTATGACACGAGTTACTGGTATGATTATGTAGTAAGCGATGGAATCCTTATGTAGATTTTTGGTTCCGTGATATGTGTTTATTTGGCGCTCATATTTTGTTTATATGAGGAGTGTTGTCGCTGTTTATGTCTTTTCGATTGTTGTTTTGCCCGCTGCTAATGATTTTCAAAATAATGTGTTCGTTTTGCAAGTATTTTTGGAAACCTTTGTGCTTAATATGGTATGGTGATGTATTTGTTTGTGCTTTGCTCACCTCGGGAAGGTCCAACGAGGCCTCAAGGGAATCTATGACTTCACTCTAGATTCACGAGCTTGATTCGCTAGCCAGCTCGGGAGGGTCCTTGGCGGCCTCGAGTGGGACCAGTGGCTTCACCCCGGTCCTAGGCAAATTGATTATTGACTGTTCGTTTTCCGGAAAAGACTTGCCTTGTTTTGATTTCGAAACAACTTGACACGTGTGCTATGAGATGTGTAAACGAAGGTTGTTACATGTGAGTTTTTGGGCATTCTAGCCTAATAGATTTTTGAAAACCTTGAGTATCGTACAGAATAAATTTCGAGACGTACTTTTAAATGGATTATATTCAACTATATTTTTCAAAATTCTTCTACTTTGAGGACCAAAATATTTTTAGATATTTCAGTAAGTTAGGAACGCCTTTGCTTAGACCTGAAGGTCAAATATTTCTGAAATTTTTAAATTAAAAGAAAGTGTCCTCTTTTTTATCAAATGCGAGATGGTTTTTCAAAGTCTCGATAACGATGTTTCATGTTTGTATTACTTTTTTTTTGAAATATGATACTCAAAATTCAACTGGTGTTTCCAAATTGTTTTCAAAAAGGTGGTTTTTGTTTTTAAAACCTATCGTTCCTGTTTGTGGTCTGGGAATGTATGTATGATGTTCATACTTTCGTTAGGGTGTTAACCCTTGAATGGGTGGTGTGAGCGTTGAATCATTCGCCACGCCTTTGTTGTGATAGCCTTCTGTGAGAGGTGTGATGTTGATCTTTAATGTTGTCGATTCATGGTGATTTCCATGCTATCGCACCTGTGTGAGCCATTAGAGCTTGGGTTTGTATGATTGTGTACACCTGTGATTGTTTCATGATGTTTTGTGATTGTGTATTGGTTATCGTTCGGGCCGTTGAAATCGCCGAATGTATGCCGTTGTTGCTGTGATTTGGTGTACGTGGGTTGCCTTACGTGGATATGTTGTGCTGAGTAGACATCTCTGGTATGTTGTTTTGCGATGTTATATTCCGTTGTACCAAGCAGTTGTATTTTCGGTATGCCGAGGTGCTCCATCTGTAATGTGCCGGGGCATGTGCGTGCAAATTGTCTTTCCCCGTTAGTAGTAGATTACAAGTGTGGACTCGAAGGACACAGAATCCAGTTCTGCGAGTTGGTTACCTAGTCTTTCGGGGTACGAACTTCAGCACAGTTATCAGGATCGGCTTTGAGAGGCCTTTGAAAGATGTTTCTATCGGTTGCTTTTTGTGTTGTTACCTTGCTTCCGTTGTTGTGAGTTGCGGGGATGACCTTTCTTTTATAAGAGGTCGAATGTAATACCATATTGTTTTTTACTTCTGCATTTTCTCTTCTCAATTCTATCGACTCGCTCGTGTTCGATGATACTTTTGACCTTGTTCGGTATCTCGGTTGTTATCGCTCGGATGGGTTGTGACCTTGTTTCGGATCAATCTGGTTATTGTTGTGACTTTTCCGAGTTCGGTTCGATTCTTGTGAACCTTGTTCGAAATTAACGTCTTTCAAATCTACAAGTTCTTTTAATGTCTCGAGTTGAAGTGTGAACTTCTGAGTCGTTGTTCGACTGTTGTTATTCGATCATTGTTGTCCGATCGTTGTTATTCGATCATTTTTGTTCGATCATTATTGTTCAATCGTGGTTGTCCTATTGTTGCTGCCTAATCTCATACCGCGAAGAATTGTCATTCACCGTTAGTCAGTTGTTTCGAGTGTGGCCAGGTGGGTCACTGAGCCATGCATTACGAGACGGTAGCTGAGAGATTTGGGGATCGAGGTTGCGTCTCCGCTCCAAAAGGACACGGAGATACCTAGTGTGGTTTTGAGCATTTCGGCGAAGTCCGAATTGTTTGTGATTATCCCTGTGGATCGTTTTGTATTTATTTTTTGTTTTCTCGACTGTGCGTGTTTCCTTGTAATAGGTGCTTTCTGTTTTTTGATTGTTCGGATAATTGACTTGATTGTATTATCTGTTTGATGACGCTTGTCACTTGTTGGTTTTATTATGTCTCTACCTGTGGCGTTGTGTTGGTCGTCGTGGAGCGTGTTTTCATGATGTATGTTTCTTTGCGTTGCTTGTAACGTTTCGCCGTTGGGCGCGAGTTTTCAGTTCTTGTGTATATTGTTGAGTGTTTCCTGGCGGGATATTGCTTCACCCTACTTGTTTTAAGTTTCGGGACGAAACTTCTTTTAAGGAGGATAGTATGTAATATCCGCAATTTCGATTTCCGGTAATTTTCATTTTTTCGGCGAGAGTCCATTTTGACGACTCTCTTGTGACCGTTTCGTCATTTCGAGAATGATTAATTCTACACTTTTTGACATCCGAGTTTGTTTCGGTGTCGTTTTGTTGATTTCCGTGCTTCTTAAGGGCTTTTCCGCACTTGAGTTTGATTCTTGAGAATCTCATTTGAAACTGCTGTTTCGAGTTTCCCGTAAGTCTGTTTAACTTTTTTTAGACGTGTTGTGAACTTCGGTTTGGTTATTCGAACACATATCATGATTTTCGGGCGTTTTGGGCCATTTTGTAATTTACCCAAAGTTGTGGGTATCCGCATTCGTAATTATTGTATTGACCCTTTTCATGGTCGCGTGTGGGCTTGATGGTAGCTCAAACTCTTAGTATGATCTTATTCTGGAGCTTTCCGTGCGTATCTTAAACTTGGTGTTCCAATCGGAGGAATCCGTTGTTGTAACCAGCTTTGAGAGCACTGTTGCTGTTCCTTCTGAGTCGTTAGTGCACCCTACACTTATTGGTTAGTTCGCACTATGGTGCGGTTGTTAGCGCACGCTACAGGTGTGGTAGCGCACGCTAACTGGTGGTGGAGAAACATTCCATAGGCTACTAGAATGGGTTCAGACGTTGATGAGCGCACGCTAATTAGTATCATAGCACGCGCTAGAGTGCATTAGTAGCGCACGCTAGGGAAGTCCAGGGGCTACTGGACTGGGTCTGACGGTCCCGTTAGCGCACGCTAACAGTGTGCCTCGATAGAACACGCTAATTGTAAAGATTAGCGCACGCTAAGCTGTCCAGTGTAAATAAACCGGACAGCAGTCGTGAAGTATCATTTCCACTTCATTTCTCCTCCTCTCCGTGTGGTTGAGCCAAGGGAGACTATGGATCGCGATCTTGGCCGATTTTTCTCAATCCAAAGGTGTTTTGGAGCATCCTAGGTGATTATAAAATCATCTAATCCATTGTTCTTCGCCGAGTCAAGGTATTTTTCTTGAATCCCTAGAGTTGACTTTTTGGGAGTTTTGTTCTTGATTTCATTTTCTATCCGATTTTGATGAACCGATTTTTGTTTAATGATGTTGTTAAACATATTCTATGGATTGTATATCCATATTTCGGTTTGGAATTTTGTTTTCATGTTTTGGTCGGTCGATTCGTGTTCTTGGACATTTTGGGGGAAAACCTTGAACTTTTGTCGTTCGTTCCTTCAATTCAGCGGCTTTGGGTCGTGCTGCGGAATTAATTTGTATTATTGTTATTGTCCTTCGTAGTTTATTGTCACGGGTTGTCTTTTGGCGGAGTCGGCGGGTTCGTAGACGCTATGGGTCTCCTCACTTAGGCCGATCCTCCACGTTTGTGATTGTTTGAGGCAAGTACCTTGTCCATACATTTCTTATTTGTTGAATATGATGATCGGTTAGCCTCGTTAAAGCCTCGTAAAAGATTCGGTTAGCCTCGTTAAAGGCTCTCTTTCAAAACCGTGTGTATTTTTTGATTGGTATGTTTCGTAAACGATTATGTGAATCCTATGGATATGGTTGGTGTTGATGTTGCGCTTGATAATGCGTGTGTATGTATATTGCCTCATTTTGCTGTGTTGTGGTTTGACGTTGTGTTTTGCTAATTGTTTGATGCCTCTTGGTGAATTGTTTGGATATCTTTGTTGTAATGTGTTTTGCTCACCTCGGGAGGGTCCGTGGAGGCCTCGAGGGAATCTATGACTTCACTCTGGATTCACGAGTTTGAGTATTTGATTTGTGAATGTGCTTTGCTCACCTCGGGAGGGTCCGTCGAGGCCTCAAGGGAATCTATGGCTTCACTCTGGATTCACGAGTTTGAGTATATGATTTGTGAATGTGCTTTGCTCACATCGGGAGGGTCCGTCGAGGCCTCGAGGGAATCTATGACTTCACTCTCGATTCACGAGTTTGATTATATGATTTATGAATGTGTTTACTCACCTCGGGAGGGTCCGTCGAGGCCTCGAGGGAATCTATGACTTCACTCTGGATTCACGAGTTGGTGTTGTATTTGTGTGACCAAGATTTACGTATCTTGGGTGATTATGTTGTGTTGATTTTATGTCCGTCGAGGACACGTGACGTGGGTTTTGACCCTGTGAATTGTTGTTGGTTTTTTTTGTGAAAACAAAACCTTTGGGCTGTGACCCTGTTGATTTTGGAAAGAGAAGGATTCAAAAATCCTGAATTATTTTCTATCAAAACACTCGATGGCATTTTAAACCATTTTACAAATTGTTTCCCTTGATTTGTGATCTTTCGATTTTGGAAAGCTTTACCTAAACTCTTGCCTTGGGAAGTATTTTCGTTATGTTTGAATCTTTGAGGATTCCTGATTCTTATTATTCTTGGAATATGATTTGTATGACCCGTATTTGCACTTTGTACTTGCACTAGCAAAATAGTGGAATTTTGCTAACCCCCGAGTAATTGGGGGGTGGATGTTTGTGTTTGCATTCAGGTTTTGGGAGCATAAAATAGGATCGGTACGAAGGATGATGAAAGATGATCGATACTAATCACATGAGGTCACGTACATTGTTTTATTGGTTTGTTTGTATTTTATTCCGCTAAAGTATTCTTTCCCCGTTATACGGCATTGTGTTGTATTCGGCCCCTGTGTGGGCATATGTTGAGATTGAGTTGCATGTATTTATTGAAAGACCAAATCAGTCTACTGAGTTATTTTAGCCTTAAAGGTGATGTTTAGATGTTTGATTTTAGTTACCAGCCTGGTAGATCCTTGAGGAAAGAGTCTACGGCGTGTAATATCCCTGAGTGGATTGGGGGTGTTACACCAAATTCCAATCAAGAAGCTCCGAATCCAAGTGATGTAACTCTAACACAAGTTTAGAGGGGCAAAATGTGATTTAACAGGGTAGGGGATAGGTTTTCAGAGGGAGATATCGAGTTAGGATCGTGCAAAAAATGAAAGACAAGTCACGCCTTTATAATCTGCATTTAGCATTACGTACGCTATCGCTACAGCTTAATGTACGTTAAGCACATTACGTACGTAACCCTACAGATGTTATGTACGCAACGAATCCCCAGAGGCTACTGCCTCAAATCACATATACTATTACCTACATCGCCAAATTAATATACATAAGGCTCACGTACATTATGTACGCTAACACTTAGCCATTACGTACGTAATGACCGCTGACTAGGCTTTCACGATCGGATCACCAACCCCTGTCTACGTCTGGCCCCACCCGCCGAAAGGCGAGATGCTAATTGATACACCACATTACGTACATTAACATAGAAGTGTTACGTACGTAATGTTACACACATAACGTGCGTAAAGTTAACATTGTAGCGTACGCTAAGGGCAACACATAGTCAAAAAATGAAATTCTCCAAACAGCATCTAACATTCAACTATAGCGTGAACGACAAAGATAAATAATTCGATTTAGCATATCTCAACAATATACTCATTACAATAAATACGGATATGGTACGGCAATACTCGAATTATCCGAAAAATACCACAGTAAAGACGAGAGTTCAGGCGGATATTACATCTATTACAATTTTATCATTGTAAATCTTTGAGTCGACGCATACCGATCTTGTGTACCAACTTTCTGAATATTGTTGTTCTTCATCTTTGAGATGTTTATGCCTCGTTAAAAAACTCTCCGGAAAAATCCTGTGGGAAAAATTCGATAGAGGAAAAGAGTGCACGATATATACTTATAAATATGTGTTGCATTAGTCGTCTCGTAAAAAAGCCTTCACTAAAAAAATTCATCGTTAAAAAACTTAGTAAGGAAAAGAGTACAACCATTCTTACTCCCCCTGAAGATAACCATCTTCAGATCATTTAATACTGTAAATCTATATTCCATGTACAGATTATGAGGAGAAATATGTAAATTTAACACTAGCACAATTTTGGGTCATAGTTCTTTGGGAACTCGTTTGCGAAACACAATTTATACTATTCTCATAGAGAACAATCTATGGTATATCACATATCACAATACGAGTTTTGTATCTTATATAATGGGTGAGACAATCAATATTCCAGTGACCACCAAAGTCATTCTCAATTTATTTTGAATAGACTAATTATTATCCTTTAAGATAACATATGATATGATCAATATCATTTCAATATCTTCAACCATGAGAAAATTAATTCTTGCTAGCAAGTTAACTTTGAATGTAAGCATAATGCTCTTAAACACTCAAATAAGGAAATCTAGGTCCTTAAATTTAATCATTATCTTTTTGTGTTTAGTCTATATACATATTATGTGAAGAGACAATTATTGGGTCTAACTGGATTTATCCAAAACAAATCCATCTACAACCAATTCTCAAGTAGGTTGACTGGTGTAAAAATAATATGCTCCATCTGTAATATCCGCAATTTTCGATTTTCGGTAAATTTCTTTTTTCGGCCGAAGTCCGTTTTGACGACTCGTTCATGACCGTTCCGTCATTTCGAGAATGATTAATTCTACACTTTTTGTCATCCGAGTTCGTTTCGGTGTTGTTTTGTTGAGCTCCGTGCTTTTTAGCGACTTTTCCGCACTTGAGTTCGATTCTTGCGAATCTCGTCCGAAACTGCTGTTTCGAGTTTCCCGCAAGTCCGTTTAACTTTGTTGGACGTGTTGTGATCTTCGGTTTGGTTATTCGATCACGTATCGTGATTTCCGGGCGTTCTGGGCCATTTTGTAATTTGCCCAAAGTTACGGGTATCCGTATCTGTAATTGTTGTCTCTGTAATATCCGGTACTTTTCTTTCCCTTGTATTTTCATTTTTGGTATATTTCTCGGTCATAGTGACCCTCGTGTACCTTTCAGTGTGTACTTCCCACAACTGTTAAGCGGTATTCTCGTTATTGTGGTGCGAACCGCCATTTCGGGTTGCCGTGGATCCATTTCGTGTTATTGGTTCCCAAATATTGATTCCTATCGTTTTATTCTCTTTAGGATCATTTTTATCATTTTGAAACCCAATAGGGGTGTGGGCGCGGCACAAGATGTGCGTGCCGCGGCACACAAATTCCTTCGATTGTTGGTCGAACAAAGCATCTTGTGTGCGCGGCACACCCATCCGTGCCGCGGCACGGTGCCGAGCAGTGCGCGGCACACTGTCCGTGCCGCGGCACACTCGAGTGTCCTCTGCGACCTAAACCCGATCTGGTGCCGCGGCACACGCAGCCGTGCATCTTGCTGCTTGAAACACAGGAGTAAATTTTCGGCCTGTGCCGCGGCACACGGCGGTCAGCTGTGCAAATTCGTCTTTATTAGACGAAATCGGCGATTTCTTCTCCATTCTCAACTGCGAGAGAGAGAGAGCTAAGGGGAGAACTCTCAAGCTTTCTTCATCCGGTCGATTTTCACCATTTTTCTTCGATTGTAAGGCTCGGGCAATCAATCTAACGCGTGTTCTACGGATCTTAGTACTTGAATCTCCAAAGGTATTATTTCTTGAAACCCTCCCTTTTGGATAATTGGGGATTTTGGGTATTTTGTTCGATTCCGCCCGGTTAATCGATTTAACTTAAAATTGTGATGGATTGATGATTATTAGGATGTATTGTATCATTTCCCTTGTTAACCCATGGTCGGATCGTATCGATTCGTTATTTTGGTCGAGTTCTTGACCGACGCCTTGAAGGTGTCCGGTAAAATGTCATAGAGGGGTTTTCGGGCGTTCTACGATTATTCTTCCTCGTATGATCGATGATTTATTGAATTTATGTTGTTAGGGTCGAATTCTTGTGAAGAACTCGAGTCGGAACCCTTCCGTTCGTTGTCTCCTTCGGGGTCCGAGCTTCCCGGTCGAACGGTGTTCTTCGGAACGTTTGGTAGCGGTTATTAAGGCAAGTATCTTATTATACGACTTGTATCTTGTGACTAGTAATTACATATGATATGTATGATGATTTTGCTTGCCCCCGTAAATATGTTCCGTTTGAGTTGGTTGTGTTTTCCGAAATTTGAAGGCTTTGTGATAATAGTGATATATTGGTATCCGTGTTAGGTGTCGTGCCATTTGTGCAGGATTGCGATGTACATATGAGATGGTTGTACACGTGGTTGTTCAATGTACTGTGTACCGAATGTGTGTTATGTTGGTTAAGAGTCGTTGTGATGATCATGATATATGTGTTGTTTTGGTTTACATACTTGATTGAACATTTCAGTGTAATGTGGAATGGCTTGACATTTAATGATTATGAATTGTGTCGTGTCGATGTGTGTGTGTTCCAGGTAGGGTCTGACGAGGCCTCTGGAGTTCGGTACATGATGTGTACGAACAAAGTGTGTGATCCAAGTAGGGTCTGATGAGGCCTCTGGAGTCCGGTACATGACGTGTACGGACAAGGTGTGTGATCCAGGTAGGGTCTGACGAGGCCTCTGGAGTTCGGTACATGATGTGTACGAACGATGTTGTGGCCGGGTAGGGTCCGTTGAGGCCGCCGGAGTTCGGTACATGATGTGTACGAACAGTGTGTGTGGCCGGGTAGGGTCCGTTGAGGCCTCCGGAGTTCGGTACATGATGTGTACGAATAGTGTGTGTGGTCCGGGTAAGGTCCGTCGAGGCCTCCGGAGTTCGGTACATGATGTGTACGAACAATGGTCGTGTAGCAGTGATTGTTCGGGTAACATTTTTAAATATGGATCTCGGACTCATAATGATATGTTATTTAGTATGCTTTGAAACGAGAATCGGGCTAAGGCCCTATTGTTTACGGAAAGGGTTTTTTTGTAAATTGGGACTCGAGATCCAAAAGAATTTCTGCTTTAAAAATCCCCGAGATGATGTGTTTCTTTTCAAATATCTCTTACTTGAGTTCGAAATTCTAAAACTTCTCGGGAACATTTTGATAATTGATTTCCGTATTAAATTCGTAGTTGCTATTTGCTTGTTACATTTCGTATGGTTTGATACTTGCACTAGTAAAACAGTGGAGTTTTACTAACCCCCGAGTATTCGGGGGGTGGATGTCTGTTTGCGTCCGGTACATGCGAGTTCGGGAGCGATCACGGGATTGGCACAAGGGGATGACGAGTGCGATACTAATCAAGAGTTGAGAGTTGGTAGAGTTTATTTGTATTGTTAGAGTTGATTCGGTCTTAGTTGTATTGCATTTCGAACCTGTGTGGGTAATGTTGTTAGTCGATCTGTTGATAGAGTTGTGTGACCTCATCGGTGCATGTGTTTATGTGTAAGTGACCTTAACAGTCTGTATCATTATATTGTATGACCCTGGCCTGGCAAGACATTGGTTGTTTATGGACGTTCAGACGGGTAGATCCTTGCGGAAAGTGTTTACGCCGTGTAATATTCCCATACGGTTTTGGGGGTGTTTCAGTTATGTTATCGGAGCTTATGTTGTGGAAACCTAGGATGTCGGGTCGAGTCAGTCGTGGTTTGTCGAGTAATGTGTTGTCTTGTCGTTCGAGTCGTCGGGTGACAAGTTGAGTTGTGCGTAGTCACGATGTGTCGGATATGTTGTCGGATGAGATTAGTATCGTGGGCGAACGTCATATACGTGAGGCATGTGGATGTAAGTATCCCTTCTTTGTGTTGTGCCTAGTGTGACACGAGATATGTATATGTTTATGAGTCAAATGACGAAATCCTCTTATGGATTTTGATTTCTTTATATGTGATCATTTGACACCCATTTTTCTTTCATATGAGGAGTTGTGTTCTTTGTCTTGTGCATGTTTGATTTTATTTCTTTTATCCATTGCGTGAGTTCTTTTGTAATGTCTTTCGGTATTTTACCGACTGAGTTTTATTTCGAAAACCAATCCCCTTAACCGAGTTTTTGGCATTATGGCCTTGATCATTTTGGCGAAATTCTTATGACGGAATTTAGTATTTTGTAAACGGATTTTGTGAGTTTTTGAAATATTACCGTCATCGGCCTTTTTGGTAGCTTATAAAGGTTTTTAGCACAGTGGGTTCGGCGCGGGACCCTCGGCGCTATATTGTCCCGTGTAATTACACAAATTTTTGGGCGTGCTAGCCCATTAAATTATTTTTGAAAACCTTGAGTATCTTAGAAAATTGAAATTCGAGACGTACTTTTAAAACGAATTATTTTCTTGCGGTGTTTTCAAGGTGTTTTCTAATGCCGCAATACATTTCAAAAAATTTCCGGTTGAGGACCAAAAATATTTTGAGATATTTTTAAATGCAGTTGTTTAGACCCAAGGGTCGAATATTTTTGAAAGTTTTTCACTAAAGGAAAGGTGTCCTCATTTTTGTTCAAACGCAAGATGATTTTCAAAGTCTCGATAATGGTGTTTGTACTACTTTTTTTTGTAAAATGATACTCAAGATCAGATTGTTTCCAAAGCTGTTTTCAAAAGGTGGTTTTCGTTTTAAAACTTATCATTCCTTTTTGCGGACCGGAAATGCGTGTATGGTTTTTTTTTTTTTGAACTTTCGTTACGGTGTTAACTTGAATTGTGTGGTGAATTGGTGGCGTGAGCGTCGAGTGGGTCGCCACGCATATATTTTGCTAGCCCTTGTGGGAGGTGTGATGACGATCCTTTATGTTGTCATTTCGTGGTGGCATGCGTGTTATCGCACCTGTGTGAGCTGTTAAAGCTTGGGTTTGTACGTTCGTGTGCATATGTGATTGTTTCATAATGTTTGTAATTATGTCTTTGGTTATTGTTCGGCTGTTGAGGTCGCCGACGATACCGTCGTTCTTTGTAGTGTTTGTGTGTATTATTTTACGATGACAATCGTTGTATATGATATGTATTATGATTCCTTGTTGTGCTGAGTTGGCATCTCCGCTATGTTGTTTTGCGACGTTATGCCCCATTGTATTTATCATTTGTATTTTCGGTATGCCGAGTCGAGGCGTTTCAACCGTGATGTGCCGGGGCATGCACGTGTAAATTGTCCTTCTCGTCAGTAACACATTTCAAGTGTGGACTCGAGGGACACCGAATTCAGTTTTGCGATTTGACTACCAAGACTTTCGGAGTTCGCGCTTCAGCACAGTTATCGGAATCGGCTCTAAGAGGCCCATGGGAGATGTTTCTGTCGGATGCTTGTTGTGTTGTCACCTTGATTTCGTGTTGTGAGTTTCGGGAACGACACTTTTTTTTAAGAGGTCGAACATAATACCCGTATTATTTTTGCCCCCTGCATTTTCTCTTTCTCAATTCTATCGACTCGCTCGTGTTCGTTGATACTTCTGAACTTGTTTTGTATTCCGGTTTCGTCGTTCGAACGAGCTGTGATCCTATTGTGGGTCGATCTGGTTATCATTTGTGACTTTTTTCGAGTTCGGTTCGATTCTTGTGAATCTTGTTCGGAAGTGACATCATCTGGTTTTATTAGTTCTCTTATTCGAAGTGGATTGGATTTTGAACCTCTGTATTTTCGACTCTGTTGACTCGGTTATGTTCGTTGACATTTTCTGAGCTTGTCCTACCCCTTGCTTTTGTTGATCGAACGAGTGTGGTATTGTTTCGGAATAACTCGTTTGTCGTTGTGAATTTTTTTCAATTGCTATTCCCTTTCCTGTGGATCTGATGTGGGTGCACATCTTGTTGTTTTCACCGGATCATGTTTTGTCTCGAGTCGAGATGTGAACTTCGGAGTTGTCGGTTGAACCTTATTGTTCTTCGTGATCCGAACATGATTATTCGATTTTTGTTGACTCGATCATTATGGTTGATCATTGATTGTTCGTTTTTTTTTTGTTGATCTCGATTCATGATTGTTGAACGTCCAGACTCCTTCGTAATTTCCTTAAGTTCGAGAAATTAATCTCGTTTCGATCTTCCAACCCTTGGTCGGTGGAATTCCGTATTTGTTCAGCGTTTGGCTCGCGTTTTGATTGATGAACCGTTGGGTGGGTCAATCGTATTGATTTTTGTTCGTTGTGTTTTATGATTGTTCAGATAATCGACTCGATTGTATTATCTGTTTGATGACGCTTGTCACTTGTTGATTTTATTATGTCTATACCGGTGGCGTCGTGTTGGTCGTCGTGGAGCGTGTTTTCACGCCGTATATTCCGTTGCGTTACTTGTAACGTTTCGCCGTTGGGCATGAGTTACGCACTTCTTGTGTATCTCGTTGAGTTTTTCCAGGCGGGATATTTCTTCTCCCTACTTGTTTTAAGTTTCGGGACGAAACTTCTTTTAAGGAGGGTAGAATGTAATATCCGCAATTTTCGATTTTCGGTAAATTTCTTTTTTCGGCCGAAGTCCGTTTTGACGACTCGCTCATGACCGTTTCGTCATTTCGAGAATGATTAATTCTACACTTTTTGTCATCCGAGTTCGTTTCGGTGTTGTTTTGTTGAGTTCCGTGCTTTTTAGCGACTTTTCCGCACTTGAGTTCGATTCTTGCGAATCTCGTCAAAGCTATTGTTTGAGTTTCCCGCAAGTCCGTTTAACTTTGTTGGACGTGTTGTGATCTTCGGTTTGGTTATTCGATCACGTATTGTGATTTCCGGGTGTTCTGGGCCATTTTGTAATTTGCCCAAAGTTACGGGTATCCGTATCTGTAATTGTTGTCTCTGTAATATCCGGTACTTTTCTTTCCCTTGTATTTTCATTTTTGGTATATTTCTCGGTCATAGTGACCCTCGTGTACCTTTCAGTGTGTCCTTCCTGTCAACTGTTGAACTGTATTCTCGTTATTGTGGTGCGGAACCGCCATTTCGGGGTTGCCGTGGATCCATTTCGTGTTATTGGTTCCCAAATATTGATTCCTATCGTTTTATTCTCTTTCCGGATCATTTTTATCATTTTGAAACCCAATAGGGGGTGTGGGCCGCGGCACAAGATGTGCGTGCCGCGGCACACAAATTCCTTCGATTGTTGGTCGAACAAAGCATCTTTGTGCCGCGGCACACCCATCCGTGCCGCGGCACGGTGCGAGCAGTGCCGCGGCACACTGTCGTGCCGCGGCACACTCGAGTGTCTCTGCGACCTAAACCCGATCAGGGTGCCGCGGCTACGCAGTGTCTTGCACAACGCGAAACACAGGAGTAAATTTTCGGCTGTGCCACGGCACACTTGGTGTGCCGCGGCACACGAAGTGGTCAACTGTGCAAATTCGTCTTTATTAGACGAAATCGGCCGATTTCTTCTCCATTTTCAACTGCGAGAGAGAGAGAGCTAAGGGGAGAACTCTCAAGCTTTCTTCATCAGGTCGATTTTCACCATTTTCTTCGATTGTAAGGCTCGGGCTATCAATCTAACGCGTGTTCTACGGATCTTAGTACTTGAATCTCCAAAGGTATTATTTCTTGAAACCCTCCCTTTTGGATAATTGGGGATTTTGGGTATTTTGTTCGATTCCCGGTTAATCCGATTTAACTTAAGATTGTGATGGATTGATGATTATTAGGATGTATTGTATCATTTCCCTTGTTAACCCATGGTCGGATCGTATCGATTCGTTATTTTGGTCGAGTTCTTGACCGACGCCTTGAAGGTGTCCGGTAAAATGTCATAGAGGGGTTTTCGGGCGTTCTACGATTATTCTTCCTCGTATGATCGATGATTTATTGAATTTATGTTGTTAGGGTCGAATTCTTGTGAAGAACTCGAGTCGGAACCCTTCCGTTCGTTGTCTCCTTCGGGGTCCGAGCTTCCCGGTCGAACGGTGTTCTTCGGAACGTTTGGTAGCGGTTATTAAGGCAAGTATCTTATTATACGACTTGTATCTTGTGACTAGTAATTACGTATGATATGTATGATGATTTTGCTTGCCCCCGTAAATATGTTCCGTTTGAGTTGGTTGTGTTTTCCGAAATTTGAAGGCTTTGTGATAATAGTGATATATTGGTATCCGTGTTAGGCGTCGTGCCATTTGTTCAGGATTGCGATGTACATATGAGATGGTTGTACACGTGGTTGTTCAATGTACTGTGTACCGAATGTGTTTTATGTTGGTTAAGAGTCATTGTGATGATCATGATATATGTGTTGTTTTGGTTTACATACTTGATTGAACATTTCAGTGTAATGTGGAATGGCTTGACATTTAATGATTATGAATTGTGTCGTGTCGATGTGTGTGTGTTCCAGGTAGGGTCTGACAAGGCCTCTGGAGTTCGGTACATGATGTGTACGAACAAAGTGTGTGATCCAGGTAGGGTCTGAAGAGGCCTCTGGAGTCCGGTACATGACGTGTACGGACAAGGTGTGTGATCCAGGTAGGGTCTGACGAGGCCTCTGGAGTTCGGTACATGATGTGTACGAACGATGTTGTGGCCGGGTAGGGTCCGTTGAGGCCTCCGGAGTTCGGTACATGATGTGTACGAACAGTGTGTGTGGCCGGGTAGGGTCCGTTGAGGCCTCCGGAGTTCGGTACATGATGTGTACGAACAGTGTGTGTGGTCCGGGTAAGGTCCGTCGAGGCCTCCGGAGTTCGGTACATGATGTGTACGAACAATGGTCGTGTAGCAGTGATTGTTCGGGTAACATTTTTAAATATGGATCTTGGACTCATAATGATATGTTATTTAGTATGCTTTGAAACGAGAATCGGGCTAAGGCCCTATTGTTTACGAAAAGGGTTTTTGTAAATTGGGACTCGAGATCCAAAAGAATTTCTGCTTTAAAAATCCCCGAGATGATGTGTTTCTTTTCAAATATCTCTTACTTGAGTTCGAAATTCTAAAACTTCTCGGGAACATTTTGATAATTGATTTCCGTATTAAATTCGTAGTTGCTATTTGCTTGTTACATTTCGTATGGTTTGATACTTGCACTAGTAAAACAGTGGAGTTTTACTAACCCCCGAGTATTCGGGGGTGGATGTCTGTTTTGCGTCCGGTACATGCGGGTTCGGGGAGCGATCACGGGATTGGCACAAGGGGATGACGAGCTGCGATACTAATCAAGAGTTGAGAGTTGGTAGAGTTTATTTGTATTGTTAGAGTTGATTCAGTCTTCCGTTGTATTGCATTTCGAACCCTGTGTGGGTAATGTTGTTAGTCAGTCCTGTTGATAGAGTTGTGTGACCTCATCGGCCTGTGTGTTTATGTGTAAGTGACCTTAACGGTCTGTATTATTATATTGTTTGACCCTGGCCGGGCAAGCATTTGTTTGTTTATGGACGTTCAGCCTGGTAGATCCTTGCGGAAAGGGTTTACGGCGTGTAATATTCCCATACGGTTTTGGGGGTGTTACACCATCAGGGCAATACTCAATCTTTCAAGTCCAGATTTACTTAAGTTTACTTAAGCATTTCGTTTTAAACTCTGCATTTATGCACGAGTTGACTTTTTCGCCAATATAAATAAAAGTCATTCAAAGACTCTTTTTAGTGACGTACATATGCTATTATCACATATCCTTACTTGAGGATATATTCACACCTGTTGTGAGTCTATTTATCTTCATTAGAAGTTTTGAGTGTATTAGAGACTTTTATATAGATATTCACGCTTACTGACCCAACAAATTTGTAGTCATTATATCTATTACCGCCTAATATATAAAGAACGGAATGTAATGCCATAACAGAAGAATTAATTTAAGGTTTATCATAAACCTTTGAGCCATTAATCTCGCACTGTGTCTCACAATTTCATTTCTCTTAATACAAACATTCATCGTGCATCCAATAGGGACAACACCTTTGACATGTGTATTACAAAGCAATGCAAGAAGCTCTACCTAAATTGCTTTTTCTATTTACCTAGTGCTTCTGGCACTGATTCTGGATCCATATTATTGATAATAATAATAATCAAGCAATTCTTGAGGTAAGAAAATATTGCCGACATTCATGATATTTTCTTTTGTATTTGTAACACCCCTAAGTTATTCAGGGTATATTACAGCGCCGTGAACCCCACCGTGGGACCCACAAGGCTAATCATATGAGGAACTATAAAACTTTGACCGAGAAGGTCCAAATACAATGAAACGAAAGACGATACAAAGGGTATTCAACCCATGTCCAATGTATTCAAATACATCACAATACAAAATCAAAACCTTGGCAACACAGGCCGGAACATCAAGGAAGACTGAAAACAAACAATACTCGAGTATTCAATAACCATTTCAGTACAACAACACTAAATGGGGGAATACAAAACATAACTGGAGATAAGACACAGTATCACGCTTTCCCATCATCTTCATGCCGACCCGATACCTGCCTATCCACTCTCCTGGAACCTAAAATACATGAAAAGTATTTCCCCCATAAAGGGGTTAGCCATCGAATAGTTAGTGCAAGTATATCAAGTATGAAATACAATACTCCTCAAGAAGTAAAAGTTACCGTCAATTCATCAATTCAAGACTAGTATTCCAGAATAACTAAATCTCATAGCATCACATCAATACATACATGATCAACCGCAGAACCGCACCAGAGGCTACAGAACCCTCAGAGGACCCGTCGGTCCGTCCCAGAGTGGTTAACTCATATTATCAGTGGAATCGTACCAGAGGATATGAAACCCTCAGAGGACCCGACGGCCCATCCCAGAGTGGATATAAATAAACATGCCATTCATATATCTTACTTTCAAAGTTGATAATGTACATTCATAAATATATACTTGCCTTTGAGACATCGGAAAAACGAACGGAAAAGAGTATGAGTTCGGTAGGTCCAAGAACGCACTTCCGGTACCTAAACAATTCGTAAGGGATATGATAATCAATAATCCATACTCATAATTGATGAAGAAATTCCCGAAACCCGCCTACGATTCACGAAAATACAAGGGTAAACAACTAGAGGTTGGAAAATCACCCAAACCCTCACAAGTCCGTACACGGCACAAACCAATCCGTAAAATCTTAGGAAAAGCATGTATACAGGGTAGATATATCGTAATATCAAGGTTCTCAAGCTTCAAAATGGATAAATTGGACGAATCTATGGGAAACCCCAAAATTCCCAAAAATAGGGTTCTAAGGATTTTTACCTTGATTTGGATGATAGAATATATTAGATGTTGTGTAATCCTTGTTCTCCAACCAAAGATGTTGATGTCTGAAGTAAGATCGCTTAAAAACTCCCCAAATCGCCCAAATCCGCTGCTCCCGATCGGTAATGTGAGAAAAATGACGAAATGGAAGTCAACTGTCCAATATATACTCGCCTAGTCTAGCGCACGCTACGCCTATAATATTAGCATGCGCTAGCGGGGTCACCGGGTAGTCCAGTGGCTTCTGTTGGCCCTACTAGCGTGCGCTACTCACCTTCCTTTAGTGTGCGCTAGCCAAAAATGGTGTCCATAAATCGGAGTCCAGAACCTACTGTCCTCTGCCCTGCTCAAGTCTTAGCATGCGCTATCGCAATAGCATAGCGTGCGCTACGCTGCCCTCATAGCGTGCGCTAGCCGAAGCCTAGCTTACGTTACCTGATAGTCCAGAAAGCCTGACAACTTCACTGTCTCTGCCGACTCAGCCCGTTAGCGTGCGCTACGAAAGTATTAGCGCGCGCTACTACTAATGAATAGCGTGCGCTAGCTAACTCCTAGCGTGCGCTAATTGCTAGTCCAGAGAGCAGAATAAGTTACTGGTTCCGACCTGACTGGTCCCCTAGAGCGCGCTACGGATCAAAGCTAGCGTGCGCTACTCAAGGTGTGCGTTAGCCTAGGCCTAGCGTGCGCTATATCTCCGACCCAGAACACTTCCGCAAGGTCTGAACAACATAATTAAGTTCCAAACAAGGTACGAAACTCTATAACAATATCGACAACATCACAAAGAGTTTACAGAGCGACAAAGTAGGAAGAACGACAAGGTCAAACACTCAATAAAAGTACGGGTATTACATTCTCCCCCTCTAAAAAGAAGTTTCGTCCCGAAACTTAAGAAATAAAAAGTTCGGGGCACTCCGACCGCATCTTCTCTTCCGTTTCCCATGTCGCCTCCTCGACTCCATGTCTCGACCATTGCACTTTAACCAGTGGAATGGTCTTATGCCAAAGTTGTTTCTCATGATGCTCAGGGATCTTCACAGGTCAAGGTAATATCCTCGGCTACGTCAATCTCACTATAGTCGATAACATGGCTCGGATCCGGCACGTACTTTCTCAACTGAGACACATGAAAAACACTATGGACGTGACTCAAAGCTGGAGGCAATGCCAAGCGATAAGCTAAATCTCCAACCCTATTCAAGATCTCGAAAGGTCCGATATACCTCAGACTAAGTTTCCCCTTTTTCCCGAAGCGGAAAACCCCTCTGGTTCGCGACACCTTGAGTAAGACATGATCCCCCACTTCGAACTCCAAGGGTCGACGATGAGTATCAGCATAAGATTTCTGACGGCTCTGGGCCATCAGCAATCGATCCCGGATAATAGAAATCTTTTCCTTAGTCTCCATCAACATATCCGGTTCCATTCCAATTAGCTCCGAAGCCTCATCCCAACATAATGGCGACCTACATCGCCTACCATAAAGTGCCTCGAATGGTGCCATTTTGATTGACGCATGCCAACTATTATTATAGGCAAACTCGATCAACGGCAAGTGAAGTTCCCAATCATTACTCCAGTCTAAGGCACAAGCTCGCAACATATATTCCAACGTCTGAATCATCCTCTCTGTCTGACCGTCCGACTGAGGATGAAAGGAAGTGTTCAATCTCAACTTAGTACCAAAAGCTAGATGAATGGCCTGCCAAAAATGAGATACGAAATGACCGTCTCGATCAGAAACAATGGTCTTTAGGGCACCGTGCAATCTTACGATCTCAGCTATAAAAGTTCGAGCCAATCTATACGGTCCCCAAGTATCCTTAATACCCAAGAAGTGTGCAGACTTGGTCAACCGATCAAAAATTACCCAAAACATATTCATTTCAGACCGAGTTCTCAGCATGCCAGTGATGAAATCCATAGAGATGTCTTCACACTTCCACTCGGGAATGGGAAGCGGCTTCAACAACCCCGCTGGTCGTTGATGTTCGATCTTGACTTGTTGACACGTCAAGCACCATAGTACAAATTCCGCAACATCCTTCTTCATGTTGTTCCACCAAAAATTTCGTTTCAAGTCCTTATACATCTTACTTGTCCCGGGGTGGATTGAGTAAGGCGTAGCATGGGCTTCTCGGAGAATTTTCTGCCTCAACTCTAGATCATTCGGAACACAAAGCCTGCCCTGAAATATCAGAATACTATCCTCGTGAACCATAAAGCCAGGAGCTTTTACTTTAATTACATCTCCCTTCAGTTGAGAAATCATTGGGTCACTCCACTGTTTCCCTTTGATGTCGTCAACCAAGGACGAAGTAATTTCGAGAGTACACAACTGTCCTTGTACTCGTTGAAGCCAAACTTCTATTCCTTGCTCGATTAAATCCTGACAAATCTTCATCTGAGATGTAAGAATCTCGAGCATTTGAAGATATGCCGATTTGCGGCTCAAAGCATCCGCGACGACATTGGCTTTTCCAGGGTGGTAAAGAATTTCCAAATCGTAATCCTTTATCAACTCTAACCAACTTCTCTGTCTCATATCCAACTCTTTCTGACTGAAAATATACTTCAGGCTCTTGTGATCGTTATAAATCCGACACGGAGAACCATACAAGTAATGCCGCCAAATCTTGAGTGCGAAGACAATTGCGGCCAACTCCAAATCGTGAGTAGGATAATTCATCTCATACGGCTTTAATTGTCGTGACGCAAAAGCTATCGTCTTATCATGCTGCATAAGCATACAGCCAAGATCTTGACCCGAAGCATCACTATAAACTGCAAAGCCCTCACTACCATGCGGTAAAGCTAAAATCGGCGCTGAAGTTAAACGTCTCTTCAGCTCATCGAAGCTTTGTTGTCTCTCCATCGTCCAAATAAACTTTTCCATTTTCTGGAGTAATTTCGTAAGTGGCCGAGCGAGTTTTGAGAACCCCTCGACAAACCGACGGTAATACCCCGCAAGGCGCAAAAAGCTACAAACTTCCTTAACATTTTTAGGCAGTGCCCAATCTAGCACTGCCTCAATCTTTTGTGGGTCTACACGAACCCCTTCGGCCGAAATCACATGGCCGAGAAACATAACTTCTTTCAACCAGAACTCACATTTTGAGAATTTTGCATAGAGGTGCTCAGTTCTCAAAATATCTAGTACCAAACGTAAGTGTCGGGCATGTTACTCTTTATCTTGAGAATAGATCAAAATGTCGTCAATAAAGATGACTACACACCTGTCGAGATACTCGATGCAAATCTTATTCATTAACTGCATGAATACTGCCGGTGCATTAGTCAACCCAAAATGCATAACTACAAATTCATAATGCCCATATCTCGTCTGAAATGCCGTCTTCGGGACGTCGGACTCTCTCACCCTGAGTTGGTAATACCCTGATCTTAAATCAATTTTTGAGAAAACTGCATCCCCCTACAACTGATCAAATAAATCGTCTATACGAGGCAAATGGTACTTGTTCTTGATGGTTACTTTGTTCAGCTCACGGTAGTCGATGCACAAACGTAGTGAACCATTCTTCTTCCTCATGAAAAGAACAGGCACGCCCCAAGGTGAAGCGCTCGGTCTGATGTACCCTCTTTCCAGAAGTTCTCCCAACTGATTCTTTAATTCTTTCATCTCGGAAGGTGCCATACGATAAGGTGCCTTAGAAATCGGAGCCGCATCTGGCTCTAAGTCCACAGAAAATTCTATCTCACGATCTGGCGGTAATCCCGGGAGATCGTCCAGAAAAACATCAGGATACTCATTAACAACCGGGATCGAAGAGAAATTGACTTCGTTCCCTTCCGTTTTCAAGGCATAACACCCATAGCTCGTACAACCTTTATTCAAAAGTTTTACGGCCTTCATGGTGCTGATAATTAACTTGTGTTGACAGAAAATGTATTTTGATGATGGTTACATACAAAACATTTAAATTGGATCAATCTCGGCTCGATAATATTTTGAAGGAGCAAAATATGGCTAACGCACGCTACGTATCATATCGTAGCGCACGCTATCGGGACATGCATATACAGACCAGTCAAGTCAGCTGCAGCCTACTGAAGTCGCCTGATCGATAGCGCACGCAAGCTATTCAATGATAGCGCACGCTAAGAACCTACAGTTAGCGCACGCTATACAACAAATATAACGCACGCTATCGCAAGTCCCCAGAGGTCAGTGAAGTCTGGAAGGAAATCAAAATTAGACGTTGCGCACGCTACACATGTATTCTTACGTACGCTAAAGTGAGGACATAGCGCACGTTACTTATCATCTCTAGCGCACGCTACCAATATTATGGTTAGTAGTCCAGTAGCTACTGGACTCACTTCGTCAAGGCTTTTACGTACGCTACACAAGGTAACGTACGTTAATGAAATAACTCAGTAGCGCACGCTACGGGAAAAGTATTAGCGCACGCTAAATGGAATCTGCAGTTTACCGTTTGAATTTCAACCGTTGGAAGCAAGAGTCAATGCAGATCCGGAAAATCTGGAAAAGTTGGATTTAATTAATGCTAGCGCACGCTATGCATACTTGATAGCGCACGCTAATCATAAATTTAGCCGTTGGATAATGAGTCGTTGGAGAGAAAATCGGATATTGTCAAAGTCAAGATCGAAGACTAGTTGACCAGGGGTTAGCGCACGCTACCATTTCATTACTAGCGCACGCTAGACATGGCATTTTACCGTTGCAACAGTCTTTGTGACCGTTCAGAGATTTCAAGTCAAAATCCGCTAACGCACGCTACAAGGAACTATTAGCGCACGCTAATAGTATGTTTTTCAGAAGTTGAAGGCTGTCTCACACCTATAAATACCCGAAGGACTTGGGTATCAAACACACAACTTCAAGCATTCAAGCATACAAGCATACAAGCAATCAAAGCATTCTTGAGCTCAGATTTATATACTTTATTGCATTACAAGTTGTGAGAAAAGAAATATACAAGAGCGATTTCAATTGTAATATCTATTAGTCTTTGTATTCTTTCATTTAGTTGTAAGTGTTGCATCACTTACACTTGAGCGAAATAGAAACGAATCAAGAGTCACTAATCCAGTGTTATTAGGATCTTTGATCCGGCATTGTTAGGATTATACTCCCATATTCGTATAGTGAGGATTATTTAGTTCCTATAGAACACTAGATAAACAATCATTTATATTGAGGGAAAGGTTGAGCTTGGACCGATAGAAGACAAGCGGATTGTAACGGTTGTGAACTCGGACCTATAGAAGACGAGTTAAGGTTGTGGTTTTTCTTAAGCCAATAGAAAAAGAAAGTCGGAGAGAGGACGTAGGCAAGTTGCCGAACCTCTATAAATTCTTGAGTCTTTAAATTCCGCACTATTTTCTATTTTCTCGCAAGAAATTTCGGTATTCCGCATCACCACTATTCAACACCCCTTCTAGTGGTGAATTTATCTCTTCAACTTGGATTGGCCCGACTTACGTCCAAAAAATGAGTACTCAGATTAGTCTTTAGTCATCATGGTTATAACCTTAGTACGGTAATTCATAATCACTTGGTTACTATCAAACCAATCCTCGCCGAGGATCACGTCCTCGCCTACCATATCAACTACAATCAGATTCGATAACCATTCCATACCGGATATAATCACCGGAAAATCTTTAATCTCTCGGTTCCCCATAATTCTATCCCCGCTAGGTAGTTTCACAATGAAGGGATCGCAAGAAGTCATACAAGTTATATTCAAACGGCGTACACACTCCAAGGAAATAGAAGAATGTGTAGCACCCGTATCAAAAAGCACACGGACTGGATGAGATAAAATATGAATGGTAACTGAAGCCACCGCCGCGTCGGGTTCTTCTGTTCAACGCATCTCATAGACCCGTTTGTACCAAACCGACGCTAGAGTTCCCCTCTCCAGCGTTCTGACCCCGTCCCCAGCCCCTACCGTAATTCTGCTGAGATTGACCAAAAGATTGCCACTGATTAATGCCTTGGTCAAGTGGTGCTGGGGCAGAAGCCCGAGTGTCCAAAGTCTAATTTGGTTCGGAACAATAATCTGCTCTATGTCCCATCTGTCCGCAAATATGACACTTCAACGGCGTAAAATTGCATTCCAAATTAACGTGGCCTGGACGGCCACAATTATAGCAAGTCACCGTGCGATTTGTGGTGCCCAGAGCAGAACGGAAACCCCTCTTTCCTTTAGCAGAACGTGACGACTGTCCGGCGGAACGGTTAGTCGTCTGTGACCTCTGGAAGTTGTCACTCTTAGAGCCAGAAAAGTTTCCCGTGATCTTTTGCTTCTTCGATTCTTCAGTGGTATCGTTGTCGGGGCTTAACATATCATGGGCCAAAGCTCTGTCCTGATATTCCTTTAGTGTGGTGCAGGCAAATCCGGCCATGTACCGCCGTAGGTCCATATTCATCCACATATCAAAATAACGGATCTTATCACGCTCGTTTCGCACTTGATCCTTCACGTTGATCAATTGTTGGTTGTACTCTACAATTGCTTGCGAAACGGGAATATTCTGCGGTTTAGCCTCGAAAAAGGCTCGAATACGGCTCTCTCGCACCGGCCAAGGACAAAACTCAGCCTCCAAAAGCTCTTTAAATTCATCCCACGTGGCAACACGATCCTGTGGCTTGATGACTTTCCACCATGTAGTGGCCTCCTTGGTGAGGAAATACTAAGCAATTGGTACTTTCCTCACTTCGGGGCAATCAACCGCTTCGAAAATTTTCTCCAACTCCGCTAGCCAATCTTCCCAACCTAACGGGTCTGTGGCACCGCCAAACTGTGGAGGGTGCATACGGATTACATTCTGAAGCAAGGCATTCGCGTTCGGGTTCGGATTATTCAGCTGAATGGTTTGGGCTAAAATGGTCATCTGGTTAGCCAATTGTTGAAGTACATTCGCAACTCCAACGTCCGCGCTGTTCCCTTGGCCAGTCGACTGGTCGTGCTGACTTTTGGTGTCCTGATGCACCGAGTTCGATAAACTGGGGTTGGTTGACCCCGCTGTTGTGTCACGATTTATCCATCCCGACAGGCGATCGACTATAAGGCCGAGCGACCAAGTCAACTCCAGTCAAACTATGGCTAGCTCGCCAAGTCTAAGATATCAAACCACCGTCAGGCACCCAGCGATCGACTCCCAAGGCGATCGCCCTTTGGCAGCTGGCGATCTACTCTAATGACCGGCTAAGGGCAATCGACCTACGCCCCGAGCAGAGACGATCGCCCGTCAAAACCATCAAGGACTGGATCTCAGGAAAGCACCCACGTGCAGATCCACCAAAGGCGCTGACAATATCTTGGCCAGCAGGTAAGATCTTTTGCTGACAGACAAGACCTTTGACCACAGCCTGTCACCTACCTCACTTACCAGCATGCGCGCCGAAAGTTGTCAGTGGGACCACCCGTGTCAGCAACTCAGGACGCGTGTAAGCTCCCCATTGGACCGCATAGTTGACTGCCAGCAACTCCTGCAGACTTTGAGGGGACAGGCCCATGTGCTAAAAGACGATCGCCCGATTATTATATTACAGAGAAGGCGATCGCCCGGCGTATCCAAGCCCTATAAATAGAGAACCTCCTCCTACAGTAAAAAGGTTCTGACTTCGCACAACTAACGGTTCGGAATTCACACAACAGTTCCCAGTTCAGATTCTCACACATTCAACCTACGGTCCGGAATTCATTTGACTTACGTTCGAAATACATTCCACCAAAGGTTCGCATTCTCTCACATTCCGATACATTCACGGAAATACTGAAGAACATACATATCATCAAGCTCCCGGCTACCTCACCGGAATCCATCTCAGGACTTCTCTCTCCAAATCTCTCGTCCAGAAGACGATCGGCAGGAGCAGCAAGTCTCCACTAGACAGATTCCAAGGGATTCATAAGCCCAGGAGCCCAAGCATCCAGCTAAATACTCGCCGTGAGAGACGATCGATCTCTCATCGCCGCGACTGTTCATCTCCTTTGTTACAAGAACTCACAGAGCATCAAATCTGGTTCTTCCGGCAATCTACACGCTCACTAGCTAAGATAACAAGAATCTTTACACTCATTGTAATTGTATTCTTACATTAGTACTTGTATCCCCGAATATTGGTATTAATAATATCTCGCGAGAGCATTCAAGCCCGGGACTAACAACCCCGGCAAATCTTGTGTTATTTATCTTTCTCACGGAAGTGCTCTTGCATTTGTTTGCTGTCCCATCCATTCCAGCAATATCTATCTCCGGATAATATTTTGGGTAGAAACAATTGGCGCTAGAGGAAGGGGATCTAACCCTCAAACTTTATTTCTACCGTCCCGAAGAACACTCACTGTTCTCGGGGCATATACTTGAAGTGACACTCACTGCACTTCAAAGAAAACCTCCAGAATCATGACATCCGCCGGTACATCGAAGAAAGCCGCTCTCCGAACCGCCGGACACCATTTCCCGGCTCAGTCCGAACCCCAGCCGACGACAGGTGGAGGCCGCAGCAACGCGAGACTCTCGATCCCGCATCCGAGAGATGGCCCCAACCTCTCACTCGATCAGTTCCAAACCGAGGAACAGATCGAGGAGGCTATGGCCATCCTGGAGGAGCGACGGAGAGCATGTGCGTCGCCTGCAATAACTCCCTCGATCATCCGCCGCATGGGAAAACGGAAATTCAGCGGGCTACTGAACGAGCGATCGTCAGAAAGCCCCAATTCGCGAGGAAAGGCTCTCGCACGACCGGACGGATCCATATTCGATCGCTTGGGGCGCGACCCATCCCGACGACCGGGGCACTCTGTTTCCAACCTTGAAAAGACGGAATCCGAATCCATCACCAGGAGTTCGGCCTACTCACCTCACAGCCGAACGCATGTCAGCCATCTGACTCCCGCCCCGATCGCCAGGGACTCAGTACTCAATCGCCTCGGCTCCCGCTCCGATCGCCAAGCCGCTAACAGTCAGGCCACGGCGATGGCCGCCATGCAACGCCAGCTCGACGAGATGAGAGCACTCTTGGACACTGGGGCAAGCACCAGCAAGAAGATCGCCGGGCCGACCGAGCCACTCGCGGTCCACATCGAGCTTGCCCCCATACAACCAACGATCGCTCCTCCCAAAACACCTCTGTACGAGGGGAGATCGGACCCCGAAACCCACCTGAGTAAATTCCGAATCTACATGACTGGGTGCGGGGCATCTGATGCAACCAAGTGCCGGATCTTCCCTTTAACATTGGGCGAGCTGGCCCATAGGTGGTACGTCTCACTACCTCCACGATCGATCACCTCTTTTAAGAAACTGGCGAAGGACTTCACGTCATACTTCGCCAGCGAGGTCGCCAGACCAGAAGGTCCCCACCGCATGATAAAAATCAAGCAGGGGAAGGACGAAACTGACGCAGATTACATCGACCGGGTAGACGAAATCATCCTCACCGGCGAACCCGTCAGTGACGAGCTCGCTCTCTATTCGGTCATGGGGGGATTCCACGGTCATTCTCCCATGTTTAGACATCTCTCCAAGGATATCCCCCCAACTTACGCGATCTTCCGCGCTAAAGCTGCCAACTTCCTGGCCAGGCAAAGGCTACTCACCCTCCGCCTAGACGAGGAAACGCCACCTCTTGTCCAGAAGATAGCGATCGCCAAAGCAAAGAAGGCGATCGCCAAGACACCCGGAGATCTCAAGGCTTTCGAGGACATGGAAGCCCATCTCCTCCATACGTTCAACAGAACTCCGGCGCATATTTTCTATGCCATCAAGGGGCACGAAGAGCTCAAAAAGCCAAAGGCGATAAGGGACCATGGTCACCTGAACAACAATCAATATTGTGCCTACCACAAGAGTCCCGGCCACAGCACCAACAATTGCCGCGACCTCCTCAAACAGCTCTGGAGATTGTTCGAGGAGGGCAAGTTGGACAGCTTATTGGTTTAGCCGAAGCCCCTGCCTATCTCTATAGACGATCGTCCGAGTCGAACACAAAACAGGCTGGAAAGCTCATACGAGCCGACCCCTAGATCAACCCCGACGACCGTCTCTACATGCTTCAATCAAGAAAAGGAGACCTCGGAAGTCTCCCCGATCTCCCTCCTTATTCAAGAAACCGGAGGACTCGATCGCCATCTACAGTTCACCATCTAACATGATGGACTAAGGCACGAGATCGCCTCCCCCGCACAACGTACACCGTCGAAGATCGGCATCTGCATGACGATCCAAGGTGGAAGAGTGCAGCCATGGTCCTGGTGGTCGATGGAACCGACTGCTTAGGCCATGCAAGGTCCCTTTAGGCCAAGATCGCCCGCCCTTCGTTTAAATACGAGGCCGGCGTAGTCTGAGGGCCCTCCAAAATGAATCAGTAGACACGATCGCTCGCCCTCAAAGGTTCATCATCTAACATGGTGAACCCGGACAATGCGACGTGCCACAACCCCGTCTCAACGTACACCGTCGAGGTCGGCCATCTCCATGGCCGGCCGAGGTGGAAGCAGAGCTAACAAGCCGCGGGCGTGGAGTTGATTCATCCGACGCTGCCCCGCGCAAGGACTCCTCTAGACCGAGACCGCACGCCCTTCGTTTAAATACGAGGCGGCGCGGCTAACAGAGGACCCTCATAATAAAGTGAGTCACGAGACACTCAATGTCTTCGCGCATCAAGACATGATCAAGGAGTCGGTCCATCGAACTCCGCGATCGTGCACGGTTCCTCAAGATGGACAACCGTCCCCGAGGATTCGACAAAGTTGAAGGCCGCTCACTCAAGGAATTATTTTCATCCCCTTACTTCCACTAAGTGAATAAAAACAAGGGGCAATAAGAGTGCGGACTACCTACATGACGATCGTCGCTATTCAACCACATACGGAGATCGTCATTTTTTCAGATGTAGTGCAGCGATCGAATTTGTTGTAAAAAGTTATCTTTATGAGTTTATCAATTCATTTGGAACTACCCTCGCAACGATCTCTCCTCACACATTTGTATAAAGTCAAACAAAGACTTAAAAATAACCATTCATTCAAGTGATAAGTCAGAAAGACAAATGCTCATTTCATTACTTGAAAAATCGGGGTACATGATCGCCCGAAGGCCTAAGTGCTACAAGAAGAAGCTACGAAACTACAAGTAAGCAAGCTAGAAACGTCAAAAAAAGAAGCGCCTCAGGCCCCTGCCTGGCCTTCGCCATCAACATTCGGCGCGGTCCCCTCATCTTCCGGAGCGTCGGGATGAGCAAGATTGGCTGGAGACGGATACCAGCTCAAATCCACGCCGATGTCCGCCAGGTCCAAGATCGGCAAGGAGAAAGCCGAATGGAGAGGATGCTCCAATGCATATGACTTGAACTTCTCGGCAAGAGGACCGACCTCCAAGCCTCCCTTCTTAGCCGCTCGGATCGAGTCGGCGAATGCCAAATAATAGGCGAACTCGCTGACATACTCCAAGTTTTGGAAGGGATCGGCCTTGGTCGCCTCAACCTCTCCTCTCAGCTCGGCCATCGCCTTTTGCGATCCCTGGAGCTCGGCCTCCCTCGCAGCAACCTTCTCCTTCGCCTCCGTCAGCTCGCTGGTCAGCCGAGCGATCGTCACCTTCTGGCGATCGGCCTCCTCTTCAGCAGCATTCCGCGCCTGGACGGCACTCTGCATCTGGTCCCGAAATCGGTCGACCGCCATGCGATATTTCTCAGTCTCCTTCTTCTCCAGCTCAAGCTCATGGCTCGCCCGCTTGGCCGCCTCCAGAGCGTCCTTCTCCATCGCCGCGATCTTGTCAGCAAACTCGGCGTTCTCTTTCCGAGCCGCCTCGAGATCCTCCTGCAGGCGAATGGTGGAGGGCCGCCCCTCAAACTCCTGAGCAGCCTGGACGGCCATGGTCGCCGTCTGAAGAGAAAGGGCGAGAACAGCATGCATCGAACTCGACGATCGCTGCCGGGCGATCGCATCCAGATCAGTCGTCCACGCCTTCGGCAAAGCAGAAGCAGCCTTGCTAACATATGGAGGAATATCACAGGAATGGCGAGGAGATCGGCTCGCCAGGAAATCCACGACCATCGGTGGACAAGAAGGATCTGCGCGACGGATCCTGCATCAAAACAGATAAGTTAGTACAACTCCTACGCAGATGCAATTGTCAACACAGAAATGCTATCTACCTCTCAGCCTTCTCGGGATCCCGACCGAAAAATGGTTTCCCTCGAGGGGTCTCAGCATCCTCGATCGCCGTCTCCCGCAGAAAAGCCGCAGAGGGCGGCTCGCTCTCCGGAGCAACGATAGTGATCAGAGGCGCGGCGATCGGCACTTCATCGCCCGGGGCAGGAAACGAAGTTCCTTCCGGCCTCGGCCTCTTGCGATTCGCCCGAAGCCCCTCCTCCGGAATTTCCTCCTCAACCGCGACCTGCTCCACGCGAGGCTCCGGCTCCACGCGAGGCTCCGCCTCCGGAACTATAGGCAACGCAACGGGTGGAACCCGAGTCGACCTCTTAGCGCGAAGACGGCCTAGGACTCCTGGGTTCGACATAGCGATCTCCGTCGGAGGCTCCAAAAAGCGAGGGAAACGAACCTCTGCAGTTAAAGACGATCGACTAACGGTCAGACACTTTCCTCAAATAAGGCGATCGCCAAGAAAGTGAAGGTCGCATAAACACATACCTGGCACCGCGAGATGTCTCGGGAAGCGGAATAGTCGAGCCGACAACCAACGACTCTCCTTATTGATCTGATTGGCGTCAAGGTCGTCGTCCGACAAGCTCCTAATTCGCTCCCAAACAACGAGAAAGTCGAAAGGCAGCTCCTCGATCGCCGGAATGTGAAAGCCTGCAAAACAGAAATCAAATTAGATCAGTCCAAAACGCATCCAAACGAAGGGAGAGTCTAAACCCTTACCGGGATTCCTCTCCCGAAATTCTGTGGGGATCTCCAGCTCGCCCGTGGGATTGTCGCTCGCCGAAGCTCTCCACTTGCCGGCGACCCAGAACCACTTCGTCTGATCGCCCCGTATCTTATTCGGGACTCCATGAATCACCCGACCAGATCGGCCTTGAATATGGTAACCGCCGACCAACCCTCTATGAGCCGTCAATTTAAACAGATGATTCATCTCCAACGGCGATGGGAGGCGGTACAGGCGGTGACCGCCGAAAAGGGTGAGAGTGCAGATGATTTGGAGCCAGGCGTTCGGCGTCGGCTGAAGTGGCGCCACATTCCAAGCGGCCAACAGATGGGAGACCGCAAAGGATAGAGGGAAGCGCAACCCGGCCTCCATAACGGCCTCACTCACTGCGACCATACCCATCGGAGGCTGGTCGGCTCGTTCATTCTCCGCGGGCGCAAACATGTCCACGTCTGAAGGAACATGGAATCTTGTCCTCCAGACGGCCAGATCTCTCCTGGTCGTCGAGCTCCGTATTTGGCCGAGCGACCACAACGATCGCTGTGCGGCACGGTACTGCGACCGCTTGGGAAGCACATATGGATAAGCGACCGAGTATCCCCTGAAATCGAATCTCGGAGTAGGACCGGCCAATCTCTCCATTATCTAAGCGAAGGCCCTATAGGCCCGACCAAAATCGCTATGTTGCTCCCAGTAAGCCCTGATCGCCAGATCTCTCTCGATCTGCGATCGTCTCTCTTCAGCAGCCGACTCCCTAGCAACATCGGCCTCATTGAACAAAGCCTCCACTTCAGCCGGGTCGATTCCGGCTCGAATGGCTTCAGCCGCCGTCTCCAGGTGGAAGACGGAAGAAGATTCTCCCCGGGCAGCCGATGTCCCGGCGGCAGAACTGGTACCCGCTCCAAATGATGATGAGGTTCCGGCCATTTTCAGAGATAGAAAGGAAGAGAAGGATTTTTCTTACCCTAAAGTGAAATCGATCGACGATCGGCACTAAGATCTTCAGAAAATTCGGCAGCAGGTCCTTCTTTCTCCAATAAGCACGCGTGAGTGAAGCTGCAGCACCGCCCCCCTTTTATAGGAGAAGGCAGGGACCCGATTGCAATAAGGGAAAACCTCAGGGGTCAGATCTCAAACGACGCCCTAGTTGACCCCCTCGAGACTCGCGTACGCGTCTTTTCGAGGACGCGTCAGCCGAGGAGTCATTAATGACCGTTGGCGTCCTCCAATAGAAGCCCGACACGTGCGCGGAGACTTTTCAACGCCCGTTGTTTTTTCCCTGTGATTCGGCCAACCAGGTCGTCCGAACTCAGGATATATCAGCTCAAAGACGATCGCCAGTTCAATAAAACACGAAGTCGCTCGTCAAAAGTTCAGCGATCGCCAAGAAAGCCACCTCACCCCACGTTTCCAACGTATGAGCGAGCTGGGGGGCAATTGTTGTGTCACGATTTATCCATCCCGACAGGCGATCGACTATAAGGCCGAGCGACCAAGTCAACTCCAGTCAAACTATGGCTAGCTCGCCAAGTCGAAGATATCAAACCACCGTCAGGCACCCAGCGATCGACTCCCAAGGCGATCGCCCTTTGGCAGCTGGCGATCTACTCTAATGACCGGCTAAGGGCAATCGACCTACGCCCCGAGCAGAGACGATCGCCCGTCAAAACCATCAAGGACTGGATCTCAGGAAAGCACCCACGTGCAGATCCACCAAAGGCGCTGACAAGATCTTGGCCAGCAGGTAAGATCTTTTGCTGACACACAAGACCTTTGACCACAACCTGTCACCTACCTCACCTACCAGCATGCGCGCCGAAAGTTGTCAGTGGGACCACCCATGTCAACAACTCAGGACGCGTGTAAGCTCCCCATTGGACCGCATAGTTGACTGCCAGCAACTCCTGCAGACTTTGAGGGGACAGGCCCATGTGCTAAAAGACGATCGCCCGATTATTATATTACAGAGAAGGCGATCGCCCGGCGTATCCAAGCCCTATAAATAGAGAACCTCCTCCTACAGGAAAAAGGTTCTGACTTCGCACAACTAACGGTTCGAAATTCACACAACAGTTCCCAGTTCAGATTCTCACACATTCAACCTACGGTCCGGAATTCATTTGACTTACGTTCGAAATACATTCCACCAAAGGTTCGCATTCTCTCACATTCCGATACATTCGCGGAAATACTGAAGAACATACATATCATCAAGCTCCCGGCTACCTCACCGGAATCCATCTCAGGACTTCTCTCTCCAAATCTCTCGTCCAGAAGACGATCGGCAGGAGCAGCAAGTCTCCACTAGACAGATTCCAAGGGATTCATAAGCCAGGAGCCCAAGCATCCAGCTAAATACTCGCCGTGAGAGACGATCGATCTCTCATCGCCGCGACTGTTCATCTCCTTTGTTACAAGAACTCACAGAGCATCAAATCTGGTTCTTCCGGCAATCTACACGCTCACTAGCTAAGATAACAAGAATCTTTACACTCATTGTAATTGTATTCTTACATTAGTACTTGTATCCCCGAATATTGGTATTAATAATATCTTGCGAGAGCTTTCAAGCCCGGGACTAACAACCCCAGCAAATCTTGTGTTATTTATCTTTCTCACGGAAGTGCTCTTGCATTTGTTTGCTATCCCATCCATTCCAGCAATATCTATCTCCGGATAATATTTTGGGTAGCAACAATTGGCGCTAGAGGAAGGGGATCTAACCCTCAAACTTTATTTCTACCGTCCCGAAGAACACTCACTGTTCTCGGGGCATATACTTGAAGTGACACTCACTGCACTTCAAAGAAAACCTCCAGAATCATGACATCCGCCGGTACATCGAAGAAAGCCGCTCTCCGAACCGCCGGACACCATTTCCCGGCTCAGTCCGAACCCCAGCCGATGACAGGTGGAGGCCGCAGCAACGCGAGACTCTCGATCCCGCATGTCATGGATTTTTACGGATTTGGACGATAGAATGGATTATAAGAAACACCCCAAAATTCCCAAAAATAGGGTTATAAGGATTTTTACCTTGATTTGGACGATAGAATGGATTAGATATTATGTAATCCTTGTTCTCCAACCAAAGATGTTGATGTCTAAAGAAAGATCGCTTCCAAACTCCCCAAATCGCCCAAATCCGCTGCTCCCGATCGGTAATGTGAGAAAGATGAGAAAAATGACGAAATGGAAGTCAACTGTCCAATATATACTCGCCCAGTCTAGTGCACGCTACGCCTATAATATTAGCTTGCGCTAGCGGAGTCACCGGTAGTCCAGTGGATTCTGTCGGCCCCATTAGCGTGCGCTACTCGCCTTGCGCTAGCCGAAAATGGTGTCCAGAAATCGGAGTTCAGAACCTACTGTCCTCTGCCCTGCTAAAGTCTTAGCGTGCGCTATCGCAATAGCATAGCGTGCGCTACGCTGCCCTCATAGCGTGTGCTAGACGAAGCCTAGCTTACGTTACCTGATAGTCCATAAAGCCTGACAACTTCACTGCCTCTGCCGACTCAGCCCGTTAGCGTGCCCCTACGAAAGTATTAGTGCGCGCTACTACTCATGAATAGCGTGCGCTAGCTAACTCCTAGCGTGCGCTAATTGCTAGTCCAAAGAGCAGAATAAGCTACTAGTTCCGACCTGACTGGTCCCCTAGCGCGCGCTACGGCTAAAATCTAGCATGCGCTACTCAAGCAGAATTAGCTTGCGTTAGCCTTGGCCTAGCGTGCGCTATATCTCCGACCCAGAACACTTCCGCAGGGTCTAAACAACATAATTGAGGTCCAAACAAGGTATGAAACTCTATAACAATATCGACAACATCACAAAGAGTTTACAGAGCGACAAAGTAGGAAGAACGGCAAGGTCAAATAGTCAATAAAAGTACGAGTATTACAGTATTTTTCTTTTGTGCTTACAGAATTTATGGCAATTTCAATCAAGCAGTAATTTGATGGTTCCGTAATCCCAATATTATAATCAATTGTGCACATACAAGTGTGTTGGGATTCTCATCTTCAGGACGATTCTCAAAGTGATGTGATCCATTTATTTGTATTCCGTGGATTTGGCTCTTTATCACCAACAAGTCTCCGTTGCTTTAGCGTAAAAGATCATCACTTAATTCATTTACTTCACAAAGAACTCTAATTCTCTTGTGGTACATATACAACAGGTATATGAAATACAATCACTCGTTTATCAGTAATATTTCTTGAACTTTAAGTTCATCTGCGTGAATAGTCGATAACTTTCGACATTATTTCATATATTATTCAAAAAATGAATCGCTCTTTCCAGAGCATGTAATATCCATCAAGAATATCAAATTGTGCTACATGAGGAGCAAAAATATTTTCAAATTTATAAAGAACATTTAATATATGCTTCATAAACATTAAATGTGTTACTCATGAGCAACGATAAATAATAATCTTTAATATTCATCAAGAATATCAATTGCTGATCCAGAAGCAACTATGTGAAATAATTCTTAAGATTATTTGAGAGTTTCAACCTGAAACTACGTTTATCATATCATGATGATCATAATATAGTTCTCGTGAGAAGTATCACATAGTGAACTCAATTTTCACCTTTATCTATCATTTACACCATTTTGCACAAAAGATCATGGATAAATATCAATATATTTTCCATAGACTTAGTTTGCTCTTAAGAGCATGTTATATTCCTAAGGAATATCAACCCTGCTACTTCAGGAGCAATGATATGTAATCTTTATGATTATCATGAATCACAACCATATATCAATCGCGCTACTTCGGGAGCAACGATATATAATCATAAATATTATATCATAAATCGTAACAAATACGATTATTACATCGATACAACATGATATATGAAATACATCTTGCAATAAAATATATTTTTTATAATTCACAAAATCAAAGCATATTCACAAATTAAAATATGCTATAAATTGATTTCGATATATATAAAATTAAATAATTGGTATGCTTACTTACTACATAAATAATTCCAGATATTTGTTTCTTGAACGGGATACTAAATATGGCTTCTCTCCATAGCATTTACATTATCATGGGTAACATATTTTTTGCCCGGAAAAGGGTCTACTGGACTCGATAATTGGCCAAAAAAGGACCCGGGCGCAGCGGTGCAGCAGCTCGGTGTTGGATGAGGTCGAATCTTCAAATTTCCTCGTAAAAATCTGCTTCTGTTCGAAGACAGATTCAGTAAATAATATTATACAAAATTCGATCTTCACCGTTGAATATATATATATTTATGTTAGGAAGTTCCTTTAAAAAATTCAGGCTGATCCGACGGTTAGTGAAGCGGGAAATACAATTTTCGCGCGACCTCACACTGCAGAAAATCTGCTCGCGATTTTTTTTTTGCGAATTTTGAAATCAGATGAAAAAAACATTCCACTGTTAGAGCATCGTGCTTATAATGTGTTATAAAATATAAAAATAAAAAGAACATATTTGTTGACCCAGTTCGTCAATAATGACTACATCTAGGGGCATACCAAACCAGGAGAGTTCACTATAATTTGTATGTTTCTAAGTACAAGAATAAAATCAAAATAGATATATCTCCCCTATATACTAATGCAGAATACGTTGAGCCTAAGTGGCAGCTTCTCATGCTTCGGCTGCCACATGTCTTCTGTTGGTGCTTCGTGTGCTTATGTGTCACTCTCTCATGCTTCAGCTCGCACATAATCAATTACTCACATAATCATCATTGCATTAATTACATTATAATTATACCTCAAATAACTCCTATCTACCTTATTTATTTTTACGAATTAAGGAATATGAATTATGAAAATTGATTATATTACAAAAATATTTTACATTTTCATTAATTAGAAAATATAAATTCCAAACAAAGAGCATTTAATATAGTAGTGTGCACAATATATTAAAAACTTAAACCTAAAATCTCGCGGAAATATTATATATTTCCATTAATTAATTAATTTATGTTAGTTAGTCACTGTAATTATGTATATCAATAAAAGAAATATCAACTGAAATGAAATATGCTTGGGAGTATTGCAAAAGAAGTGTTGAATATATATAATTACAAAGGTACTCGAAGTCTTAATCAATTAAATAAATCAAAATTATCTTATTAAAAAGTTTTATTGAAAGTGTAGAAACAATGATTTTAATTATTATTTATAAATAAATTCAAAAAACTATGGAATAAACTAATTTGTCTATTTTAGTTTTAAATCTTATTTGATTAATATAAAATAACAAAATAAATGAATTAAACTCATATTTACTAATTATAACTGATTTTATGAATTTCCAAAGAGATATTTCTAAATATATAAAATGTTAAATTTAATAATAATGTACTAATCTGCAGATTCATCTTTGTACAAAGAGAATTTCAGAAAATAAAAATTGATCGTTTTAAATAATTTTTAAGTGATATTTTTTTTTAAGTTTTAAAAGATTTGGTAATTTATCTACTTTTGAAATCAACTATATATTTTTGAAAGTTTTGAATTTTCTTTTGTATTTTAAATTATATCCAAATAATGTATATATTTTTTAAAATATAAGGATTGAATTAGCTCTTTTTTTTTCATTTAACAGAAACCGATTAATACTTAACGATTTGGACCATTTTGAAAAAAAGGGCTAAAAAATAACGTGGAACTAAAATTTCATCAAATACAGTTTAACACAGTCGGATATGAATTGAGATTTTTTTAATACGAGTTTCTGAAATTACTAAAAGTACGTACCCAACTTTTTATGTATTCTCTTGAATGTAAAATGTGCTAACTTTAATACTTCTATATATTAAGTTGACTGTTTGAAAATAACATCATATAAAAAAGTGTCATTCTCTTCTATGATTAAAGAATTTATGATATAAAGTTTCAACTGAACCAAATGTCACTTAGGTTTTTTGTAATACAAGTTTCACAAGTTACTAAAAATACTATAATTATTTTTTTCTTCTTTTGAATGTAAAATTTCTTGAATTTAGTACTCCTAAATGTGAATTTCAATGCCTGAAAAGTATCATATAACTATTCTCGGCTCATCTTATATTACAAACAAAATTGTGCATTTTTTACTTCTAAAAAATGGGGATAATAATTAGGGTAGGATGTGTCTTAGTTAATCCCGCGATTAGTATATTTACAATAAGTCATACAAGTAATTCACTTTTATATATATATATATATATATATATATATATATATATATATATATATATATACACCCTACGATGATGTTGGTTTTTTTTTTTTGGGCAAATTGGGAAGTAATTAATTTTAAGTTCTAAGTCATAATCTCCTCACTTTGTAATTGCAAAACCTATTTTAAAATGAACATACATATAGCTTCACTTCAACCAAATGTCGTCGATATTTTTTGTAATACAAGTTTCAGAAATTACTAAAAGTACGTCAACTCTTTTTCTATTTTTTTAACGAAAAATGAATAGACTTTAATACTCTTAAATATGGAGCTAAATATTTGAAAAAGTATCATATAAGCATAAATATGCTGTTTCACTTCAATCAAACCAATTGAGTTTTTCTTTCGTAAATTTCTAAAATTTTAAGGTCGTTTGTAATTAGGATAAAATTATGATGTATATTTTTTAACTTATCCAAGCTATTCTTATATTACAATCTATATTGTTAAATTTCTTTATAATTTAAGGCTAGGACTTGGATGTAGTTTCCTAAATTAACAGGTATATTTATAATAGATCATTCAAGTAATTAAATTATATATACTACTTATATCTTTTTTATTGCAATTTGTAAAGTGCTTTATTTTAAGTTATAAGTCAAGATCTATTATGTATTTTCAAAAATTTCTTAATTTCAAACATTACTAAAACTACCCTTGCCACAATTATTTAGTATAATTCTACATATGTAGTTGTATTAAAGGACAATACATATATCATTTATTCAAGTATAAGTTCTTCTTCACTTTGGCATCATTGCAAACTCATAAGACTGACCAAGAATATGCGATTAATTATTGGACAAACAATGTCATCTCACCATCTATAAGAAATTAAGGACTTCTCCGAATGAATCCTCAAAATTGTAGATGGTGAGCTGGGTGAAGAAGTCGATAGAGAAATCTTGATTGATATTCTTGATATTTACTAATCTAGAATGCCGAAGATCATATTGCAGCCATTACTGAAAGTACTATCATTCACTTATAAATAACTTTCCATAAAGTAATTTTCTGAAGAAAGAGCAATCATGACGCCAATTTTCTTTCGTAAATTTCTAAAATTTTAAGGTCGTTTGTAATTAGGATAAAATTATGATGTATATTTTTTAACTTATCCAAGCTATTCTTATATTACAATCTATATTGTTAAATTTCTTGATAATTTAAGGCTAGGACTTGGATGTAGTTTTCTAAATTAACAGGTATATTTATAATAGATCATTCAAGTAATTAAATTATATATACTACTTATATCTTTTTTTTTGCAATTTGAGAAGTGCTTTATTTTAAGTTATAAGTCAAGATCTATTATGTATTTTCAAAAATTTCTTAAATTTCAAACATTACTAAAACTACCCTTGCCACAATTATTTAGTATAATTCTACATATGTAGTTGTATTAAAGGACAATACATATATCATTTATTCAAGTATAAGTTCTTCTTCACTTTGGCATCATTGCAAACTCATAAGACTGACCAAGAATATGCGATTAATTATTGGACAAACAATGTCATCTCACCATCTATAAGAAATTAAGGACTTCTCCGAATGAATCCTCAAAATTGTAGATGGTGAGCTGGGTGAAGAAGTCGATAGAGAAATCTTGATTGATATTCTTGATATTTACTAATCTAAAATGCCGAAGATCATATTGCAGCCATTACTGAAAGTACTATCATTCAATTATAAATAACTTTCCATAAAGTAATTTTCTGAAGAAAGAGCAATCATGACGCCAATAAATGACATTGTGGAGATCGTAAACGATTACGTGATGTCTATAATTTCAAAAGACAAACGGATATATCTCAGTTCTGATAGTATATGCAAAATCTCTGCGACCTCTAAAAGTCAAAATCAAGTATATCCAATGGATTTTTTTGAATAGCATCAAGTGTTCTGGAATTCCAAATCACATCTCAATTATGCTAATTCAAAATATGGATCAATCACCAGGATTATGAAATATCACATCATTAATAATTATCTAAATCTGCAACCATATTATTGAACAAAGAAATTCGGGAAACAGTTTTTAGAGTAAAGTACTTATTCCACAATTGATATTAAACCCGTTAGATAGCAGATTACCATTTAAATTTCAAATACGCCAGTTCCCAGTTATTTTGAGCTTTACCGTGACTATATTTAAGAGTCAAGGTCACATGCTCTCTCATGTCGGTATGTATCTTCCAAGACCCGTATTCGGTCATGGTTAGCTTTATGTGGTCATATCAAGAGCGAAGATCAGGAAAGACTAGAAATCATTTGTTGCGATGAGAACGGTGTAGTCATAAACAGACAAAAAATGTAGTTTATAAAGAAGTATTATGAAATTTATAATGAACGATTTACATATTATATATTTACATAAGAGTTCTTTTTTGTATTCCCATATAATTACACGGGTATTATACTAATTTATACTAATAAATAGGGATGTAACCCTAAAAACCCACTAGGCATCTTATCTCATTAAGTGTCTTATCCTGCAAGTAACGTCTATAAAATAATATATTTACAATAATAATAAATTTATTAATTAGTGTACTATTTTACTCCGTAACTACGAATTTAAAGTACAAGTCAATAGCCTCATTCATCGTATAACCCCCGACCAATCTGAAGAAAAAGGACATAAATTCTTGAAAATCACGAATGATAAAATTAACATCATCAACACATAAAAGAACGACCTGCACATGTTTCTCCAAGTCTTTGCCCAATTTTTTGCTTCATTTTTTCCCTCTGTAGATCTGACGTTTTTTAATGGCTTTGCTATAATATTTTCCATAGACCGATTTTAAATCTTTGTTAGACAAATTGAATATGATTTTTGTTGGAATCGTTATTGAATTTAATTTTATTTTATAAAATTAAATATTATAGGATCGATCTACGTTCCGAGTAGATGATCGTGGTATATTCACATTCTCGAAATCGATTTTCGGTGAGTGAGAAATAGTTAATTAAATTTTGTCACTTAATTGTGGATTAATGAGGGATGGCTATCCCATTTTGATTAATGAACTATCATTGTTCAAGTGTATAAGGAGTTTTCATTATACATGTATTAATTAATGACACATGTGATGGGTTTAAAGCCCACACGCGCGCGCAGCCGCCACCCGCCTCGCCTCGCCCGCGTGCCGTGGACCCTGGCCTTGGTCTTGGATCTTGGCAATTGGTCTTTGGGTGTTCTTTGGGCTTGGTCACGGGCTAGGCTTTGAGATAGGCCTTGGCCTGCTTAAAGAATTTTTGGACTAGCATTCTGAAACTCCTGTATCAATGCAACATAAATTTCTGCATTATTATAGTGGCTGTGTTAAATCCCTGCAGAGTGAGATGACCTATAAATAGACATGCATCTCATTTGCATCAGCACATGCAAAAAATATCGGAAATACACAACTTTTTGCATACTCAGCATTTCATAAGCCAGCTTCGTCCTCACCTCATTCCAGTTTGTCGGAGCTCGTGGGTTTGTGGTGCTACTACCTCCGAGACGCAGCCGTTTTATCTTTGGAGGCGATACGTCAGAACCGAGAGCACTACCGGGACATATTTCGTCTTGCGGATAGAGACTTCCTCGACTCGGCATTAGTTTACGGTTTTCTATTTTTTCCTGTAATTTCAATTCAGTTTCGGGTTTTCTAATTTCTATTTTTCGAGTTTTGTAATTTCTGTATTTTGAGTTGTAATTTCATTTCCAGTTATAATTTATTTTCACCCGGCAAGTCTTTACGAAAGGATTTCTCACAAGCGCAAGACGAAATATACTTGCTGTTTTCACTAAATCCTACAACCGGAGATGTCGACTGCTGCATCCACCGACTCAAGCACCACCGCTGTCTTTGCCTCTGCTACTGCATCAACCATGACGAACACTGTTGCTACGACTATGTCCAATCTGATCAGCTCAACCACCTCAACGACAATTCCATGGGTGTTTTCGAACCCCTTTCTGACAACTGGTGGATCCACCTCAAGTGGGACGGTTGGTTCCACTTTCATTGGTACCGTAGGATCCATGTTAGGATCTACTGTTGGAGCCTACGGATTCAACACAAGTGGTTCCTTATTTGGAACAACCTCGGGGCCAAGGATGATGCCTACCGCCGAGAAGCCGCTAAAGTTTGGTGGAGCCGACTTCAAAAGGTGGCAACAAAAGATGTTGTTCTATTTGATAACATTGGGCTTTGCAAATTTTCTTAAGGAAGATGAGCCACAAGGGCCGAGTGCACAAGAGACAAGTTTCACTCTCCGAGCCGCCTGTGACAACTGTCACAGTGGAGATTATCTTTGTAAAAACTTTATTCTAAATTCTTTAGAGGATAGTTTGTACAATGTGTACTCTGCTGTAAACACATCAAAAACGATGTGGGACGCACTTGAAAAGAAGTACCGAAGTGATGATGTAGGCACAAAGAAGTTTGTAGTCGCCAAGTATTTGGACTACAAAATGTTCACTATATTTTTAAACAATCCGCAAGTGTACATAGTAAGTGTAGAAAGCGACGAGCAAGGTTGTATTCCACAGAGACTAAATATTCCTATTGTGTTGAGTACTAGATTATAATGATTCCGGTTATATCTAGATGATCAAAGTTGAATGGATGGTTAACGAAATAAAATAAAATGATGACAATAAAAGAAAATATCCGAGTTAAGGAGAATTGTAAGAGTTTGAAATAAAGATTCCAAGGCTAGGTTTCCATTGATTACTAAGTTTAGTCGGGATTGGTTCCAAAAAGTTTTAAGTGCGTTTCCAAAATGATAATCACAATAATATTCTAAAGTCCCTCCCGAGATGCATTAAAACATAGATTAAACAACATATAACAATGTCTCTGTTTACTATAAATTATCTAACTCCAAAATGTTCATAAGATTTAAACATCATCATAGCTTATCACCGATTTTTCAATCTCGTAATTTACTACATCAAATACTCGAAACTTATTAATGCCCTCTTCTCTCGAATTATGAGCAATTAAGTTTAACATGTAAAAATATTGATCAAGTGTCTAAACATGAATCAAAACCAAGTATTTGATAAAGAAATCACACTAGATATATATAATCATCAATCCCTCAAAACCATAGCAAATCAACGTACTCTCATGCCCGAAATCTAACAAGTTTAGCTGGACATGTTAATGAAAGAAAGATTAATAATCATCATGTTCATCATGTTCATGCTAAATAAAACAACAAAATGAATAAAAGATAGGAAGAAGATAAAACTCGGATGGTGTCTTGATTGATCCCGGTTGAAGCCTTTAAAGGTTTTTGAAGTGTTCTTCAAGAATTCCCTTCAAATCTCCTTCTTTTTGGATGAAAAGCTCTCAATCTTGTGTTTCTCTCTCGCTAATCTCTCCAATATTCAGAATATCCCTTCAAGTCCAGCCCCAAGACCTTTTTTATAAAGCCAAAATATCATCTTTTTCATGTTCAAATCTTCAAAATTGTCAAAAAGTGATTTTTCCACCGAAAAGTGACACGGCCCGTGTCACTGACATGGCCCGTGCAATAGTGCTCTAGAAACATCAATGGTTGCTGGACAGGGAACTCGACCGTGTCAGATGACACGACCGAGCAAGTGACACGGTCGTGTCAAGTGACACGGTCGTGTCGTAGTCTCTTCATAGTCCTTTTTTTCTGGGCATGAAACCCGACCGTGTCACCTTGGCACGGTCAATCTTGTGACACGGCCGAGCCCGTGTTGCTTCGTTTTGACTCCATTTTTTCCTCCTTTTCTTGCTCGACCTTCCTTTTTCCAAATTGCTTGATATGTATCGGGGTTGAGACTTCGTTCTTGCTTGATAAATGTCCATAAAACACCTATATAATCAATAAACGTACCCAAGCATGATCGAGTCCAATAAACACAATATGAGCACAAACGACACAATTCCACATATTTTTGGATCTTAAAATCCGGAAAATCTTTGCAAAAATATGTGTAAAAATGAGTGTTAACAAAATCCCCCAAACTTAAACGTTGATCGTCCCGAGCATGCACTTAAAAATAACCACTCTTAAGGGAACTCGTCCCTCAACATACCTCAAAGGATTATTTTGAAAATTCATCAATACGCCTCAAGAAATAAATAAGTCGAGTTTTATAAAGTATTCAAATCTCGAGGGTGCTTCCTTAACATCATAGCTAATTCTTGAATAATACGAACCTCGCCGGTCAAGTGTATTCCCTCACTCTCAAAGTGTATAATGGGATAAGTGACGCTCAAAACTCATTCAATGAAATAAGAATCCCATAGGCTTGCCAATCGTCTACATCTCAACCACCAGTTGTGCATGCAAATTTGGTGAATAAAAAATGACTTTATTGGTTGTAATGTAGGCTTTTTGGTCGGGGTAGGATAAGTATGGCTAAAGTGACTTGACTTGAGCAAATTAGAACTACATCCCAATAATCACTTCGCTCAATTAGAAGCTCAATTTTTTTTCCTAGAATTCGCTTCCTCAACCCCTTGAATCGTAATAAGCACCTTTTTTGAATGTAAAAATCGCAACCTCATTCCCCCTTATCGCTCCATTTATTTTATTTTCTCCTTATCGCTTCATTTAATTTTTATTTTCGCCTCTTCATCTTTATTTCCCTTTATTCATGTAAACTACGTGTGATTTTCCATAGAGCGGGCAACATCATCATCACAACATTTCTACCTCACCATTTATTTTGATAAATCATTATACTTGAACCAACAATCTTCCCAAACGCCTCCACACACCTTTTTATTCTTTTGCCAATTTGTTCTAATAAGCTCAAATATAAAGACAAAAGTTTATAGTGGAACGGAAAGCTCATAATGTGTCTAACAAGAAATAGGCTTTAAGCTTAATCGGGCTAACTAGGGAAATAATTTTCGAGTTGACCAAAAGGTTTGAAGGGCTAATCAAAAAAATTCGCCTAAAATCATTTTCACTAATTTGCACACACGCTTGTAGTTTTGAATAAGATACCAAGACAAGTTCTAGAGTCTTAAAACATGAATGGTACACTCGACAATGAAACTTGTATATTTAATAAGGCACGAAGGCTCAAAATCTCACAAGTTAGAATTGTTCATATTTCCAAGGTATTAAACTATTTATTCAATTTCACACCCTTTTGATTATTGTATAATTTTTCCTCTTCGATTTGTATATTAAAATAACAAAGTAAATCCCGAGGCATCCAAAATAAGAGTTCATTCTTTCGAGTTTTATCCAAGTTCATGATACTCAAAACATACCGAGTTCAAAACAAAAACAAAAACACACCAAAATAATAACAAAATCACACCAAAAACGCAAATAAAATTCACACCAAAATCCAAAAGTTAAACGAAAAACAAACACATAATATAAGTATTTCTTGACCCAATATCTCCCCCCAAGCTTGATTTAAAGAGTGTACATATGAAGGGGGTATAGTATTTAAATAATAAAAACTTTTGGTCAAGAAATACTTACAACCGGTCCTACTGATTTGGCGGAGGAAAGTGGCCTTGTTGGACATGCCATTCGTGCATTTGTCGTAAAAGGGTCAACATCTCATCTTGTTTTTGTCGGGTCTCTTCTCGGAAAGCCTCAAATTCTGCTCGTAGTGCTGAACGAGATGTGGCATGTCTTGATTCGTCCTGCCTCGATGTCTCGGGCCGATCTCGTTGTCTTTCCTCTTCCTCTTCTTCTTCCTCGCTATCTGGTCCTCTCTCATAAGCATCTTCTTCCTCCATTCTTTCCGCTCTATATTCCTCTCGTATTCTCTCGGCTCTATCCTCATTTGCTGTACGCCTAGGACGAACATTCCGAGCAAAGTGTCTATCACTAGGACAGATCAAGCCAGCTGCTTCCCGGGCCAATTTATGCGCCTCCGTGGCCATTTGTATATTTCCTAAATCCCGAATACTATCAATAGTTGTTAAAGTCGTATTCGGGAGTAAGAAATGATCGCCGTCATTTTGAAGGAATATAACACGAGAGTCGTAGTCCAGGATATTCATCAACTTCATGACCTGCATAGATAAAAGCATATTTCCTGGAAGGGGAGTTCAGTTTTCTAGGGATACATCAAGATGAAGTGCGATAGGGGTAATTAAACCCCCTATCTAAATCTCCCCTCTCGGTTTAATTGCTACTTTCTCAAAATGATCCATTAGAATAGCTCCGGTTGCTGGATCCGTCCCGTCGAGCATATGAGAAAGAACGTACAATTCTCGTTGAGTGATTGGCCCTGTTTCTTTCAGGCCGAAGATAGTGCTCGCAATTATCTTATGTAGATAGCAGAGGACAGGATTGCGAATTGAGGATCCTTTTGCCGACTTTGGGATGTAGGGACGTGCATCACTCCCCGAGTATTCAACCATAGCCCGCCAATATGTCTCGCACTCGAACCTATTGATTCGGTATTCTCCGTACCTTCGAGTGTTGTATATAACCTCCAATTCACTGGGAGATAGTTTTTCGTTCCGGTTGTCTAGACGGATTCCAAAGCGGTCGGCTCATGAGTGATTGGGTCCGTTTTAACCGTAAGCGTGCTGAGGAATTCCAATGTAAGACATCGGTAGGTGGGCCAATGATGCGTCATCATCGTCTCCCAACTTAATCTTTGTAGCAGCTTCATGACATCATCTTTAATTCCCATGGCCGTCATGCATTCCTCATCCGGCCATCTAGTGGTGAGCATTTTTTTCTGCCCGAGCATCTCCCACCTTGCTAAGCAGCTTGGCGGGAGTTCAATTCCATAAGTTTCAGGCATTTCGACAGCCCCTTGAGCTGGTATTCTAGCTGTATGATCAATTTCTGTTGCGGGACTTCCTCATCCCCTTTGAGCCACGCCACGTCCCTGTTGGGCATTGCCTCATTCTCGATCTCTGGCCGTTTCTCTGAATACCTGACTCGACCGTGTCAAATGACACGGCCCGTGTCGTACTAGCGTGGAACGTGAAAATCGACTGGACCCCAGACCTGACCGTGTCAAATGACACGGCCCGTGTCGTACCTGCACAGAAAATGAGATATGATCTGCCTGCACGACCCGACCGTGTCAAATGACATGGCCCGTGTCGTGCAGGCCTGGAAAGTGCAGTTTTGTCCTCGGGTCTTTTTCCTGCGAATTGAACACCAAAAGTTGAACCAGTTAGTTCTACAACAAGTAAAAATACAAAGAAAGTGCGAAAAAGATCAAAACATAAAAATAAAAACTATTGGGTTGCCTCCCAATTAGCGCTAAGTTTAACGTCTTCAACCGGATGTCTTCAACTGGAAGTTTTTATGGCTCGATCAAAGTTATTACGGATACGACTTCCTTTTGATTGGGATGATAGTAGTGTTTGACTCGTTGTCCGTTAACTTTAAATAGCTCTCCGTCTCTGCTCATGAGCTCGACTATTCCGGGTGGAAGTACTTTCTTGATCACGAATGGGCCTGACCATCTTGATTTTAATTTTCCGGGAAACAATTTTAATCTTGAATTATAGAGAAGTACTTGTTGCCCCGGCATAAATTCACGTTTAACGATCATCTTGTCGTGCCATATTTTAGATCTCTCTTTGTAGATTCGAGAGTTTTCGTAGCATTCATCTCAGAATTCTTCCAACTCATTTAGCTCCAACAATTTTTTCTTTCCGGCGGCCTCAAAATCAAAATTTATTCTTTTCACCGCCCACATTTCTTTATGCTCCAACTCCAAAGGTAGGTGACATGATTTCCCAAATATGAGTTGATAGGGAGATGTTCCCAAAGGGGTTTTATAGGCCGCACGATAAGCCCAAAGTGCATCGTCGAGCTTGGATGACTAATCTTTCCGAGATGTACTCACCGTCTTTTCTAGGATTAACTTAATCTCTTTGTTGGCCGCTTCAGCTTATCCATTTGCTTGTGGATGATAGGCCAATGATTTCTTTGATCGGACCCCATATTTCTGTAATACCCGTGATTTCGATTTCCGGTAATTTCTTTTTTTTCGGCGGAAGTCCGTTTTGATGACTCGCTCATGACCATTTCGTCATTCTGAGAATGATTAATTCTGCACTTTTTGTCATCCGAGTTCGTTTCGGTGTCGTTTTGTTGAGTTCCGTGCTTTTTAGCGGTTTTTCCGCACTTGAGTTCGATTCTTGCGAATCTCGTCCGAAACTGTTGTTTCGACTTTCTCGTAAGTTCATTTAATGTTAATATTCATGTTGCGAGCTTTGGCTTGGTGTTTCGATCACGTATCGTGATTTTCGGGCGTTTTGGGCCATTTTCATAATTTCCCAAAGTTTGGGGTAATTACTTTTCGTTGTCGAATTTCGAGCCTTCGGGTGGTCGGAATCGTGTGTTCTCTTAGTGTTCGGATTCGTCTTTGCGAGTACTTCGTAACCGTATCTTCGATTCGTACGCAGGTTCGGGTTTCGGGGTCATTCGAGCCGTCGGAGTTGGTCCCGGCCGAGTCATGGCCGGGCATGCCGAGGCAGGCCACAGCCGAGTAACGCATGCGGTAGTGATCGGCGATTACGTATGTAAGGCCGATTACGTCGTAAGGCCCTAGCCGGTAACATACGTAACGCTTCCGGCATTTCAGTGATGAGTTCGCCATGGCGATTCGTACGTAAGCCGTGGCGATTACGTCACGTAACGTCGGCGATCGGCTTTATTTAAGGCACAGCGGCGTTTTTCAGCCATTTCTCACTCATTTTCTTCCCTTCCGCGGCTGGAGATTAGTTCATCATGGATAGATGTTGTTGGACAATAAATCCATGAAGTCTTGGAGTTCATATCATCAATCATCCATCCTATAACATCCTCCGATCTACCGAATCAGGTCATATTTCCTAGAAATCTAGTTTTGGGGAATTTGGGTATTTTGGTTGTTTTCGTCCGATTAATCCGATTTAACTTAGGATTATGATGGATTGATGATTATTTAGATGTATTATATCATTTCCCTTGTTATTCCATGGTTGGATCGTATCGATTCGTTATTTGGGTCGAGTTCTTGACCGACGCCTTGAAGGTGTCCGGTAAAATGTCTTGGAGGGGTTTTTGGGCGTTCTACAATTATTCTTCCTCGTATGATCGATGATTTATTGATTATATATTGTTAGGGTCGAGTTTCTTGCGAAGAAACCGAGTTGAACCCTTCCGTTCGTTGTCGTCTTTCTTTTCGATCGCATCAGGCATTTCGAAGCTTTCCGGTTGAGCCGTGTTCGTCGGGATACTTGCATGCTGATTTTGAGGCAAGTACCTTGTTCATATAATTCTTGTTTTGTAGATATGATAATTGGTGATCGTCTAAATGTGTTTTTGTGGTCGTTTGAATTGAACTTTCAAAAGATTTGATTAGCCTTGTTAAAGGCCCTCTTTCAAAACGCGTGTGTTTTGTGAATGGTGTGGTTTGTGAACTATGTGAATTCTATGGATATGTTTGGTGTTGATGTTTCCCTTGGTATTGCGTGTGGACGTATATGGTTTCTTTTCGGTGCGTTATGGTTTGATGTGGTGTTTTGCTAAGTGTTGTTGGCATTAACTCATGATTTGACATATTTGTGATTGTGGCAAATGTGAAACCATTGTCGTTGTGAACTATATGCATTGATGATTCGACCACAAGGTTATCAATTCGGGTAGGTCTGGAGAGGGCTCCGAGAATCGTCACTTGCGAGTGCGATGTCACGATAACTTGTGGGTATATTCGCTTGATGTTTACCGGGTAGGGACCCGTGAGGCCTCCGGCGGCGCGTTACTTGCGAGTACGGCCATTTGATATGATTTGACCATAAGGTTATCTAATCGGGTAGGTCTGGAGAGGGCTCCGAGAATCGGTACTTGCGAGTACGATGTCAAGATAACTTATGGGTTGTTTGAGTTTATTTAGCTATCCAGCTCGGGAGGGTCCTTAGAGGCCTCGAGTGGGATTTGTGGCTTCGTCCCGGTCCTAGGCGATGCGCGTGCACGATTATGTTTTGTTGATTTTTATGTCCGTCGAGGACACATGATGTTGGGCTCTGGCCCTTTGAATTGTTGTCGGTTTTCTATGTGTGAAAACAAAAACCTTTGGGCTGTGACCCAGTTGATTTTGGAAAGAGAAGGATTTGATAATCCTAAATTGTTTTCTATTAAAACTCCCGAGGGTATTTTAAACCATTTTGCAAACCGTTCTCGTTATTTGTGATCTTTCGGATTTGGAAAGTTTTACTCAAACTCTTGCCTCGGGAGGTATTCGTTTCATTGTATTTGAATCTATGAGGATTCCCGGTTATTGTTATTCTTGGAACTTGAATTATATGACTCGTATTTGCACTTTGTATTTGCACTAGCAAAATAGTGGAGTTTTGCTAACCCCCGAGTATTCGGGGGGTGGATGTCTATTTTTGCATTCAGGTTTTGGAGCATAGCACAGGGTCTTCACGAAGGATGATGAAAGATGAACGATACTAACCACACGAGGATCCGTTGATGTCGTATTGGTCTAGTTGTATTTTCTTTTCCGCTGCAGTATCTTTTCCCCGTTGTACGGGAGTTTATTGTATTTTGACCCCTGCGTGGGTAAGTCTTTGGAATTGAGTTGTATGTTATTATTGAAAGACCAAATTGGTCTACTGAGTCATTTTAGCCTTAAAGGCGATGTTTAGATGTTTGATTTTAGTTATCAGCCTGGTAGATCCTCGAAGAGAGGGTCTACGACGTGTAATAACCCTGAGTGGATTGGGGGTGTTACAGAATGGTATCGGAGCAAGGTTGTGAAAACCTAGGCTGTCGGGTCAGTGGTGTCTATTGAGTTTTTGTCTCGTCGGACTTTGTCTGACTAAGTCGTGTCGCGACGCGTCGTCTGAGTTTGTTGGTCGTGATTAGTATCGTGGGCGATCATCATCTTCGTGCGGCCTGTGGATGTAAGTCTCCCTTCTTTGTGTTGTGCCTCGTGTGACACGAGCTATTTTTATTATTATGAGTTAATTGACGGAATCCTCTTATTGATTTTGATTTCGTGATATGTGATTATTTGACTCCCATTTTTCGTTCATATGAGGAGTAGTGTTGCTGTCTTGTGCATGTTTGAATTTATTTCTTTTATCCGCTGCGTGAGTTCTTTTGTAATGGCTTTCAGTATTTTACCGACTGAGTTTTATTTCGAAATCTGATTCCCTTAACCGAGTTTTTGGCATTATGGCTTTGATCGTTTTGGCAAAATCCTTATGACGGTATTTAGTATTTTGTAAATGGCTTTTGTAAGTTTTTGAAATATTACCGTCATCGGCCTTTTTGGCATTTTTGTAAATGGTTTTTAGCGTGGTGGGTTCCGACGCGGGCCCCACAGCGCTATGATGTTCCGTGTGATTACCTGAAATTTTTGGGCATTCTAGCCTTTTTGGCATCGTCCTTTTTGGCATTAAATTATTTTCGAAAACTTGAGTATCTTAGAAATAAATTTCGAGACGTATGTTTCAAATGAATTGTTTTCTCGCGGTACTTCTAAAGTGCCACAATATGTTTCAAAATTCTTCTACCTCGAGGACCAAAATATTTTGAGATATTTTTAATGTTTTATAAACACTTTTACTTAGACCCGAGGGTCGAATATTCTAAAAGATTTTCACTAAAAGAAAGTGTCCTCATTTTTATCAAATGCGAAATGGTTTTCCAAAGTCTCGATAACAATGTTTCACGTTTTTACTTTTTTTTGAAAGGTGATACTCAAGATCGACCGGTGTTTTTCCTAAATTATTTTCAAAAGGTGGTTTTCATTTCTTTTAAAAACCTATCAATTCCCATTTGCGTTTGGGAATGTATGTATGGTGTTCGCGTTGTCGTAATGGTGTTTGCTCCCGAGTATGATCGAATTGGTGGCATGAACGTTGAGGCGTTGCCACGCATTTGTTGAACTAGCCCTCTGTGAGAGGTGTGAACTGGTATTTACTAATTGTCGCCTCGTGGTGATTTGCGTGTTGTCGCACGAGTGTGAGTTGTTAAAGCTTGGATTTTTGTGCGTTTATGCACATGGGTGATTGTTTCATGAGGTTTGTAATTATGTGCTGGTTATTGTTCGGGCCGTTAAGGTCGCCGAACGATACCGTCATCGCTGTAGTGTTTGTGTGCGTATTACTTTACGATGGTAATCGTTGTATATGATATGTGTTATGATTCTTTGTTGTGCTTAGTTGGCATCTCCACTATGTTGTTTTGCGGTGTTATGTTCAATTGTATCTAGCATTTATATTTTCGGTATGCCGAGCCGAGGCATTTCAACCGTGATGTGCCGGGGGAATGTACGTGCAATTTGTCCTTCTCGTCAGTAACACATTTCGAGTGTGGACTCGAGGGACACCGAATTCAGTTTTGCGAATTGACTACCGAGACTTTCGGAGTTCGCGCTTCAGCACAGATATCAGAATCGGCTCTGAGAGGCCCATGGGAGATTTCTCTGTCGGTTGCTTTTTGTGTTGTTACCTTGTTTCCGTTATTGTGAGTTGCGGGGACGACTTTCTTTTATAAGAGGTCGAATGTAATGTCCGTATCATTTTTGACTTCCGCATTTTCTCTCTATCAAGTCTATCGATTCGCTCGTGTTCGTTGATCTTTATGCAGACATTACGTATTTCGGTTTCATCGTTCGAACGAGCTGTGATCTTGTTTTGGGTCGATCTGGTTATTGCTGTGACTTTTCCGAATTCGGTTCGATTCTTGTGAAGCTTGTTCGGAAGTAACATCTTTTGGTTCTACTAGTTCTTTTATTCGAAGTGGATCGGATTTGGAACTTCTGTATTTTCGACTCTGTCGACTTGTTTATGTTTGTTAACATTTTCTGAGCTTGCCCTATCCCTTGCTTTTATTGATCGAACGAGTGTGGTGTTTCGAAATTACTATTCCCTTTTCTATGGATCTTATGTGAATCACATCTTGTTGCTTTTACCAGATCATATATTGTCTCGAGCCGAGACGTGAACCTGGGAGATGTTGTTTGAATTTTATTGTTCTTCGTGATTCAAACATGATTGTTCGATTTTTGTTGTCTCGACCGTTGTGGTTCGTGTAACACCCCGAGATATTCGGAATAATTACAGCGCCGTAAACCCTTTAAGTAAGGATTTACAAGGCTAATTTAAAAGAAAGGTAAATATAAGACATCATCATCATCGGAAATTCAAGTTTTACAAAACCGAACAACTGGTTCAACGAGTAATTTATACAACCATATCGAAATAATATTAATAAGACACGCGTACTCGAGTACTGAAATCAAACCAAGAAAATAATTCACCAACAACAACAAACATCACTGAACCCCTTTGTCGTCACGTCGGTATTGTGGCTGTTTCCCTGCTCCTTGGCTACCTGAACATCAAAACAAATGTCCACCCCCGAAGGGGTTAGCAAAACGATGCTAGTACAAGTATCATTTAAACAAATCAAATATGCATCAACAATACATAACATGATACACCACACGGACTTCCACTACCGGAATCCGACAATGCGAATCCACATGATTCCATTAACACAGCAAGGGTATTCCAATGATCCAGTGCCCTCAGCATAGATCCCAAGATGATCCCGTCAGACCAACACGAGGTGGAAATAACCCGTCCAATGATCCAGCGCCCTCAGCCTAGATCCCAAGATGATGCCGTCGGACCAACACGAGGTGGACATCCGATCCAGCGCCCTCAGCATAGATCGTACAACGTACACAAACACAACTCATGCATGCACATATGCCAAATCATTATGTTCATCAACATGAACATACAAACACTAGATAACGAATATCATGACAATTCAACGAAATAAATCTCATGTTCAACAACATGAATAATCACACGCATGCTCAAAATACCAATATTAACATATTACGATACTTGCCTCGAAGATGGCAAGAACGAAACCCTTCAATGATCTCAACACACTCGAAGGCCGCCTCCTTCGATCAACGTAACAAGCTCGAACCTTAACAAAAGGAATGATATACAAATCATCTCAAGTCGAACGATGGCCTAACAATTCGGTCTACGGCCCAAAAGCTCAAAATAAACAATCTGACTGGACTACTTAGCGTACGCTACGTACTCTATGTAGCGTGCGCTAAGCCTGCCTGTTAGCGTACGCTATCGTATAAGCCTAGCGTACGCTAGCCACGGACTGACAGTTCTCTCTGATCAGCCGACTGACTTGGCTGATATCGTAACGTACGTTACGTACCACACGATAGCGTGCATTAACTTATCCCCGATAGCGCACGTTAATTTACGTATGTTAGCGTGCGCTAACCTTGCATGGCAGATTACTACAGACAGAAAACTGGATTGAATGGTGATGAACTCATAAATTCTATGGTGATAAAACCAGTCATCCTCGAGCATATCATGCTGATAAGGTTTGTGGAAGTTCTATACGTACGAAATGATTATGAGATACAAAGATACGGATAATCATTTCAACACCATAATTCATCTTAGATCTTCGAGAAAATATTCTAAGTTCCGATCGTCCTACGTTCCAAAACGCATGATTCCAATGTGTAAAACGTAACTATTAGGTAATATCCGTCTACTGATCACAATTCGGTTTGAAAATGCTTAGGAATCCTCATACTAAAAATGGTTCAAAGGTTCATACGATAAAAAGTGCCGATACGTCGAAAATATCCTTCTAACACATGATGATCGATATTGAACGAAATAACTGACTATACAAACATGATCAAATCGTCCTTTAGAACACTACTAATATTGGTGAAGAATCACCTACCTCAAAGTAGTGAAGAACAAGGAGAAAATCGAAGCAATCCAACGTCGAAGGCTTGAACACCAATATCCAATGATATACGATCCTCAATCACGAGCTAGGATGTTGATATGAGGTGTTTAGGATGTAGGAAGTTATGCTCTAAGTGTAAGAATTCGGGTATGGGAGAAGAAAGAACTGAAATTACGAATAGGATGTTGTCCTATTTATAAGAAATGGCTATTAGCGCGCGCTAGTCCCTGCTCGTAGCGTGCGCTAACGGATCACTGACTTTACTATATTCGGCACTTAGCGTGTGCTATGCACATACCTGTAGCGTGCGCTAAGGCGTTGACTTGGCTTTTCCCGAAAGCCCTCCAGGTTCATCCCGACACAATCCGACAGGGGTCCCCCGGCCAGATCTCACCTACCGCACGTCTCAATCAAATTGACCACGCATAGCATGCGCTAATGTTCCTTTGTAGCGTGCGCTATGAATCCATGTTAGCGTACGCTACACATAGCCGATAGCGTGCGCTACATGCGCAGAATTACAATTTTTTAAATCACAATCATGAAATCATACGCTCGACAACATTGGATTATGAAATACGGAGAATAATACTCAGACAAAAGTATAATAATTACAATATCACAAGTTCCAAATACATGTCAGAAATCTCGGGTATTACATCCTTCCTCCCTAAAAAGAAGTTTCGTCCCGAAACTTAAGATGAAAACAACTCTGGATATCTAGTCTTCATACTGTCCTCTGTTTCCCAAGTGGCCTCTTCGACTCCGTGTCGTGACCATTGTACTTTAACCAATTGTATTGGTTTATTCCTCAACTGTTTGATCCGACTCTCAAGTATCTTGATGGGTCTCTCTTCGAAAGTGCCATCATTAGCTATCTCGATCTCGTCGAAATCAATGACGTGACTGGGGTTCGGCACATACTTCCGCAATTGGGATACGTGAAACACATTGTGAACGTGACTCAGCGATGGCGGTAAGGCCAACCTGTATGCTAAATCTCCAACCCTCTCGAGGATCTCGAATGGTCCGATATATATAGGACTAAGCTTGCCTCTCCTCCCAAAATGGAAAATCCCTCGTGTAGGAGACACCTTCAGTAGTACATGGTCCCCAGCGTCGAACTCTAGAGGACGATGACGTAAATATGCATAAGACTTCTGTCGACTCTGGGCAGTCAACAGTCTTTCTCGAATCAAATCTATCTTCTCTTGAGTCTGAATAATCAATTCCGGTTCCGTCCCGATCAAATCCGAAGAATCATCCCAACACAGGGGTGATCGGCATCTTCTCCTGTACAAAGCTTCAAATGGTTCCATGTTAATCGAAGCATGCCAACTATTATTGTAAGTGAATTCAATCAAGGGCAAGTGAACTTCCCAATCAGTTGACCAATCCAACGCACAAGCTCTAAGCATGTCTTCTACGGTTTGAATAGTCCTTTCGGACTGACCGTCCGTTTGGGGATGATAAGCCGTGCTAAAGTTGAGCTCGATCCCAAAGCCACGTGAATCGCTTTCGAGTGGGACACGAAACGACCATCTCGATCCGAAATAATGGTCTTCGGCATCCCATGCAATCTGACTATCTCCGCAATAAATACTCGCGCCAATCTCTCGGGTCCCCATGTATCTTTAATCCCTAGAAAATGAGCCGACTTGGTTAGTCGATCAACTGCAACCCAAATCATGTTCATTCCCGTTCTAGTCCTAGGCATACTGGTGATGAAATCTATCGAGATGTCCTCCCACTTCCATTCAGGGATCGGAAGCGGCTTTAACATTCCGGCAGGTCGCTGATGTTCAATCTTAACCTGCTGACAAGTCAAACACTTCGAAACGTACTCTGCTACGTCCTTCTTCATATTCCCCCACCAGAATTTTTGTTTTAAATCCTTATACATCTTACTACTCCCTGGGTGAATAGAATAAGGCGCGCTGTGAGCTTCCTTCAGAATAGTCCGTCTCAAATCATCATCATCGGGAACGCAAAGTCGACTCTGAAATCTCATAACTCCATCATCTTGTATCACGAATCTTGGGGCTTTTCCCTTCTTTACTTCGTCACATAACCGAAGGATCAGAGAATCGTTCAACTGCTTAGATTTGATTTCCTCGACTAGTGACGAAGTCAGTTCCATCACATATAGTTGCCCTTGAATTCCTGGTGCCCATACTTCAATCCCTTTGCGGATCAGTTCTCGTTGAATGCTGTTTTGGGACGTAAGTGCTTCCAACACTCGAAGAGAAACAGGTTTACGGCTCAATGCATCAGCTACAACGTTTGCTTTCCCCGGATGATAGAGAATCTCTAAGTCTTAATCCTTGATCAATTCCAGCCACCTTCTCTGTCTCATGTTTAATTCTTTCTGACTGAAGATGTACTTGAGGCTCTTATGATCTGTAAAGATCTGACAATGAGTGCCGTACAAATAATGTCTCCAAATTTTCAAGGCAAAGACTACAGCTGCTAACTCCAGATCATGAGTCGGGTAATTTACTTCATACGGTTTCAACTGCCGAGAAGCATAGGCAATTACCTTATCCTTTTGCATCAACACACATCCCAGACCCTGATTTGAAGCGTCGCTGTAAACCATGAATCCATCAGTTCCATCTGGCAATGCTAAAATAGGTGCTGTCGTCAGTCTCTTCTTAAGCTCATCAAAACCAGCCTGGCATTTCTCATCCCACTTAAACTTTTGAGTTTTCTGTAACAGCTGAGTGAGCGGACGAGAAATCTTGGAAAATCCCTCTACAAAGCGGCGATAATATCCAGCAAGTCCTAGGAAACTCCGGACTTCTTTCACATTATTAGGAGCTTCCCATTCCAAGATTGCTTCGACTTTCTTCGGGTCCACCTGAATTCCGTCAGCTGATATCACATGCCCAAGGAAAGTTACTTCCCTAAGCCAGAACTCGCATTTTGAAAGCTTTGCATACAGCTGTTCCTTCCTCAAGGTGCTCAAAACCACACGTAAATGTTCGGCATGCTCCTCTGCGTCCCTCGAATATATCAAGATGTCATCAATGAAGACGACCACAAATTTATCCAAGTATTCCAAGAATACCCGATTCATGAATTGCATGAACACCGCAGGAGCATTGGTAAGTCCAAACGGCATCACTACGAATTCATAATGCCGTCACGGGACACAGCGAGACTTTGGTATATCCGATTCCTTAATCCTCAACTGATGGTATCCTGATCGCAAGTCAATCTTCGAGAATACCCTTGCCCCTTGCAGTTGATCAAACAAGTCGTCGATCCGAGGTATAGGATACTTATTCTTGATCGTCATCTTATTGAGCTCCCTGTAATCAATACACAGTCGGAGGGATCCGTCTTTCTTACGGACAAAGAGAACGGGCGCTCCCCAAGGAGAAACGCTAGGTTGAATATAGCCCTTTTGTAACAATTCCTCCAGTTGCTTCTTGAGTTCATACATCTCGGTTGGCGCCATGCGGTATGGTGCTCTGGAAATAGGAGCTGCTCCAGGCTCTATTTCGATAGTGAATTCCACTTCTCTCTGTGGAGGTAACCTAGGTAGTTCGTCAGGAAATACATCCGAGAACTCATTCACAACTGAAATAGACGAGAGCTCTACTCCTTCCTCTTTCCTCATGGCATAGCACCAAAGTCCGTGACATCCCTGCTTCAGTAATTTCACGGCTTTCATCGCTCTGATCAATTTTTCCGAGCTTCCCGGTCTCCATCCTCGGAATACGTGTTCAGATCCGTCATCAACAATGATAGAAATGACTCTTTCTCGGTAATTCAGAATAGCTCCATAACGGTTGAGCCAATCGTCTCCGAGAATTAAATCATCACCGTAGATGTCAACTACAATAAGATTCGATGGCCAATCTCTCCCTCCTATAGACACTGGAAAATCTCTAGCCTCTAGGGTTCCCACAATTCTCTCTCCACTCGGCAAACGCACAACATATGGTTCACAATCAAATAAGCACGAGATTTTTAAACGATTTACACAGTTCAATGATACGAAAGAATGTGTAGCTCCGAAATCGAATAAAACACTAACTGGTTGCAAAAGGATCTGAATCGTACCTGATGCAACAGCAGTGTTCTGATCGTCAGATTTCCTCATCTCGTACAGGCGCGGAGGAACGGACCCAGCACTGGATGTCTCTCTCTTCCCAACATTCTGCTGCTGAAACCCACTCTGCTGCGTCTGGTTCACACTTGTCTCCTTCGGAACTGACGCTGGAGTGCGAGTACCAAAAGATCTAGTAGAAACTCCACAGAAAGCCGCACGGTGCCCTTCTTGGCCACAATCGTAGCAAGTCACAGAAGATGCGGGGCAGTCAAGTCGAATATGCCCTGCTCGACCACAATTGTAGCATTTCTTTGATGCGTCAGGAACTGCTGATGTAGTCCGGAACTTCTTCCCACCTCTAGAAGGATGTGGAGGTTTCCTAGCCGAATAAAAGGAAGCCTGGCCGTTGCGGGGCCCACCACTCTTGTTTTATGAAAAGCTGCCGGTCATCTTCTGCTTCTTCGCCTCCACTGATTTCTCCACCGCCGCCTCTTTCATGTCGTAGGCCAGCGCTTTGTCTTGATACTGTCGCAACGTAGTACACTCGAATCCGGACATGTATTGCTGAATCTCCGGCTTCATCCGCATATCGAAATGAAAAATCTTTTCTGCCTCCGTTCTGACCAAGTGTCGCACACAAGTCAGCTGATGGTTAAAAGTTTTGATTACATCTGTCACAGATGCTTCCGAACTCTGTGGTGAGAAAAACTCTCGGATCTTTGCCTCTCTAACTAGACGAGGACAATACTGTGCTTCCATCATTAATTTGAATTCCGTCCAGTCCGCATTATGATCCTCGGGTCTAATAGCTTCCCACCAATCAAAGGCCTCCCCAGTCAGAAAATACTGGGCAATGGGCACCTTCCGATCCTCGGGACAGTTAAGACCCGCGAATATCTTCTCTAACTCCTTAAGCCAATGATCCCAAGTCAATGCCTCGGCAGATCCGTCAAATTTTGGCGGGTGTAATTTGACCACCTCAGCAAGCTATCTGTCTCCCCGGTTATCTTCGTGGTGCTGCTGTCCCATCGCCGTCTGCATGCGGTCGACTACCTGGGCGAACTGGTTAATCTGCGCCACCACCCGTTGAAGCACTCCCGGCATGTTAGGATTTGCATCGTCGTTCGCTGATCCTTGCTGCCCTCCAGAATGGGAATCGGTTCGACTAGCTGATAATTCCGGGGTAGTTGCGGAATCCTCCTGTCTCATGTTACCCCGTCCGCGTCCACGACCGCGTCTGCGTCCACGTCCTCCTTTCAACATACTGTAAACATAATTCCTCAATATCCAGGACAAAGTTTACGAAATAAAGCCCGTCAATACTCACAAAGCAGTAATTAAGTAAGACGGTAGTATAAAAGATTAGGAGACTTACAACCACGGTCCACATGACGACTTTTGGCTGAACAGTGATGTTACGAACGACTCGTAAATCAATAACGTAAACAGACCCAACTTAAAACCCGACTGCCAAGATATCCATAAATCTTAGCTCCGATACCATATTCTGTAACACCCCGAGATATTCGGAATAATTACAGCGCCGTAAACCCTTTAAGTAAGGATTTACAAGGCTAATTTTAAATAAAGGTAAATATAAGACATCATCATCATCGGAAATTCAAGTTTTACAAAACCGAACAACTGGTTCAACGAGTAATTTATACAACCATATCGAAATAATATTAATAAGACACGCGTACTCGAGTACTGAAATCAAACCAAGAAAACAATTCACCAACAACAACAAACATCACTGAACCCCTTCGTCGTCACGTCGCATCGTGTCGCTTTCCCTGCTCCTCGGCTACTGAACATCAAAACAAATGTCCACCCGAAGGTTAGCAAATCTATTCTAGTACAAGTATCATTTAAACAAATCAAATATGCATAAACAATACATAACATGATTCAACTCACGGACTTACGCTACCGGAATCCGACAATGCGAATCCACATGATTCCGAGAATACGGCAAGGGTATTCCAATGATCCGGGCCTCGGATAGATCCCAAGATGATCCGTCGGACCAACACGAGGTGGAAATAATCCGTCCAATGATCCAGCGCCCTCGGCTAGATCCCAAGATGATCCGTCGGACCAACACGAGGTGGACATCCGATCCGGGCCCTCAGCATAGATCGTACAACGTACACAAACACAACTCATGCATGCACATATGCCAAATCATTATGTTCATCAACATGAACATACAAACACTAGATAACGAATATCATGACAATTCAACGAAATAAATCTCATGTTCAACAACATGAATAATCACACGCATGCTCAAAATACCAATATTAACATATTACGATACTTGCCTCGAAGATGGCAAGAACGAAACCTTTCAATGATCTCAACACACTCGAAGGCCGCCTCCTTCGATCAACGTAACAAGCTCGAACCTTAACAAAAGGAATGATATACAAATCATCTCAAGTCTAACGATGGCCTAACAATTCGGTCTACGGCCCAAAAGCTCAAAATAAACAATCTGCCTGGACTACTTAGCGTACGCTACGTACTCTATGTAGCGTGCGCTAAGCCTGCCTATTAGCGTACGCTATCGTATAAGCCTAGCGTACGCTAGCCACGGACTGACAGTGCTCTCTGATCAGCCGACTGACTCGGCTGATATCGTAACGTACGTTACGTACCACACGATAGCGTGCGTTAACTTATCCCCGATAGCGCACGTTAATTTACGTATGTTAGCGTGCGCTAACCTTGCATGGCAGATTACTACAGACAGAAAACTGGATTGAATGGTGATGAACTCATAAATTCTATGGTGATAAAACCAGTCATCCTCGAGCATATCATGCTGATAAGGTTTGTGGAAGTTCTATACGTACGAAATGATTATGAGATACAAAGATACGGATAATCATTTCAACACCATAATTCATCTTAGATCTTCGAGAAAATATTCTAAGTTCCGATCGTCCTACGTTCCAAAACACATGATTCCAATGTGTAAAACGTAACTATTAGGTAATATCCGTCTACTGATCACAATTCGGTTTGAAAATGCTTAGGAATCCTCATACTAAAAACGGTTCAAAGGTTCATACGATAAAAAGTGCCGATACGTCGAAAATATCCTTCTAACACATGATGATCGATATTGAACGAAATAACTGACTATACAAACATGATCAAATCGTCCTTTAGAACACTACTAATATTGGTGAAGAATCACCTACCTCAAAGTAGTGAAGAACAAGGAGAAAATCGAAGCAATCCAACGTCGAAGGCTTGAACACCAATCTCCAATGATATACGATCCTCAATCACGAGCTAGGATGTTGATATGAGGTGTTTAGGATGTAGGAAGTTATGCTCTAAGTGTAAGAATTCGGGTATGGGAGAAGAAAGAACTGAAATTACGAATAGGATGCTGTCCTATTTATAAGAAATGGCTATTAGTGCGCGCTAGTCCCTGCTCGTAGCGTGTGCTAACGGCTCACTGACTTTACTGTATTCGGCACTTAGCGTGCGCTATGCACATACCTGTAGCGTGCGCTAAGGCATTGACTTGGCTTTTCCCGAAAGCCGTCCAGGTTCATCCCGACACAATCCGACAGGGGTCCCCCGTCCAGATCTCACCTACCGCACGTCTCAATCAAATTGACCACGCATAGCGTGCGCTAATGTTCCTTTGTAGCGTGCGCTATGAATCCATGTTAGCGTACGCTACACATAGCCGATAGCGTGCGCTACATGCGCAGAATTACAATTTTTTAAATCACAATCATGAAATCATACGCTCGACAACATTGGATTATGAAATACGGAGAATAATACTCAGACAAAAGTACAATAATTACAATATCACAAGTTCCAAATACATGTCAGAAATCTTGGGTATTACAGTTCGATCGTTTGATTGTTCGGTTTTTGTTGATCTCGTTTCGTGATTGTTGAGCGTTCAGACTCCTTCCTAATTTCCTTATATTCGGGAAATTTGTCTCGTTTTCGATCTTCCAACCCTTTAGCGGTGGAATTCCGTATTTCTTCAGCGATTGGCTCGCGTTTTGATCGATGTACCGTTGGGGTGGTCAATCATATTGATTTTCGTTTGTTGTGTTTTGTGATTGTTCGGGTAATCGACTTGGTTGTATTACCTGTTTGATGACGCTTGTCACTTGTTGGTTTCATTATTTCTCTATCGGTGGCATTGTGTTGGTCGTCGTGGAGCGTGTTTTCACGCCGTATGTTCCTTTGCATTTCTTGCAGCGTTTCGCCGTCGGGCGCGAGTTTTCGGTTTTTGGGTATCTCGTCGAGTTTTCCTGACAGTGGATATTGCTTCTCCCTACTTATTTTAAGTTTCGGGACGAAACTTCTTTTAAGGAGGGTAAAATGTAATACCCGTGATTTCGATTTCCGGTAATTTCTTTTTTTTTCGGCGGAATTCCGTTTTGACGACTCTCTCATGACCGTTTCGTCATTCTGAGAATGATTAATTCTTTACTTTTTGTCATCCGAGTTCGTTTCGGTGTCGTTTTGTTGAGTTCCGTGCTTTTTAGCGGTTTTTCCGCACTTGAGTTCGATTCTTGCGAATCTCGTCCGAAACTGTTGTTTCGACTTTCTCGTAAGTTCATTTAATGTTAATATTCATGTTGCGAGCTTTGGCTTGGTGTTTCGATCACGTATCGTGATTTTCGGGCATTTTGGGCCATTTTCGTAATTTCCCAAAGTTTGGGGTAATTACTTTCCATTGTCGAATTTCGAGCCTTCGGGTGGTCGGAATCGTGTGTTCTCTTAGTGCTCGGATTCGTCTTTGCGAGTACTTCGTAACCGTATCTTCGATTCGTACTCAGGTTCGGGTTTCGGGGTCGTTCAGGCCGTCGGAGTTGGTCCCGGCCGAGTCATGGCCGGCATCTTGCCGGGCCAGCCACCGACCGAGCAACGCACGGTAGTGATCGCGATTACGTCGTAAGGCCGATTACGACGTAAGGCCCCGCCGTAACGCACGTAACGCTTCCGGCATTTCAGGCGTGAGTTCGCCATGGCCGATTACGTCGTAAGCCATGGCCGATTACGTCGTAACCCGGCGATCGGCCTATTTAAGGCCTGGCAGCGTTTTTCTTCAGCCATTTCTCACTCATTTTCTTCCCTTCCGCGGCTGGAGATTAGTTCATCATGGAGAGATGTTGTTGGACAATAAATCCATGAAGTGTTGGAGTTCATATCATCAATCATCCATCCTATAACATCCTCCGATCTACCGAATCAGGTCAGATTTCCTAGAAATCTAGTTTTGGGGAATTTGGGTATTTTGGTCGTTTTCGTCCGATTAATCCGATTTAACTTAGGATTATGATAGATTGATGATTATTTAGATGTATTATATCATTTCCCTTGTTATTCCATGGTTGGATCGTATCGATTCGTTATTTGGGTCGAGTTCTTGACCGACGCCTTGAAGGTGTCCGGTAAAATGTCTTAGAGGGGTTTTCGGGCGTTCTACGATTATTCTTCCTCGTATGATCGATGATTTATTGATTATATATTGTTAGGGTCGAGTTTCTTGTGAAGAAACCGAGTTGAACCCTTCCGTTCGTTGTCGTCTTTCTTTTCGATCGCATCGGGCGTTTCGAAGCTTTCCGGTTGAGCCGTGTTCGTCGGGATACTTGCGTGCCGATTTTGAGGCAAGTACCTTGTCCATATAATTCTTGTTTTGTAGATATGATAATTGGTGATCGTCTAAATGTGTTTGTGTGGTCGTTTGAATTGAACTTTCAAAAGATTTGATTAGCCTTGTTAAAGGCCCTCTTTCAAAATGCGTGTGTTTTGTGAATGGCGTGGTTTGTGAACTATGTGAATTCTATGGATATGTTTGGTGTTGATGTTTCCCTTGGTATTGCGTGTGGACGTATAGGGTTTCTTTTCGGTGCGTTATGGTTTGACGTGGTGTTTTGCTAAGTGTTGTTGGCATTAACTCATGATTTGACATATTTGTGATTGTGGCAAATGTGAAACCATTGTCGTTGTGAACTATATGCATTGATGATTCGACCACAAGGTTATCAATTCGGGTAGGTCTGGAGAGGGCTCCGAGAATCGTCACTTGCGAGTGCGATGTCACGATAACTTGTGGGTATATTCGCTTGATGTTTACCAGGTAGGGACCCGTGAGGCCTCCGGCGGCGCGTTACTTGCGAGTATGGCCATTTGATATGATTTGACCATAAGGTTATCTAATCGGGTAGGTCTCGAGAGGGCTCCGAGAATCGGTACTTGCGAGTACGATGTCAAGATAACTTATGGGTGGTTTGAGTTTATTTAGCTAGCCAGCTCGGGAGGGTCCTTAGAGGCCTCGAGTGGGATTTGTGGCTTCGTCCCGGTCCTAGGCGATGCGCGTGCGCGATTATGTTTTGTTGATTTTTATGTCCGTCGAGGACACATGATGTTGGGCTCTGGACATGTAGATTGTTGTCGGTTTTCTATGTGTGAAAACAAAAACCTTTGGTCTGTGACCCAGTTGATTTTGGAAAGAGAAGGATTTGATAATCCTAAATTGTTTTCTATTAAAACTCCCGAGGGTATTTTAAACCATTTTGCAAACCGTTCTCGTTATTTGTGATCTTTCGGATTTGGAAAGTTTTACTCAAACTCTTGCCTCGGGAGGTATTCGTTTCATTGTATTTGAATCTTTGAGGATTCCCGATTATTGTTATTCTTGGAAATTGAATTATATGGCTCGTATTTGCACTTTGTATTTGCACTAGCAAAACAGTGGAGTTTTGCTAACCCCCGAGTATTCGGGGGGTGGATGTCTATTTTTGCATTCAGGTTTTGGAGCATAGCACAGGGTCGGCACGAAGGATGATGAAAGATGAACGATACTAATCACACAAGGATCCGTTGATGTCGTATTGGTCTAGTTGTATTTTCTTTTCCGCTGCAGTATCTTTTCCCCGTTGTACGGGAGTTTATTGTATTTTGACCCCTGCGTGGGTAAGTGTTTGGAATTGAGTTGTATGTTATTATTGAAAGACCAAATCGGTCTACTGAGTCATTTTAGCCTTAAAGGCGATGTTTAGATGTTTGGTTTTAGTTATCAGCCTGGTAGATCCTCGAGGAGAGGGTCTACGGCGTGTAATATCCCTGAGTGGATTGGGGGTGTTACAATTTCTGAAGGAGTTTATCCATGATTTTGTTGACAAAATGCGATCCTCGATCACTGATTAACGCTCTTGGAGTTCCGAATCGGCAAAAGATGTTCTTCTTTAAAAATTTCATTACTACTTGAGCATCATTTGTTGGGGAAGAAATTGCCTCGACCCATCGAGATACGTACTCGACCGCTAGTAGAATGTACTTATTCCCGAATGATGAGGAAAATGGACCCATGAAGTCGATACCCCAAACGTCAAATAGTTCAAACTCAATTACGTTGGTCAAGGGCATCTCATGACGTCTTGAAATATTTCCCACTCGTTGGCATCTATCGCATTTTTGAATGAAGATATAGCAATCTTTGTATAATGTAGGCCAATAAAATCCGCTTTGCAACACCTTTGCAGCAGTCCGTGTTGCTCTGAAATGTCCTTCGGTTGGTGACGAATGACATTATTGAAGAATTTCATCCCATTCCTCTTGCAGTACACATCTCCTCACGATCATGTCGGCACATATCTTAAAAAGTAGTGGATCATCCCACATATAGAACTTGATATCATGTAAGAATTTCTTCTTTTGATAATGAGATAAATCCGGGGGTAGCACACCTGCGACCAAAAAATTAACAATGTCAGCAAACCACGGAAATTTAGCTTCTACCATAAAAAGCCGCTCGTCCGGAAACTCTTCTTTAATTCCTTCGATCTCGGGCTCCTCCTCCTTTTTGTACTCGAGGCGAGATAAGTGGTCAGCTACCACATTTTCACAACCTTTCCTGTCTCGAACTTCCACGTCAAACTCTTGTAAAAGAAGAATCCATCGAATTTTACGAGGTTTAGAATCTTTCTTTTCGAACAAGTACTTGATAGCTGCATGGTCTGTGTGTACTATCGTCTTTGTCTCAATTAAGTATGATCGAAACTTATCAAAAGCGAATACCACGGCGAGCACTTCTTTCTCCGTTGTTGTGTAATTTTGTTGGGCTCCGTCCAATGTTTTGCTTGCATAATAAATAGCCCGAAAGAGTTTCTCACGACGTTGTCCCAACACAGCTCCAACCGCATAATCACTTGCATCACACATGATCTCAAAAGGTTGAGGCCAATCCGGTACCACGAGGATAGGAGCACTCACTAATGCCTTCTTTAGAGTCTCAAATGCCTGCAAACACTCGTTAGAAAGAATGAAAGTGGTATCTTTTTCTAACAATTTACTCAAAGATTTAGTGGTTTTTGAAAATTCTTTTATGAATCTCCTATAAAAACCCGCGTGTCCAAGAAAACTCCTAATTGCTTTTTCATTTTTCGGTGGGGGAAGTTTCTCAATGGCGACAATTTTCGCCCTATCAACCTCTAAACCGGCGGCGGACACTCTATGGCCTAGGATAATTCCTTCTTGCACCATAAAGTGGCATTTCTCCCAATTTAGCACAAGATTAGTATCTTCACACCACTGCAAAACTAAAGTGAGATTATGCAAGCAATGATCAAATGAATTTCCAAACACCGAAAAATCATCCATGAATACATCCATTATATTTTCGATCAAACCATGAAAGATAGCCATCATGCAACGTTGAAACGTGACTGGAGCATTACATAAACCAAACGGCATTATACGATAAGCATAAATTCTATAAGGACATGTAAAAGCAATTTTTTCTTGATCTTCCGGTGTTATAGATTTGATTATACCCTGAATATCCATCAAGAAAACAGAAAAATTCATGCACCGCCAATCTACAAAGCATTTGATCAATGAAGGGAAGGGGAAAATGGTCTTTGCGAGTAGCCGCATTTAAAGCCCTATAGTCTATACACCTCGCCATCCCGTAACTACCTTCATAGCAATTAATTCATCTTTCTCGTCTTTGGTTACGGTCATCCCTCCCTTTTTTGATACAACTTGCGTAGGACTCACCCACTCACTATCGGAAATTGGATATATCATTCCGGTATCTAATAGTTTGAGCACTTCTTTTTTTACCACTTCTTTCATTATGGGATTAAGTCTTCGTTGATTTTGCACTTTAGGTTTAAAGTTTTCTTCAAGCAAAATCCTATGCATGCATATGGAAGGGCTTATTCCCTTCAAATCTGAGATAGACCATCCTATAGCCGACTTATGTGCTCTCAATACACGAAGCAATTTATCTAGTTTAGTGGATGAAAGTGACGAAGATACAATTACCGAATTGGTATTGTTATCATCTAGAAATGCACACTTGAGGTGTTCAGAGAGGGCTTTAAGGTCCAGGCTTGGTTGAGATACATCCGATTGAGATGAAATGGACCCAAAATTTTGAAACGTTTCATTTGACACGTTCGAGTCATCCGTCAGCTTGATTTCCGCAACTACTTCATGCTCCTCTTTGTCAAAATCATCAGATTTATTGATTTGTGTTTCTTCCTGTAGATAATTTAATTCACAAACATAATCAAACAAGTCAGAATCGTCAAACTCCAAAGTTGAATCACTATAACAACATGAGTTCGTAAGAGCAAACTCTAACGGATCCGAAGACAATGAGTGTAAGATTTTTTTCTTACCATACGAGCTTATATGGTCAATAACATTGCAATATTCCGTATCATCATGAAATTTCATAGCTTTAAATAGAGAAAATAGAACATGCTCATCGTTAACACGTAGTGTTAATTCTCCACTTTCAACATCAATAAGAGACTTTCCCGTTGCTAAAAATGGACGTCCAAGGATAAGTGGTAGATCTTCATCTTCTTCCATATCAAGAACAACAAAATCCGTTGGAAATATAAATTTGTCGACTTTTACAATCACATCTTCAATAATCCCCTTGGGATGTGTTATGGATCGATCTGCCAATTGTAGGATAACCGTTGTGGCTTTCATTTCTCTGACACCTAATTTCCTGAAAATAGATAAAGGCATAAGGTTAATTGAAGCACCTAAGTCACACAAAGCTTTATCGAATGATACGTTTCCAATAGTGCATGGACCGGTAAAGCTTCCGGGATCCTTAAGCTTTTGAGGTAATTTGCATTGGATAATAGTGCTACATTCTTCGGTTAGTTAAACCGTCTCATGCTCTACCATCTTTCTTTTTCTTGACATCACATCCTTCAAGAATTTTGCGTAGTTAGGCATTTGTTCCAAAGCATCTGCAAAAGGAATATTGATATTAATTTTCTTGAAGATGTCTAGAAACTTTGCGAATTGTGCATCTAACTTTTTATTTTTGAAACGTTGAGGAAAAGGGAGAGAAATGTTAGGAGTAGAGTTAGAAGATATTTTAGGCTTCTCAGCCCCCTTAGATGTATCATGCTTCCATTCTTCCTCTACAATTTCGATTTGATCCTCCTTGACTCCCTCTTTTTGTTGGACCCTTGGCATCTTTGGCCCTTCATAATTCATTCCAATTCTTAAGGTGATCGCTTGACAAGACTCTTTTGGATTCACTTCGGTATTGCTCAGAAATTGTCCCCGGTGATGTTGACTCCCGACAACTTTAGCTAATTGTCCAATTTGAGTTTCGAGATTTTTCATTTGAGCTCCCATGGTGGTAGCTAATTGAGTGACATGACCTTCGATTTTGTCTAATTTCTCCTCATCTCGACTAAATCGGCTTTTTATCTCCATCATTAAGGTAGCTAGAATATTCTCGAGATTTGACGTCGGCTTTGCTTTTTCAATTATCTCACCATTCGATACTTTGAATCCGGCCGGTGGTTGCAAAGCATTCTTTGGATTAGCATAGCTAAAATTTTCATGATTTCGATTGGAGGGATGGTAGAATCCCGGTGGTGGATTATTCCGGAAATTGTTGTAACTCCGATTATTAATGTAATGTGCCTCCTCCAATGTATTGGACGGTAGTGAACTTGAACTTCCTTGAGAAGCTCCCTTTGAATCACCTCCTTTTGGTAGAGCCCCCAATTGAGTAGTTAACATCGTCATTTGCGCAGTGAGTGCCTTTATAGGATCCGAATCGGATATATCAGCCACTCTTCTAATATTTGTTCTTTCCATCGGCCATTGATAGCTATTCATAGCCATTTCTTCGATCAATCCATAAGATCCTTCAGCGCTCCTTGCTAGCAATGCCCCTCCCGCGGAAGCATCAATAAAATTTCTTGTTTCTCCCATAAGACCATTCTAAAACAAACACATTTGTTGGTCTTTGGGGAAAGCATGTCGAGGGTATCACCTTAGTAGATCTTTGAAACATTCTCAAGCTTCATATAACGGTTCGAAGTCCAATTGATGAAAGTAATCTCACTTTTTAGCTTCATTGTCTTGTTTGGTGGGAAAATTTGAACAAAAATTTTCGCTCAATTCTTCCCATGTCTTTATACTTCCAGGAGCTAAAGTTCCAAGCCAATTTCTTGTTTTCTCTATCAAGGAGAATGGAAAAAATCATAAGCGTAATGCATCATCCGAGACTCCATTCATTTTGATAGTATCACATATTTGCATGAAATGAGTGAGATGGGCATGTGGATCTTCGACAGCAAATCCTCCAAATTGATTTTGTTGAACCATTGAAATTAAGGCGGGCTTCAACTCGAAATTTAGGGCGTTGATTGGAACATGAGTGATTCCTCCAAAGTTTCGGTCTAGTTTTGGTCGGAATCCATCCCGAATTGATTGCACCCTAGTTGTTGGATCTTCAATCCTTCCGCCCTCGTTGTCTTGGATTATTGCATTCTCGTTCATGTTGTCCCTTCCCACGTTATCTCCCGCTCTCTCCATGTCTTCAAAAAGATCCCTTCTTAGTTTTCTTGAGGTAGCACTTGTTCTTCGGGCAAATGCTTCTACTTCCAGGATGAATGTTTCTAAAGGCACTCGAGATGAACGAGTGTTCATGCACTCCCTGACTAAAAACTGTATAACATGAGTTAAGTAACAAATAAGAAAATGTCTAAAGTAAGACTAGAAACACTTATCGTAAAATCAACACTAATAAAATTAATTTAGTCCCCAGCAACGGTGCCAAAAACTTGTTCGCTATATTTTTAAACAATCCGCAAGTGTACGGAGTAAGTGTGGAAAGCGGCGAGCAAGGTCGTATTCCACAGAGACTAAATATTCCTATTGTGTTGAGTACTGGATTATAATGATTCTGGTTTTATCTAGATGATCGAAAGTTGAATGGATGGTTAACGAAATAAAATAAAATGATGACAATAAAAGAAAATATCCAAATTAAGGAGAATTGCAAGAGTTTGAAATATAGATTCCAAGGCTAGGTTTCTGTTGATTACTAAATTTAGTTGGGATTGGTTCCAAAAAGTTTTATGTGCGTTTACAAAATGATAATCACAATAATATTCTAAAGTCCCTCTCGAGATGCATTAAAATGTAGATTAAACAACCTATAACAACGTCTCCATTTACTATAAATTATCTAACTCCAAAATGTTCATAAGATTTAAACATCATCATAGCATATCACCGATTTCTCAATCTCGTAATTTACTACATCGAATACTCGAAACCTATTAATGTCCTCTTCTCTCGAATTATGAGCAATTAAGTTTAACATATAAAAATATTGATCAAGTGTCTAAATATGAATCAAAACCAAGTATTTGATAAAGAAACCACACTAGATATATATAATCATCAATCCCTCAAAACCATAGCAAATCAACGTACTCCCATGCCCGGAATCTAACAAGTTTAGCCGGACATGGTAATGAAAGAAAGATTAATAATCATCATGTTCATCATGTTCATGCTAAACAAAACAGCAAAATTAATAAAAGATAGGAAGAAGATAAAACTCGGATGGTGTCTTGATTGATCCCGGTTGAAGCCTTCAAATGTTCTTGAAGTGTTGTTCAAGAATTCCCTTCAAATATCCTTCTTTCACTACTACAAATATGACCTTTAATGACAGAAATTTTATGACGTTTTGCCAAAAACGTCATTGTAATGTCTTTTCATGACGTTTCCAGCAGCAAACGTCATAAATTTGGATTGGAGTTTAGTTTTATGACGTTTAGTAACAGTCATCGTGAATAATGAATTTAATGATGTTTAAAAACCGTCATAAAATTTATGACGTTTTATAAACGTCATATACTAGTTTTCCATGATGAATTACGAACGTCATAGTAGATCTATTGACGACAGTTTCTAAGTATCATTGAATATTCTTTCAATGACATTTGTTAAATGTCATAAATTGTAGGTGGGCCATGACACAAGTATTGGCGCCTTAGCCTAATTCTCTGCCGCCCAATTTTTTTATCGGGAACTTTCTATTGATAAGTCTGACCACCGCTTAAAATACATTTACAGAAAATAAAAAACCGTCCCAAAAAAACCTAGTTTCTATCCCTACGTACGCCGCCCCTTCTCTCTCACCTCTTGCGTTCGCGACCTTCCCAATCTGATTCAGAAATCTGCTTTCTTTCTCACACGACGCCACATCTGCTTCTCTTCCAGCGACCTCTGCTTCTCTTCCGGCCGAACGCAGCGTAAGCCTCATGCTCGATTTGTTCAATTTTTTTTTTAATTTACGTCAATAGAGTTGTATGATATTTTTTAATTAGTTCGATTTGTGCTACTTAATTATTCTGTCTATAGAGTTGTATGATATTTGGATTTGGGTGATTCTTGTATGGTTGATGTTAATATTTCTTAGTAGTAAACTTTCCTCTACGCTGACTTCAACGGAGGAGATGAATTTTTTCATGTATTGAGTTTCTCCATCCTCAATTTTCTCGTGTTTTTGTCCAGGATGATGCTTAAAAACTGGACAACCCCTACTTGGTGAAGAGAATGCAACAACAGTCATAGACAAAACCTATAGGTATGATGACAATTCTATTTTGAATGCTTATGTGGTGATTGATTTTCCGAAGATGATGTTCTCTAGTTCGTGATATTTCTTTGGAATTCCAGATTCATCGCTTCGTGACCAAGTCGACTCCATCGTCGTCGCCTCCATCGTCGTCGCCTCCATCGTCTGTAAATATACTATATATATATATACTCTGTTTATCTGTTTATAATATATATATATATATATTAATATATATATATTATATAATTACATATACAATACAGACTAGTTGATTGTTATATATGTTGAATGCTATAATTTGGCTGCCTGCTGTTGTATTAGGTATGTTAGAAACATATAATATTCTACATGTATAATTACTATTTATTATTTATACCTTGCATAGTTATCAATAGCGCCCGTAGCGCTCGCTATAGCGAGTAGCGAAGCGTAGTGAGGCTTCATCGCTATAGGGCGCTATGAGCTACGCAGTTTTGGATAGCGAGCGCTATCCTCGCTATTCTCGCTATAGCCCCGATCGCGATAGCACCCAATAGCGGCGCTATTTCATATTCTGTGTTTTTTTTTCCTGTAACAATTTTGTAGGTTGCCCTTTTCAATTCCAATAAAAAATGTGTTTTCAGGTAACATAAACTGAAAAATATAAAAGCCCAAAATCAATATATTTTTAGGTAAGATGACATTTATATTATGTTTTTCTAGTATTGGAATTGATGTTTTGTGTTATTTGAACTTATATCCATGTTATTTTTCAGTTTATGCATGAACTCTTGAATTGGATTTAGTATATAATATATATTATATATTTATGTACTTGTGGCGCTTCACTTCCAAATAGCCCTCGCTATTCGTTATAGCTATCGCTATAGTCGTAAGGGACCTTGTCGCTATGGAGCGCTATTGTTGGGTTCATTTTTCAGTGCGACTCTTGTTTTCTTATTATTTAAAACTCAAACAAATTAAAACCTTAAAATCCAAAACAGCACTAATCTTGCGCTGCCTGGGCCGGAAGTGTCCTCGGATCTTTGTCAAGAGCTTGAGGATCCCGGTTTTAATTTAAACGGGTTTTAATCTCAAAATTCAAATCGAGCGCCTGAATTTGAGTCTCACCACCGCGTGCTCCCTTTCTGATCTTTGTGCTTCTCAAGTTTAATAATGCGCCCTCGGATAATGTTTGGGGAGCACTGTCTAGCGCCGCAAGGTCGTTTTCTCTTAACATATGGATTGCCCGATTTATCGCGGATTTAGTGTTTTCTACATACTATTAATAACTATGATACCTTGTCGACTAGTGTCGACTAGTCTACGACAAGTCACGGCTAGTCTACGACTCGACTTGTCGGACCCTCCGTCGACTCGGATCGACTGGTCGATGTACCAACCATGGTCTATTCACCTTGTAATAACTCTAAGAACAATTTATTATGCAGAACGTATAATTATAAGAGGTTTATGATAATGTTTTTTTATGATTTTGTTTGTATATGAAACCTAAATATGTTACTGGTGTGATGGTTCTGTATTTGTGTTGTAAACACATGTGAGAAGCAAAAAGTGATATCTATTACCTTTTAACAATTTTAATTCATGAGGTATCTTTCCCTTTGATTACCTTCATAACATTATATTTCCTGGCCTGCTATTTGCAAAAGCATATTTTGCAGTTCAGTTTTGTCACTTTGAAAACTAGAAACTGCAGTGGAACCGGAACGCTGCAAACCAGTCTGGTTTTCGCGGTTTCTCGATTCATAATTGATTGTCTTGAATGTGTCTGCTCTTTCTGGAGAACTTTTCACATACTTGCAGGCTTTCCTAATTGATGCAACTGATTTATCCATAATATGCAACCCAGATCTCGCAATCAGGTTAACAATATGTGCGAGGCAGCTCACATGCATCACCCCCCTTGGTGGCCTCTTCTCCCAATCATTCATTTATGTCTTTAGATAGTTAATAGCAACTTTTTTTGCTGCTGCATTGTCCACACTGATTGTCAACCCACACTGATTGTGAACACAATCTCAATCCCCCATTTATCAAACAATCCTCTAAGATTTTTCCTATAGTCTTTCCATTATGATTAGGAATCAATTTAAAGTTCAAGGTTTTTCTATGAAGTGTAAAACCATGATCGATAAAATATGTTGTGATGACCATATAGTTCAGAGTTTTACAAGCGGCCCAGTGCCCGTTGTCAAACAGAGTGGGTGGGATTGTAACTCAACCGTTAATTCCGCCTTCTTAGCATCATACATCCTCTACAAATTCTGAAAAATAGTCTTCCTACAAGTAGGCAACCATCTCGGAACTGGAACTTCCACAAAATGCCTGAATCCACTATTTTTAATAAAGCTAAACGACAACTCATCGATAACAATCATCCCTGGTTGCGCAACTCTCCTTCGACCAAGCAGATGTTTTCAATGTTCTCACAACACCCACCATAATACAGTCACTAGTTAAGGCTTGTTGTCCTCCCTGCTCTAGATTCAATCTATCCCCAAAATTTTTACAAACAGACTTAAGATGACTCCTAAGAGTACTTGTACCTACTCTGAAATCACACTTGAATTCAGTGTTACAATGAATGCCACGACAGCGTTTCTCTAATCCAACAACCTTCTTTTCCCCATCTACTTCATCATAAAGATGTGCAACATATCTGTCAAAATGAGGCCATACGTTATAGGTAAGCCGTGGTTCCTTATTCAAGGCAGTCATCTTTCTCTTCCCTTTTACCGTAGTAGCACCCTTCTGTTGTTGTACTTCTTCGTCCTCAGATGGAACTTGCATGGTTTGATTATCATCACATGAATTCGATCTAGACATAGCAATATGAAAAAAAAAAGAAAAAAAAAACATATTATTCAGTTGGTCATCATCAATAATTCAATATTACAACCTAATAGTAATAGATTTCTCTATATAATGAAACACTAAATCTAAAATGAATATCAACCTTACCCTACCAATCACAAAGATTATAAACGAATTAAGTATTAAGCGTTAAAACAAAATAACCTAAACAATAATGGAATTTATTAATATGTAAATATAAATATGTATACACAACATAATAAAAATAACCTACAATATCCATTTTTCATCCTCCTTCAGACCTAGTTAACAAAGAACATGCTTTATCCTTTGCAATTATAATCAGATTTTTGAAGAAAAAAATCCGATCAAACTAATGATTAAGATAATAAATTGAGACGCAGAAAACACCTGGAAGAGAAAACATGATTTTTCTGCAGAAAAATGCTTTTTTATAAGGATGTTAATAAGGTTACATGTTGTTTCATATTAATTTATGTTTGGTATATATCATAACATGGTAGCACTCTTAAGTCTTAAAGTCATGAATTTAATCTGTTTGAGTTTTTAAATATTGGTAGGTGTAAAGCACGTATAAGTTAGCATGGATAAGAGCCGATATCTTGGGACCCAAATAATCCTCGCTCAAGAAAAGGCTAAAGAATTTATTATTAATTCTAAGAAGTTTGCAAGGAATCTGAGATGATCATCTGTCCTTGCGTAACTGTAGAAACCGCTCTTCACAAAATTATGAAACACTATTTATTCACCTAACTAAGTATGGATTTGATACTATATATAAGGTCCAGGTCGCTCATGGTGAGCCAAATCTTATAGGAAGAAGTGCACAAGTTGATTAGTTTGTATAATCATATGATGTTAGTTAGGATTCTGAAATGTTAGAAGTTCATCGGATGTATGAAGATGCGTGTTTTAAGTTACCATTTCAGGTGAATCCTCGAGTTTATGAATGTAGATGATATGTATCAAAAAAAGATTTGAGATGTGAAGTTCCTCTGTACCCTAGTTGTACTAAGTACACAAAACTTTCAGAACCTTAATCATGTATACTTTAAAAGTGAATCAGTCTATCTAATTCTGGTTTTGATAAGATCATGAGTGTGTTTAAAGATATGCTACCAGAGGAAAATACTTTTCCTGAGTCACTATCCATAGTCAAGAAAACACTTAAAGATTTTGATTTAGGGTATGAAAAGATAGACGCATGTCTCAATGATTGTATTTTGTATAGGGAGAGGAATATAGAGACTTACATAAATGTCCTGAATGTAATGCTTCTAGATATAAAGTAAACCTACGTACTGGAAAGATAAAAGAAGGTGTTGCTGCAAAAGTATTACGTTACTTTACTATAATTCCAAGACTTGACGGATGTTTCTTTACGCATCCGTTAGTGAGCGATTAACATGGCATTCTAGTCATCATAGTCAAGATGGTAAGATGCGTCATCCTGTGGACTCGGTTTCTTGGAGTTCCATAGATAAAAATACCCCGATTTTGCATCGATCCGAGGAATTTAAGATTTGGACTTGCAACCGATGGGTTCAACCCTTTCGTAAATCTTAGCTCCACACACGTCTTTGGCCGATTATCTTAGTCATCTATAATCTTCCACCAAATGTGTGCATGTCTTCCGAAAACCCGATGCTAAGCTTACTTATTCAGACCACTAAACAACCAGAAATGACATTGATGTATACTTGCACGGCCCTTATAGATGATCTAAAATTGTTGTGGGATGGTATTAATATGTATGATGCATATACTAAAGCCATGTTTAACCTTAGAGGTATCCTATTATGGACCATTAATGATTTCCGGCTTATGGGAATTTATCCAGGTTGACTAATAAAGGGAATTTGCTTGTCCTGTTTGTGGGCACGAAACGTGTTCTTCTTGGCCGCCACTTGCTCAAGACTATCTATGTGGATCATAGAAGATTTTTGCCATCAAACCATATGTTTGAAGAAAACCTAAGTGGTTCAATGGAAAAAATGAGAGAAGGGTGCCAAAGATCTTTACAGGAGAGATACGATTCATGCTTTAGTTGGGTTCACAAATAAGTGGGGAAAAAAAGAAAAAAACGAAGAAGCTTAAAAGGAGACCCAACAAAGTTATTAAAAAGAAGTCCTTATTTTTCGACTTGCCGTATTGGGAGGTCAGAGTTATATTCTTACTATTATTTACTACTCTAATTCAATAAGATTCTGATGAAACATTATAATTAAGTTTGATACGTATTTTGTTTTCTAACTATAGGAACTGCTTGTGCGACATAATTTGGATGTTATGCACATTGAAAAAAATGTCTGTGAAAGTGTTTTAGATACACTCTTAGATGTGAAGGGAAAATCTAAAATTGGGGCAGATTCACGTAGAGATCTAGAATTACAAGAATTAATGGAAGATGTTGTAGTAGAAGCAAGAGCAGAAAAGTTAGATCCTTCTGGTGCTTACACCTTTACAAAGCTTGAGAAGGAAAAATTTCTTTGGAGGCTATGGATGCAAAGGTTTCTGATGGATATTGCTCTAATATTGAAACGCATCAAGATTACATCTGAAAATTCTAGGGATGAAGTCTCATGATTACCATGTCCTAATGCAACAACTATTGTCTGTTGCTATTAAGGGGCTTTTACGAAGGGTTACGAAAATCATTATTTCGTTTATACGCATTTTTCACGAGTTGTGTCAAAGAGTAATTGATAAGAAAAGATTAGAGGAGCTGGAAGATGAAATTATTGAGACCTTGTGCTTGTTCGAGAGGTACTTCCCTCCATCATTTTTCTCCATAATGATTCACCTTACAATTCATATAGGAAGAGAAGCGAAATTATGTGGTCCTGTCCATTACAGGTGGATGTACCCTTTTGAAAGGTATTATTTAGTGCTTATAACTTTCATCATAAACTATATAATGGTTGTTATATATGTTTAGCTTACTATTATTTTAACTTAATGAACTTTTAGATACATGAAGGTCCTCAAAGGTTATGTTAAGAATCGTGCTGCTCCGGAAGGAAGTATTGCTGAAAACTACTTGGCTGATGAGTGTGTTAGGTTTTGTGGCAGATACATGAAAAACTCTTCCTTGTTTGGTAACAAACGAAAACGTAATGATGTCATTGAAAATGAAACAATAATCGAAGGATCTGCACTGCGTAAAGGCCGACCTTTACAATTGACTGATGAGTTGCATAAAGCTGCACATCTATGTGTCCTTATCAATAGTCAAGAAACTGAACCTTATATTGAGTTAGTAAATCTCCAGTGACTTATATTTATTTCCTTTAATTAATGGATATTTTATAGATACCTTACATATACATATCTGCACATCTCGGTTTGTTTTCTCATTAGGGTTCATAAGGAAGAGTTAAGATGCTCTGACCAACGGTTGATATCTAATTCAAACATACTAGAGAAAATACATTTACAGAATTTTGTGCAATGGTTGCAAGCTAAGGTTTGATCCATTGATGTATTTTTTTTGGGACTAATGATTAAACTTAAATGTATACTTGACACAAAACTTGTTGCTTTGGGTTCTTCAGATTAAACTTGGCCGATAAGATCGGTGTCGAGTCATCTGAAATGCTAAAGTACCTTGTTAAAGGGCCAAGACATTGTGCAATGTCCCACTCTGGTTTTATTATTAATGGAAACCGCTTTCATACTGTGGATGCTAATGTCTCTACGCAAGACTATGGTGTACACGTACAAGCAGATACTTTATCAAATTATTATGGGATAATCAAACAAATTTTGATCTTAGACTTTTATAAGTTCCGTTTGGCTGTATTCCTTTGTGATTGGGCAAACATTACTTCTGGTGTGAAGAAAGTAGATGGATTCACTGTAACACCCTCAATATATTCGAGGTATATTACAGCGCCGTGAATCCCTATATGGGACCCACCAGGCTGAACAGCATCATACACAACGACTCACAGAAATGATAAAATAACACCACGTCATAAAGACGCAAAACAGAACAATCCACCCGGTTCAACCGGTCAATATAACGTCATCATCCAACACAACATAATAAGCAACAATACAATTCAAACGAACAAGAACCCCTTAAGTACTCGAGTACAACTATTGGTTCAAAATCACAAAAGACAAAAGGTAAGAGACACTAAAACGTCACTCGTGCACAATCATCACGCACGGCCATCATCCGTGTACTGGTCCAGCGCCCACTCGTCTCGATGAACCTGACCTTAAATTCATAAAACGAATTTCCCCAAAACGGGTCCCCAGAGGGGTTAGCAATTACGCTAGTACAAGTAACCAAATGAACAATTTACATCTTACACATATAGTAATGCATGCCATCAAGAAATCTTAGTTTCCAAAACACTCATTTCCGGAAATGCCAATGATCAAATCACATTTGTAAAAATGCACCACAATTAACCGTGGATCCACCCCTCCGTGGACCCCTACCGAGACCCCGTCGGATCTAACCCGTAGTGGTTAAAAGCAAGCTCGCGGATCCACCCCTTCGTGAACCCCTACCGAGACCCCGTCGAGTCTAACCCGTAGTGAGCATACACACACACACAATTTCTCATACAAAACTACTATGTCAAGATTGTAAGTTCATAAGGATACTTGCCTCGATTAAATAGACGATGACACGAACGAAACGGAGAATCAAGCGCGACCGCGAGGAACCGACGAAAATGAACCTAACGATTTGAATAGCACAATCACAACCACTTCTAAACGACTATGGAAATGGAATACACCCGGAAACCCGCCTACGATTCATGTATATTCGTATATAAACAACAACGAGGGCGGACCACAACCAAACCCTCTCGATTCCGTAAAAATCACGAAATATACCATGAATCCGTAGGAAAACTAAGAATACCAACAAGATTAATCATATTCATCTTGAATCCATCAACAAAACGAAACGGATCGGAAGAAAATCCCAAAACCCCCAAATTACCCAAAAGTAGGGTTCTAAGAGATTTACCGTGGATTAGGACGAATGATTCGTGTTGATGTTGATATAATACTCCAAGAACTCAAGAAGGATGATGGATGAGATGATTGGAGGAAGAAATCGCCAAGAAAACGCCTCGGAATCGCCTTCGCCATGAGAGAGGAAGAAAAGAGGAATTATGATTATCTCGGTCAACTCCCTGGTTTATATAGCCGGGAGTGTTAGCGCACGCTAAAACCTCAAGGTTAGCGTGCGCTAACGGATAGGATTACAAATCCTCCTGTTAGCGTCGATCCGAAGTCGGAGTTTTCGCCGTTAGCGTGCGCTACCATGCATGTGTAGCGTGCGCTAATAACCTATCGGTAGCGCGCGCTATCGACCAATAGCGTGCGCTACCTGAACATCAGCCGAGTCCAGTAGCCAACTGCCCAAACCTCACCTGACCCGTTAGCGTGCGCTACCCTACCAGCGTAGCGTGCGCTAACTAGAATCTGATTGAATTCAGTAGTAAACTGCCCAGTACTGGACAGTCACACTAGCGCGCGCTACTGAACAACTTAACGTGCGCTAGTTTCCCGACATTAGCGTGCGCTAGACAAGATAGCGTGCGCTAATCCGGTAGTCCAGAGGCCTGGGAGTTAAACTGCCACTCCCTGGGCTTTATCGTTATCGTGCGCTACTAATTTAACGTAGCGTGCGCTACTAATGGATTTCTAGCGTGCGCTATACAGGAAATTTAGCGTGCGCTAGATACAGAATATAAACGACCCAAAATACCGGAATATGAACGAAACATCAAACGGAACACCTCAAAACGCATCATAGCATAGAATGAATCCACGGCAACCCCGAAACGGCGGTTCCGCACAACAATTACGAGAATCAGATCAAAAGACAACGGAAAAGTTACACTGAAGGATACTCGAGGGTCACTAAAATCGAGAATTACACCGGAAGTACAATTACAAGGGAAAGAAAAATGCGGATATTACATTCTACCCCTCTAAAAATAAGTTTCGTCCCGAACTTAAGAAACAAACAACTCGGGGTACCTAGCACGCATGCTATCCTCGGTTTCCCAAGTCGCCTCCTCGACACCGTGTCTCGACCACTGCACCTTGACCAAAGGTATGGTCTTATGCCTCAATCGTTTCTCACGATGCTCCAAAATCCTCAAAGGGCGCTCTTCGAAAGTAACATCTTTGGCGACATCAATCTCTCCATAATCGATGATGTGACTAGGATCCGGGACATATTTCCTCAACTGGGAAACATGGAAAACACTATGAACATGACTCAAGGCCGGAGGTAACGCCAAACGGTATGCCAACCCACCTACTCGCTCGAGGATCTCAAAGGGGCCGATAAATCTCGGACTCAACTTCCTTTTCTTCCCGAACCGAAAAACTCCCTTCGTCGGCGACACCTTTAGCAAAACGTGATCTCCCACCTTGAATTCCAAAGGTCGACGACGGACGTCGGCATACGACTTCTGTCGACTCTGGGCAGTCAACATCCGTTCCCGAATTAATTCTATCTTCCGCCTCGTCTCTAAAACGACATCCGGCTCGGTCCCGACCAAATCGGACGCCTCATTCCAACAAATAGGTGATCGACATCGTCGCCCATAAAGTGCCTCGTACGGTGCCATCCGAATCGACGCGTGCCAACTATTGTTATACGTGAATTCGATCAGCGGCAAATGTTCCTCCCAGTCACTACTCCAATCGAGAGCACAGGCACGCAACAAGTCCTCGAACGTCTGGATAGTGCGTTCCGACTGTCCATCTGACTGGGGATGAAAAGAGGTACTCAAATGCAACCGGGTACCCAACGCCTTATGCACCGCCTGCCAGAAGTGCGATACAAACCGGCCGTCACGATCCGAAACAATAGACTTCGGAGTACCGTGAAGTCTCACGATCTGCGCAATAAACACACGAGCTAACTTCTCCGGGCCCCAAGTGTCCTTGATGCCCAGAAAATGTGCCGACTTGGTCAGGCGATCAACAATCACCCATACCATATTCATGCCCGACCTCGATCTCGGCAAACTCGTAACGAAATCCATCGATATATCTTCCCATTTCCATTCCGAGCGAAGTGACCGCAATAACCAGCCGGTCTCTCGATCCTCGATTTTGACTCGCCGACAAGTCAAACATCTCGCTACAAACTGTGCGACCTCATCCTTCATATCATTCCACCAGAAATTTCTTCTCAGGTCCTTGTACATCTTACTCGAACCAGGATGAACGGAATAAGGCGTAGCATGGGCCTCCCGTAAAATACTCTGCCTCAACTCTGAGTCGTTCGGCACACAAAGCCGACTCTGGAATCTCAAAATACCATCCTCGTGAATCACAAACCCAGGAGACTTTCCCTTAAGAACGTTCTCTCGGATTTGAGTAATCATCGGATCCTCTGATTGCTTCAGCTTAATTTCGTCGATCAAGGATGACGAAATCTCTAAAGCACAAAGTTGCCCGACAGCTCCCGGCAACGAGACCTCAACATCTAACTCGATCAAGGCCCTCCGAAGCTCGGGCCGAGATGTAAGGATCTCAGCGTTCGCAACGCAACCGGTTTCCGACTCAAGGCGTCGGCCACGGCGTTCGCCTTGCCGGATGATAAAGGATTTCGAGGTCATAATCCTTAATCAACTCTAACCACCTCCTCTGCCTCATATTCAACTCCCGCCGAGTAAATATGTATTTCAGACTTTTATGGTCGGTAAAAATCGACATGTGGAGCCGAAAAGGTAGTGACGCCAAATCTTGAGCGCAAAACGATTGCCGCTAACTCCAAATCATGAGTAGGGTAGTTCAGCTCATACGGCCTCAAGCTGTCTCGACGCATAGGCAATGGTCTTGCCGTCTTTGCATTAATACACACCCAAGACCACGACCAAGCATCGCTATAAGCGGCAAAACCTCGTTGCCACATGGCAACGCCAAACTGGCGCCAAGTCAAACGCTTCTTGATTCCTCAAAACTCGATCGCCTCGTCATTCCGCATTTAACTTCTGATTACGGAGCAAGCTGCGTAAGTGGCCGAGCTAGTTTCGAAACCCTCGGCGAACCTACGATAGTAGCGGCTAAACCCAAGAAACTACGGAGCTCCTTCACATTCTTGGGTGGTGTCCAATCAATACGGCCTCAATCTTCTCGGATCCACACGAACCCCCTCGATCGAAATCACGTGACCTAAAAACATCACTTCCTTGACCAGAACTCACATTTCGAGAACTTTGCATAGAGTTGCTCGGCCCTCAAAATGTCTAACACTATCCGCAAATGATGGGCATGCTCTTCCTCGTTCCTCGAATAAATAAGAATATCGTCAATGAAGACGACGACACACTTATCCAAATACTCGATAAAGACTTTGTTCATCACCGCATGAACACCGCCGCGCATTAGTTAACCCGAAGGGCATAACTACAAACTCATAATGTCCGTATCTCGTCCGAAAAGTCTGTCTTGGCACATCGGACTCTCTCACCCGGAGGTGATAGTACCCCGATTTCAAATCAATTTTCGAGAATACCGCAGACTCCTCGCAATCGATCGAACAAGTCATCAATTCTCGGCAAAGGATACTTGTTCTTGATGGTCACCTTGTTTAGTTCGCGATAGTCGATACACAAGCGTAGTGAACCATCCTTCTTCCGCACAACAGGACCGGTGCGCCCCAAGGCGAGGCGCTCGGTCGAACATACCCGACTCAAGAAGCTCACTCAAGCTGCTTCTTCAACTCTGCCATCTCTGAAGGTGCCATGCGGTAGGCGCCTTGAAATAGAGCCGCACCCGGCTCTAACTCTATAGTGAACTCGACCTCACGATCCGTGGCAATCCCATAACTCGTTAGGAAAAACATCAGAAACTCATTAACGATTGGAATCGGAAAGCTCGACTCCACCACTCTCCGCCTTCAAGGCGTAGCACCAATAGCCGGTACACCCCTTTCGCAGGTCTCATCGCCTTCAAGGCGTTAATAACGAATTTCTGGTTCCCCCTCTTTCGCCCGGCAAAAGAGTGCTCGGTGCCATCCTCGGCTAACATGGTGATGATTCTCGTGCGGTAGTTCATGATCGCACCATGCCGCTCGAGCCAATCATCACCAAGAATCAAATCCTCACCCTCGATATTCACAACAATAAGATTAGAGGGCCAAGTCCTCTCACAAATAACTACAGAACAGTCTCGAACCTCCTGATCGCCAACGATCCTATCACCGCTAGGAAGCTTAACGATGAAGGGTTCACAAGGCATTAAACAGTCGAGACTCAAACGGCGTACACAATCCAAAGATATGAACGAATGCGTAGCACCGGAATCGAAAAGCACACTGACAGGATGAGAAAGAATATAAACGGTACCTGTCGCCACGGTAGCCACTGGATCATCGGCTTTCCGCATCTCATAGACACGCGGGTGGGCTGAGCCGACACTGGAAGCTCCCCCCTTAGAGGGCTGACCCCGACCTCTCCCCCGACTAGCACTCGGCGGAGATTGAGGAGCAAACGATCCCTGATTCACACTTGGTTCCCTAGGCGTTGGGATGGAAGTCCGGGCACCCAAAATTCTCTCCCTCTCGGCACAGAAAGCCGCCTTGTGGCCCGGTTGGCCACACTGATTACATATCAACAAAGGACTCGGGCAATTACGGCTGATGTGGCACAGGCGGCCACGATTAAAACACTTCACCTCTCGAGAAGGAGCCTTGGCAGCCTGTAGTGACCCGATAGATCGAGTGGACCACCACCGGCGGAAAAGTTAGCGGTGAAATTCTGTGACCCCCACCTTTGTGGCCCGAAAAATTCCGTGGACTTACGCTTCTTACTCTCGCGGGCCGCCTCACTCGCCGTCCAGACATATCGTAAGCAAGGGCCCTACTCGATAATCCTTCAATGTAGTGCATACGAGCCCCGACATATAGTCCCGAATCGACGACTTCATCCGTCGGAGAAATGGAAAATTTTGTCGCTCTCCTCGACAACTTGGGTCTTCACATAACCCAACTCTTTATTAAAATCAGCAATAGCTTGAGCTACGGGGATATCCGCGGTTGAGCATCATAAAAGCATGTACCCGAGCACATCGGCGGCCACGGGCAATATTCGATCTCCATCAACTCTTGAAACTCGGCCACAGACGGCATGGTCTTTGGGCCCAACGGCCTCCCACCGATCAGTAGCGTCCCGGTGAGAAATGCTTGAGCAATAGGAACTCTACGGTCTTCGGGACGATTAGTGGCAACGAAGACCTTAGACATCTCCTTGATCCACCCTTCCCGGCCAATCGGGTGAAGCTCCCGGCGAGGAGGATGCATCTTGATGACATCTTGGAGCCAACGGTCCGCTCCGCCCCGATTAGCATGGGCTTGATCCGGGTTCTGAACCGCCTGAGCTATTGCCACCATTTGGTTCACCATTTGTTGCATAACGGCCGCAATACCAAGATCGGCACGCTCCTGCGAAGAAGCATGGCTATGACGGTCGCCGGTACTGCCGGCTCCCGAAGACTGTGACGTGGCCGCCCCGCCGGCTGCCCCACGTCCACGGCCGCGTACACGACCACGACAGCGACCACGACCTCAACAAGCATCCATACAGGAGATAAATAATTAGCAAAATCCATACGATGAACAGTACAAGAAAAGTACAAAAACAAGACGACAATCAAAGTGCGATACAAGGAATTAATGAACAGGGGAAGGAAAACTTACGGACACTGGTAGTACCGGAATCATGGCAGCGTGACGATGATGTGCAAAACAAAACACCACAAGACCCAATAAACCAACAAGCCTAGGTATCCATAAACCTAGAGCTCTGATACCATTTTCTGTAACACCCTCAATATATTCGAGGTATATTACAGCGCCGTGAATCCCTATATGGGACCCACCAGGCTGAACAGCATCATACACAACGACTCACAGAAACGATAAAATAACACCACGTCATAAAGACGCAAAACAGAACAATCCACCCGGTTCAACCGGTCAATATAACGTCATCATCCAACACAACATAATAAGCAACAATACAATTCAAACGAACAAGAACCCCTTAAGTACTCGAGTACAACTATTGGTTCAAAGTCACAAAAGACAAAAGGTAAGAGACACTAAAACGTCACTCGTGCACAATCATCACGCACGGCCATCATCCGTGTACTGGTCCAGCGCCCGCTCGTCTCGATGAACCTGACCTGAAATTCATAAAACGAATTTCCCCAAAACGGGTCCCCAGAGGGGTTAGCAATTACGCTAGTACAAGTAACCAAATGAACAATTTACATCTTACACATATAGTAATGCATGCCATCAAGAAATCTTAGTTTCCAAAACACTCATTTCCGGAAATGCCAATGATCAAATCACATTTGTAAAAATGCACCCCAATTAACCGTGGATCCACCCCTCCGTGGACCCCTACCGAGACCCCGTCGGATCTAACCCGTAGTGGTTAAAAGCAAGCTCGCGGATCCACCCCTTCGTGAACCCCTACCGAGACCCCGTCGAGTCTAACCCGTAGTGAGCATACACACACACAATTTCTCATACAAAACTACTATGTCAAGATTGTAAGTTCATAAGGATACTTGCCTCGATTAAATAGACGATGACACGAACGAAACGGAGAATCAAGCGCGACCGCGAGGAACCGACGAAAATGAACCTAACGATTTGAATAGCACAATCACAACCACTTCTAAACGACTATGGAAATGGAATACACCCGGAAACCCGCCTACGATTCATGTATATTCGTATATAAACAACAACGAGGGCGGACCACAACCAAACCCTCTCGATTCCGTAAAAATCATGAAATATACCATGAATCCGTAGGAAAACTAAGAATACCAACAAGATTAATCATATTCATCTTGAATCCATCAACAAAACGAAACGGATCGGAAGAAAATCCCAAAACCCCCAAATTACCCAAAAGTAGGGTTCTAAGAGATTTACCGTGGATTAGGACGAATGATTCGTGTTGATGTTGATATAATACTCCAAGAACTCAAGAAGGATGATGGATGAGATGATTGGAGGAAGAAATCGCCAAGAAAACGCCTCGGAATCGCCTTCGCCGCGGAGAGAGGAAGAAAAGAGGAATTATGATTATCTCGGTCAACTCCCTGGTTTATATAGCCAGGGAGTGTTAGCGCACGCTAAAACCTCAAGGTTAGCGTGCGCTAACGGGATAGGATTACAAATCCTCCTGTTAGCGTCGATCCGTAAGTCGTTTTTGGCCGTTAGCGTGCGCTACCATGCATGTGTAGCGTGCGCTAATAACCTGCTCGGTAAGCGCGCTATCGACCAATAGCGTGCGCTACCCGAACATCAGCCGAGTCAGAGCCAACCGCCCAAACCTCACGACCCGTTAGCGTGCGCTACCCTACCAGCGTAGCGTGCGCTAACTAGAATCGATTGAATTCGGTAGTAAAGCGCCCGATCTTGGGCAGTCACACTAGCGCGCCTCTTGAACAACTTAACGTGCGCTAGTTTCCGACATTAGCGTGCGCTAGACAAGATAGCGTGCGCTAATCCGATAGTCGAGGCACAGGAGTTAAAGCGCCACTCCCAGGGCTAAATCGTTAGCGTGCGCTACGAATTAAACGTAGCGTGCGCTACTAATGGATTTCTAGCGTGCGCTATACAGAAAATTTAGCGTGCGCTAGATACAGAATATAAACGACCCAAAATACCGGAATATGAACGAAACATCAAACGGAACACCTTAAAACGCATCATAGCATAGAATGAATCCACGGCAACCCCGAAACGGAGGTTCCGCACAACAATTACGAGAATCGGATCAAAAGATAACGGAAAAGTTACACTGAAGGATACACGAGGGTCACTAAAATCGAGAATTACACCGGAAATACAATTACAAGGGAAAGAAAAATGCGGATATTACATTCACCTTAGTTAACCTCAATGAAGGTCTAAGTAAAAAAGATCCATTTATTTTAGCATCACATGCTAAACAAGTTTTTTACTCTCGGGATAATGAAAAATCCAGTTGGTATGTCGTGCTGAAGGCACCACAAAGAGGTTTTGATGATCTGGAACAATTTGATGAGACATTTTATGGTTCTTTTGTTGATCAAGAACCATCTGCACTTGACATTGACAATGAAGATAAAGTTGATTCCTGAGGCTGATCCTTTTGTGGTAACCAATGTACTAACATCTTTCGTACTAGATTGCATAATATTGACATCTTAGTAATGCTTGAAATATTTGTTCATATACATAATGATAATTTCATGACATCAATATTTTACTAAAATGTTAGTTATTGTTGTCCTTTACTTAAAATTTGTATTGTAGGTTACATAATGATAATATTGTCCTTCGTGTTTTAGTTATCTAATGAATTTGTTTTCCATGTATATATATAGAACTATGGCAACAGGCAGGAAAAGAAATAGAATAGGAGTGCAGCTTGAGATTGAGGATACTCCAAGGGCAGAAATTGTTGCTGATATCCAACAAGAAGGTGATAGCGGTGAGCTAACTCCAAATGATGGCAAAGGGAAAAAAGAGGTAAAACTACTTTGCAAGTTATTCCTCTTTGGAGAATCACGGCGTCAAACCATTGAGTGGAATGAGAGAGGACAACTGTTGGACCACAATCGATCAAGTTTAGCTCATTTGTTGGGTGCATAGTCGGGGAGCAAGTGCCGATCAACATAAAAGGCGGCGTTTAGTTACGGACAAGCCCAAAAATGAAGTTTGGGGTATTTTGTTGGTAATGTTCTTGCATATTTTTTTTATTTTGTTCTGCTATAACATTATACAAATATTTTAACTATGTAATTTACCAAGTATTTTAACTGGTTCTTTTTATCTGTTTGTGTGTAGCAACAATATAAGGTGGCCGAGATTCATAAGACATATATCTTCCAACAAATGGGAAGGCTATGGAGAGCTTACAAGAATGAACTCACTAATAGCGTCTTTACTGCTTTAGATTCTCGTCGTAGTAGGACAGACACTGCCACGACTAATTGGCTCGATTAGGCACTGCTTGTGTGCCAGGCGAGTGGGATGAATTCGTGGCGAAAGAAGCTCCCTGAATGGAGAGTAAGTCGATTTATATTATGTTCGTGTGTTAAAGTAGCGGTGAAATGAAAAAATATATGGTACATAATCATTGTTATCACATCGACAACTAGTCATCGGCTAGTCGACCCGATCGCCCAAATTGAAGCGATCGTCCATGACTTGTAAAGTAAGTCGACTAGAGTTTCTTATTAATGACACGAACCATTACCAATTTCTTTGAAACATACCCGTCCGATCCTATTTAAAGAGTATTGAGCCTAAAAACCCTAAAAACACGAGTGGTCCAAGTCCCGATCGCATTGCGCCTCCTAAATCAAAGAATCGGTCGTTTTCTTCCAGATCTGGTCGTTTTCTTGGCTAGGTCTTTATTTAGAAATGCACTTCCAGATCTGATCTATCATCTATTATGGATATTTTTCATGGATATTTGTTGAATTTGAACTTATTATTATGTTTAATTTGAACTTATATCTATCATCTTATTATTATATTAAATTATGTCATATGCTCATATATTAAATTTAAAAAATACATGTATAAAATACACTTGGCGACTAGTCACGACTTGTCGACTAGTCTTTACTGAAGGTACTCGGGAAGTAGGCTCGACTTTCCGACTTAATAACCTTGTGCGTAATGTGAAATTTGTTTGTTATAATTTACAGGTAAAGAGGGAAAAAATGCAGAAATAAGGGCTAAACAACTTCTTCCACACACTTTAAGTAGAAAAGGATATGCAAGGGAGGAATATGATCATGTAAGTAAAAGAATTCATCCTACAATACTAAAGTATTTATATTTAATCTATAAAACATCAATATGTTAAATGTTACATTGTTTGAAGAAAAAAAACAGGAGAAACACTGTAGAACACAGTCATTTCTTAAAGGCCATGAGAAGTCCAAAAAAGTATGTTCAAGACATATGTGTAAGTACTCTCCCCAACATGTTTGTTTCTTCAAGTTTAGGTACAAAGTTCAATTTCTTTTATGATATGTTTGAGTTCGATTTTCTCTTTGTCTTTGTTTAATTTGAGTTAAAAGTGAAACTTATTGAGCAACCTCCTTGAAGGACCTATTCCTATAAAGCACGATGTCTTTGAGTCAAGTACTTGGTAAGGAGAAAAATGGTCGTGTTCGAGGCATGGGAGCCGGCGTCACACCTTCAAGGGTAGATGGAATACTACAAAATGCTACTACCTTACAAGCATTTCAGGACAAACTTGATGCAACTTGTGAAAGGACAAAGAGGCTTGAAGAAATGTTTCTACAACTGGTAGTTATTCACTGTCTTCATATATATATATATATATATATATATATATATATATTTTATATTTGTTTCTCGCTGAAATAGTTATCATTTTCATATTTTGAAAGACTGGAAATAAGCAAATACGAAGTCCTAGCGATCTTGAAGTAAGCATAGAAGCAGTCATGATAATGCAGAGGCAAGTTACTTTACAATTAGCTTTAAAATCATATAGTAGTTTGTTATATTGTTAATCGCCTAATGACTTGCCTATATTTTGTAAGTAGGATGTTCATGTCAATGGCGAAAGGAGTACAGCAGGCCCTATTACGGGAAATTCTAAAGTAAGTTTAATTTTCTACATTTGAGGTCTCTTTTTGTGTACGAGTTGTAATATTTTCCATTTTAAAATGTCATTATTTTATAGTCGGAAAGTGTAATGAAAGAGCATGAAATGAACTTTCAAGCGAAGCATCTTGAGATAAGTTTGCGAATATAGGTGTGTTTTTAATAGACAAATGAACCTTGAAGTAATTTAAACTATATCACCTCTTGCCTTTTGAACTATATCGATTTGAGATTTGTTTTGTTATAGATAAATGGACCTTATAGGCTTTGTTGGCCACTGAAGTGAGCCACAGGACTAGAAAAAAGAAGATTCACGTCTTAGGACATTTAGTTCATATTTGTAAGGGACTTGGAGAAGAAGACAGGTTCAAATGCCTATGCTTTGACCGATGAAATTTATAGGGAAAATGCCTACTCTTCTATGTCAAAGTTTCGCTTTAAGAATGAGAATCATGTTAAATGAAAACTTATAGGCAACTTGTAATGGTTAGAGTGAGGGATTGGTTTATGCATATCTTATTATTCATATCTGCAACCATTTCCTAAATCTTTATTCATGTTTTATTCAAGTATTAAAGGCTGTTTAGAGGAGATTATCGGTGTTTGATAGGCATTGCCTTGGCATGGAAATATATCAAATCCATTTGGATGAGCATGTTGGTTTTTATGTATGTAAAGCGCACATTAACTTGGAGTTATGTGTTAATATACTTCAACAAACCACAAATTTTAGGACTTAAATAATAGTTAAAGGTGGTGTTATACACAAAATAGTCTATTTCGATTGATTCCCTTGGTTTAGTCCCTTTCGAAGGTTTAGGATCACAAAGCGAATCTGGATAAGGCAGGGTTAAAGCTTTCCATGGGAGTCGAATAGCGGAGAATTAATAGTAGGAGCATGGGAGCAGTTCAACCGATCCGGCTCCTATGTGACATAAGAGAAGGCGAAAGTAGGTTCTTCTTCTTACTAGTTCGGAAAGGCGAGGTAAGGAAAGGTTTGTTCCTAAAGTTCAATAGCTAGCATCGAGCTCTTAGGTTGTCAAGAGCGGTAGGAGGCTCGAAAGATATTTGACTGCCCTTGAACTCAATTTGAATAAACTAGTTTTAGGCTCATTAGAGTTCGAAATTGCCCAGAATCATTGCATTCATTAGAATAAGTCGAGCTCTTCACAATGCTTAGTCTATGATTGATTACCAATCGTTCGATCGTTTACCTCTTGCTAATGTAATGTTAGGAATTCTTAAGATTATGTTAGAAAATGTTCAAATTTTTTCATCACTCACCTCTTTGTTATTCGAAAAAAAAGATCTTGGGCATATTTTATCGTGACTCACCTCTATGATTCTAAAGTTTGCTTGCTGCATATTTTCAAGTCTTGATACTTGTGTTTTAAGTTTCTTTGCATTTTCAAGTTTGCTCAAAGCATTTTGTTGTGTTGTGATTTAGAATGTTCAATTTGTTGATTGTGAGAGCAACTTGTTGTATATTGTAAAATCTTGTTGGTTTTGAAGTTAGTTTGAATTGTGTAGTCTGTACAAGAAAGCAACCTTTGTCTTCTTAATCAATCATGCAACATACTTAGCTGGATGGGTACAAATGAAGTGGTGGCAAAGGGAGAGTATACGCCATTGATCCTTGAGCAAAGTGCATGGCTATGTGTTGGGACAGTTGTTATAGAGTTGAGGTCGAGGAAGTCAATCCTAGAGCGAGATTCTACCGATTCCGGCCCGAGTTTTCGATCATGGAAGATGCAGTTGGGAGTACGATTGCGTGGCCAATTAAGTATATTATCCCACGCACTTGAATAATTTGTAGTTGTGTTATTTTCTAGTTTTTTGCTATATGCATATAGCGAATTTTCGTTGAGTTTGTGCATTATTTTGATGTTGGCACACTATAGTCCATGACAATTTGATTAGGATGTTCGTGTATAGCTGGCATCACAATGTTGATGCAAATATAAATGCTTGAATCTATGATGTAATTGAACACTTGGATCTGTAACTAGAAATATTAATGCTATTTTGACCCCTGTAAATCGTAATATTTTTTTTGTACAAAGTGTAGTTTTAATGACATGTAAAAATTGTCATTAAAATGTTTCAATGATGGAAAGTAACTATCATATAAACAAATATAATGACATATTGAGAGTTACAATGATAGGGTAAAATTGTTGTGGAAAATATTTTATAACAATTGAGAGGCGTCGTTGACAATATTTAATACTTGATTGCAAAATGTCAATAGATAACTTCTTTGTGAAATATAAGTGTCATCATAAACTATATTATGACATTTAACAAGCGTCGTTGAAGTTTGCCTCTACAATGACACTTATATGACGAAATAAGTGTGTCATCATAAACTATATTATGACGTTTAACAAGCGTCGTTGAAGTTTGCCCCTACAATGACACTTCTATGACGAAGAAAGTTTGTCATCATAAACTATATTATGACGTTTAACGAGGCGTCGTTGAAATCGACCCTATAATGACACTTATATGGACGAAAAAGTTTGTCATCATAAACTATATTATGACGTTTAACAAACGTCGATGAAGGTTGAGCTTACAATGACACTTCTATGACAGAAATAGAGTGTCATCATAAACTATATTATGACGTTTATCAAACGTCGTTGAAGGCCGCCCCTACAATGACACAGGATTTAATGATGTTTCGGACGACACACAGTAACTGTCATTGAAGGCATTCCATGACATTTTTTATGTGTCATGGAAAGGGTCATTTCTACTAGTGTTTTTGGATGAAAAGCTCTCAATCTTGTGTTTCTCTCTCTCTAATCTCTCCAATATTTAGAATATCCCTTCAAGTTCAGCCCCAAGACCTTTTTATAAAGCCAAAATATCATCTTTTTCATGTTCAAATCTTCAAAATTGTCAAAAAGTGATTTTTCCACCGAAAAGTGACACGGCCCGTGTCACTGACACGGCCCGTCTCATAGTGCTCTAGAAACATCAATGGTTGCTGGACAGAGAACTCGACCGTGTCAGATGACACGGCCGAGCAAGTGACACGGTCGTGTCAAGTGACACGGTCGTGTCGTAGTCTCTTCATTAGTCCTTTTTTTCTGGGCATGAAACCCGTCCGTGTCACCTTGGCACAGTCAATCTTGTGACACGACCCGTGTCAAATGACACAGCCGAGCCCGTGTTGCTTCGTTTTGACTCCGTTTTTTCCTCCTTTTCTGGCTCGACCTTCCATTTTCCGTATTGCTTGATATGTATCGGGGTTGAGACATCGTTCTTGCTTGATAAATATCCATAAAACGCCTATATAATCAATAAACGTACCCAAGCGTGATCGAGTCCAATAAACACAATATGAGCACAAACGACACAATTCCACACATTTTTTGATCTTAAAATCCGGAAAATCTTTGCAAAAAATATGTGTAAAAATGAGTGTTAACACAAAATGGTTGATTCAAGGCCAATCATGGAACAAGTGCAAGAGTTCCAACTCATTATTCATGGCATCAATGCCGAGGGGATGTTCCTGTCGGATGCTTTCACTATTGCAACTGTGCTAGAGATGTTGCCCCCCCTGGTTGGAAGGACTTCAAGAGCTACCTCAAGCACAAGCAAAATGAGATGACTCTTGCAGGTGTTATGTTCTAAACAATGGAAAGGATCAACTCAAAACCTTCGATGTTTAACAATGAAAAGTCGGATGAAGGTATATTCATAGGATACTCTTCTGTCAGCAAAGCTTTCGGGATGTTTAACAAGAGGAAGCTGATAATAGAGGAATCCGTCCATGTAGTATTTGATGAACCCCATTGTGACCCTACAGGAGTAGAAGGCATAACCCAAAACATCCAAACACTTTCCACTGATGATCCCCAAACTCCAATAGAACCTTCATAGACCTAGAAATTAACCCTGCCGATGTAAGATCAGAAGCAGATGAAGCTGATGATATACAAGTTGAAGCCGAGACTTTATCACTACAAGATACAGCACGGGATGCTTAGCTAGAACCTGACAGGATATGGCTGAGAGATCACCCCCAGGAGTTGATTATAGGAGATCTCTATGATGGTGCAACAACTCGTAGGAGAATACAGAGTACACAAGGAAATGTACTATATGCACAAGAAGAAACAGATCCTGAAAAGTCTCAATTTCCTGTATGGAAATATCAACCCGAACTTAGGAGACTAGCTATGTGCACTCTAGCTGTATTCTTAGCCCAGTCCGAACCTGTTTCGACTAATGAAGCTTTAAATAATTCCCACTGGATAACTTCTGTGGAAGAAGAACTGAATGGTTTTGAAAAAAACAATGGATGATATTTCGTACCCAGACCAGACCATAAAGCTATAATTGGAACTAAATGGGTATTTAGAAACCAAAAAGATGAAAATCGACTTATCATAAGAAATAAATCCCGACTAGGCGCTCAAGGTTACAGACAGGAAGAAGGCACAGGCTACGATGAAACTTTTGCCCCTGTAGCCAGACTAGAAGCCATTAGGATATTCCGAGCATTTGCCGCTCAAAAGAATTATATAGTCTATCAAATGGACGTTAAGAGTGCATTCGTGAACGGAGATCTCACCAAAAAAGTCTATATTGAACAACCACCAGGGTTTGTCAACACTGATGACGAAGACCTAGTATACAGGCTAAGGAAAGCACTGTATGGACTTAAGCAAGCGTCTAGAGCCTGGTATGAAACCCTGTACCTATACCTAATCAACAATAGATTTGAGAAATGCGCAGTAGACAAGACCCTCTTTAAGATACAGGAAGATAACGATCTTTTAATGGTACAAATATATGTCGATGATATTATATTTGGTTCAACTAACCTCGCTCTATGTCAAAGGTTCTCTCATCTCATGCAAAGTAAATTTGAAATGAGTGTGATGGGAGAACTTAGCTATTTTCTAGGATTACAGGTTAAGCAATTGCCTACAGGCATATTCATCAACTAGGAAAAGTACAGCAAGGAGCTGCTCAACAAATTCGGGATGAACAACTCCAAATCCTCATCCACTCCACGCAAATTAGTGCCGAAAAAAGCTGTAAATCCGGTTGATCAATCACTATACATGAAGCTTATAAGATCACTCCTGTACCTAATAGCTAACAGGCCCGATAACCAGTTTGCTCTAGGAGTGTGTGCTCGGTATCAAGTAGCACCTAAGGAGTCACACTTCACCACAGCCAAACGAATCCTTAAGTACGTGAAAGAAACAATCGATATAGGATAAGCCGACGAAGACGATGAGGCCTTACAGGCATGTCTTCAGATAAGCCTAGAAGAGGCTCGGGAAGGAGAATTTGCCAACATCCAAGCCCAAAAGGGTCAGGGGACGTCCAATGAGCAACATCAGTCCCCGCCCCTGCAACAGGAAGAAGTAGCCCCTGAAGACAAGAAACAGGAGGAATCAGTCCCTCCCATAATTATTATAGAACCCGCTACTTCTCCCCTACAATAATCTCATCATGTACCAGAAGAATCTGTCAAGCTGGCAGAGGAATAAGAAGACGTCACCCGCACCATCCGCCAAGAAGAATCAATCCCTCTTCCAGAACAGGCAGAAGCTGAGAGTCGGCAGGAGGAATCAGTCCTTCCTGTAGTTCCGACTACTGAAAACCAACAGAGGCAGGAGGAATCAATCCCTTATGCCTCCCAGACAGTCCCTGCAGCTCAACCTAAAGAAGCTCTTGTAGGTCACAGATACTCAGAGTACAGTATAGGCGGTGAATAGACTATTTAAAATCTTTTGCTAAATTCAACTGTCTAGAAAACACAACTGCAGTCAGATCAGATAAGGATACTCGTCTAATCAGGTAACCTTTGTTAGCTATAAACTATATTGCGGAAGTACAACTAACTATAAAATGGAACAGTAAGTATGTATGCAGCAGTTAAGTATGATGATAAAGCAGTAAATCACACAATCACTTATAGTGGTTTCAGAGGTGGGGTAATCCTCTACTAGTCCACTTCTCTCCAAACCAGTTGGAGATAAATTCACTATAACTTTCAATTAGTGAAATAATGTTACAATGAACTCTCAGTTACAACAGCTTCCAACCAGTGAAAACCCAATGCCGTTGCAACTCCCTTTGGCTGCCTAGCACCTCTTGATCGAAAACCCGTGGATGCCTCAACAACTCTCAAGTTGTATATCACCTTCCAATCAAGAACCCGTAGATGCGTTTACAACCTTTAACTTCTAAGAACCTCGTTCAAAGAAGTACCCCGTACTCGATCTTTTAGACAAAAGTGTTGTCTTCTCCAACTTAAGAGCTTCTCAGTGTTTAGACTTTAGAAACTAGCTCTTCACGATGCTATAGATTGGTTTGGTTTGATCGCTTATAAGTATTGTTCGCATCATACTTTGCTCAATCTTTCTTCGGATATTTATAGAACGATCCTTGAGCTTCTTCATAGCCATTGAATCTTGTAACAATTTTGTCCGTTTGAGAGTGGACTTCAATATTTATCTTTTTCATTACTTTGCACGGCTTGTCTCTTTTTTCAAATCTGACCGTTTGAAGATGTACTTCCTGTTGCGCCGCTTTTCTTGATTACTATAATTAGAAAGTCTTTTGGGCGCTAATCTTTAGGAATAAAATATTCCCTAACTTCCGAGAATCAATCATTTTGTCCCTTGCTTTTACGTCCGCATGTGTCTTGCCGTTATTGTTGCCTTTTCAACATTTGCTGACGTGGACTGAGCTGCTATTCAGATACACATACTTGACTGCAGTACTGGTTTAGTCAACCTCCTCCGATATTTAGTTTGACCAAAAAGCTCGACTGATAAAAACTCACCTGTAGTCAACTCTCAGCTGATATTACTGTTTGAACGAAAACTCGTCTGCTTCCAATTTGAGTAAGAACTCACCTGATATTTTCTATGTCTGAAAGCGCGGCTGATAAGAAACTCGCATGTGGTCCACTACCAATGTTTATACTTTAGCCGACGACAAAAAGTCGTCGGCTAAAGTCGAAAATCATCAGCTAAAGTGGCCAGTTGTCGGGTAAAAGTCGGTCGGCCGAGGTCGGTCGTATAAAGTTTAGCCGACGGCAAATAAGGAAAGTCGTCGGCTAAAGTTCGAGTTTAGCCGACGGTTACATAGTCGTCGGCTAAAATAGTTCCAGTTTTAGCCGACAACTATGTAGCCGGCGGCTAAAGTTCTACAGTTTTAACTAACGACTACATAGTCGTCGGCTAAAGTGTTTTTTATTTTTTAAATAAATACTTTAGCCAACGGTTACATAGTCGTCGGCTAAAATGTTTTATTTTATTTTTTTAAATAAATACTTTAGCCGATGGTCTGTGCAAATGCCGTCGGCTAAAGTCCAGTGAAAAAAAAATTCAGATTTCGAAATCACCAAATCTGTTCAGATAACCTGTTATTCCAAATGTATAATACACCACCAAACATCACAATCAACATAAATCAATTACGAAAAGAATAATTTAAATACAAACCATATCAACATGTCATGTAGCTCGCAACATCAACAAAATCACTATAAACACCAACGTTAACGAACACAAATCTAAATAAAAAATATTTAGCAAAAGAACTACTACAATGACAACTAAAATCCTCAAAGATCCGTTAAATTCTTCAAGACAGAAGAAGGATTACTACTATCTTGCATGTCGTCGTCCCGAGGCTGTGAAGAAGAGGGGGGTGTTTGTGAATTGAAGAATTGAGGTGGTGGTGGTACCGAAATTCCCGATTGACACACGGTCTGACTCAATGACATCATATACTGCATCATGGTCTCTTGTTGAACCTTCCTTTGTTCCTCTTGGAATTTATGGAACTCGTCTTGAGACTTCCTTTGCTCCTCAGCTCGGAGCTCCCTCTCGATCCTCAATTGCTCCTCCAAATAGGCCTTTTGAGTTTTGCCCCTTTGATTGCGCTGAAACCCTGCAGTATTCTTCAATAATCCGGTGCCTTCAGCTCCCATCATAGGCGTCCGGTGATGACTCCCTTTAGGAGGGTAAATGTTAGCCCACACCCTTGCCCTAATGTAGGGATCGGCCTGATCGATCTCTCGGCGTGCTAACTCGAGACCAGTCTCGTCCAACTCCGGATGCTCCTCCCTCGCCATCTCTATCAACATCCTCTCATACTATTCAGTCACTCTCTCCTAATTAAGTGGGAACAAAAAAAGTAACCGAATATTAATAAAGTTCAGAGGTAAATACTGATAGCAATATTAAAATGGTTAGGATACATTTACAACTTACAAGTCTATCCGGATAGTTAGGATATGCCTTCTGAGTTATGTAGACAAAGGCATTCGCCACATTTTCATCAGAAGTGGCCTCGTGCGAAACTCTCGCTAACGACCGCGAACCTAAGCTGTGGTGTTCCGTCAAACCCTTACGGTTAACAGTGTTGGTTGAACTGCTCGCCTACACATAGAAACATGTAATTTTCATTTAACAAGGAGAAAAATTACCACAAGTAAGTTTCATATATGTTACATATCTTTAAACAACAATAGCATTACGACAATATTTAGAGCTCGATTACATACAATATAGTCCAGGTCGCTAAAATGTGCGCATAGCCACCTCCACTCGTACTTCCGATACTTGACCTCCTCGGGAGTAGCCTCGCGGGAATTACCCCAAGCTGACCAAAACATTTGTAGCTCATTTTTCCAAGATTTGTACCTATAACAAACATTTATAAATAATAATCAAACATTAGTCAAATATATTTGTAAAGTATTTTGTAAATTTTATGTATTTATTTACTGTGATTTGTGTTATTGTTTTATTCTAATTCATAATGTTATTTGTTTATTATGTTATTCATAAATAATCTGTTGTGTGTATACAGTGTTATTATGCAGTTGAATATTAAGATTTAAGTTTAGTGATTATGTTACATGTCATTTTATATTTGTTGTTTGTGTATGATTTTATAATGTTAATGTGTTAGTTTTATTATTTTTATGTATAATTAATATTATAATGTTTTATCTATATTCTAAAAGTATATGTTATAATACTCATAATTACAAGTAAATTAGAATGTTTACCATGTTTAAATTTATCAATCAAATTACCTTCCAGTTATACAAGTTGTGAATTTTAAATTACAAATTATTTTGTATTAATAAATAAATTATTAAAACATTTGACAAATACATATTTTTAACAATAACAAAAACAATGTAAAAATTTCTCGAGTAATTACTCAACTACGTATTGTGAAAATTACTTACTTGGTTGTTTGCACCTCATCACACCAAGTATGTAGTAGGAAAGAAGGAACCTCAAACCAAACCTACAATTAGCATATAATATATATTACTAATTTTTTTTGAATTTAAATACACAAAGTAGCTTTCGGAATTGAGATAAACTTACCGACATAGCATTGTTCAATGCATCCTTCACACTTTGTGGAACATCCTTCCACTCAGCCCACAATACCGGAACTATATCGCGTATGACAAACCCAACATTACGACAACATGCCGTACAAGCATCTGAAGCCAAAATGGGTCGTCGATACTTTTCATCAACTGTTATCTTGTGACGGCCATTTTTTGAAACATATGTGTCAAGTGCTAGACCCTTCGATGGGCCACGAGTCTTCTTCTTTTTTGGTTCGTCTTCGGTACAACCCTCCTCATTCTCAAGCTGCGCAAGCGACGCGTACAACTTCGTCTTAGATATCCGACATGTCCGCCAAATCATTTTCTCAGGCCACGCCTGGAACACATACGCCTCTGTCGGGTTAACCAAGTTATATGGCTGGCGGACTCCTTCCTCATCGACCCCTGGAATCGATGGTACCAAAAGGGCCATAAATAAAGTCGATGGCGGACCGGAAGGCACCTCGGATGATGTGCTCGGTGTAGATCGGCCGCTCCCAGATGTAGTAGGAGGGGTGGGAATGCGGTGTATAGGAGGCATACGAGGCTGAGTCGTCTCGACAGTAGTGGGGGTCGTCCGCGATCTGGGAGTCTAATACGAAAGCGCCTCGCAATAGTATGTGTGTTATCCGCCGGATTCAAGTTCCCATCCTTAAACTTATTCCACTATTCTCTACTAGTCCACGTATGCGAGCGTTACTCTGATCCAAATATTTACCGATAGGATCCGCACGGTTGGAAGCTGCGGAACTATCTCCCGACTCCGGAGTCTTCGATTTTTTCTTACCACACGTTAGTCTCTTAATTTTATCCATTTAACCTGTACAAATTCGAAAACATAAATAAATTATTTTTACATCATAAAACACCATAAACCCTAAAGATCATTTTGAATTAATAAGTACTAATGAGCAATTATTTTTGAAAATTCACAGGTAACGAAATTATAACAAGACCTTGCCTCTTGAAAAAATCAACAGTTGTCATCATCAAGAAGCATTAGAAAACAGCGATAACTAATCGATAACTAATGCTCCATCGAACAAATGCAACTTCCACTGAACTAAAAACAGTGATAACTAATCATTCCAAAATGAGTATCATTTCAAGCATAACCTCAGGGAATAAAGAACGCATCACTAATTTAATATAATTGAATACATGGATAACCGAAGAAAAAAATGACAATCGATTGTAGTAGCTACTTGAATCATTTATCCCAGACGTTAACAACATAAGCAATACCAGCCCCGATAACCAAAACCAGCAAATAAAAACATCCAAGAAAAAAAAAACAGAAAATCAAAACTGAAAAAATGAAAAAAAAAAAAAAACAGAAATCAAAATACCTACGGTGGACGACGGAAGGCGGCGAAGGACGAGCTGGCGACGGACGGTCGGACGAGGGAGGCGGACGGATGGGACGGTCGGACGAAGAAGGCGGACGGACGGGACGGTCGGATGAGGGACGGTCGGACGAGGGAGGCGGTCGGAAGGGTTCCAGCTGGGGAAGAAATGAAAAAAAAATTGGGGGCGGCGGATGTGCTGGGGAAGAAAGGAAAAAATGGACGGAGAGTCGCGTTTTTTTATATATAAGGTCACTTTAGCCGACGACCGCCGTCGGCCAAAATAGAAAAAGCAGCTAGCCCGACTCGACCGTGTCGATCGACACGGTCGGGTTAGCTTTCCAGAAACTTTTTGGAATGTAGAACACAACGACACTGGCAGTGTCAACTGACACGGGCCATGTCACTTTAGCCGACGACCGTCGTCGGCTAAATTAAATCCCGAAAAAAAAAATATCTATATATTTAAATTTAATTATAAATATATTTAATAAAAATTAAAACTACCAATACTTTGTAAATGACAGTAATCATTTAAACTAAATCGAGAAAAAAATAATAAATAATATATTTTTTGAATTTAATTATAAATAATATATTTATACAGTTTTTATAAAATGATATTTATATATTTATACATTTCTTATATAAGAATATAGATATATTTAATACAGAATTAATATATCTATATATTTAAATTTAATTATAAATATATTAAAAATTAAAAATACCAATACTTTAGCCGACGATTGCCGTCGGCTAAACTAAATCCCAAAAAAAAAATAATAAATAATATATTCTTTGAATTTAATTATAAATAATATATTTATACATTTTTTATAAAATGATATTTATATATTTATACATTTTTTATAAAATAATATAGATATATTTAATACAAAATTAATATATATATATATATATTTAAATTTAATTATAAATATATTTAATAAAAATAAAAATATCAATACTTTAGCCGACGGCGGTCGTCGACCAAAATAGAAAAAGCGGCCAACCCGACTCGACCGTGTCGATCGACACGGTCGGGTTAGCTTTCCAGAAACTTTTTGTAATGTAGAACACAACGACACGGGCAGTGTCAACTGACACGGGCCATGTCACTTTAGCCGACGACCGTCGTCGGCTAAACTAAATACCAAAAAAAAAATCCACATATTTAAATTTAATTATAAATATATTTAATAAAAATTAAAAATATCAATATTTTAACCGACGTCTGTCGTCGGCTAAAGTCCAAACACTTTAGCTGACGGCGTTGGTCATCGGCTATTCTTAATCCCCCAAAAAAAAAAATACATGACCCACTGGCTACGGGGTTCGAACCCGGGCCATTTATGTAATTGATATGGCATTTTGCCAATGGGTCATGTTTATCATTCAAACATTTTAACCTAGTTTTTATATTTATATATGTCTTTTATATAATATAATATTTTACATATTTGAATTTAATTATAAATATATATATATATATAATATTACTATATATTTATATAGTTTTTATGTCATAATATTTTATATATTTAGACATGTTTTTATATAATAATATTTTATATATATTTGAATTTAATTATAAACATATCTTATAAATATTTAGACATAATTATATATCTGCATATTAATTTATACAGTTTTTATATAATAATATTTTATAAATTTATACTTGTTTTTTATATAATATTAATAGTTTATATATTTATACTTGTTTTATTATTATAAATGGAATAATGAATATGTAACAAAATAAAAAAAATCAGGTAATAATATCACTTTTTCGATTCGTTCGAGCGGCACACAACAATGAATATTTAAGGAACTTTTACAAATGATATGTCCTTCTAAGGTTCGTAGTCAGAATCACTACTTGAGTCTGTCTCTGTGTTGGAGTAGATAACGGGTAGCATATGTCTGAACTCGTCCTCATCATCTTCATCAGAATCTGTACGTAATTCATTTGTACCTACATCCATGAACCCATGTTCTTCACCATGTAGCCGAACCACTCGACCTTCTACAACATTATTCAGTAGTATTGTGGAGGATGGTGGAATATTAGTTGTATCCGGCTATTGGTATGCCTCATTATCATCCTTATCGACTGCTTGTCCAAGTGTAGCCGAACTATATATATTTCTCGTAGCCACATGATTTATGATCTTCCATGCTCCTTTTTTACCAAGTCATCGAGGTAGTAAACTGGTTTAGCAGATGTTGCAAAAACAAAAGGATCATCTTCATACCCACTTGTATAAGTATCAACAGATAATAGTCCATAATTATCCTCCCTTTCGATTTGAGGATTTGTATCAAACCACATACACTTGAACAAGTAAACTGTCAAGCATTCTCCATAAATTAGTTCCACTACTTCGAGAAGAACACCGTAATATCCACCGTCAATCATAACCCCAGAATTTTGACACCTCCTTCTTTGAACTCTGTCGATACATACAAATGTCACACCATTTACCTTCGCCATTGAATAAACTCTAGATGTAACAGGCTTCATCGAAAGAAGCATCAACTCACGTGACCACATCGGGTGGCCATCACTTTGTATGTGCGTCATCTGGATATTAATTAAGGTGAATGTCGTAATTAAGTAAATTATGTAAGAAAATTAAGTAAACAGTAATTAAACACTTACCCATTGTCCAAAATAATAAGCAAATGTTTCATTGTGGAATCTAATATCTCCATTCACAACATCACATGAAAGGTGAATGTCTTTCCAATATTGAACTTCTGGACAGTTAAGTAATATCCACCAATGTGCAATTCGTAGCTCGTAAGGTTGTAAATGACTGCCAGGTAATCTTCCTTGAGCTTCAACCTCACCGGTGATGATGGAGAGATTAAATTGCAGTGGAATTGTTGACATAGGCTCGGGTGTGGGATCTACCGCGCCTAAATAGAACTTGGTATATGTTACACACTCCAATGCAAGATATGCTTCGGCTATACATCCTTCTGGTGCAGACTTATTAGTCACATAGTCCTTGTACTCACCAAGTTGCCTTTCTATTGGAAACATCCACGTGTAGTGGACCGGGCCTATTAGTAAAAGTTGGCGAGGGAGATGGATCATGAGGTGAGGCATGAGATCAAAAAAATTCGATGGGAAGATCCTCTCAGATTTGCATAAGATATAAATGATCTCCTTTTGCATGAGCCGGAGATCTGACTTCCTTACTTCCCTAGTGCATAACTTTTGAAAGAACCTGGATAACGATACACAAAGCTCGACCACCTGTTTGGATAAGTATGGTCGAATAAACACAGGAAACAAATGTTGTAAGAGGATATGACAATCATGGCTCTTCAGTCCAGTTAACTTGTTCTCCTTGAAGTTAACACACCTCCCTATATTTCCAGCATATCCTGTGGGATACCTTGCAGCCTTCATCCACGAAAAAATCTCAGCCTTTTGCTCAGGGGTGACGGTGTAAGCAGCTTTCGGAATTTTGTGTTTCCCCTTCCCTTCCTTCAACCATAAATGTTTTCTAATGTTCATTTCTTTTAAACCAATGCGTGCCTTAAGGCCGTCTTTAGTTTTCCCCTCCCAACATAACACTGTACCGACAACACTTTCACAAATATTTTTTTCTATGTGCATCACATCTAGGTAGTTCCTAATCGACAACTTACTCCAATAAGGTAGATCCCAGAAAATACTTTTGTGGGACCAATACTTATACCTGTCAGGTCTTTCAGGAGTTGCCGCTACTATATCAGGATGGTTGCTCAACTGCCCAAAATCATACTCATTCAGCACGGCCAAAATTTCCTCACCAGTACACTCCCGTGGTGGATCACCAACCTCTTCAGTCCCATCAAATGCTGCAGCATCCGTGCGCCAGACATGCGTGCTTTCAATGTAACACCCCCAATCCGCTCAGGGATATTACACGCCGTAGAACCTTTCCTCAAGGATCTACCAGGCTGGTAACAACATAAAACAACTCAACCATGCCTTTAAGGCGGAAAAGACTCAGTAGACCGATTTGGTCTTTCAATAAATACATACAACTCAAATACAACTCATGCCCACGCAGGGGTCAAAACACAACCACACCCGTACAACGGGAAAAATATAGCAGCGGAAAATAAAGTACAACTGAACCAATAAACAATGTACGGTTCCTCATGTGATTAGTATCGATCATCTTTCATCATCCTTCGTGCCGACCCTGTGTTATGCTCCAAAACCTGAATGCAAAAATAGATATCCACCACCCGAATACTCGGGGGTTAGCAAAACTCCATTGTTTTGCTAGTGCAAGTACAAAGTGCAAATACGAGCCATACAATTCACATTTTACGAATAACAATAACCATGAATCCTTAAAAATCCAAACGTGACGAAAAGTACTTCGCGAGGCAAGAGTTTGGTAAAACATTCTAAAACCGAAAGGTCACAAATCAAGGGAAAACAATTTATAAAACAGTTTGAATTGCCATCGAGAGTTTTAATAGGAAATAATTTAGGATTACCGAATCTTTTGCTTTCCAAAAATCAACAGGGTCACAGCCCAAAGGTTTTGTTTTCGCAAATAAAACCAACCATAATACACAAGGTTAAAAAACCCACGTCATGCGTCCTCGACGGACATAAAATACACACGCACCCGTGAAGTTTCACTTGTGAATCCAGGTCGAAGCCAATGGAATTCCCTCCGTGGCCCCGTCGAACCCTCCCGAGGTGAGCAAACACATTCACAAAACATAAGCAACCGCACTCGTGAATCCAGGTCGAAGCCAATGGAATTCCCTCCGTGATCCCATCGGACCCTCCCGAGGTGAGCGAAAAACAATCACAAAATATATACACGTAGCGGTGAAGTTTCACTCGTGAACCCAAGTCGAAGCCATTGGAATTCCCTCCGTGGTCCCGTCGAATCCTCCCGAGGTGAGCAAACACATTCACAAAACACGTACTCACATCGCCTAGGACCGGGACGAAGCCACAAATCCCACTCCGTGATCCCATCGGACCCTCCCGAGCTGGTTAGCGAAATACTCAAGCACCACACGTCACCTAGGACCGGGACGAAGCCACGAATCCCACTCGAGGCCTCAAAGGACCCTCCCGAGCTGGCTAGCGAATCAATCATGCACAAATAACATTTCACACCAAGGATATCCAAAAAATTCACCCAGAGCATCAAACACTTAGCAAAACACCACATCAAACCACAATGCACCAAAATGAAACAATATACGTCCACACGCAAATACCAAGTGTATCATCAACACCAAACATATCCATAGGATTCACATAGTCACTTACAACCCACACAATTTACAAAACACACGCGTTTTGAAAGTGAGCCTTTAACAAGGCTAGCCAAATCTTTTGAAAACTCGTTTCAAACAATCAAACAAACATATAAAGACGATCACCAATTATCATATCCACAAAACAAGAATAGTATGTGTAAAACCCTCAAGATATTCGAGGTATATTACAGCGCCGTGAATCCCTATATGGACCAGGCTGAACAACATCATACTCATCGACTCACAGAAACGACAAAATAACACCACGTCATAAAGACGCAAAACAGAATAATCCACCCGGTTCAATCGGTCAAACATAACATCATCATCCAACACAAACATAATAGGCAACAATACAATCCGGACGAACAAGAACTCTTAAGTACTCGAGTACTACTATTAGTTCAAAGACCACAAAATATGAAAAGATAAAAGACACTAAGACGTCACTCGTGCATAATCATCACGCACGGCCATCATCCGTGTACTGGTCCAGCGCCCGCTCGTCTCGATGAACCTGACCTGAAATTCATAAAATGAATTTCCCCGAAATGGGTCCCCAGAGGGGTTAGTAATTACGCTAGTACAAGTAACCAAATGAACGACTTACATCTTACACATATAGTAAATACATGCAATCAAGAAAACATAGTTCCAAAACACTCATTTCCGGAAATGCCATAATCAAATCACATTTGTAAAAATGCACCACAATTAACAGTGGATCCACCCCTCCTTGGACCCCTACCGAGACCCCGTCGGATCTAACCCATAGTGGTTAAAAGCAAGCTCGCGTATCCACCTCTCCGTGGACCCCTACCGAGACCCCGTCGGATCTAACCCATAGTGAGCATACATACACACACAAGTCTCATGCAATACTACTACGTTAAGATTGTAAGTTCATAAGGATACTTGCCTCGATTAATAGACGGTGACACGAACGGAACGGATGAATCAAGCACGACTGCGAGGAACCGACGAATGAACCTAACGATTCGAATAACACAATCACAACTCCTAAACGATTACGGAAATGGAATACACCCGAAACCCGCCTACGATTCATGTATATTCGTACAAAAATAACAACGAGGGCGGACCACAACCAAACCCTCTCGATTTCTCAAAACCATGAAAATATACCATGAATCCGTAGGAAAACTAATTATACCAACAAGATTAATCATATTCATCATGAATCCACCAACAAAACGGAACGGATCGGAAGAAAATCCCAAAACCCCCAAATCGCCCAAAAGTAGGGTTCTAAGAGATTTACCTTGGATTAGGATGAAAGATTCGTGTTGATGTTGATATAATACACCAAGAACTTAGGGAAGATGTTGGATGAGATGATTGGAGGAATAAATCGCCAAGAATCGCCCGAAATCGCCACAGCCGCGGAAAGGAGGAGGAAATGGAAATAATACGCTCATCTCGGTCAACTCCCTAGTTTATATAGCTAGGGAGTGTTAGCGCGCGCTAATCCTCAAGGTTAGCGTGCGCTAACGGGATAAAATATAGACCAAACAGTTAGTGTCCAGTCCAGTAGCCAGACTTCTGGCCGTTAGCGTGCGCTACTCCAAATGTAGCGTGCGCTAATAACCTATCGATAGCGCGTGCTATCGACCAATAGCGTGCGCTACCTGGACATCAGCCGAGTCCAGAAGCAACTGTCAGTACACACCTGATCCGGTTAGCGCGCGCTATCGACCAAACATAGCGTGCGCTAAAGTGTATCGGTAGCGCGCGCTATCGACCAATAGCGTGCGCTACAGGCATCGATGGCGTCCGGTGGCAAACCCGTCGATCGACATCCACACTAGCGCACGCTACCGGGCGTCTCAGCGTGCGCTACTCCCAACATTAGCGTGCGCTAGGCTACGTAGCGTACGCTAATCCACCAGTCCAGAGGACTGGAATCAGCACTGCCACTCCCAGGGTTGCCCTCTAGCGCGCGCTACGAAACAGTCGTAGCGTGCGCTACTAAATGACCCCTAGCGTGCGCTATGCAGAAAATATAGCGTGCGCTAGGTACGAGGTATAAACGGTCCAAACCACCGGAATATGAACGAAACGTTAAACGGAACATCTCAAGACGCATCGAAACATAGAATGGATCCACGGCAACCCAAAACAGCGGTTCCGCACAATAATAACGAGTCTCAGATCAATAGATGACGGGAAAGATACACTGTAAGGTACATGAGGGTCACTACGACCCAGAAATACACCGAAAAGGAAAATACAAGGGGAAAGAAAAATGTGGATATTACAGTATGGACAAGGTACTTGCCTCGAATAAGAACAACGCGGAGAATGGGCCGAAATAGGTTGATACGAACTGACTATGAACCTGCCGACTCCACCGAACGCCAACTCGCGATAATAAACTACGAAGGACAATAACAACAATGAAAATGAATTCCATAGCATGACACAAAGCTATTGAATTCAAATAACGAACGACGAATGTTCAAGTGTTTTCCCCAAAACGGCCAAGAACATAATTCGTCCCGACATAACACGAAAACGGAATTCCAAGTCGAAATATGGATATACAATCCATCGAATATGTTTAACAACATCATTTAACCACAATATATCCAACAAAAACGGATGGAAAACGAGATCGAGAACAAATCCCCCAAAAAGTCGATTCGAAGGAAATCAAGAAATATACTTCGATTCGACGAAGAATAATGGATTAAATGATGTTAAACACAAGAATACTACCAAAATTAATCATACCCATCATGAATTAATCAACAACACGGAACGAATCGGACAAAAATGCAAAACCCCCCCAAATTCACGAAATTAGGGTTCTAAGGAAGATTACCTTGATTCGCTGGATCAAAAGATGATAACGGATGATTGATTGATGTTATGAACTCAAGAACTTCATGGATTTGTTGTTAAACAACATGGCTTCAAGATCCTCAAGACCACATCCGCGGAAGAGGAAGAAAAGATTGAGAAAAAATGGTGGAAACCCGTCCGCTGGGCCTTAAATAGGCAGCCTGCCGGCCGAGTTACGTACGTAACCGGCCAAGGGCTTACGTACGTAACCAGCCATGGCTGAGACGCTGCCCAAAAATGCCGGCATCCTTACGTGCGTAACCAGCCAAGGGTTACGTACGTAACCGGCATTACGTACGTAACTTCCGAGCGCTACCGTACGTAACTCGGCCAGTGCCGGCCTGGGCCCAGACTGACCGGCCATGACTCGGCCGGGGCCAACTCCAACGGCCCGAACGACCCCAAAACCCAAACCTGAATACGAATCGAAGATACGGTTACGAAGTACTCGCAAAGACGAATTCGAGCACTAAGAGAACACACGATTCCGACCACCCGAAGGCCCGAAATTCGACAACGGAAAGTAATTACCCCAAACTTTGGGAAATTACGAAAATGGCCCAAAACGTCCGAAATACACGATACATGATCGAAACACCAAGCCGAAGCTTGCAACACGTATAACAAAGTTAAACGAACTTACGGGAAACTCGAAACAGCAGTTTCGACCGAGATTCGCAAGAATCGAACTCAAGTGCGGAAAAGTCGCAAAAAAGCACGGAACTCAACAAAACGACACCGAAACGAACTCGGATGTCAAAAAGTGTAGAATTAATCATTCCTAGAATGACAAAACGGTCATGAGCAAGTCGTCAAAATGGACTTCTGCCGAAAAAAAAGAAATTACCGAAAATCGAAATTACGGGTATTACATTCTACCCTCCTTAAAAGAAGTTTCGTCCCGAAACTTAAAACAAGTAGGGAGAAGCAATATTCCCTGCCAGGAAAACTTGACGAGATACACAAAAACCGAAAACTCGCGCCCGACGGCGAAACGTTGCAAGAAACGCAAAGAGACATACGACGTGAAGACACGCTCCACGACGACCAACACAACGTCGCCGTTAGGGACAACAAGTGACGAGCGTCATCAAACAGATAATACAATCAAGTCGATTATCCGAACAGTCACAAGACACACGAACGAAAATCAATACGATTGACCAACCCAACAGTTCATCAATCAAAACGCGAGCCAAACGCTGAACAAATACGGAATTCCACCGCCTAAGGGTTGGAAGATCGAAAACGACACTAATTTCCCGAACTTAAGGGAATTACGAAGGAGCCTGAATGCTCAACAATCACGAAACGAGAACAAAACCCAAACAAACAAATGATCGAGACAACAAAAACCGAACAATCATGTCCGAAACACGAAGGATAATAAAATTCAAACAACAACTCCCAAGATGATCTAGTGAGAACAACGAGACATGCATTCCCATAAGATCCGCAGGAAAGGGAATAGCGATTGAAAAGTCACAATGACAAACGAGTTATCCCAAACAATACCACCCTCATTCGATCAACAAAAGCAAGGGATAGGGAAAGTTCATAAAATGTTAACGAGCATAAACGAGTCGATAGAGTCAAAAATACAGAAGTTCAAAATCCGATCCACTTCGAATAAAAGAATTAGTAGAACCAAAAGATGTTACTTACGAACAAGGTTCACAAAAATCGAACCAAATTTGGAAAAGTCACAGCGATAACCAGATCGACCCACAATAAGATCACAGTTCGTTCGGACGATGAAACCGAAATACAGAACAAGTTCATAAAGTATCAACGAACATTAGCGAATCGATAGACTGGAGAAAGAGAAAATACAGAAGTCAAAATAGTACGGTTATTACCTTCGACCTCGTCCACGAAATTCACAAAAACGGGAGCAAGGTAACAAGACATTAAATGACCGACACATAACGGAACCATCACCGATGCACACGGTCATACCAAACCAAGCTCTAACAGCTCGCACATGCGCGACAATGCAGAAATCACTACGAGGCGACAATATTCAATACCAACATTCCACCTCTCACAGAGGGCTAACACGACAAATGTGTGGAAAGCGACTCAACGCTCACACCACCAATTCGATCATACTCGGCAGCAAACATCAAAACGACAACGCGAACATCATACATACATACCCATCCCTCAAACGGGAATGGATAGGTTTTAAAAACGAAAACCTCATTTTGAAAATAATTTAGAAGAACACCGGTTGATCTTGAGTATCACCTTTAAAAAAAAATATAAACGTGAAACATCGTTATCGAGACTTTGGAGAACCATTTCGCATTTTATAAAAATGAGGTCACTTTATCTTGGTGAAAACTTTCAGAATAATTGACAATCGGGTCTAAGTAAAAGTGTTTCTAAAACAATGAAAATATCTCAAAACATTTTGGTCCTCGAGGTAGAAGAATCTTGAAACATATTGTGGCATCTTGGATGTACCACGAGAAAATAATTCATTTTAAAAGTACGTCTCGAAATTTATTTTCTAAGATACTCAAGGTTTTCAAAGATAATTCAATAGGCTAGAATGCCCAAAGATTTCAGGTAATTACACGAAACATTATAGCACCATGGGTCCCGCGCCGGAACTCACCAGGCTAGAAACCATTTACAACGTTAAAAATGCCGATGACGGTAATATTTCAAAAACTTACAAAAGCCATTTACAAAATACTAAATACCGTCATAAGAATTTGGCCAAAACGATCAAGGCCAAAATGCCAAAAACTTAGTTTAGGGAACCGGTTTTTGAAATAAAACTCAGTCGGCAAAATACCGAAAGCCATTACAAAAGAACTCACGCAGCGGATAAAAGAAATAAATTCAAACATGCACAATCCAGCAACACTACTCCTCATATGAACGAAATATGAGGGTCAAATAACCACATATCAAGAAATCAAAATCCATAAGAGGATTCCGTCATTTAACAAATAATCATAAAAATAGCTCGTGTCACACGAGGCACAACGCAAAGAAGGGAGACTTACATCCACAGGTCGCACGAAGATGATGATCGCCCCACGATACTAATCACGACCAACAAACTCAGACGACGCGTCGCGACACGACTCAGTCAGATAAAATCCGACAAGACAAAACTCGACAGACACCACTGACCCGACAGCCTAGGTTTCCAAAACCTAAGCTCCAATACCATATTTGTAACACCCCCAATCCACTCAGGGATATTACACGCCGTAGAACCTTTCCTCAAGGATCTACCAGGCTGGTAACAACATAAAACAACTCAACCATGCCTTTAAGGCGGAAAGGAATCAATAGACCGATGTGGTTTTTCAATAAATACATACAACTCAAATACAACTCATGCCCACGCAAGGGTCAAAACACAACCACACCCGTACAACGGGAAAAATATAGCAGCGGAAAATAAAGTACAACTGAACCAATAAACAATGTACGGTTCCTCATACGATTAGTATCGATCATCTTTCATCATCCTTCGTGCCGACCCTGTGTTATGCTCCAAAACCTGAATGCAAAAATAGACATCCACCCCCCGAATACTCGGGGGTTAGCAAAACTCCACTGTTTTGCTAGTGCAAGTACAAAGTGCAAATACGAGCCATACAATTAACATTTCACGAATAACTATAACCAGGAATCCTTAAAAATCCAAACGTGACGAAAAGTACTTCCCGAGGCAAGAGTTTGGTAAAACATTCTAAAACCGAAAGGTCACAAATCAAGGGAAAACAATTTATAAAACAGTTTGAATTGCCATCGAGAGTTTTAATAGGAAATAACTTAGGATTACCGAATCCTTCGCTTTCCAAAAATCAACAGGGTCACAGCCCAAAGGTTTTGTTTTCGCAAATAAAACCAACCATAATACACAAGGTTAAAAAACCCACGTCATGCGTCCTCGACGGACATAAAATACACACGCACCCATGAAGTTTCACTCGTGAATCCAGGTCGAAGCCAATGGAATTCCCTCCGTGGCCCCGTCGAACCCTCCCGAGGTGAGCAAACACATTGACAAAACATAAGCAACCGCACTCGTGAATCCAGGTCGAAGCCAATGGAATTCCCTCCGTGATCCCATCGGACCCTCCCAAGGTGAGCGAAAAACAATCACAAAATATATACACGTAGCGGTGAAGTTTCACTCGTGAACCCAGGTCGAGGCCATTGGAATTCCTTCCGTGGTCCCGTCGAACCCTCCCGAGGTGAGCAAACACATTCACAAAACACGTACTCACATCGCCTAGGACCGGGACGAAGCCACAAATCCCACTCCGTGATCCCGTCGGACCCTCCCGAGCTGGCTAGCGAAATACTCAAGCACCACACGTCACCTAGGACCGGGACGAAGCCACGAATCCCACTCTAGGCCTCGAAGGACCCTCCCGAGCTGGCTAGCGAATCAATCATGCACAAATAACATTTCACAAAACAACACAAGCACCACACGTCACCTAGGACCGGGACGAAGCCACGAATCCCACTCGAGGCCTCGAAGGACCATCCCGAGCTGGCTAGCAAATCAATCATGCACAAGTAACATTTCACACCAAGGATATCCAAACAATTCACCCAGAGCATCAAACACTTAGCAAAACACCACATCAAACCACAATGCACCGAAATGAAACAATATACGTCCACACGCAAATACCAAGTGTATCATCAACACCAAACATATCCATAGGATTCACATAGTCAGTTACAACCCACACAATTTACAAAACACACGCGTTTTGAAAGTGAGCCTTTAACAAGGCTAGCCAAATCTTTTGAAAACACGTTTCAAACAATCAAACAAACATATAAAGACGATCACCAATTATCATATCCACAAAACAAGAATAGTATGGACAAGGTACTTGCCTCGAATAAGAACAACGTGGAGAATCGACCGAAATAGGTTGATACGAACCGACTATGAACCCGCCGACTCCACCGAACACCAACTCACGATAATAAACTACAAAGGACAATAACAACAATGAAAATGAATTCCATAGCATGACACAAAAAGTATTGAATTCAAAGAACGAACGACGAATGTTCAAGTGTTTTCCCCAAAACGGCCAAGAACACAATTCGTCCCGACACAACACGAAAACGGAATTCCAAGTCGAAATATGGATATACAATCCATAGAATATGTTTAACAACATCATTTAACCACAATATATCCAACAAAAACGGATGGAAAACGAGATCGAGAACAAATCCCCCAAAAAGTCGATTCGAAGGAAATCAAGAAATATACTTCGATTCGACGAAGAACAATGGATTAAATGATGTTAAACACAAGAATACTACCAAGATTAATCATACCCATCATGAATTAATCAACAACACGGAACGAATCGGACAAAAATACAAAAAACCCCAAATTCACGAAATTAGGGTTCTAAGGAAGATTACCTTGATTCGCTGGATCAAAGGATGATAACGGGTGATTGATTGATGTTATGAACTCAAGAACTTCGTGGATTTGTTGTTAAACAACATGGCTTCAAGATCCTCAAGACCACATCCGCGGAAGAGGAAGAAAAGATTGAGAAAAAATGGTGGAAACCCGTCCACAGGGCCTTAAATAGGCAGCCTGCCGGTCGAGTTACGTACGTAACCGGCCAAGGGCTTACGTACGTAATCGGCCATGGCTGAGACGCTGCCCAAAAATGTCGGCATCCTTACGTGCGTAACCAGCCAAGGGTTACGTACGTAACCGGAATTACGTACGTAACTGCCGAGCGCGACCGTATGTAACTCGGCCAGTGCCGGCCTGGGCCCAGACTGCCCGGCCATGACTCGACCGGGCCAACTCCGACGGCCCGAACGACCCCGAAACCCGAACCTAAATATGAATCGAAGATACGGTTACGAAGTACTCGCAAAGACTAATTCGAGCACTAAGAGAACACACGATTCCGACCACCCGAAGGCCCAAAATTTGACAACGGAAAGTAATTACCCCAAACTTTGGGAAATTACGAAAATGGCCCAAAACATCCGAAATACACGATACATGATCGAAACACCAAGACGAAGCTTGAAACACGTATAACAAAGTTAAACGAACTTACGGGAAACTCGAAACAGCAGTTTCGACCGAGATTCGCAAGAATCGAACTCAAGTGCGGAAAAGTCGCTAAAAAGCACGGAACTCAACAAAACGACACCGAAACGAACTCGGATGTCAAAAAGTGTAGAATTAATCATTCCCAGAATGACGAAACGGTCATGAGCAAGTCGTCAAAACGGACTTCCGCCGAAAAAAAATAAATTACCGGAAATCGAAATTACGGGTATTACACTCAAGCCATATACGGTGACGCATTCTGATAACCTTCCGACAATGATACCTTGCGCAATCAGCATTCAAGCACACTGGACATCCTCTATATCGACTAATAACAGATCCGAACAGCATCTTGTACGCAGGAAAATCACTGATGGTACCGGTACACATAGCACGTAAGTAGAACATCTCATGTGAGTAACTGTCATACGTCGGATGACCTTGCTCCCACAACAACTTCAGCTCCTCTATCAAAGATCTCAAATAAACATCAATACACTTTTCTGGATACCCGGGGCCAGGTACTAAGAGAGTCAACATATTATACTACTTCTTCATGCACATCCTTGGATGAAGGTTGTAAGGAACCATTACCACCGACCATATACTATACGAAAGGCTCATGTTGCCAAAAGGGTTGAATCCATCAGATGCAAGTCCGAGTCTTACATTTCGGACATCTGATGCAAATCCTAGAAACTCCCTATCTATATGCTTCCAAGCCTCTCCATCATAAGGGTGTATCATAATATCCTCGTCAGTCACCCGAGGCTCAGCATGCCATCTCATCGCCTTAGCTATGTGAGGAGACATGAAAAGCCTCTCCAATCTATCCTTTAGAAGGAAATACCAAAGAACCTTCATAGCTTTCTCTTTACCAGAAGGAGTGAACTTATACCTCTCTGTGTCACATACCGGACATCTCTTTAGGTCTTCATTAGGCTTTCCCCAAAATAAAGCACAATCATATATGCATACATGGATCTTGATGTACGATAGCCCAAGACCTTTTAGGATACGTCTCATTTTACTGTGATTACTAGGAAGATGATGACCTTCTGGGAGCATTTTCCCTGTAAGTTCCAAATAATCATCCATAGCTTTAATTGAGGTTTTGTTCTCCACCTTGACTCTCATAGTCTCTATGACACTATCAAGAACAGTCATGTGACACCCAGGATAAAGAAGAGTCTGTTGGAGCTGGATTAGCTTGTTGTATCTATCAAGAGAAATTGTGTTAACGGGTATCAATGTAGGCGTTCGGATGACTGCTTGATCAGCTATATGGTATTCTTGACCTTCAGTCGATACGTCCCTGTCGTAATAACCAAACACGTCGTCAATCAACCTTCTTGTGGGGTCATTGGATGTGCTACCACTGTACTGTCGGTGATCATGGGGAATAATTAAATTTGATCTTTCACCGTGGTAAATCTAACATGTATATTTATCCCAAAATCCATTTTTTTCAAGTGCTCCCATACGAAATCAAGTGTAAAAAGGTACATATCGCTGCGGCATTTACATTTATTTCAAGGACAGTAATGAATCATACTATCACTATCATGCTCCTTCACAAATCGAATAAACCCTAGCATTCCATCTATGACCCTTGGATCCCATTTTTGCAGACCAATCCAACTTTTATCCATCCTATAACAAAAATAACAACCATATTACACATCGTATTTATCAAGAACATACAAAAATTACGACTAAAATTATCATATATATAGCTCGAATTCAAGATGTCAAATCTATATATATATATATACACACACACACCAAGAAATATTCGAGAAAACGAACTAATAATTCTAAAACATTTTCATAATCATCCAAATAGATATATTATATGCGTAATATAATTATAACTGATATTAAAATTCAATAAACATACCTTCAATATGATTTCTTGAATGATCAAACCAGAGAAAATTACTGTTTTTCATTTTCTTGTTCTGTAATTTCCAAATGTGTTGTAAATGGTCTCTTCAAGTGTTAGATGGTGATATATTCTACACAAAAAAATATGTAAGACTTTAGCCAACGGCAGGTCATTGGCTAAAGTATACTAGCCATCGGCTAAAGTTAAGTTTAGCTGATGGTATGTCGTCGGCTAAAGTATATTAGTCGTTGGCTAAACTACAAAACCTTATCCAATGACTAACTTGACTTTAGCCGACGACCAATAGTAAAGTCGTCGGTTAAACTACTTTAGCCAACAACAAGTTAGCCGTCGGCTAAACTTGCTGACTTTAGCCGACGACTTCCGCCGGCCGTCGGCCGTTCTCTGGCTAGTCGTCGGCTAAAGTGTTATTTTTGGTAGTGGCCAAACTTCTCTGATATGTTGTGTTGACCAAAACTCGTCTGAAGATATCTCGCCTGATACTTTATGTTGGTAAACCTCTCTGATATTTCGTGTTGACCAAAACTCACCTGATAGTATCTCGCCTAATACTTTGGTCAAACCTCTTTGATATTTCTGTTGACCAAAAACTCGCCTGATAGTATCTCGCCTAATACTTTGTTCAAACCTCTTTGATATTTCTGTTGATAGTATCTCGCCTGATACTTGTGAGTTCTATATTTAGCCAAATTTCTATATGATCAATACTTAGCTTAATCTTTTTAAGGCCTATAGAAGATACTTATTAGGTTCTTCTTTATAATTCCAAGTACATACATTTAAATTAATCATGAATACATGGATGACATCATCAAAATCTAGAATATTCCTAACAAATTCCCCCTATTTTAATGATGGAAAAACTTAATGTTCAAATGTAAATGAGTTTGCACATAATAAAAAGTAAAATGCAAAACACAATCAAAATCAGTCTTTTTGAGACAACTAGTGGTTGTCATTCAACTTGACTGTTATAAAACTTTTAGTATTATAGATTACAATACAGTCTTTGAAAGAAATTACAAGTAAAATGAAAATTACAAGTAAATTGAAAATTACAAGTAAATCTAAAAAATTTTATCTCCCCCTTCCTCTTTATCTGGTTTTGGCTGGAGGGAGTGACTTCAATGGCTTTGCTCCTATGGGTTTCTGCACTACAAAAACTAACCCATATTTCTTGTTGACAATTAAAGAAGCAAACTCTTGATCTTCAGGGGAAGTATATGTAATATCTGGAATTTCTATTACTATTGTTTAATGTTATCCGAGTTATGTTGTACAACATGGAATCTGTACAGTATGGGTAAAATAATTGAAGGACCGAGACATCTGTATTTGTATAATTGTCGTACTTGGTCGACAATTGGATGTAAGAAGTATATATATTCAGTATGCCTTATGTTCGTATTCTGTATGTTGAGACGTTGGACAAGAATAGCTGAAAATAGCTAAGTTTAATATTATTAGCGCACGCTAATAATCATGAGTAGTGCACGCTATCGTGCAGGTTTAGCGCACGCTACGGATATAAGATAACGCACGCTAATGCAGTCAGACCGGAAGGAATCTGCGTGTGGACCAGGCCACTTTCGACGCACGTTCTGATAAGTCAACGGATGTTGTAATGTAGTGATAGCGCATGCTAATGCGTGTTGATTAGCGCACGCTAACTGTATATCGGACAAAAAGGAATCTTATCCTCATCAGCACTTTCGGCGTGTGGACCTGTCTTCGGAAGCATACAGACAAACGAGTCAACTATGAGTAGCGCACGCTAAGGTAGGACACTTGCGTACGCTAAATAGAGGCATTTACGTACGCTATTGCATGGGCATTGCGTACGTAAATCACTTTATGCAGTAAGACAGTTGCCTCTGGACTTCGATAGTGCACGCTAACAAAGACAGTTAGCGCACGCTAAGTGTGTAACGTACGTTAACTGAAGATGCTAGCGTACGTTAGTAATGTACAATATATATATAAGTGCAGTTGGCTATTATTCGTCATTTCCGTCCATTTCTTCACGTGAACCGATAGAGAGAGGTCTTAAAGAGAAGTTGAGGTTCCAAATAATTGAGTTGATCATTCCTAACAACATTTGAAGCTTGGAAGTGATTGAAAACGGATTCAACCTTGGGATTCAATCCATTCCTTCAAAAAGGTAATTATTCTCCACTTTGGGATTTCATTTTGGATTGTATATGATGTTCTTGAGTTGATGATCATCATGTTTATGAGTTGATGAGTATGGTTATGAGATGGATTACTGAGTTATGTTGATAATATGGTTGATATGCGGATATTGATATGATTCATGTGGTTTTGAACGGTGTTGTTTTTCTTCAAGAGATATGTTGGTTAATATCTCCCTTCATTTCGGGTTTTTAATGTTGTTGTTATTGTTTACTTCATATGATGATGAACATACAAGTGATTATGATTCTTGGTGTATATGATATGATTAAGAAGACTATATGTTGAAATGTTAGTGGAAATAAGATTTGGACACTTGTTTGGAAAGTAATGTGTATAACGTTCGACTTTGAAAAATCACCACCGATTCTTGAAAACTCCAAAAATTCTGAAACATGACAGTATAATAGAGCATCGAGTTACCTTTCTAATGGTTCAAACGGTGAGTTAATTGGAGTCCGGATGAGTGAGTTATGCTCAAAATGGCAAAAACTATACTGTTTGTATTCTGGGAACAGGTAGCGCACGCTATTGATGAAGTTAGTGTACGCTAACATGCCTGGGCGTATAAAAACGTAAAGCACTCGGGAATTTCATTTCCCAACCCATCCTACACGATCCCCTTTCGTCCCAAATCACCCAAACTCGGTTTTTAACCCCTAAACCTCAGCTTTTAAGTTGGTTTATCAAGTGATAACATCTAGGAAAGCTTGGAACAAGGATTATATCATTATTGATTCTTCCGCCGGATTGAAGGTAATTGGCTTGAACTCTAATATTTTGGGATGTTTGAAATTCTTGATATATTTTGGTGGTTTAGTTCGTATCGATGGCTAGAATCATGTAATGTTGAAGGATATATATGTTTGTGATTATGTTCTTCGTGTTCTTGACGTGGTTGGTGTTTGTTGATTGATGATTCGAATATACCTTTGAATTCCGCCTTCAAGGTGTTTGATTGAAGTTTTGAAAGAGAAATTGATTGGAATATTTCGGTTAAGTTTGTATACTCGCCTTATCGAATCGATATGTAGGCTTTGTGGAATCATGGGAATGAATTCGTAATTGTTTGAGTTAGATTGTTCGGACTTGTGTTTAATCGAGATATTTTGGAATCGTTGGGTTTGTGGATTAGTTATATCGATTGTTGATTGTTATCGAATGTGTGTTAAATCGATTATTGTAATAGGTTGATATTATTGATCGATGTTTAGAACCATGCTTTGCGGTCATATTCAAGAACGTTCGTAGATTGCTTTGATCAGGGCCGAGGGACATGTAGACGACGACAAGGAATTGGTAACGGCTTCATTGGTATCGAGACAAGTTATTACTTGCTCAGTTTATAATATTTAATGAATGGTTTCAGTTTCATTCGTTTATAATTCGTATAACAATGTTTATAAATCGTAATCACAGGAGATTTGAGATTATAGGTTGTATTTGAGTTTTGGGAAATTAAATCATAATGTATATGATTTACATTCTTGTTGGCATACTTGGTATCGAGGATACATCATGGCATAGACAAAGGCGTGAATTATTTACCATCCGTGACATTTCCGATCGTCGAATATTCAGAATAATGGTTCATGATGGTCTGGACATCGAGATTGCTCTCGAAGGACTTGGGGCAAGTACTCTAATCATTTTTGTCATTTCGTGTTGATCATGTTGTGATACATGCATGTATCGTTGTTGTCATCCATTGTGTATCATTGTTATATGCATTTGTGCATTGTTGTTGTATGTCCACCTCGGGTTGGTCCGACGGGATCATCGGGGGATCTATGCTAGCATGCGCTGGATCAACGGACGGGTTTTCCACCTCGGGTTGGTCTGACAGGATCATCGGGGGATCTAGGCAGTGAACACTGGATCATCGGATTGCCATGTATTGTTGTTGTGCATATGTATATTATGGGTTTGCCATAAGTATACATTGTCGTTATTGTTGTGATCATATTGACGTTGTCATATGAGTATGCATTTGTAGGTCTTGTGTTAGGACCATGTCCGTATGTTATGTTGATCTGATCTCGGATTAGACTGACGTGATTGTCATGGTATTTCGTAATCTTGAGGTATGTTCGGTATTTCCTTGGTACTTATCTTTGATGGACAATCGATTATCGTATTGGAATTGTCGATGTTATCCGATGGATTGAATTGGCCAGAGTTGGTATAATTTCCATATCGCGAGTTATGATAATGTTTTGAGAACCTTGAGTATTGTTGAGATACCGTACAGATATTTCGGTATTATTTTAATGTGTTGTTAAGGATACGAATTGTGGATTCTCGTAAAGTTACGACGGTAAGATTACATTGGTCGTATTCTTACTTAGTATTTCCATTGATATGTAATTATTGACGAGATGTGATGTTTATCATTGTTGGATATTATGGCTGACCCCGTCGTGGGCTTTCTTTTTAGGTTCTTGGATTATCAAGCTTGTAGCGGTCGTGGAGAGATGAACTTCCCGGAGGATACTGGCAAGGGCATGTATTTGTGTTTTGAGTTTCTGATCAGTTGTTGTATTCCGCTGCTAGAGTATTTTAATTGTTTGTCTTTATCCGCTGCGTGAGTATTTTGATGGCCTTTTTGGTATCCGGTAACTTAGGTTACTTTGGCAATCATTTTCTAAATCTATTCTGTCGGTACGTGTAAGCGATAGCTTAACGTATGTTTTTAAACTGTTGAGTTTTGGCATTTTGGGCCTTGTGGTTTCAAATGAGTTTTTACGACGGTTTGATACACGAGTTTTATAAAACTTCGAATGTTTTTAATAGATAATACCGTCGTTAGCCTCTTAGGCGTTTGTAAATATTTGCGAAAATTTCCTTCAGCCTTGTGGGTTCCATCTCGGGGCCCACGACGCTGTAATATTCCCGGTCGGATCTGGGGGGGTTACAGTATATTGGTTCTTTATGCACAAATTCTTTATCTCCCTCTGAAGTGCTTCATCATCCAGCTTCCCATTTATGTCAATTGGAGTATCATGTGGTCTGAAATCAGGAATTCTAGGATAGGCATTGAAATCCTCTTCAGCAACCTTTTTCAGAATTTTCCACATATTTAGATAATTTATCTCCATGAAGTCAATGAAGATTTATTGGAGAGTGGAGTCTGGATCTTGGAGGATTTCCCAAATGTAGTATTTTTCTATGAACTATTTCTTGGAAATCCCTATTTATTCGTGGCTTCTACTGGAAGGAACCCCTCAACTTCAAACAGTTCTTTTCCTTCCCACTGAAGTGGCACAATTTTTTCTTGTCCACTTCTTCTTTTCTTGGCTATTGGTGCTTCAGATGATGATGCAGCAACATTTTTTCTTTTCAAGGTCGAAGTCCCAGCTTGGATCAAGGGTAGTGGTGACTAATGCCTTTTCTTAGAATTCAACTCTTCTCTCATCTCTTCCCCTTTTTTCCAGCATCAAGAATTTTTGCTAGCTGTTCTTCCACCCTCAGCATGAAGTCTTTCATGCCAAGTGGCATTCTTGAGGATGAAGGTGGTGGAGAGGGTTCCTTCTTGTTGAAAGGAGCGTCCATGTTTTCATGCAGGGACCACAACTCAGGCTTCACTTCAGTTGCTAGGAGTTTAGCAACTGTTTCTTCCACCATTGCTCTGATCAGCTCAGTGATGTTTGGAAGCAGTTGGACTTCAGGTATCTTTTCGTGAGCTTTGTATTTTCTGCTGAGCTCTCCTCTGCAACTGACTTTCGAGCAGTGGATTTCTCAGATGAGATTCTTCTGTCAGCTGCTTTCTGATCAGGTGGGGTTTTATCAGGAGAACCTGATTTCTTATCTTCTGATGGTTGAGATGAACTGGATGCCTGATCAGGTGCATTATGGTCTTGGTCCTCGTCATCCCTTTTTTTTCCCTTTAGTTTATTCTTCTTCTTCTTTTTCTTCCTTCTCTTTCTCCTTTTCAACTTCTTCTTCTTCTTCTTCCTTTTTTTTTCAACCTCTTTTTTTTTTCTTTTCCTTCCTCCTTTTCTCTTTCAACTTTTTTTCAACTCATTTTTCAATTTCTTTTTCAACTACTTATGTTTTTATGACTTCCCCCTCTTCTTTTTTTTTCTCTCTCTTTTATCCTTCTCCTTAAACAACTTCCTCTTCACCCAAAGTTTTTCCTTGTGCTACTCCTTCCATAATGTTAAGGATGAAGTGGTCCATATTTTGCTTATAATTTTAGATGAACCAGTTCTTATCCAGTAACACCCTCACATTTGTCTCATGGCAGAAGGCCATGATGAGTTGTTCAGTGACAGTGGGGTGATCCCATTGTAACACCTCCAGAGCCATCCACGAATATTACAGCGCCGTGGGACCCAAAACGGAATCCACAAGGATAAAATACATTTTTACAGACATTTAAAATATGCCTAAGCGGCGATGACGGTAATATATATATTTTTTTAAATTATTCAAAGACTTTATAAAATCCATTTATCAATACCGTCGTAAAATATCATTTGAAAGTACAAGGCCAAAATGCCAATACTCAACAGTTTCAAAAGTATACGTTAAGCTGCCGCTTGCACGTATCGACAAAATAGTTTTAAAAACAATTTTCCAAAATAAACTCAAGCTCGTAAAATACTAGCAACCCATTTTAAATCACACTCACAGCGGATATAACAAATAATTAAACGTACTTTTGCAGTGGAAAAATGACAACTAGTCAAATTACTCAATTCACAAACACACGCCATAGCCAGTATCCTCCGAGAAGCTCATCAGTATAATGAAAGCCCACGACGGGGTCAGCCATAATATTCAAAAATTATAATGATCCCATCACATAAATAATTACATGCCAATGAAAATACTAAGTAAGAATACTACCAATGTAATCTTACCGTCATAACCTACCAATTCGTGATAATCCCCCACAAAGTAATCCTTACCATATTGCACCTCTCGTATTCTCGATTAACCAATAAACTCAAACATGACAGCTATACTGTACCTCAATCAATACCCAAGATTCTCAAAACACCATCATAACTCACCAATACTGAAATATACCAACTCTGACCAATTCGATCCATCGGATAACATCATCAAATCTCAACATGATAATCGATTTCCAATCAACAGACAAGTACCAAGAAGAGAATACGGAATGTGCCTCAACATACACAATGCCATGACAATTCATGTCAGTCTAATCCGAGACCAGATCAATACAACATACAGACCTAGTCATACAAGAGACCTACAAATGCATACTCACATAACGACATCAATATGCCCACAACAATAACAATGTATACTCAATTGAAATCCGATGATCCAGCGCACACATCATAGATCCCAAGATGATCCTGTTAGACCAACACGAGGTGGATAACCAACAATATACATATGCCCAACAACAACACATAGGTAATACGATGATCCAACGTTCACTGCATAGATCCCAAGATGATCCCGTCACATCAACACAAGGTGGAAAAACCAGTACAATGATCCAGCACATGCTAGCATAGATCCCAAGATGATCCAGTCATACAACAACAATGCACAATTGCACGTTAGCAACAATACACGAATGCATGACAACAACAATACACGAATGCATGACAACAACAATACACAGATGAATCACAACATGATCGACACAAAATGACAAAAAATGAGTAGAGTATTTGCCCCGAGTCCTTCGAGAGCAATCTCGATGTCAAAAACCATCACCGGAGATTATCCTCAATGTTCGACGAACCAAAATACCACGGACTATAGATAACTCATATCCTCGTCTTTACCATAATGAATGCTCGATACCCAAGTATTCCAATAAAAAATATAAATCATATACATTATGATTTAATTCCCAAAATCAGAAAACAACATACAATCCCAAATCTCCAGAATTCATAATTATATTCATTGCTATATGAATTATAAACGAATGAAACTGAAATCATTCATTAAATATTATAAACTGAACAAGTAATAACTTGCCTCGATACCGACACGACGATGAATTTCCTTTCCTTCGTCTACAAGCTCGTCGGCCCTGGCCAAAGCAATTCCCGAATATACTCGAACTCGACCGCAACGTCTTATAGTCAACAATCAATTATCACAACCTATTGAAATAATTAATTAACAACAATCCGATAATAATCAATAACCGACATAGCCAACCAATCAAACTCAATGGTTCAACAATACCTCGATCATATACAAAACCAAATAATCCAACTCAACAAATACGAACTCATATTCACAATACAAACCTCAACTAGATGATCATAATTAACAATCAATATAACCGATCAACAAACCCAATGGTTCCACAATATCCCGATTAAACACTAACCCGAACAACCCAAATCAATCAATCACGAACCCATAACCATAATACGATTCCACAATCCAATAATCACATCAACTTATCCCAATAACAAGAATTACGCAACATACTCTATTCCGAATTCAACATTAAATTGAACATGATATATTTTACCCCTTGTTAATATTCATCAACCGCATACCAATGCTATACTTAAGATTATCAATTAATCCAATCATCCGATCATTCAACTCGTATGAACGCATATAATAAAAGAAGGATAATACTCTTGTCAAATTCATAATCAAAATTTGTATATCATCAAGACCATACGAAAATCATATCACCACTCACATGACTTGTCTCTATCAACAATCATCATCACTTGTTTTAGATATCAACATTCCATGTTCATATCCAAAAACATAAACACCTTAACAAAAACGCATCATAATCACCATATTTACTTCAAGGAATTTTCAAGAACATGAATCAATCCAACCATGTTTAAGTAATATCAACATGCTCATAATCATCGAGACAACATAGTCCAACATGTTATTTAATCATATAATCCGTAACTTTAACACATAAACCAATTAGTGAAATATCATTATCGTCTTCTTCAACACATACTTCAAAAAACACCAAGAACCATACCAATACTTCAAGCATCCATCATCATACGAAGTAATAATCATCAACAACATCTTAAACTTGATAAGAAACACAAGGTTAGCCAACATACCTCTTGAATAAGAACCACAACGATCAAATACTTCAAGAAACATCAAGGATTCCAAACCTCAAGATTTTAATCAAACCATCAAGGCCTCAACCAAGGTACAAGGGTACGGAATAGGCTTAGAAATGAAGAGGGACGAAGTTTGGGAGGAAGATATCTGTTTCTTCTCGTGAAGAAATGAAAGACCGATCCTTATTTTATAACCTGCACAGATCATTACGTACGTTAACACCCAACATTAATATGTGTAAGACCTCATAATGTACGCTACATGTCCTACATAGCGTACGTAATCAGCATCCAGAGCTCACTGCCTCATTTTGTTCGATGCCTTACGTACGTAAGGCCCATGCCATAACGTACGTAATATAGTATTTGACTTGCTACAGTAATATATTCATTTAACGTACATAATGTATAGTCCATAACGTACGTAATCCTCGACATTAACTCGCCTGTCCACATCTGCGCCGAAAGTTGCCAACAACGGGCCCACTCATCGATCATATCTCGGATCCTGCCTGATATGACCTTTACATACGTTAACTAACCTACTTAACATACGTAAGTTGTGTGCACCTTACGTACGTTAACTATCCTTCTTAACGTACGTAAGCCTTGTGCATTAGCGTACGCTAAGTCCTTACTTTAGCATACGTTAATCAGGCTATACTCAGCCAATTCCAACTGTTCTTTTCTATCATCTCGACATACAGGATATGTATACATGACATACTGAATACATATACTCATTCCAAGAATATTCTCATACAATACACCTGACACACAATATCTTCAAATGCAATTGTTGACCAAGTACGGCAATTATACCAGTACATACATCTCAGTCCTTCAAGTATTTTATCCCTACTTTACAAATTCAACATTGTGCAGAATAATTCGAATAAAATGACATTAAACGACTATAGTAAAAATTCAGGATATTACACCCATCCACTTCTCTCAACAAATTCCCTTGGTTGAGGGAAGGAAAAGGTTTTCAACTCCCTCCACTCCTCATAAATGTTGACAAAAGAATATTTGAGGGCTTGTTGTCTTACCACTTTTAGCTGAGTCTTGGTAATATTCAAGGGGTTGTTCTCCTTGAGTTTGAAGGAGTATTCTGCATTTGGCACCTCAATGATTTCTTCTGCCTCCTCTTCTTCAGTAAAACTTGGAAGTGTTAGGAGTGGTATCACCTCTGGTATCAGCTCAGTGGAATGATCTGTTTGCTCTTTAGGTGATGCAGGTGCAGCTGAAATGACTATCTGCATCTGTTCCTCAGGTGTTTGAACCACCAGTTCCTTTATCTTCTTGGGGGATGGTTCATGTGAGGAGGTAATGTGGATAGCTCCTTCTTTTTCAGGTGACTTTCTTTTTAAGAATCTGGGAATAGGAACGTGGTCACTATATAAGTCGTCTGCAGGTGTGGTTGTAGGTGCAGGTGAGATTTTGGGTGCAGGTGACTTTTCAAGGATCTCAACTGCAGGTGACTTTTTAGAGATGTCATCTGTTGTTTCTTCAGCAAGATTCTCAGCTGCAGTTTCGTCAGCTGCATCTGATTTCAATTCTTCAGAGTCTGATACTCCTTTATATAAGGATGTTCCAGTCCTCGTTTTCTCCAGAATCTCAGCTGCTCTGGGTTTTTTCTCTGCAAATTTCTCTTTTGCAGCTTGATCCAAATGACCAAGTCTCTTTCTAGTGTGGAAGTTTTCCGCCTTCCCTTTGGCCTTTCCGAGGAACTCCAGAATGTAAGTAATTTGAGTTCCATATGCTAGCTTTTGCTTAAACTTCTTCTCCTCATTATCTCAGCTTGCTTTGTTAACCTCAGGACTAACTGCCTGTAGATGTAATCAGGCCAATTAATCCTCTCTTGCTGAACTAAAGCACCCATAACGATGTACTTGGAGGATGACAGTTGATCAAAAAGATTCCTGCCATGCCCATGACAATCTTGTTGGTGATGTCTAAGATGTATTTGTACTCTCTCTTGAGATCACCCTTCTTCGCAGTGAATTTTATTTTCATCGACTGCTCTGGTAAATTGATCTCCTACCAAACATCACTTGGGTTTTGTTTTAGGGCCTCCACTACAATGCCCCTATTTTCCATTTTGAAGGCATCAGCAATGGTCTGCTTGGTGATGGTAACTTGTTCTCCAATGATTGAACTTTTGATTCTCCATTCAGTGACCTGTGCTTCCTTGAAAACAGATAACAGCTTCTTTGTAAAGCTGCATCGGATTAATATTTAAAAATTGAAAGATGCTGTTCTTTTTCATCTTTCGAATCAGGTGTTCCATCTCCATCATGTTGTTTGACTCCAATAGACCTTAAAAGTCTACGACGACGCTGAAGATGATTTGTTCATTCACCATCTTGAGAATGACGCCTTTGAAATAGGTGGTTGAATCTATTTCCGCAGAAGAAAATTTTCGGATTTAATGCTGTGAATATTCTAGGGTGTTTTTACCTTTCTGAGAAATTAGGGTTCTTAGCTCTTGAAAGGTTGAAGAAGATGATAAGGTTTTGTGAAATGATTTTCGACCGTCTTAAATAGCCACTCGAAGAGATGTTTTTGAATTTAATAATTAAATAAAGTTGCGGCAGTTTTGAGTGATTTATTGGACATCGTGATCTAGACATGGAGGTATGTCCTTTTATCAGATGGCTCTTCTCGTTTGGTCTGATCAGATGAGTTTTCCTTCTCTGATCAGATCAGATGGATTTCCTCGCCTGGTCTGATCAGATGGGTTTTCCTAGTCTGTTCTCCAGATCAGGTGATGTTCTTTGTCTGTATCAAATCAGCTGACTTCTTGTCGTCTGTTCTGATCAGGTGATTTCTCTCATCTACTTCAGGTCAGATGACTTTTCTCGACTAGTTTTTAGCTATGCACTAGATTCCCAGTCTAGTAGTCCAAGATCCCTACTTAGTTCCAGAAACCTTTCTTCTGGTAAAGGCTTTGTGAATATATCATCAATTTGGTACTCTGTGCTAACTCTTTGCACTCTTACTCTTTTGTTGAGCACATGATCTCTGATGAAGTGATGTTTGACATCTATGTGCTTTGTTCTCGAATGTAGGACTGGATTGTTTGTTATAGCAATTGCGCTATTGTTGTCACACCAGATAGGAACTTCATTTGCTATGATATTGTAGTCCCTTAGCTGTTGTCTGATCCACAGAATTTGAGAACAACAACTACCTGCAGCTAGGTATTCTGACTCAGTTGTGGATATTGAGTTAGACACATGCTTCTTACTGAACCAAGATACTAGTCTCATTCCAAGTAATTGACACGTTCCACTGGTGCTTTTCCTATTGATCTTGCATCCTGCAAAGTCAGCATCTGAATATCTTGATAGGTCAAAGTTGTCATCTTTTAGATACCATAATCCAACATTGATTGTAGACTTAAGGTATCTGATTATTCTTTTTGCTGCTTCGTGGTGAGACAGCTTTGGCTTGGACTGAAATCTTGCACACACTCCTACTGCATATGAAATGTCAGGTCTGCTTGCAGTGAGTTATAGTAGTGATCCAATTTTTCCTATGTAGTGGGTTGGATCCACTGGAATGCCTCATTCATCTGTAACACCCCCGAGTTATTCAGGGATATTACAACGCCGTAAGCCCCGCCGTGGGACCCACAAGGCTAAACATACGCGGAACCATAAATTTTGACCGATAAGGTCTACACACAATGGGATGAAAAACAATACAAAGGTATTCAAAACATAACCAATGTATTCACAAACATCACAACTCGAATCAATACTTCGGCAAACACAGGCCGGAACATCAAGGAAAACGGAAAATAATACTCGAGTATTCAATAGTCAATCCAGTACAACAACACTGAATGGGAAACTCCAAACATAACTGGAAGAAATACACAGTATCACACTTGCCCACCATCTTCATGCCGACCCGATACCTGCCTGTCCACTCTTCTGGAACCTGAAATACATAAAACGTATTTCCCCCATACGGGGTTAGCTGTCGAATAGCTAGTGCAAGAATATCAAGTATGAAACACAATACTTCTCGTCAATAAAGTAAAGGTAACCGTCAATTCATCATTTCAAGACTAGCATTCCGGAATAACTAAATCTCATCGTACCACATCAAGACGTATATGAATGCCGTAGAAACGGTTCGTTCATATCATACGCCGTTACATGTAGGAATGCCGTCAAAACGGTTCATTCATTACATGCCAACAATACATATATGAATGCCGTAGAAACGGTTCGTTCATATCATGCCATCAATACTTCTTACTTTCAAATTCGAGAACGTACAATCATAATTATATACTTGCCTTTGAGACATCGAGAAAACGAACGGAAAAAGGGGTATGAGATCGGTAGGTCCTAGCACGCGCTTAGGCACCTAAGCGATTCGCAAGGAATATGATAATCAATTGTCCATATTCAAATTACGAAGAAACCCCTGAAACCCGTCTACGATTCGTAAGGATGTACGGATAATCGACTAGAGGTTGGAAAAATCGTCCAAAATCTCACAAGTCCGAAAACGGTACAACCCAAACCATAAAATCGTAGGAAAAGCATGCATACGGTATAGATACATCATAATCTCAAGGTTCTCAAGCTTCCAAACGGATAAATCGGACGAATCTATGAAAAACCCCAAAATTCCCAAAAAGTAGGGTTCTAAGGATTTTTACCTTGATTCGGACGTTAGGAGGAATTAGATGTTGAGAAATCCTTGTTCTCCAACCAAGTATGTTGTTGTTAGAAGGAAGATTGCTTCCAATCGCCCAAGATCGTCTCTCCCGAGAGATTTCCGTCGAAAAGGAGTGAAGTAGGTGAGAAATGACGAAATGGAAGTCAACTGTCATATTTATATCTGCCCAGTCTAGCGCACGCTACACTTCCTTCATTAGCGTGCGCTAGCGAAGTCACCGGATAGTCCAGTGGCTTCTGCAGGCTCCGATAGCGTGCGCTAATCGTCTGCCTCTAGCGTGCGCTAGTCCAAAATGTGGCATTCGATCGAGTCCGGTACTCACATCTCTCTGCTCCAACTTAGCGTGCGCTAGCTCTATGATTTAGCGTGCGTTATGCAATAGCTTTAGCCTGCGCTAGCCGAAACCTAGCGTACGCTACCTGATATTCCAGAAAACCTGGCAACTTCACTGCCTCTGGTGACCAGCCCGGTAGCGTGCGCTACGGACGGATGTTAGCGTGCGCTACTAACCACGAATAGCGCGCGCTAACAACTCCTAGCGTGCGTTAATCCGCCAGTCCAGAGAGCAGTTCGAAATACTGGTTCTGACCTGACTGACCCTCTTAGCGCGCGCTACGGCCCCAAAGCTAGCGTGCGCTAATCAAGCAGAATTAGCGTGCGTTAGCCTAGGCCTAGCGTGCGTTATATCTCTGGCCCAGAACATTTCCGCAAGGTCTAAACGACATGATCAAAAACCAAACGAGATACGAAACTCAATAACAATATTAACAACATCTCCAAGCATTTACAGAGCGACAAAATAAGGAGGATGACAGAGTCAAACAGTCAATAAAAGTACGGGTATTACATTCTCCCCCTCTAAAAAGAAGTTTCGTCCCGAAACTTAAGAAATAAATAGTTCGGGGTATTCCACCCGCATCTTCTCTTCCGTCTCCCAAGTTGCCTCCTCGACTCCATGCCTCGACCATTGCACTTTAACCGGTGGAATGGTTTTATGCCGAGTCGTTTCTCGCGACGCTCAAGGATCTTCACGGGTCTCTCCGGAAAGGTAATATCCTCGGCTACGTTAATCTCACTGTAGTCGATGATGTGGCTCGGATCCGGCACGTACTTTCTCAACTGAGACACATGAAAAACACTATGGACGTGACTCAAAGCTGGAGGCAACGCCAAGCGATAAGCTAAATCTCCAACTCTGTCCAAAATCTCGAAAGGTCCGATATACCTCGGACTAAGTTTCCCCTTTTCCCGAAGCGGAAAACTCCACGGGTCGGCGACACCTTGAGTAAGACATGATCCCCCACTTCAAACTCCAAAGGTCGACGACGAATATCAGCATAAGATTTCTGACGACTCTGGGCGGTTAGCAATCGATCTCGGATAATAGAAATCTTTTCCTTAGTCTCCATCAACATATCCGGCTCCGTTCCAACTAGCTCGGAAGCCTCGTCCCAACACAATGGGGACCTACATCGTCTACCATAAAGTGCCTCGAAGGGTGCCATTTTGATCGACGCATGCCAACTATTATTATAAGCAAACTCGATCAACGGCAAGTGAAGCTCCCAATCATTACTCCAGTCTAAGGCACAAGCCCGTAACATATCTTCCAATGTCTGAATCGTCCTCTCTGTTTGTCCATACGACTGAGGATGGAAAGAAGTGCTCAATCTCAACTCAGTGCCCAAAGCCTGATGAACGGCCTGCCAAAAGTGCGATACAAAACGGCTGTCCCGATCAGAAACAATGGTCTTGGGGGCACCGTGTAATCTCACGATCTCAGCAATAAAGGTTCGAGCCAGTCTATCCGGTCCCCAAGTATCCTTAATACCCAAGAAGTGAGCTGACTTAGTCAACCGATCGACAATTACCCAAATCATATTCATTCTGGCTCGAGTCCTCGGCATGCCAGTAATGAAATCCATAGAGATGTCTTCCCACTTCCACTCGGGAATGGGAAGCGGTTTCAACAACCCCGCTGGTCGTTGATGTTCGATCTTGACTTGTTGACACATCAAGCACCGTAGTACAAACTCTGTAACATCCTTCTTCATATTATTCCACCAAAAATTGCGCTTCAAATCTTTGTACATCTTGCTCGTCCCGGGGTGGATTGAGTAAGGCGTAGCATGAGCTTCTCGGAGAATTCTCTGCCTCAACTCTAAATCGTTCGGAACACAAAGCACATACGAAATCTCAGGATACTATCCTCGTGAACCATAAAGCCAGGAGCTTTTCCTTTAATTACATCTTCCTTCAGTTGAGAGATCATCGGGTCACTCCACTGCTTCCCTTTGATGTCATCAACTAAAGACGAAGTAATTTCGAGAGTACACAGCTGTCCCTGTACCCGTTGAAGCCAAACTTCTATCCCTTGCTCGATTAAATCCTGACGAATTTTCGTCTGAGATGTAAGAACCTCGAGCATTTGAAGAGATGCCGATTTGCGACTCAAAGCATCCGCAACGACATTAGCTTTTCCGGGGTGATAAAGAATTTCCAAATCATAATCCTTTATCAATTCTAACCAACGCCTCTGTCTCATATTCAGCTCCTTCTGACTGAAAATATACTTCAGGCTCTTGTGATCGGTATAAATCCGGCACGGTGAGCCATACAAATAGTGCCGCCAAATCTTGAGCGCGAAGACAATTGCGGCCAATTCCAAATCGTGAGTAGGATAATTCATCTCATAAGGCTTTAATTGTCGTGATGCAAAAGCTATCGTCTTATCATGCTGCATAAGTACACAGCCCAGACCTTGACCCGAAGCATCACTATAAACTGCAAAGCCCTCACTACCATGTGGTAAAGTTAAAATCGGTGCTGAAGTCAAACGCCTCTTCAGCTCATCGAAGCTCTGTTGTCTCTCATCCGTCCAAACATACTTTTCGGTCTTCTGGAGTAATTTCGTAAGCGGCCGAGCGAGTTTCGAGAACCCCTCGACAAACCGACGGTAATACCCAGCAAGGCCCAAAAAGCTACGAACTTCCTTAACATTTTTAGGCGGTGCCCAATCCAAGATCGCCTCAATCTTCTCATGGGTCTACACGAACCCCTTCGGCCGAAATCACATGGCCGAGAAACATAACTTCTTCCAACCAAAATTCGCATTTCGAGAATTTCGCATAGAGATGCTCGGTTCTCAAAATATCTAAAACCAAACGCAAGTGTCGGGCATGTTCCTCCTTATCTCGCGAATATATCAAGATGTCATCGATAAAGACGACTACACACCTGTCGAGGTACTCGATGAATATCTTATTCATTAACTGCATGAACACTGCCGGTGCATTAGTCAACCCAAAAGGCATGACTACAAATTCATAATGCCCGTATCTTGTCCGAAATGCCGTCTTCGGAACGTCAGACTCCCTCACCCTAAGTTGATAATATCCGGATCTTAAATCAATTTTCGAGAAAACTGCAGCCCCTTGCAATTGATCAAATAAATCGTCTATACGAGGTAGAGGGTATTTGTTCTTGATGGTTACTTTGTTCAGCTCACGGTAGTCGATGCACAAACGTAGTGAACCATCCTTCTTCCTCACGAAAAGAACAGGCGCACCCCAAGGCGAAGCGCTCGGTCTGATGTACCCTTTTTCCAGAAGTTCTCCCAACAGATTCTTCAATTCTTGCATCTCGGAAGGTGCCATCCGATAAGGTGCTTTAGAAATCGGGGCCGCATCCGGCTCTAAATCCACGGAAAAATCTATCTCTCGATCTGGCGGTAATCCCGGGAGTTCATCCGGAAAAACGTCGGGGTACTCACTAACAACCAGAATCGAAGAGAAATCGATTTCGTTTCCTTCCGTTTTCAAGGCATAACACCAATAGCCCGTACAGCCTTTATTCAAAAGTTTTACGGTCTTCATGGCACTGATAAGCAACTTGGATGGACCCGAATTACGCCCCAAAAATGCATACTCGGATCCGTCTTTAGTCATCATGGTGATAACCTTGGTACGGTAGTTCATAATCGCTTGATGATTATCAAGCCAATCCTCGCCGAGGATCACATCCTCGCCCTCTATATCAACCACAATCAAATTCGATAACCATTCCATACCGGATATAATCACCGGAAAATCTCTAATCTCCCGATTCCCCACAATCCTATCCCCGCTGGGCAGTTTCACGATAAAGGGATCGCAAGCAGTTAAACAAGTTATATTCAGACGGCATACACATTCCAAAGATATAAAAGAATGTGTAGCACCCGTATCAAAGAGTACACGGACTGGATAAGATAAAACATGGATGGTACCTGAAGCCACCGCTGCATCGGGCTCGTCTGATCGACGCATCTCATAAACCCGAGGTTGTACCGAACCGACGCTAGAATTCCCCCCTCCAGCATTCTGACCCTGTCCCCGGCCCCTGCCGAAATTCTGCTGAGGTTGACCAGCTGGGGCGGAAGCCCGAGTGTCCAAGGTCTGATTCGGCTCGGAACAATAAGCCGCTCTATGTCCCATTTGTCCGCACGTGTGACACTTCAATGGTGGGAAGTTACATTCCAAACTGACGTGGCCTGGATGGCCACAATTATAGCAAGTCACCGTGCGATTTGTGGTGCCCGGAGTAGGACGGTAGCCCCTCTTTCCTTTATTAGAACGTGACGACTGTCCGGCAAAACGGCTAGTCGTCTGTGACTTCTGAAAGTTGCCACCTTTAGAGCCAGAAAAACTTCCCGCGACTTTCTGCTTCTTCGGTTCTTCAACGGTATCATTGTCGAGGCTCAACATATCATGGGCTAAAGCTCTGTCCTGATACTCTTTCAATGTGGTACAAGCAAATCCGGCCATATACCGCCGTAAGTCCAAATTCATCCGCATATCAAAATAACGTATCTTATCACGCTCGCTACGCACTTGATCCTTCACGTGGATCAATTGTTGGTTGTACTCCACGATCGCCCGCGATACGGGAATATCTTGAGGCTTAGCCTCGAAAAAGGCTCGGATTCGGCTCTCTCGCACCGGCCAAGGACAAAACTCGGCCTCCAAGAGTTCCTTAAATTCATCCCACGTGGCAATGCGATCTTGTGGCTTGATGACCTTCCACCAGGTAGCGGCCTCCTTGGTGAGGAAATACTGAGCAATCGGTACTTTCCTCACTTCGGGGCAATCAACCGCCTCGAAAATCTTTTCCAATTCCGCTAGCCAGTCTTCCCAGCCTAACGGGTCCGTGGCACCGCCAAACTGTGGAGGGTGCATACGAATTACATTCTGAAGTAAGGCATCCGTGTTCGGGTTCGGATTATTCAGCTGAACAGTTTGGGCCAAGATAGTCATCTGAGTAGCTAATTGTTGAAGTGCATTCACCACTCCAACGTCCGCGTTATTCCCCTGACCGTCTGACTGGTCGTGCTGACTCTCGGTGTCAGGATGCACCGAGTTCGACAAACTGGGGTTGGTCGACCCCGCAACTGAGCTGATGGAAACAGCCGCGCCACGACCTCTTCCACGTCCACGGCCACGACCACGGCCACGGCCCCTACCAGCTGACATACTGAAGAACACACAAGTCACGTAAGCACAATTCAATTACACGTCATCAAAGTGACCGATTCTCACGAATACCAACAAAACGAAGCAAAACAAACCAGGAAACACTAGAAGAGTAAGAGGTCTTACAAGTACCGATCGCATGTGATGATGGCAAAGTAGTGATACTGCGGACAAAAGACAACTCGATTGACCCAAAAGACCGACAGCCTAGGTATCCATAGACCTAAGCTCTGATACCATATTCTGTAACACCCCTAGTTATTCAGGGATATTACAGCGCCGTAAGCCCCGCCGTGGGACCCACAAGGCTAAACATACGCGGAACCATAAATTTTGACCGATAAGGTCTACACACAATGGGATGAAAAACAATACAAAGGTATTCAAAACATAACCAATGTATTCACAAACATCACAACTCGAATCAATACTTCGGCAAACACAAGCCGGAACATCAAGGAAAACGGAAAATAATACTCGAGTATTCAATAGTCAATCCAGTACAACAACACTGAATGGGAAACTCCAAACATAACTGGAAGAAATACACAGTATCACACTTGCCCACCATCTTCATGCCGACCCGATACCTGCCTGTCCACTCTTCTGGAACCTGAAATACATAAAACGTATTTCCCCCATACGGGGTTAGCCGTCGAATAGCTAGTGCAAGAATATCAAGTATGAAACACAATACTTCTCGTCAATAAAGTAAAGGTAACCGTCAATTCATCAATTCAAGACTAGCATTCCGGAATAACTAAATCTCATCGTACCACATCAAGACGTATATGAATGCCGTAGAAACGGTTCGTTCATATCATACGCCGTTACATGTAGGAATGCCGTCAAAACGGTTCGTTCATTACATGCCAACAATACATATATGAATGCCGTAGAAACGGTTCGTTCATATCATCCCATCAATACTTCTTACTTTCAAATTCAAGAACGTACAATCATAATTATATACTTGCCTTTGAGACATCGAGAAAACGAACGGAAAAAGGGGTATGAGATCGGTAGGTCCAAGCACGCGCTTCCGGCACCTAAACGATTCGCAAGGAATATGATAATCAATTGTCCATATTCAAATTACACGAAGAAACCCCCGAAACCCGTCTACGATTCGTAAGGATGTACGGATAATCGACTAGAGGTTGGAAAAATCGTCCAAAATCTCACAAGTCCGAAAACGGTACAACCCAAACCATAAAATCGTAGGAAAAGCATGCATACGGTATAGATACATCATAATCTCAAGGTTCTCAAGCTTCCAAACGGATAAATCGGACGAATCTATGAAAAACCCCAAAATTCCCAAAAAGTAGGGTTCTAAGGATTTTTACCTTGATTCGGACGTTAGGAGGAATTAGATGTTGAGAAATCCTTGTTCTCCAACCAAGTATGTTGTTGTTAGAAGGAAGATTGCTTCCAATCGCCCAAGATCGTCTCTCCCGAGAGATTTCCGTCGAAAAGGAGTGAAGTAGGTGAGAAATGACGAAATGGAAGTCAACTGTCATATTTATATCTGCCCAGTCTAGCGCACGCTACACTTCCTTCATTAGCGTGCGCTAGCGAAGTCACCGGATAGTCCAGTGGCTTCTGCAAGCTCCGATAGCGTGCGCTAATCGTCTGCCTCTAGCGTGCGCTAGTCCAAAATGTGGCATTCAGTACTGGAGTCCAGTACTCACTGTCTCTGCCCTGCTCCAACTTAGCGTGCGCTAGCTCTATGATTTAGCGTGCGTTATGCAATAGCTTTAGCGTGCGCTAGCCGAAACCTAGCGTACGCTACCTGATATTCCAGAAAACCTGGCAACTTCACTGCCTCTGCTGACCAGCCCGGTAGCGTGCGCTACGGACGGATGTTAGCTTGCGCTACTAACCACGAATAGCGCGCGCTAACAACTCCTAGCGTGCGTTAATCCGCCCGATCGAGCGATTGAAATCTTAGTTCGACTGGCCGACCCTCTTAGCGCGCGCTACGGCCCCAAAGCTAGCGTGCGCTAATCAAGCAGAATTAGCGTGCGTTAGCCTAGGCCTAGCGTGCGTTATATCTCTGGCCCAGAACATTTCCGCAAGGTCTAAACGACATGATCAAAAACCAAACGAGATACGAAACTCAATAACAATATTAACAACATCTCCAAGCATTTACAAAGCGACAAAATAAGGAGGATGACAGAGTCAAACAGTCAATAAAAGTACGGGTATTACATCATCTGCGTCAATGTATAGGGATGTGATCATTGGTACTCTTAGGGGTTTGGCTGAGTCCATGCCAAATCTTTTGATCAGTTCTCGTGTATACTTTGCTTGATTGATGAATATTCTAGTGTCAACTTATTTGACTTGCAAACCAAGAAAGAAATTTAGTTTGCCCATCATACTCATCTCAAATTCTCCTTGCATGAGATTTGAGAACTTCTCATATAGCTCAGGGTTGGTTGAGCCAAATATAATGTCATCCACATATACTTGAACTAGTAGTATGTGGTCTTCATGTTCAATCCTGAAGAGAGTTTTGTCCACCTTTCCTTTGCGAAATTCATTTTTCTTAAGGAATACGGATAGAGTTTCATACCAGGCTCTTGGTGCCTGCTCGAGTCCATATAGAGCTTTTAGAAGCTTGTATACTTTGTATCATTTGACAAATCCAGGAAGTTGCTCAACATAGACTTCTTCTTCTAGTACTCCATTGAGAAATGCACTTTTCACGTCCATTTGATAGACTTCAAAATCTTTGAATGCTGCATATGCAAGGAATAGTCTGATTGCTTATAGTCTTGCTACTGGTGCATTGCGCATTACATCTGACAATCAGATCTGACAATCAGAATATCAAACTAATAAAGAGCGGTATATTTCCTGAGCATAAAACATTATCAAAGCGAAGAAATATATAGTCCTCAACGCAAACAGCACATCATATAGCAATCGCTCATCAAAGCATACAGCTGCTATTTAAACTTGTTCTACCCTATCTTTACCATTGAGATCAACCTTATCCCTGTGTAGACTAAGTCCTTGCTAGCTCCGACCTGTGTGGGAAGAATAACATTGAAGACAAAGCTTCGATATATGTGAGAAGAAGCAAGTCGAAAGAGCTAAAGCCAATCTATGTGGACGGACCAAGTTGTGATCCATATATCAATCTGTGTGAACGATACAGAGACAGGTTTAGTTAAAGTCACGTAGTTGTGTACATAGTGATTTTAATAAATATTTTACTCCTGTGTGGAGGACCAGTGGATGTAGAGGGGTTTACCTCCAACCACTTATATCTGTGTGTATTTTACATTCTGTCCTTACTGTTTTTGTATCTACTTGTGATTTAAAGTATACATATTGTGAAAACCCTATACGGATCAAGCAAATAGGAGAGTACCTGGTTGCGGTATTTACAGCAACTCAATATTAGTCTTTCGCTACGCAAATAAATTTGAAAAACATACAACTTACTGTATCCTCTCTTTTTAAGCTGTTTACTGTATAACCTGTGGCCAACAGGGAGTAATGGTGTTTTGTTAAAAACTATTTGTTAAGGTATGACACAAGATGATTTTTGTAGGGATATAGTATATCTCTAAAAAAAACTTCTATTAATATTTTTCACAACTCAACAACATCTATTTTTTGATGGTTTATTAATAACCATCTTAACCATTCAGCCATATATATATACAATTATTTTCTTATTATTATAATTATAATATTTTTTATTTTATTAGAAAGTGTTACTGCCGTAGAACCCCTGAGTTACGGTCGTAAGGTGGAATTTACATAAGCTACGCATGAGATTTTTTCTGCGCAATCTTGCCCTTTCCTCCTCCATTCGGCGCTTGGGGGTGATTTTAGAAGGGGTTTGTGATCCAACAACCATTCAAAGTCACCATTCAAAGTCTCTAAATTGGAAATCAAACTAGCAGCCATTCAAAGCTTCAAAGCTACCAAAATTGAATTGAATTTCCTACCATTCACATTTTATTTTATACCTATAAATAGTTCATTCTCTTATGTATTAAAGCATCTTGAATTTGACAAATAAAATTGAGTTGTGTGTTAGAGACAATTCTCTCTTGTTCCTAAACCATATTGGTATCACAGCAAGTTCTCAAATTCCGGAGTTGAGTTTGAGTGAGAAAATCAACGGAAAATTGAGTGTTTTTTGTGAACGAGAGAGCTGCCTGCACAAAAAACTCCACTTTGCAGCCATTTTTCTTGCAAAACTAACGTCGCAGTCGCGTCCGGAATGTCGAAAAACCTTGGGAACCTGAATTTCGCGGCCGACGGAGCGTCCATGCGCCTCCACAAGCCTCCACAAACTTCGCCCGAAATTTTTCCGTCACCGAAAACCCGCTGGAAAACCCGTCAGAAACTGTATCGCCGCAGGTAACCACCGCGCCGGAGTTGCAGAATCGCCGTCGGAAAATTGAGGTTGAAGACGACCACGTCATCTGCCACATCACCTCACCTACAACCAATTCTTGCTTGCCACGTGTAAAGAACGCCATCTCATAGTCAAAATCAACCTTTGATTTACCCACTGCCACCTCATTTTGCCATCCAACCATAAACAACCACGTATCATAGAGACTAGTCAACCGCCACATCATCCAAAGTTACAAAAATTGCAAATAAACTCCTGATTTATTCCAAAGTGACATATTTGCCCTGTAAGTTTAAAATTACAATTTGACCTCTTTCTACAATTACAAAAATACCCCTACTATCTAAATTACCAAAATACCCTGACTAGCCCAAATTACCAAAAATACCCCTGATAGTCTAAATTACCAAATAGCCCTTACTATCCTAAATTACCAAATAGCCCTTACTATCCTAAATTACCAAAATACCATGATTAGCCTAAATTATTAAAAGTACCCCTATTAGATCAAATTACCAAAATACCCTTGCTAGCCCAAATGACCAAAATACCCCAACTAGCCCAAATTACCAAAATACCTTTGAGCCACAAAATTTACCAAAATATCCCAAAATAAAAAAATTCAAAAAATATTCCCGACACTTCCCAACCTTTTTTGTAAAGTGCTTTACAAAGTTACCTCTTCAAACATGCCTCCCCGAAGACAATCTCCGCGAGACATTGAAATGGCAGACATGTGGAGATAAATTCAGGATCTACATAGACGCATTGTAGGCCTAACAAGTCTTGTTAGATGAACGACAATGACATTTAGAAGATGTACAATCTTGTAGTGATTCCTCAACATCCAGAAACCGATGTCCTCAAAGACCGCCGATCAAACATGATGACATCAAAGTTGATATCCCTTACTTTAAGGGAAGACTTCAACCAGATGATATTATTGATTGGCTTCACGCAGTCGAAAGAGTGTCTGAGTACAAGGAGATTCTAAAAGAGAAAAAGGTGAATATTATTACTTTGAAATTAAAGAAACATGCTTCTATTTGGTGGGAAAACCTTAGGAAAAGGCGAGACCGAGAAGGGAAAAACAAAATCAAGCCATGGGAGAAAATTCCGAAGGAGTTAACTAGAATGTTCCTTCCTTCTCAATACTACAAAGACAAATTCATCTAACTGTAAAATCTTCGTCAGAAGAATTTATCAGTCAAAGACTACACCAGATAATTTGAGAAGCTGATGATGCAGTATAGTATACAAGAAAAAGAGGAACAAACCTGTTGGGAAAAACAAACACCCTGTATCGAATCAGCCGGGATACCCGATCCCTGTATCGATTGTTATTTGTTATTGAGAAGGTTTTGACATATATGCCAAATACAGTAAAGGAAACTGTATCGAGGCTTAAAGATTTATCATGTATCGAAGACCTGCCTCGAATCAGCATAAATGAAGCTCGTCAGTACAGCAAGAAGACTTGTAAAAAGATCAAGTATGGAAACTGTCTCGATGCCCTAAATACAGTCATCTTCCATACAGTTCACAAAAGGACAAGAAAGAACACAAGTCAAGTTCCGTTGAACAAAGAAGTATTTAAATACTCAAGGATAAAGTATTTAAATACATCGATCTTGAATCTTCGAATCCCGCGAAATCCGGATCATGTCATATTCCCGTTGAAGGACATCTTATTCAAACGGATATATCTCAACGGATACTTTCCTCAGAGACTATATATATCCTTGAAGACATTGAAGATCAGTTACCCCAAGTAACATAACTCTCAAAGCTATCAAAGTTATCATCTGAGCAAACATATCTCCAAAGCATATCGCAAGTTAGAACGAAAGAGATATACAGTGCTCAACATCAAGAACAGCCATCATCAGCTCAAGAACTTGATATTCAAAGTCACTGTTCTTACACAGTTACCTACCTTTTACCTCGTGTAAAAACCGAGCTCTGTGTGAACTCAACAAGTTATTCGACTGTGTGGGACGAATAAGGACGAAGCTTTGGAACCGTGTGTGAAGAAGCTAGTCAAGAAGGAAGCTTTAACCAATCTGTGTGAACGGTTGAAAGTGACATTCTTTGTATCAATCATGTGAACGATACAAGGATAGGTTTGTTTATAATTACGTAGTTGTGTACGCAGAATTATATAATAAACTTTTACTCTGTGTGGAGGACCGGTGGGACGTAGAGGGTTTACCTCGAACCACTTAAATTATCGTGTCATTTACCTTGACTTTTCTTGTTTGAAATTACTGTGATATATTAAGTATACACCAAATACTTCGTTGCTGTATCCACGGCAACTAACTGTATCCAAGACTTCCGCTACGCACTCAGATTTAGATTCCGTACAGTTTGTTGTTTAAACTACTTTTCCAAACTGTATCCAGTATACTTAAGTGACCAACAAGTGGTATCGGAGCGGTTGATTCTAAAAAGAATCAGTCGTATTTCTTTTAACCGAATCAGATTCAAATAACTTATTTTCAAAACAGTCTCTTTCATTCCTATATTATCAGTATGGATACGTCTATGATTAACAAAGTCCCTATGTTCTCTATTAACGAATTTGATGACTGGAGAATTAGAATGGAAGCTCATCTTGCAGCAATGCACGAAGAGATGATTTTTGTTATACAGGATGGTCCGATCAAGATCATAAAGGTCAATCCAGCCGCAAGGATTGAGGGCCAAGCCCATGCTGAAATGCTCGAGAAGGAACGCGAGCAATGGACAACCGATGAAAGGAAGCGAGCCAATCTCGACAACGTGGCTAAGAACGCGTTATTTGTCACTCTTGACAAAGGCACGTTCTCAAAGGTAAAGAGCTGCAAAACGACCCAAAGAAATCAGGATAAACTCAAGTTAATTTGTGAGGGAACCGAGGCTCTCAAAAGAAAACAAGATTTCAAAACTTACTCAAGAATTTGAATCTTTTGAAATGAAACCAACGGAAACACTTGAGGAAATTGACCTCATTTCTTGGTATTGTTGGTGAACTTGAAGCGTTGGGCAAGATTTACACCCAAAAGGAGAAGAACTTAAAAATTTTCGGATCTCTCGGCCCGATGGGACATTAAGACCACACTATGCGTGTATCCTGTAATCTTAATGAAATATCCACTTTTGATCTCTTCTCGACCTTAAAGCTTTTGAGTATGACATTGTGAGAAGAGAAAGTCAAGAATCTCCTTCAAAGGTCACAGCTCTCATTCTTTGTATCGAACCGTCGACACGGCATGCCTAGCTCGTCGAAGCCCGGTCACAAGAGCGCCGGCAATGGCGACGACATCCTGTCACAAGATGAAATGGCGCTTCTAATGCATAAATTCAAAAAGTTCATCAAACATCTGGAAAGACTCCTACAGCCCAAACACATCAACAAGGTAAATCAAACATCATCTGGTGATGCTAACTCGTGCTACAATCTGCGAGAAACCAGGCCATTATGCAAACAAATGTCCTCATCCCAAAGTCCAAAGATTGCCTGAGGCCGAGCAACAAGAGAGAGATGAAAGAAGACGTGCTTGGAAAGACAAGCTCAAGGCCTTGATTGGAGAATCAGAAGCCTACCCACACCATCCAAATCAGCAGAATGTCTTCAGGTGGTCATCGAGAGTGATTCATCCGACGATGAGTTCGATGATAAAGCATACATGTGCTTTATGGCCAAAGATGTTCCGAAGGTGAAGACATGACGATGAGGTAAGTTCAACCTCAGTTATTCCATCTAATGCATCTCATACTTTCGAAAATATGATGAATGAATTCAAAAACATTCAAAAGGCCCATGAGACTCTAAAAACTGAGAATATACAGCTTCAATTAACAAATCTAGAGCTGAAAGATGAAAATGACTTGCTGAAAATAAACTATGAAAATATGTCTCTTGATTGTGAAACCAGCAAGGTCGATTTTGAAAAACTCATGGAGAGCAATCATCAACTTGCTCATGAATTAAATGCAGTTAAAACCCATAATGAGAGCAAGACAAATGATTTGGTTCTACTACAAACCAAAATTACAACTCTCGAGAAGCGAGAAACTGAACTTGAGACCATTCTGAAGTCTTTTGAAAAATCGTCCAAAAGAATGGAAGAAATTCTGAGCACTGGGCAACATGCTCATGATAAAAGTGGCTTAGGATACAGCTCATGTTCGAATAAAGGTAAAACTAGTACTGTGTTCGTCAAGAGTGTGGAACACATTCCAGAATCGGAAGATACTCCTAGTCCCATAAAGGAACCTGCTGTACCGAGAAAACCGAAAGCTGCAATTCCGCCCCCTCAACTCTACAATTCGAGACAGTGGAACCAACAACCACTCAGAAGGCGTAATCTACAGCATGCTCCGCAAGCATATCATCAAAGCCGACAGTCATTCAGAAAGAAGACGGTATCCAACCACCAAAGGCCCGCACAGCAGTACACTCAGTACAGTGCACCTCGGTATTGGATACAGGAGCCCCGTTATCCCTCAAGACAGCAGATGCCAGTTCAGTATCAACAACAAAATTGGGAATCCAACTGGAGACCCAGAAGACAAGCTGTTAGGCCTAGGAAAATGGCTCCACCTCCTAGACGGCACTCATACTGGAATAATAATAATAACCCTGAATTTTACATGCATAATAATTATCATGATTATAACAACTACGGATATGCCCCCCGTAGATATCGCAATACTGTACCGAGTACATCCTACAGTAAACCAATTGCTGTCAGGAAAATCTGGGTACCTAAAGGAACTAACATATATGGACCCAAAAATCAAAGGGGACCTAAATCTACCTAATTTCTTTGTTACAGGACATACTAGAGAAAGATACCTGGTACTTCGATAGTGGATGCTCTCGTCACATGACCGGAGATAGGAGCAAGCTATCTGATTTTGTAGAAGGTCGCGGTCCGAAAGTTCGCTTCGGTGATAAATCTAAAGGAAGAACAAGAGGGAAAGGAAACCTACTTGTCGGGAAATTCAAGGTCACCGATGTCGCATATGTTGAAGGCTTACAGTATAATCTACTTAGTATTAGCCAGTTCTGTGATAAACAGTTCTCGGTGAAGTTGTATATAGATCGCTGTAGAGTCAAGAACACCCAAACCAAGGAAGTTGTGCTTACAGAAAGCAGATCAGGTAATATGTACATTGCTGACTGGAAGCCTATGAGCTCCTCAATTCCATGTTTTGTTGCCAAAGGCACTGCAGATCTTAGCTGGCTATGGCACAAGAGGATGTCTCACGTCAACTTCAAGACGATCAACAAGCTTTCAAGACAGTGTATGGTTAGAGGTTTTCCAGATGTGTCATTCAAGAAGGACAGCGTCTGCGGACCATGCCAGAAAGGCAAGCAAATCAAGTCAACCCTGAAGAGCAAATCCTACCTTTCAACCCAAAGAGTGTTGGAAATGCTACACATGGATCTCTACGGTCCTGTAGACCCAGTAAGTTTGGGAGGTAAGAAATATTGCATGGTTGTTGTTGATGATTATTCCAGGTATGCTTGGACGATCTTTCTTAGCAAGAAGAAGGAAACAACATCAAGGCTGCCCGAGCTCCGAGAAAGTTGCGAATGAAAAAGCATCGAGTATCGTGTGCATTCGTTCGAAAGGTCTTGAATTTACTAACCGCTTTATAGAGCAATCATTCGAGAATAGAATACAAAGACGAATACTCATTTGCCGTACACCACAACAAAATGGTGTTGCCGAGCGAAAGAATAGGACGTTGAAAGATGCAACAAGGACAATGATTGCGAAAGCAAATTGCCGCGGCGTTTCGGGATGAAGCAACCAATACAAGATGCTACACTCAAAACCGCCGTATCGTCAACAAGCACCACAACAAAAGCGACTTACGAGGTATGGAATAACAAAACTCCATTAGTTTCGTATTTTCACATTTTGGATGCAGTGTTATGTATTGAACAACGGGAAGGATCAACTTAGAACCTTTGATGAAAAATCGGATGAAGGAATATTCGTAGGATACTCCTCCGTCGACAAAGCTTTAATCTTTAATAAAAGGAGGTCAAGATCGAGGAATCGATTCATGTAGTGTTCGACGAACCACACCATGACCCTACAGAGTAGATGATATCACTCGGGACATTCACCATCTATCTATCTTGGATCCACCTACACCGATAGAACCTGTAGTTGATTTAGAAATCAACCCCGCACTGTAAGAATCGATGTGGATGAAGCCGATTGTACAAGTGAAGCCGTACCCACGAAACTTTCGATCTGATGCGGGATCCTGAACTAGAACCCGACCGAAGATGGTTGAGAGATCACCCGCAAGAGCTGATCATTGGAAACATTAATGCAGTGTTTCTACTCGTAGGAGAATACAGAGTACACAATGAAATGTACTTTGTGCACAAGAAGAATCTAATGTCAAGTCTCACAGCTTCCTGAATGGAAATCTCAATCCGAAGTTAGGAGACTCAATATGTGCACTATCGCCGTATTCTTAGCCCATCCGAACTGTTTCGACCATAGACGCTCTTAACAACTCTCATTGGATAACATCTATGGAAGAAGAGCTTAACGGTTTCGAAAGAAACAATGTATGGTATCTTGTACCCAGACCGACACACCAATCGGTTATAGGAACCAAATGGGTATTTCGAAACAAAAAGGATGGAAATGGACTTATCATAAGGAACAAATCCAGACTAGTAGCACAAGGCTATTGTCAGGAAGAAGGAATTGACTATGATGAAACCTTCGCCCCTGTAGCGAGACTAGAAGCCATTAGGATATTTTTAGCCTTTGCCGCCCATAAGAGTTTTATCGTATACCAAATGGACGTCAAGAGTGCTTTCCTGAATGGAGAGCTTACAGAAGAAGTTTATGTTGAACAACCACCAGGGTTTGCCAACACAAACGGTATCGATCTAGTTTACAGGCTAAGGAAAGCACTGTACGGACTTAAACAAGCCCCTAGAGCCTGGTACGAAACCCTGTCACAGTATCTAACCAACAACGGATTTGAGAAAGGTGCTGTCGACAAAACCTTGTTCAAGATACAGGAAGGTGATGACCTTCTAATGGTACAAATCTATGTCGATGATATTATTTTTGGTTCAACTAACCTTGCTATATGTAAAAGGTTATCACATCTCATGCAAAGCAAATTTGAAATGAGTATGATGGTGGAACTTAGTTATTTCCTAGGTTTGCGAGATAAAGCGATTTGCCTACGGTATATTCATCAACCAGAGAAATACGAGAAGGAGCTTCTCAACAAATTTGGAATGAACACTTCCAAATCCTCGCCAACCCCCATGAGCACTTCCGTGCAAATTAGTGCCGATGAAGCCGGAAAGCCATTTGACCAATCACTCTACAGAAGCTCATTGGTTCGCTCCTGTACCTAACGGCTAGCAGCCCGATATCCAGCTTGTTGTTGGAGTGTGTGCGAGATACCAAGTTGCAGAAGGAATCACACTTCAATACAACTAAACGAATCTGAAATACGTTAAAGGAACAATCGATGCAGACTATGGTATCCTAAGGAAGGCGGATTCGATTTAGTTGGATACACGACTCGGATCTCGGAGGTCGCAAGCTAGATAGGAAGAGTACAAGTGGAACTTGTCACTTTCTCGGACCTAGACTCGTTTCTTGGTTCAAGAAGAAGCAATTGGCTAACTCTCTTTCCACGGCCGAATCGTAGTACTATGTCTTTGGTAGGCTGCGTATGCGAGATCCTTTGGATGCAAAGAACAACTGTCAGATTATGGAATCGATGCTAGAGAGACTCCAATCATGTGTGATAGCACGAGTGCAATTGCAATCACGCACAATCCTGTTTTGCACTCGCGCACTAAACATATCAACATGAAGCATCATTTCATCAGGAATCATGTCGAGAACAAGGATGTTCGCCTGGAAAAGGTCCATACAGACATCCAGCTGGCCGACATTTTCACCAAGCCTCTCGACACAGCAAGATTCAACATGCTAAGAACAGAATTGGGAATACTACAGCCAGACTCCCTGTAAGAAAATTTACTGCTTTTACTCAACAATTGAGGGGGAATGCTGTAAGACCCATGAATACAGTATCCAACATTAATTATCTGTACACTCAGAATCATCAATACAGTACTGTAGCGAACGAAGGCATATGAATCCTACAGCTGATGTGTGCAATAATTAAGGGGGAATACTGTAGGACCCATAAATACAGCAGTAATCCAAATATTGCTATATGGAATTTGAAACCTATTAGTACCTTTTTGAGGGGGAACGCTGTATCGACGCGGAGAACAGCACATACTATAGATTTCGATTCAGTATATAATATAATATTATTTCCTTTTTAAATAGTTTTTGTCCACGTGCCCTGTTTTATGTCAAACGTCATGTTCATTAAATGCCTTACACGACATCTGGACAACTGAATCTCAAAAGCCGCGATGTTTTTAAATTGTTTATTATTTTTAAACCGCCGTTTTAGGCATTTAGGGTATCAACCTATGTCAGAAGTGGGACCCGCTGTATTTTAAAACCTTTTAATGGATTAGCGTACCAGTTACACTAAATCCATCCTGACCGTCGATTTCAAAACCGGTTCCCATCCCTTAAAATCTGACCATTCGTACTCTGCAAAACCCTATTTCGCCGCCCAAGTATAAAAGGACTGTATCTGCCATTAGAGACTCTTTACGCTTTCTGCAATTACAAGAGATCTCAAGCAAACAACCTACATATTTTCTGCATATTCACTGCGAATTTCTACTGTTTTCTTCCACCTTCGTTTTAAGAAAACATCCATGGCTAGTCAATCCTCATCCCCCGTTCTGAAGAAAACTTCCAACATCATTGATGGCCGGATCTTCTCGAAATCTGTCATCATCGAGCGTATTCTCGCGGAGATAAATGACTCAGAACCGATGGAGTATATCATTACTCGTCTTGAACAACAAGGACTCTATCGCTTCGGGAGCAAAATCGCCGACAAATACGACGCCCATCTGGTTGAGGAATTCTACCTCAACGCCGCCGTTCGTTTTCTGTCACTAGCTCAAGGAGGACATGTTGCTGACATCACTGCAACAGTCCAAGGAGTGCAAGTCTGCATCAATCATGATTTACTTCAAAGAATCTACAGGCTGCCCGCCGACGGCCTGACCATGGACCAGCTTGAGACGTTTGGGTCTCAAGAGCTGATTACCAAGTTTTATGGACTATTTACCGGATCCAAAGTGGTTGATATGGTGACAACCACTTGTCACAAGAAAAATTTTCTTCTTCATTTCGTTTATCTCCATGACTTCTGTTCCAGGATCATTGAAAATCGAACCGGTGCGTTCGAGATGTGCATGAATCTAAGGTTCAGAATGATGGTAGCTATTTTGACCTGTGAAAAGGTCAATTGGTGCCAAATCATTTTGAAACGTCTTCAAGAAGAGGTGTGCAAACCTGCCACCCAAAAGAAATCATTTGGTTTAATGCTGAACTACATTCTGACGAAGTGCGGAGTGATGCAATCCGCCGACGCCAAGAAAAATAGCTCACGGATATACTTAGGAGGCGTCAAGCCCACTGCTTATAACCAGAGCACAATGCATGACAATCACCCGAGAACCAGGCACATGCCTATTTCTGACAACCCAAGAGATGAAACCGTGAAGGTCCCTGAATTGGAATCTTCAAAGAAGAAGCGCAAGCGTTCTCACAGCAAGAAGCACTCTGCTGGTGAGAAGTCCAAGAAGAGACTTCGGAGGCTCTCAAAAATCAAAGCCAAGCACTCCGAGGATGTCTCGCCCGTGGCGCAACCCACTTATGAAGAACCCCAGGGCCCAACCCCTGTGGAAGAGGTGTCTCCTACTGCATCGACAGTAGATCCTGAGCCTTTGGCGGCTACGACGGATATAGAGACATCTGCCAACGCTCAAGACGTTAGCACGTCGGCTGCCCATTCGGAGCCAAAAGCTACCTCTCCTCTGCGGGATCCCACACCCGTGCAGGATCCAATTTCCTTGAGGCACCATCCCCTGCAAGGAGTCCATCTTCCGCAGTGATCCCATACATCTGGAATCCTCAAACAGCGTCTCCAGACGTGATTCGAAGTCCCTCCCCTGACTCAATCATAAATCAAACACTTCTTTCGGTTCAAATTGAACAAGCGTACGAAAGATTTCTGCAATGGAAAGGCTATAGGCTAGCTCCGTACGACACACTGTACAACTGGAGCGAATGGAGCCACGAAGAGCGATTTGTCTCCGAAGTAACAGACTCAACTGAAATTGAGGCCCTGCTTCGATGGGACAACGCTTCTTGCAAAGATCTCATTGAAAGCCACCTGCTGCACAAATCTGACGCCAGAAGAAAAGGAAAGAAGAAGTCAGAGGATTCTCCCATCAATCCAAAAGATGACGACGACCATGACTCAGACGACGACGACGATGCTCTTCAAGCAGGTCTGAGAATGAGCCGTGAAGAGGCTGAAGCCCAAGCCACCTCTCCACCCAGAAAAGACGAAGGGCCATCTACCCAAGCCAATCCACCTTCGCCACAGCCGGAGAATATTCCCGACCAGGAGGAATCAGTCCCTCCAGTCGAGGAAGATCAAGAAATTTTGGAACAGGCACCCGAGCCTGTTGCGACCGAAGAAGCCATTCCTGCAAGCCAACAGGAGGATTCAGTCCCTCCTGCATCCATATCTGCCGAAGAACCTTCGCCACAGGACGCTTCTGAACCATCTGTCGCCGTACCACAAGAAGCTACTCCCGCCCCTGCAACCTTGGAATCCGAGGACGGTAACGAACCTGAGGATGTCCAACTTACTTCACGTCCATCCGTGAATGTAAGGAGGTTGAACGGTGCTGAAGACTTCGCCCATCCTGACTCTCCTATCTCTGCTGCACGTAAAGAGCGCCTGCGAGCTCTTGGCCTTCAGACTGTATTTATCCAAGATGCAGTAAACGCTCTATCTTCCGTTGAAAAGGCACTAAATTGGATGCACACCTCTGTCGTAGAAGAAATGACCACTCTTCAACACGAAGTATCTCGAGTTGTCGACGCATTCATCCTTTTGCCAGAAGTGTTCAAGCAAGCCTTGAAGATCATGCAAGATAAACAAGAGCAACTGCTGAAGGAGGAAGCTACAAAGACAAGGATTGCTGAAGCCAAGACCGCCTGTGCAATGATTGAGAACAGCTCTCAGCTGCGTGCGCACAATAAATGCATTCAAGAGATGTCGCAGACTCTTTCCTCCCTTGTTGAAAGAATAACCAGCATCGAGACCAAACAGGACGCCGCTCTTGAAATCCTGCAAAGTCTTGATGAAGCCAAAAAGGGGGAAGAAGCTCGAGAAGCTGCAAGGAGAATAAGACTGCAACAGGAAAGGGAATTTGAGGCTGCTCAGAGCGATGTCATTGCCGAATTGAACAAGCTAGCACCTCAACCCCAAAGCTTTAGAATTTCAGGCTCCAGACCAGAATTCCATGACCCCAATGTCCCTTGGCAAAATCTTGTTCAAAGACCTTCGGAAATACGTCTGCCGACCAACCGCAACCCAACTGCCGACGAAGTGAAGCACTGGAGGAAGAATGAACTGATGAGATATTTTGTCAGACTCATCAGGGAATCCGCCATCTTCAAAAATTATAAAACATTGGCGGAAGCGGCAGATAAGTTTTCAAAAATGCTCGAAGAAGGTAAACTCCCTCTCCAAATCGAAATGAAATCAAAACATAGAAGAGGAGATCGGGTCACCCATCCAGAGGATTGGATACTTGCCTTTGATCGTTCATATGAAGGAAGAGCGATTTACCAGGAACGAGGCAATGATTCACTTCAAAACTGGTGGCGCGGCACTGAGTACGAGCAAGGAAAGAGACCATGGAGGCATGCAGATCAAAGATAAAGAGCTGAAATTTATGTATATTAATTTTGTTTTTGTAATTTCTATTCGAAACAGCAAACTTTGTACTCAATCATTTTGAATATCAATAAAATAGTTTGTTTGTCTTGAAAGATTACAACTCGTAATCTACTGTGTTAATGTATGATTAATTTAAGTTGTTTGATAGGAATCTCAAGTTAGATAAACTTGATTGAAAAATAAGCTGTACGAACCAGTCTACGAACAGTTCATAGTTTCAGTGGTAAACTTAGAATACATTGTAAGATTGTGCCTGCGCGCCAATCATAGGCTTAAGTTGTAATAAATCTCAAAATGTATCGAACGTGCCTGCGAGCAGTTCATTATTGTAGACTAAGTCACTAAGTCAGACCTATTGACAAAAGACCAAGAAATCTCCCAGAAGTCATCGAATAAGAATGCTTCATGAAGAAGGTTTTGGCATCATCAAGAAGACTCAAAGAGTTTAAGTTAGTCTTGTCAAATTGTCAAAAAGGGGGAAATTGTTGGGAAAAACAAACACCCTGTATCGAATCAGCCGGGATACCCGATCCCTGTATCGATTGTTATTTGTTATTGAGAAGGTTTTGACATATATGCCAAATACAGTAAAGGAAACTGTATCGAGGCTTAAAGATTTATCATGTATCGAAGACCTGCCTCGAATCAGCATAAATGAAGCTCGTCAGTACAGCAAGAAGACTTGTAAAAAGATCAAGTATGGAAACTGTCTCGATGCCCTAAATACAGTCATCTTCCATACAGTTCACAAAAGGACAAGAAAGAACACAAGTTAAGTTCCGTTGAACAAAGAAGTATTTAAATACTCAAGGATAAAGTATTTAAATACTGTCAGTCTTCAGATCTTCAGAATCCCGCGAAATCCGGATCATGTCATATTCCCGTTGAAGGACATCTTATTCAAACGGATATATCTCAACGGATACTTTCCTCAGAGACTATATATATCCTTGAAGACATTGAAGATCAGTTACCCGAAGTAACATAACTCTCAAAGCTATCAAAGTTATCATCTGAGCAAACATATCTCCAAAGCATATCGCAAGTTAGAACGAAAGAGATATACAGTGCTCAACATCAAGAACAGCCATCATCAGCTCAAGATCTTGATATTCAAAGCTGCTGTTCTTACCTGGTTACCTACCTTTTACCTCTATGTAAAAACCGAGCTCTGTGTGAACTCAACAAGTTATTCTGAGCTGTGTGGGACGAATAAGGACGAAGCTTTGGAACTGTGTGTGAAGAAGCTAGTCAAGAAGGAAGCTTTAACCAATCTGTGTGAACGATTGAAAGTGACATTCTTTGTATCAATCTGTGTGAACGATACAAGGATAGGTTTGTTTATAATTACGTAGTTGTGTACGCAGTAATTATATAATAAACTTTTTACTCCTGTCTGGAGGACCAGTGGACGTAGAGGGGTTTACCTCGAACCACTTAAATTACTGTGTCATTTACCTTCAGCTTTTACTGTTTGAAATTACTGTGATATATTAAGTATACACCAAATACTTCGTTGTTGTATCCACGGCAACTAACTGTATCCAAGACTTCCGCTACGCACTCAGATTTAGATTCCGTACAGTTTGTTGTTTAAACTACTTTTCCAAACTGTATCCAGTATACTTAAGTGACCAACAAAACCACTGCCAGATAGCTCGGAGGATTAAACACTGATATTGTTTATCATGTTGAACTTCAACAATATTGGTCATTAGAGAATGTCATTCATCTCGCTACACGAGTAGAGAAGTAGTTACCCAAAAGATCCACCTATAGAAACTTCTCTCCATCAAACCAACCACCTTACATCCGCAAAACATCAGCCAACCAACCAATCCCTGCCAAACCCACTTCTACAGAGAACAAAACTAAGGCACTCAAATGTTTTAAATGCCAATATTTTGGTCACATTGCCTCCAATTGCCCGAACCAAAGAACTATACAATTATCAATGGAGAATCCTATGAAGTTATCTGAAGAATACGAGGCTCAAGAAGAATCTAAAGGAGAAAAGGATATAGATCCAATATATGATAAAGAAGTTACTGTTGCTGACCATGGTGAGTCCTTAGTAATTAGACGAATCCTATATTCAACGACCACAAAGGGAGAACCTTGGCTGAGGTACAATATCTTTCACACGCGTTGCACTTCTGCTTGAAAGATTCTTGATCTCATTATCGATAATGGAAGTTGTGAAAATGTCTTTTCTAGTTACATGGCAGAAAAATTGGATCTACCAACCCAAATTCATCCACACCCCTACAAGTTGCATTGGCTCTGTAATATCCAGATACTTGTTGTGTATTTTATTCGAAACATGTGGTATATGATTATGTCATATAATTTTTCCCTTATCCGTAATCCAGTATTAATGATCGTATTATATATAGGTTGCTAATATCATGCATGTGCATAATACCCAAATACTGGTTGTGTATTTTACCCATAAAGGTTGTTAATTCATTCATGTGCCTGCATGACATTAGCGTGTTCTAACTGATGAACCTAGCGTACGCTAATAACCAGAGCAAGCGTATGTTAAGTTGGATACCTAGCGTATGTCAGAGGCAGTCAAGATCTGATAAAGTGTGGTCGGCATGTGGAGTCGAATGAAGGATATTGTCAGATTCTCTTGCATGAACCTGGACAAATTCTGGAAAAGTTAAGTCAATGATGTTTAGCGTACTCTACGTGATGTAGGTAAAGTACGCTAAGTTGGAGGACGAACGGTGCAGTAAGCTATGTGATATCGATAACATATGCAATATTAGCATACGTTAGATGTAATTCCCTATAAATAGGACAACAACCCCCTTTCATTTCCTCCCGAACCATAAACTCATTTTTCACTCTCAACTCACCCCTAAGCTGCGGAAACTACTCCTTAGACGTCCATAACTTGTGGAATCGGTATGGGTTCATGGATTAAGCAAGTTTCCATCAATTCCTGAAGGTTGTAAGGGATCGTTCTTCACTTATATTCGTCTTCACTTGTGTTCTAAGGTACTTCGGCTTTACCTTCACTCTTACCTTTTATTTTTGATGTTCCTGAAGATGAGCACTAGTTGAACTTAGTTGTCCTTCGAAATATTCATGCTTTGGTTGAAGTGGTAATCGGTTTTGTTGGTATATGTTCATAGTATTATGTTGATTTATTTAATAGTTAGAACAAGCATGTTAAGAGATTAAACTTTGATACTAGAGGAGGTATACGAGATGATTGTAGTTTTCAAGCCTTCTTATGCTATGACGAACGAAGACTGAATGTAGACCAACCTAAAAAACCCGATTTTCAAACATTTTTGTTTGATAGATAATTAAGCTTCATTCATTGAACATGAGATTGCTAAGAACCGTCAAAAAGATGAAATGTATGCTTCAGGTTGATAATCACAGGTTGAAAAATTGATTGATGACTTGAGAATGATGATGTCATTGGTAAACAAATCATAAGGATGAATGTTAGGGTTTCTCACCAAAAACATGATCATTCCTTCTAGAATTGGTTTCACTTGATTTATTCTTCTATGTTGGTTATTAGGATATAATGAACGTATTGACATGCTAGACCGTTACAACCCTCGAAAGAGGAATTAATGTAATGGGGAATTGAATTATAAGTGGAGATATGATTAACTCTTCAATCAAGCGGATAAGTTAATCATAGTTTGATTGGACGATTCATTCATAAGTGTCATATGTTGTTTAAGATGGATGAATTGTACACATATATACATGTATTGAAGGAACTCCCATATTTATATCATATGTTGATGACATTCTGATCTTTAGCAAGGAAAAAAAGAACACTTAAAGCACATTCGACAAGTGCTACAGACTCTTCGTGAACACGAACTCTATACCAACTTGAAGAAATGTTCTTTGTTAACCAATGAAGTTACTTTTCTTGGATACATCATCACATCTAAAGGCGTACGAGTTGATCCTAAAAAGATAGAAGCAATCAATAGCTGGACAGTTCCATAATCAATCTTTGAGGGGAGAAGTTTCCATGAATTAGCCTCATTTTAGAGAAGATTCATCAAAAACTTCAGCACAGTTGCCGCTCTGCTCACAGATTGCATAAAAAGAGACAAGTTTTAATGGACTGAGGTCGTGCAGAAAAGTTTTGACAAGTTGAGGACATGTTTGACCGAAGCACCGGTATTAGTCCTTCCAAATTTTGATCAAGTATTTGAAGTTAGTTGTGACACTTCCAACACTGGAATTGGTGATGTACTAAGTCAAGAAGGTAATCTGATAGCCTTCTTTAGTGAAAAACTCAACAATGCTAAACTTCGAAATTCAATATATGCTAAGGAGTTTTATGATTGTTCGTGCCTTGCACCTGTTAGGAATATGCCCTCGAATGCCACTCAGAGGATAAGAGAGTGAGAGCATCGCACTGTAATTGTGAACATTAATTGAATAAGGCATTTAATATTGTTATATTACTGTATATCACTGGCACCGTGATTTGGTATATAGAATAATAGTCCTTGCATTTGAGATCAAATATTCCACTCCTTATGAAGATAAGGAGATAGGCATTAGAAATGTTTAGGGCTAAAATGTTTAACCGGTGCGCAAGTCGATAAAACTTAACTGGACATTAAGTTTAGACAAAACTTATATAACATGTACTTTGACATGGAGAGTGCCTATTTTCACTAGGGTTAATGGAAGCACCCGTTATAGATATGCTAATAGGGTTAGTATACACGGACTTGAATAACCTCGATTCTATCACATGGATTTCACTCCAGGATAGTCAATAACTTAATTGAAATGTCGTGATAGGTATACGTGAACCTTTGACTTGAGGATTCAGTAGGAGATGTGCTTGTGACATTATGTTGCACTAGCATCGTTGTGCTAACCCCTTCTAGGGTGAACATGTGTTTTATGTTCAGGATTTATGCGAGCAGGAAAGCAACCATAGGAGCAACATGATAACGAGGGTACACAGTGAGGTTGCTGACCCTGAGAAGTTCTTTCTATTTGTGTTCGTGTTTGAATAAGTACTCAAGTACATTGTTTCTTTTATGTTAATATTGGTTGGTCATGTATTGATGATTTCTATTCGGTGTTTGTCTTTTGCTTCCAAAAACTCAGTTTGTAATAGTAACTCTTGATATTTAATAAGTGTTTGTTATAATTATTATCCTAGTAAATCCTTTTATAAAGAATTTACGGCGTTGTAATAATCCTGAATATCTCGGGGTGTTACAGGCTCAACAAAGAAATTAAAGTAAAAGTTGACAAATGTTGCGATAATTCTTTACACGCAAGTGCACGTCATCGTTTACAAGTAATAAAGTGATAAGTAGAGTATCGTTCCCACGAGGATTTAATTTCTAACTACCGATTTTTGTGTATTCCAATTTCATCTGAACAATCAAATTTGGGATTTTGTAATTAATAACTAGAAGAATTACTAAAAGACTAGTATAAAACGATGGCTTGAATAAAATAAATCAAATGATGAATGAGTCTAGGGTTCTGAATCCACCTTAGTTTATCCGAATTTACTCTCGATTATCCGTAATAAATAATTTTCCCAATTTATTGAAGGCGGAGATTGCTAATATATTCTACCGCCTCTCCCGAGGTCAATAGATTTATCTAAAGGCGAATAACGCACTCTAGCCCTAGGTGAATTAATTCGTCGATAGGCAAAAAGCATGAAATCTCCTAAAGGCCACGTAGTTCCTATGAGTATATTCCTATCTCACAGAATAAAACGGTCCTCACCAATAGTTCCTCACCAAATCTCCTCTCCCGATTCGAAGTGAATGATTAAATCAATACAACTATTGGCCAGATAATTGCAAGCATTAAACATAATTGGGAAAACTCAATAAAAGGTAATAAATTGGATAATCTCAATCAATTCGTCAAAACAAAGGTTTCATCAAAACCCTAGATTAGGGCTTTAGCCTGACATACTAAACACTGAAAATACAGAATAAATAAACGAAAGCATAAAATTCAAATGCAGATGAAGCTCGGATTCCTCCGTTCTTCAGCTTCCGCCCTCTGCCCTTGAAGTCTTCTGCTTCCCTCCTCTTCTGCCGTCTCCAAGCTTAAGCTCTCAAAGATTAAAGATCCCAAGATTCCAAGATGCTTTAATTAGGGTCTTAAACCCTATTTATAGCTCAACATATCCTCCAAATCGCGTCCGTATTAGTCGGTCGAAAACTGGCTTCGAAACAGCTCAAAATCCGCGCGGGCATACAAAAACCGCCAAGTGTGCCGCGGCGCACTAAACCTGTGCCGCGGCACATCGCCTTCAGCTGAATGCCTGGGCGTTAATTAATTCTTCTGTGCCGAGGCTCACCTGGGCTGTGCCGCGGCACAGAGTACAGTTCACTCTGCGCTCGGCTGGTGTCTTCTTGTGCCGCGGCTCAGATTCCTTGTGCCGCGGCTCAGAGTCCAGATTTGCCGTTTTCGCCCGTTTTGCCTCGTTTTAGCTTCCGGACTTCAATTTCCTGTCAATCATACAAAATTAAGGCATTAAAAGCTCATTTAGACGATTTCACTCTCCAAAACACTACAAAATAATGATAAATAAGCGTATAAAAATACGCCTAACAAATACCCCCAAACTTAAACCTTTGCTTGTCCTCAAGCAAAAAGAATTAAATTCAATAAAAGAATGTCGTGAATCATCGTGCAACTCATAGTGTTCAACCTAATCAATACTATCCTGTAATTCTCTCTAAATAATACGAGTGTCATAAAAGCGAGCTACACTCAGAATAATGATTCCGCAAAGTAATCAAGTTCAGTCCTAATCACTCGTTCATGAAGAAAATCCAGCTCAAAGATTAACAAAACGTGAGTCAAATTGACCGTCAATATGAAAGGCTAACACAACCAAGCTAGTTCGTCCCGTTCCACAGTCGAAAGGCACAATTTTCACGAGTTTCATAACAAATAAACCTCGGACAATATCCCCTTGTATATATGCTCAAGAATTTGATTCGAGTTGACCACTAGGTTAGGATCTCGGGATGTTTCATCGGGATAATCCTAGGGTGGAACTTCCATTCTCATGTATTGGAAAACCGTTTGATGTAAAAGACACTCATGGGGCACATGGATGCTTCTAGTTACTAAGTTCCTGTCTACAGCGGAGAAACAACTCGAATATATAATTTCCGCATGTCCGAATCAAGGTTGCCGTTTTACGCGAGAGTAAACAGCGGGTCACGCGAATACCCCCGGTTACTAGGCTCCCTATCATTGGCAAATGTGAAATATCTAAATCACTAGTCTAATCAGGGTCGTCGTTTTACGCGAGAGTAAACAACGGGTTACGCGAATACCCCCGGTTACTAGACTTCCCATCATAGAACACATTATCTCGACTTTTAGGGAAAAACTGACCGACTCTAAACTCAATCTAAGTGCCAAAACGACTAAAGAAACAGTACGACTCACTATCCGGAAAATGTAGCCAAACATATTGATGGGGATTTAAAACAAGTATGTATCGTCTATTATCTGCCAAGACCTCTACAATCACGAAAAATTTCGGACCTAAATGAATACTATGCAGAACAGAAATAACTGACTACAACTCGACTAGAACTCGACCGCTTTTTCAGAGAGAAAAACAGTGTTGTAACATCAGTATCACACAAATAGAAGCACGAAAAATTCACGAATAAAGAAAAACTAAGACAAGCAAGGCTATCTAAAAAAAATTTTTATGCAAAGTAATGAAAAGTGCAACGAAATAATGTACAGCAAGAAAATAAAATACAACAATGAATGTAGTAACTGAAAGTAAATCCCCCCCCCCAAACTTAGGACGTACATTGACCTCAATGGACAAAAATGATATGCAATAAAAGTAAAAGGTCAAGTACTCCCCTCCAATCTGCTCAGGAGCTGGTGCCGGCATCGTCCGGTGAGGTTGCACGCTTCTTGACTTCATCATGCGGAGTGTGAATAAATGAGCTTGCATCATCAAGTAGGAAGTTAAGTACGAGCTCTGAATTTTAACATGATGTAAGGGTTGGGGATAATGTAATTCGATAACATGATTCATTGCATATAATTTTGAAAATGCCTAGCTTACCAATTTTCCATTGCTGCAATTTATCAAACACCTTGTGTGCACAAGTTAAAATGAAGAACCAGAATTTTGATGGTTAATTCCAAATCCCAAAAATAATAATACAGATTATAACCCTAAATCACGACAACTATCATCAACAATTCGTTCATAAACATTAATTCCATCACAATATCAAATTCCCCATATTCCAACTCCATTTTAGAAACAACAATGAAGAACAACTAGCAATATAAAACTCCAAATCTTTTCACATCAAGAATCACTTATGATTTAGAAATCAAAAATTACCTGGAGAATTTGAGAAGGAGACTAATAGAATGGAATCAACTAACCTCATTGTGTGCAGGAAGGAAGGAAGGGAAGAGAAGGAAGAAGATACCTTGTGCATGCCGATCGATTGAATGAGCCCAACCTGGTTGCTCTTATTTTGCGATGGGGGCCGCAGCACAGTAAAAGTGAGCCGCGGCCCAAAGTACAGTCGGACTGGGACGTTTTGTAATGTCGTCGGGTGCCGCGGCTCAGTTTCCGTGTGCCGCGGCTCAGTGTGTTAGTGTGTCGCGGCTCAGATTTAGTGTACCGCGGCACAAAGTACAGGCTCCCTGGGCGTTTCTTGACCATTTAGTGTGCCGCGGCTCAGTTTTCGTGTGCCGCGGCTCAGCGACCTGGTGTGCCGCGGCTCAGTAAGATCATGCCGCGGCATAAGGTACAGTTTGATCGGCCATTTTTCATCAGCTGGTGTGTGCCGCGGCTCACCTGGACTGTGCCGCGGCCCATCATTGAATTCCTCCCCTTTGCTGATTCCTGCACAGAATTTTTACACGAAAACATCAAGACGAGAGGGAAGGATGGATCAAAGAAGAAAGAAGACAAAGAGAGACTCTAAAAATGCAAGAAAACAACAAAGAATCTACAACTAATACTCGGGTTGCCTCCCGAGGAGCGCTAAGTTTATAGTCTTCAGCCGGACCTATTGGACAACGTTAGTTCGCTTTTCGCAAACTCCATTTGGTTTCCGCCCCATTCATCGAATCGTTCATATTTTTGTTAAAATTATGACCATTGGTCGTTAGCGATTCGACTTTCGGTTCGGTCATCCAATGTTGTTTGCGGAAAGGTTTCGACGTGAATAACTTCCCGAAACACCCGGTTTTTTCATGACTAATTGTCCGCTGGGCTTTCGGCTCACTCTCCTCCTTCACAAGCGCACTCAAGACTGCAGCAGATTTTTCCTCATGCTCGAGGAACGCCACTCGTTCTATATCCTTCTTAAGACTTGAATCATTTAACACAAAATCTGAATTTTCCCAACGACGATTTTTTCGGTGCTTTCCTCTTTCAACAACATCCACACTTTCAATTTGTGACCCTTTATCAACACTTCCGGGACATGGGAACGATTTGAATACTTGAAAAGTAACTTGCTCGTCTTGGACCCTCAGAGTTAACTCCCCCTTTTCCACGTCTATAAGGGTTCGGCCCGTTGCTAGAAATGGTCGTCCCAAGATGATTGGAATATTTTCATCTTCCTCCATGTCGAGTACGATGAAATCGGCCGGAAAGATGAACTTATCAACTTTAACTAAAATATCCTCGATTACTCCCCTCGGATACTTTATCGATCGATCCGCCAATTGTAAGGAGACTGTTGTTGGCTTGGCTTCCCCAATATTCAGCTTTTTGAAAATCGACAGAGGCATGAGGTTGATACTAGCACCAAGATCGCATAGTGCCTTATTAAATGAAAGATTCCCCATGGTGCACGGTATGTTGAAGCTTCCCGGATCTTTCAATTTAGGTGGGAGCTTCTTTTGAAGAATTGCACTGCACTCCTCTGTCAAGGCGACCGTTTCAAACTCCTCAAGCTTTCTTTTCTTCGATAATATCTCTTTCATGAACTTGACATAACTCGGCATCTGTTCCAATGCGTCGGCGAACGGAATGTTTATGTGAAGCTTTTTAAACACATCAAGGAACTTAGAAAATTGTTTGTCTGCCCTTCTTTGCTGTAATCTCTGCGGAAACGGGATGGGGGACACACATGTCTTCGAGTTATCCGGCTTCAAATCCTTGGTCTCCTCTGGCTTTAAATCCTTCTCTTCCTCAATTTCCTTCTTCTCTTTACCCCGCTCGGGCTGATCCAGCACCTCTTTCCCGCTTCTCAAGCTGATTGCGTTTAGACTCTCTCTAGGATTTGTCTCTGTTGTACTCGGCAATGCTCCCTCCGGACGAGCTGTCAACACATTATAGCAATTTGGCCCAGCTGGACCTCCAAATTCCGAATGGAAGCAGAATGATTTTGTAATGTAGCTTCCGTACGGGTCATAAATTGACTCGTATTTGCCGCCAATTTTGCAAGTGCTTCCTCGAGAGACACTTTGGGAGCGGGAGGGGGCTGCTGTTGATTCTGGGCGAACGGGGATGGGTGTGAGTTCTGTCCATTTCTCCATGAAAAGTTAGGATGATTTCGCCACCCCGGATTATAAGTATTGGAGTACGGGTTATTCGGCCGATTCCCACTTCCCACAAATTTAGCCTGCTCCATCTGATTTTGCTCGAACGGATTTCCAACTTGACATTCCGCGCTCGGGTGTGATCCGTTACACCAATTGCATGTCTCTATGGTAACGGGGGCTGGTGCGTGCGAAAATGCACAGGAGTCATGTGTCAAAGCGGCGACTTGAGCCGACAAAGTGGAAATCGGGTCATTGCTTGAAACTTCCATGACTCTCTTTGGTGTCAATCTTTCGATGGCCATTGGTATGCTCGGCCATATCTTCCAAAAGCACGTGTGCCTCGGCCATAGATTTTCCCATGAAGGTCCCACCAGAGGCCGCATCCACGAGAGTGCGTGTAGAAGCACTCAAACCATTATAGAACGTATGAAGCTGAAGCCAATCAGGAATGCCGTGATGAGGGCATCTTCGTAGCAAATCTTTATATCGCTCCCACGCCTCGTGGAGCGATTCCATATCGTACTGCCCAAAGGTGGTTATTTCGTTTCTCAACCTTGCCGTCTTAGCTGGTGGGAAAAATTTGGCAAGGAAGGCTTGCGCTAACCTCTCCCATGTTGTAATCGACCCCGGCGGTAAGGAATTTAACCAAAACTTTGCTTTATCCCTCAAAGAGAAAGGGAAAAGCCTCAATCGGATGGCATCGTCGGTGACACCATTAGTCTTGAACGTGTCGCATATCTCAAGGAAAGAAGCAATATGAGTATTCGGGTCGTCATTCGGCAGTCCACAGAATTGGCTCGCCTGCACCATCTGAATAATAGCAGGCTTGATCTCAAAAATATTAGCTTGGATAGTGGGACGCCGAATTCCCGAAAAATTAGCGTTGACCTGCGGCATGGCATAATCTCGAAGAGCTAGTTCCGGTTGAACTTGCCGCACTTGGTTATCTCCTCATTGGACTTCGATATTCTCGGCCATGTTGACCGTCGTCTGCAACTCTCTTTTCTCCTTTTTGTTCCTTCTTAGAGTGCGCTCGAGCTCGGTATCCAAAGGTAGTAGGCCTTCGTTACCGAGTTTTCTCATGCACTACACGAAAGGTCCTGAAAGGAAAAACAAGTAAACGAAATTAAATACACAAAAATAAAAATAAAACGTTCAAATTAAGACTGGAAATACTTAAATCGATATTAGAAAATTTCAATCCCCGGCAACGGCGCCAAAAACTTGTTGCGATAATTGTTTACACGCAAGTGCACGTCATCGTTTACAAGTAATAAAGTGATAAGTAGAGTATCGTTCCCACGAGGATTTAATTTCTAACTACCGATTTTTGTGTATTCCAATTTTATCTGAATAATCAAATTTGGGATTTTGTAATTAATAACTAGAAGAATTACTAAAAGACTAGTATAAAACGATGGCTTGAATAAAATAAATCAAATGATGAATGAGTCTAGGGTTCTGAATCCACCTTAGTTTATCCGAATTTACTCTCGATTATCCGTAATAAATAATTTTCTCAATTTATTGAAGGTGGAGATTGCTAATATATTCTACCGCCTCTCCCGAGGTCAATAGATTTATCTAAAGGCGAATAACGCACTCTATCCCTAGGTGAATTAATTCGTCGATAGGCAAAAAGCATGAAATCTCCTAAAGGCCACGTAGTTCCTATGAGTATATTCCTATCTCACAGAATAAAACGGTATCACCAATAGTTCCTCACCAAATCTCCTCTCCCGATTCGAAGTGAATGATTAAATCAATACAACTATTGTCCAGATAATTTCAAGCATTAAACATAATTGGGAAAACTCAATAAAAAGGTAATAAATTGGATAATCTCAATCAATTCGTCAAAACAAAGGTTTCATCAAAACCCTAGATTAGGGCTTTAGCCTGACATACTAAAAACTGAAAATACAGAATAAATAAACGAAAGCATAAAATTGAAACACAGATGAAGCTCGGATTCCTCCGTTCTTCAGCTTCCGCCCTCTGCCCTTGAAGTCTTCTGCTTCCCTCCTCTTCTGCCGTCTCCAAGCTTAAGCTCTCAAAGATTAAAGATCCCAAGATACCAAGATGCTTTAATTAGGGTCTTAAACTCTATTTATAGCTCAACATATCCTCCAAATCGCGTCCGTATTAGTCGGTCGAAAACTGGCTTCGAAACAGCTCAAAATCCGCGCGGGCATACAAAAACCGCCAAGTGTGCCGCGGCGCACTAAACCTGTGCCGCGGCACATCGCCTTCAGCTGAATGCCTGGGCGTTAATTAATTCTTCTGTGCCGCGGCTCACCTGGGCTGTGCCCCGGCACAGAGTACAGTTCACTCTGCGCTCGGCTGGTGTCTTCTTGTGCCGCGGCTCAGATTCCTTGTGCCGCGGCTCAGAGTCCAGATTTGCCGTTTTCGCCCGTTTTGCCTCGTTTTAGCTTCCGGACTTCAATTTCCTGTCAATCATACAAAATTAAGGCATTAAAAGCTCATTTAGACGATTTCACTCTCCAAAACACTACAAAATAATGATAAATAAGCGTATAAAAATACGCCTAACAACAAACGATGCCTTATGAAATTTTTTATTGGCCAGAAGTATCAGGATCAGGTCTAGTGTGATGTTGTGCCTATGGATGCATGTCATCTTCTCCTTGGCAGATCATGGCAGTATGACCGTTGTGTACTTTATTATGGTTATACCAACACCTACTCTATTATTGTCCTTTAATGTTATGCCTTTTATTATAATTAAACTTTATAACGATATTAGTCCTCGTATATTGAGTATGTATGCTTACAGTATGTTGATAAGAGGTCATGGACGTGGTCGCGGTAATGGATGTGTAAATACTGGAAGGGAAGCTTCGCCCTCTATCCCTGATTCTCTGTCGAATCAGGCTGATCTTAGTTCTGGCGAGCAAAAGGAATCTGTCAACAATAATTGAGATCAAACTGTGGAGGCAAATGATAATACTGCTGTTCCCGACGTGCTTCGTTAAGTGGTCAACCAGATGACCCAATTCGCTCAAGTTGTGGACAGAATGCAGGTGGCGACGGGTCTACAATCGGGGGAGGGACATCAGGGTGTTCCAAACTTGGGGTATCGAGGAGACAAATGGCTTCAAGAAGTGGTGAAGGGAATTAGAGAAAGTATTTGCGGGAATCAACTGCCCGAATGACCGAAAAGCCCCCATCGCCTAATATTTTATGACTAGAGAAGCATCCGAGTGGTGGAGGCCATCCGACCTATTGACCACGATGCCTATTAGAGAGAATTCAAGCTAATGATGGAAGCTCAGCATTGCCCTCGTCCGATCAGGGAAGATAAAGTTCGAGAATTCTTCTCTGACCAACCTTTGGACTACCAGTGGCTCAAGTGATTAAGAACTTTAATCAACGATTGACATTTGTTCGACACCTTGTCAGAACCGACGAAGAAAAGATGTTTCATTTTGACATGAGGATGAAACTGGAGATACAACGATACATGTCGGAATTTGAATGTACCACCCTTCGTCAGTATCAAGATAAATCCCTGGCCTATGAGATGAATAAAGTAGCCGTGGAGAAGTTTTTTGAGTCCAAGAAGCAGAAAATATCTGGTGGTCTTTCAGAGCACAAGACTAGCGGGTAATGCCCAGTCATATTTTTGCTCATTTGGAAGGCCCCCGCATCTATATAGAGGTGGAAAGAGTTCCAGATCAGCACCCACTTTTACAAATGCAGCGAGGAAATGCTTGTGGTCAATTAGGGCATTATTTGCGTGACTGCTCATTTTCTTCTATGATGTGTTATGAATGTGGATAGGAAGGACAACGTGCGATGTACTATAGAAATGTTGCTTGATCTCTTGGAGCTCATACTTCATAACCGGTCCAGAAAGAGGCGAGTGTCAATCAAACTCAGTTGAGTGTTCAACCATATCAGAATTTTAGCCGAGGAAGAGGTAAAGAACAGTATGACCGGAAGGAAGCATCGAGTGCTGGGTCTGCTGCTCCACGCCTTTATGAAATGAGGAGGACAGACAATTAGAATACGGCGGTCGCATAAGGTACGATTTAGATCCTTTCGCAACCAGTTAGTGTTTTGTTCGATGCCAGAGCACACATTTGTTTATATCAATGTCTTGTGTAAATCATTTGAAAATTTCTTGTTTACATGAATGTGAGCCTTTTATTGTGGTTTACCAAATGGGGAAAGAATTATGGGGAATTTAGAAGCTATAAATTTTCCTATATCAATCAGAGGCAAAGATTGTCCTTCAAATCTGATCGTGGTAGAAATTTAAGGATATGATCTAATTCTCATAAACAATTGGCTTAACCGTAGTGGAGCTATTATGAACTACCGGAAGAGAAACATTTCAATGATAGCTGAGGATGGCTCTGAATATTTATTTAAAGGATGGAGATCAGGGAGCTCAGGAAAAGTGATTAAAGCAATGAAGGCTATAAAACTGCTGAAATAGGGTTGTGCCGGATACTGGTGTTATGCAATGAAGAAAGAAGAAGGAATAGTAGAACTTTCAAAAATTCCTGTTGTAAATGAATTTTCAGATGTATTCCCTAATTAATTACCTGGATGATATCCGCAACAAGATGTGGAGTTTACCATCGAGCTAGAACCGGGAGCCATACCTATTTCCAAGGTGCCATATCGAATGGTACCCACTGAGATGTATGAGTTGAAGAATCAACTTGAAGAGCTAATGGACAAAGGTTATATCCAACCAAGTGTTTCCCCCTGGGGTGCACCAGTCTTATTCAATCGAAAGAAAGATGAATCACTTCGGTTGTGCATTGACTATCGAGAGATAAATAAAGTGACAATCAAGAATAAGTACTTGTTGCCTCGAATTGATGATTTGGTCGATCAGTTGCAAAGAGCGACAACATTCTCGGAGATCGATTTGAGATTGAGATACCATCAATTGAGGAATAAATAATCCGACATTCCAAAGTCAGCATTTAGGACTCGCTACGGGCACTATGAATTTGTGGTAATACTATTTGGTCTCCCCAATACGCCTGCCGTATTTATGGAGTTGATGAACCGAGTATTCATAGAGTACTTGGATAAATTCGTAGTTGTCTTTGTCGATGATATTTTGGTCTACTCTAAAAGTCCGAGTGAGCATGCGGAACACCTAAGGATTGTGTTGAACCTCTTGAGTAGGGAACAGTTGTATGCCAAGCTTTCTAAATATGAATTCTGGTTGAAGGAAGTAATGTTCCTTGGTCATGTAGTATCCACAGAAGGAGTCCGAGTAGATCCGCAGAAAGTCGTTGCAATCACACAGTGGGAGTCTCCTAAGAATGTGAAAGAGGTCAGAAATTTCTTAGGACTTGTTGGGTACTATCTTCAGTTCGTGGAGGGGTTTTCCAAAATTACCCGCCCACTTACTTAATTATTGCAGAAAACCAAACAGTTCGAATGGAAAGAGAAGTGTCAGGTTAATTTTAACGAACTCAAGAAGAGACTGACAACGGCTCCAATCTTAGCACTACCACAAGGAACTGAAGGATTCGTAGTTTACAATGATGCTTCATATCAGGTTCTAGGTTGTGTGCTGATGCAGAATAATAGGGTAATCTCCTATGCTTCACGGCAGCTGAAACTGTATGAGGTCAATCATCCAACGCATGATTTAGAGTTAGCAGCTATTATTTTCAAACTGAAAATATGGCGACACTATTTGTACGAATAACTCATTATCATATCTTCACCGATCATAAGAGTCTTAAATACATTTCCTGTCAGAAGAAATTAAACATGTGACAAAAGAGATGGCTGGAATTGATTAAAGGCTATGATTTGGAAATTCTTTATCATCCACGCAAACCAAACATGGTAGCCAATGAACTAAGCCGCCTGTTTCTATTCGAATGTTGGAGACACTCACAACCCAGTCCAAGATTCGATAAGAGTTAATTCGTAGAAAAATTGAAGTATGGTTAGAAAGTGTTCAAGGGCAACTATGTCTGATGGGACTAACTTCATCATTGACTGATGATCAAATCCAAGCAATTAGACGACCCTCTGGTGATTCAGTTACGTGATGAAGTGAGTAAAAGAAAGGCCCCGGGCTTTGTAATCCATGAAGATGAAGTTTTAAGATTTCAAAGTCGACTGTGTGTCCCAAATGATCACGTTCTAAAGTAAACAATCATGAAAGAAGCTCATAGTACACCTTATTCAGTTCGCCCAGGCGCCAATAAGAAGTACAAAGATCTAAAGCAAAATTTTTGGTGGGGTAACATGAACAAAGAAATGGCGGAATATGTCTCAAAGTGTTTTACTTGTCAACAAATTAATATCGAGCATCAGCGACCTACCGGAATGTTGAAGCAATTTTTAATTCCTAAATAGAAGTGGAAGGATATCTCAATGGACTTTATCACCAAACATGCTGAAGACCAGGACTCGAATGAATATGATCTGGTGTGTTGGCCACTAAGTGTAATACCCGGTTGTAATTCAGTCATTATCATTCAGTAATTTCATTCGGTGATTGTCACTCAGTGGATTTTCACTCATTTATAATCATTCATCAATCATGTTCATTCACCGTGTTCACCGTTCGGAAAAACTTCGAGTTGTGTATCGTTATTGTCCATTGTTTCAACTTTCCGCATATGAGTTCGACTTTGTTAGATCACCGTTAATTTTTGGTAACTCCAAAAATTCTGAATCTTTGCAATATTATATAGAATCGAGTTAGCTTTCCAATGGTTCAAACGGTGAGTCAACCGGAGTCCGGACGAGAGAGTTATGGTCGTTTTAGCTCACCCGCTCATTTTTCAGTTATTGGCCGATCACTACCGACCGAACTCGGCCGTGTCGTCCGACACGGCCCGTGCCGTACTCGTCCGGAAATGCCGAAGTCTCTGCCCACAGGACTCGACCGTGTCGTCTGGCACGGCCGAGTCGAACTCTTCCGGATAAGCCAGAATCGACTACCCAGACGCCCGACCGTGTTCCAGGACACGGTCGAGTCATGCCGAGTCGCTGTCGGACGGGTCACTATCGGAAGGCCCTCCGCGCCGCGACCATGTCAGTCAGTACACGGTCGAGTCCCTGCCGGCCAGTTGCACGCTGCGACCGTGCCGATCGGAACGGGCCGTGTCCGACAGACAGTCAACCCCTATAATTTCGTTTTTTTGAGCATTTCAGCTCATTTCTTTCCCTTTTCTTCACCTACAACCGAGAGAGAGAGCTTGAGGGAGGGTTTTTCCTTCACAAATCATTTGAGTGTTTGATTTTCTTCATCTCCTTTCGATCGTGAAGCCCGGATAATCGATCTAACGCGTGTTCTTCGGATTAAAGTACTTGGATCTTCAAAGGTAATATTCTTCAACACCTTGGATTTCGATTTTGTGTTGAGATATGATGTTTTGGACGTTATAATCATGTTATATGAAGGGATATGTATATGATTATGAGTTTGTATAAGGATTCATTGGATTATTGAGGGATTATTCAAGAACACTTTGAATATCGAGTTGGATTGGGGGTTTTCGATTAATTGTCGTTATAATCACGTTTTCGGATATTCATTTTGGATTATTGATAGTATTCATGAGGTTTTGTGGGTTTGAATCATTCATTGGAAGTTGGTTTCGGATGTAATTGAGTTTTGGTTGTAAACAATTGGAGATTGTTTACACCGCGTTTGTTTTAATGCCCCAATGAGTTTCGGGTATTGTTGTATCGACTTTTGAGTTGGTTGTGATCATTCTTGATTCGTGTATTAAGAGAATTGTTGGTATTTGTGTTGTTCAAGGTTGTTCGAGCGGCCGATAATTTCATTAAGGACGTTGATCGTGGAAGTACCTTCTCGCCTTCGGTTTGAGGCAAGTTTTACACTTGTACTAGTCAATGAGATTAATGTCATCATATATGTGTATGAATGTGTGTATCATTCCGAGACTTAGTCTCTTCATGAATTCATTGATATCAAGAGATCGTTCGATACGATACCTTTCGACAATTATGCCAAATGTTTATTGTTGTTCATTAACGGCCGATTCAAGGCATTGTGATACTCGTTATTAATGTCATTGTCGATAGCCGGCTCGCGGCATCGATGTATCGATTGTTGTTAATATTGATGTCGATCTAAGACATCGTTCAGATCATCGTTATTCATGTTGGGAGTTGTTATTAAAACCATATTGGCCGAATTAAGGCATTGGCTTATTCATTTCTCATCTTCGTCGTTGGTCACCGATTAAAGGTGCCGAGGCATCCTTCGTATCATTGTCATCGATTGGCCGTTCTCAGGCAAATCGAAATGTTCAATTATTCACCGTCTCATTGTTATCGATTGACCGTTCTAAGGCAATCGAGGTATTCTAATCATTCATCGTATCATTCGTAGCGATTGGCCATTCTAATCCAATCGAAGTGCTTACTCATTCATGGATTCATCTGCTGCATCATTGTTATCGGTTGGCCATTCTAAGGCAATCGAGGTGTTAAATTGGGACTGTCAAGGACGGTGTCTATCCGAGTGCTACTGTCATCGTGTTGGCCGACTCAAGGCAGCACACTATCATTAATTGTGATACGGCTTCGTGACGTGGCTTCGGCCCTAATTGTGATACGGCTGGATGCCGTGGATTCGGCCCTTATTGTGATACGGCTTCGTGCCGTGGCTTCGGCCCTAATTGTGATACGGCTTTGTGCCGTGGCTTCGGCCCTAATTGTGATACGGCTGGATGCCGTGGCTTCGGCCCTTATTGTGATACGGCTTCGTGCCGTGGCTTCGACCCTAATTGTCATATGGCTGGATGCCGTGGCTTCGGCCCTTATTGTGATACGGCTTCGTGCCGTGGCTTCGGCCCTCATTGATACAGCTTCGGGCTGTTTTGATTTCAGGTGTTTGTGATATTTGTTAACTTCCGCTGAACGACTTTCAGGCATTTTGTAATGTCTTGGTATTTTCATTGGAGCCTTTGGGCATGATGATTCATATTAAATTCAGTTTTGGTTTGGTTCATGTCTTTTAATTCATTGTGGTATTCTGTGATCATGATTCGCCGTTGGGCATTTATGTTCTAACCTGTCGAACAGATATTAATAGTATGCCGCGGGCATAGTGTTTCACGAATGCTCGGTTCTTACATTGGTTTGTGAGCATCTCGTATTATTATTATCATTGTACCATTTCATTCTGCCTTGGATGCATATCATGTTATACATATATTTGATGTTCATTATCTGGATGACTAACCCCGTGGGGGCGGAACATGTTTTCATGTTTTAGGTGCTTGCGAGGAGAGAGTTGAGACACAGGGGCATGATGATGGCGACGAGGCATTCGAGCGATACTAGTCCGAGTTGTTCATGTTGGTCAGTCGGTTGGAGTGTTCTTCAGTTGTCAGTCATTGTCATTTTGTATTACCCGAGCAGATGCTCGTGGATGTTGTATTTTTACTCTTGGCCATGTAGGCCCATCGTTGTCGTTTAAATTACTTCTCGGAATATTGTGTCGGATATCATGGTAGGGACTATGATTTTCCCTTGTTGTTTAATTTAATGTATTTTAGTCATGTTCGCCTGGTGGATCTCCTGGCGTGGGGTCCACGACACTGTAATAACCCAATAGGATTTGGGGGTGTTACAGAAATGGTATCAGAGATTTGGGTTGTGAAATACCCTGAGATGTGAGTTATGTGGTCCTGCCGATGCGGTAGTAGTGGGATTGTCAGGTTATGACAATCTAGTCAGTCAGGTTTTGTGAGTCGTAATATTAGTGCGACTGCACGAGTCATTCATTCATCGAGTCGTCATCAGTGAAGACTAGTATCGCGAGACCTCGAAGCTTTGTATGACCTGTGTAAGGACTCGATTCTCTTTGTGTTCATACATCCATCATGTCATTAATTGTTCATGCTTTGCTGAAACCTATATGTGATATTAGTGTTATGATTGATTCATGACTAATTGTTTTGGAGCACGTGTGACTTGTGTAAGCATTTAGGATCAACTCATTTATCAGTTAATAATTCTCAATCATCATTTTGATCTCATCACTCAGTTAAGTCATTCATCACTCAGTCAATATCATCACTCAGATAATTCATCCATCACTCAGTTAATTCACTCCTCACTCACCAATAGCATTACTCGGATAATTCATTCATCACCATTAATTCATTCATCACTCAGTCAATATCATCACTCAGATAATTCATTCCTCACTCAGTCAATATCATTACTCAGATAATTCATTCATCAGTCAGTTAATTCATTCATCACTCAGTCAATATCATCACTCACATAATTCATTCATCACTCAGTCAATATCATCACTCAGATAATTCATTCATCACTCAGTCAATCTCATCGTTCAGTTAATTCATTCATCACTCAGTCGATCTCATTATTCAGTTAATTCATTAATCATTCAGCCCATCTCACGGTTCAGTTGTTGATCTTGAGGATCGAATTTTCAACCTTGTTAACTTGTTCAAGGTAATCATTTCAGGAATTTCATCAGGCAATCATGTTACCTCATTTGATGTTTCATACGATCTTATCATACTCTGACGTAATGTCGACGATCATTTCATTAAATCATTAATGCATTCATTGTGCGAGAGCGTGTATGCTCATTATTGTCACTCTGTAACGTAATCATAATGCGATATTCATGCGGAATCTATAATCATCATGTGACTTTCCTACTTCAGTATGGATAGAGCTGTCAGAGGACGCAGGGGAAGAGGCCGCGGTGTGGGCCGAAACCCGGGATCTCGTGTGCATGCCCACACGAACGTGAGGGATATCATTAATTCATCAAATAGCGAGGCTACTCATTCATCAACAGATAATCATTCACTGTCTGGGAGTCGTACCCGAGAGGCATCTCACTCGGAAGGTGTTCGGGTTGATCCATTCATATTTATGCAGGGCATGATGGCCCAGATGACTCAGATGACGCGGATAATGGAGACCATGCAGACCTCGATGGTTCGTGGTCCACCGCAACAGGGATGCTAGGTGCCATTTCATGGACAGACTGGAGGAGTGAATCAGATTGTTGGCGATATCTCTCGTCAGATGCCGCCTACTTTTGAGGGTTCGTCGGAACCAGTGGATATTGTTTATTGGCTCGAGCATTTTGATAAACTCTTCGACATGGTTCAGTGTCCGGAAGAGAGTAAAGTGGCAGTAGCGGCTTATTACTTGAGTAAGGGCGCTTATTCGTGGTGGCTTTCTGTGAAACCCATCGATCGTGATTGTATTTGGAGCGAGTTCAAGACTCTCATGTTAGAGAGGTATTACCCGGCTCCACTTCGTGAAGCCAAGTTGTCAGAAGTTTTGAACCCCGAATCCATCGAGGACGAGGGTGTTATTGTCATTGCTGAGAAGTTTCAGGGACTACTTCAGTTTGGTTTGTCAATTATCCGTACGGAGGCGGATAAAATTAAATATTTTAGCAAGAGACTAAATCCGCAGTTGAGGATGCAGATGTTCAATCACAATTGTAATTCACTTAGTGAGTTCATCGGGAAGGCTCTTGGAGCAGAGCTTTTGATCAAGGAGCTTACTCAGAAGCATCCTTCAGTTTCTTCAGGTGAAAGGACTAGAATGCCGGCTCGTTCAGAGGGACATCGGGCTCCGACGTCCAAGGGGTCGTTTTCTAGTCGTATTCATGCTGGGATAGCATCTTCCTCTCAGGCGACGAGTTCGCCTGTTGTTTGCTTTAACTGTGATTCAGCAGGTCACGTTAGTACCCGGTGTATGGTGCCAGCTATTGTTTGTTTTCTGTGTGGGAGGCAGGGACACCGGCAGAAATACTGCAGGGGTTCTAGCGCCAGTAAATCTAAAGAGAGCTCAAGGGCCTCGAGAGACTTCGTTACTCCAGCCCATGCATCATCCAAGGGACCCTATCAGGCTTCGAGAGCCCGAGGTAAGGACATTCATCACCGGTTTGAACAAGTTAATTCTTGTTCGTTAATAGTATAATCATTCATTTCGTTGTCGTTCATTCATTCATATAATTCATTCATCATACATCAATCATGTTGGGACTTGTCATCATGAAGCTAATCATTCAATTCACGAGGAACAACGGTTCCAATAATTTCACTTGATCTATCACTCATGACGTTATTAATTCACCTTGGTGAGTCATTCTTAATCCTGGTCGGATTTATAGTCATTTATCATTCATCATTCATTTTAGTCACTTTCATTCTAGTGACCTTCTGAGATCATAGTTAGCGGCGAATTCATCATCGGATATACCTTTAATCGTTGAGATAGAGGAGATCGATGGCATGGAAGGATATCGATGTTGAGTACATTTGAGACGCAACCTTGTTTTTTTGGATGACTATGTAACTCAATCCGTAGTAATGTATCGTGACTGTGGATCATTGATTCTTGATCTATTTTATTATGATCATATTCGAGAATCTTGAGATTTGGGCCATTTGTTGAGAATTCGCCCCTTTGGAAATCGTTCACTGTGATTCTAGACGTCAAGTCTTGGGGACTTGGACGTGCGATTGATTTTGTCCCGAGGACTATTTGGGCGTTATTGTTTTCAGATCGTGATGGATAGTTCATATCCCGAGTTGTTACCCTTAGTTTCGGGGACGAAACTCTTTTAAGGGGGGGAGTATGTAATACCCGGTTGTAATTCAGTCATTATCATTCAGTAATTTCATTCGGTGATTGTCACTCAGTGGATTTTCACTCATTTATAATCATTCATCAATCATGTTCATTCACCGTGTTCACCGTTCGGAAAAACTTCGAGTTGTGTATCGTTATTGTCCATTGTTTCAACTTTCCGCATATGAGTTCGACTTTGTTAGATCACCATTAATTTTTGGTAACTCCAAAAATTCTGAATCTTTGCAATATTATAGAGCATCGAGTTATCTTTCCAATGGTTCAAACGGTGAGTCAATCGGAGTCCGGACGAGACAGTTATGGTCGTTTTAGCTCACCCGCTCATTTTTCAGTTATTGGCCGATCACTGCCGACCGAACTCGGCCGTGTCATCCGACAAGGCCCGTGCCGTACTCGTCCGGAAATGCCGAAGTCTCTGCCCACAGTACTCGACCGTGTCGCTTGGCACGGCCGAGTCGAACTCTTCTGGATAAGCCAGAATCGACTGCCCAGACGCCCGACCGTGTTCCAGGACACGGTCGAGTCATGCCGAGTCGCTGTCGGACGGGTCACTATCGGAAGGCCCTCCGCGCCGCGACCGTGTCAAGCAGGACACGGTCGAGTCCCTGCCGGCCAGTTGCGCGCCGCGACCATGCCGATCGGCACGGGCCGTGTCCGACAGACAGTCAACCCCTATAATTTCGTTTTTTTGAGCATTTCAGCTCATTTCTTTCCCTTTTCTTCACCTACAACCGAGAGAGAGAGCTTGAGGGAGGGTTTTTCCTTCACAAATCATTTGAGTGTTTGATTTTCTTCATCTCCTTTCGATCGTGAAGCCCGGATAATCGATCTAACGCGTGTTCTTCGGATTAAAGTACTTGGATCTTCAAAGGTAATATTCTTCAACACCTTGGATTTCGATTTTGTGTTGAGATATGATGTTTTGGACGTTATAATCATGTTATATGAAGGGATATGTATATGATTATGAGTTTGTATAAGGATTCATTGGATTATTGAGGGATTATTCAAGAACACTTTGAATATCGAGTTGGATTGGGGGTTTTCGATTAATTGTCGTTATAATCACGTTTCCGGATATTCATTTTGGATTATTGATAGTATTCATGAGGTTTTGTGGGTTTGAATCATTCATTGGAAGTTGGTTTCGGATGTAATTGAGTTTTGGTTGTAAACAATTGGAGATTGTTTACAACGCGTTTGTTTTAATGCCCCAATGAGTTTCGGGTATTGTTGTATCGACTTTTGAGTTGGTTGTGATCATGCTTGATTCGTGTATTAAGAGAATTGTTGGTATTTGTGTTGTTCAAGGTTGTTCGAGCGGCCGATAATTTCATTAAGGACGTTGATCGTGGAAGTACCTTCTCGCCTTCGGTTTGAGGCAATTTTTATACTTGTACTAGTCAATGAGATTAATGTCATCATATATGTGTATGAATGTGTGTATCATTCCGAGACTTAGTCTCTTCATGAATTCATTGATATCAAGAGATCGTTCGATACGATACCTTTCGGCAATTATGCCAAATGTTTATTGTTGTTCATTAACGGCCGATTCAAGGCATTGTGATACTCATTATTAATGTCATTGTCGATAGCGGCTCGCGGCATCGATGTGTCCATTGTTGTTAATATTGATGTCGATCTAAGACATCGTTCGATCATCGTTATTCATGTTGGGAGTTGTTATTAAAACCATATTGGCGAATTAAGGCATTGGCTTATTCATTTCTCATCTTCGCCGTTGGTCACCGATTAAAGGTGCGAGGCATCCTTCAGATCATTGTCATCGATTGGCCGTTCTCAGGCAAATCGAAATGTTCAATTATTCACCATCTCATTGTTATCTATTGACCGTTCTAAGGCAATCGAGGTATTCTAATCATTCATCGTATCATTCGTAGCGATTGGCCATTCTAATCCAATCGAAGTGCTTACTCATTCATGGATTCATCCGCTGCATCATTGTTATCGGTTGGCCATTCTAAGGCAATCGAGGTGTTAAATGGGGCTGTCAGGACGGTGTCTATCCGTGTGCTCTTGTCATCGTGTTGGCCGACTCAAGGCAAAGACACTATCATTAATTGTGATACGGCTTCGTCGTGGCTTCGCCCTAATTGTGATATGGTGGATGCCGTGGCTTTGGCCCTTATTGTGATACTGATTCGTGCCGTGGCTTCGGCCCTAATTGTGATACTGGTGAATCCGTGGCTTCGGCCCTTATTGTGATACGGCTTCGTGCGTGGCCGCCCTAATTGTGATACTGGTGGATGCGTGGCTTCGGCCCTTATTGTGATACGGCTTCGTGCCGTGGCTTCGGCCCTAATTGTGATACGGCTAGATGCCTTGGCTTCGGCCCTTATTGTGATACGGCTTCGTGCCGTGGCTTCGGCCCTCATTGATACAGCTTCGGGCTGTTTTGATTTCAGGTGTTTGTGATATTTGTTAACTTCCGCTGAACGACTTTCAGGCATTTTGTAATGTCTTGGTATTTTCATTGGAGCCTTTGGGCATTATGATTCATATTAAATTCAGTTCTGGTTTGGTTCATGTCGTTTAATTCATTGTGGTATTCTGTGATCATGATTCGCCGTTGGGCATTTATGTTCTAACCTGTCGAACAGATATTAATAGTATGCCGCGGGCGTAGTGTTTCACGAATGCTCGGTTCTTACATTGGTTTGTGAGCATCTCGTATTATTATTATCATTGTACCATTTCATTCTGCCTTGGATGCATATCATGTTATACATATATTTGATGTTCATTATCTGGATGACTGACCCCGTGGGGCGGAACATGTTTTCATGTTTTAGGTGCTTGCGAGGAGAGAGTTGAGACACAGGGCATGATGATGGCGACGAGGCATTCTAGCGATACTAGTCCGAGTTGTTCATGTTGGTCACGGTTGGAGTGTTCTTCATTGTCACCATTGTCATTTTGTATTACCTTGAGATGCTCGTGGATGTTGTATTTTTACTCTTGGCCATGTAGGCCCATCGTTGTCGTTGAAATTCCTTCTCGGAATATTGTGTCGGATATCATGGTAGGGACTATGATTTTCCCTTGTTGTTTAATTTAATGTATTTTAGTCATGTTCGCCTGGTGGATCTCCTGGCGTGGGGTCCACGGCACTGTAATAACCCAATAGGATTTGGGGGTGTTACACTAAGTATACAGAATACAGCTTGGAAAGTGTTTTAAGCAACAAGCTGTACGATTTACAAATAAGAGTTTGTCGCGGAAGTCTGTTAAGGTAAGTTGCTATAAATATAGCAACTAGGTTTTCTCCTGTTTGCTTGTGTATACTTGGAAAATAATCATAGTAATGAAAACAGTAAGTTGCAGAAGGTAAATGACACGATATTTAAAGTGGTTCGAGGTAAACCCCTCTACGTCCATTGGTCCTCCACACATGAGTGAAAATGTTTATTATAAACACTACATACACAACTACGTGTCTATAATCAAACCTATCCTTGTATCATTCACACAGATTGATACAAAGACTGTCGCTTTCAGCCGTTCACACAGATTGGTCAAAGCTCTTGACTAGCTTTATTACACACAGTTCCGAAGCTTTGTCTCTTCAATGCAGTTCAGGAAAAGAAAGGCTTTCTCAGTCTACACAGGGCTGATGGTTTTCTTCAAATGTAAGATCACGGGTTGAACAACAGCTTGACTTTCGTTGAGCTTTGAGCTGATGATGTGTTGTTCAATGATGAGCACTTGTATATTTCTTCTCTCAAGAGTGGCAGTATGCTTGAATAACTTTATTTGCTCTTGATATACTATTCTTGAGATGTTCACGAGTGTATCTCAGTATATCTCAGTTTGCTCACTTCTCAGATCTTGAAGATTCATATAAATTTGTGTATATTCTCTGATATATTCATGTGTCTATGATCTTCAAACTTCGGGGTATATATAGTCTTTGGAATAGATCCGTTGGGAATAGATCCGTTGAGCAAACAGTCCATTCCAACGGGATGATCGATTTGCGAAATACAAGATACGGATTTTGCTCCTTGTCTGAAGATCTCAGTCGGCTTGGTATTTAAATACTTTATCCAGTCAGTATTTAAATACTTGTTTTCGAACGGAGGTTTGACTTTAGCGTCTAAAGAAGATTTCGTTCCAACAGTCTTCAGTCCTGTTGGATAAGTGGTGAAGATCTCAACACTTACACCATGTATGCTGTATCCAACATGTTGCGTATCTGTAGGTTCCACGCTGTAGGCTATCTTAGGGTTGCTGTATGGAAAGATGTTGTATGAATGTTTCATGACAGCTTCCATACTTGGTGTCATATAGACTTATGAGCTTCTTGCTATATGATGGCACTTTATACTTTTGCTGTATGTTGGCAATCGTGAAGACTTGCTGTATGTTGGCACTTTATCAAAGCACACATCTTGACTTGATTGACTTCGGGACAGCAGCTTGCTGTATGTTGGCACTTTATCAAAACTTGATACATGATTGTTTATCCCAACAATTTTCCCCTTTTTGATAATTGCCAAAACTTCTTGATGATGCCAAAACCTTGATGCCAAAACTTCTAAAACATCTTGACTTGAGAGGCTTTCTTTTTGATCTTCTGTCGAATGATCTGGCCTTCAGCAAATAAAATAATGAGAACTGCTCGCAGGCAAGTTCTAAAAATGATAGCATCTAACAGGAGAGTGTATTACACCTTAAACTTATGATTAGCGTGCAGGCACAATCTTACGGTGTAGTTTCGTGTTAAATACAACTTAACCTATAAACTGTTCGCATACGAGTTCTTACAGCTTTGTATTATACACGTTTTACTTGTTAGTTTGTAGCAAATAAATTAATTTCGTAATCACACAGTAACTGTTGGGATAACAATCCCTGTATCGAAAGATCTTGATAAGAGTGTTTTGGCAATGTGCCAAATCTAGCATACAACAATCTGTTGTATCGATAGTCCCATCGAAGGTTGCTGATCCTGTATCGAAGACTTCTCATAATGCCATCATACTACAATAGAGTCTAAAAAGCGTCTAGTATGGAAGTTGTCCCTTCATACAAAGAACATTCTATACAAATGACTTCTTCTTTATAGCCTACAAGACAAATGGATACAACATTCAAGTCAGAAGTATTGAGACATTCAACACATATCGAAATAGGACTAAATCCGTTTTAAAAGGAATCTTTGGTATTCGTTAAAGCCAAGTCCCATTTGATAAAGAAGTATTTAAATACTGAAAGGATAAAGTATTTAAATACTAAAGCCGACAGAGATCTTCAAACCACGCAAAATTCGGATCTTGGTTTATACAAGTCAACTATCTAGTTGTCACGGAATCTTGCTCAATGGATCTATTTCCAACGGATATATATCTCCAGAGTTTGAAGATCAGCACCCCGATCAACTACAACCAAGAAGCGCTTACACGAATATTCTGAGCAAACATATTTCTTCAAATATTCTGCATATTCTGAGAGAAGAAATATCCAAAGTTCTCAACCTTGAACAACACATCATCAGCTAAAGATCAAGAAATTCAAGCTGTTGTTCAAACCATCATTCTATCATTGAACAAACCCATCAGCCCTGTGTGGACTGAGAAAGCAGTGCTTCTCCCGAACTATGTGTGACGGACTTGCATTGAAGAGACAAAGCTTCGGAACTGTGTGTGAAGAAGTTAGTCAAGTGAAAGCCTAAACCAATCTGTGTGAACGGTTGAAAGCTTCGATCATTGTATCAATCTGTGTGAACTATACATTGATATGTTTGATTATAAATACGTAGTTGTGTACGTAGTATTTATAATAAACATTTTAACTCCTGTGTGGAGGACCAGTGGACGTAGAGGGGTTTACCTCGAACCACTTTAATTACTGTGTCAATTACCTTCTACATTTACTGTCTTAATACTTGTGATTATTTTAAGTATACACTTCATATCTAGTTGTATTTCCAGCAACTTAATTTAACAAGACTTCCACTACGCACTCAGATTTGAAAATTGTACAGCTTGTTACTTAAAACACTTTCCAAGTTGTATTCTGTATACTTAGTGGCCAACAAGTGGTATCAGAGCGGTTGATTCTCAAAAGAATCAGTCGTATTTTTGATCGAATCAGATCCTTAAATCACTTATTTTTTTCTTCCCTACATTCTCATATGGATACATCAATGATCAATAAAGTCCCTATGTTTTCTATTAACGAATTTGACGATTGGAGAATTAGGATGGAGGCTCATCTTGCAGCAATGCACGAAGAGATGATTTTTGTTATACAGGATGGACCCATAAAGATCATAAAGGCAAATCTGCCCCCAAGGATTGAAGGCCAAGCTCATATAGAGATGCTCGAGAGAGAGCGCGAATAATGGTCTTTTGATGATAGAAAGCGCGACAACCTCGACAATATTGCAAAGAATGCACTATTTGACACTCTTGACAAAGGTACGTTCTCTAAGGTAAAGAGCTGCAAATCAGCCAAGGATATCTGGGATAAACTCAAGTTAATTTGTGAGGGAACCGAGCTCTCAAAAGAAAACAAGATTTCAAAATTAACTCAAGAATTCGAATCTTTTGAAATGAAACCAATCAAACACTTGAGGAACTTGACCTCAGATTTACTGGCATTATTGGTGAAATTGAAGCATTAGGAAAGATTTATACCCAAATGGAGAAAAACCTAAAAATTTTCATATCTCTCCCTGCCCGATGGGACATTAAGACCACAACTATGCGTGTGTCATGCAATCTTAGTGAAATATATACTTTGATCTCTTTTCGACCTCAAAGCATTTGAGTACGATATAGATAGGAGAGAGAAAGTCAAGAATCTCCTGCCAGACTACGGCCTTAGCCGCAGTATCCAACCAAAGACACAAGATGACAAGTTCATCAAAGCCCATTCACAAGAATGCCGACAGAACGACGACATCCTGTCACAAGATGAAATGGCGCTCCTCATGCATAAGTTCAAGAAGTTTATCAAGCAGTCGGGAAAGACTCCATACAGGCCCAAGCCTGTTCACAAGGTAAGTACCGAAACTTCTTCTGGTGATTCTAACCTGTGTTATAATTGCAGGAAACCAGGACATTACGCAAATAAATATCCTCATCCCAAAGTTCAAAGGTTGGCGGAAGCCGAGCAACAAGAAAACGATGAAAGAAGACGTGCATGGAAAAACAAGCTCAAGGCCCTGATTGGTGAATCAGAAGCCTCCTCCGCACCATCAAAATCCGAAGAATGTCTTCAGGTAGTCATCGATGTGATTCTTCTGATGATGATTTCGAAGATAAAGCCTATATGTGCTTTATGGCCAAGGACATTCCGGAAGATGAAGATAGCGATGATGAGGTAAGCTCAACCTAAGCTATTCATATCAATGCATCTCATACTTTTGAAAACATGACGAACGAGTTTAAGAACATTCAAAAGCCCATGAGACATTGAAAAATGAAAATATACAGCTCCAACTTTCTAACTTAGAGCTGAAAGAAGAAAACGACTTGCTGAAAGTAAACTATGAAAATATGTCATTGATTGTGAAAAGCAAGAAAGTCGATCATGAAAAACTCATGGAGAACAATCATCAACTTGCTCATGAACTAAGTTAGACTAAATCTCATAGTGAAAGCAAGACAAATGATTTTGTCCTGCTTCAAGCCAAAGTAAAAAATCTAGAAAAATGAGAAGAAGACCTTGAGACCATTCTGAAATCGTTCGAGAAATCATCCAAAAGAATGGAAGAAATTCTAAGTACTGGGCAACATGCTCATGATAAAAGTGGCTTAGGATACAGCTCATTTTCCAATAAAGGGAAAACTAGTAATGTGTTCGTCAGGGGTGTGGAACCCGTTCCTGTATCGGAAGAAATTCCGAGTCCTGTGAAGGAACCTGTTGAATTACGAACAGCAAAAGCTGCCATTCCACCACCAGTCATTGTAACGCCCCAACTCGGCAAGGGTAGAAGCGTCACTTTATGGTGACATATCAGATACAATAGATTCAAATCAAACAACAGAAGTCTTAAATAAAATTTATCAAAAGAGTATCAAAAGGGGACTAAAACAACACCAAGTGTCCCCGAAACCAACAAAAGAAAGTACGATACAAATGTCCGAAATCTGGAAATAACGATAAGGAAATAAAGTTCATTATTTAAATAAAGCTATAGGGTAATCCACTCTATCTCATCCCCAAGCTAATAACCCCGCTCCTAGCTTAAGTACCTGCCGCATGGAAAAGAAAAGCGGCTGAGCATAAAAAGCTCAGGGAACAGATATAAAGCAAATAACAAAACAGATCAAACGAGATAAGATAATCAATGGAATCCGAAGATACAATACATATGGTGTCTATGTATAATCAAAAGGATATCAAAGTTTAAGTATAAAGTGTATGAATGTGGATTCAGTATTTTATCCCAGGCCTAAACAAATATCCAAACAAATAGTAGCCCAATGGAGTGATCAACTCCCAAATGTGAAGGGACTGCATGCACGCATGCCCAATCACCAAACAAATATAATATATATCCATATCATCATAGTAGCCCAAACAAATAACAAACAAATCTAGAATGAATCCATACGCCCCTGCAAAGAATTCATAATCATAATAATGGCCATAGCAGATAGCAGATAAGGGACGGTGTGGTACATCTCTCCAACCACACTAGAGTCATAACATTGGTGCATCAATGCTACGGTCATGGACCCCCCATAACTGGGAACAGATAATACCTGGGTAAATACTGAAGGGTCAAAAAGTACAAGTCCAAATCAAAGTGTAGGTCTCATTCATATAGTCAAAGTTCAATATCAAATGTTCGAATAATCAAAGGACTAACATCAAAGGTTTAATTCACATGTATCAAATCAAAGATGCAATGTCAAAGGATCAAACGAAGAGTTCGAATATCAATAGTCCAAAATAAGATAGGCAAATAATATAGAAGAGAGAGAAAGTTCATTAGAGAGAAAGTAGTTGTACTCATGCTGAAAGAGTACGGAATATCTGTACGAACAATCAAAACAAACGAAACAACCAATAACAAAGCTACAGAGAAGCGGGTAACAAGAATAACCGTACATCAAACCCCAAAATGCAAAAAACATCGAATATATAAAGATCGGAGGTTACTCCTTCTTCAAATAATCTACGAATTAGGTTCATTTTATGCTTATTAGCCATTTAATGTCATAACGGATTCTTAATTACTTAACACCATTCATTAATGTGATTAGGGTCTTGTTATTGGAATTATGTTAACATGTGACCAATAATATCATAATAAATGTTTTAGTGTATTTTAAGGGTTCATACTTATTAATGAATCTTAGATGATACAATATATACATGTTCTTCAAATAACTGGTTTTATAACAAAATTAGTTCCTCTTAACGAATTTTAATACCATATCAGAATTCAAATTAAAAATATACCAAAATCAAGATATAATGTCTTAGAAGTCTCCATGAATTTTCCCATTTTATTTTTGAGGAGAACTCCTGTCAAAAATCGTTTATGCTAACATATTCGATTCGGATCTGCAGATACACCTGAAGGTTTGTCTTAAATTAACCCATTTCAACACTTTATAAAAGTCAAAAAATTCCAGGGAGTCACACATAACTTAAATATTATCCCTGAAAAAGGAAAGCTTCTAACTCCTTATGGTTTGTATATGAAAAATTATAAACCACAATTGAAATCAAATTCTGCAAACACAGTTTTGACATATCGTCTCATAAAATTCAAAAATAGGAACAAATCAAACTCAAATCCATCCAAACCAATTGAGAAACTTAGTAACCTCTTTAAAATTAGTTTTGGACTCAAGAAATTCAGAGAAACACGTTGTTATCATCAGTTTGGGACCCTTACCTTCTTGTGGCAGCAATAGAGAACCAAAAACCAAGGAAAATTACATAAAGAATTCGCCTCCAAAATCCTTGAAATCAAACCGTATAATCACCCTTGCTTGAGAACCTTCTTTGCCTTGTAATCACCACCACAAACCACCATCAACCTGGTCTTTTTATTCCTTTATGCCGTGTATAAGATGGAGAGGATAGGGAAAAGATTTTGTGTATGTGTAAATAATTATTTTGGAGTCGTATACATAGAGAGGTGTTATGGGTTTAAGTTAGGAAAGAAATAAGTGTGTTATAATTGCAATTTAGTTGTATTGATTGTGTCATGATTATCCAGCGTGAAGAAGGGCTAAAAATGTGGGAATTCTTATCTCTAAATATGTTGCAAGACTTATAACGTGGACTAAGAATATGTGTGAGGTGATTTGAAGAGAATTAGGGATAGATTTAGTTTGTAACAATTTTATTTTACTTAGATATCATAGGTAAATTTTAGGGTTCTATCTTTTATAATACCAAACCATAAAAGTAACAAGTTATATATCCTCATTCATAAGAGTATAAGTTTTTGATACCAAAAGACATTAATACCCTTAAATTTATCACTAAAAGGTAAAAAAGGAAAGTTAACATCAACACATTTTTGGAGGACATTTTAGTCTTTTTAAGCAAAATGGTATCAATAACTTACACTCTTATGAATGAGGATATATAACTTATCAATTTTATGGTTTGGTATTAAAAAATTGATTCTCACTAAATTTTATTAATGTATTAATATTCATAACATATAGTTTAGGTAAGGTTTTAAATTATATCAAAACTTAGGTTAGGATTCGAATTAATCAGAAAATGTGGAATCCGAATTTTAGGGTTTTACAACTCTTCCCCTCTAAAAAGAAAATTTCGTCCGCAAAATTGTAATGAAAACGAAACGGAGACATACCAGACTACGAACAGAAATGATGGTAACTTGTTCGCATCGATTCCTCGGTTTCCCAGGTCGCCTCGCGTGCTGGGTGGTTCTTCCAAAGAATCTTAACAAAGCGAATGACCTTACTTCTCATGACTCTCTCCTGACTATCAAGAATGGCTTCCGGTTTTTCCGGAAGTGACATGTCTGATTGAATCTAGTCAAAAGGATATGACACCACATGTAGAGGATGATAGTTGTATCCCCCGCAAAAGAGATACGTGGAAAACGTTATGCACATGTGCTAGTTGAGGTGGAAGCGCCAAACGATAAGATACCTCGCCCACACATTCCAAAATCTCAAAAGGACCAATAAAACGAGGACTCAACTTGCCCTTAATGCCAAAACGTTTGACGCCGCGAAAAGGAAAAACCTTCAAAAATACTCGGTCACCAAACTGAATCTATAACTCACGTCGGTGCTTGTCGGCATAACTCTTTTGTCTGGACCTAGCTTCCTTAAGCCTCTCTCTAGAAACAGTCACTTTTTCGTTGGTGATCTCAATCATATCAGGACCCTCAATAATCCGTTCACCTACTTTGTCCCACACAGTAGGTGATCTACACTTACGCCCATATAACATCTCGTATGGTGCCATCCGAATACTAGCGTGCCAACTGTTGTTATACGCAAACTCGACTAAACACAAGTACTCATACTAACTACCACCCAATCAAGTGCACAAGCTCGTAACATGTCCTCTAATGTTTGGATAGTTCTCTCGCATTGACCATCCGTCTGTGGGTGAAAAGCAAGATCGAACTTAAGACGAGCCCCAAGCCTTATGTAACGCCTTCCAAAAACGTGAAGTAAACCTCGGATCTCTATCAGAAACAATCGCAACCGGAGTGCCGTGCAATCTAACAATATCATGCTGGAAGATTTATGCCAACTTCGCTACACCATAACCTTTCTTGATCGGTAATAAATGAGCTGACTTGGTTAGCCGATCGACGACTACCCAGATCACATCATGTCCTTTTAGTGTGACCGGTAAGCCCGTAACAAAATCCATCGTTATCTCTTCCCACTTCCACTGGGGAATCTCTAACGGCAGCAAAAGACCACTAGCTCTTTGGTGCTCAATCTTATCTGTTGGCAAGTCAAACACCTAGCAACATATGAAGCTACATCTTGCTTCATCCAATTCCACCAGAAATGCTGTTTCAAATCCCGATACATTTTAGTATATCCCGGATGTATGGTGAAAGGAGAACTGTGAGCTTCTAACATAAATGTCTCACGAAGTTCAGGATCGCTCGGAACACAAAGGAGATCTCCTAACCAAACAATGCCATCATCATCAACCCGAAATTCAAACTGTTTCCCCTCTTGCAGATTCTGAACAATGGCCCATAACTCACCATCGTCACGCTGAGGTTCCTTAATCTTCAAGATCAAGTTAGACTCAACCTTCAAGATAGCCCAATAACCGTCACACCCAGGCAGACAGTAACTCCACCTCCATGAGCTCAAGATCATGCAAAATCTTAGGCTCAAATTTTAGACTAGCAATCATACCCGACTTACGACTAAGAGCATCGGCAACTACATTAGCCTTACCCGGGTGATATTGAATGTTAGTGTCGTAGTCCTTGAGTAACTCCAACCATTTATGATGTCTCATGTTCAACTCCTTTTGGGTAAATATGTACTTGAGACTCTTATGATCCGTGAAGATATCAACAAAATCCCCATACAGATAATGCCTCCAGATCTTAAGAGCAAAAACAACTGTAGCCAACTCTAGATCATGTGTAGGGTAGTTCTCCTCATAAGGTTTGAACTGGCGTAAGGCATACACAATAACCTTCCCGTGCTGCATTAAAACACAACCTAACCCTTTCTTAGAAGCATCACTATAAATCTGATATCCGCCTGTACCAGATGGAAGTGTCAAAATGGGAGCTGACACAAGTTTCTGCTTCAGAGTCTCAAAACTCTCTTCTTGTTCATCGGTCCAATCAAACTTCAATCCCTTCCTCATCAACTTAGTCAATGGTGAGGTGAGTTGTGAGAATCCCTCGACAAATCTCCAATAGTAACCTGCCAAACCAAGAAAACTCCGGACCTCGGTCATCGTAGTAGGTCTCGGCCATTTAGTGATAGCCTCAACCTTCGCCGGATCCATAGTGATACCACTAGCAGATACAACATAACCAAGGAAAGCAACTTGACTAAGCCAGAACTCACACTTGGAGAACTTCGCATACAACTTCTCCTGCCTCAAAATCTGCAAAACCGTACTAAGATGCTGATCTTGCTCCTCCTCAGACTTCGAATAAACCAAAATGTCGTCGATGAAAACAATAACAAACTTGTCGAGAAAAGAACGGAATACGCGGTTCATAAGATCCATAAACACTATCGAGCATTAATCATCCGAAAGGTATAACCAAAAACTCATAGTGTCCATAGCGAGTTCGAAAAGCAGCCTTAGGGATATCCTGCTCCTTAACCCGGTCGATGATAACCGGACCTAAGATCGATCTTGGAGAAACATTTAGATCCTTGGAGCTGATCAAATAAATCATCAATACGAGGCAAATGATAATGGTTACGGATGGTAATACGATTCAACTCCCGGTAGTCTATACACAATCTCATACTACCGTCCTTCTTCTTCACAAATAGTACAGGTTCTCCCCAAGGAGATACACTCGGACGAATGAATCCATTCTCAAGGAGTTCCTGCAGTTGATCTTTCAACTCTTTCAGTTCCGCATGGGCCATACGGTAGGGGGCCTTAGAAATGGGTTCCGTACCCGGAATCAAATCAATGCCAAATTCTACGTCGCAATTAGGAGGAAGACCCGGAAGCTCTTCCAGAAATACATCGGCAAAATTACGGACAACTCGGTTACTGTCGATAGTAGGACTCTACTTCAAAGTGTCCTGAATAGAAGCGATAAAACCCGCACAACCGTGGGATATCAAAGTACGCGCCTTCAAAGCAGATATGATCTTAACAGATCGAAGTGGTTGGGAACCAGAGTACACAAATTCAGGTTTAAACAAATCTCCAAATATAACCTTCCGCGCATGACAATCAATAGTGGCTCGGTGAGAAGCCAACCAGTCCATACCAAGAATCATATCAAAATCAAACATGTCAAACGGAAGAAGATTAGCCAGACGTATGTGATCATCAAAACTTAGCGGACAATCAAGAAACTCATGATCATTGATAACGTTGTTTTTCATAGGCGTAGATATAGATAAGGGATCAATTAATGGTGTTGGGCTTAATTTCAGTTTCTTAGAGAATGTGACAGATATAATAGAATGAGTTGCGCCAGTATCAAATAAAACAAATGCGGTATGATCACCAATATGCAGAAAACCCGTAATGGTACCTGTAGATTTACCTGCCTGCTTGCGAGTAAGAGAGTAAACACGGACGGAGGAAGTAGAAGGTTGAGAAGAGTGTGCAGGAACAATGCTAGTCCTCTTCGGGCAATACTTCACCCGATGATCAGTGGCACCGCACTCGAAACAAGCTCCCGAAGCTCTGTGGCATGGCCCGGGATGTACCTTGCCACATGTAGGGCAAAGTGGTGGGGGTGGCAAAATCTCAGCATGCCTCTGCTGACCCGACGAGTTCCTAGAACGGTACTGCTGATGCGAAGACCCAGAACCCGAGTACCTGTTCTGTTGGTTGCCCCTCGAAAACTGCCTCTGGTTGGTGTTACCCGAACTGTCACCATGCCTACCCGACATGTGCTCAAATTGACGGTCCGAACGACCGTGGTGATCAAAACCCTGCTCAGAACGACCCCGATTGTCAAAACCCCGGTTCTGCTGCCCAGAAGACCCAGACTGTATCCTATCCCCATCATGATTCCTCTTGTTCGGCACTCCACCCTCATGTAACAGCTCAATATTACGTTCCGCATCACAAACCATCGACACATCAAGACACTTCGTGTTAACCCTACGGTCAAGCACCCCATGCTTCAAGCCCCACTTGTGGTGACGAGCCTATCTGTGCATCCCGCCATTCTGATGGGTCCCACGAAGCTAGCCAACCTAAGAAAACGCTCCATGTACTCCGACGAGTTCTCCCGTTCTAACTGGTGGATCGTACCGTACTCCCTTTCATATCTCTGCTATTCTGAGAAAGGGATGTACCTCTTATAAAAGGTTTCACGAAACACTGCCCAAGTACACGTCTCAGCATAATCATCGCCCTTCGCCTGAACATGCGCCTTCCACCAATTGAGGGCATCACCCTCAAGCTTGAAAGCGGCTAAACGTGCTTTCACCTCATCAGGACAACCCACTACCTGAAACAACTTCTCACTATGAGTAATCCAGTCCTCCGCCTCGGTAGGAGTAGCGGTGGACTTGAAAGAGATGGGCTTCAACTTGTTGAAACGCTCAATCCACACATGAATACCCTCATTGTTGTTCCTAGCCCCGTCAGTATTTTGTAGAGTCTCAAGAATCTGAGGGATAGCAGCAGCTACTGCTCGAGCAACCATACCATCATAATCAGGAGGGTTATCACCACCAGCACCATTGTGTGTGTTCACCATAAAAAACGATACCAAACGATAACGAAAGACAAACCAATGTAAGTACGAAAAAGAAAAGACGAAACGAAAGCCTAGCGTCTACCCAATCTCACAAGTCATGGCCTAAGCCCTGAAGATTCAAACTCGGTCGCTCTGATACCATAAATTGTAACGCCCCAACCCGGCAAGGGTAGAAGCGTCACTTTATGGTGACATATCAAATACAACAGATCCAAATCAAACAGCGGAAGTCTTAAATAAAATTTATCATAAGAGTATCAAAAGGGGACTAAAACAACACCAAGTGTCCCCAAAACCAAAAAAAAGAAAGTATGATACAAATGTCCGAAATCCAAAAATAACGATAAGGAAATAAAGTTCATTATTTAAATAAAGCTATAGGGTAATCCACTCTCTATCATCCCCAAGCTAATAACCCCGCTCCTAGCTTAAGTACCTGCCGCATGGAAAAGAAAAGCGGCTGAGCATATAAAGCTCAGTGAACAAATATAAAGCAAATAACAAAACAGATCAAATGAGATAAGATAATCAAAGGAATGCGAAGATAGAATACATATGGTGTCAATGGATAATCAAAAGGATATCAACGTTTAAGTATAAAGTGTATGAATGTGGATTCAGTATTTTACCACAGGCCCAAATAAATATCCAAACAAATAGTAGCCCAATGGAGTGATCAACTCCCAAATGTGAAGGGATTGCATGCACGCATGCCCAATCACCAAACAAATATAATATATATCCATATCATCATAGTAGCCCAAACAAATAACAAACAAATCTAGGATGCATCCATACGCCCCTGCAAAGAATTCATAATCATAATAATGGCCATAGCAGATAGCAGATAAGGGACGGTGTGGTACATCTCTCCAACCACACTAGAGTCATAACATTGGTGCATCAATGCTACGGTCATGGACCCCCATAACTGGGAACAGATAATACCTGGGTAAATACTGAAGGGTCAAAAAGTACAAGTCCAAATCAAAGTGTAGGTCTCATTCATATAGTCAAAGTACAATATCAAACATTCGAATAATCAAAGGGCTAACATCAAAGGTTTAATTCACATGTATCAAATCAAAGATTCAATGTCAACGGTTCAAACGAAGAGTTCGAATATCAACAGTCCAAAATAAGATAGGCAAATAATATAGAAGAGAGAGAAAGGTCATGAGAGAGAAAGTAGTTATACTCTTGCTGAATGAGTACGGAATATCTATACGAATAATCAAAACAAACGAAACAACCGATAACAATGATAGAGAGAAGGAGGTATCAAGAATATCCGTACCTCAAACCGCAAAATGCAAAACACATCAGAAGATATAAAGTTCAGTGGTTTCTCCTTCAATAATCTACACGAATTAGGTTCATTTTATGCTTATTAGCCATTTAATGTCATAACGGATTCTTCATTATTTAACACCATTTATTAATGTGATTAGGGTCTCGTTATTGGAATTATGTTAACATGTGATTAATAATATCATAATAAATGTTTTAGTGTATTTTAAGGGTTCATGCTTATTAATGAATCTTAGATGATACAATACATACATGTTCTTCAAATGACTGGTTTTATAACAAAATTAGGTCCTTTTAATGAATTTTAATACCATACCAGAAATCAAAATAAAAATTTACCAAAATTCTCACAAAAGCTATAATGTCTTAGGAGTCTACATGAAATTTCCCAGATTTTATTTTTAAGTGGAACTCCCTGTCAAAAATCGTTTATGCTAACATGTTCAGATTCGGATCTGTAGATACACACACAAAGTTTGCCTTAAACTAACACATTTAAACACTTTAGAAAAGTCCACAAAAATTCCAGGGAGTCACACATAACTTATATATTACCCCTGAAAAAGTAGAGCGTCTAAATACTTATGGTTTGAACATGAAAAATCATAAACCACGACTGAAATCAAATTCTGTATTTGACATATCGTCTCATAAAATTTAAAAATAGGACCAAATCAAACTCAAATCCATTCAAACCAATTGGGACATTTAGTAACCTCTTTAAACTTAGTTTTGGACTCAATAAATTTAGAGAAACAGGTTGGTATCATCAATTTGTACCCACTTCAATACGACACAAAATTTCTATCAGCTTGAAAACTCATAAGATTACCACTAAACCCTAATCCTTTAAACCCAAATCGACCCACAATAATTCCTAGGGTTTTATTCCAATATTCATACCATCATTAGTACCTTTTAATTACTAATTCAAGAGTGTTAAATTATGTTTGTAGCAATTCATATGGGTCTTTTTATTATTTTACAATCCGATTCTATAATATTAGGGTTTTTTTTTATTTTTATTGAGAGCCGTATGGATATAGACTTAGAAATGATTTTTGGAGCATGAATAGATGAAGAGAAAGATAAATTAAACACATATGATGGACATGGGACCTCACCTTCTTGTGGCAGCAATAGAGAACCAAAAACCAAGGAAAATTACACAAAAAATTCGCCTCCAAAACCCTTGAAATCAAACTGTATAATCACCCTTGCTTGAGAACCTTCTTTACCTTGTAATCAGCACCACAAACCACCAACAACCTGGTCTTTTTCTTCCTTTATGCCGTGTATAAGATGGAGAGGAGAGGGAAAAGATTTTGTGTATGTGTAAATAATTATTTTCGAGTCGCATACATAGAGTGGTGTTATGGGTTTAAGTTAGGAAAGAAATAAGTGTGTTATAATTGCAATTTAATTGTATTGACTGTGTCTTGATTATCCAGGTGTGAAGAAGTGCTAAAAAGGTGGGAATTCTTATCTCTAAATATGTTGTAAGACTTATAACGCGGACTTAGAAAACGTGTGAGGTGATTTGAAGAGAATTAGGGAAAGATTTAGTTTGTAACAATTTTATTTTACTTAGATATCATAGGTAAATTTTACTAATGTATTAATATTCATAACATATAGTTCAGGTAAGGTTTTAAATTATATCAAAACTTAGGTTAGGATTCGAATTAATCAGAAAATGTGGAATCCGAATTTTAGGGTTTTACAGTCATATTCCAGACAGCGGAATTACCAGCCATTCAGACCTGTAAGGCGTACTCAACAGCATGCTCCCTGAGTATATTAACAGCACCAACAGCCGTTCAGAAAGAAGGCTGTATCCAAATATCAAAGGCCCGCATGGCAGTACTTTCAGTACAACACGCCTAGGTATTGGATACGGGAG